>OX454415.1:56212727-57484631 GCA_949715475.1 Microchrysa polita
TTATAGTAAAAGGAGCCGTTCTCTTGTTCTCAGAGTTCTAGTTTTGTATGAAGATTTCATGAATAGCTGCCATCTTTTTTCAGATAAAACTGTATTAGGGGAAAAAATAAATTTGAATTTATGAGTGATTATGTGTCATGCGAATGTCAGATGCGAATTTCAGCGAAAATTGCTCATTTATGCGAATAAATTCAAAATGTGCTGATTTGGACTTTTTCCTCAAAAAAAAAGTCTATTATCGTCCAAAAAAGTCAATTATTGGAGAAAAAAGAAAATGTTTCATATCAGATTGATTTTTCCAGAAGTTTTCCGTTAATAAGTAAAGAGAAATTGGTGAATGCAGAGAGTTCGCTGAATCACCAGCATGATAGCTTGCCGAGCACCCAGCAAGCACTTTAGTTGAAGGTTGGATGAAAGAGCTTTGTTTTCTGCAATGCGAATTTTTTAGGGAAAGTTTTTATCGTGGTTCGGCGGTCCACAATATTTGAAATGAACTTTACATACACAATATAAAAAAAAGCGTAAAGATAGTAGCGGCATACTGCTGAGGCAGTTATCGTAACTCCTTCAGGAGTGGTTTTGTCGACTCGTATCTTTGTGTTGTCTGAATTCTGAATGATGCAGTTGGCAGACACATTTCATACGGAATAATAAACACGGGATGTTTTCTTTGCAACGCGAGTTTTGAACAGTCATTTAACTGTGAATCTACAGAATTTATAGGAAATTATAATAACAACAAAAAATTTACAAAACTTGGGTTTTATTCATTATATTTCAGCGAAATTTTTAATATTCAAAATTAGTTTATGCGAAATTTTTGTTTTTTATTTACGAAATTTTCGTTCCACGAGTCATAGCATATGCCATATTGAAAGGATTGTGATTTTCTAAACTGACAAATGTTATTAAATTAAGTTTTACACAAGATCATTATTAGATAATAATCATTATGTTTTCTCCAAACTTTATAAAAAAATTAATAATAGATTATTTCTAGAGGGCGTTGCCATTTTTCGAACCAAAATAGTTATATTCAACGATATAATTTTAATCGCACTAAAATGTTTACTCATATTTGTGGGAATGCATCGTTTTGACAAGCTAATATATCCTTCATACAAAAATGTTATTTAAGTTGTCGTCGAAATAATAACACACGACAATAGAAGTTCTCGTAAGATCGTATTATTTACATTTGACAAACAAGGACAGCGTATGTTTCAATATCACATTCATTCTTTCTTGCTTCACTTATCATGAGAGCTTCCGTCGCGAAACAAGAGTGTATATCACTTTAATGAGACTCTTACAAGAGTAAACACTTACTCTAATAGAAGCCTTGAAATCTTCTTATAAGATATGTGTAATTCTTTTAGAGAGTGTTGAATTTTGCTATAAGATTAATATAACTCTTGTGAAGTGGTTCATTTAATACATACTTATAAGACTCCTATAAGAATCTTCAAGAGTTAAATATCAAGAGTTGATGTTGTGATGTTGGCTTATATAAGATTCTTGTAGACTGTTATAAGAGCAAAATTGTTAGTTGGGTGGTAACTTTACCTATTCCCTGAAACACGTTATACTAGGGTCGAAATGCTACGAAATAGAGATATAAATGTTGGGAGATTTTCTGTGGCTATTGAGATATTTGGAATTTGTGTCTTTCGAAGAAAATCGCGGATTTTGACATTTGAAACAAAACCGCCCAAAAATTACTTAGTGAATTTATTGAAAGGTTTTTTCGCTTTTATTTAACACTATGACACATATTTCGTATTCATGGCAAATTGAAAAGTCTTCGGAAGTCTTAATTTTGAATTAAGAAAAAATAAAATTAATTTAATGAATCACTACAGAAAATTGACTATCTAGACTACCAATTTTATGGAAGTTTGTTTGATTTAAGTAGTAGTAGATATTATTTAATTTATTTAATGTTGTGCTCCGTGACCGTGATCGTTCGGTCGCCATTCTGTGATACAAACTATGCACGACTCGTCGCAAGTTTATTATTCAGAAGAAGATGATAAAGAAATATTCTTATCGTAGAATAATAAACTATGGCTGACAACCGTATCACATTCCGAAAACAGTTGGCTTTGTATCTATCGTTGACGCCTACACACGGTAGTCGTCATTTGTCCCCGGAATTTTTCGTTCATGCCTGGCCAGCTGCTACGTGGACTTAACGGACAGTCGGTATCCTGCCACCCTGTTTTTTATTTGCTTCGTTACCAGTGAGCCCTTTGGTACCACTGTTTTACCCCCAAAAAAAACGCTTCTGCAGAATATCAAGATATCGTGGGCAAACAAACTATCAACAAAAATTGTTTGCAAACAGCAGAACTAACAGCGACACAGTCTTTCCTGATGGTACTTATTTTCCAATTTGACCAGTAGTAAGTCAGAAAAAGGTCATAAAAGTAGGTAAAGGGTAGGTTCAAAGTCAGTAACTTTCAAAATAATCATAAAGTTAGGAATAAAATACGTATAAATTGAAATTAAGTTCAAGTTATTTCAAACTTACCTAATATTAAAATCCTAGCTAAACCACCAGTCATTGCATCTAAACAAGTACTCAGCGTTCTTGCAATTGCTCCACATGCTGCCAATATTGCCAATGCATCTAGCCACATTGCCAGGAAGAGGCAGAAAAAATCGAATTTGTTGCTTGCCCGTATGTAAGGTATTTGAAGATTTTTAATGCTACTCTTACATTTTGCTGAAAATATAAAAATATAAATTATATATAATATAGAATGATGATACGTCCCTGCTAAGATCTCAATTTAGACTTTCTTAGTTTCAAAGTTAATGATTGAAGTGCGTTATGTATATATCAGTCAATTTAATATAAGTGAACCAATTCGTTTGGCATGTGTGTAAGCATGTATGTGATATTTCATACTTTAATTAGGCCAAACACTAAATACATAAGTCAAATACTAAAAGTCCACCAGCTCTCTAACGATTTACAGAATGCTAAATTTTAGTTTTACTTTTCATTAGCTGTTCAATTTTCATTTGTGAATGCGCTTGTTTTCCAATTGTTTACTCCTAGTTTGAATTTTTTTTTCCTCGTTTCTCCATTTTGTAATTATGTGCTTCCCATACTGTAGTTCCTATTTTAAAACGCAAAAGCAAAAGAAGAAAGTTGCCCAGAAGTTCATATTGAAACTACTAATTATTTACTCTACTGGTTTCTTCTCTACAGCGTTCACTTCACCAAATAGTCCTTTGAATAGCTTTACACTTTCTCTCCACTTTCACTTCCAAGAAAACGTAATTTCTTAATTAGTAAATTACAATTTCAGTGTATACGTATATGCACGTTTTTCCATACAAAATAGACCTTTAATTTATGTATACAAGCATTTTTCTTTTCTAGACGCTTTTCTCGAAAACGCAAATACATTTACAGGATGAATCTTTTCTTCAAATTCAGACGCGAGCTCATTACGCTGAAGTAATTCGAATTGGTCTTTAGAAATGTTGATGTTCATTATGGTATAGTCTAGAATAATATGAATATAAAATTATACAGGATACACTTGCAAGGTTTGCCCTGAGTTATTTATGTTTGTTGGACCATTTTGTGGAAATTATACAAAGGAAGGAATTGTTTGCGTTTAGATAGGATAGCGAATATTGAATATTACAACAGGAAATATTTATGAAAAGCTTCTCAACGATTAATACCATTAATTAATTTTCAGAATTTAGAATTAGTTTCTCTTTTCACATAATGTTAACCTAAATGTCGCTTTATCATTACGAGATAAGATTTTTGATTGTTAAGAAACACGCAAAATATGTTTATGAATTCACGGTAGACCGTTAAAAATCCGATCGCTTAATAAACTGAACGGGAAATATTTGAACTTGATTTGTTTCTGGTACATTAATTTCGTCCATTTTACATTGACATTTTTTCAAAAAACTAGCTCGATTACTGTAACTTTCGGGAATTCCAACTACCCACGACCACTTTTGTTTCGGTTATCGCCGCTTCACTTTATTTTCTTATAAAGATGACTCTAAACTGCTAAATCGAAAACAAAAACATTAATGTCTTCGAAACGATGTCACTTTTTATGGTTTTTTAGATTTTTCAAAAAACCCTAATGAAATTGATTTTGTCCGTCTGTCTGTTCACTAAATAACTCGCGAACGGCTTAACCGATCGTCATGAAATTTGGTAGGAATGTGTAGAATGGTAACAGTCTTTGGCACGAAATACTTGAAAGTTGATAGGGCAAAAATAACAGGGTGTCCCGGACATTAAAATTTGTTCACTAAATAACTCTCGAACCGGTTAACCGATCGTCATGAAATTTGGTAGTAATGTGTAGAATGGTAACAGTCTTTGGCACGAAATACTTAAAAGTTGATATGCCAAAGATAAGAGGGTGTCCCGGACATTTAAAAATTTGTTCACTAAATAACTCGCGAACAGCTTAACCGATCGTAATGAAATTTGGAAGGAATGTGTAGAATCGTAACAGTCTTTAGCACGAAATATTTAGACGTTGGTAGGACAAAGCTAACAGGGTGTCCCGGAGATTTGAATAAAGTCGGCTTTTTTAGTTTTTATCGGACATGGACGTATGGGTACTCAAATCAAAGAACTCGATGGGTACATTTCATATCAGTTAATAAATTCAGCTAATATGCGTAGCTATGATACATATGTAGTAAATCTATTTTTGGATTGGTCTAATTAAAAGTGTTACGCCTTTCATTCGGGAACGCGTTTATTTAGACCAATCCAAAAATAGATTTACAAGAAGCATTTCATTAATATTGTGCATAATTCTTAATTATTATAAATAACAGGCGCGACAATCCAACATTGGACTAAGGCCGCAGGATGTGTTAGTGACATCCTATTTCCAAGATCTTATCTGCTTTTTTGCTGAGGTAATGAGATCAGCATCACGCTCAGCAGTGTTATTTATCCCCGCAAATGGGTACTCGTTTAACATCTGAGTGAGATCATAGTCCGTCACAAGCTCGTGAGTTCGAAAAACACCATGGAACACGGTGAGATTCGAACTCATGACCCTGTGCACTGAAGGTGCGCGCACTAACCGCTAGACCAGCCAGACTACGGCTTAATTATTACCTATAAAATATATGTGCGAAATTATTCACTATGTATGTATCCAACGTAAGGGGGAAGATAAAGGTTGAAAGGCTTCGGCTAATTCCTATATCTTCTTCAGTTGTGGCATAACTGCGGACCCTTAGCTATGCAGGAGAAGATTCATAGGAAAGGACTTCGGTCAATTCCTATGTCTCTCTACGGGGCGTTACTTTCCCGCATTATCCGAGTAACCGCTGCGCCTGAGTGCTGCATTAACATCTGCAGCGTCTCAATTTACTTAACGTGATAGGTGACAGAAAACATTTAAGTCAACCACTAAAGCAGCATCTTCGAGGCATGCCCATGATGGCCTTTACTCAACGATTAAACCCTATCATGGTTTAGCGATGTGCCGACAACTCATCCTAAGAAAAACTTCAAGTCAAGAAACCTGAAACAAAAGCCTCGGATTGGACGGATACAAAACAACGACGACCCCGCAAACGAACAACTGATTACTCTTTCGGATCCTGGAATGTACGCTCCCTGAATAGACCGGGGGCCTTAAGGGCCCTCCTGGATCAGATAGAACAATACAAGCTGAGCGTAGTTGCAATCCAGGAAACTAAATGGCTCAAAAGCGAGATTAACGACCGCAATTCGCACACTATTTTTACGAGTGGTAAAGAGGAGGGCAACAAGGAGTTTGGAGTAGCTTTCATCGTGAATAAGCAGCTCAAGGACCACGTTATCGGCTTCAAACCCATCAACGAGCGGCTATGTGGGATCCGCATTAAGACCCGTTTCGCTAATCTCTGGCTCATTAATGCGCATGCCCCTACAGAAGTAAAAGAAGACGCGATTAAGGACGAGTTCTACAACGAGCTAGAAACACTCTTCGACTCACTTCTATCAAACGACGTCAAGCTGCTGCTAGGAGACTTTAACGCCAAAGTCGGAAATGAAAGCTGGCATAGGGGAACTACTGGAGGTCATAGCCTCCACGACGAAAACAACAACAACGGTCAGCGACTTATCGACTTCACGAGCGGCAGAAACCTGGTAATAAAGCTCTACATGCTTCCCTCATCGACGAATCCACAAGCAGACCTGGAAGTCTCCAGATGAATACACCGTGAACCAGATCGACCACGTACTGATCAGCAAGAGATGGACTTCTAATGTCCTAGATGTTCGATCCTATCGAGGAGCCAACTGCGACACCGATCACTATTTGGTGCAGACGACCTACAGGTGCAGAATCTCTTCGGTGCACCTAACGAGAATCAACCCTGCCAAGATCTTCGAGGTTGACAATTTGATTGATGATGCCACGGCGGCTGCGTATACAACAGCACTAGAGGAAAAACTGTCGCCCATGCTTGATGACATTAACAATTTAGGCATCCATGAGTTCTGGGAGGAGCTCAAAGACAGCATCAAGGGGGTCGCAGAAGAGGTCGTGGGCTATACAGGCCGGCGCAGACGAGCAGACTGGTTCGACGACGAATGCAGGGCCTCGATTGAGGCGAAAAATGAAGCCTATCGCCAATACACACAACGCGCATCCCGAGCCAAGAAAGAAAGATATAACGAGCTTCGGCGAGTATCTAATAAGTTAATTAGACGTAAGAAACGCAAACATTTTGACGAGCAGTTACAGCAAATAAACCAAAGATTAGCCAGTAAGAACATAAGACAGGCGTACAAACTTATAAATAATGTTAAGAACGGATATCAACCCAGGACAAGCCTATGTAAGGACAAGGATGGTAACATCATCAGCGACATCGAAAGCGTCAACAAACGATGGGCCTCGCATTTTGAAGAGCTCCTCAATGCACCATCAACATCCCCCGTGGAGCCAGCTCTTGAGCAGTTAGCCGAACCAGGCCCTCCCGTTCTACCCCCAACAGTAGAGGAGGTGAGTCTTGCCATACAGTCGCTTCAAAATAATAAAGCGCCCGGCGCTGACGAGATCCCAGCAGAACTGCTGAAGCATGGTGGGACGTGCCTGACCAACGCTATACATGTGCTACTGCTGAAAATATGGAACAACGAGGTAATCCCCAAAGATTGGCGCAAAAGCATAATCTGCCCAATCCACAAAAAGGGTGACAAGATGAAGTGTGAGAATTACAGAGGCATATCATTAGTTTGTACGGCCTATAAGATTTTATCAAAAATTCTTGAAAAGAGAATTAATCCGTACGCAGAACGAATCATTGGCGAGTATTAAGGCGGCTTCAGACCTGGTCGATCAACGACCGATCAGCTTTTCACAGTGAAGCTACTACTGCAAAAGTGCTGGGAATATAACATCGACGTATACCAAATCTTTGTCGACTTCAAGCAGGCATACGACAGTATCGATCGAAGTGTACTGTACAACATTATGCTGAATTTTGGTATACCGGCAAAGTTAGTGCGACTCTCAAGGATGACGATGACTAATACCGTCTCGCAGGTCAGAGTGCAGAATCGACTCACTGACCTATTTGAAACTCGTACTGGACTCAAGCAGGGCGACGGGCTGGCGCCGACGCTCTTCAACCTTGCTTTGGAGTATGTAACTCGAGCCATGAATATGGACAGCAGCGGAACGCTACTCATCAAGTCGACTCAATTAGTAGCGTACGCCGACGATATCAATATCATGTCTCGAAGGTTGGGTGATGCAGAAAGCCTTCTGCATAACCTCAATAACGCCGCAAAGGAAGTTGGACTACATATCAACGAAAGCAAAACAAAGGCCATGATGCAATCGAAAACAAGGACGCCAGAAAATTCAAGCATCACAGTGGGGGACCTTAATATCGAGTATGTAGACAACTTCAACTATCTGGGTTGTAACTTATCAAAGGACGCCAACGAAACCGACGAAATTAAGCGACGGATACAACTAGCCAATAAGACATATTTCTCGGTCCTCCCTATAATTAATTCGAAACTTGCGCACAGGAACACGAAGCTCCGCGTGTACAAAACGATCATCCGACCCGTGCTATGTTATGGCTGCGAAACATGGACCCTCACCCAAGCCTCCGAAATTTTGCTAGACCGATTCGAACGAAAGGTCCTTCGGCGAATTTTCGGGGCCGTTCGCGAGCGAGACCAATGGCGTTTCCGGTACAACCATGAGTTGTATCAATTGTACGATGAGCTGCAAGTATCGAAAATCGTGAAGCTTCAACGTTTGCAATGGGCGGGGCATGTACAACGGATGGACGATAATCGCATGCCAAAGAAAGTGATGAACGCACAACGAATTGACGGAGCGAGGTTGCGTGGACGACCGAGATCTCGCTGGGAGAACTCCGTTGGTGAAGACGCCCACCAGCTGCTGGGCTTCCGAAACTGGAGGACGAGGTCACGTAACCGCGACAATTGGAGGTCAACGATTCAGGCGGCCAAGGCCCGACGTCGGGCTATCGTGCCACATTGATGATGATGTATCCAACATCTAAAAACCCTCGTATTGCGGGCGCAGCCCTTTGTACGCTGGTATTTTTTTTATTATTCCGAAGAATATCAATGAATATTTCAGAAGTTGACTGTTCTTTACAATATATACTACATATTATTCGTGCAGTCCTTTGAACAAGCTTGAGCTATAGTCCCTGAAGCTCCATTTTTAATTATCAGATTATATGTATGTATATGTGGAATTTGTTGTCGGCAAAAATATGACATTTCTATTTGTCTTCTTTGTAATAATGTGTTACAATGAGTCTAATCTATATTGTAAGTCAAAGATTTGTTATTTTTTTCGGGAAAAAACACTCAAAAAATTGGTAAAACAGTGGAATAATAGAATATTCCACATCTACACATGATGGCTCTAAACCTAAATTGACCTATGAAAGGTTTTCCTTTATTTAAATAATATCATAGTATCCTTAAACATATTCAGCCATTTTTTAAAAGAATATTTTTTTTTAGAAGTTATCTATTCTTCGGGATAAATGGTATTCTAATTGAATTTTTTTTTGCTCTCATGTGTCTACTTTTCATCCTATGTAGTTGCCTCGAGCACATATTGACCTTAAAATCCTTTCAGACACTGTTTACTCGCCGTGGGCCATGTGAACGTGTTTATAGACAGACATGAATGAGTTATCGCAGACGATCTAAACCACGCATAAAACCGCATAATTTCAACTAGTTGGCATAAATAATAAACATTGTTTGTCGAAAGTGTAGATTTTATTTTGAACAGTACTGTTTCTGAGGATTATTATCGAAAGTCTTATTTCAAACATATAGTATGTACTAGAACAAAAAGTTGCATTTGCATGTCATTATACATTTTATAATAGCCAGGCGGCCAAGCTAGTATATGGGCTCGGCTGTTCTGTCTTCTCGACTGAAACGGACAATGATCCTGTCCAAGTCGAATGAAATCGGATCAAAATTTCCCAATTTGGTAACAGCTAGACTATCATGTCATCAGTCCCTAACGCGATATTCTGAATTATAAATTGCATTTGTAATTATGCACCGTGCGAGGTACAATTAAAAGGAAAAGACTCAAGAAATAAAATGATTAACTCTGAATAAAGTTTACAAACCAAAAATACTGAATAGCAAAATGACATACGGGAAATTTCAGGGAAGTTCGCGGAGACATCTGGGGGATTAGGTTGGCAGATGATCCAAGTCAGACCCTGGATCAATTTCCAGGATCATCATTTTGTATGGGATTTCTAATAAATCTGGAAATGATCCAGTAAGTCGAAAAGCATTATTAAGTTTATAATACACACACTATTTTCGATTGCATGGAAACTATGGAAAATCGGAATTTTTTTTTGATTATGGTTGGGGATGGTCCCCAGATGATGGCATTAAAAGTCCCAACTGATTGGGGGTCCGCAACCTTAACAAAAGGGGGAAAGGGGATTTTTTTTTAGGTTTTTTGCAATTATTTCAAAAACGGCAAGAGATACAGAAAAATTGTCTCAGGAAAAAAAACGATATAAAATTACCTTTCCAATGATATAAAACACATTAGAGTTTAATTAAATATTGCGGTGCTAGCCTAACAAAATAAATTAGAATATTTGTATTTTAGACCTTTTTTAAAAGCTCCGTAACTTTTTAAAGAATGCTAGTTCAGCCGTAAAATTTTGTATACGTATTCACAATAAGTTCAAGATCATTTTAAGGTTAACATTGAGTCGGCTCAAGAAAACTTTGTTCTACAGTTTATAGAATGAGTAGTACGTAGAACAAACTCCTGATGGGTCACTTTGTATGGGAGATAACCTTAGTTTTTATCCGAATGAGCTGATTTTTGGTGGGTGGGGTAATAATGACCTCCAATCGCAACAAACTACTTTTTTAATTTGCTGAAAATTGGCAAAATCCAAATATGAGAACAGCTTTTCCTTATGTCAGAGAGACATTTCTGCGGTTAGGTACTGCTAACCCCTTGTGGGGCATAGGGCATCAACTACGCCAATTTTTCATGTCGTTCTATTCTGTGCCATCGACTTCAGGTCTGACCATCTCTTGTTTATTGAAGCAGCCTCGCTAGCAACCGATCTTCTCCACGTGTTTCTAGGTCGTCCAATCCGGCGGCTTGCATTGGCTCCTTGTGGGTTCCAATATAGCGCCTGCTTAGCAATATTTTTTGGCCCTCTTCCAACATTGGTTCACATCGTCGAAAACATTCTAAAAATCAAACTTAAACTCACCACACCTCAAATTAAGTAATCTGCCCAGTTTAAGTACAAGTGTGAAAAGCTCCTAACACAACAGCGAACTATCCATTCCAACGCCTCAACTGTTATTCGCCTTGTATATGTAGCCTTCCATCATTATCTTTCACCGAATGACACCCTTTAAATTCATTGATGGTAATACCCAAAAGTAACTGGAACCAGGGAGACACGTTTCTTTAGTGTGTAGTTGTACCGCTGTGACTGCATCGGTTCACCGGTGAGGTTTTTCCCCGTTTTGTGGTGGGGGAATTTTCGAAAGCAACGGGCGGCTGTGAAATTTGGATTTTGTGTTAGATAAATTGGAAGCTATTGTAATTCACTGTCTTAAATAAAACCAGAGGCTATAATTGTTCACGTTTTAATGGTGGTGAAATGTAAAAAAAAGACCGACCCCGTTTAGGACCCCCCTCAATGCCAAGAAATGACATTGCCAATAAAATCAATGCTATCGTTCGTGAATAGCATAGCTGAATCATTAATATATTCTGTTCGATATCTGAAATAAGGTGGAGTTTATCCGAAGACTTTCACATGAGAAACGTTACAGCGAAATTTCTCTCTCGTCTTCTCCCATGTAATCAAAGGGAGTGTTGGCAACAGGCGTGTTTTGTGGTTCAAGATAAGCTCCAAGAGGAGCCTGCATTTTGGCAAGGTTATTAATCGTAGTGCTATAACTATGATCTTGAAAGAAAATTGCATAACCCTCCGTTGCGTTGTTCCGTTGTTAGAAAAAAAATCACGGGTAAATCGATGCACAAACAGCGACATAACAGTGCATATTACCTCAGGAGGCGTGTCCCTAACGAATACCTGGTCGAACGATGGGTTCCCCCACTTACCTTAATCACTGCAGTGAATTCCCATTACTTTTAAGGTGTTTGAATTATTGTTTTGTTCAGCTTCCGTAGTTCGCAAATACACGGAATGCATGGATTCCCGAAATATAACGAAACTCCATATAAAAAAAATTACAGCTGGGCAAGTTGCCATTTTTTATATGGAGACAGAATGAAGAATCCTAAAAATGGATTCGTGGATGTAGTGACAATTGTCATTTAATGACCAAGTTTGACGCACTTTTATATGTTTCCTTTCGACTATCCGCCTCCATGATTCGTCCAATATCCAGGGATTCGGCTAAGAAGCCTCGGTAAATTCTAAGTATGCTTTTTTAAACTATGGTAAAAAACATAAAAAATATTTTTTGTGAACAACTACATAACAGGAACCCCCGTAAAGGTGAACAGTCGCAGCTTTAATTAGTTGCGCAAGTCTACTGTATATTGAATTGTATGGTGCAAGAAAGATCGGACAAAAAAAAACATTTTAGTATACTTACCCGCCAGTAAAGCATAGAAGGCAGCAAAAATCGTTGCAAAAACTGCAGTGGGTCCATTCGTTTCATTACATGCAATCAAATAGACAAGGATAACGGTGCCTAAAGCCCAACGACCACCTGATCCCGTGGGTACAGTTTCGAATAACCTTTTATATAAATATAAAAATGAAAAAAAGCCTTGCCACATAATAAATGTTGATGGACCCGATGGATTAAAATGGAATAGGCTCTGAAGACAACTGCGATTATGTGTCTGGAATCGGGACAGGCTCGCTTTCAAAACCAGCTTCATTTGAAAAATACGTATTGAATTGCCATGAATGTTTCGCTAGTAAAATCTCAAAACATATTCAGAAACGAGTCGAATCAGAACCATATTTTATAGCGTATTGGATGCCTTTCTCAATTTTATACATAATAAAGTAGCGAGATAACTTATGAAATAGGGAGTTAATAATTTTTTTTTTGAGAAAAGGCTTTAACACTTTTTATAAACATGCGTTTAACGTAAGTTTGTTCTTCAAAGTAGGGACTCTATTGATGGAAAGTAGAACTCGATTCTGCAAAATTTGTGATTCAAGAAGAAAGTGCAAAAGCAAATCAACGCATTTTTCCGACTTCCTATTGTGCGTATGTGACAGAATAGACATAGACAAACACTCTCATTACATCTAAATATGCTAAAACACAGTAATTTCTAGCCACTTCGTTTCTATCGTAAGTTAGATTGACTCGCTATAAAGTATGCCTTATTGGTTAGGGTTCAAGTCAAGCCGGAAGTCCTTTATACCCCATCATGAGGGTGTTTGAAAGTATATACGTAGTACAGTACAAACTCAGCGAGCCTAACAAATATGATTGAAATCGACCGGAGAACAACACAAATTCCAAATGTTGTTACCATGACGCTAATTTCTATTTATCGATTTTCACACTACTACACACAAACATTGAGTGCATTTCGGCATTTTGCACTCCTTCTTCTGTAACTGACATCGATCACATAATTTGCGGTTGCAGTCCTTGTGGTGCCAGTCAATTAGACTTAGACGATACACGACAGGATAACTTCGACTCGAACGCACTATAATGTCGTCAAAGAACGTAATTTTCGCGGTATATCCCTCCACCTTAATCCATCCTAGCGCCAATATTTACCACCTACATTACAACCGTTACTGCTATATTTTTGCCTTATCTGATGTTTTCTTTTCGTTTTTTTTCTTTGTTATGCAGATACACTTTTATGGTTTTCACTTTGTTGACAAGGTTTGCCGACCTTGTACACTGGCATTATCCAAAAAGGCGACTTAATTTCACTTGATAATCGTCGCAGTCACTGCACTAGACTTCTTTACTATCTATCTCAAAGAAAAAAGCCACAAAATCATCAGAACTAAGCAAATAAATTTATGTATAGTTGCCGACCGATTAATGAAAATTGTTTTCCAACGGAGCAACTGGAAAAGCTTCCATATCAAGGTGGAAATCTTCGGCATACTGAACTCAGGCTAGAGCATTTTGGCTGGTGACGGCAAAGCTTAAGTTTTAAATATGCCCGAAAGTCGGCAATCAATCGAAGCTTAAATGACGGATGCGTTGTCATGCGTACAACGGCCTTGAGCACATGGTTCATAAAACTTTCGGGGTGGTGATTGTTTGTTATGGATTCAGTGAGTGCTTGCCGTTGCCGGTATCTTGAGCCAAACATGTCAAAGAATGTTGTAATAGAAATTCACAATGAGAAAAGTTGGATAAAAGCTTAACGATGAGCTTTTTGAGGGTTTTGTAGTGTAAGGTTTCTCGTGCATTTTTGTCCCAAATTTCAACATGGAAATGGAATGATTTTTAAACTTTTTAAACTACACTAATGTCTAAGGGTTTACAAATTGACATAGCATATATTTTCAATAAATAACAGAGTTTTATATGTACAGATTATTTTTCACTTCTATGTTCATACAAATAGTCGACTAATTCCTCTATACAATCCATACATCTTTTACCAAAATCCTCATATTTACTAATTTGTTCAACTGCAAATTCGCTTCGATCTCCATTCATGATCTGCTGAAATTTCACAGGATCGCTTCTGTTTATGTTTTGCAAAATTTTAAAATCCGGTAAAAATATAATTGGACCGTAGACACACGTCAATACCAACGGAATCAATTTGAATTCCTCACATGTTTTGTCAAATTCAGATCTTGGTATATGCTCCTCTACATTAATATCATTTTCCGTGCAAAACTCTTTTAAACAATCGTAATAATAATTTAAATATTTTTCCATATTTTCATTTCGGTTAGCCCGATCCGCATTCATATGCAGAAACAAGGTTACGTCAATGGCAGGCGGTAGGTAGCGGGCTATTTGAAAGTCTATCAAAACACTCGAAATTTGATTGGATTCCTTTTTGAAAAATACGTTCTTTTCCCAAAGGTCACGATGGCATAACGTGTTGCGATATCGTTCGGATATTGTTCCCATTTCGTGAACTTTTTCGATTTCGGCGTGAAGTTGATTTTCGATAAAGTTTTGATATTCGATTGATTGAAATTTAGGATGCATTTTTGCAAGGGTGTAAATAGACTAGAAGATGCAAAAAACATAAATTATGATAATAAAATAAAAAGACATTCCTGTACCTTCAATCCACTATTAACCCATGTATTTCCCTTGGTTATCGTTCGAGTAAATAAGTGTCTGTATTCGACACCAATTAAAGTCCCTGTTTTAATTTCATACACTAAGCTACTAGCATGCATAGCTGCCATACTTTTCAGAACCGGCCAAACGTACGAAATTGGTATATTTAAATTAAAGCTTTGATGAGTGTAATTAGAACGGGTGAGATCTTCCATTACAATTAGGTCGTCCCTAAGGAGATATACTTCCGGATGCCATTTGAATTTTACTGAAATTTGAAGTAAGTGTAAGGTGAGACTAATGAATTACGCGATAATTTAGACTAGGTACTTACAATATTGTTCCATTTTCAGGAATATGCTGTATAATGTTTTCTCCTTGTCCATGAATTTGAGACGGGTTATAACTTCTTTGTGTACTTCATTCTCAAGCGGTAGTGATTTTATGAAGAAAGATGCTTTTCTGAAATCGGTGCCATCCTAAAATGAAATTTTTCGAATAATGTCAATTTCAACGTCCAAAATAAACAAAATTGAAAATAGTTAAAAATATTTTTCTAAACTTAATTTTTATATTCAATATTTCCAAAAATTTCAGATTTTGAATATATTCGAAAATATGTGAAGCTTCAAATGCTTTCAACTATACATACTTCGAAAACGTCCTCCCGGTTCATGTAATAGCGGCTCTTTGCGATTATGTCGGTCAAACCTTTTAATTATCAGGTTTCTGGGAATGATTTTTAGAAACATCTTTATATAACGGTCATGGCGAATTTGAAGATTCTAAATGACGGAGAAAAATGCTTAAACATTACTAGCATTTTTAGTAGCGAAAACGTGGAAGCCACTCCAATATTCCCTTTAAGAGTAGTAGTTTCCGTCGATCGTTCCGTGGTAAACACCTTTTTGTCACCGAAATATCACTATTATGGGGAATGAAAACTTACGTGCCGTGGACAATTTTGCCACCAATAGGTTGCAATGTGTTTGGAACCCACCAAATTAGTGGCACTTTTTGTCCAACCACGCAATTGGTACTTTATTGACCCCGTCTTAGCACCCAATTATAGTTGTGAATATGTGTAGGTAAAAGTCGATAAAATTTAAGTAAACGTAATTAAATAGATTCACATTTACATATAAGTACTTATACACAATTGCTAAAGTTGCGTTTTTTAGCATGTTCATACAATCAAAGAATATGATCTGAAAGGATTGAATGGAGTAATTACACATTTGATCATCTAACAATTCGTTTGTCCAAGAAAAGTTCAAGCGAAGCCAATTTCACTGATGAAGTGGATATTCTACTTTGAGAAAAAAAGTGATGCCCTCTCATTTCCCTAGTCATATCTTAGAAGAATTGACAAAATGTAACAGAATTGAAGTCAGGTTTTTCTTCCTTTCTCTAATGTTATCGCTCTAAATTTTGAGTAATCATGGTTATTTAAAACAAGATGTTGTAAATAGTTTCATGTGAAAAAAACAGTTACTTTTCTGAAATATATAAAATATGAATTTGTAAAACCTTGGAATATGGCGACAAGTACTTGACAGCTCCAAATGGTGCTTTAAAGTTTCCAATATGTCTTTGTAGTGACTGTAGCAACTTTATAGGTCCTTCGAAGTTACAATAATATGACTAGGTACGGTTTCGCCACTTAATAAGAATACTTTCCAGTTGCTCACTGCAGGAGCAAGAGAAAATAGTAGCATTCCCCTGGCATTTGTTGAATATGTAGTGGCAACATTTCTGTCACTAAAAATGCCAACGAAGCTAAGATTTGGGTGACAAAAACGTCACCGGAACAATAAAGTGGCGGAATGAAAAGCCTTAGTTTTCGCTACTTAAAATATTGATCGGGTAATAAGTGCCCGTGCACACAAAAAGCAATGCGATGAGATGCAAACACTTTCCCATCGCAAGAAAAAAATTCTTTACTGTAGGCATCGCTGAGGAGGTCAGTTGTGGAAACATACAGTGCATCATATCCGAGTTTTTCCTCGAGACAATAGTGATGGTATAATTCTGGGGGCGACATTCCCAAAATGTTGTTTTTGACCTCAAAGTTGTAATAAGCGGCCCAATATTATCTTAGTGTTTCTGCCACACCTATTAGACAAGTTTGGGGTTGCCGCTCGCCATTCTGCGAGCGACAACCCCAAACCCATTTTGTTTGCCTCAAAGCGACTTAGTGTTCTGTCTCGCTGATTGGACGAATATCTCCAGGAAAACAGATGTGGGCAACCCCTTTTGCTTTATGTTTTGACTTCGAATTCTGAATCAGCGATCTAAAATTACCTCAGTGTTTGTGCTACGCTGAATGGACAAGTATTTCCGTAGAAAACTGGGGTGGACACTGGTGAGAGCCCAAACATTTATTTAACGCTACGGGTTGTATGCGCTGCAGGTTTCACCAAATGTTCCCTCTTTGACCTATCAATGAATATACCAACAATGATCCGTTCTTAATTTAAACGCAGAATCGTATAAAATTCACTTGGAAAATCCGATTTTCTAGTCATAGGAACGAATCGCATCGTCCGGCTGAACGTCGCATTGTGAGTGCACACATCGCCCGGCCCGGAAAAGTTCCGCGTCACACTGTGTATGTACGCGACCTAAAGCATAGGGATGTCTAAAGGTTTGTGTTCGTAGAGACGACTCATGCTCATGCTCGGTCAGCGATCGAAGTTAAACCACCGGTTTTGAGCACTATATGCGTATATTTTCTATACATGTTCCTTTTTAGTCTATATAGTCGATACTAAGAAAATAGAACCATTCAAAAAATATTTAAATACGGCTCGAAATTGGATGCAAAAGTGGCATCGCTGAGCGATCATCACATGAATTGTCTCTACGAACGCGGACCTTTAACCCGGCCAACTCCATCCGTACCTAAACTTACAACAGTGTGAATGTGAATCATTGCGCAATGACGGGTGGCCCGGTATGTTTCTTTATCGAAATGATTCCGCTCAGATTCTGGGATATATACCTCTCTCTGAAGTCGTGGTGGGGGGATTCGGTCCATGTGATCATTGTTCAGTGTTTAGATACTCCTCTCGCCAGCAACCAATAAAATACTGTTTAGTAGCCCATTGTGGTCTCGTATACGTGTTCCTCAAAGGGAGCTACATGAGGTCAAACTTGTAAATGTGCGGTTTTTCAGAAAATATTTATTAATATTCTCTTTATGGTAATTTTACGAGAGAGCTTGTGATTTGTGACTTAGGCTTCGTACAAACGAGCTCGAGATATCAAAATGCATTGGCTTATATGGGACGGTCGAAAGCCGGTGATGGCTTCCGAGAATATAAGAAACTAAAAACGAGACCGAGGCTAATTTGAAGCACAGCCGAAATTTGGATACCTTACCAGTTTCCACTTTCTATAGGGCTAATAATTTGGAGGTCCCTATGATTTGTGTTCCGATTCCTATCGTATAGTCAAAGAAAAATAGGATATTCTTTTTTGGGACTAAGCTATAAAATAAAATTGAGAATTTTCATTTTGGACCTTTCTTAAAAGCTGCATAACTCTTGAAAGAACGTACGTTGGGCCATACAATTTTGTGTGTGTCTTCGTATTAAGTCGAAGATAATTTTTACCGAAAATTGACTCGCTCCGATTAAGAACCTCCATTATCCCCTCACTTAAATTTGGTACCGTTATTTTACACCGACTATTTTTCTGCATACTTTGCCGTTTCGGAAATAATCGCTAAAAACTAAAAAAAAACCCTTTTCCCCTTGTTTTACGGTTGAGGACCCCCAATCGGTCAGGAATGCCTTTGTTAATCATTCATCCTGAGATATTTGTCGCGACTTGTGTCTGAACGCGTAATAATAGGTGCCAAACTTGCGGTCTGTGAAATCGATGCGGGCTCTCTATGAATCTCTATATCACAGAGTTGCGACCGAAGGATCACGACCACAGAGCACGACAATTTAATGTTTCCCTACCATATACACTCCCAATCTATAGGATAGTTCCACTTGGAAAATGCCTGTATGTCGGAAAGTGAGAACGGTATTTTCTCCAAACTTGGTGACAATATTTTCAGTAGCCCGCTTGTTCTTTTAATAATACAAGGTCTTAAACCCGGAGTCCCCTTTTTCTTACGAGAATTCTTAAAAACAATACAAAAGTGAAAGTCATTAGGATAGTTCCAGAGGAAATAAAACATCAAATAACGGTACAAAAGGACAATTTTATTCTTGAAAATGTAGCTAGTAATGAGTAGAACTTCCATTGAGTAATTTAAGCTCAAAAAGTCAATCTGGGATAGAATTGTATAGGTTTTAACGGTAATTTAAGTTTATTTCGTCCCAAGCTCCTCTAATCGCTTGCAGAAGCGCTTAAGTGCTCTTAAATTATATACTAACGGTATAGATCTTCCTTGTCGTCTATTCGCAAAACTTTTTGATGATATTTTGATCTACGGAGTATGGTGATCATTCCATAATGTTGATAGACTAGTCTTGAAAACAATCTTTTATCAGCCTTGCTTCTTGAATGGGGCCAGTATCTTATTCAAATCTGAAAGGAGTTGCATCGAAAATGTCGGTAATCTTAGGCATTACATTAGGTAGAATATTTTTGTAAGTCTGGGCGTTCTGAATACCTACAATTTCCACAAGCCTAATAGTTCCACCCCGAGATAGTCAGGCCCATACCTCGATACTTCTTACTTTTGAGTAATGTCAACGCCATCTAGATATATCAAGGCCGCAACTCAGCCGTACGATGACGGCATGGAGCCTGCTTAAATTGTTCGTCGGACCCGGGCAAACAACAACAATGTCATGCGAAGCAACAACAATGCAATTTAATCTGCGGATTTGATGTTTACGACTCTACATTAGGGATGTCAAAAACCGGCCCATAACCCGGTTTTCGGTTTTTTCGCAAAGCCGGTTAGACCGTCCGGTTTTAACCGGGCTTAAAATACCGGTTTTCGGTTAACCGGTTTTTCATTGAATTGCTTCGAATTTTAGCAAAATAATGCAATCACACTCGTTAAGCTGATGTTCGTATAGAAATATGACTGTGTAATGGAGCCCTAAAAGAGAAACATGTTGAACAAAAAAGATAATCAAATAAAATTGTCAGAAGCATTCATAATGTTTCAAAATTAGTTAACTGAGTTTTATTGCTAGACAATGTATATAGTGCAGTCAAAATATCCCATTTCAGGCCTACAAATAGAAGAAAATAGAGTAAGGCTATTTTTTGTGGTTTTTGAATCAGCGAGCTCCCAGGAATCTAAAACTCATTTTGCTAAAAAAATTTTTTATCGAAAAGGTCCCAAAAAGGACAAAAAAGGATACTCTTTAATCCTTGGCCGGAGGTCAGCATGTGGGGTATCAAATCAAAGGGGACGTCGAGTAAATTACATATCCGGTGTTTGTTTCCTGTTTCAAGGACCCTCAACGGAATAAATCGAGATTAAATAGAAAATTATTGTGTTTTCCATGTATCTTTCCAAAGCCATAACTACGAGAGGTGTTTGTTTCCTGTTTCAAGGACACTAAATGGAAAAATTCGGGCTAAAACGAAAAATTACGGCTTTGGAAAGATACATATACGAGAAACATGAAAATTTGAAAATTTTTCCATTGGATCCCAATTTTCTCCTGTGAGGGTCATTGAAACAAGTAATAAACGCCAGATATGGAATGTACTCGACGTCCTCTTTGATATGACATCCCGCGTGCCCACGTTCGATCAAGGTTTGTAATGAGTGTCCTTTTTGAGAGCTTTCCGATCATTTTTTTTCTTAGCAAATTTAATGGTAGAATCTTTAGCTATTATAGACTCGGAAAAGTGAGAAACGTAGTGACAATTTGAATTACTCTCGTAATTAGGGCTTCGGAAAGATACACGGGAAACGCAATAATTCTCCATTTAATCTCGATTTATTCCGTTGAGGGTCCTTGAAACATGGAAAAAACACCGGATATGTAATGTACTTGACGTCCCCTCACCCCTTTGATTTGACAACATGCCGACCTCCGGTCAAGGATTAAAGAGTATCCTTTTTTGTCCTTTTTGGGACCTTTCTGATCAACATTTTTTTTATCAAAATGAGTTTCAGATTCCTGGAAGCCCACTGATTCATAAACCTCAAGAATTAACCTTACTCTATTTTTTTCTATTTGAAATGCTAATATGACTGCACTATGATGTAGATGTTGAAGTCTTTGTGGACACGACGGATGTTGCATGTTGAAGTGGACGCGTATATCGATGTGGACGCGGACGTCGTAGCAATTGCTACGTTAACTGCCGATTCGTCTTCCTATAACAATGAACTCTAAATGCACTGATCTGATACACATATACATTCACGACGCACAAAAGATACACGTGTGACACGCAACGTAAACAATATCTGCCTTGGAAAGGAAAAATGCAAGAAGCGGTAGTTTGACGAAGCGATGGTTCTTGGAATAATAGCACTAAGGAGAATGTTCGGAAATACGAAATTTTTCATAGAAGACAAGCAATATAATTACAGACTGACAAATCAAGAAAATATAAAAATTTTATGAATTTGGAAAGTTTTTTTTTCGGTTTTAACCGGATGGGCAAACAACCGTCCGGGTTAAAACCGGGAGGATGAAAAAACCGAAAAAAAACCGGTTAACCCTTTTGAAAGTACCGGTTTTCGGACTAACCGTCCGGTTTTTGACATCCCTACTCTACATTGCGGCCTTAATATATAGACGGCGGTGATAATGTTTCTACAAAATTAGTTGCTTTTTACTCAAATTGTGGAAATAATACCTAAATCCAACAGGATCGACGAGATTTAAGTTTTTCCGTTAGTGAAATTAACGCGGTTCCATGCATTTGTCCGATCCATACAATTGATATAGCCTAAGAAAATTAAGCCAATATATGGACATCGAACGGCAAAAATCCTACATCGCTGATTTTTTTGCATGATGGTTGGGGATGGCCCCCAGATTATGGGAAAAAAAGTCCTAATCAATTGGGGGTCCGCAACCTTAAAAAAAAGGGTGGAAAGGGGAGGTATTTTTTCGTTTTTTTTTTGCGATTACTTAAAAAGCCGCAAAAGATACAGAAAAATTGTCTGAGGACGAAAAAAACTACATAAAATTTCCTTTGCAATGATATACAACACATTCGAATTTTATTGTGAAATTCGGTGCTAGACTTAAAAATCAATTAGAATATTTTCATTTTAGACATTATATTCAAAAACTCCATAACTCTTGAAAAAATACCTACTAGTTTGGCCGTGACATTCTGTGTAAGTATTTACAATAAGTTCAAGATCATTTTGGGGGAAACATTGAGCCGCTTCGATCAAGGACCCTTATTATCCCCCCATTTGTATTTGACAAAATGGCATGTCCATAACTCCCCCCAAAATTGGAGCAAAAGCTAAATTTTGGTTTATTGCGATTGGGGGGCATAATCACCCCACCGACCAAAAATCAGTTCAATCGGATAAAAACTAAAATCCCATTCAAAATATTTTATGTGTACATTTTCTTCCTATCAATGGTTTTTTTTTTCTTTTGTAGGTATCTAAGATTTTTATAATATGAGGAAACAGGCGGACTATCCCTACGGGTGTCTTCCCTTCACTGCATCGTTGGATAGTGCCTATGTAGTACGAGTATGTGTCCTGTCAACTATTCGTCTTGGCAGTATCGAAGGAAATCTAATCTCCGCGGGGAATGATCGTTCTGAAAGTATTCTCCACTCAGCGTTTGACGTCTCTGTGCTACGTAATAAATATTCCATAAGGTAGGTAACATTTTCTCATTGTTCATACTTTTATATTTAATCGTATAATGCATATGTCCGTATATTCCACATCCAACATCCCCCTTATGATACTCGAAACTTCACATAAATAAAATCTTTTTCAAGTACATATACACAATAATGCTTCCCCATGCAACATCGGCGTCGATGCGTGGAACAATATGAGCATTGTTCTAAATTAAATAATCTCCTCATGATCATGATATAGGAACTGAATTATTTTTAGCTAAAATATATTTAAAAGCTTTCAAACAATTTCATTTTTGAAAGAGTGTACCATGAGGAAAAGAGCAATATCATCTTTTTATTTAATTCCAGTAAATTTAAATATATTAGCTAATAAATCCAAAGAGTTGAGAGTAGAAAGAGAGATTTCAAAAAAATGTTTACATGTTTACAAACATTAACTTATCATCACATCACACATAGTAACACGGCCACTGACCTTTGTTAGAATAACATTCAGCTTATAGTAGTCGCCTAAATAGCCAACAGTGTCACTGGCTGCCGGTACAATATCATAGTCGAGTACTGTCACTTTGCCGAAGGCCCTTTGCACAATATCCCGACATTCTGCTCCAGATAAAAGATTTTTCGTTGGGACTTCTTCTGATACTTCTGATACTTCCGATTCCATCTTTTTTTTACAGAAAAAAATCTCTGATGCCAAAATTAATCGCTCTCCACCATTCACAATTCACTTGCTAAAAATAGACAAACAGGTCACTTTTCACATTCACTGTCTACTATAGTGGACACAAGTATCTTTACTGATATCACTGGAGTATTACGAGTATAATGGTATCAAAATTGAATTGCTTGAAATGAGATAATAAATGCGCTTTAGTAACAGCTGCAATTGACTTAATTCAATTTAATCTATTTCGAACGGGGCGCGTCGTTGTACTGAACAAAGAATATCTCGACAGAAACTATCACTACTAGTATACTGTGTATTTAATAGTTGATATATTATAAAGATACTCGTGCAAATGTTTACAAAATCTATCTTCTGTCAATATGGATTTTCACTGCCCGCACAGCATGTGCAGGAGACTGTCACAAAAGAGCTTTGTCGGATTTGTTGCGATATCTGAGTAAAGATTCATAGTTTTGGTTTACAATATTCTCTCATTCAAGCTGAAAAGCTTTTGAGTCTAATGTACATACATATATATATATATGTATTTTAAAAATATGTACCAAAAAGTAACAATTAAACTTTTCGAAGCTTTTTTAGAAAAATATTTTTTTAAGTTTAAAGAAATTAGCATTCTGTGAATGGCTAGAGGGTTTGTTTCTCAATGTTATGCTCAATTTACTAACCCCTTCATTGTCCACATGTTATAAAAATAAATTTTATATTTTAATAACACTTTGGCATTTTTTGATAACTTGAAAGTGCTTACTGATAAGTTAATCCTTAACAACATATTTTCTTAAATGGAAGTTTACTTTCCAGAACATGTGTAAACTTATACGTACATATCTGTACCATATACGTATAAGTTTACACATGTTCGGTGGTTTTTAAAAGCTGGTACATATAATTATTACAGTGGACATTTGAAAATCTTAACTAGTTTGTTTTTGGTGATTAAGATTAGTGAAATATTAA
The DNA here is from genome assembly GCA_949715475.1 of Microchrysa polita. Classification (NCBI taxonomy): domain Eukaryota; kingdom Metazoa; phylum Arthropoda; class Insecta; order Diptera; family Stratiomyidae; genus Microchrysa; species Microchrysa polita. Next base: position 56,236,964 of record OX454415.1, read on the forward strand.
AAATTGGCGTCCGCTCTGAGGGGGGGGGGGGGGCAAGCCGGAAGATCGACCGGGCGCCAAATTTTTGGGGCGGCAATTTAGCTAGCTCATAGAAAGAAAACTCTACAAGACAGCTGAAATGTACAACTCACGATCGGTGATGAAATTGAAAACACCTGTACATTAACTATAACTTCATAACTAGAGCCCGGATTTTCGTGCAGTAAAAAATTTAAAATTTAGTGAAAATCCCGAAACGTGCAAAATCGTGCAATATAAATGCCTGATTGTGCATTTTCTGTGCAATATGAAAAAAATCATTTTCTTAGGCTTTTAGAAGGCTGTATTTCGGTGCAGTGGACGCAGGAAAAGGATTGAAAAAATTGAAGAAGATTTGCTCTAAAAAAAGGATTTTTATTTAAAATGCGGGACACTTTCAATTTTTTAATCGAACATAAACTTCTCCCCATAAAATGCTGTCTAGATTAGCTTATTCAAATATAGCACCCGAAATCCAGGACCGCTTTTGTTTAGAATCCATCGCGCAACTTTTGGGCTTATCTAATTCGTGAATGCATCGTCTTCAAATGCGCAGATTTTCCTATATGTATTTAAGTTTAGTTAACCACCAGACTAACATGCACTCTAAAAACAACAACTGTAAGTTTGTATGAAAATCAACTGGCATTTGATGAAATTTCCATAAAGTGCATCACTTTGTTTAGTTTTATTGTTTTTTTACATATGTGTTTTATTTTCAATACTTGTATTCTCTTCTCTGTCTATCGAAAAGTTCTGCACATAATTTCCGGGATTTTTTTTTTTAGAGACAGGGTTAAAAATGCAAATGTTCGTTTTCATGCAAAAACCTTAAAACGTGCAATTTCGTTCAATATACCCTGAAAAGTGCAATTTCGTGCATTGACGTGCAATTGCACTAAAATCCGGGCACTATTCATAACATACCAGTGGAAGTTTGGTTTTTTTAACCCTCGCATGGTTCAGGTAAATTTTACATACGTAAATGGTTCAGTGGAGTCTGACAGACCCCAAGGCGAAAATCGCTCTAAAACTTAAATTTTTGCGTTTTTGGCACATTTTTCGAACTAGAAGTAACTGTGAAGCCTTTTGATTAAGTGGCATATAAAAAAAGTGGAATTCGGACAGTAGCTTTTAGTATGTGGAAGAAAAAATTAGGTGGTGTCAAATTTGAGAGTAATTTGAACTTATCACAAATGAATCAATATAAAAACTAAAATTTTTACAAAATTGTATTTTTATTAGTCAAAATGTATGTAATAGTAATTAACAAAGAAAAGTACATCAACATTTTTTAGCTAAGGTTAATATTTTTTCTTAAATCGGGATCCAAAGTTAGTCAATATTTAGAGCATTCTTCTTCACAGCTTTTTCCTTGATGGTCTTCGCAGATTCGCTGTTTGCACTCGTTACAATTGCATTTTGTCTTCCCATCATTTGCTCATCGGCATAGAAAACATCTTTGCCTCTTTGGGGGACCATCTGACCCCATTGGGGGACCTGATGCATCCGCCCCAGGGGGGGGGGCAAGCTGAACAATGCACCAAATGTCTTCAATATTTTCCACTGTGCTTCGGCGAATATTGCCCGTTGATTTCCTACTTCTTAGAAGAGGTTCGACAAGTGTATAGCCAAGCTCGCTGAGGAAGCTTTATGTATTATGTAAAATACCCACCCAATTCTTACGCTCATTAAAGTCATTAATTTATGTCTTGACTTAAAAAACATAGGGTAATGACACAATAGTGAAAGGAGATCCTCATAAATGAAAACCAGGTAAAAAAAACGGCATAATTTTTTGTGAATTGAGTAAAAAATGTAAAACCCTCTAAATCAAAACACCCTAAATTTTCCATTTCTTTCAAAATTAACATATCTAATTTCCCAAATGTACTCTAATTACAAAGTTTCAGCACTTCCCGACTATTATTATTACATTTTATCGTTTTCCAAATAACATACTTTGAAAATTTCCCACAAAACGAAAAATGTACTTTTGTAAAAAAGACATACGTAAATGTCGGGCTGGCGCCGACGCTATTCAACTTGGCTCTGGAGTATGTGATTCGAGCCATGAATTTGGACAGCAGCGGAACGCTACTCATTAAATCGACTCAACTAATAGCCTACGCCGACGACATCAACATGTCTCGAAGATTGGGTGATGCAGAAAGCCTTCTGCATAATCTCAATAACGCCGCCACAGAAGTTGGGCTACATATCCACGAGTCTAAAACCAAGGTCATGATGCAATCAAAAACTAGAACGCCAGTAAATTCAAGCATCACAGTGGGGGACCTCAATATAGAATATGTAGACAACTTCACTTACCTGGGTTGCAATTTGTCAAAAGACGCCAATGAAACAGATGAGATAAAGCGACGGATACAACTAGCTAATAAGTGTTACTTTGCGGTCCTTCAAATTATGAATTCGAAGCTGGTGCACAGGAACACGAAGCTCCACGTGTATAAAACCATCATCCGGCCTGTGCTATGCTATGGCTGCGAGGCATGGACCCTAACTCAAAATTCTGAACACCTGTTGGACACATTAGAGCTAGAGGTTCTCCGAAGAATCTTCGGGGCCGTTCGTGAACGAGGTGAATGGCGCATCCGGTACAACCTTGAGTTGTATCAGCTATATGATGAGCTGCAGGTGTCGAAGATCGTGAAATTGCAGCGATTGCAATGGGCGGGTCATGTACAAAGGATGAACGACGATCGCATGCCCAAAAAGGTGATGAACGCGCAACGAGTGGACGGAGCCAGATTGCGTGGACGAACGAGAGCCCGATGGGAGCATTCTGTATGTGAGGACGCCCACCAGATGCCAGGCTTTCGGAATTGGAGGACAAGGTCGCGTGACCGCGACAATTGGAGGTTTTCAATCCAGGCGGCCAAGGCCCGACGTCGGGCTATCGTGCCATAAAGAAGAAGAAATGGTTCGTGGGGTCTGACAGACCCCAGAGCACTTTCAAAGTGCTATAACTTATTAACAAAATCACAAATTCAAACAAATTCATGCTTAACTCATTTCCGGGCACAACGCCAAAATTTGACACGATTTGTATGTCAAATGCTCAAAATTGGACGTCTACAGACGTTCTGTCCGGGAAAGGGTTAAATTAACGTATGTGACACATACTTAAATTACATATGCATCAAAACACCATTTAACAAGCTTTTCTATGGAAATCTTAAGATTTAAATTTCTCTGGGGTCTATCAGACGCCACTGAACCATCCAAAGGTTAAGTTGCTACTGACGAATGACTGCAACTCTATAAATTCCAGGATCAGTATCAGAGCTAGTGCTGTAGCCAAGCGTTAAAAGAGGCACCGAGTTACGTGTTTAGTTAAGGAAAAACCAATAAAACCGTTCACTCACTCGGTCAAAAATTTTATTAATAGCCAACAATTATGAATATTCCAGCCAAATTTCGACAAAGGATAATCGAGAAAAATGTTGATTATTTAATTTATTTTCAAGAAAATAAATGCAATTATTTTCGCACATGGCTAAGTGAAGACTTTGCTTGGACGTTTAAGCTTTGGATATACTCATTCGAGCTAGATACCTAGGTGCAAACTTTTACATAAGAACCCTCGCGAAAATCCGGAATTTTGATAATCCGGATTCGGGTTTCTGCCTAATTTAGTTTAAATTTCCATAAAATTCGACATTTTAATAAAGTCTGTTCAAAATTACTGCCCTATAAATATAAATTAAGGCATATTTCGGACAAAAAATTATTAAATATAGTTAAAATGGTTAATTATTTTTGATTTTATTAAAACTATTGCCCACCAGGGTGTAAATTAGTGCATTTCGAAAAGTCGGACAATTCTATAATCCCGATAGGGTCGGGTCCCAAGCAATCAGCAATATCGGGGCTCTAATGCAAGCAACCGAAGTAAAGGACTGTGTTATTGAGTAATAGCCTAAACTAATCCCAAAGAAACTCAGCAAGCCTGATGAGTTTTTAAGAAACTGGAGTATTGAACTGAGCAACCGCATATCAGCATTCATTTGTTAAAAATTTGGTTTACGCAGACTCTAGCAATAGCCTGGTTCCATTTCAGTATATGTAATTTTAGATATCACATTCGGTAGTGACCCTTTATATCACCTTGGTGATTATTCCGATAATGGAGTATGTAGATGCATATTTCCAGAAGGTTAATTTTAGATATCTCACTCACTCGGTAGTGACCCTTTAGATCACCTTGGTGATTATTCCGATAATGGAGTATTTCGTCGGCAGAATATTTAGTTACAGCACAACAACTCAATGATTTAGCATAACTCAGACCGAACGAATTTATCTAATTTCAGTAACTAGTAAAATAATCACCAAAGAGAATATAAAATATCAAAGAGTGTTTTTTTTTCGTATTTCTTGAATTATGCTTCTTTGGCACCGGCCTTAACTTCTCCAGCAACAAGTCCTCTCGATCCGTATACATACGGTTTTCATGGTTTAACCAATTCAAATTGGTGGTTTAACGAGTTTAAAATTTGAAGCATACGATTAGCATTAAAGAGGGGTCTCTGAGCTTCGGATTTCCATTATCTACAAAGGAATCTGCGGGTTTACCATTTTATCTCCTGTTTTTGTATCCAATCTTCAGTGGGATTAAAATTAAAAGTGTAGCAAATAAATATCCTACCCAATAAAGTAAGTCGATGAATCCCACGAACCCTTTCAAAACAGAACAAAAAAATAGGGGCGGTAATTTGTTGTCTTGCCCAGGGCGACAAAGTGCTAGAGCGGGCGCTGTTCAGACGGAGATGAAAAATGTAAAAATCTAAATAATGGCAGTGAAATAATGAATTACGTTTATACATATAAGTGAAACCTAGTGCGTTTTTTTAATTTCATTAATTTGCGTGGGTGGAACTGACTTGTTGTATTAAATGTTTGCGTTCAATAAGGATTTTCAGTAACAACACTTCTTGTACGTTTATAACATTTATAGACTACTCGTCTATTACTTACCTATATTATACGTAAATTTCTTGGTCAAATCTTTTTAGAAAGACGTTCATACTTAGTCCTTACTATTACAAAGGAAATAAAACTGGTTTTAATTTCCTAGAATCAAATCTCAGTTGATTAAGTGATGCTATAAAACATGATATATTTAGGTATGGTGGATCGCATTCATTACAGTCAGGTTCTGAGCAAGATCACAATATCCAGGGGTATCATCGGCGTACTCATCGGATTTCGTTCAGATCAAGTTCAAAATTTTATAAATATCATTATCGTAGCCAGGAATTTCCTTAGGAGGTCGAGGGGACGTAATTTAAATCTACGTCAGGAATTGTGATTTCCCGTCAGTTTAAATTTTTAGTTTCAAAAATATTGTTAGAAAAGATGCCTAAAATTTAGAGCAAGAGCAATCCAGCGCATCCTTTGCCACTTTTCACATTTTACTCCCGATTGCATCACAACTTTTATACCCTTGCAGATGAAAATTCCATTAACTTCATATTTTACTCCTCTAACGGTAGAGCATGGCGGACGCAGAAAAGTTTATAAGTGGTATACATCTAAGCTCAGAAGTCATGAAATTATGAAACACGGAAAATATGGGCCTTTGCGCTTTTGGACGACGAAATATTTGCTTGCAATGATCTATAGAGTTGGGTTGGACAAATGGTCATAAACATACTTAGGTTAGGATCACCAAAACAAAACCTTAGAATGTCACTCAGGGAAATTTTAAGTTTTCAAATTCTATGCGAAATGTGAAATTACAGGATGATGATGTTATCAATTAGCCTGAAAATGCACTCTTAGCATCATTGTGTCGATGACAGATTTTTTGGGAATATCCGAACATTTCTAACAGTACGGAAATGAGTACGGATATTTCCTTGTAGTGCTAGGATCGCACTGCCGGATCCAGATGGGGACCATGTATGAATTTCCTTCAAAACCGGATATGCTCCAATGAAATGTCGAGTGTCTCCTCTGACACCAAGATTACATAAGTTGCAGATTAAAGGAAAATTTTCTCGATGGGGAATGTAGTTTAGTGGCAGTAATTCTCCTCTCGCTTTGAATATAATTGAAATCTTATTTGCAGTATAGGAGTTTTGAAAATGAGTATTTGTGTGAATTTGTTTAGGCTCACGTATATTACTCGATGTTGTGAGTCCCCAGTCCCGCTGATTCTAGTTGGCTCTATCCTCATTAGCCTTAAATCTTGCCTCAATTTATCGAGTTCGAGATGTGTTTCCAGTCAACCATTCGAATTAAAATCTGCTCTTGTTTCGAAAGCCAGTTCTTGTAAGCCAGCGTAGAAGATGGTTTTCGTTACAAGGGCATAGTTTAGTACCTTCTTCGGCACCCTATAGTTATCCATTACTACGACCTTTACGAGGTAGTTAACATAAGATAACTGTATTCCTTGACAAATTCAATTTCTGCCATCTTGTACGTCCATTTTTCGTCATTAGTTCATGGTGCTTCTTGAAAGCCATCACCTGGTTAGAGCGCAAGTAAGTTTTTAATCTTTTCAATGTAGAGAAACTCCTTTCTGCTGACGCCGATGTTACTGGAACTGTCGCTAAAAGTGTCAGCAACTTAACAACATGTTAGGATATAATTGATCTCTGTCATTGATTTTAATGATGTTCAAAGTCTTCAAAGGAGTCCTGACCTGACAGACGCGAGTTCTTTCGAGCAGTATTGATGCCACAATTGCATTTCATTTTTGATCTGCATTTCGCTAATCATATTGAGATCACTTTGGTAAATGAGAGCGGCCTTAACGGTTTCGCTAATTGGCCTTTTTGCTCTATATGCAGGAACAAGGCATTCTAATGGCAAAATTGAAAAAAAAATCTCTTTTGAACCTCAGCTGCAAAGAATTTACCAAATGGTCTAAATATGGAAAATATATAGGTGCTCTAAAAAACAAGCGGTAATTAGAGCCCGGATTCTCGTGCGATTGCTTGTTAATGCACGAAATTGCATTTTTCATGGTATATTGCACGATATTGCACGTTCAATAGACAGAGAAGAGAATAAAAGCAATGAGAAAGAAAGAACTAGTTCGAAAACAATAAAACTAAACAAAATCCATCGCCATATGGAAATTTCGTCAATCAAACGCCAGTTGATTTTCATACAATTTTGCAGCTGTTGTTTGTGGAGTGCATGTAACTGGTGGTTAACTAAAATACAAATAGGAACACCTGCCCGCTGCCCCATAGAAAACGATTCATTTACGAATTAGATGAAGTCAAAGGCTGTGCGATGGATCCTATTCCTACTACTAATAAATCTAATTGAAATGAGCTAATCTAGAGAGCATTTTATGGGGAGAAGCTTACGTTAGGTTAAAATATTGGAAGTGTATTTAAGTAAAAATTACTTAATTTTTTAGAGCTAGTCCTCTTAAAGTATACTTTTCCTTCGCCGACTGCTCCAAAGTCTGAGCTTCTAAAAGCCTACAAACTATTTTTTTTTGGTATTACACGCAAAATGCACATTTGGGTATTTATATTACACGATTTGGCACGTTTCGCGATTTTTACTGCACGCTTTTCAATTTTTTACTGCACGAATACATGTACAACATTATATGAATTTAATTATGAGTTCACCTGTAGTATTCCAATTGTGTTTCCTTTTCGATGTTACTGCGGTTATTTTGCCAGACTTGAGGAACTTTCAGCTTTCTATCAAGAGTAACTGCATTTTTCCCAGCTTCGCGAAAAATATCATTAAAAGATGATTCATCTTTTCTCAGTGTAAAGAGCAATTGTAGCAAATTATCCACGTGGGCATAGGCAGTTGAAACTTGCAACTATTTGAACATGTGGCTTATAGAGGGTGTTTTTTTAAGAATGATAGAACTTCAAATTGAAAAAAAAAAGACACAAAATATTAACTTTTAGTCAATTTTTTTTATTGGAATGATAAATGTATGACAATAACATTTGAAAACGATTTCAGGCACCACCGCGGCTGTTCTTGACGAAGCGCATTCTTGACCACAATTCTGGACCACTTTTTCGAGTACTTCTGGCCGTATGTCACCAATAACAAGATCAATGTTGGCCTCCAAGGCGTCAATTGTTGCTGGTTTATCAGAATAAACCTGTGATTTAACCGTAACCCGTGGTAGGTGGTACGAAATCTATTCACAATTCGACGGATGTCTTGCTCAGATGGTCGATTATGTATACCATAAAAAGTCGTCTATATATGCGTGAATCGACGACTGATTTTCGAAGTAAATTGTGATAATTGTGATTTCTTCAGGCGTGAGTCTAAACATTATGATTTGTCAGGTATACTGAAATAAATAACAAAAAAAAATTTGATTCAAATGTAATATTTTTTGTATTTTTTCAATTAGAAGTTCTATCATTCTTAAAAAAACCACCCTTTATTTTCTTTAACTATGGTTTTTACTTTATGACCTATATTCAGCGTTACCAACAGAGAATTTAAAAAACGGCTTAAAGTTAGCCGAAAAGCAGGGCTATATACACTCGGCCGCAAAACTATCGACTCAACCTAAAAGCGCGTGTATTTGTACGTGTTTTTCGAAAAGTATAGCAGTCATCCATAAAAATCGTATGTCATTGAAAAGCTTAAGGCCTCAGCTTTACGTTGGTACCATTTTAACCAATATTTGGTGAGAAGTTTTAAAATTGATGCTCTTTTAGCGAAATCGTAGCGAAAATGAGCAAATATGAAAATGGTTTTTGGTTAGGTTTTTTCCAAATAAAACAAAAACTGTTGGAAAATAAGTTAAGTATTTATTATTTTAGTATTTGGTATTGCCTAATCTTTCTCTAATGACAGCTTCCAGTCGATTCTGCATTGATTTGATCAAGTTGCTGATGGTATCTTGAGGAATACCGTTCCACTCCTCTAATAGGGCTGCCTTCAATTCTCCAGTGGACCAAGGGACTGGATTCCTGCACGGTTGAATATTTAGGTATAAAAATTATCCTTTTTTAATAACGTCGAAAGTATTCAATCGTTGAATATCAAAATTGGTATAAAATGTATATTTTTCCATGTTATTGACACAAAGTATACCAACTTGGGATAAATTTTAAACTAAAATGGCATAAAAAAAATTGTTTTTTCGACGATGGTATGAAAATAATATTTTCATACTAAAATGCATACTCAAAGGAATAAACTTTATACCATGTAAGAATGAATTCCCTTGTGATAAATGCAAAGAGACAAGATAACAGTAAATTTTCATTTGCCCTTGCAGCATTTATATCAAAATGTATAAATTTGATATGGCGAAGAATAACAATTGAAATTTTTCGTTCGGATTTTCAGCACATGACTGAGGCTCGGGAGAATGTTAACGGTATAAATTGATTTTTATTTTCTGGTGGTATACAATTAATTTCAGCGTAGTATTGATATTGGTAGAGTCAATAATTTTAATATCAACATTTATAAACTTAAGCTTGATTTTGAAATTCAAAAATTATAACTGGGGTTTGTTCAGTTGTCGTTATTTCGCGAGTGAATAATCATGTTTATAATGTTTGTGCACGAGTCCTGCTCCCCAATAGTGGAAATCTTAAAGTGTCCGGAATATCCAGAAACCTCCAGAAAAAACAATTAAAATGTATTAGTAAAAAAATGCGAATAAAAGTAAATTATATTTAAAGTTAAATAAAGTGTTTTCTTCATCATCACTTAACCTATTATACTCTTCTTCTTCTTCCTTGCCTCGTTCTTTATACCGCTCAATAGTTTCGTGTTGCTCGACTTGCGGTGTAGACACATCGCCCGTTTTGGCGGTAATATCTCAGCATATTTCTACAGGCAGCTCTATGTTCGATCATGTCATGGCCGAGACCAATGCGTTGCTGTTGCTTTTCATTTGACACATCGAGGTGTGCTTCGGTCTGCCTCTGGCCTTGGGTCCATCAAGTGAAACTTCCATTGATATCGCTTCCTTTGCGGGGTTCTCAGGCGGACGCCTTTGAACATGGCAATACCAATCCGTTTGTCGGTCTTCGAGTTTTTCGGTGATTGGTTGGTCTATGGACAAACTGCCTTGTATGAATGTAGCTACTCTTGATGTTGTCCGTTTTGGTTACACCAACTGACATGCGTCAATAACCTATTATACTCAATAATTATAAAAATAAACTGTGGATAGTATATATATTTACTATATACAGTTTTTATAAATAATGGGTATATACATGAATATATAGTTTATAAATGATATTTATTCATTCGATTCATAAATCATAACTATTCAATCTATAACAAATCGTTATAAATTGGGCTTATTCTATATGGTATATAGTTTATATAAATTATTTATCTGTTCAAATAATACCAACATGTTATTGAATATACACTGAATCAAATAAACAAATGGTATACCCGCTTGGATAAAAGCCATACCTCCGATTATTGATTTGTATACCTAGCACATTTATAAAGTTTATACACATTCTTTATGGATTTATATAGATATCATTTTTTATTAAATTTATACCTAAATATTCAACCGTGTGGTTCGGACTCTTCTCTTGAGTTCGTCCCATAAGTGTTCAATCGGATTGATGTCGGGACTACGTGCAGGCCAGTTAAGTGACGACATATTGGCTTCATTCAAGAACTGTCGAGTGAGGCGCGATGCATGACACCGGGCATTGTCGTGCATCAAAGTGAACTTCTCGCCAATAAATGCTGCATAGGGCACAACGTGGACACGGAGATTATCGGTAACGTATCGCTCAGCTGTCAGCCCTCCTCCTCGGCCTTATGTGGGCACGAATACGAGATCCGTTTTTCCCTCGAAGGAAATGCCAACCCACATCATACAGGAACCGCCGCCGTATGCAACCGTTTCAGTGAAACAGCACTGCGCAAATCGCTCAGTTGGACGCCTGTAGACTTGACATCTTCTGTCACTGCAATGTAGACACATTCTCGACTCGTCAGTGGACAATACTGAGCTCCATTCCGTATCGCTCCAAATAAGATGATCTCGAGCAAATAAGAGGCGCGCTTGTCGGTGTCGTGCAGTCAATTTGAGGCCCCTGGCAGGCCGTCTTGGATTGATATTCGCTTCCCTTAATCGTCTCCTTACTGTGCAGACACTAACAGCTACTCCGCGAGCACGCCTCAGGTTCCGCTGCGCAGCAACACCCGTGAGGAACTGATTTCGTAACGTACTTGTAAAAATGAAGCGGTCGTCTCTCTGAAGTGGATCGAGGGCGGCCCGTTCTTGGTCTCGAATTAAAGCTACCAGTCTCTCAAAATCTCCTGCTAACTCTCGAGATAGCAGACTGACTCATTCCAAGACGGCGAGCGACGTTTCGCTGACTATGATTTTCCGACAATAGGGCTACAACTTGTGCCGCCTGATCTGGCGTAGTATCCATTGATGACAAAACAGTGATTGAAATTACTTCAGATGGAAGTTACCTAACTTTCCTGATGCAACTGATAACGAGAAACCGATTACGGACGCTTTTATAGGGGTAGTTTACCTGAGCTGACCTTTACCTGAAATTTCTATTTTTCTGGGTTTTTTGTTACAAGTGGCAATAATTTAAAAAGTGCGAAGCAAATATTGATAAAAAGAGTACTAACAGGTAGCTAAAGTTTCAAACTTTTAAACGACATACGACTTTTATGGATAACTATCATACTTTCCAAAAAACACGTACAAATACACGCGCTTTCAGGTTGAGTCGATAGTTTTGCGGCCGAGTGTATTTTTTTTTCAAAAACGGCTAAAAATCCGGGTAAATAGGTTTCAGTCAGCGAAACAGTCAAAAACCGGCTAAAACATCGAAACTTTGACATATATAAAATAATAAAAGTTGATAATTTTATTTTTCTTATTCTAAACTACGGCTTATGCTTTATGTTAGTCAAAATTGTCGTTTAGATGTTGATTTTTCTTCTTCCTTGCTCCTTATATCGCTCCATGGCATGGCGTCGCGTTGCTCGACCTATGGTGTTGGAAAGCCAACATGTTGAAGCAACTTTTATCAACTTTGCAGAGTTGTACGTATAAAGCACCGTTATGAAATTATTGTTTGCATTTTCGATGAAAAATCTATTTTAAAATTTCTATTAAGTTTGAGTAACTGTATCTTGGAAGTAGCGATAATGTTGGCAGCAGAAAAAACATTTTTTGTGAAATTTTATGTAGTTTCTGAAACTGGAATTAAATCTTGGATTAAGTCATCGGGAAGGCTGGAAATTGTGATTTTGCATGACAAGTCACGATTATCGATGACTTTCACAAAAAAAGCAATCACAAAGTAAGGGTAAAAAATTTCCGATTGCATTGGTAATTTTCTTGCTAAAACAAGTTGTGCTATCAACTCTTACACCACCTAATGCGGGACACCCTGTATAAAACAATTTGTGAAATATACTAGTGGTGCTAAAAAAATGTAAATTTTATTACATGAAAAACTTTTCTCAATTAGTAAAGATAAAATATCCTCCTTTTTCAAAGGGCCACTACTTATTCCACGCAGCTCAAAATTCAAATTTTTGCATCAAGTTCAAGTTTTTTAATAATCCAATTCAATCAATCTGTTTCAATTTTATCATCATTATAAAAGAAGAATTATAGAGCAAAAAATGATTTATGGCACATAAGCAAATAAAAAATCGGCAAGCTTTGCAGTCCAATGTGCTTCTACAAAAAAAAACTAATATCCTTTAAGACTCACTCAGAAAATAATTCACATGATTGATTGTTACAAGCTACTCTGAAGCTTGAAATAGATTAGACGCGTCAGCATCGGCATCAGCAGAAAAATTTCAATTTTTTCTGCTTCTGCTGCTGCTGCCAATGTGGGTCATCAAAGGCGAATGCGTGTGTTCTAAACTGAAAATTTTCTGCTGATGCCGATGCTGACGCGTCAAATGTATTTCAAACATGAGGGAGCCCAAAGAAAGAAAACAATTTCTTCTTAAATTAAATGATTCGATCTGTATTTTCAACCATACATGTCACTTCCTGCTTATTCTTTTAATAGCGCTTATACACGATAAGAGTGGCCGTTGAGCTATTTTGTTTGAAAATAAAGGTACGCATTTTATTGTATTTTCAAACTAAATTGGATTTTGAAATTTCATAAAAAAAATTTACCCAAAAAAAACGACGGAACAAAATCAGTTCCAGCTGAACAGTCCAGTTCTGGCTAAATTTTGCGGCTAAATTGGCAACACTGCCTATCTCAATTTACAAATATCTGTTTAGGGATTTTATGGCGTTTCGTCACATGACAATTGGATTTATCTTTTAAGCTAGAACTAAATATAATTATTCCTGGCAGAAAAATCAGGATATTTCCAGTTCTTTTGGATTTTTTGGGCGAAACGTTTTTAATGATGTCTTAAGAATTAATATATTTACAAAAATATAAAAAAAAATTATTGTTCCGTATTAAAAAGTTCTACAACTGCTTGGTTTGATTCAAAAAGGAATTCTTCCTTTTTGGTGTTCTCATCGCAAAATTTATCAATGATGGTCATTCTATCAACAGCCATGCAATTTATATACTTTTCAATATCATCTGTTCTCAGCCGCGCTGCATATCTAAAATCGCACAAAAAAGGAGCATACAACGCTCTCATGATTTTAGCCAATGGTGTATACTGTTCCACTGATTCACGAAAAGATTTGAGAGATAAATGCTCTTCGAGAGTGATGTTCAAATTTTGACAAAACACATTCAGTTTTTCATAATAATAATTACAATATTCCGAAATATTTTCGTCTGTTGCAATTGGTTTTCGCAGATTATAGAACAAGAATAAAAGAATATCTATGGCTGGTGGCACAAACCGTGCTTCTTGATAATCCAAAAATTTGAAGTGGATTGAAGACTGTCCATTATTGTCTTCAACTTTGAGAAATATATTTTTAGGGCGCAAGTCACAGTGGCATATTACTTTAAATTCATTGTCCGGTGGACTAGTTAAGTCAAAAATGGAATTTATTCTAATCGCCAGTTGATTTTCAATAAAATCCTTTTGTTCATCGGATTGATTGCGCGAGTCCTTGAGTGCCAGTTTCAGGATTGCCTAAAATAAAACAAAAAATGTGCAGATTTATTCGTTAATACTCTTACGAAAATTACTCACCGCAATTCCTGCATGGATCCAAGGATTTTCTCTTCTAAGCAGTGGATCTTTCATAGGAGAATCATTTTGCAAATATTGTGCACCATTCTTCGAAATGACAAATGCCATATTCTGGGCATGCATATTTGCTAGATGTTCCAGACAAGTTTTTGTAATTTCTGGCGTTATTGATACAGAATCGAGACGATTATAGCCGAGTAATAGTATATTGTCACATAGAATGGAATGTTCATAGATTCCAAATGGCCGAGGATATACATTGTCTTGCCCGTTCACTGAAATTATTCCAAGAATAATAATATACAATCTAAAGAATTTTTAAAAATTAAGATTACAAATTAAAGATAGAGAATCGCATTGTTTTTTCATAAAATAAAATTCGATTTTGTTATAATCTGATACAAGGCGCTTTTTCATCGGTCTACGCGAATGAACTAATGCTGGTACAGCCAGGATTTCACTTAAAGTGGAACAAAGCCAAAATGTAATGAAAAGTCTGCAACTATGATGCTATTATAGGCACGCAGTAGTTTCGGCTAGAATCGAGAGCTCGGTGGTTTTTAATTAATCTGACTCTGTGTTAAATTAAACCATCGTAGTTATAATTTCAGGCAACAGTAAATACGTTATCTCCTTAGATAGTATATCGGCTATTATAGCCAGTGGCGTATTTAGAAAATTCTCAAAGGGGGGCACAGACTACGGGGCTAATTTGTTACATAAAGTTTTGGTGTGGGGATACCCGAGAGCAGCTACATTGGAAAATATTGGCAAAACTGAGGTGAGGGATCGTTGATCCTTGATTTAAGGCGAAACTCAAGGAGACCTTAAGCTTTCAATCGACTTCAAATATAATATTTCAAGGTAGGTGGGTAGCTATCTTGACTTCAAGTGATGTTGACTATAGAACATTTCAAGGTCTCCTTGAGTTTCTCCTTAAATCAAGGATGCATTGACTCGTGAATATAAGTGATTTCTACACTGTAAAAACAAGGTTGAATTTTACATCGAAAACTCGTTGAATTTTACACCTTTTTTCTCGCAAAATTACAGTAAATGTTTATTTTTAAACAAAATTTCTAGTAAACCCACAAAATAGTGTAATATTACACAGATTTTTTAATATTACTATATTTTGGGTGTAATATTACACAACATTTGGTGTAAAGATGTATCATTACTTTATTTATGTGTAACTTTACATTTTCAGTGTATATTTACCAATTGGAAGTTGTAATTTGTAACAATACTTTTGTGCATTATTGCACTTTCCTATCTCACAAGTGGCTTGTTCTGTCTGCTCCGTTTGAAGTGTGTTCGTGTGAGCATCATATTATTGTTGTTGTTGTATCGCTTTTTTGCTCTTGAACCGAAGGAGTTGTAGCAGCTCTTTGCCGTTCGAATAACGGGTAGCTCCAGGACGATTTACATCGAAGAACCGGCTGCCGTAAATATTATCAATTAATTACATAATCCCGGATGTAAATTTACGTATTTGCCGGTGTAAATTTATATTGTTTCCAGTGTAGATTTGCTTATTACCGTTTGTAGATTTACACCAATTCTGAAGTAAATATTTACACCGTAAAGCGTAAAATTACTCTCGTTTATACAGTGGTGTAAATTTACTACTATAATAAAAGGAAAAAAAGTTTCCTCCTATTATTGGAGTAAAATTTTTTCGAGTGAATGAAAAAGTATGGAAAATGACATTTATTTTAATTTCGGCATCCTTGACTCAAGGTCTCCTTGAGTTAAGGTATGTTTATAAATACGGGCCTGAGATTCCTTTGCATTTCAGGTTTATTACACCAAAAGTTTAGTTTTCCTGACAGATCTTAGAATAACACTCACTACCTGCTTTTGGCTTTTCCTGAACCAAAATACGGAAGCCTTAAAAAAGTTTGCGCAGTGTAGTTCGAAGGAGCCTGAAGCCGAAAAGGAATTTTACGAATATGTACTCGATTGGCTATGGAATTAATGCAATGACCAAAGAGACTGTTTCCATATGACAAAACGGATTCCAGACGGAACACTTTTCTTTGGAAGAGAAATTTCATACATCGTCCGAAATTCTGCCAAATTTCGGCCAAATTCCGCCAAAAAGTGGTTCTGCTTACTTTTGAAAGAAACACAGATGAAAAGCTGATACAACAAATTTTGGCTGACATTGTGGTCTTGAATTCCGTCGCAAGTTTAGACGAATTTGAATGCAAAATTCGGATTTACTGAAAAAGTCCAGGCAGGGCACCACAGACACCGAGCCGTAGGCCTTCGAAAACATATGCTAAAAATGCTTTCCCACCAAAACACTTCAATTTTTAGCATTTTAACAGAAAGAGAAGCATCTGGTTTAAAGACCTTTACAGCAGCCCAACACGAATTTACGGCCAAATTAAAATACACAAGCCCGATCGAAAAATCAGACTGATTGTTTCAAATATTTATCAATTCAGCGGCTTCCAAGACATCGATACCGCAACAACATCTCCTCATCTTATATCAACATAAGATGGAGTCATTTCACACATGACGAGACTTTCAATTCACAGATTCATGTCGAGATTGGGCAACGTTTCATGATCACCTCGTTGACCGACATAATCATAGCTTGCACTTATTCTCTGAGAGTTCTTGTTTTTGTAACCGTCTATGAAAATAAAATCAACCCGTTCGAAAAACGGAAAGGGTTCATCAACGAGGAGATCTGGCGAATTGAGAAGATGATGTGATGATAAATGTTTCGAAAAAGATTTACAAAGTTTAGTAATAGAAACGCTCAAAATAAAAAAAAAACATTTGGTACTGCAATTTTTAGTATGGTGCGAAAAAAGTTTGATGTGCTCACAGGGGGGGCACGTGCCCCCTGTGCCCCCCTGTAAATACGCCACTGATTATAGCACTGTTCTCGGTTTATCTTCCGGCCAAATTAGAGTGCCCGGTTCTTAGTCCAAGCATTTTAACATTTCAAAAGGAAACAAGCCAATATTACAGAGGGCTTCGCCCACAATACGAGGGTTTTTTTTTATAATTGTAGTGCCTATGTATAATACGTGTTTTACATTATTTTTTTTGGTAATAAATAAAAACAAAAACATAAAATTAATGCTGCCAGTAAATCTATTTTTGGATTGGTCTAACTAAAAGCGTAATAGAAGAAACATTTTCATCAAAAACGTCCCAAAAAGACACAACACAAGACACAACATTCACATTAATGCATTTTACTCCGTTGTGGGTCCTTGAAGAAAATAACAAACGCTGTGATGTACTTGACGTCCCGACGTTGATATGGTACCCCGCCAGACATCCTCTGATCAAGTATAAATGAGTGTCGTTTTTTGTCCTTTTTACTGACTCTATTTTCATACTCTTCGCTCTAAGAGGTAACGGGTATATTAACTTTGTCATGAACGCATTGAAGGAAACATCTCCCACCATATAAAATACATATAGGCAGGGTGTTGTTTTTGCCCGAGCGAATTGAAATAAAGCAGGATAAACGCCCTTAATGCGTATGAAATTAGATTCATTAGAAAGAGCAGGTTGTGTCATTTAGGTTTAATAACATTTCTTGACAACTGACCGCTAGGGCTTCGAGAATATACCGTTAGAGGCCTCAATTTCACACATTTTTTAGAAATCAGGCTGTCTTTTTCTTATTAGAAACATTATGCTCAGACTATCACTGGCTGGTGTAGCGGTTAGTGCATGCCCCTTCGGTGCACAGGGTCATGAATTCGAATCTCACAGTGGATCATGATGTTATTCGAACTCATGAGCTTGTGACGCACTATGATCTCACTCAGATGTTAAACGAGTACCCATTTATGGGGATAAATAACACTGCTGAGCGTCACGCTGATCGCATTACCTAAACAAAAAGCAGATAAGATATTGGAAATAGGATGTAACTAACACATCCTGCGGCCTTAGTCCAATGCTGGATTGTCGCGCCTGTTATTTATTTTATTTATCACTGGCTTTCAATTAATTATCGAAAAATTTAAAAAGTATTTTTACATCGCTCATAGCTGACGGCAAAATTGTAACCATCTTTATGTCTACTGAGATACGGAGATACGAAATTAACAGGGACTAACCCAGCAAATTGAAGGCTTATTTAAGGCTTGTTTTCATACACTGCATTCATTTGAGCTTTGAGGTAAGTGGAATCATCGGTCAGGAGTAATTTTTTTTTTACAAGAGCAATTGCCTAACTAATAGCTTACTTCAACACGCGCCTTTTTGGAATAAACCAAACTAAACATCGAATGGCTATGTCCACACATGTGCGCTTTCGTCTTCCCTATCGTCTTCAAGCTCCGTATCCACTTTCAACATTCAACATGTCATTGATTGCGTCAAGTGAACAGATGAGATCAATGTCTCATTCTATCCAGATCTGTTCATTATTTATCGTTAAATATGTGTCACGGCTTTGGTCAGGACGGGTAAATGATAAATTCTTTCATGAATTGTATGAATAGATGATGTGTTGTTAATATTTAACATTGGCAATTGCGTTCAAGAATGAACGCGTTTCTTCAATAGCGCATACATCTCAAGTTTCAATTGTCAAAATGATGAAGACGAACGAAAATTGAAACTGTCTAGACAGACACAATGGTTAGTCTTATCGCATAGAGAAGACACACACAATTTTCAGAAAGCTTTTCCATTATATTGAATGGAATTTTTGTTTAATTCACATAGTAATGTTATCTTTCGCTCATTTACGCTGTTGTATGAAACTGCGCAATGATTTTTTCAATCTAAGATGATGGCGTAACCAAGCAAAATAAACCAAAATCCCATTCAATACAATGGAAAAGCTTTCTGAATATTGTGTGTGTCTTCTCTATGCGATAAGACTAACCAGCCGACAGGCACTGAATAAGAGCTCTCTGTAACTGGTCCCTGTGGCTCACTTGGTTGAGTCGCACTCTATGATGCTAGTAATCTAGAGGTTCGGAGATCGAATCAGGTTCATGAGTTCGAATCTCACCATGGTGTTTTTCGAACACACGAGCTTGTGACGGACTATGATCTGACTCAAATGGTAAACAATTACCCATTTATGGCGATAAATAACACTGCTGAGCGTGATGCTGATCTCATTACCTCAACAAAAAAAAGCAGATAAGATCTTGGAAATAGGATGTCACTAACACATCCTGTGGCCTTAGTCCAATGTTGGATTGTCGCGCCTGTTTTTTTATTATTTAGTACTCGGCGGGTATTAAAGCAAGCAAGCTGATTTTTTTCCAACGATATTGTTTTTGTTGTAGGCTGTTTCTGTGTTTGAATCACCGAAATTGGATTACTTGGTCATGGGGTGCCATTAAAACCTATTGTTCTCAAATTACGTTCTTCTAAGAAAATGTTTTTTGCTTATAACCCAATCTTAACCAAATGGGTCTCGTTATTGAAATCACAAAACATATCCATGTACAAAATGGATGGAATCCGACGAAGATGTCACGGGGCTTCCATACAACACCCCCCCCCCAAGTTAATAGGTTACTCGATGATTTTTTTTCAACCAAACCTTATGAAAATGTTTTTTTATTTATGCCACAAACTATATGTAAAAATGGATGAAATTGGAACATGGGATTATGCAGCTGCCGTACCAGCCCAAACCCCCCATTTAGCTTCTTCTAAGGTTTTTTGTGCACCAATTCCAACCAAACCTTACATAAAAGCAGATTCAGACTATCGACAAGATTTACTAAATCCTAGATTTAGTACATTACATGTGTACCATATTGTACCACAATGCTTTTTGAATTTAATGACATACGATTGAATCTAGTAGGCGGGTTTCGACTCGATAAATTTAGTTAGTAAATCCTGTCAGTAGTCTGAGTCCCCTCTTAATATGTCCTTATCGAAATGACAAGAAAATATAAAAACAAATGGGATCCTACTATGGGTCCATGACCACCCAACATTTTATATTTTTTGATCTTGTCAACGATAGGGAAAGAAATGGCTTTTATATTCGAACATTTCAAACAATAATTTTATGACGGAACTTTTAACTGAAAAATTTGCAAACGGTATACCACCACATCTTAGTGTATGATATCACTAGGATGTAGTGGTGGAATATAGTTGCTCATATCATAAACTGAATCTGCTTACAACCCAACCCACGACCCTGTGCTTCAAAGACGGGCATGGTAATTTTTATGAAAATCAGCGAAACAGAAACAAAATCTCAGCCCGAGCTTCAAAACTGAGGGACAAAACATACGGACAGACAGCGCTCAATCGATTTCTCGCGCCACACTGATCAATAAATATACTAGCTCACCTAGTGCTCGCTATATGTTCGCGTTGTTCGCTTCGCTCACAACTTGCCACTAATTTAAATTTATGAGCGATTTTGAATCCCAATCAACCTGCTAACTATAATATAAGGATAGATTTATCGATGGTGAATGAAACCAAAGTGGATATGGAAAAATATATATTTTTTTAGCAAAAATGGGAAAAATGTACCTTCTTGGTGACTTTGTGGTAAAATTTAATTTGTTTCTAGATAGAGGTATATTGATATAAATTTCAGCTAGGATAGATCCTTAAATGAAACTTTTTTTCATGAAAATCATAGTTTTGAAGGTGAGGTTTCTATGGCAGCCCCATGACTCCATTGTCCGATTCTGTCCATTCTTACATATGATTTTTGAAGTGAAGTGAGATTTGGTCAACATTGGTTCATAAATAAAACAAAAATTCTTAGAAGAACATATTTCTGCAGGCTGAGTTTATATGGCAGCCCCATGATCTACTACACGTTCCATAACTTTCTGTGTCTTAAAACCATCCCGCAATACCAAGGCTACTACACACCAAGTTTCAGCCAAATCGGTTCGGTTGTTTATAAGTCTATAAGTAACAGCTGTGTGTCTGTTACTTATAGACTTACAGACATACACAAATTTTAATATTTATAGATTATATACTTTTCATTGTCGGAGGTTCGTCGTTCTGTGCACTGCCGAAGTTAATATACCTTTTCACATAGTGACGGGTATCATCATCAATGTGGCACGATAGCCCGACGTCGGGCCTTGGCCGCCTGAATCGTTGACCTCCAATTGTCGCGGTTACGTGACCTTGTCTTCCAGTTTCGGAAGCCCAGCAGCTGGTGGGCGTCTTCACCTACGGAGTTTTCCCAGCGAGCTCTCGGTCGTCCACGCAACCTCGCTCCGTCAATTCGTTGTGCGTTCATCACTTTCTTTGGCATGCGATTATCGTCCATCCGTTGTACATGCCCCGCCCATTGCAGACGTTGAAGCTTCACGATTTTATATACTTCCAGCTCATCGTACAGTTGATACAACTCATGGTTGTACCGGATACGCCATTGGTCTCGCTCGCGAACGGCCCCGAAAATTCGCCGAAGGACCTTTCGTTCGAATCGGTCTGGCAAAATTTCGGAGGTTTGGGTAAGGGTCCATGTTTCGCAGCCATAACATAGCACGGGTCGGATGATCGTTTTGTACACACGGAGCTTCGTGTTCCTGTGCGAAGTTGTCTACATACTCGATATTAAGGTCCCCCACTGTGATGCTTGAATTTGCTGGCGTCCTTGTTTTCGATTGAATCATGGCCTTTGTTTTGCTTTCGTTGATATGTAGTCCAACTTCCTTTGCGGCGTTATGGAGGTTATGTAGAGTAGAAGGCTTCCTGCATCACCCAACCTTCGGGACATGATGTTGATATCGTCGGCGTACGCTACTAATTGAGTCGACTTGATGAGTAGCGTTCCGCTGCTGTCCATATTCATGGCTCGAATTACAAACTCCAAAGCCAGGATGAAGAGCGTCGGCGCCAGCCCGTCGCCCTGCTTGAGTCCAGTACGAGTTTCAAATAGGTCAGTGAGTCGGTTCTGCACTTTGACCTGCGAGACGGTATTAGCCATCGTCATCCTTTTGAGTCGCACTAACTTTGCCGGTATACCAAAACTCAGCATAATGTTGTACAGTACACTTCGATCGATACTGTCGTATACCTGCTTGAAGTCGACAAATATTTGGTATACGTCGATGTTATATTCCCAGCACTTTTGAAGTAGTAGCTTCACTGTGAAAAGCTGATCGGTCGTTGAACGTCCATGTCTGAAGCCGCCTTGATACTCGCCAATGATTCGTTCTGCGTACGGATTAATTCTCTTTTCAAGAATTTTCGATAATATCTTATAGGCCGTACAAACTAATGATATTTATTTATTTATTTATTTATTTATTAGTAAACGGACGTAAGTCCTTTGTGTACAAAATCGAAAAATAGCTGTCTTAATGGATAATTATTACTAACTTATAAATTAACTTAAAATATAATGTGTAATTCAATTCAAGGTAATCGCATAAATATTGACGAGCATTAATACATTTTTTTTTTAAATATTATAAATATTTAATCAAATAAATCGAAAATGATTTGCCTGAGTTTATATTTATTGCAGTTAAATAAATCAATATGATTAGAGACTAAATTTCCAGTAGCTTTAATTCTTTCAGTTGGTGCATTCATTGCGTAATTTGTGCGAAATGTGTTAAGGCAAAATAGTTCACGATGTCTTGTATTCCTAGCCGGTATTTTCAAAGATATACATTGTAGAATTTCTGGCGAATCAATTAAGCCATTAATTAAATTGCACAGAAAACTTGCATCAAAATATTTCCTTCTCGCCTCGAGAGTGTTCATATTAAGCATTTTAAGTAGGTAAGAATAATTAATATCATCTGAAGATATATGCATTTTAAATCCGATATACCGCAGAAATTTATGTTGAACTTTCTCTATAATAGAACTATATGAAATATAAAAGGGATTCCAAGCAACAGGCGTATATTCTAATTTACTTCTTACCAGAGAGAAATATAATGTTTTCAAAGAATGTATATTGCGGAACTCCGACGAATTTCTAATAATGAATCCAAGCATCCGTCGTGATTGTTCAGCAATATTCATAATGTGGTCTTTGAAATTTAAGGATCTGTCGAAAAGTATACCAAGATCATTAACAGTATTAGTTTGATCAATTGGAAAATTTGCAATGGAATAAGAAGTATTAAAATGTGTTAACGTTCTATTGAATACAATATAATGACATTTAGATATATTCACCTCAAGGTTATTCCAAGAACAGTAGGTAGAAAATTTGTTGAGATTGGTTTGCAGAATGGCTATATCATCATAACTAGATATTGTTTTGTAAATTTTGCAATCATCTGCAAAAAGTTGGAATTCCACATCAAGAAAAATATCCTTTATGTCGTTTATGAAAATTAAAAAAAGTATGGGACCCAGATGGGAACCTTGGGGAACACCTGAAGTAGGAAAGAACGGAGTTGAATATAAATTTAATATTTTAACAGTTGCAGAACGGTTTCTTAAATAGTCGTTTTACCAATTTAGTAAAACGCCCGAAAATCCAAAATTTTTAAGTTTCTTGAAAAGCAGATCGAAGTTTATTCTATCAAACGCCTTTTTCAAATCTGTATAAACAGAGTGCACTTGTAACATATTCACGAAAGCCTTGTGTATGTAATTTTCATAAACAATTAGATTGGTTGCCGTGGATCTTCCAGCACAAAACCCATGTTGGTTAGATATGATCAAGGGACGAATTAGTGGAGTTATCATATCTGTAACAATTCCTTCGAATATCTTAGGAATACTCGACAAGATACTTATAGGGCGGTAGTTGATAATGTTAGATTTATCTCCAGCTTTGTGGATCGGAATCACAAAGCTTCCTTTCCAAAAGGAAGGGAAGTGACCTAGGCTAAGAGATCTATTGTAGAGTATGTGTAATGGGTAAATGAGATTCTCGGCACAGTTTTTTAATAAAATTGGTGGAACTCCATCTGGTTCAGCACTTTTAGACACATCCAATGAAAATAGTTTCTCCCTGATAGAGTTTTCAGTAATATAAACATTCGATATATTAAAAGAATTATCGTTCAAGAAGGGCTCGAAAGACGATTTCTCTGTACTGTATACCCTAGAAAAGTATTCAGCAAATAGGTTTACAATTTCTTTTTTTTCCGAGCTAACGACATTATCAAGAAACATTGTACTTGGTAATCCATGATCAATTTTGCGCGAATTAATATGCTTCCAAAACGATTTGATATTTATACTGACTTCCGACTCTAATTTAAAAATGTAATTCTTATAATCAATCTTCAATTTCATCTTACACTCAGATCTCAAGCGGGAAAATTCATGATAATCTATTCATGATATATATATGCCCCTGTAATTCTCACACTTCAGCCTGTCACTCTTTTTGTGGATTGGGCAGATTATGCTTTTGCGCCAATCTTCGGGGATTACCTCATCGTTCCATATTTTCAGCAGTAGCACAGTGACGGGTCGGGTATACGATATTGTTTCTATACCTGATGTTATTTAAAGACAAGTTACAGATATGCCTTTTTGAAAAATGTTAAGAGGAGTCAGAAGGCGTTTCTTTTTATTAACACTCCGTTGGGCCGCATTCGACCCAAGATAGGAATAAATGTTTTAAATTTACAGTTTTCGTTCAAATTCCGCGAATTCCAGCGATTGGTTCGTGAGATTGGATTAAAATAACGGAATTATAGAGAGATATTCCATACTTAAAATTCGAATGTCTGTACAAAAATATGAAGTTGCAGTTATCGAAGCAAAATTTTCGTGATAATTATTGTATTTATAATAAAGTCAACAAAGTAGAAATTTATGTATTGCGTAAATCGAGGAGTTGCGTGTATCGAGTGTTGCGATTACCGAGGTCGTACTGTAACATGTAAAAAAAAGGACCATAATAGATCAGTGGCCTTTCAGGCCGGTTGCAACCGATCTTGATTTGATTGGAGGTGAACTCGACAGTTATATTCATAAAAGCATGTTCGAGTAGTCCGCTATGTGTCCATTCTGACGACGCGGCTTAAACTGTGAAAAATATTACATTATTATTATAATAAATAGTTCACAAGGATGCCTCATTAACAATCCAACTGTCTATAGTTTCGCTCTCATGGGTATTGTATTATACGATCACAGTGGCGGTTACTCCTTAGAAGCACATGAGCACGTGAACCCCCTACACTCATCATATCCATCACATCGTAAAATTGCTTCTCTACGTAAAATTTTCTATCATAAAATATATAACAAAAATTCAATTTTTGATAAAAATCTATGCCATCTATCTCAAACCCGCGAAGAATAACCGAAACTGTTAACACAAGTCAAAGACAACAAGCCACCTATATTCTCTAATCGCACGTGCGGTTAGAGATGCTTGTACCCGTCATCCGTTTCCATACGATCCTATGCGATGTCCCATAGTATCCATCGACGCACACTCGCTGGCGTAGGAGCACACAAAATATGTGCGAACAGTGGAAGAATTGCGTGCGAGCTTGAGAATCGGTGATGTTTTTTCGGTTGATTTTTATGAATTGATGCATTTTGCATTGTTTTTATTAATCTCTATGATTACGTATTAAATGCTCCGTTTTTTCTTCTTTATGTGGAAAGGTATAGGCACATATGTATTTAAAAATCAAGGTGAAAGTAATGACGAATGCATTCGTATTAATTATGGCTATGTAGGAAACAATATTTATAAATTTATATGTATTTAGAATTTGGAAACATGTATGGATGATGTAGTGTTATCAACAAAATCGTGATTATTTTGTAATTAAAAATTGTTCGACCCATGTTGCACAATTTTTGTACACACTTTTAGAGCTATATCCTAAGTATGTGTTGCTTTTAAAGCTGCACTGATTAAAAATCCGTTCAAAAATAATTCATGATAAATAATTTCGGATATAAGTGGTTCGAAAATGAACTTTTGGAACTAGAACTCTGATATTAACTATTGTGTACCTATTATTCGAGAAATTATTGAATAATCGTTAAATTTTTAATTTATTGAATTAACGTCAATTGAAAAGCTTTTTTATCGGTAACCATATTAGCAAACATGAAATATTAATTTATATTTGTTCCACTTTGGGATCTCCTTCAATATATTTCTCTTCGTATCTTCCTAAATTCGATCATTTTTATTGGCCGAAAATTTAATAATATTAACCACAAAAAAATCTCTATATGTATAAAAATAGACGAAACGGCTAATGGAGCCAAAAAGGAAATTCTTCAATTGAAAAAAATGTTGAAAAGGTACAAAGTACAAGTACAAAGGGTTAGTGAAGTTGGGTAGATATTTACACAATTTTGAAGAATTAGTTGCTCTTATTTGTTTCATTTGTGAACCCCCAATTTAGGAGGGCACGAGCCGCCACTGTACGATCATCACGGAGTTTATAAAGATAAAGAAACTTACATTTTTCTTTGAACATGTCATCGATAATAGTGTACATGATCTTTTCGCGTTCAAACAACCTCCACTGCTTCACTCTACTGCATTCTATTGGATACCTCAGTGGTAAAGTTTTGATAAATAAATTCAGATTCGGCGCAGCATCGTTTTCCTATTTTGAATATAGTTGATTAAATTCGAATTCCTCGAATTAAATGCAATACATACGTATTCAACAGATAAAGTATAGTAGTCACCCGATAAACCCGAATTTAAGTCATTTGCACATTCAATTTTGGAGTCAAAATTGAGATTACTTTCTATTGAATCACTTTGTCTTTGCACTTTAATCTGATTATTTTCTAATATTAAAGTTATTGGCAAACTGTGGATCGATTTTGTAGCCATTGTCTTAGCTCTGACCAAAAAAGCAACCAACTATTTGCAAAAATAAATGCGTAATGACCTCAACTTTAGCAAATGCATACACTACCGGCATTTAAATTTTGATAAGATAAGACTATTAATTTTTGATAAGGAAAAATGGATCGAATGCTAAAAATGTTCGCGAAAGCAGCGCAGTAATCTTGCGCTTCGTTTGATTGCCAATTCAAAAGTTTGTCCTGCCCTCCGTAATTTTTTTTCCAATATGCACTCGCCAGAAAATATTTAATTTGAATAGACAGATAAATAGAGAAAAATATTAGATTTCTACAAACTAAGGTTTATTCCAAAGGTAAATGTTAAAATAAAGGCCGTATAAGTAACAATAACAATGTTTATTCTCTTTTATAAATAGTATTCATCAAATCTTCCACTGCATCAAACATAAATTCCCGAAATTGTTGATCGTTTTCAATAAAATGCAAAAGTATTTCTTTTCGACAAACTGTTCGATAATTGGCAAATTTTGGCGGATCACTTATGCGTAATTTTTGTAAAAATCCATCCGGTAAATTCATCATAGTTGCAACCACTGCATTATACAATGCAATTACCATTTCCAGTTGCTTGCAACTTTTCAAAAACGATTCCCATGTCATCAGCTCGGTAATATCCATACGTAAGGCTTCTAATTCTTTGGTTAATTCTTCATAGTACCATTGCAAGCATTCAGAGAATGCGCTCAGACGCAATGATCTTTTCAAATTAAAATAAATCGATAACAACACATCAATTGCTGGTGGACAGTATCGGCAAAATTGAAAATCGACTAGAACACTTTTTAGTGGTTTATCGTAATTGTTGTTGGCAAAGTGGAACAGGACGTTATTTTGCCATGTATCACGATGGCAGAGCACATTTCGGAAGCGTTTTGATTCATTGACCATTTCATAAGCCGACTCGATATTTTCGTGAAATTTCGAGGAGATGAATTCTTGATGTTCCGCCGACTGATATTTAGGATGGACCCTCAGAATTTCCTGCACTCCCTAAAAATAAAAAATATGAATATCCGATTCTAATTTTAAGCATCGACTTAATTATTACATTCACTCCTGCCCGGAACCAGTTAAAGTCCTTTATGATGGACGTTTCAAATAATTTGCTTCCATATTTGGATCCGATTGTCGCACCAATATCCCGTTCGTATGCAAAGCTGCAGGCATGCATTGCAGCCAAATTTGAAAGAATCATTTTCATATGATCGATGTTAACTTCTGTATTTTTCGGAATTGGTTCGTAGCCCAAAAGTTTCAAATTCTCTAAAACGAGAATATCATCACGAGCCAGATAAACGTCTGGCTTCCATTTGGTTTTGCCTGAAATTAAAATTATAATTAGTACAGCCTAGAAAAAGAGATGTTCGAAATTTTCGGACTTACTGTATTTTGAGAAATCATTAAGAATTGTGGAATATAACATTGCTTCCTTAGCCAAAAAGGCTCTGGATTCATCCTCTTGACTTTCGTTAACTGGTGCAGGTGCCTTTATGAAGTAATTTCTATGGCAAGTATTATTTTGACCCTGTAATAAAAAAAAAGAAACAATGCAGTTATACCACTCACCAACTCCAAAATGTTTGGTGTTTTTTTCTCCATTTTTGGCTTATAAATAACCCTGAATCTGTAAATTTCTGTACACGTTTCTGTTGAAACGTGAAACTATGTTCGGTGAAAAAAAAATAAAAGCACTAGTAAATTAGTGATATCAAACCGTTTTTTTGCAACTGAATATATTCGGTGTTTACAAGTTCCAGGATTAAAGCAACAAATAAAACGGACATCGAAGTGTTAGATTCACCATATACACTGTCCAATCGATTGCACTCGTACAATCGATCTTAGGATGGATCCACAGGACACAACACAACATAGCGAAAATTATATATTATGTGGCGATGCAAGATGGGCATCCAACGCTGTTTCCATTTAGAATGACCGCTACAACATGAAGAATGACCACCGGTTTATATGAAAAACATCAACAATTGAAAACACATGATTGTCAACCAATCATATGACAGATGGTACAAAAAATTGTAGGCAATATGTTTCACACGTCCAATAAAAACATTGGATTTGATCGTCGCATACACCATCAAATTTATCTGACGATCAAAAAGATTGTACAATCGATTGGACAGTGTATGACGACTCGTAACCTTCTTCCGGGCGCATGGGCGGTAATTTACCGCCCTGATCATACAAACAGGCATAACTTTTTTCCTGTTGACCGGAAAGGGATGGAGAGATATGTATTCTCACTCTGACTCACGCTTGAAGAACGCTTCCGATTGGGCTCTAGAACCGTTGCACTCAGAGAAATATTCACTAATATTGAACGAAATATATTTAATTCAAACGATTTGCGCTTTTGATTTTGCTCCACACGCAAATGCGTTTAATTCTAATGAGTGGCGTTTCTTTCAAAAGCATAATGAGTTGTAAAAAAGCGTTTGAATTAAAAGAATTTACGTTTGGAAAGAAGGAGCCAGTCGATTTAAACGTATTTTTCATTGAAATAAAAACTTATTCTTTTATTGTAAACGGGTAAAACATTTTAAATAAATGAAAGGCAATTGTATCAAACGTCTTCGTTTTTATATTGAACATTTTTGTTATTTAAAATAAACGAAGCATTCTTTTTAATGAAACGGTATGTATGTCGAAAGTTACGCATCCCGTTTTCATTTCATAGAAATTACCCCATTCAAAATAATTGAGTTTTACATGGAATAAGAAGCAAACTGCTGAAATAAAATAATACATTCCGTTTAATTGTCCATTCTCCATTCCATTAGATACTTACTGTTACCTGGATTGACAAATCAATAAAGAATAAAACTTTGAAAACTTCAGAAAACACTTTATTTTT
This sequence comes from Microchrysa polita, assembly GCA_949715475.1. NCBI lineage: Eukaryota > Metazoa > Arthropoda > Insecta > Diptera > Stratiomyidae > Microchrysa > Microchrysa polita. The sequence goes on from OX454415.1 coordinate 56,266,782, forward strand.
TATTTAGGTCTAATTTTAATATGGTTAATACATTACACTTTTATTCTAACACCCGCTAAACTTAAATTGCACGTGTGCAAGCGTCCATTGCTCCAGATGAATGCCAAAGTACATTATCGAAAACACTTGTAACATCGAAGAAGATTCTAATGACATACGCGTTTGTTGTTAGACACTACACATTTGTACACAATGAACATGAACACGTGAGACTCATCGGACCGGCCAGAAGTATTAACTACCTGTTGTGCTACGTTGAAACAAATTATATTTTGGCATCGCGTCCTTTAGGTATGTGTATTTGTTACGTAAAGGAATGTATACACATTACTATGTAATGCGGAATCTTTTGATTTAAACGACCGTCGTTTGCGGTTTAGCTGCTCTTTTGTTTTAAAAGAAATTCTTTAGCGTAAATGACAACTCGTTCAAATCAAACAAGATTTTTCAAACGAATACTGCGTTCAATTTAAATGTGGAGCTTTTAATATGAATGTGCGTTTTTTTCTCTGAGTGGGGAACTGACCATTTTTGGTTGGTTGGTTGACCATTTTTGGTTGGTTGGTTGAAATTGGTGCACAAATAAAAAAGTTTTTCTTAGAAGAATCTAATTTGGGGGGTTGGATTTGTATGGAAGCCGCATAACCCCATGATCCGATTTGATCCGTTCTTGATGCATATGTTTTGTGCCATTAATAGAAACACATTTGTGTGAAATTTGGTTGAAATTGGTGCACAAATAAAAGTTTTTCCTAGAAGAACCTAATTTGGGGGGGTTAGGCATGTATGGCAGCCCCAATGCTCCCTTTGTCCGATTTTACCGATTCAAACTGCTTTTTGCTGCAGGCTACAAACTGCCTGCAACATTTCAGCTTCGCTTTTAAATTGGCAGAGTAAAACGCGTCGCAACAGACGGACAGACAGGTAGACGGACATCGCCCAATCGACTCCCCAAGTCATGCTGATCATACGTATATATGTATACTTTTTATAGATGTTTGTTGTTGTGTTGCCTCTGTGGATCCGCGAAAGTGAAACTCATTGTTTTTCTTCAGGTGACCAATATACAGTAAAACTTCGCTATAACGCTCCCGGATATAACGCTTTCCCGGCTATAACGCTCTTTTTTCTCGGTCCCGGTCCCATTAGCATTTATTACAGGGAATTTCGATTCGTTATAACGTTACTATTTCCCGGTTATGACGCTCTTTTCCCAGTCTCATTTTCTTAAAAAAAATTATACTGACAAATTTATGGGGCACGTAGTCTATCTATATTGTAATAAAGGGAAAGACACAACAACAATTGAAAGTATAATTGAAGATCTCGTAATTTCATCAGCATCCGTCGACACAGGAAAGAACAAGAAAGAGGCGTCAAGCATGCCAAAAACTTTTGCAGGCTTAGTTGCAATAAGATTCGAGCAACTTCCTATAGCATGGACAAAGAGGAAAGGATCTTTCAAACATCAGTATTACTGCAGCCTGTTGCCAGTCTAAAACAAAAACAAATATATGTTTTTTTAAACCAGTAATCAATTGATTGCCATTTCCTTACTATTTCATGAATTGAATTGAAATGAAATGAAATGAATTTTGTCACCTAAAACGTGTATGCGTCTATGAAGTATATTTGTTGGACTTCCCGGCTATAACGTTTTCCCGGTTATAGCGCTTTTTTGGCTTAGACCCCAGAAGAGCGTTATAACGAAGTTTTACTGTATTTCGGGCTGAGTAGCCCATCTTCAGGGCCGCTTATATCTAATAATAATGAACGATGAATATATAAAAAAACAGGCTATTTTAACATATGTATAGCCTATTTTACAATTTACTATACTTTTAATATGGTCGGAGATGCTTCCTTCAATGCGTTACAAACTTCATGACAAAGTTAATATACCTTTTCACTCCATGAGCGAAGGGTATAAAAATTCTCGCAAGATAATTTATATAGCAAAGCGGAGTTTCATTTTAATTGGAAAAGGGCTGTCACCTGTCAAAAGGTTTTGCTTTGAAATTGATTGACTTCAAAATGTTACTGATGGCTATCTTTTGACTTTAGTTTTCGTTGTTTATTGTCGTCGGTTTTTGTGATACAGTATTGTTTTAAGTTTAGCAATTACGTATATAGTGTATTAGTATTATTCGACATACTCCTTCGGTGGTCTAAAACTAAAAGAAACCTACTGTGAAGAATCAAGTCATAAATGCCCTAAACCAGCCGCATTAAAATTAAGATTAATTAAGATTATAGGTTTACTCCCGATATCTGCGGCAGTTATTAGTTCAACAATTTGTGGCTATTCAGGGCCCACAAGTCAATCTAATCAGGCCACATACCACGGGGGAACAGCATTTTGTTTATTTAGATTTGATATTCATTTCTAGCTAATTTTTGGTCGTAGATTCCGCAAATGCTAACCGTTTTTCTCCTATACGTCCAGTGTTTGAGATACAGGGGGCTCAAATTTTGGCCCCCATACAAATCTTCCCTTCATTGAAATCAAAACAAACGAAACTCGTTACTATTTTTTTATTTATAAATATTTATTTTACATTTTAACAATATTATCTAAGAGTTAAAAAAAAATATGGCAAACATTTTCGTTTGTAACTGTTTCTGAAGTGTTCAATTTCAGGACAGTCCTGATTTATGCCCCAGCAATAGTCCGCCATCATATTCGCATCCCATCTGCCTTGATATCGAGTTTCCATGATTTTTAAATCTTGATGAAATTGCTCTCCCTACTCATCACTGACAGCTCCAAGATTTTCCGGAAATTCTTCTAGATGACTGTGTAAAAAGTGGACTTTGATGCTCATGTTGCAGCCAAGCCTATGAAAACTGTCCAATAGTCGCTCGACTACTACCTCATAATTTGATGCACGTATATTGCCTAGAAAGTTGTTGACTATACTCTCAAATGCCAGCCATCCTGTCTTTTCTTCTATTGATTCAATAAAATTTGTATCTCTAAGAAGCTGCCGAATCTGTGGACCGTCAAATACACAAGCCTTTATTTTCTCGTATGATGCCGCAGGAAGTGCCGACAGAATATATTTACAACAATTTCCTTCTGTTGGTAAAGCTTTTACAAATTGTTACATCAGGCCTAGTTTTATATGCAACGGCGGGAAATGATTTTTTGTCCATCCACAAGCAGTTCATGAACAATATTCGGATCACCAGCCTTCAGATCAGATCTCGAAGGCACAAAGGAGCCTACTTTTTCCCTCTGACTTAGAAATGTATAACTGCCACATATATAGAAAATTGAGTCCGGGGTGTTGAGACATTTTGACGAGCGATAGTAGAGGCTTCCATTACACAAATTAAGTGCACAATAATAGGGTAATCTACTGGAACAGAGGCTTTTAAATGCATTTTTTTTTGCATAAAAGAGCCTTAAAAATGGCCGAATAATTTTACAACTTTTAACAAAAAATCCAGTTAGCGACAAATTACTTTCTTTTATTGTTTTTAAATTCATTGTATACAGGTACTAGAAGGTCCTGCACAAGGATGCATTAAAAGCTACGGGCTTTTAAGAAAAGTTGTTTTTTAAGGGGACCTTTTGTAATTTTCCGTAAAATTAAAAAAACCTTGATATTTCAAAAACCTGACGAAAAAGGGAAAAAATGGATTGCATTTTTGGAATCAGCGAGGCTGTTTTACTGTAAATTAGATGCAAAATTCAAGAAAACAGAAAAAAGTGTCAAAATTGTTCTCCTGTTAATCATTTTTACTCTTCAATAGGTCACATTACAACGGCACTTTGCTTCAGCAGGAAATTCTTGGTTCTCTTCCTACCCTTACCCTTTACCGGTCACTCCGTGGTAAACAGAGCTGCGGATGAGCCGGCTAGGTCTTGTCGTTTTATGCAGCGGAAGCTTTTTGTGGTATTACTTGGGTATCAGCAAATGTCCATATAAGGAAATGGATAATCACCGAGGGACTACAATATTGGAATAACCTTCTAGGTAATCACCAAATCTAAGGAGTTAATTAATCCTATCTTCTTCTTCTCTCTACCGTAACACCTTGCATGGGCGTGGTGCGTTCACTCAGCCGTTTATAGGCTACTTCGAGTCAACGTTACATTGCATATAGTTTCGGAGTGTATAATATAATCTTGCAAGCACTATATATTTCCTAACCGAACATGTACGGAAATTTTGGACCACGCCGGGATTCGATCTCCGGACCTCTAGATTACTAGCATCGGAGAGTGCGACTCAACCAAGTGAGCCTATACCAGCAGTAAAAATCTAATTCACCTTAGCATAACTGATCTGAGGCTGCTCGAAGCCCTTTGGGATTACGGGGAGAAACATGACAAAATGTTGGGAGTCATATTTTTAAAATCGTACAAACAACATTGATAACGGAACCTTAACTTCGCTTTTGTGAGTAATTTATTGTTCTGATTCTGCAGAAATAGGCAATAAACTGATCAAAAAATTTACAATTTAAGCCGCATGATAGTGGATATTAATTTATTTATTTTTTTAAATATTTCTGCCTCCTAAAAATGTGTTCATACAAGTACGTAGACGTAATACTTGTTCTAGTCATTGAAGAGTCTCACTAACTAACTTAAACAGCCACATGTGCTAACGAGCCGCACTTTTTTGACAACTGGACTGGAAAGATGACCATTTATCAATTACCGAAATAATTTTCTCTGGTATGTCTCCTCGAGATATGTATGTGCCTAGTAAATGCTGTTAAACGCCTTTGCGACTTCAACGAACATTAGATGTAGCGGGGATCTTCATTCAACGGGATTTTTCAATTATACTAGATAATTTTCTTTTAAAAGTAAGTAAATAGTCTCGGTTTTTATTGAAAATTGTTTTATTAGTCGTTTGAAACGATGTTTCGAGCCTAGCAAAACGTTCACTACACAGTGTTTTTTCATAATTGGGTATAGTTAGGTGTTAGGTTTAAAAAGCGTTTTGACCTAGGTCTCAACAGTGTTTTGATCGATGAAACAGGCGTTAATCTCAACTGATGTCTAAGAGCCTAATTTTCACGATAATAACTAATTCAATTTTTCTTGTTCGTTTTCCGAATTCTCCGATGACCTTCGGAAAACAAATTACACACTTTACATCCAATCGGTCTGATAAACTAACATCATCACTATTAAAGAAATTTATTTAGTGGTCTCCATAGATGGAGGAGACGATTAGATCGTTATTATAACGTTATGGTACGTTTTCTTGATACAGCTCAATATTACGCGAACTTTGGCCATGAGTTTGTAAGTTCCTGGAAGAAGAAGGATTCCACGCTAATATAGTTAAAGTCCTTCAGATATCCTTGCATTGCCTGATTTCAATACAAGGCTGATTAGTGTAGTGTTTTTATATTGTCAGCTTTCGAAGAACTTGGTCGTGGGTTACAATCCCATACTGTAAGCGGTTCAGTTGAGGATCGTTTTCGTATTTGGGACGTATTTGTGAGGAAATTTGATTTCACTTAGATATGTTAAATGAATACGCATATGTCGAGAAATAACCCGGCAGAGCGTGCTTTTTTAATCACCAAAAAAGCCATCAAAATAAAATAAATGAATTTGGTAAGAAAAGGTCTAAATCGAAATTGAAAGTCATTAATAAGCACCAGTGACCGCTAATGTATACCTACAAACGATCCAATAAACAAATATTGTAAACAAACGTGCAGAGCAGAGTATTATATTTTTAGAAATCACGATTCTCACTCACCAACATTTCATTGGCGATTCGCGAATATAGCCGCGTACGTGTGAGTATTAATAAAACACTATTTATACACACATGTGCTAATGCCGCAAACGCAATGTTAAACTACTACTCGTTTGTTAAATAAAAAAGATTTAGGATATCTATGCATCATATATGCAACACTTTTTAGTTCCACTATACTCACATCCTTGACTTTGACATCCAGTAGGAAGTAGTCCCCTAGGAAGCCCATCTTTTCACCACCAACAGCCTTGACTGCATACTCCAGCAGGATAACATCATTTCCAAAAGATTTTTCAGCAATTTCCTTACATTCCGCTTCCGAAATTGATGATTGCATTTTTTGCGAATAATTGGCACAGATTAGTATTCAAATTGACAAAATTAAAATTGATTGGCACTTCTTTTATGATTGAATTATTTTCATTATAAGAACCAGCCGCAAAATTTGACCGCACAGAACACTTCTGTTTGCAAACTACTCGTAGATATCATGCTTTTTGGCACTGGCACTTTATTTCTAAACATTTGAATCTTTGAACAGATAAAAGATAGCAATGTCGTATCTTGTCTAAGTGCTAATAGTCTGCCCGTAAACATAAATAAACGCACATATGATAGCATAATTGTATTCATATCATACGTGGCTCGGCGATAAGATTGTCATTGTTTGTAAGCGAGAACTATAATGTCCGACATACTCGTGTATTTAATGTCTTATTGATTGACCGACCCCCGATGGGGTTGTTTTTTATTGGTGCCATTGGAGTCAATTGTACTAGGAAATATGTAATCGATAATGAAAAATAAGTAGTATGGACATACACATCATTTCCTTTACTGAATCTATTGAAACTTACATATTGACAAAGCACGATCGAATAAAGCTTCGAAGTTGAAAGAGAATTTTGGCTCGTTGCCAGGAATATATCCCGGAATTGTGCAGATATCCAACTACATAATGTGCTCGTTGGGTATAAAAAGTATTATAGAACTCTTTGCAATCCATTTTTATTTAACTAAATGGAATGATTAAACATACTAGGAAACTAAAAAATAACTTCTTGTCTTTTAGTTAAATGTTTTCTTTTTCCTAAAATAAAATGAAAACATAATGGAAGTATGTACATACATACATATGTAGATATGTACCTATTTATTTTTGTACTCTGGCCCTTGGGTGTATGTGGATAAATCAACTTTGAGATAATATGTTATCTGACTGTAAATTTTATGGATGCTACATTTTACAGTAACAGTTAATTTAATTTTATCAATTTGCAAGCTAACACGGTGAACATCGTATCGCCCCATCTTGTAGATGTTATCAAATGGCGAGTGGGGCAAATTTTTTCAGGAGGTATATGTAGACAAAAGCACGAGAAAATGAGGTGCCTTGATGTTTTTTCATGCCTGTTTTTTTTCAGATATGTATTTCCAATAGCTATTCTAGTATTGAGGATGGAAAGCACTCTGCCGGGGAAGGGTTAAAATTAAGTGTACTTAGTCAATCCGTTAGTGGTTGAAAATCTGCCGTTCCTTTTTAGGGATAAAGGCAAGAAAAGTAGAGTATGATAATTTTGTAAAATGCCGAGGTAGAATAGACTAAGCTGACCAGACGTACAGCATTTTGCTGTACAGTACGGCATTTTGACCGGTCGTACAGCATTCGGAAATGTACAGCAAAATGTACATCATTCCCAAGGCACACAATGAAACCTAATTCACTACATCAGCGGTCGACAAAGGGCGTCTCGGAAGCCACATGCGCCTCTTTGACCCATTTATTTTGCTTTAATGACTCAAAGCATTTCCAATCTCTCACATAAATTATTCTTTAAAAAAAGACAATATTTACCGTTATCTGCTTAAAATATATAGCCCTGAATAATCATGGTAGCAGTGGCGGATTTACCGATTTGCCGCCAGTACGCTTTTCACATATTGCCGCCTCTACTGAACCCCTACTTATTGTCGGGAAAAAATTACGCTTTATTAACCAATTATTTTCAATTCACACTTTATACTTAAATACGTATGAACTTCGAGCTTTCCACTTCGAGGGTCCTGAGCATTCTTCAATATTCATCACATAATGTAAATAAAAAAAAATCCAGAACTTAAAGCTTATTCAATAAATTTTCTGCTTGGAGAATCGGTTTAAAGTGGTGAATCCTTAACTTTCCTAAGGCTCAAATATTGATGCCGTTTATGAATTATGGTTTGCTTATGGGCCACCATTTTGAATCAAAATTATTTAAAAATCCCCGGAGGAAGTCCGTTGTTGGAATACATCGGCCAAACATTTTAAATTTTTTGCTTTAACCAAATCTATTTGATGAACACCGCTAAGAATATTTGAGCCGAAAAAAATCAAATATCACTTGATATTGCTGATTTAATTTGATGCCTAAGTTCGCGCTTCTTGTATAAACGGCATCAGTCAGCTTGTCATTTTAGGATATAATTATCCTTGGTAGAGCACTTGCGGATTGTGGTCGCTCTAGTAATGGCAATTATGTTTCTAGAGGTATCACTGAAGCCATGGTGATGTCCGAACTAACGAGGAAAAAAACACATATGTATTTTTGGTCCAAATTTTCTCGGGGAACGCAAGGCTCAGAAGACTTCACAAGGGAATATGAACTGGAACAAATTTGAAGCGACTGGTGAAAAGGAATATCTTATAATACAAAATTGAAAAGAAACTTGATTTGTCTCTATATTATGTGGCGATTGTGTATCATGCATTGATTGTGGACAATTGGCATAATTGATAGTGGAATTTGGTTGAGCAAAACCACCATCAATAGGAATGGCAGAACTCCGAAATTGGAGTTCATTTTCAGTTTTCCGTTTTGAAATATTGTAGTATCCACGCTAAATCATCAAAATTAACCATTTAGTCTGCATTCTCTAGGCATGGCTAGTTGGCAACTACAGTGCTGCCAATGCTTCAAATATGAAAGTCGCATCCAAGATACAGATATATCAATTTAAGAGAAATTTAAAAATAATCTAAAAAGTGTATTCTTCTTCCCTAAGACATTCAACTGAATTGATGCCGATGCCCTTTTCATGCTTAAAACTCCTCTAAAATTTGAACGTCGTAACCACAAGATGAGTTAATTTGTTTTTTTGGATCAAAGTTAATCTATGCTTATCAGATTAATTTTTTTTAGTGTATTCCATTTCTGCGTTTCTAACATCAATTTTTGAAATTTCTAAGAGGCGCCACAGACCCTCCGATCGAGCGGCCAGATTTTTTGATTGCGAGATAAATCGGAAGGTGTAAGGGATCATCGGATTAATTTTTTTGATTTGACATGCGTATTGCCAATGCAATTTTCCATACAAGCTGTCATGACAATCATGTGTTCTCAGTTACTGTTTTTTTGGCATCTTCCATCGCCAAAAATGATCGAATGTGGGCAATCGATTGCCCAATCGATCGGCCGAGAAATCGTCAGGTTTGTGGCGCCCTTAATATGTCGAACTGACAAAAAGCCGAAGCAGCAAATTTTGTTCAAAGGTTGAGCATATAGCAAGTCCTGAAAAAGAACAGGAAGGATCTTGGTTTCGAATTTAATCTTAAATGGTTTTCAATATTTACCCTCAGTGTTTGACGCTCTTAGACACTGGCGACAAATGCCTTTTCATGTTGAAATCTAACTGCGAGGGTGAAAATACGCCTCGCCTATTCCCAAACCGATGATAAAGTACCAGATCCTAAAGTCCTCCAAGGCAGTGTGGACAACCTAAAACATGTTTTGCCGGATTTTGCCGCCCCCTGAAATTTGCCGCCCTAGGCTCAAGCCTACTCAGCCTACTGGTAAATCCGCCAGTGCATGGTAGTATGAAAGTCATAGCCCACGTTCCACTATGTATTTGATTTTTTTTGTACATATTCGCAGAATCAAGAAACTCACAAAGGCGCATTTAAAGTTTCGAATCGGCAGCAATAAGTTTCAAAATATGTATGTATACATTTTAGCAGCTGCTTTCCGTGTTGATTTGTAAGGCCATTCATTACAAATTAGATTTTAAAAATAACGCATGATTCTAAAATTGCTGTTATTGTAGCGGTCCTAATGATTTTTTTTTGGATTGAATCGATCGAGCCAAAATGTGCATCCAATGTCCTCTACATCGGCCGTATTATTCCAGCTCAAAAAAAAAAATCGAAAAATAGCCTATTGCCCTTGGAACTTTATTGGGTCGCATCTTTTACCGGCTTTAACCTTCGAAAAGCTTTGAGCTGGCGATCGAGATCCCGGTGCTGGGTTCTAAAACCCCAGCTCCTCTCTAATGCTCCGTTTTGAATTCATCATTCAAGTAACACTAAGAAGAAGTTGCGATTTTCCGTCCAGCCAGGGTTGAGGACCTGTGAGACATCATGTAATTTTTCCTACTGAGAGAAACTACACGGGAACAAAAACGCGAGAACAAAACCGGTTTTTATAATGGAAAATTTAATTTTTCCTTGCTTTGCTCCTCACGAATCTCCTCTAAAAAACCGGTTTTTCATCTTGTTCTTGTTTCGCGTGTAGACTATGTAGGTAATTGTAATTTGTGATACTTGGTAGATTTTGGTCAGTAAGGATAGATTTTTTAAATACAACATATAAGCTTAAAAACTCTGGTCACTCCTCTAACCGATTTCAAATTATGCAGCGCGGTCAATGTCTCAATTGTCTTCTTTGGGCTCCAGGAAATTATCATTTAAAATTATATGGAATCGAATGCTGATCAAAGAGACTTGCGACACTTGAAATTATCATATTAGAACTTACCGTTATATTATATAGAGTTATACATTTTCCATTAGGAACTTGTCTCCTATATGTATTCAAGTTGGGCTCCAGGAAATTATCATTTAAAATTATATGGAATCGAATGCTGATCAAAGAGACTTGCGACACTTGAAATTATCATATTAGAACTTACCGTTATATTATATAGAGTTATACATTTTCCATTAGGAACTTGTCTCCTATATTTATTCAAAAAGTTCATCTTGAATGGGTAGTATGGTTGAGGATTTGCCCGAAAACTGAATTCCGACATTATTGGAGAAGATAAACTGCATTCATAATTTTACTCCTGGCTTATTTTCAGATGTGTCTCCTATTGGGGGTAGAACTTATTCAGATGGGTGATTGTCAAATTTTCCGATATCCGCTAATCCGACAAAAGAAGGAGAAAATGAACTGAATTACTGAGATCCGCTAATTCACTCGACGGATATAGACGAATTGGAGAAAGTAAGGTACCCTAATAATTTCCCAGGAGCTTCTGAAATCACTTCCTGTAATATAGACAACTGCAGAGGCATCTTGCAAATTTAGCTTATTTCCGTTCCTGCTAGAGACCAATCCGGTGGGGCAAATTTACTAAGATTCGCGAATTAGTTTTGGAGATATTTTGTTGAAGACAAATCCGGTGGTGTCAATTTACTGAAATCCTGCAATTCGTTAAAAAAAATACAGAACAAAAATATGTGAAAAAAGACGCTATTCGGGAAAATCTTCGAAAATTCGCAAACAAAGAACTCAATATGAATGTTGCTCATTGTGATTTGCGAGGCCGGGCAATTCAAACAAAAATCATAAAATTATTAACTACTTAAGGACCACGGTTCCTACAGTTGCATGGCTTAGTTTTGGAAAAATCACTTTGATCAAAATGTTCTTCCCAATTTTTCCGAAGTTTCGCACCGGAGACAAACACTAATACTAAATATTAAAAACGCTTTATCCGTTGAAAGTATGCCCAAGGGATAGAAAAAGAGATCCCTTCAAAATTTTGCTCATCTGTTCAGTTAATTCTGCATGTTTCAGAAGTTATTCGGCTTTTTTAGGTGAAAAAAAAAACGAGACCGGGCGAATTTCGGGTGCGGTCGAAATTTGGATACCCTTCGCTCACCTCGAGGTAAAAATTTTTTCGAGCGTACCTACGACTTGCATTTAACCCCCCCCCCTCCCATTCTTTTCCTTCCGTCTTTTGTGAGTTCCGTTGCGTCAACAAAACAATATTTGTGTGAGGTTTGGTTGGAATAAGTGGACAAATATAAATATTTACTCAGGAAATTTTATTGAGGGATGCGGGAGCATGGCCGCCTAGTACGAAACCATTTGTTTTGACCTTTTTTGTTGCTTTGATAAAGACACATTAATTTTTGTGAAATTGGATTTCTTAGAAGAACCATAATGGGGGTTTGGGTATGTATGGCAGCCCCATGATCCCATCGTCCGATTTGATCGATTCTTACATATGTTTTGTGTCATCAATAGAATAGAAACACATTTGTGGGAAATTTGGATGAAATTGGTGCACAAATAAAATAGTTTTTCTTCGATGAACATAATTTGGGGGGTTGGGTTTGGAAAGCAGCCTCATGACACAATTGCCCGATCTTGCCGATTCGAACATACAAAGTGCCTGCAGCTAATAGAAGCATTTGTGCAAAATTTAAGCTTCATAGCTATTAAATCGGCCGAGTGAATCGCGTCGCAACAGACGGATAGTCAGACAGACAGACATCGCCCAATCGACTCCCCAAGTCATGCTCATCATATATGTATAATTTTTATATGGTCGGAGAAGCTTCCTTCAATGCGTTACAAACTTAATGACAAAGTTAATATTCCCTTTTACTCTATGAGCGAAGGGTCTAACAAGGGAGCAAGGGAAATTTACAAAAATACTCTTAATCCATACGAATAGTGACCAAAGGATTATTTTGAATCTTATGCATATTTCAATAGTATCTATCTATATATATAAAATAAAAATAGAATAGCTGGCTTCAAAATTTGCTCATTTCTAATTTGTTGTCAGTTTGCGTAGCTATTAGGTAGAGACTAATCCGGTGGTGTAAATTTACCAAAATATGTACACTAAATACAAAATAGTGGCCAAAGGATCAGAAAAACAGCTGCCTTGAACATTTTTCCCATTGTGAATTTTAAAATTCTGTTATTTTGAGTAGAGACCAACGCGACGGCGCGGGGTAGCATATTGACTGGTATCCGCTCCGTTCAGGAGATGAATACAAATTACGTGAACATAATCTGTCTTCATAATTTTGTACATTGTGACTTTTGTGCACGTTTTAATACTTATCCGCTACCCGAAGAGCAGTCCAATCCGCGACTTTGTTCAGGAGATAAAAACAAAAGTATTTGAAAAACGAGACCGAGTTCTAATCGTGCGAATAGCACGATGAGTGTATACCCTATACACTATATACCCATACCATACCCATACCCATGTATATTATGTACAGACCTAGAAGGCACGCAAAACACAAAAAATTCAATTTCATATTTTTTGTGGGGGAGGGAGGGGTAGATGGGTCGGACCTGACACATCTTTGCTACCTTGTCAAGGCATCCAACGGCTACCATTTGATACTAATTTGAAGTTGTTCGTGACATTCTATCAAAAGATTTGGCTGAATATAACTTTGTAGGGGAAGTAGTGGTAGGGGTAGTCGGACCTACTCCAATTTGCACCAACTCAAAGTATATGTCAGAATGAGACATTGATCAAAATTTCAAGTCGATAACGATATCCTACCGAAAGTTATGGCTGAATTAAAATATCAAGGAGGGGTAGTTTGTATGGGAAGTAGGGGAACCCGTGGTCCGATTTGGCCCATTTTCAATACCGTCCAAGATTTTAGCAAAACAAACATTTGACCAAAATTTCAAACCGCTAGCTTCATTATTTCGGGAGTTATCGTGCTAACAGACAGACACACGGACAGACAGACAGACAGACAGACATGGCTTATTCGATTCAGGGACCGACCCTGATCATTTATATATATACTTTGCCATACCTCCGGTGGCTCCTTTGAGGTGTTACATAATATCGGCGTAACAAAAACAATATACCCTATACCATAATAACTGTTTTCATAATTTTGCTCATTGTGAATTTTTTTGCATATTTCAATTGTTAATCTGTGTGTAGACCAATCCGGTGGAATCAATTTACAGAAATCCATCAATTCGTTCAAGCAATACTTGGAGAAATATACGAAAAAGTAAAATCTTTATAATGTTGCTCATTGTGATTTGTTTTTATTTACATGTTTCTGTATTATCTTATATTCACGGAGGGGACTAACTCGGCAGGAAAATCTTCTAAAAATGCACTAAAACGTTACAGAAATATAGACAAAAGTATGCAAAAAAAGACTCATTGTGAATTTTCTGCATGTTTCAATGGTTACACTGCTATTCCGGCCGAAGCCTTGTTTAGACCCATCCGGTGGGGTCAACTTACTGAAATCCTGTAATTCGTTAATGAAAGACAGGAAGAAGTAGTGAAAAAGAATTTTCTTCATAATTGTCTATGTATTGTACTTGTACAGGATGTTAATCCTATCAACTGTGCATTATTAGGGTTTTTTAGATTTTTAAAAAAACCCTTATGAAATCGATTTTGTCCGTCCGTCTGTTCACTAAATAACTCGCGAACGGCTTAACCGATCGTCATGAATTTTGGTAGGAATGTGTAGAATGGTAACAGTCTTTGGCACGAAATACTTAAAAGTTGGTAGGACAAAAAAAAACAGGGTGTCCCGGACATTTGAAAATTTGTTCACTAAATAACTCGCGAACGGCTTAACCGATCGTAATGAATTTTGGTAGGAATGTGTAGAATGGTAACAGTCTTTGGCACGAAATACTTAAAAGTTGGTAGGACAAAAATAACAGGGTGTCCCGGACATTTACAAATTTGTTCACTAAATACCTCGCGAACGGCTTAACCAATCGTCATGTATTTTAGTAGGAATGTGTAGAATAGTAACAGTCTTTGGCACGAAATACTTAGAAGTTAGTAGGGCAAAGATAACAGGGTGTCACGGAGATTTAAAAATTTGTTCACTAACTGATCGTTATGAAATTTGGTAGGAATGTGTAGAATCGTAAGAGTCTTTAGCACGATATACTTAGACGTTGGTAGGACAAAGCTAACAGGGTGTCCCGGAGATTTAAAAAAGTCGACTTTTTTAGTTTTTATCGGACAGTGACGTATGGGCACTCAAATCAAAGAACTCGATGGGTACATTTCATATCAGTCGCTTTTTTCCAGTTTGGAGTAATGGTAACGGAGTTACAGCTAATAAATACAGTTAATATATGTAACCATGATACATATATGTATACTATAGTAAATCTATAAACGCGTTCCAGAACGCTAACGCTAACGCCTTTCATTCTGTAACACTTTTTAATTAGACCAATCCAAAAATAGATTTACGAGAAGCAATTCATTAATATTGTGCATAATTCTTATTTATTACCTATGAAGTATACCTATGTGCAAAATTATTCACTATGTGCGTATCCAAAATCTAAAAATCCCTCGTTGCGGGCGCAGCCCTCTGTACGCCGGTATTTTTATTATATTGATTGATTGCCTCCAACAAAAAAAAACTCCTGAAAAGAAATACAAATACAAATAAACTAATGCAAACTGATCAGGCTGATTTCCCTAAAAACTTATAATACGCACCGAAAAGTCGATAAAATAGAAAAATCCTCTTCCTCCCAGCCCGGCCGGTCGGTGCAGAGGTCTAACGAATACAAGATAATAGTCTTTCTATTTTATTACCGGCCATTCCCGGGACGACTACTTTTTAAAAACATTAGCGATTTTTATTTAGGTATACATAGTACATTAATAATGCGAAATAATAAAATAATACATGAACTTTCCGTTCAGAAATAAAAAAAAAATATTCGAAATATTCATTTTTATACCCTATTCGTTTGCTTCTTGTAGCTTAGTTTTGAAAAACAAACAAAACAAATATGTATCACTTTATGAAAATACATAATGGTAACATTAGCTGAAAACTGTTTTTCGCAAATTTACCGTAGTCTCCAACTATTGAACTCCCAATTGCTCGAAACCAATTCGCATCGCAGTCAAATTCGTGTTCTCGTCCGTATCGTTCATTATGAGTTTTAATGTGTTTGAATCAAAAACTAGTGTTGATCTTTTAAGTCACGAAGAAATACTAGAAATTTCCAGAAATGCAAAAATCTCCGGTCGAGTAGTGCGCCATCATTTAGAATATAAGGCTGATAATTTAATGGGATTTTTGGGCGAATATTTGCAACTAAAGATAGTCACCGAAAATGTAGGTACCTATACGAAACTCATGTTGTTTAACATTACTTCATAGTTTTATTTTATTCCAGGATACGGAATCTCATAATGAAGATTTATATTTCGTCAAATCTTTGCCGGTTATAGCGGGCGAAGAAAAGTCGGTGTCATCGATGTTTCTAAAAGAGGCCGATATTTATCTGCATGTTTTAAATAAAATGCAAAATTACAGTAAGTAAATTTAATAGTTTGAAATTATGTAGAATTTCGTTCAGATTTGTATTTTAGGTAGCATCAAATGGAAACCTGAATGCTATTTGGCTCGACCAGATCTTATTGTTTTGGAAGATCTGGCGCTGACGAAACATATTCACGTGCCTGACATCATTCCATTCAATGTTCAACACATTAAGAGAATTTTGGAAAGTCTAGCATCAATGCATGCATCCAGTATTATCCACGAGGTGAAGACTGGTCTAAGGCTTGGCGATCGATATAGGCATCTGCTTTTCGAAACGACCGTGGATAAGAAGGTTGAATGGTTTGCAACGGGAATTAAGGTTAGTAATAATAAAACAACCATTGCACAATAAAGCTAGTTCATCTTAGTTTACAAATTTTAATGGTTTCTCTATTTTTCTTAGTGTCTTCTAAGCATTGCCAAAATCCATCCGAAATATCAATCAGCCCAACATCAAAAATTCATCGCCACCAGCTTCATATCAATGTTGGATCCCGTCTATGAAATGGTTCATGAATCAATGAAATATCGCAATGTAATATGCCATCGGGATACCTGGCGCAATAACATGCTATTTGTATTTGAGGATGAGAACTTCATGTGTCCCCTTTCATGTACACTTGTCGATTTTCAATTTTGTCGCTACTGTCCACCGGCAATCGATGTCCTATTCAGCATCTACTTAAATCTGCGAAAGGAGCAACGTCAACAGTCCGAACAGGAGTGTTTGAAATGGTATCATGATTGCCTTACTGCCGAATTGGCCCACTTCGATATCGACGTGGACGATCATATATCGTGGGAAACGTTCTTGAAATCCTGTGACCATGTCAAGCTTTTGCCAATATTATACTATGGGCTGGCAGCTACGGTCATACAAGTACCGAAATCTATACTTTTGGATATAAAAAGTAATAAGCCGGATATGTATAGGAAATTTCGTACGGTTGATAGATGTGATGTGATTCTGGAAATAATGGAGAGAGATGCAAATTTTAAGTGTTTTATGGAAGAAGCTGTGGAGGAATTGATGGAAGAGCTTCTAACGCGAAATGCATTGCAAGGTGGATGCGAGGAGAGGGAAGAAATTATATTATGAATGTATAGCAAGACTATTTATTTTGTTTAATAAGTTAAATTAGGTATTTTTTTTTAAATCAATCTGTCATGTAATAGTTTCGGTTAGTCAACGTAAATCAGTCATCAGTCAATGAACGTCAACATTTTTTATATTTATCAAATTTGTATTTTTTATGTAATATACAAATTTTTTATGTAAATTACAAATCATAAAGTAGTTGTTCCAATATATAGATTTTTTTCATATAATTATAGTTTATTTTTATTTTGTTGTCAATCAAATACTTATTCTGCTCGTATTTTTTGGGACAATGGGACACAAATAGAATAATTTTCTCAAGAGTGCTATGCGTTTCATCTCCCAACGTTCAGTGGCACATTCGAAAACAATTTTGCAAGAAACAATGAGTTACCTAATTTCACTAAAGAACTGTGCTTAGAGGCTTTATGCACATCCCTTTGATGTAATCGCCATATCTCAACTTGTTTGAACTACTAGCCAATTTTTAACCGGGGTGCAACTGACTTAAGAGCGCGTTCACATTTAGTGCAACGTTGACCTAGACGGTCTTTGTACAGACCCACGCCATGGCGTATCAACCATACCAGGGGCCTCCCTGCGCTGCTCAGGTACGTGGTGTCGCAACCCACCAAAGACCTGTGCCACAAGGACACTGACCCCTCTGCGGGATGTTTTTAACATATATATGGACAGGTGAAATAGGTGTAATTTACTGAGACATGTAGTGCAGTGAAATCCAGTTTGTATCGTACGCGCGCTAATTGGAGTCTGCTGGCCACAAAATGGCTGTTTTCTCGGGGAAATGCACGTCCAATCGGCGTTGTAGAAACACTAAGGTAAATTTGGGTTGCTGATTCCAAATTTGAGGTCGAAAACAAGAAAAAAATGTTTGGGGTTGTCCACTCCAGAATTATATCCCTCCCAGTCGGGAACTTAACTATTTCGGAACCACTTCTCAAAGATGTACAACTAGTTCCGACTTCGATTCCATTTATATGCAAACAACTAGTTACATTAATTAAGCTTTGTCATAGGATGGAGTCAGCTTTGACTCCTCCTGCATTACTAATCAACTAGTAGTGGAAGTAGTTCCAAAATACTAGTTCAAGAACTAGTAAGACTGTTATCAGTAAGAGGATTGGTGCGTTTCGCATTACATTGTAACTGGTACTGAAATGGTTCCAAAAACACTTTTAAAGAATTAGTAGCATTGCTATCAATGGAGGGACTGAATATTACATTCGAAAGATTGTGTCTGGATTTACAACACCCACTCTAGCACTTATACCGCATCGGTCAAGGCGACAATTCGCTGGATCTAAGATTTTTTGTTTTATTTTGGAAGGGCTTGTGGGATACGTCGACTTAATTTCATCAGACAGAATGTTTTGTTCTACACTGTAAATCTGAATCCTATCCAGAAATACATATTTTGTTCCTAAGGTTCGATATGGGAACAGGGAAGAGAACCGAAAAATCAATTAATTTCCTTTCCCAGCTACCCCAAATACAAAGATTAGGGACCCTTTATTAATGCTTATCGTGTGCTGTTTGTTGCAAAATATCGACTTCTATATTTGCCCGATTTGTTCTTTCGACTGTTTGTGATGGAACAGATGAAACATGTTATCTAAAATGGCAACTGTTCGGTTTTAAAACCCAGCCTACAGCTTCCAGCAAATCAAAGAAGAGTGAGTGTAATATCTACCCACTGAGCTACCGAAGCTACACTTTATTCATAATTGTCAGCGTTATTTTGATTTTTTAAAAACTTAAAGAATAACAAATTTATAAAAATCCATCAATATTCCAGCGGCTTCTTCTGCTATCTGTTTTCATAACTCGAACTTTTGTGTTTCAGACATTGTCCGTTGTATGATAGATAGTAAGGTAATTGTCGCTAGTGTTGATAAAAAAAAAGAAATTCTTTAGAGAGCTGATACCCTTCGCTCGTAGAGTGAAAGGATATATTATTATCAGTATGACGAGCTGACCCGATTGGACGATGTCCGTCTGTTGTGACACGTTTTACTTGGCCAGTTTAAAAGCTATCGGGCTGAAATTTTGCACACATACTTCTTTTCATTGCAAGCAGTTTGTAAGTTTGAATTGCTAACATCGGGGCTGACATACAAACCCAACCCCCATAATTTGGGTTTTCTAGGAAAACTTTTTTATTTCCGCACCAATTTCAGCCAAACCCTACACAAATGTGGAAATGTGATGAGGAAAAGAAGGGGGCCTTAACCACAAGTCATAGGTACACTCGAAAAAAAACTTTTATACCGAGGAGAGTAAAGGGCCGCGCCCGAAATTAGCCTCAGTTTCGTTTCTTATTTCAATTTATATAGAAATTCTATTACACTTTTGTTTTCATTCCAAAGAAATCGTATAGACAGAAGAAACAAGAAAATTATACGTTAAGATGCTCTAAACGCAAAAAATTGCATAATAATAGACATAAAATAGTTGGAATAGTACTTATTGGATTTTGAAAAAAAAATCAACCCAGTCAAAAAAAAAAAAAACAAATATAAAAAATTATGACCGTGAGATCAATTAATATAACATACATACATGATTACAAACATTACTTGCATTCTTCCGTTGACGCTCTTTTTCATCGCAATGCCTTTTTTCACATTTCTTAAAATAAAACTCGCACTATTTTGTAAAAAGAATTTTTTTCACTGTAAGTTGACACCATATGTCAAAATGAAACGAATATGAATGACTCACGACGATTCCTAATAAAAAGTTGATGGCTAGTCCAAAAAGATACCAAACTGTTCCGATCTGCGTTACTTTTGAACTAGTCGCGGAAGTAGTTACATTGGAAATAGTTTTAAAACTACTTATTTTCTAGACCAGTTGCCATTTTTCCTACAGGGCTGTTTTCTCGGGGAAATACTCGCTCAATCGGCGTGGCAAGAAACACTTAAAGAATTTTAGTTTGCTGATTCTAAATTTGAGGTAAAAAACAAGAACGATTTTTTTGGGGTTGCCAGCCCCAGAATGGTGCCCGTTATGTAGGGCAATACTCGCCCAATAGGCGTTTCAGAAACACTAAGGTAGTTTTGGGCCGCTGATCCAGAATTCGAGTTTAAAAACAAGAAAAAACCTTTTGAGGTTGCCCACCCTGAAATAGCACCCCTGTTGTCTCGTGGAAATACTTGTTTGTGATGCACTGCATGTTCCTACAACCGACCTATCCACCGCTACCTTCAATAAATTCATTGCAAATACATGCGCCGTCCGAAATTTTCTTATACGTGCAATGCATGTTCCCATAAATGTTGCTTATCTTTGACCCATTCATAGATTTGTATACAATTTTTTTCGGAGATACGCGTACGCTACGAACTGGGCTGGACAGCTACAGTGCTTCCACGAAAGTTATTTAGTAGGCCAATCCATTATTACACTACCTACGACTATCCATTCATTTAATATCTTCAAATCTATAACACTATAAATGAACATCCGACACGTATGTATGTATGTATAAAAATTTCCCACGGTAATGGAAGCTGATCTGACCACAAATCATGCCTCCCTTGTCGATATCAGCAAAATGCCAAACAGCAAGCAACCAAGCTCTCCATTTATATGTACACACATACAAAACACCATGCCATTACGAAGCCCATCCAAACACAAATCATATCCCCCATGTCGCTGGTCGACGATTTCATCGGCGGCAATGCACATTCCAGCTGCTGAAAAAGTACGATTTTTCGTCATGGAAAAGTTCGTCTTCGCACAACCCGACGGACGTCTCATCGCAAGCAGTCTGAATGGTGCAAGCAGGTTCGTGCTGGTTCTCATTTAAATGCCAATGCTGAAAACTGGTGTATGGCAAATTTGTAGCTCTTGTGGTTTGTGAATAAAATGTCACCTAACGGTGCGCGGAGGTCAAACAACTTCTACCGAGGAGAGGTACTTCAAATAGGGCTAGGGTGGCCAGATGCTCCGTATTTTACGGGTTACCCCGTTTTTCGGGCACTGAAAGTCCCAAAACCCGTAATCCAAAAAATCAAATACGGGGCAAACAATGGATAATTTAAGAAAATGAGGAATTATGAGGAATTTTGTGTAACTTCGCCCCTTATTAATAAATATGTACAGGAGATGAAGAGATGCCGATGAAGTGATAAACCCTGACACACGGACAACATTATTTAAAGATATCAATAATAGTAGCAAAATATGATTCGATTTTTGAAACTGGTCTTTAGCGTATTAAGGAACACTCGTGCAGTTTGCCCAGACGTAGGTGACGAAATCGATCATCTTTTCTAGTGGCTAAGTACCAAAAAACCCTTATCGATTTCGTTTCCTGAAAGTGGACGAGCTCGCATAGGGTTTCCAGTACAATTTATGTCCAAAACAGGCAGAAACTTGTTCGATCTGAAGAAGGGGTTTTTTTTTGCTGTTTTTGACGTAGAATGTACTCGACGTACAGAGGACGAAATCGATAAGGGTTTTGGGTAGTTTAGCCACTAGAAAGCTCATCGATTTCGTCCCCAAGCAGGTGACGAACTGAACAAGATTTCCTATAAATACTCGTCCTGGCAATTAATTCACCGATCGAGAGAATATTCTCGCTTTGCGGTAACGCATGGACAGATAGGCGGAACCGACTAAATATTCACACTGTCAAGGTTGAGCCTAAAATAAAATGCAATTCAAATAACATGTAAAAATAACGGCCTAAAAATATTTTTTTTTAATATTTGCCCCGTAAAAAAATTGAAAACCCGTATTTTATACGGTAGTGGCCCGTAAATCGAAGGCAGGCAGGTGGGCACCCTAAATAGGGCTTAGGTGCCTACCTATCGATGGGGATTGGGTATTTTGACATTTTGTTTGCAGCCACAGAAGCTACAAATTTTGCATAGACTACCTTACATCATACTCCCCGTTACGGAGATATTCACGAAAAGCACAAAAATTCGCCATACAACATCTTTAAGCCAGAGTTATCGTTACAGAGATTTTCATGAAACCTTGTTAAAACCCCTTTTGAAGGACGGGAATTTCGCAATTTTTATTTCACAAGGTTTTACATTTTTTCATATT
Organism: Microchrysa polita; assembly: GCA_949715475.1. Taxonomy (NCBI): domain Eukaryota; kingdom Metazoa; phylum Arthropoda; class Insecta; order Diptera; family Stratiomyidae; genus Microchrysa; species Microchrysa polita. The sequence goes on from OX454415.1 coordinate 56,289,073, forward strand.
TTTTTAACGACAACAAAGTGGACAACTTACACAAAAATGGTTGGAAACATCAGAAGTAACCCCCACATTCCTTTTCTGTGACCGCCTCCTTGCCTCCTTGTAATGAAACACACACAAAAAAGTTTGGCCGAACCATGCGCAACAGTTCAGTCAATCCACGCTCAAAATATCAGCGAACCCTCTGCGGATTTAATTCACTGAACAACGCAAGTGAGGTTAAAGTTCAATTCCCCTGGTTTTCATTTGCATGGTACCGCGAACACCGTTGGGCCGGCTTTAGAAAATCTTAAAACCTTCAATGCAACACACCATCAACTAACCTAGTACCGACTTTTGTCCATTTTTGATGACCACTCATGGGTGAAGAGTTTATCGTAGTAACTACCAAAATTAAAGTATTGGCAGAGACAGAACATCGGCATTTCTTTAAGTTCTTCAGAATAGGACAGACACGACTTAGCACACACTGAGGCCGGGTTTCTGATAGCTCTTATTCAGTACCTGTCGGCTGATTAGTCTTATCGCGTAATGAAGACACACACCATATTTAGAAAGCTTTTCCATTGTATTGAATGGAATTTTTGTTTATTTTGCATAGCTACGCCATATTTTGCTTGTTTAAGCCATCATCTTAGATTGAGAAAATCATTGCGCACTTTCACCCAACAGCGTAAATAAGCAAAAGATAACATAACTATGCAAAATTAACAAAAAATCAATTCAATATAATGGAGAAGCTTTTTGAATATTGTGTGTGTCTTCTCTGGGCGATAAGACTAACCATTCTATAAGATCTACGAGATAATGCGCCTATAAGTTAAAGGCGCCTTACTTGGTCAGATAATAGTTCATTGGATGCGGTTTAACCGGATTAATTTTAACTTTTTTTATCTAAAGATTGAGGTCGTTGATTACTAGTGACATGGTTTGTCTTCAAATGATACTGGTGAATTCTAATGCTTCTTTGTTGTGTCAAAATTTGGATACAGTGCTGCCACTTTGCAAATTAACTTAAGAAGTAAAAACAATTACAGACAATGGCTGATTTCAGATTGTAAGACGAAACCGGACGGGAAAACTTGCAAGACAAGAGAGCTTTTGTAGTGGCCAGCAGACAAGCATTGTCCATTTCACATTGTAAGAACGCGTCTTACGAAAGAAAAAAATCGTGACACGATTGTTTTTCTTTCGTAAGAATCATACGATCGATAAGACGATTGCATCTACCGATAGTTCAGTTCTGCGACGACAATTAGCGCGTGTTTTACTTGCATTTTAATCTTGTCGACTCGTCACTTCATTGTACACTAACTTTGGAGCGTGAATGGCAACATTTATACATACTTGCTGTGTGATTATTGTTCGCCGGTCCGTGTTTTGATCGGATAGTGTGAAATGATCATACGATGGTTCTTGTCTTGCAAGTTTGCCCGTCCGGTTTCGTCTTACAATGTGAATTCACCCAATAGGCCGTTTCAGATTGTAAGAAAACGACCGTACGGGTAAACTTGCACGGCAATAACCAAACGTACGTTCATTTCACACTATCCGATCAAAACACGGACGGGCGAACAATAATCACACAGCAAGTATGTATGTTGCCATGCACGCTCCAAAGTTAGTGTACAATGAAGTGACGAGTCGACAAAATTAAAACGCAAGAAAACACGCGCTAATTGTCGTCACAGAACGCCTTACCTATCGGTAGATGCAATCGTCTTATCGGTCGTACAATTTTTACGAATCGATCGTACGATTCTTACGAAAGAAAAAAAATCGTGTCACGACGCGTTCTGACAATGTGAAATGCACAATGCTTGTTTGCCTGCCACTACAAAAGCTCTCGCCGTCCTTTTATTAGCCGTCCGGTTTCGTCTTGTCATCTGAAACCACTCAATAGTATCACATTATGCGAGAAAAAAATGCTCTGATTCACGAAAATCACCGGTACAATGCAGATGCAGACTGAAACACCGAGCTTTATGCAGCATAACTTTAGGTCTGCACACATCGCACACATCAGTTCGACCACATACCTATAGTAACGAAAGTATTCTGTATGTATGATAAAGTATAGCTAAAGTATACCATAATATTTTTCGAAGCTCATGCCTATTACCTATTTTCATTAATCCTATTTAAATTCTCCTTCTTCAGAAGTAGTCCCCATAGTATCTCGCGGACCACCTTCGGTCCGCGGACCCCTGTTAGGAAACAGTGATCTACATGGATGTTATCTAAGGCCGAGCTGGGATGCGGGTTTCCAAAGCCTTTGCTTTGGCTCGGATTTCAAATTTAGTTTTATCCGGATTTTTAAATAGTATCTATCTGAAGACAAAAAGAATCCGACTAAACAAATCAGCTCAGCTTTTGCTTGTTAGAAAGTTTGACGTTTGTCCTTTGTGTAATGCGCGGACACGCGCTTAATCTCAAATGTCATTTAACATAAAAAAACGCCTATGATTTATATCATGTCCATAGAAGCGCTGTAATCAGTCAGTAATCCAACTGGAAACAAACTTGACTGTTAGTAACAGTAAGATCTATGGGCATTATATTTTATCTGTAACAACTTGATTCATTTCCCTTGTTGTGTATATACTCTTCAAAGAAAATAAGTATAAAAAAGATAAATTTCTTCTATGTTCGTGATTATCTTAATCGTCAGGCAACGTACAAATAATTTCAAATGTTCTACGACAATGAACATTTTAGAAATATAAAATTCAAAATAAGGACAGATTTTAAGTCAGTAGGTTAACTAGCTAGGAGAATGGGTGACATGGGAGAAAATATAATCAGTGCAAGTGATGTGCTTAGTGTTGTGCAAAAACACTACGGTATGGAAAATCAGGAGAAACTCAATCAGCGAAAAATCGAAATTGTCAGCTATGAATTCATACCGTTTTCCAATACAACTGAAGGCTTTCTAGCGAATCATAGATTTCTTTCCGTCATTGCTAAAAACACCAACAACACTACAACCGTCGAAGAAAAACTAAAATTCTTCACGAAAATGTTACCGGTCAACAGTGTATCATTTTCCAGTTACATAGAAGATTTCAAAGTTTTCCAAAAGGAAGTGGATTTCTACAAATTCATTCTACCACACCTAGAAGAAATCAATCCGGAAGGCGGTATTGCAGCCAAATGTTTTGTTGCCACTAAGGAGTTGATCATATTTGAAAATTTGGCGAATAAACAATTTCGAACGGGGACCCTGCCCGGAACACTTCTGGACTATGACCATCTAAAGGTTACGCTGAAAACATTGGCCAACCTACATTCGGCATCTATCATCCTCGAGGCACAGACAGACAAAACAGTTGCACAACTATTTCCCCAATATCTAAATGAAAATGCTTATCCGGAAGATGGCTTTCAGATGAGGCTAACTTATCTTGAAACTACCATGGAAACGGTCAGCAGTTTCATTCGGCTTATACCAAAATATGCTGCCATGCCCGATGTGGAGCACCTGGTGAAACGATTTTTTGAAGTTTTAATGAAAATGTTCATATTTGCAAGGACATCAGATAGATATCGTAATACAATTTCGCATGGAGATATGTGGGCAAATAACGTTCTATTCCGTTACGAGAATGGCAAACCTGTGGACTCGCGACTAGTGGACTTTCAATTGGTTCGCTATGCGCCTCCGATGTTGGACGTAATGACAATATTGACAATACCTACGACCAGTGAATTTCGAAAACAGCACCTTACAAGTCTACTGGATCACTATTATGGCTATATGCAGGATTTTTTGGAAAATCACAATATAAACATTGAAAACGAGATACCGAGAAAAGAGTTTGCTGAGAGTGTTAAGTACTTTACCTTGGCTGGTTTAATTGAAAGTTGTCTCTTCTCTCATATTACATTACTGCCGAAAAATGTGGCCAATAGTCTATTTCAGAATCCCGATGGTTTTCAATATTTTTACAGTAAAAATCGTTTAAATATTTGTGGTGAAGCATTTAGAACGGATAAAATTTATAATGAACGTTTAACGGAAATGGTTTCTGAAATAATGGATAATTATGTGCTAAATAAATAAAAACTATTTTCTATTTCTGTTTGTTTGTTCTTTTTAGGGTTTTTTAGAAAATATTTTTTCAAAAAACCCTTATGAAATCGATTTTGTCCGTCCGTCCGTCCGTCCGTCCGTCCGTCTGTCCGTCTGTCCGTCTGTTCACTAAATAACTCGCGAACGGCTCAACCGATTGTCATGAAATTTGGTAGGAATGTGTAGAATGGTTACAGTCTTTGGCACATATACCTTAGAAGTTGGTAGGAAGAAGACAACAGGGTGTCCCGAACGTTTGAAAAAAGTCGACTTTTTTAGTTTTTATCGGAGATTGACGTATGGGTATTTAAATCAAAGATCTAAACGAGTACACCTCATATCAGTTAAAATTTTCCAGTTTCGAGTAACGGTAAAAAAGTTATTGGCGTTTAAAGTTAAACTTCCTTTTCGAGCTCCGTTTTTCTAAACCGTTATAGGGATCGATATGAAACTTTGCACAAAGATTGGTCGGTAGGGCCTTATATACGTTAAATATTAAGACTGTTGACTTTTGATAAGGAGAAGTAAATAACAGTAAATTTGTAAAATTTCAATTTGTTCGTGTGTAGCCCCTCTTAGGTTTCCAAATAGGAAAATGCTGCTAAGGGTTTTTAGAAAATTACATATAGAATATGTCTACGAATTTTCATTCGAATAACTGTATCCAAACCGGAAATATAGCCAAATAAGTATTTAGTAAAGGCCTTTCACAATGCAAGCCTCTTAAGCATTTCTTCAATGTATATCTTTTAACTTGATGAAACAATGAACATGAAATTTGGTGAAAATGCATAGAATGGTAATAGTGTTTGCCACAAAAATTTTTGAAGTTAGTAGAACCAAGTTAACAGGGTGTCCCTGAATAGCTGCAAAAGTATACTTGTTCAATACTCATAGGAAAGCTTGCGTTGGCTGTTATGACAGGGAACACAATGGAATCATTTTATATAAGGTTGCTTTTCCTTGATTAAAAAACAGTAACAGTAGATTTACAGCTAATAATTCAGTTCATATATAAAGCCTAGCCATCCTTACGTTTGCCTGAGTTTCTTTTTGGTCAAAGGCCATCAGAAATCTTAAATCGTTGCCTTTAGATTTGCCTTGGAGTACTTTTATACAAACTGGGTAAATAGTAAAGCATTTCATTAATGTTGTGCACAATACTTATTTATTGCTTATAAAATATATGTACAAAAAATATTCACTATGCATTAAAATTCTAAAAAACCCTCGTATTGCGGGCGCAGCCCTCTGTACGCCGGTATTTTTTTTTTATACTTTTTGTATACACTTCACTTTACAAGTGTCGGTACACTAAGTTTGTCAAAAAGTTAGAATCGCATTTCAGACTATGTAACAAGTATTTTTTTTTAATTGGTCGGAATTATATTGAAAATCGATTGGACGATGTATATCTGTTGCGACGCGTTTTCCTCAGCCGTATACAAGCTATTAGGCTGATGTGAATCACACATGTTTTTTTTTTGTTGCGGGGCTCATTCTTATACGGGAGCCCGGTGACGAAATACCTTCGTCATAAGGTGTAACCGGCTGAAAATGTGAACAGGTTGTATAGTTCATCCCCGCTTGTGTTCAAAACTGCTGGTTAGCCAAAAATTTAGCGGTTTGTGTTTGTGCTAATTTTGAGGTTCTATCTTTGCTATAAGGTAACCGGCTGAATTTTTGTTCACATCACACAATATATCTCGCTTACCCGTATCGACAAAGAATGGACTGACCACTCTGAACCGGTTTTAATCGATTAAAAAAAGCCACCTCCTTAAAAATATATTTTTGAACATGTTTGAGAGATGTGCAAATTTTAAGTGTTGGAAGAAGCCGTGGAGGAATTGATTGAAAAGCTTCTAACTTCTAACATAAATTTAATCGGGTGCTTGCACCAAATCTTCTCAAAATTAATTTTTTTAGGGTGTACTTGATCATTTTTTGCCTATTTCTAACCGGGTAAAATCGGTAAAGGAACGGGTTCAGAGTAGTAGGCCTACTCAATTTCGGTATGGTGAATCGAGATTAGCCATATGAGTAGATCGTAGATTGTAGAGGACGTGAACCCGAAGGGATTCGCAGCACTGCAGCCAATCGGCCTATCGCGGATGGGCAGGACTGTGCCTGACGATCAAGGTTGGACGTGTTGAGAAAGGAGTTGAGATCGCTTAGAGATGTGGAAGCTATGTCGTCCGTGTCTGGAAAGGCCACTCCGGGCTGTGACCAGCGGCGCTGGGCCAGCACATCGCATATGAGTATCTACAAATTCAGCCTGGCTACCTTATCGAATATTTTTTAAATACATTTTTAAGCAGGTATTTTGGATACTATGAACCGGTTAAAACCCGTATCCGGTTCAGAGTGGTCACCCAACTCCGTTTCGATATGGTTAAACGAGATCTATTGTGTGAACATAAATTCAGCCGGTTACCTTATGACGAAGGCAGGCAGTGACATTTTTTTTGTAGGTTTGAGACGGTCAGCATAGGTGAAACAACCGCTAAAAAATGGGCTGCCCAGCACTTTCGATATGAGGTAGTCGAAATCTAACACATGTACATAAATGATGACGAAGATTGAGCCTCAAAGCTAGCACAAACATTGCGTAATTTCCCTAACAAGGAACCGCTAAATTTAAGGAGGATCAGCAGCGGTGATGAACTACCACCTGTATGATGAAGACACTGTGGGCTCAATCTATATTGGTCCTCTTTTCCTAGAATGCTACTTTAAATTTAAAATACTTTCCGGAAATAATTTATTAGTATCTAAGAAAAGTTATTAATCTGAATCGAGTGCTAAGAAACGTATTTATTTAACAATACACAAACAAAATTGCGAATTTTCCAGATAAAGTCAAAAGAGGAACGTTTAAGAAAAATACTGCATCCATAAGAAAAATTTAAATGAATGAAAGGCAGGCAATCTAAATTAACTAATTAATGCGTTTCTATTAAATATACAAAACATGTGCAAAAACGGACCAAGTCCGACCATGGGGTCGTGGGGCTGCCATAGAAGCCCCACACCAAAAGCATAATAACATGTTCTTCTGAAAAAAACTTCCTTTTTTATCTTCGCCAAACATAAATGTGTTCTTTTAAAATATACAAGATATATATGAAAACGAATGATGTCCGAGCGACCGCCTAAATATCCTGATAATCCCAACCTGCCAAGAAAGTTAATGCTCCAAATACCAAAAATGTTTTGGAAGGTATATAGGTGCTAACTCACAGAGTAGACATTTATAGTATGTATTTAAAATTTATTTAATCAATTTAAAATTAATTTATATAATAAAAATTAAAACAAACTTTTTTTTTAACCAAATTGTTTTTTTTTGCAATTCGGGCTTCAAGATAACCGGGCCAAACCCGGTTTACGGTTTTTCTCGGTTTTTCGCAAAGCCAGTTAGACTGTCCGGTTTTAACCGGGCCCAAAGTACCGGTTTTTCGGTTAACCTAGTCTTTTCATTGATTTGCTTAGAATTGTAGTAAAAACACACTCGTAATGGTGGTGTTCGTATCGTATGCAAAATCAAATCAAAATGCATGCAGAGGGTGCGCCAGAGAAACTTACTTATTTGAAAAAAAAACTTCTGAGCGGTGAGTTGGAAGGGTAGATGGGTGAGAGGGGGCGCATCTGGAGGGGGAAGTTCCCAAGTTTGTTCCCATTCTAGTCAGTCGCCATCATGCTCTAGTGTAGAGAGCAGCGAGCCTTCGCTCTCGAGAGCTTCTTTTCTAACGGTCGCTCACTAGGGATATGATCGCGGATTTTTTTAAACGAACGTTAGGGACGTGTGGTTTCAGTCACAGATGGAGCCATAGCAAACACTGCACGAGGCTGAATAAATTTGTTGCGACAACTCCTCCTCGACCACCTCATCTCTCAGAGAAGCGATTTCCCATGACCGGCACGCTCTCGAGATTTGCTCCATGCGATTTTTTTATGTGGTTATTTGAAATCCCTGGCTTATGTCGATCGACCACGGACCATAACTCACCTAAAAACCTTTCATTCGCGACGCCATTGCTAACATGCACAAAGGGGGTCGCCATTTAACCGATGTAATTTTCATGACTGTATGAAACAAAATTAAGAATATTGCATTCACAAATAGAAAGAATTAAAACAATAACTATGAAGTACCTACTTTTGTTGCTTACTGACCCTTCAAATAAGTAAGTTTCTCTGAAGCGCCTTATAGGAGAGTGAAAATATGTTTAAGGGCTGATATTTGAAAACGCAATTTTTTATAGGGGACAAGTAATAGAATTGCTGATTCAAAAATAAAAAAAAAAATAAAAATTTATGAATTTGAAAGAATTTTTTTTCGGTTTTAACCGGATGAACAAACAACCGTCCGGGTTAAAACCGGAGGAGGAAAAAATTGGAAATAAACCGGTTAACCTAATGCTGCCAACTATACTGTTTTCAAAAGGATACTCCTTTTTTTACTATTCTGATCCTTTCAGAATTCTGTCCTTTTTTTGATACTTTATCCGACCTTTTTTTACAAAGAAAAAAAAGTTCATTATTATTGAATTGAGATTATAATTTTAATCGAAACACCGACCTGCATCGAACGCACTCTAGCAATTGTCGCGAATGTTCTAGCTCCGTATGCAATGACTGTTCTATAAAACGAATTTTCGGAAAGGGATTTTCTTTGCATTACAACTGATGCATCCTATCACGGATATACGTATTAAGTCCGATATTTTATCCCCACAATCGGAGCACGTGTGAAGATGTTGGAGCTTTGTTCGGAAAAAGGTGAGACAGCACAAATCATTCTGAATTAATAAAACATACTGCCGAGTAAAACGGAATCGCCGAAAAGGTTGTTGGTTGCTGTAGCGACATGCTCTCCGATTAATTTCGCCTCATGTAAGCGTGGTGGAAGCAATCATGTTTTTTATATTTTGAATTTGCGTGGACATGAAAATTTACTCGCATTTTTACAGAAACACAGTTCGCGTTAAAAAGTTGAAATCAATCTCCGATTCTGAGAATGCAGAACATTCCAAACTGCTAGGTTACGCCAAGACGGGTTTTTTAGCTTTGGGACCATAGCCATAGCCTCGATTTTAAAAATCTTCGAACTACTAAAGGTATATTTGTTGGATCTCAAGATGTGTCCAAAAATAATCGAGGACTTTTTTCAATCGCCCTTTTCTAAACTTTGGCTGCTTTCCGTGAAAGACACTTAAATCCATGTGGATTTTTCGTGTGTTGACTTCTATTTAACTTCATTAAAACACAGCCAGAACAATTGCGAAAAATTTCCGGTCAGGCGAAGTACGATTTCAAGCAACAAGAATCGAGTCCAGGTGCAATGTCAATTGATATGTTCTCTAACGACGAGGCTGACTAAGGCGCGTCTACATGTAACGATAAGTTGGACGATCTTAGTCGCCAAACTTTTACAAACAATATAAACTTCACATGTTGTCCAACTCATCGCTACGGGTCCAATTTGGCTAAGTTAGTCAACTTGTGCTCTGTGGCCGTGATCGTTCGGTCGCCACTCTGTGAAATAGACACTCATAGAGAAACGAGTTTCCAAACTCGGCACGACTCGTCACAAGTTTATCATTCAAAAGAAGATGATAAGAAATATTCTTATCGTAGAATAATAAACTAACAATGCGACTAGGAAGTGGTATGGCTGACAACCGTATCACACTCCGAATTCAGTTGTCTTTGTAACGTTGATGACTACACACGGTAGTCATCAACGCACCATGCTCCACTAGGAGTTACGGTAATGAAGAGAGAGTCAACTTGTGAAATGGTTAACCGATTTGAAAGTACCGGTTTTCGGACTAACCGTCCGGTTTTTGACATCCCTAATTGGATTGACTTTGCTTGGATATGAATATGAAAATTAATTGCTGCCTGCTTTATAACCCAAATTTTTGCAGGTCCCAGGACATGTCCACAAGAATTATATCCATGTAATTTATTGTTTATCGAATGTGGTACTGCACATAGTCTTCCATATGAAATGGCTGACCCTAGAAGCACATTTTCTGAGGATCCTGACCGTGAACTCCCAAGACAATACTTGTCATAATCAAATGGTTTTAGAAATTGGATATCAAGGCGCAGCTGCTTGAGTCCTGGTGATTCCAAGTATCTTACTAAGATGATAAGTACGGAAGCTCGGTTTTTCAGTGGCGTGTCGGAAGGACAAAACAAAAGATGTGAACATTTTTTTCAGTTTACTTTCCAGCTAAAAATACTGGAATTATAAGAAGCAGCTACGGAAACGCTAAGCCCAGACTGGTGTGCTATAGAAAACTAATAGTTAAAAACGATCCTTCTAAATCAACTATGACAGCTCCGTTTCCTTGGATCCTGAACAGGACTGATTAACCCAGCTTTCATATAAAATGGCAGTAATGTCCTGGAAAATGAATCGGTGACATAATTTGTATGAAAATTTAGGTTAACCCTTCTGTCGGCACCTACGACAATATGCATATTCTATACCCAATAGGTCTGGCTGGACCTACTGAGAATTTTTTTTTATTTTTTAGAAAAGGTGAAATTTTTATCGGTAGAATCATTCGATCAATTCTTTACTGCCATTTTTAAACAATAAAAGTATTAAAATCATTTTTGAAGATACACTAGTAACGTTTTTAAGTGGACATATTTTGAGGCTGTATTATTATAAACATGTTTTTCCCTTATTTTCATCTCTTTTTGCTTCTCTATTTTGATGGCGTATATCTAGTAGAAAGTTTGTTCGCATTTTTCAATACCAATATCTTTGGGCAAATATTTGGCGCTTTGTTAGTAGATTTTACCTCGATATTAGCCTTCAGATTTAGAGAAGCAGGTGGAAAGAAATAGGGAATTTTCAAGCGCGAAAATCATTTCATTCTAAATTTTTCGTAAATTTCTTTATCAAATCTATTTAGAAAGACGTTCGTAAGTCTCTCCTACTTAGTCCTAACTATTACAAAGGAAATAAAACTGGTTTGAATTTCCTTGAATCAAATCTCAGTTGATTAGGTGATGTTATAAAACGTGATGAAATTAGGCATACTTATTTCCCGAACTTCACGGCACGTTGTGGAGATTTCTTGTTTCTTATGGAAAAACTATAGGTCTGGCCAGACCTATTGGGTATCAAAAAGCACTATAAATTGAAAATCACCAAAAACATACTCAAAACTTCAACCGATTTTTTCAAATTTTTGCAAAATGCTTCTAAACATATTATTCTAGGATATCATAAAATATGAAGTCGCTGCGATTTCAGCTTCTATACTTTTATGACCAAAATATAGTGCCAAAGGTCTGGCCAGACCTTTGTGCCGACAGAAGGGTTAATTGGAACTGTTCTGGGCCCAATAAAAAGTGTATTATATGAAGTTAATGTATACGATTAGAATTAGAAAATATAATGAATTTAATGTATAAGATGATCAGATGTTTTACATTAGGATTCACATATTTGTGAAAAGTGAAATTCGGAGTGGAAAGTTCACGGATTAAAGTGAAAGCTGACGATTAAGTTGTAACCGCATGGGCGTGGTGAAACGGCTGAAGACCGCCTAAAATTAAATATATTAACACAAATATGGATTTTGTGGAAAAAGTTGACGAGCTGAACCTTGAAACAGGGAATCTCGCAGAAAATTGGAAAGTGTTTTGGAGGAATTTCCAAATTTTCGCAACAGCTATTGAGCTAGCATCGAAACCACAGGAAGTGCGCGTGGCAGTTTTCCTAAACGGTGCTGGAAAAGATGCGACTGAGAAATTCTACTCTGTCATTAGCATTACACAAGCAGACAGAAGCAAATATGACAAGGTTACGGAGGCGTTTGCGAATTTTTGCCAAGAAAGAACAAGTGAAGTGTTTGAAAGTTTCAAATTTCATACTCGGATGCAAAAATCCGGAGAACCTTTTGATATGTTCCTGATGGATATAAAGCAGATGGCCCAAAAATGTAATTTCGAAAATGTTGACAGGATGTTGAGAGATCGGATAATAATCGGTATGCAGAACAATCGGCTTCAACAGAAATTCTTGGAGATGGAGAACCTGGATTTGGCGAAAACAATCGAAATGGCTAGAGTGGCGGAAACCACGGCGAAGCAAGTTATCGAAATCAACAGGAAGTCAATAGACACAGATGTTGTGGACAACATACAGACCAGAAATAAGTTAAGTAATAATTATTATCATAATAAACAAAAACAATCAAATACACCAAAACAATCAAATGTAAATAATTCTAATTTAAGGAAACCATACAATTTCGGGAAAGCACAAAATCTAGGCAAAGTTGAGTATAACAGATGTAAGCGTATTCATCCAATAAAGCAATGCTCCGCATTCGGAAAAAGGTGCCTACAGTGCCAAAAAATTAATCATTTCGTGATTGCGTGCCGAAACGCCAAATAAACGAAGTTGTGGAAAATTCAAACCGTAAGTACGACGATTCCTTTGTAATAGATTTAGTCGAACAAAACGAAAATAGTCGTAGAGCGTGGTACGAAAATGTAAATTTTTTTTCAAAAATTATAAAATTCAAGCTTGACACGGGCGCGCAAGTCAATTTAATTCCGTTTTCCTTTATCCAAAACATTAATTTGAAAATTTTTGATGAAAGCTCGCAATTAGAAGCTTATAATGGGTCTAAAACTCACACATTGGGAGCATGTGAAATAAAATGTATTGCACGAAATAAAATATCAGTAGAAAAGTTTTGGATCACCGCAAGTAATACTACACCTATTCTGGGACTGGATTATTGCATTAGATTTGCACTGATTAATAGAGTCAATGTTATCAACAATAATACCATGGGAGAATTAGTTGAAAAAAATCCAAAAGTTTTTGAGGGATTGGGTTGCTGCAAAGAAAATTTGCATATTTTGTTAAAGAAAAATAGTTCTCCTGTAGGAAAGCCACCACGAAGGATTCCACAGACACCTAGGGAACCTCTTAAATTAGAATTAGACAGGCTGACACGGAGTAACATTATCGAGAAGGTAGAAACCGCTAGTGAGTGGATTTCAAAAATAGTGATTGTAGAGAAACCTAACAAAAAAGTGAGAATTTGTTTGGATCCGAAATATTTAAATCTGGCAGTACAAGATAATTTTTACGAGATACCTTCATTCGAGCAGCTTAAAAGTAAGTTCGCAAATAAAAACTTTTTTACGGTTTTAGATATTAAGGAAGGATACTTCCAAGTTAAGTTAGATGAAGAGTTTGTGAAATTGTGCACGTTTAGCACGCCATTTGGGTGCTATGCATTCAAACGACTTCAATTGGGTTTAAAAACTGCACCTGAAGTTTTTCAGAAACTAAATGAAGAAAATTTTGCGGGAAATCTAAATCTTATTATCTATATAGATGATATAGCTATAGCGACATAAACAGAGGAAGAGCATGGTAGAATTTTGGAGTTAGTGATGAAAAGGGTAATGGAAAAAAATATCAAATTCAACAAAGAGAAAATTCAATTTAAAAAGAACGAAGTTAAATTTTTAGGGCATAAAGTGTCGAAAGCTGGCATAATGCCAGATGATAGCAGGTTACAAACAATAAACAACTTGATGGCTCCTAAAAATAAAAAAGAACTACAAGTTTTGCTAGGATTTGTAAACTATTTACGAAACTGTTTTGCCAAGTTTAGCTGAAGTTTCAAGTCCAATTAGGGAATTATTAAAAAATAACGTTTCATTTCAATGGTTACAATGCCACGAAAATTGTTTGAATAAAATCAAAAAGTTAATAAAGGAATTCCTCAGAGCTTAAGAAAACATATTTTGGAAACTTGACATAGGTCACATTTAGGCATAGAGAAAACCAAGCAAAGACACGTATGTTAGAATATTGGCCCACAATAAATAATGATACTGAAAATATGATACAAAAATGCGATACTTGTCAAAAATATCGAAATTCGAATATAAAAGAACCTCTGATAAATTATGAAGTGCCAAATACGCCTTATGAGAAGATAGGTATTGATATTATGGAAATAGACGGGAAAAATTTTTTAGTTGTTGCAGATTATTTGTCGAAGTACTTAGACATCATCCCTGTAATAAAGAAAACAGCACAGACGATTATCAATAAATTAGAAATATTACTCGCTATTCATGGAATACCAAAAGAAATAGTAGCAGACAATATGCCATTTGCTTCATATCAATTCAAAGAATTTGCAAAAAATCTAGGAATTGTTGTCACTACCAGTAGCCCATTGTATGCCCAATCCAATGGTTTTGCTGAAAAATATGTTAACATTGCAAAGCATTTAGTTAGGAAATGTAGGGATGATGGAAGTAGTCTGTGGATGGCTTTGTTGGAATATAGGAATATTCCTATCAAAGGCTCATTGTTATCTCCAGTAAAAGTATTAATGGGCAGACAAACTCGAACCCTTGTTCCTGGAAAAACTGAAAATTATAGAATCCAAAGCAAATATAATGAAATAGTTCCTATCATAAAAACAAATAAAAAACGATATGACAGAAGTGCAAAAGAGCGATATGAATTCACAGAAGGGGATAAGGTATGGATAAAGGAAGAGAAATATTGGAAGCCCGGTATAATTAAGCAAAAACATAAAACGCCGCGATCATACATGGTAGAGTTTGAAAATGGTAATACGGTACGAAGGAATTCGTGGTTTATTCGGAGAAGCTTTAAATAAAAACACTATGCCTAGATTTATGCATTCCATTTATTCTTAAATTAAAAATCAAAATAAAGAAAAAATCAATGAATTATGTTTTAAATAAATGTATTTTGAAATATGTAGAAAGTGTAGGTGTATATAAAACATAAAATACAAATGAGAACAAAGATGTAAAAAATGTATTAATTAAATGTTAATGAGATTATCTGAAATGAAAAAGAAAAGAAAAATGAAATTCGATTTTAATTATTAATGTTAAATATTACAATGTAAAAGTAATATGTAATAGAATATTAAAATTAGGATAAGCAATTACTGTATTAATTCTGGTTCCCATTTTCGTGGGTGCGAGTTTTAACTAATTTTGAAAATCTTGAATTATCGTTCCATTCTATACACCAACTGCGGTGCATGTCTGTAGTATTTATGGCATGGCACCTTACCAGCTCTATGGGAACTACACGCAACTTTGTCTGTTTGGAGGAGAAGAGCCCCAGCGGGAGAAATACATATCGAGTTATTCAATTTTCGGAAATGTCACATTGGAATTTTTGCATCAGGACCTCTAAGCGACTATAGCTCAGTAGGTACAGTTGCTGACCTTGTGACTGAAGGTCGGAGGTTCGAATCCCGATTGGGACGAAACTTTTTCCCTCATTTTCCTCAATTTTTGGTATATTTTCCCAAAGTTTTGTGGTTTCGTACAGATAGACACACTCATCAGGTCTTGTGTCTGTTGTCTATCTGTGCACAAGACGACCACTTGAATTTTAGCGGGAGAATTATGGAGATTTTTGATTTGCCGTGAAGGCTACCAAAATTGGTGCAAACAATACCTTTGGTGACTTTTTTTTAGTCAAAATCTCAAAAGAATCTCAAGAACACATTCCAATTTTCTCACCAGTATTTTTCGGCTGTACGGGCAACCCGTGTCCCGCGAACAATTTATGCAAGATCCACACCATCATCGTACAGCTGAGCTGAGTAGATGGCGTTGGTTGAGTGAAGATGACGTCACAACTAATCTCTTTTTCCTTAATAATTCCTGTATCCATCCGTTTCCAGGATGAACAAACGCCCTACAAAATGAACAAACGTCTGGCTTTCGATTGATACCAAACCTATACCTTTCCGACCCATATTTAAAAATGACTGGCTAAGTTCACACTCACAATTTTAAAGTGGTTATAATTAAATATTTAGAGAAGAACAAACGATATTAATTCGCGAACAATCAAGAACAAACGTAGCCGCAGTCGAACAAACGGTTTACCGAGCAAAAGGGCGTAATTAAAAAAAAATGACTGGCTAACTTCACACAGCCGTATTTTTCCTTTTCCAAATAACGGTAAATTTCGCCAATTGTTTAAGCTCTAAAGAATAGCTTTTAAAATTTCACAAAAAATAACGTTCGTCCACTTTGACGACGCACAGACAATTCAAGGAAAGCTTCGGGAAGCCAAAATTGGATTTATATGAAATCTTGTTTTGTCTACTTTGGGAAAAAGTAAAAAAAAGGAATCAAAAATTTAATAATTGCTAGACTTTTACAGGAATCTAGCCATGTACCATGTATGGTACGCTATGCATTTAAGGGTTAAGTGTCATTTAAAACATTATACAAGTACCATTCAAAATTTTGATCAATTCAATGAAAATTTGTTTTTACATATACATATACTCATATGTAAGTTCTCTTTCACTTTAGACGACAGGAACTATATTTGAGTACAATTCAAGCAGAATACGTGTTATTCTAAGTCAATATTTATATAACTTTATCAATGTCTTATTTTTTGCCTATAAACAGCCATTGTTTAATTTGCTTATAACAAACAAATTTATCAGTCTCCGGGTATCCAAATACAGTGGTATACAGATTTATCAGTAGCCAACTTAGCAAACTCTTTTATCTTTCATCAAATTATCTCGCACAAATTCCATGCAAATCACACATAGTTGATTCGTATTTTTTCCTTAGTTAAGTCACCGTCAGTTACAAGTGAAACGTTTCTGTTTCAGTTATACAAAAACGAAAGTGAAAATGAGTACACCAAGTGAAATAGTTCTTAGTCCAGACGAAATACTTATGATCGTGCAGCGACATTTACTCGAAAACAACGAAGAGAATTTGGAAGTTATCGGTTTCGAGCTGACCCAATTCTCGGATACAACACAAGGATTCTTATCCAATCACCGAAACTTAAACATTGTTGTTAAGCATAACATCAAAGGACGTGTCGTGGGACATCAATTGGAGTTCTTTGCGAAAATAACTCCAATTCATAGCGCAGCTCTTACCAAATATCTGGAAGATTTAAAAGTATTCGAAAAGGAGTCGAATATCTATCGTTTGTTATTACCACGATTGGAAATTATAAATATTGCCAAAATTTTTGCTCCGAAATGCTATTTGACGCGGAATGATATTTTAGTGTTTGAGAATTTGTCAGATAGCCGATACCGACATGGAACCATTGATGGCGCACTCTTGGACTATGATCATTTAAAACTTGCTCTGAAAACATTGGCATGCATACACTCGGCATCTATTGTCCTTGAAGCTCGGACGCATAAGACTATTGCTGAACTGTATCCAAAATGTGTGGCCGAAAACTCGTATCCGGATGATCCGAATAGTACGCGATATGTATCCTATCAGCTAGGTGTAGAGACCTTGGCATCGTTTATTCCGCTTATACCGAAATATGCAGATTTCCCCAATATTGAACTGTTGACGGAGAAATTCACGGCGATAATGCAGAAAATCTTCAATTTCGTTAAAACTTCGAATGTGTATCGAAATGTGTTCTGTCACGGCGACTTGTGGGCGAATAATTTGCTGTTTCGCTACCAGGACGAGGGGGACAAAGGACCCGTTCCATGCGATTGTAAAATGATTGACTATCAGCTGTCCCGATACGCTCCACCAGCCTTGGATGTTTTGTGTTTGCTGTGTATTCAAACAACGAAAAATTTTCGACAGAATCACTTAGTGACTCTTTTGGATGACTACTATGCCTTTTTGGGAAATTTCTTGGTGGTTCATAATATCAGCATTGAAGAGGAGATTCCACGACATGAGTTTGACAAGAGTGTGGAATATTATAAATTAGCCGCGCTTATTGAAAGCTGTTTCTTTTGTCATATTACTTTGCTGCCAGAGAATATTGCTAGTAGTATTTGTAATAATTGTGAAGATTTTCAATTATTTTTAAGTGATGATCGTATCAATATTTGTACAAAGGCTTTTGAGAGTGATATGATTTATAGGGATCGTATAACTGATACTATCTCAGAAATTATTGATAAATATATTTTAACCAGTTAAGCGTAATAAATAAAAAATGCAATAAACAATAGAGTGTTTTAGCATATCCTGCAACATACTTCAACGTCTATGAGATTCTAAATAAAAATTTGCTTATGTAGCGAACACAAAACAGTATACCATAATTTTGCTTGTCCCAAGTAGGCGTAAGGTTTTTGGACGCACGCTAAACAGTGGAGACTGTCGGGTCGTGTATCGATTTCAATTTTTTAATTAAATTCAACCAATCGAAGGAGGCCACACCGTGCTAGAATACTACAAACTACAACCACATAGAACATAGGTTAATGTCTCGTCCTAATCCTCACAATAATAATGTTTGGTTCTTGTTTGAATTCTAATGCTCTAAGGTAGGGGTGTGAAACTCAGAACATTAAAAAATTAAGACAAGAAGCGAAAACGTGAAAATATGATTGATCTTCAAGCAACCACTTTTTCTTAATTGCATGATTTGCGCCAAATTTTGGACAGCTCATAAACAATTTTTAGCACCGGTCATCCAGGTCGCCCAAAAGAACATTGGGAGGCAAAATAGTCAGATTATATTAATTTCAGCAGAAAGGTGGCTAACAGAGACAAAAAGTTGTGTGTGATGTGGTTTTAAAAACATGCACCAATACATCTTGTCTAAAAATCAGGCATTTGGACTGTAATTATTATGTTTGTTCCTCATCCGTGTGATTTAGTCAACGATTCCAAGATTTCCAAGATTTTTCCAAATAAATCTCAATTCATGTTCGGTAACCCCAACCATTTTTTTATTAACTGAACAGTTTCATGAAGAGTCTTAAGGTTTGAGTTCGAAGAGACGACTCATGACGATCGCTCAGCGATCGAAGTTAAACCACTGGTTTTGAGCGCTATATGCGTATAATTTCTACACATACGTGTTACTTTCGTTCATAGTCGATACTAGGAAAGTAGTGCCATTCAAAAAATATGCAAACATGGCTCGAAATTGGATGCAGAACTACGATCACTTATCGATCATCACACGAAATGTCTCTACGAACACGTACCTTTAGTATTTTTCTGTACAAAAAAGATGAGCTGTCTTATAAAACCAAATAAAAACGAGACCGAGTTCTAATCGTGCGAATATACCTTATACCCATGTACAGACCTAGAAGGCACGCAAAATCCAAAATATTCAATTTCATATTTTTTTAGGGGAGGGAGGGGTAGATGGGTCGAACCTGGCACATCTTTATTATTTTCTCAAGGCATCCAACGGCTACCATTTGATACTAATTTGAAGCTTTTCGCGACATTCTATCAAAAGATATGGCTGAGTATAACTTTGTAGGGGAGGTAGGGGTAGGGGTAGTCAGACCTACTCCACTTTCCATCAACTGAAAGTATATGTCAGAATGAGACATTGATCAAAATTTCAAGTCGATAGCGATATTCTACCGAAAGTTATGGCTGAATTAAAATATCAAGGAGGGGTAGTTTGTATGGGAGGTAGGGGAACCCGTGGTCTGATTTGGCCCATTTTCAATACCGTCCAAGATTTGAGCAAAACAAACATTTGCCAAAAATTTCAAACCGCTAGTTTCATTATTTCGCGAGTGTGACACGTCTGCTCTAAGGTGAACTCTCAACCAAGATTACCCTGTTAAGGTTTCACTTTCTTATTGGATTATGCTTGAGGTATCTCATCTCATCACACAGGGGCTATAATGTCACCTGTTCGTAGTGGGTCACAGATATCTTAGCCTCGCAGTAAGATTTTCTTGTACAGGGATGAACTGAGTTCGGTTGGGTCGTAAAACAGACTTTAAATCGGTGGTACTCGTACATACTCTGAAAGAAGGTTTAATTAATAACGTGGGTATTCAAATGTGACACCTAATGGAAATTCAGGCTGCAAAATTACTGCTTCGTATGGAGTTGTCATTTTTCAAATAAAATGCCCATGACTCGTCTGATTAATGGCATAATTAAGTCGGGAATTGACATAAAATATATTTCGGATAAATCGAAGTGATCCAAGACCACCACGATATGACTGTTGTTAGTAAATATTAAAAATGTTATTTGATCCAAATCGGAATCAAGGGGATAGCTAGACCTCCAACGGCATCTTTATTAATTTGTTCTAGAATGGGGATGTTTAGGGATTCACAAGGGTTTCGCCTCTAAGCCCAAGGGTCAAGCTCCAATACATTTCATACCAGGAGATCGATACACTTAATTTTCAACCACAAAGACTTCAATTGCAATGAACAATTTTAATTTTTACATATTTCTACTGTAATGACTCGGTATTATTATTATCGAAGCATTGCATTGCTTCGTATTTCATTTTGCAACTTTTAGGCTTTTGAGGGGCTTTACCCCCTTAGCCTCTCTCGTGGTTGCGCCACTGGTACTGTACTTTACCCTTAACCGGCTATTATGTTATTCTGGCTCGTACTGAGGAGTTTATCTCCCTACCAGAATGGGGTCTTCCGCCTAATGGCAGTTTCCCCCGTACTGATGCTAAAATATAGCATAAACTTGGCTGTTAGAAATTTAATATGGTCGAGGGACTAGTTAATAGATCAAACAAGTCTGTGGTGTTCAGTCACTGTCGGCTTTCCATTGACGTAGAGAAGTTTTCCTATTTGCTAGGTTTGTTCTAGAAATTCCTAGTCTCATCGTTTTAATGTTATATAAATCATAGGTAAATGTTCATATAGCCATGGTAACAATTTTCCGTTTTATAATAATAATTAAATAAGTAAAAAGGAGCCTCTAGCGTAGTGTGACCAGACTCCAGAAGACCCAATGCTGTACACATACTTACGGAATTGGGTTTTTAGGCAAAGCCTCAGCCCCTCCCCTTCACGCCGATTTTGAGAAAGAATAATATCTCACGAGGGAAATATGTGAAGAACATTGGGAAGGCATGTTTCGGTTGAAAATGTGACTGCCACAAGAACAGATCAGCTGGAATTTAGTAAGATAACTTAACATTATAGCGAAACTCTGTATTGTGAGATAATCTAGTGATACAATAGGATTCTTATTGAGCGGCATTACGGCACACGTTCAAGTTGTACTAAAATGCTTGAGCAATCGTGCTACCACGTATGCAGTTATGTAAGATTTTTCTCGAATAAAATCACAACCATCTCGATCATTCATTCGGCGGACCATCTTTCGGTATTACTTCACAAGGGCGATCTCAGCGTTTATACGTCCTGCTTCCTCGTTCTGCAGAACATTATTATATGCTGCAGACAAACCACTCATTGAAGCCTATTTTTACCGCATCCAACTCCAGTGCGGGAACGATTCTTAACATTCGCGCTCGGTATTGCAAATAAACCAGTTCACCCACAACCTTCCAGTATCGAACAAAGTTTAGAGCGTATTATGCATACTGATAATTTTAGGCGATGCTATACACTTCTCCGTTTTCTTCCTAGGATGCTTTGTCGCCTGACGAGATCAAGCACCCGCGAATTATTTAGGAGTCTCTAGTCCAACTTCGATTCCTCATTTAGAACTTCTCAATTTAATGCTTTTTCCCCGTGCTGAAAAAAATATCCTGACCACTAATACCCACCTCCTTTGCAAAGTTATCAACGTCACTGGTTCTCCTTGTCAAAAAATCATCAGAATTTGAAGCAGAAACGACTGTTTTAACACGAAAAGCTATAACAGGGAAGCTATGGAGTATAATCTGAGGAGAACCTACAAAGCGGTAGAAGGGTTGCTTATCCTGCGCTTGCGATATTTACGGAGGAGAGTATGCAGTTCTTCATGGTTACATTAGAGATGTTACACTGGGTTCTTGACGTCATTTTAACATGATTCGAAGGACATATGGTGGAAAAAACTTCTAAAAACCCCTGGCAGAGTCCTTTCTTTAGTATGCTTTACTTATAGAGGTTGATAGGAGAATCGGATGGAGTTGAGTGGCATATTATACATCGTTTTCTGATAGGAAAAATAAATTAATTAATAATTTCCAAGTCATGGACAATTTTGATTTGGGCAGCCGTAACTTCCGAACGCAGATAGGTAAGACCGTGCCATTTGGAGCAAATGTGAGCGCCAAGTAGCTCTACAAGTTTTCCGGATTTTAGAAAGATCGAGAAGGGTTCCCGAGAATGAACGATTGCCAAACATAAAATTGCGATTATTTCGCTAAATGTCGTACCGGGTGCAGAAATCAAACTTAAAAGCAGACTTTACTGATCACAAGCTCACTGAAGAGCTTATTATATATGTACATACTGTAGTAAGTAATTGTGTGGCATGGCGAATGCTGTACACTTTGCTGTACATTTCGCAATGCTGTACGGCAGGTCGAAATGCTGTACTGTACAGCAAAATGCTGTACGTCTGGTCAGCTTACTCTAGCGTACCATTCACGGGCAATAAGTTTGTGAAATGTGAACGTCTCGGAAACGAAAAATTAGATTGCGTACGTCTGGGTCTCCGAAAATTGTGTGCGTCTTCTATATACGATGAGACTAACCAGCCGACAGGTACTAGATAAGAGTTATGAGTTGAGCCCGGATTCTCGTGCAATTGCACGTTAATGCACAAAATTGCACTTTTCAGGGTATATTGCACGAAATTGCACGTTTTAAAGTTTTTGAATGGAACATTTGCATTTTTAAGCCTGTTTCAGGTCCCCAAGGGAAATTTTTGATGTTTCCGATATTTTCCGCTATGTGTCCGCTATATGGCGGACGGTAAGATAAGTGTCGCTAGTGTCGATAAGAAGAACAAGAAAAATTTCCCTTGGGGACCTGAAAGCGTAATATACCCCTGTTTCATAACAATTTTTCTCAGAAATTATGCAATGTGCTGAATTATTCGATAGAGAGAGAAGATTTTCATACAATTTTGTAGTTGATGTTTTTAGAGTGCATGCTAATCTAGTGGTTAACTAAACTTACAAACATATAGGAAAATCTGCCCCTTTGAAGACGATGAATTCACGGTAATTAGATAAGCCCAAAGGTTGCGCGATGATGGATCCTAAACAAAAACCGGTCCTGGATTTCGGGTGCCATATTTACCAGTAAATGAGGTAACCTAGACAGAATTTTATGCGGAAAAGTTTATGTTCCGTTAAAATATTGAAAGTGCCTCGGATTTTAAATAAAAATTATTTTATTTACTTTTTAGAGTAAGTCTTAATTTTTTCAACACTTTTCCTGCGTCCACTGCTCCGAAGCCTAACCTACTAAAAGGCTTAAAAAATGACTTTTTTCTTCATTGCTCATTGCTCGAAATATGCACACTCGGACATTTATAATGCAGGATTTTGCGCGTTTCGGGATTTTTACTTCACGTTTTTAAATTTCTTACTGCACGAATCACTGGCAAGTACACCCAGTAAAAAGCGTGTATTAAAACCAATGAAGTTTTTACTTTACTTCTAGTAAACAGAAAATTTCGTTAAACGTATGAAGTTTGAATATAATTAATTAAAAATGCCATTGGGTCAAATACACTTTCATAGAATTTATGATTTCAGTAGTAATAGAATTATAACCTGCCCACATACAACTAATGCAACAAATTACATAGAATGAAGTAAATTAAATTCATGGGAACTATGATAATTTTCCATAGCCTCTATGTATAAACATTTTAAGTTTGTACACTCAGAGAAATATTCACTCATATTGAACGAAATATATTTAATTCAAACGATTTGCGCTTTTGATTTGGCTCCACAAGCAAATGCGTTTAATTCTAACGAGTGGCGTTTCTTTCAAAAGCATTATGAGTTGTAAAAAAGCGTTTGAATTAAAAGAATTTGCGTTTACCTGTAAAGAAGAAGCCAGTCGATTTAAACGTATTCTTCATTGAAATAAACACTTATTCTTTGATTGTAAACGGGTAACACATTTTGAATAAATGAAAGGCAATTGTATCAAACGTCTCCGTTTTTATATTGAACATTTTTGTTATTTAAATTAAACGAAGCATTCTTTTTAAAGAAACGGTATGTATTTCGAAAGTAACGAATCCCGTTTTCATTTCATAGAAACTACCCCATTCAAAATAATTGAGTTTTATATGGAATTAAAAGCAAACTCTGCTAAAATAAAATAAAACATTCCGTTTGATTGTCCATTCTCCATTCGATTAGATACTCACTGTTACCTGGTTTGGCAAATCAATAAAAAATAAAACTTATGAAAACTTCAGGAAATATGATTAATATATTTCACTTTTATTTTAACACCCGCTAAACTTAAATTGCACGTGTGCAAGCGTCCATTCCTCCAGATGAATGCAAAAGAACATTCTCAAAAATACTTCTAAACATCGATTCTAATGACATACGCGTTTGTTGTTAGACACTACACACTTGTTTGGAATGAATATGAACACGCGAGACTCATCAGACCGGCCAGAAGTATTTACTAACAACTGTTGTACTACATTGAAGCAAATGATATTTTGGCATCGCGTCCTTTGTTGTAGAGAGAGAATGTATTTTATCAATGCACAAATTGACTTACACGCATTTATGGCAAAAAACGAGTTAGGGATGTAGGTATGTGTATTTGTTACGCAAAGGAATGTATACACATTACTATGTAATGCGGAATCTTTTGATTTAAACGACCGGCGTTTGGGGTTTAGCTGCTCTTTTGTTTTAAACGAATTTCTCTTAGCGTAAATGAGAACTCGTTAAAATCAAACGAGATTTTTCAAACGAATACTGCGTTCAATTTAAATGTGGAGCTTTTAATATGAATGTGCATTTTTTTCTCTGAGTGTATCGCACCGCGTATCAAGTAGTTAAGATTTAAGAAACGTTGACAACATTCCACTTCTGGTCTCATGGCAATGTGCACGGACTGGCACGCAGGCGGACCGGGTTCGAATCCAAGTTTCGGCATAAGGTTTTTTATGAATAAAAAAATATAAGAATTTGAAATATTAAATTAAATCACAATAAAAAATAAAAAAAAATAGAAAAAAATAAAGTAAAATTCAATGCAATTTTTACATAGAATCGATGAACAATCTCATTGTTATAATCGAATTTTCACTTAATATTTTCAATGATAATTCTATCATTGTCCCAAAAAGGCTATTTCATCGGCTCCAAATCATAGCCAAAATTTCATACGTCCTATGCAATTTTTCTTTAATAAAAGTATTTTTTTTTGTGGGTGTATCAAAGCTGCTTCCGACCTGGTCGTTCAACGACCGATCAGCTTCTCACAGTGAAGCTACTACTCCAAAAAATCTTTGTCGACGTCAAGCAAGCAGGCATACAGACAGACAGTATCGATCGAAGTGTACTGTACAACATTTTTTTGCATTTTGGTATACCTACCGGCAGAGTTAGTGCGACTCACAAGGATGGCGTTGACTAATACCGTCTCGCAGGTCAGAGTGCAAAGCGACGGATACAGCTAGCTAATAAGTGTTACTTTGCGGTCCTCCCAATTATGAATTCGAAGCTGGTGCACAGGAACACGAAGCTCCACGTGTATAAAACCATCATCCGACCTGTGCTATGCTATGGCTGCGAGGCATGGACTCTAACCCAAAACTCTGAACACCTGTTGGACACATTCGAACGAAAGGTTCTCCGAAGAATCTTCGGGGCCGTTCGTGAACGAGGTGAATGGCGCATCCGATACAACCTTGAGTTGTATCAGCTGTATGATGAGCTACAGGTGTCGAAGATCGTGAAATTGCATCGATTGCAATGGGCGGGTCATGTACAAAGAATGAACGACGATAGCATGCCCAAAAAGGTGATGAACGCGCAACGAGTGGACGGAGCCAGATTGCGTGGACGACCGAGAGCCCGATGGGAGCATTCTGTATGTGAGGACGCCCACCAGATGCTAGGCTTTCGGAACTGGAGGACAAGGTCGCGTGACCGCGACAATTGGAGGTTTTCAATCCAGGCGGCCAAGGCCCGACGTCGGGCTAGCGTGCCATAAAGAAGAAGAAGAAGGTCAGAGTGCAGAACCGACTCACTGACGTATTTAAAATTTGTACTGGACTCAAGCAGGGCGATGGGCTGGCGCCGACGCTCTTCCACCTTGCTATAGAGTATGTAATTCGAGCCATGAATATGGAAGGCAGCGGAACGCTACTCATCAAGTCGACTCAATTAGTAGCGTTAGCGTACGCCGACGACATCAACATCATGTCTCGAAGATTGGGTGGTGCAGAAAGCCTTATGCATAACCTCAATAACGCCGCAAAGGAAGTTGGACTACATATCAACAAAAGCAAAGAAAGGCCATGATGCAATCGAAAACAAGGACGCCAGCCAATTCAAGCATCTCAGTGGGGGACCTCAATATTGAGTATGTAGACACCTTCAACTATCGGGGTTGTAACTTATCAAAGGACGCCAACGAAACCGACGAATACAACTAGCCAATAAGACCTATTTCTCGGTCCTCCCTATAATTAATTCGAAACTTACGCACGTGTACAAAACGATCATCCGACCCGTGCTACGTTATGGCTGGGAAACGTGGACCCTCGCCCATGCCTCCGAAATTTTGCTAGACAGATTCGAACGAAAGGTGAATTTTCGGGGCCGTTGGAGAGCGAAATCAATAGCGTATTCGGTACAACCCCCATGGTTGTACCGAATACGGATCAATTGTACATTGCAGCCGATCAAAACTATTCCGTAATGGATTTGATATCGTGCATAGTCATTTCTATCTTTTTAGTCAACTTGATACTCCAAATGTTCAACTAACTATAATTAAATAAATAGGAAAGCTCAAATCGTTTTAAGTGCCGAGCAAATACGAGCTAACGATTTGCAGCCGACCAAAACTATTCCGAAATAGCGAAATTGTTTTCGAGATAGTGCTTAGCCAACTTGATATAAGTCTAGTACGTAGTGTGGTTGACAACTGCATTATACTCCGAATCCAGTTTTCAAAGAAACGTTTTTGGGATTTCTATGTATGTAGTCAAAAACGCTTCTCAACTTACACTAAAACATAATCTCCTGAGGTACCTACATATACGCACGCTAATATTATTGCGTTTTTATGTGCACTTTAGCTTGTGTGGGACCCGCCGATGATACGGCTTCATTGTTAAAACATATTAAAAATAGTAAACATATTCTTTCCAAAATTTTTAAAATTAAATACTTATGAGAAAGGATTTTACGAGTTAAATTTATCGATTTATCAATGAGAGAGAAATAAAAAAAAATATTCAGAGAAGTTACAATATTACTCCCAAATATTCAAGACACCATATATGTATTCTATGTTATAAATCTTTTACATCGAAAAACAGAACGAACAAAGTTTACAGATACAATCATACACTATCATATCCTGAGAATATGAACAGATGTCCGAGATCTTCAATATACGATAAGAATATTACATGACAAGAATGTTATTTTAATGCAACAAGCAAAGGCAATTTTTTGGACTTGGCATTTCTTTCAGGACTAATCATTAGCTCCATCAGTAGCTTTTGGGTATCCTGTGTAAACAGAACAATGGGCCTTCGAGCGCTTCTCAAGGAGTACATGCTTAACTCTACTTTGCATGGCGCTAAATTCATAGTGGATGATGATAATAGTTTAGCCGAAAAATTGTTCTGGCTGGTGTGCGTCATAGCATCGTGGATTGCATCCGGAATGCTGATATCGGCATCTTTAGGTAAATTTTCACAATTTATTTTCGAGCTAATTAAAAACATTGTTTGCAGATGCATTTCAAAATAATGCGATAAGTTTTGTCGTCGAATCGTCGTATCGTGATTGGAAAACAAACTTTCCAGCAATTGTCGTTTGTGAATCGAAAAACATGGATAGGATTCAAGAAATTGCCGAAGAGTAAGTGGGCATAATCAGGCACCACTATACTCGTATACATTTAAATCGTTTCTATCTATTCAGGCTTTGGGGTGCTGATCACGACTTCTCGCTTGAGGAAGTTCTCAGTGAAATAGCATATTTTCGAGGCGAATCCTATCACACAATTCACGAATGTGGTGGAAGTGATGCAAATGAAAACTGTTTTCAAGGAAATTTCAGCTACTATGCTCAATTAGTACGAAGCGAATGCAAGGACACCATTGGGGAATGCTTTTGGAATAATGAGCCGTTCGATTGTTGTAAATATTTTCATCCGATGGAAACTGAATTGGGAATATGTTACGCATTGAACTCAATTCAATCGAAGTAAGTACGGTTATTTTGAATTTTTCATTTGTGTTAATCAATAATTCTCCAGAGCAAACAGCGGCCCGAAATTGAACATGTATTCTGATAAATTCACCGGACCCGGATCACTGAAAATGGAAATTATGACAGAAGCTCATGTAAATTGGTTTCAAGAATTCTAAGGGATTTATTAATAAAAAAATATTTTAATTTATTTTTAGATTTACACTCTCGGTGAAGAAGACGTGCCGAACTTAGTGACACCTAAGTCGGATATACTTTCAGTTGGACCTTATGTTTCATACACGTAAGTACAAGTTAACTGAAATTCCACAAGCAGACTAAATTTACCCGAAATTTGTTGTATTTTTATGTTTTGAAGTCTCAAAAGGACCTCATGGTGTCTATTTTACGTGAACGTTACGTTTTGAACGCACGTTGCGTCAGTCACTTGCCACTTTGTTTTTGGTACCTAATAGTAAAAGTTTGAATCGGTTCAATTCAGACACCAATGTCTTTGCGATAGTCTCCAAAAATAAATAGATTCACACACTTAGATGGTTGATTTTTTCTTCAAAATGGCACTCAGTGAACAATTCGTTTTTATTTATTCGCACTTACAACATACACGTACATACTTAAATTCAAACAAATACACAAAAGAGCACACATATGACCACCCTTGGATTGCATAAAAAAACATTTCAAGTAGCAATTTACGCCAATTGAGATATGCCATAGTAGTGCTACTTGGTATCTTATGTTTTAGCATTACTATGACCATTCTCTTTCTGTTTTTTTGACCATTGACCACTCGAGCTTGGCATGGTGATAGTAATGACGATCACGATGATCTGTTTACATTCGGATCGCCTGGTAAAACGACTTAATTGGAGATTATATGTGTACCATAAATCCATTACGCCAGACGCCATCAGTAGCTAGCCGCTAAATTGATTTGATGAGTGACTTGTATCTTTTTTACTATGTCAGATTGTTTACAAAATCGAGCTCTTTCATGGTGTGTGCTTTTTTGTGGTTTTGAACAAAAGATATCCGATAGGCAGACATTTTTATGAACTAGTACTCGTATTTTAGCGCCAATACATTATGGTGGAAAATAGACATTTTTGTCCAAAAAGTAGAGTAACTTATTTGTCAAGGCTTAGATTGCGTTAACAATGGAATAGCTATCTGATCTATTTGATGTGGGTGACAAAAAAGTGATGTCAAGTGAAAGTTGATTTGATAGGTAGTAATACATTACCCAGATGGATTTCAAATTATTTGACAAAACGATTAATTTTTTTTCTTTTTAAGTTATTTTAAAAATATAAAATTCCATAAAGATTGCACCATATTGACAATTTCGTATTCGTTAAAATGTAACTAAATGCAGAATAATAACCAGATTTTTGCAAATATAACATGTTAAACCAAGTTAATTTTCACGTTAATTTGCTTCTTATCGTTACGTCAATGAAATCATCCATCCAATTCATATTCATTACGCCATTGCAACGAGCATGAAATGAAGTAATAAGATTCCGTACACTCATTAAACGCATTATGTGTAATTGTTTCTTCATTCTGTTTTTTCTGCTTCAACTCTAGACATTGAATATATTTGCTTAAATTACAGAGTTAAATGAAGTGCATTTCGTATACATAAAAAAATAAATCAGGGAGTTTAATTTAACTACGAAAATAAAAGCAGAAGGAAGAGAATTCTATGGTGTCCAACTTCGAAAATTCTGAAAGGAGTAGGCTTTATGGTTCCCAGATATGAGTAGTAGGTATGGAGAGGTGGTAGCCCTATACGTACACGAAGAAAAGTGACCCCGAAATTCGCTCTTCTTCTTGACGACTACCGTTCGATTGTTCCTAAAGTTGTCAAAAACTTTGTTTACATACAATCGGACGTGCCAGTAATTCGAAGACGGTCTCGCGAATTTTAATCGATTGAAGTGTTTAACTATTGTTTTGCGCCGTATACAGTTTTGTGGAAGTGGTGTAATAGTTGTAGAACTTAACAACAAGTGACAAGTGACTTAATAATACGCGGAAACATTACAAACTCGCGATGAAGTGCATTGTTCAGTGTTGTGCGAACTCCAAACGCCTGCATCCGACAGGAGTATCTTTTTTCGGGTAAATGATTAGTTTATATGCATTGTTGAAGTGTTTAATAACAATTTTGTTCGGTTTTTATAAAAAAGAACATTGAAATTATAACTAACTAACCAACCAACTCCGTGTAATAGCAATTGCGTGAAGGAAATTTGACAACTTTAGGAACAATTAGAAGTGACAGCTGAGGAAGCGTCAGTGGCATTGCTAGTATAGTTTTTTTGGGGGGCGAGTTTTATATTTTACATCGTCGCTCAAATCCAAAAAGAACGAATGTGAAGGCGAAGTCGGTGCTATTACGCAAATTGAAAATCTAATTCAATTGCAGATTCATGAATTTGTCATGAGAGTCCGAGTGCACCGTTTTTGGTTTGGAATTGAAGCGACGATATATTTTAATATATTCTTGATGAGAAAAAATTAAATCCCATGCCTTTATGCTTGAAATAGAATAACCGCGTTAGCATCGGCATCAGCAGAAAAATTTCAATTTAGAACATACGCATTTGCCTTTGATGACCCACAATGACAGCAGCGGCAGAAGCATCAGCAGAAGCATTTTTCTGCTTCTGCCGCTGCTGTCATTGTGGGTCATCAAAGGCAAATGCGTGTGTTCTAAATTGAAATTTTTCTGCTGATGCCGATGCCTCTGCCGATGCTGACGCTGACGCGGTTATTTTATTTCAAGCATTAGATTGAATTGCAAACATGTTCTGTGACCGAATCCACCCAATGCTATATTCTAATAAAGTAATGCTGTTGGATTAAGTAATTTGGCGCGTATTGTAAGAGAAGAGGGAGGTGTAATGTGACATCCGCTTTTTTTAAGAAAAGGATATACATTTTTTTGCTTTGGAAACCGTGATATTTGTTAATTTCGAATATAAAATTAAAAAAAAAATAGGTGAAGGAATACTGCATTCAAATTTTCCCGCCAAATAAATACCCCATAGGGAACCAAGTTAGCTACGCCACTGCCGTTTCTTGAGTGGTGTGTGACATTTGAAGATGTATGTGTGAATGGTGCCGTTTTATTTTGTTTAACCACCACTCCAAGTCTACCTATTCATATGTTCCCAGATCGAAGCGTGTCGTTGCCCGTGGGTTTTGGCTAAAGAAAATTTTTGTTGATTTTGTTCCAATGTTACTTAAAAATGTACATACATATTTGATTTATATCGAAAACGACCTGCTGCGACTAATGGTTGAATTGTAAGAACGATGAAACTGAAACCACCCATTGGGTGAATTCACATTGTAAGACGAAACCGGACGGGTAAACTTGCACGACAAGAACCATCGTATGATCATTTCACATTATCCGATCAAAACACGGACGGGCGAACAATAATCACACAGCGAGTATGTATAAATTTTGCCATGCACGCTCCAAAGTTAGTGTACAATGAAGTGACGAGTCGACAAGATTGGCTGAATTCAAATTGTAAGACAAAACCGGACGGGTAAACTTGCAAGACAAGAACCACCATTCTTACAATCTGAATTGCACAATGCTTGTCTGCTGGCCACTACAAAAGCTCTCGCCGGGTGTTTGTTTGTGCTAATAAACGGACGGCGAGAGCTTTTGTAGTGGCCAGTAGACAAGCATTGTGTAATTCAGATTGTAAGAACGATGGTTCTTGTCTTGCAAGTTTACCCGTCGGGTTTTGTCTTACAATGTGAATTCTCCCATTAAAATGCAAGTAAAACAGAAACGAAAGAAAAACAATCGTGTCACGATTTTTTTTCTTTCGTAAGACGCGTTCTTACAATGTAAAATGCACAATGCTTGTCTGCTGGCCGGCGACTATAAAAGCTCTCGCCGTCCGGTTTCGTCTTACAATGTGAAACCACCCAATGCCACCAAATTTAATCACGCTCTTAAAGCTAACACTATATCTTTGCTTTCTACATTATCGTCAACAGTACTCATTACAGCGAGTTGCTCGAAAGCCTCGAAAGCAAACTTTTCGCACAGCATAATTTGGTGGTGGAGCTTAGTTTAACCAGTTTATCTTCAATTAGTTAGAAGTAGGATAGGATCCTCTATTATACCTATAAATCTTGGATGACTATCTATTTGCATATACATATTTCGTTATTCTTAGTTTTGACCTTCGCTTGAAGCAACACATCGCCAGCGATTAGATTTTGCTCATTTGGAAGTCCTGAAGCATCTTATCTTACATCTTATCGGCTTGTTAGTCTTATCTCATAGAGAAGACACACACAATATTCAGAAAGCTTTTCCATTGTAAGGAATGGAATTTTTGTTTATTTTGCAAGTTCTGCCATATTTTGCTTGGTTACGCCATCATCTTAGATTAAAAAAATCATTGCACGGTTTCATACAACAGCGTAAATAAGCAAAAGATAAGATAACTGCAAAATAAACAAAAATGCCATTCAATACAATGGAAAAGCTTTCTGAATATTGTGTGTGTCTTCTCTATATGCGATAAGACTAACCAACCGACAGGTAATGAATGGCTGAATTCAAATTGTAAGACGCAGTGGCGCAACCAGGATCTTGTCCTGGAGGGGGCTAAGACCATTAATATTACAGGGCATTTGAGATTATTGCCGCAAGTTGGGCGACTGTTATCCAGTGACGACCCAATGTTTTACGAGTAAGTTTAAGAGGTGAGGCGGTTTAATGAAAAAATGAAACACAACAATTAGAGCAGAATTTGTGAATGTCCGGTACAACAGAAGAAACATATAAATTAGGCACAAACAACCAAGTTCATGTTCAGTTTAATTTTTTAGATTTCAGTTTAATTTTTTAGAAAAAATTTTAACAACAATTTGGTTGAGCATATTTTTACAATACTGAGGACTTCTGCAACACAATTTTGAACCGTAAAATATTACGCAATTTCAATGCCTCGCACATCTTTCAAAAGTGGAATATTTAAAGCTCAAACTTGTTCTCAAATTCGAGTAAGGATGTTAAAAACTCGGAACAGATCAACGAAAATGGCTGGTAAAGCATTATGCATTTCAGATTGTAAGAACGATGGTTCTTGTCTTGCAAGTTTACCGCGGAGGTGTCAAACTTAATTTCTTCGAGAGCCACGTTGATAGATCGACAAGGGATGGCGGTCAAAAAAATATGTACAAAGTAGAAAACACTTCTTTCATGCTTTTATATATTGTTTCTTAGGGCAAAAAAAAGCATTTCTGACCATAGTGGCGCACACAAGATTCCTTTCCAAGAAATATTTAAGTCTATCTTACGGTTCTACCTAAACCATTTTTATTTCAGAATACATATCGAGAGTCTTTTATAATTAAAGCTTTGTTCTGTGTTCACCGAGCGAAAAACTTGCATTTACTTGCGGTCTGATTGATTGTCGATGACAACTTTTCACTGTGAAATAAATTGCAGCTGCATTTATTTCGCTGGCGAAATGTCAAAAACCGGTGTGGAGACTTTCGCGTGAAGTGACTACCATCAAAATTTTGACAGTATTTGCATGCATTTCACGTGAAATGACGATGCTAATACCGACTCTAAGAGTAAAACTTTTGCATTCCAATAAGATTTCCAACATTGGCATTCAGTTAGTCGGTCCACTTATCGCGTTGGGTTTTAACGTTGACGTTACCTAGATATAACCTAAAAAAAAAGAACAGTTGTGATGACACGTAGTAACAAAAATCGGTTGGTGGGCGCACTGTTTCAATGCCCAGCTGCGCCCACTGACCTAACCCCTATCTCACTGTGGGAAAACCCTATCGCAGCAGCTATGTCCCTTGACATCACGGACGAAAACATCGACGAACCATAACTCGAATCCACATAGAAGCACAGCGGTTCACACCTTTCTGCACCGCTAAATGAAGAAGAAGAACAAAAAGCGGTTTGAATGACTAAGTTAAAATTCCGTGGAATTCAGGCAAATGAAAGAAAGTGTCAGTTGCTTGAAGTTACCATATAGAATTAACAATAGGCAGACTGAAAAATCAGAAAAAACCTATCTCAGTACCTGGTGTAATAGAGGACTCAGATTAATAATTTGTAGGTACATATTGTACTGCAATTTGATATAATACAATACAATAATACAATACAAGTACATTAAACGATGCATTTCGAATTTAGTGACCAACGATTCGATCTAGTATCTAGGGTTTTGATTAATTTTAATCAACGCCAGGATTTTTCGTCTAATTCGGGTGTGACAAGTATTTTTAGATCTGCAAGAAACACTGCTCTGATCACGTTCTGTGGCTTACTTGGTTGAGTCGCACTCTACGATGCTAGTAATCTAGAGGTCCGGAGATCGAATCTCGGCGTGGTCCAGGAAATATATAATGCTTGCAACATTATATACACTCACAATCCTCTATATGCAATGTAACGTTGAGTCGAAGTAGCCTATAAACGGCTGAGTGAACGCACATGCCCACAAGGGGTTACGATACAGAGAAGAAGGAAGAAACACTGCAGTGCAGTTTTTCTTTGCAGCTACTTCGTTTTTTTTTTTTTTTTTTTGAAGTGAGAACCCTAATCTCACAGCTAATCTATAATCATTTTAAAACGCATTATTTGAGCCACACCTAATCGTCCTACGTTTAGAATCGTTTTAAGCTCCAGCTTTGCATTATACCGCGGTTCACATGAGTCGCGTAAATGGTAGAGTAGAGTGGAATTTCTACAGTATCAAAATCTAGAGACGCGGGTGCGTCCCGCCCGCCAAAGAAAAACGAAAGAATTTGAACAAATCCAAAGTGTGACGCCAGCAAGACTATGTTTACACGACGGACGACGTCTTTAAATTTGGTAGAGGTTGGCTACGCGCCGCGCCGTCTTATGAAGATAAAAGCACACATATAAGAGTTTGAAAATCGCATTTTTTCGAAAATCTTGTTCTAGTTGTTTTCGTTGTATCTACTCGTTGTTCTTGTTGTTCATTGACAGGGATACCTCGTAGAGAGCATATCGGGATTTGCTCTCTTTTTCCATGGATATAGAGTCTGTCCTGAACTTGTGTATAGGCTATCATTTGCTCCGATCAGTGCGGTAGAAAAAAATATACAGCGAAAATGTGGAATTGCATAGTTTCTCGCTTAAGTCTTTTATATGTTTCAAGGGAACCATTTTTCAAAAATTGGGGATTTGCCCGAAAAATGTCTAGAAAAGAATCGTATTCTTTTTTGATTTGGCAAGATTGTTTAGAACGATCCCTTGTATATGTGATCCAAAGTTTGCAGCACGGATCGGATCGATATTTTAGATCAAGCTGTCTTAATTCCATAAATTAACTATTCTTTAGAGTTGTACTGTTTACTATTGCAAACCTCACGAACAAGCCACCCCCAAATGTTTTCTATTATGTTAATGTCAAGGGAGTTGGGCACCCAGTCTAACAAAGTCACAATTTCCGCCTCAATAAACGATTTAACCAACATCGCTGTATGAATTGGGGCAAGATCATATTGCAATATCCAAAAAAAAAGTTGTATGTGACATTTATCTTAGGGATTTCCTCTTCTAAGAGCTTTTTAGGATAACCAAGTCGATAGCTCCATGATATGATATGGCTCCCCATACCATAACGGAACCTATTCGGGAGTAATGGCGTGACATATACATACATGTATAATGAAAATAGTAGGAGAACCCATATGGACCGTCCACAAAAAAAAATCGGTTTTTCCTGTCCAGTTCGTGAATCTTGAGGCTAATTCGCTGTAAGCGATGTTGCGGGGTTAAGGCTGTTTTTTTTTTCTTTAACCATAACCTTTCAAACAAGAAGAAGATCTAAGAACTCGTTTGATGATCCTCTCTCGCCTTGATGCACCGGGAATCGCTTTTTTTCTGCCTCCTGCGCATAGTCGGCCATCATTTTCACTATCTCGTAAAAAATATTAACAACGTTAGAGCTCCGCTGAATCCGTATTGCAATTTGTCGGCTTGAATATCCTTCTTGCTTTAGTATGGAAATTGTTGCCTTTTCCTTTCCTTTTGACATTATCCACTATATGACTCACAGAGTACAACGCGAAAAAAAAATGTTTCCACAAACACTTCTCACCGCGACGAGATAACTCTTTAAAGTAAGTCAACCTATACAATTGTCGCAGTGGAGTTGCCTGATAGAATTGCAATATTTATTAAAATAACCGTTAACTGAGAGAGCATTATTTAGAAATAATTTCCGATTAGAGTACATAGAAATTATATAATTTTAAAGCAAAATATCCATGAACCTAAGCATTTGTCGCGCAGTGTATATGTACCAAAATTTCAATAGTGAGTCAAAATGACTCATGGTTAGTAATAAGCGCCTAACATTAAAGTTAGTTAAAAAAAAATCAATAAGAGATAATCAAAATTTAAAAATGCAAAAAAAAGTGGTCATTTGAATAAGCCTTTTTGCAAAATTATACAATTTCCAACAAGCGATTCTAAATAAATTATTTTTTACATCAACATTATAGTCCATTTTCCGATTTTATACCATTTTCCACAGGCGCCTAATTTCTATCAAAAACATTGAAAATGACGAAGGCACCGGTGACGTCAGCATCGAGCAACGTAACTGTCGCTTTAGCGACGAAAACAATTTGGATGTCCACGATTACTACAGCTATAGTGCTTGTTCGGTGCAATGCCGCAAGGACAAACAATTAGCCATGTGCAATTGCGTAAGTCATCTAATTCCCAACTCGCCCAAATCGATGCATTGCAATATGACCGGTCTGGAATGCCTCAACGAGCACTACGAAGATCTATCGGTCGTTGTGGCCAGTTGGTCGCATGCCAATGGACGTAAAGGTCTTGTTTGTGACTGTTTACCATCCTGTACAGAAGTGGATATTTCCGTGGTTCACGACATACGAGACAAGTAAATTTATTGATCGGAAGAGCTAAAATGCGAGCACCACAGATGCAATAATGCACTCACTTGTTGCACCGTGTGGTACCTACTCGCCTAACTCCAACCATGTTTAAAATAATTTATCTTTTATTTATATCTGTTACAGCATTTACGGACATCAACGACCTATCTCGAAAGTGGAAATTGGTCTGGTTGCTCTGCCAACTGAACGCTACAAGAGAAATGTGGTGCGTGGGAAACTGGATTTAGTTGGTACGTATCAATGTATCGGAAATTCTTATGTAATCCGGGAAGTGAAGTAGCGTGCAAGTGATCCAGTCGATAAATGGTCGTCTGGTCTTTTGTTTCGAACGACAAGATGAATTTTGTGCAATTGTCGGATCATCTAAAATCTAGAAGTTACCCAATTCACTTAGCATCTTTTTTACAGCCTAATTAACGGGGATTATTTATGCTGGCATCCATTATAGCCAATGCATAATAATTTGCTCTAGTGAAAATCTGTTTTCCGCCGAAAGTCAGCCAAACGTGTCTAATACTGCTTAGCATGCATTTAACATTTTGGCGGAAGCTATAGCGCATATTAGGCGGATTTATAGTGGGTATATGGGTGAGGAATTGAGATCAGATATTGCAATGACTGTATTGCTAGAATTTAGTTTCCTACTAATACTAAATTTAAAATTTAATTCGTAGGAGCTAGTTAAATATTATTTTGTATAAATCAACAACAAAGCAAAACCGCCAATGAAATGATAATATTAAGAGCAACAAACTTACAGGGTTTTCACGCTTTTGTGAAATAAACTAGTCCCATTACACTTACTGGCTATTGCTATGGAAAACTTTTGAAACTTTTTCTCTCGATTAACCTCAACTTGGACTTCCCATATTCAAAGCGGATTTAGCCCAATTACTCAACTGATTATCTCTGAACTCATATAAATGCCACATTATAATAAAAATGTCATCTTTTTCAATATCATCCAATTTTTTTCCCATTCTCATATTTCATTTCTATTGTCTTGTTAATAGTGTCAATGGGCGGAACAACAGGTCTCTTTGTTGGCGCCAGCCTTCTAAGTTTTGTCGAAATTCTCTACTACTTCACCATACGACCGTATGGAACGATGTTTGCCGATAAAGGTGCAACAGCTGAAAGTGAAATGAATACAACCACGACGGCCGTCTCTGGAAATAATAATACCAACAATGACGACAACCTTAACAGCGCTGACCACCAGCAGTATCAACAACAAACAACGCATCAAACTGGCCTGCGTTACTAAAAACAGCTAAAAAGTTATGTCCAAATCGGGAAGCGGAAAAACCATCGCAACTTCGTGCAATTTTCATAAAAGATCATGTGACTTAGCGCTCTGTAACTTTGGGCTTGGGTTACCTGATAATGTCGCCTTCATAACGATCATCATCAACCGCATCAACAGCACGATCGCCTCTATCGCGTCTTTATAGCGTCCAACAGGTAATGTTCAGATGACAAAATATCTTGTAGACACCCAAATGAATACCATGCAATCCACAAATTCCAGACAAATCTTCTTTGAGTTCATAGTAGCAGTAGCAGATAGTTCAAAAGTTGGTGTATGCAAGGAAACTTGTTGAAATGCCTCACAAACTTGATGATTTTGTCACAGATGTTTTATACTATTGTATACAGTGTGGAAATTGAATAAAAATATTGGATCCAAATGTCACGTTTAATAAGCAGATATATTTTATGGAAAAAAGATAAATTTAAAATGCATTTACATTTTAATTACCATATTTTTTGATAATTCATCACATCACATGTCACAAAATTACTGATCAGCCCCTAGATGGAACAATAAAAATATTACAAAAGTGAAATGTTCGAATTTACAATTCAATATTCAGATGACTTCATCATTTCACAGGGTGTGATCCACATTCACAAGTCAGCAAAAAACATTAAATAATTTTTAGTCACATAAATAAAGCATTGCGTAAAAGTCTACTTAGCTTAAAGTGATAAAGTTATTCTTTCGCTGAATGTATAGATAGAAAGCCGAATTGCTAAACTGCATGTATGTTATGTATAGGCCACTGTCAAATTAAGGGTTCATATCGTTGTATCGTCCAAAAATTAATTTTTGTAATTTTTATTTTCTTCAAAGAAAGTTTTGGGACCAAAACAAAATTTAAAGTAAAAAAGTCGAGAAATTAGGTTCCCCACACCTCTGCTCGGACTATGGACTATATGGAGACTATCCAATTGCCCCTCATCCTTCCATCGTGGAAATAATAACCACGTGCACCTTTACCTTTGAAATTATTTTTTTTTTTGTTAAAATACAAAGTCTTTAACATTCCTTTTCACGTCATATGCTCTTCTCTCTTTTTACATTTAAGTTTTCTTACATACTCCTAGAAAACAAAATCCCGGCCCTTATTTACCGATATTTCGGTTATCAAAACGAATTAAATTCGAATTATGTATACCCAGGGCGGAATTCATAGTCCCCACTTATACTTAAGGGAACCCTTAAAACAAATGGCCCACCACAATCAGAACAGAATTTGTGAATGTCAACACAAGAAAAATATAACTTAAGCACAAATGAAAACCGGACAGAAGTTGGGCTAATATCGTTCTAATAGTTCCATAAGGGAGATAAGGTTCTTCTCAGACGAAATATACAGTAAGATCACTGACAGGAATGTATCTCGCAAAGAACAATTGATTTCTCGGATTTGAATTACTCGTTATATTACGATAAAAGACTGATCAATACCATGTTTGTATTCAGTAAACAAATTTTTCGAAAAGATTTGAACAACAATTTGGCTTACCATATTTTTACAAAATTTAAGACTTCTGTAAAAACATTTTCGAAGCGTAAAACCTTCCACAATTTCAATTGCAATGAGAAATTAAAATTTTAGAGGATATACTAAACACACTTTCAAAAGTGAAATACATGTACATACATATGTATGTATTCAGACCTCGGTAAAAATTTACTATCGAAGCTGGCGGATTTTTTTTGATAAAATCACTTCAAACTTATGTTTTTGCTTTTGGTTTTTCTTTTTTCACAAAGATATTTCTCAAATTCTGGTAAGGATGTCATAACTTGATCAACGAAACTGGCTAGTTATTCGCCCTACGAACATTTCTTTATGAATGGAACTAATACAAAAATATCTCATAAATAAATTATGTATTAAAAATAGATATAAAACATTTGCAGAGATGGAAAGACTCAGAACCCTTGGATTTTTTATTGAATTTGAAACTTTTTGGAAGCTGACTTCAATGCGAGCCCAGCGCTAACAATAGTTGGAAGCAACCGTTCATGTTTCTCTCAAAACTCAAAAAAATACATATCTACGTAACGGTAAAAGCTAGTCAAAACAAAACCATTAAATTCAGGCTCTTCTTCGGTTTATGAAGTACATATATCATATGTCATATTTCTTGATTTGATCTCCAAGAGTCGTGAAGTCAAAGGAGGTTGTGCACAAAATAGCTTTTTTAGGCTTAGAACTTTTTGATTCGCTGTTGTATGTATAGTACTTTACATACATACATCGGCGCATATATTTTGGACTCTAACTGAAGGAAATAGTGGTAAATGTAAATCTCAAAAATAATAATTTAGCATAATACTTTGGGTATAGGGGTATAACTTTCCAAGAAAACGTATTTTATATATCATTCCAAAGGCAATTAGATGTATAGTTTATTTCGTCCTTAGGATATTTTACGATAAGACATATAGTTTTCTGGATATTTGGGAAAAAAAATGACACCCCATTCCCCCTTAACGTGACGCCGAAACGAGTGTAAATTTTGACAGCATAAAGGGTGTGTTGAACATTTTGGCATCAAAACTTTTCTCCCTATTTGGATTTTTGGGTCTAGAGCTAATTTCACTATACTATATGTTAATTTGTAGATCGTTCAAATTTAGTAGCTTAGCTCCAAATGGCGTAACGTTTTTCGAATCCATTGTGCTCAAAATTGGAATGGGGCCCCCACGTACGATTTTTCAACTACAGGAAATATTGACAGAACTCGCATTTATTTATAGCAGTCCATAAATGAGCAAGAACAACGAAAATCGTCTGTTTAATCAGCATGTTCC
The DNA here is from genome assembly GCA_949715475.1 of Microchrysa polita. Classification (NCBI taxonomy): domain Eukaryota; kingdom Metazoa; phylum Arthropoda; class Insecta; order Diptera; family Stratiomyidae; genus Microchrysa; species Microchrysa polita. The sequence continues at coordinate 56,330,416 of OX454415.1, forward strand.
AACAGTTTTAATTTGAGACAAAAATTTAAAGTTGAATAAATATACTGGGGAACTTGTAAAGATCATCTACATGTCCTATTTCACTTTTAATCACTAAGTTAAATAGAAGCTACGAAAAAACACCATCACAAGAAGTGTTGCCTGTAATTGATCCTAGATTAAGGTGACCAGACTTCCCAATGCTGTACATACTTGCGGAATTCGGTTTTCAGGCAAATTATCAGCCATACAAAATCCCCTCTCCCCTTCACGCCGATTTGGAAAAACAATAATATCTCACGAGGCCATGATTCTTCTTTTCTTAAGTGATATCTTCGTGAAGACAACTGAGAATATTAGCTGATATTCTGGGAAATATGTGGTGAACCTTGGGACGGCAAGGTTCTGTTGATATACTAAACAGGGAACCCTAAAGCTCTCAATGTTCTCCTCAGTGGCGTAGATAAGGGGGAGGAGGTTAAGGGGATTGTTCCCCTTGGTCACACATATTTTTTCATACTAAATTATATCAATTTAGTTCTTTGCTATTAATTGGGTACATTAACAATATTTAGCGAAATTCCATCAACAGGGGGGGGGGGTATTCTGGAGTTAACACTTTTTATAGTATCAATTGCATAATGGTTACTGATGCCTAGGCTAGAATTTTGACAGTTCATAGCGTATACTGGCGTACATGAGTTTTGGATTTCTTAATGCGTTGTTTTTCAGATAGTGTTGCACAGGAACAGATCAGACTTTACTAAGAAAATTTGGCATTTTAGCAAATATCAGTATTGTGAATATCTAGTGATGGAATAGGCTTCTAATTGAGCGGCATTACGGCACATGCAGGTCTAATTTGTTTGAACAATGCTGCATTTTTTTCGAATAAAATCACAACCATTCGCTCATACGACGGACCATCTCTCGGTAATACTTCGCACAGGCGGTCTCAACGTATATTTGCGTCCTGTTTCCTCGCTCTGAACATTATAGTATGCTGCAGACAAACTACTCACAGCGATTCTTTACAACACTTGCGCTCGGAACCTTCAATTTTAAGTTCACCTCGTAACCTTCGAAAATCGATCTTTCAAAGTGTAGAGCGTATTCTGCACACTTATAATCTTTAGGTTATTCTATAATCTTCTCAGCTATTCCTATGATGCATCGTCGGCTGACGGAATTAAAGTCCCGCGTATCATTCAGGAGTCGCTAGTCCTACCTCGATTAAGTAGATACACCAATATTAAAAGGGGGATTATGAAAACTCTACATCGGGAGTCTAGTGCGATGTTCTTCGACGAGCAATATTTGCTTCACTGTGCCTATTCCTACAGAATTTCAGTCTTCAAACAACAGTCAAGTTGTTCATTCCTCTGTGCTGAAAAAATAATCCTGACCACCGGTCCACTTCCCCTTCGAACAGCTATCTACGCCACTGGTTCTCCTTGACAAAAAATCATCAGCAGGCGAAGCTCAAACGTATGTTTTAACACGAAAAGCCAAAACAAAGAAGAGTACATACTCGAAATAAGATAAAACACTTAAAATAAAAGATAGATTTCGGAGATTTAAGAATTCTGTAAGTTGGATAGTCGTATAATCTCGCATCTGGCTTTTTGTGATGCCCGCAAAGTGATTTAAAACCTTAGAAAACACAAATGTACAATTTTGGCAGCTGCAACTTTTGAACGCGGATAGGAAGGACCTTGAAAATTGAATGAAATATTTGACCAGTATTTCTGAAAGTGTGCATAATTTCAGAAATGTCGGTCGGTTCCGAATTATGGAAGATTAATGATTGCAAAACATAAAAGTGTGATTATATCGCTTGACAGCTAAAGCCTTGAAATTTGCATCAAACATGAACAGTACGGTGCTCTACCAGTTTTCTCAAATTCCAAAGTTTTTCGCTTACGAATCTCCGATTGATGGACAATTTTCAATTGCGATTTGGGCAGCCGTAAGTTCCGAACGAATATAGGTAGGACCGTATAATTTGGAGAAAATGTGAGTACCAGCTAGCTCTACAAGTGCGCCAAATTTCAGAAAGATCGGGAAGGGTTCCCGAATTATCGTAAATGAAGGATTGCCGAAGATAAAACTGCGATTATCTCGCTAAATTCCGATCGTACAGGGTACAGTATACTCCAAATTTACATCTTAAAAGCAGACAAGACAAGACAAGATCATACAGACCTCATCGAGGGCCTTATTAAGTAGTGAATTAGGCTTCATTGTGTGGCATGGAGAATGCTGCACATTTTGCTGTACATTTCCCAATGCTGTACTGTACAGCAAAATGCTGTAGGTATGGTCAGCTTATCCTAGATTAGTATTTACCATAAATCTGAGGATCACGTCAGCTAGTTCACAGCTTTGACCACCCTGGCCAAGTTAAGTCGTTGGCGTAATTCATGGCGAATTTAATCGATTGAAATGAAATGCATGGTAGAGTTGGGGATAAAGAACACTGCTGAGCGTGCTGCTGATGTCAACACTTCAACAAAAAATCAGTTAAGATCTTGGAAATTGGATGTCACTAACACTTCTGCGACCTTAGTCCAATGTTGGACTGTCGCGCCTGTTATATTTATTTTATGAGTTCTAGAAAAAAAAATCCACAATATTGTGAACATATTTTCCTTGATGCAGCAGACCCTTTCCTTCAATATTCAAACACTCAACGAACTGGATCACAAAAGCCCAATTTTAAGCAAGAACCTTTTGCAAGTTGAAACTTTATATTTTTTCAATATTTTCGCGACCAAAACCCAGAAAAGCTTATATCCCGACAAATCCCCACTCAAAAAGCTTGTGACACCCTGCTCTGATAATTGCTTTATTGCAAAATTAAGCCATTTGTAAAGTTGCGGCTCCTCAGTATTCAGATATTCTACGAAGTTCAAGCTTCCCCGTTCACAGAATAATAGCCGATACAGACTACGAGTAAATCCTGGTGTAGTTTAAAATTAATTCAGTCAGTTCCATGGATACTAGATCGAATCGTATGTCATTAAACTCAAAATGCATCGTAGAATGTACTTCCATCATTTAAATTGCAGTACAATATGGTACAACTGTCAACTAAATCTAGGATTTAGTAAATCTTGTCGATAGTCTGAATTGCCCCTAAGAGGAGATTCACACTTACGACAGGATTTATTAAATCCTCGATTTGATTAACAATTAAACCATATTGTACTGCAATTTGAATAATGACATTACATTATGTATATCTGATGCATTTTGATTTTAGGGACATACGATTCCATCTAGTATCCAGTGTTTTTACTGGATTAATTTTAATCTAGACCAGGATTTGTTGGTAGTCTGTATCGGCTATTACACTCAGAAAAATTTCAATGGGAAATCCCATTAAACCAATAATTTTGTCCCATTATTTTTAGTCAATAGGAAAAATCTGATTACTTTAAAAATATTGAAACCAATATTTTCACTCGATGAATATCCGTTTGTTTTAATAGTTGACTCCTTTAAAAACAAACACATGGTCTAGTTATTTTCCAATAAGATATATCTTATTGAGTTAATAGGATCAATCCTAAATAATAAAAAAAATGGTTTCACTCGTAATCTGAACGAAGTATATTTTTTTATAAGTCCCATATTATTATACCATCCACGCTACGTCATTTTGGTTTTTGTTCAGAATCGCGATATTTGGCCAGGCCGAGTATTGAACATCCGATCGGCTAGTACTCTTTAAAACCTACCAAGTCACGGGGAGGCAACCGAACGATCTCGGCTACGGAGCATGATATCGGTTCTCTTGGAAAATACGTCTATATGCTTGAAATTCAATAAAAGGGCATATCCCTTTAATGAAATAGGACGTTATATAAAACAAATGGGATCCATCATATCAGATCTTGTTAATTTAATGGGACAAACTGATTAAAATGTAATCTGATGTCCCATTGGATTTACGGGACACATATCATTCCATACAAAATATCTCAATAGGATTCTTCCAGTTATATTAATGATTGCATCTGTTTACTTTTGTGAAGAAATCTGGTAAATGGACGTCTAATTAAAATAATTGTACAAAAACTTTTAAGTTTACAAGGTCCATTTTTCTGAGTGTAGTAATTTCGGAATGTTTTTGTTATTATGTTAGATTCTGCAGGTGGTTTGCGTATTGTTGTATTCTAATAAATTATATAATTATTAAAATTAATAATTATGTCTTTAAAAGAGCAGCTACCCAAGGATCTAAAAAAGAAGAATAATCTTTATATCTTCAGCTTTGGAGGCCCCTGTGGCTTGGGGGCCCATGTACGTGACGCCACTGCTTAGCTCGTACTAATCATGAAAATCCTACTTCATGTTCAGTATCCACCTTCATTTTTAAAAATAGCAGACTTAGGGCATGGTCATGGCAACATCATCTGAAATTGAAGAAATCATTGCGGAATTTCATCCAATGGCGTAACCAAGCAAAATATGGCATAACTGTGCAAAATAAACAAAAATTAAATTCAAATGTAACGTAAAAGCTTTCAGAAAGTAGTGTGCGTCTTGTCTATACGATAAGACTAACAACTAGATAAGATATTCGAGAAATCGGCCCTTAGGAAAATATCTACTTATTTCTACCCGCATATTCATGTATGTACAGATGTGCTTTGCTTGTGCTGATTTGCATGCTTCGGCACTATCGGACGGAGTCTACATTAGCACTGGGCACTGGCGCACTGGCCTAGCAGAATGTAATATCATTCCATATCAAACGTAAAAGATATCGGCTATCAGGCCTCTGAAAACTATCAGGTTCAGTGCACTAGCTTGTCCATTCGCCAATCAACTAGATTGCAATATTACGTGAGTGGGGCTCACATTTGGACTCCACTTTATCATCGTTACCTCAACAGTATCTGTCTGCCGGTCAGTTACATAGTAACCGTCCAAGATAGCGATTTGAAATAGCTACTCGCTGTTCCCGGTCGTTCGATCGTGCTGCTGCTACTGCTATTATGCACTACCACCGGTGGTAACTCGTGAAAGACGTCGCGTCGAGTGAAGAAGTCCTCTTGAAAACTAACGTCGGTTCAGTCAATCCGGTCCTTCATACTGCTACGATCTTCCTATACGCGTACGCGGAAGTTTTGTGAACGGACAACGAACGAAGTCAATCAATCGCCCCGAGTGATAATCAATTAGAGCCGCATATAAACAAGTCCGTCATACATCTTACAAAAATGTAAGTTAAAGTAAACGGACCAACAATCTCTTCCTTTTATAATGTTTTGACCTCTGGATATGCTCCTTGGTGAATCTCGTTTCTTGTTTCGAAAAAATTAATGTTGTTGTTCTTGTTGTTGCTGTTGTTGGGTTTTATGTTTTGTTTTTGTTATTGTTGTTATGCTATTATGTCTTGTGTGGTATATCTCAAGTGATAGTAAATCACTCGTCAGTCGACACTCTTCAGTCTTCACATTTCACTTTCAATCCGTTGGATAAATTTATTTAAATTGCACAGGCGAGTAACATTATGAGATCGATCGTGTAATTATAGTCACATATCGGAAACATAATCAATGTCTGATGACTCGAAATGGTATGTATGTCAATTATATGTTTGTCTTTGGATATCTTAAAAGGTATTGAGATGTACTCGATGTGTATATTTTACATATTTACAACAAATTTCATGAAAGTACTCGAACGTTACAACAAGTGCGTAAGATTGTCTTGCCTCACCGAAAATAGATTTGTGCAAACCAAACCTGAATTTTATTGATGGATTACAAAAAAAAACAAGAAGTAGTGGAATAGATAATTATGATTAATTAATTTGAAAGATTTTTGGACCCATCACTCGGGGTGAATTTATAAATTATGGAAAGTCGTGCAGAAAAAAAACAGTAGGCACAGACAAAATGTGTTAAGACAATATTATTGGAATACCTCTAAAGATTCATATTAATTACGAATATTTTTGTTACCGTATCTAGTGTGCAAAATACAAAAAAAAATCATGTTTTACGAAATAAGTATTAGCGCCGCGATGCTTTGTGGCCACCACTCTTCACGGCTAATTGAGTAGGTACCACCAATGACATTTTTCTTTCTTCTTTGAATTGGACACATTCGTCGTAACTCCCAGCTGGAGATGCGCATAGGTGGACTTTCTGTAGGGTTAACCTTGATATTCATATTGCGAACATTCATCTTTTCGGTAATAAGATTGCAATATCCGGATGAGGTGTATGGGAATGTTACATAATTGTAACCTTCGATTCGACTTAATTTTAAGAAAGATAGCTAAACTAATTCCGGTTATCTTTTTGCAAAACGAATGACAAAAGCTTCATAATTTGATGTATTGCGCATAATGTCTATATTTATTTAATTCGTTATTTTACTTATGTATTTGCAGTATATTTATATTATTATTTCTATTAATGGACAAGGATTTAATTGAAAGACCATTGTGAATCGAAATAAGTTAAGCGTTTAACCTTAATTAGAACAAACTATATGTATAGTGTGGTAGAATTAGGAAAAAAGGGCAAACACAAACGTCTAAAAAGAGTTAAGCTTTCATACCATTTTATTCTGCTATACTATACCTAGTTAAAAGTTAAGTTACACGGGTGAAAAGGTAAAAATTTGGGTGGGCTACGATATCCCGCCCATCATATTCCCGTTTTTTTAAATCCCCACGTTCATTATCCCGCCATTTCAATATGCCACCAGTTAAAAATCCCGCTCAACTCAAATCCCGTCTAATCAAAATCCCGCCAACTTAATATCCTGTCATTTCAATAACCCGCTAAATGAGTCAGTCTGACTGCAAAATGTCCTCGGGACGAAAGAAACTACATCGATTTTTTTGTAATGGAATAATATACGCTAGATTTTTATATTCGAAAATTATACCCTCGTAGACAGGAAAATCTCGCTCTGTGGCTCACTTGGTTGAGTCGCACTCTAGGATGCTAGTAATCTAGAGGTCCGGAGAAACTCGGCGTGGTCCAGGAAATATATAGCGCTTGCAACATTATATACACTCCTCTATATGCAATGTAACGTTCACTCGAAGTAGCCTATAAACGGCTGAGTGAGCGCATCATGCCCCACAAGGGGTTACGGTACAGAGAAGAGGAAGAAGACAGGAAAATATTATTTGGAAATTATTTATACAGGGTGGCTGATGAAAGCTGCTACCAAAATAAATCATAATAAATTTTTTTCTGTTTGAGTAATCTGCTTCATTTCTTTCTTTTGTTATAAATCGATGTTTAAAATTTAAGATTATGGAGGATTGGGATATCTAAAAAAGAATTTGGACAGTGCGCCGCTTTCACGCGATGAAGTCCGTAATACTCGTCCAAAGGGAATATAGGCGCACATTCCGTGGCACGCTTCCTAGCAGATGGACAATAATGAGGCCCATGAATAGCTTTGCCGAACGTGGAACAGTCGAAAGAAGCTTTTATCATCGGGATCACAGGGTGGTGTGCATCAAAGTGCATTGTCGGCCCATATTTTCTTGAAAAAGACGATGTTACTGTTACGATCACTGGAGCCCGTTACTTAAAGATGTTGAGAGAGTTCTTCTACCCAGAACTATGGCGAAAGAAAATTCCTTTCAACTGCACACATAGCCAGGTCAGTTATGACAGAATTGCAGCAAAAGAGCTGAGGGCCAACGGAATGTGGAGATTCTTGCCACATTCCGTTGGCCCGCAAGGTCTCCTGACCTTACTGCATCTGATTTTTTCTTATGGGGTTATTCCAAACAATAAGTTTACAAGACAAAACCAACAAATTTGAACGATTTAAAACTATCAATTCGAACGATAATTGAGAAAATTCCCGCTGCTACCCTACAGGCAGAGTAATGAACAACTTTTTGATAAGATGTACGACACATGCATCACTGAGCGTGGAGGCCATTTAAATTCAATAATATTCAAAACCAATTAAAATAACTTAATAAAAATGTTTAATTTTTGAAATGAATAAAGAAAAAATGAATTACATGGATTTAATAAAAAGTTATTTGAGTTTCTTAATGTAGCAATATTCATCAGCCACCCTGTATTACACATTGTAACTCTTGAGAGAATTCGCCTAGAGTAAGCTTGTTTAAAAAAAAAATTATTTTAATTATTAGTATATTTATTTTAGTTGAAAAAATTATGAACCCCAAACATCCAAAAAGAAGCTGACTTTTGATGCCAAATTGTTCTAGGAACTGACCGCATTACGCAGTAAAGAGTTACATTTTTTTGCGCGTCACATTTGGAGAGAGGGGTGGCAAAGGGGTGAAATTATAATTTTTCGCCAATATCTCGCAAACACAAAACAGAATAACATAAGAAATAATAATTTAAATAAATATGCATAATTAAAAAAGAGATATAGGAGGGGGAAAAAGAGTAGAAGCAAATTTGCTTCTTCGCTTTTTCCAAGGAAAGCGTGCAGACGAGAATGAAACATAAATTTAAAACAAGAATATTCTGCATAAATTAATCTAATTAGAGCTAACACATATTACAAAACACTAAACCATCAAATCGTTAAATATTGAATGAACTCCAGTATACTCAAAGTTCATAAGCCAGACTTTTATTTTTTTGTGAAACTTTGGGAGAACACGATTTTTTCTAATTGAGGCAGGTAGATTATTAAACACCCTAGGAGCCGAACACAAGAAAAATTTTGAAAAACTAACTCTTGTACATATGTTTACCAAGAATGCATCATTCAGTCGTAGGTTATAGAGATAGAGTTTCGAGTATTAAGGTAGCCGCAACGAATGAAAAATAGCTTTAAAATTTTAAAGCAGTATAAATGGATTACTGAAAGAATAGAATAAGGGATAGCTACTATGCAGTCAATTTTTTTGCAAATATTTCTTATAGCATACTTTTGAGCTAACAACACAGGATTCAATCTGGTTTTATAAGTACCACCCCAACATGCTTAGCCATAATCAATCTTATAGCCGATCCAGACTACCGACAAATCCTGGTGGAGATTAAAATTGATCCAGTCAAAACTCTGGATACTAGATCGAATCGTATGTCACTAAATTCAAAATACATCGAATAATGTACTTTGATTGTTCAAATTGCAGTACAATATCGTACAATTGTTAACCAAATCGAGGATTTAATAAATCCTGTCGGAAGTGTGAATTACCTCTTAGAATGGAAAATACTAAAATAAATAATGTTCAATAAATGGAGTGAACAATACCTAAGGACGCAGTTGATACATTTGCCTGATCGCAAAGGACAGATAAATCATTTACGCTCGAAATATGATTAGACCAGTTCAGCTTATTGTCCAGAGTTTCTTCCAGATATTTAAAACTAGGAACGGCCTCAATTGAGAAGCATTTATCAGAACAAAAGCCATCGAAATGAAAAGTGGTAGAGCGTTTACGCAAGCTAGGAGAATGGTCATTATCATTAGGCAACAGAAAACGTTTGCAATTGAGATGATGATACTTAGAAGAGTGAGATTCATAGCTATAGTCCCTTAAATTAAAAATCATTATTTTCGTTTTTACACTCATGGAGAGCTTGTGAGAAGAGAACCAAATCCTAAGTGTTTCGAAATCATGATTTATGTTGCAGGTAAAATTGATTTTCCACTGAAAGAGCAGGCAAATGCAGTAAGCTTACTTTTGAAATTTTGAACAAACAGTGAATTAATAAAAATAAGAAATAAAAGTGGCCCTATTACGGATCCCTGTGGAACTCCCAAATCGATCGCTCGAATTTTACTGAAACTATTTCCAATTTTCACTCTTTGTTTCCTGTCAGATGGAAAAGAAGAGAACCACTTCCACATAAACCCTCTGAAAACAGCATTATAGAGTTTTTTGAGCATCAACTGGTGGTCTACAGAGCCGAATGCTTTTTGAATATCGACAAACAAGGCCCCAGAAAGATTGCCTTCATTAATATCATTAAAAATATGGGTAAAAAAAGATAATAACGCATCTTCAGTTGATTTGCCTTTTCTAAATCCAAACTGACATTCGCTCAGGAAATTGGTTTTATTTAAAAGCGAAAGCATACGAGTTTTAAATGCTCTTTCAAGGCCTTTAACCAAATTTTATTTGCCTGACATCATTTAGGGAGAAGTTCCACGCATGCCTGTTTAAGAAATGTTAACTGGGACGTGGGAGGTGTCCTTGGTCAGAGCAGGCTCGTTTTTGGTATAAGTTAAGTACATTTAATTGGCAATATCAGTACAAATTCTTATTACTCTACCTTTACTCTATTATCTGTTACAGTGCGAAATGTAAATATTAAAAAATGTAAATTCCACCTAATTCTTTTGGGTCTAGGGTATAATTTTCCAAAAAATGGTTTAGAGTATTACAAATCATTGCAAACACTTTTTCAGATATTTTCTAAAAACTGAAATTTCCCCTCTTCGTCACCCCCTCCCTCCTTAATGTGTCACTCAAATTAGTGTAACTTTTTCCTAGTACGTACAGAAGGGGAGGGTGTGCTACAATTTGGCATCAAAATTTTCTTCTTTTTTTGAATGTTTGGCTCTAGAGCTACCGAAAATCGGCGTATTGCGGAGGTTAAATATTCGTTTTTAGGTGCCAAGAATATTATTGGAAGGATCCAAAATATGTACCTTCATTTGTTTTTAATTTTAGTTCTTTCGGCAAATCGCGCATTTTGACACTCTAAATTTTCTGTCTGAAAAAAAAAACATTTCATCCCGAATGGTATAAATGATAGACTGGATATGTCAAATGAAAAAGCAACAACAACGCATTGGTCTCGGCGATGACACGATCCAAGATAGAGCTGCCTCTAGAAATATGCTGAGATATTACCGCCAAAACGGGCGATGTGCCTACACCGCAGGTCGAGCAACGTAAAACCATGGAGCGGTATAAAGAACGAGGCAAGGAAGAAGAAGAAGAAGGTGTAAACGATAGAGTCCAACTATACTGGGTGCCAAGTACCCGGTGTTCTGTTTTTCGGTTATTTTGAGGAGACGGCTAGACCGCCCCGTTAAAACTGAATAGAAAGTACAGCTTTTCCGGTTAAGTTAACCGATAAATATGGTGGATAGTTTAGTCCTTTGCTCTGCTGATAAACCCTACAGCAGGGCTGTCTAACCTGAGACCCGGACCTGCCCGACAAGATAAACGCATTACATTGGAACAAACTACATTCATGTCCCATATAGCAACAACCCAGAACATTTTTGATTTACTCAATTTTGCCACTTTCTGCACCATTGAATTTCTGTTCAAATCTACTGCGATTTGGCAACAACCAAAAAAGGAAAGTTTTTATACAAAAAAAATATATTCTTACCTAAATTATTTAAATGGTATTATTCTCCAATATTTCCAATATAACAGGGTTTTCATTTCCATTTCTCAACCAGAGAGAAATTACCGATTTATTAGCGGTTAAATAAACTAGGAAGCACATAAGCTTTGGTCAAACTATTTGAAATGTGAGTTCTCATCGACATCATTGGCTCTCCAATAGACCGATTAATTAGCAATATTTTCATAGGCGAGGCACAAGACAGCGGCTAGAAAAGACGTAATTAAAATGGATACAAATGGAAGAAGTATCAGTTGTCCAACAAGTGGATTTTTTTATAGAAAAGGAAGGTTATGTTTGGTAAAAGGCAAGATCCACATTTTGGCATAAAAAAAATGCTCAATACCAGAGGGAAGGTTTATTTTAGATCTACTTCGAAATATAAGCAAACATAATTATATTTTCTGATGTGGGAACCCTGGACAGTATCGTATATCGTCGACTTTCTTCACTATCCTGCTTCAGCGTGTCACGAAGAAGCGAAATGAAAAGGCTGATTTCAAAAAAAAAAAAAATACTAGATCAGGTTCGATAAAATTATTCTCGAACCTATCTCCCCCCACAATATGCATAAGGATTATGCTAAAGGATTATTAGTCGTTCAGGACCCGAAGAAACTTGGAGACAGCCTGAAAGCGAATATCTCTTTAAAAATTGTTGCAATTCTGATAGAGTATGAAAAAAAACAGCTGAGCCGAAAGCATCAGCAAAGAGAATTCTTAGCCAGGAAAAGTATTACCTTTATGCAAAGAAAGAAAATCACAACCAGGTAAATTTCGCAGAGATCATAGGAGATCTAAAAGAATTATTAAACATCCATTTGGGGTACATTGCTAATTATTGAATTTTAGGAAGATTGTCTCCTGTGTCTAGATTTCCTCTGAAAAAAGTTTTAGTATAAAATGGACTTGAAAATCAAAAATCTAAAAAAAAATGTTGTCTCTAATCATTCTTGTTTCGGGGGTGGTAGGGGCCACCATCAACGATTTAGTCCAGGGCCACTAGAATGCTAAGGTAGGCCCTAGGTGCATTGCATACGTTTCTTAAATGAGGAAAGCGAAACAAATACGAGACTTCCACGAAATATTTTGTTCTGGCGAGATAGCTTTGCGTCTCTAGATTAGGCTGTCAAGCTCAAAACCTAGCCCGGGCCAGGTTTGGAAGACACTTTTTTCCGAAATTTAATCACAGTAAAATTCTTTTAAAGTATTATTATACACTAGAGTCACTATTGACTTAAGGATCATATCCTTTAGAAATATAATCTTTTGAAAATGTTCTGGAAACAAACTTAGAAACAAAAAAAAATTAGACAAGAAATTAAAACACGAAAGTTTAGTTAATGGATCAGTAACCACTATTTGTGAATAAACTTGTACCAAATTTTGGACATCTGATCAGATAACAGCGCGGGTCGTCTAGAAAGACCCAGGTTGTCCAAAATAACATTGGGAGACAACATTGTTAGGCTGAGATAAATTAATTTCCGACAGAAAGGTGGGATAAAATAGACAAATATGTATTTATTTCTGATGTGGTGTGAAACAAACACATGTAAATCCTAATATGGTAAAGGGCTGAAAAAATCGGGTAATGGGCTGAAATTGTTATGTTTACGAAATTTTACATTCAGTTGATATCCTTAGCAAATACAAGATTTCGGCATCTTTAAAACTTGGACTTCTTTTCAAATAAATCGCAAACCAAGATGTTCTTGTCCCATAACTGTTGAAACATGCAGCCGCAATTTAAATTGAAACCGTGACAGATAATATAAGATTAAGCAAAGCCAAGAACTTTTTTCTGGACCGAATTTCGGGACAAATCAATATCACGAAGGGGCCTAATATTTCCCAGCTCAAGAAAGGCTCAAACGCAAAATAAAGTAGAGCACATGCAAAGTGCAATACGTACAAGCCGGTCCCGCGGGGCCAAATTTTAAGGGTGGCTTTAGGTTAGAAAAATGGGAAAGGAAAAATTCAATATCAACTTCGATTTGGTGGAAAGGAAACCATAGAAACTAATGATGAAATAAAATGGGGCGAATAAAATGCCGCATGGTTAGAAACAAACTTGCACCTGCAAAAAGCATTGTACAATCGTTGCGTCCATTTTTTGAAAGTCGGCAGAATAGATTTTTTAAATAAATTACTTAATTAAAAATGAAATGAAATGTTTGTTTATTCATCAACTGCATCATTATGCACAGATGTAAAGTTCCCTTGCAAGCCTTCCGAAGCGACTATAATTATGTAAAATTGGCCTAAATGTTACGTTTGTGATGCTAGCATCCCCCCCCCCCCCCCCACTATCGACAAGCAAGCTGGGAAAGTGGGCACAATTTTCATCACTAGTTTTCATTTTCGATAAATTCCATCCATACCTTTAGCAGCCTTTCAATTTAATTTCGCCTAATCTCTGCGCGGATAGATTCCTTCAGTTGGTTTCAACAGTATTTCAAGCATTTAGAGGACAAATTTGGAACAAAGGGGCTTGGGTTTCAGGAAGATAAGTATGATGAAGCCACAGCACCCACTGCCAGAGCGACAGAACTCCTCCCTAATATCGTTGCGGACATGCTAATATCTCAATATGGCTAGGATTCCCGATTTAACTAGCGCTAAGCTTATTCTTTAATTATTTTCGAGATGACACATTTATGAAAATAATCCACGCATGTTAAAACCGCTGAAGAAATTTAGTTTAAAAGCCTGCAGTTTTACGTATGCCATATGAATATTTTTTGATGGCGGTAAAAAAATATTTGGTTCGGGTCGGGAAATTCAATACTTAGCCCAAATTGTGGAATTTTAGAATTTTAACCAAACTCTGTACAAAGCCTTAATGAACTGTGATTAATTACGCTTAAAAGTCTGAATGAATATGTTTCTACTACATGCTAACTTAGCCTTCAAAACTTAAGTGTCCCACTGTGACCATGATTTTTTTGTTGTCTTTATAACAATGCGCTATTTTATATGGTAGTCGGTTTCAAAACGTGACCAAGAGCTGTCTGGTATAGTACCTAAGGGTGAGTCTTAGATTCGACGCTACTAGGATGGTAGTGGTAATTTGACTGTCAAGTTAGCTTTACCATTGGTTTTTATACCATGCGCTCATAGAGTGAAAGGGTATATTAACAATAACTTTGTCATGAAGTTTGTAACGCATTGAAGGAAGCATCTCCGACCATATAAAAAATATACATATATGATCAGCATGACGAGATGAGTCGATTGGACGATGTCCGTCTGTCTATCTGGCTGTCTGTCCGTCTGTCCGCCTATTGCAACGCGTCTTTCTCGGCCACTATAAAAGCTACGGAGCTGAAATTTTGCACACTTGCTTATTATTGTTGCAGTCTGTTTGTATGTTTGAATCACCGAAATTGGATCACTGGGTCATAGGTCTGCCATATAAACCTAACCCCCCAAATTAGGTTCTTCTAAGAAACACTTTTTTATTTGTGCACCTATTTCAACCAAATTTTACACAAATGTGTTTCTCTTGATGACACAAAAGATATCTAAGAATTAATCAAATCTGGCCATGGGGTCATGGGGTGGCCATACAAAATATATATATAATACAATTTCACAAGACCTTGAATTAATGTGTTTTTACCAAAGCAACAAAAAAATTCAAAACGAATGAAATCGTACTGTGGGGTCATGCTCCCGCAACCCCAATAACATTTTCTGATTAAGTATTTTTATTTGCCCACTCATTTCAACCAAGCCCAAAACTTTTGTCAAGACGGAAGAAAAAGAATGAGGTGGGTGAATAAATACAAGTCATAGGTACGCCCGAAAAAAACTTTTAGCCCAAGGAGAGCGAAGAGTATCCAAATTTCGGCCGCGCCCGAAATTAGCTTCGGCCTCGGTGGTTGGCGAGCGAAGCCCCTAGTTTAAATACGCACGCGACATTTTTTTTTTGTTACCATTGAATCACAACAAAATCACGACATTTAATGTTTTTCGAAATTTTAAAGTGGCTTAGTTTTAAATTTCGTTAACTTTTCAGGGACAGGCGAAAAGTTGTTAATGGTACATTTAAGACCAGGAGTCATGAAATTAAAATATGGGTTAGGAAACTTTAACAAAACTATACTAACGCAAAATTTCAGCTAGGAAAAACTGGGCGAAACGCGAAATTGCTGGATCCGATAATGATATCGTTATCAATTAATCTGGCTGGTGTAGTAGTTAGTGCGCACAACTTCGGTGAACAGGGTCATGGGTTCGAGACTCACCGTGAACCAACTCAGTTAATGGTGTTTTCTGAACAACCCATGTGACGGACTATGATCTCACTCAGATGTTAAACGAGTACCCAATTATGGAGATAAATAATTCTGATGAGCGTACTGTTGATCTCAACACCATAAAAAAGCAGCTAATATCTTGGAAATTGGATGCCACTAACACGGCCTTAGTCCATGTTGGGGTGTCGCGCCTGTTATTTATTTATCAATTAATGAGACACCTGAGTATCCCTTTTTTGGATACAAATGCCTGTATCATTGTGTGGATGACACTTTTGAAGTTTGTAGGACCAAGCTAACAAGTTTTCACTGAATAGGTGCAAAAGTTCCTCACTGCTTCCCCTTGGCTACGCCGATGGACGGACCTCCTGTGGGACTATCCTGAAATGTTGTCGCTGGGAGCACGGTATAGACCGAAGTTATTTGTCTTAATCGGTTCGAAATCTGGCATAACTTACGAAAATGACTATATCTCTTCGATTAAAGAAACTGCATTTGGATGCTCACCTTTTTAATGTTTGCTTATTATCAACCATAAGTTTAAAATTTTAACGGCATCGTTGTTCCAAATAAAATATAAAAAGCAGCTATTATAAAGAGGAAATCGCGAGCTTCTCATTTGTTGATTTGTTGATACTTACGTTGGGAACCAGCGGCATTGTGCCTAACCCAATAGATGAAGATAAACCTATGATTTCGATGACAGACAACAGTCTGTTCATTATACTTGCTTCCCCGGCCTCTCCTCCTGGTAGTAGTATTATCAAACTTCTACAGTTGTTCACTGAGTGTATCGCAAGCACTCCAAACTATTTTCTATCCTGTCGATTATGCCCATTAGGCTCTTTTCTATGTTGTCTCACATTACTAACTGACGAGCTTGAATCTTGGTGAGATATTCGTCATCGAAATAGCAAAATGTTTATGCTTAATTTTTGATTCTGGAACTAATTATCCCGTAAAGTGAATGAAATTATTTAGGTAATACGGTAATCATTGCGATTACTGTTGACGACTGTTGAAGATAAATACTGATAAAGTACCTAATAGCTTTGAAACAAAAATACAGAATTCGATTATGAGGAATCTTCAAAAACACAAGAGTCTCAAATGTCTGTGACATTCATGTTATTTAGTTTATTAGGCTTATTTCGTAAATGACTATGCTCATGGTTAAAGTACCTACTTCTTCGTCGAGTACACTTCTTAACTTCCTGTTGCTTCCAGTGGCTTTTGTGTACCGGAACCGTCACCAAAATGAACTTAATTAAGCTTATTTTGTTCATCAATTTATGCACAATTCAACCCGGACGCTATTTCAAGAATGAAATAATGATACTACTGTCAGCATAACCTATCCTTGAAAAATCTCTTAACCATTAAAGTACATACCTAAGTGCATAATTTAAAATATTCAACGTATTTTACCTTGAAAATAATGATAGATACTGTATCGATCAGCTTGCATCACATCGCGATTGAGTTGCGATCAAACAATTTAATTTTAAACTATTTAACGTTTCTAATTTTTCATCAATAAACGTACATAGATATATAAGTACCCATTTTACGAATAACAATAATCCTAAACGTAATTCTATTTCAACTATTCATTAGCTGTATATGATGGCCGGTTGTAAGATCGAAAACGCATATAACGTCGAAATAGCTGAGATGCCGTGAATGTTATTGATCGCAAACGCCCAAAATGCAATCATAGTCAATTATGTTTATATCTTGTTAACGATTTATTTGTTATTTACTCAAATTGACCGCAATTTGTTAGTTAACAGCACAAATATTAAATATTTGGCTACTAAATGGGTTGTTCACTGCGTTATTGTTAACCTTGACTGTGCGGCTGGAGATTTTTTTTATGGTTGTAGGCTACTTGATAGATCAATGTTTGCAAAAGAGGTGTTCAATGGAGAGGCGCGACGATTGCATTTAAGGATAATTACGAGTACATATACATGTGAAATGACGCACATATGTGGTAGTTAAATTTTAAAAGTTTACACTTTAATTGCGTGAACATAAAAAAAATCCCAAATACGAGAAGATCGCGTACATTTCAAAGTTTTCGCTCTGATTTCGTTTAAAATTTCACTTTACCCCTGTGTTGCCACCCGGGTACCCGGGTACCCATCTTGATACATTTTGCTAAATAATTTTTTTCCCAGGAAAGATTATCCAACATCTTCTCGGATCTCCATGATTTAATCGAATTTGTATCGAAATTTGCATTCTACGTATTTATAGAAACATTTTAACTTAAAAAAATTTGCATTTGAAAAAAACAACACGTATGAGCCACCCGGGTACCCGGGTACCCCGATATAAAAAGAATGATTTTCGTATAAAATATCGTATACATATTTCGACTATATCGTAAAAATGTGTCAACTTTTGTACCTCTAGCGTTTCTTTGATGGTTGCTGTTAGTAACCACTTCTATTACTGGCCTTCCTTAGTACCTTTCGATTGTGGTTTTCGTTCCATGATTTCGCATGACTTGCTGGTTAGAAAATCACTCTCCTATCATTAGCATAGCTAATTCTTCCGAGAGCTGGTGTAGAAAAATTCTGCGCCCGTTAGTTTTTTTTTGCAAGCATATCATTGTTTTCATAGTAAGTAACGTACGTGGCACCGGTGATATCGTAATGGGAAGAATCACCGCTTTTTTCTTCTTCGGAACATACGAACACATCAAATCCAAAAGCGTCGACAATAACGGTCAACATTTTTTTTTTCAAAATACCGACGATAATCAGATTCCGTGACAAAAATTTTCATTGCTACTCTCCTCCTCAGCGTTTCTTTTGTCGTCATCGTTTTCTTTTATTCGTCCATCGAAACTCTCTCAGCAGTGACTGAATGCCTGGCTTCTTCACGCCAACGGCAATAATTCAGTGCATGTTTTGGATACGCTAAGTTCTCTAAACAAAACTACAATCTATTCTTAACTTTCCTTGTAAAAATACAAACAATTATTTTCAGCTACAATGGACTTTTAGCAAGAGTTTCATAGGGGGTACCCAGGTACCCGGGTGGCAGATAGTGTAAGTTTTTTTGGGTGGCAACACAAGGGTTAAACTTCTAATGTTATTCTTTTCGCATGGATTCCATACAAATACTGATCAGTGATGTTCAAAGTAATCATATTTGAATAAAACGCCAGTCTCCACTATACCAGAATACAGAATACACCTGTTTACACTGGTTGTTACTATTATTTCATATTATTTTTCAATTAAAGTGATAGGTCTAATATTGTTTTTACCAAAGTCATCTGATTGATGAAACTAAAATACCTAAATATATTACGCAACTTCATTAAACCTTTCCAATATTCAATAAATATTCTATTAACACTCAATCTTATTAGTTAATCAATGAAGCCGACGAAAACAACCATTTTTTTTTTCAATTCAATTCAATTCAATTCGATTTTTATGTTACTCCCTCCAATATGAGCTTTCGCTTGTGTAGAGGAGGGAGGATAGATAATTATACAATGACATACATAATTCAAATATTATAGTAAATTAAGAGCTTGATTAAATTTTATAGAAACAATAGTTAATTTAAAACACGCATGACAAGAGAATAAATGTGCCTATGTAATCATATACATATTATAATAATATTCAGATACTGTTATGGCGTAAAGTTACATGCAGCGATTCCATATTATGCTTGTTAGTAGCTCTCTATAGCTTTATTTTCGGCATATTAGGCCACATTTCAAGCGAAATTGAAAAATGCTAAACAGTCAGTGATAGATCCACCATAAATCTTTAAATTGTGAATGTATCGAAAAATATTCGAATAGTGTAATACATACAGTTATGCGGATACATTTCTGCGAAATCTAAGACTTAGATGATGATTTATTTGACAAATCATATTAAACGCACACGATTACTTAATTTTTGCGAAAAGTTTGGTAATCTGGAGACTTTTTTTTTGTTACTAAAGGTGCATATGCAAATTTATGCGGTTAAGTTGCTCACTGAGTTGTAAATCTTCTGGATGCGCAATAAAAAAGTGAATGCATCTGAAATATTAATCAGATGAACTTTCAAACATACATTATGTTCCCAGCCAGCATTTAAAACATTTATAATCATTATTTCATGCAACACGCGTAAGCACATATTGCTTATTCATTCATCACGTTTTCATATAAGCAGTATATGACGATGTCCCCCTATTTCATGTATATACGCATTCGCGCCTTATTACGGATAATCATTATAAAATCGTTATTCGTAAACATTATGTAATAGTTACGTTGCATACATTTTTAATGCATTGCTCGTAAAGAATGTTAATGGCTTATACGAAATGGATCAATAATGCATGATTCGTGGAGATTAAAAATGAATTATGCTACATATATTTATAATGGTTTATATGGTTACTGAAGATTATGGAATGAATGTTATATTTTTTGAGAGATATAGTTTTTAAGACGATGTTTTTGAATGGAATTGAAAATATATGAACACTTGAATCAAATTAAATGTGTTGAAGTATATTTTACAAGTTGGCCTTGGTTACCTTGAAGTCGCATATCATATTAAAGCTTGATGTCTCATCTTTATTATGTACCAATTTTATCAAAGCTTACTGATGATTTATGGAGAGAATCGGCCGGAGACAAAAAACCGACCGAAAATAGGATTATAGGTACTTGTTTGAAAACAGTGTAACTCTAAGTTTTTTTTTATTTGAACAAAGCTTCTTGAAGGAAATTTTAGTATTCATTCGCATAGTTTTTGCTACTATACCTAACCTAAGAGGTTTGGTTTTCACAGAGTTTCAAAGTCAAATTCGTGTGATTGACCCAAAAACAGCCAATTTTTTCATCTCAATTTTCTCCAACTTCTGCCAAGGGGAGGTGCCTGTACGATTCTTTTAAAAATTGGCGCATAGTCTAACGATCATTTTTTTCTTGCATAATTTTATTGTAGCTTCATTATTTCTAACAGTTTTTATACGTTAAGTGTAAAAAACTAGGGTTAATTTTAGCTCGAATTCAATACAATTAAATTCACACTGCTCCTAAAGATCTGCAATTGGTAAAATCTATTCAAAGTATGTCGAAATCAAGCTAAAATTAACCCTTAGTTTTTTGCATTTAAGGCATTCAAACTGTTAGAAATAATGAAGTGTTCAAATGATGTGGAAAAAATCCAATCAGCTTCCAAAGTATATAAAATGATAAAAAATCACGAGTGTACATAAAAATTCATACACTTTATTTTATTGAAATGATACTCACAAATTCTCCATGATTAAGTTCAAAATCCAAAATTTAAATGTTTGTTACTGCCAGGCCAGCATCGTCCGCTTCGGTCAAAAGGTGAAACTCAAAAAGGGGCGAAACTCCTCTTCAATTTCTGCAAGTCAGAAATTGCAGGGATGGAATCATTCAAAAAACGACGATGCTGCCCGATGGCAGAAGAGCAAACTACAAACTACTGTGCTGCCCAACGGCAGATGAGCAAACTAAAAGACGATTGTGCTGCCCACTAGCGAACGGGCCGATAAAATATAAAAGGAAGTAAGTCCCGCCATCTAGTGGTCAACACATTACAAATCAACGTTAATTTAAAAAAAACGTTACAAATTAAAATTACGATGAATCGATATTATTGATTAATGCCTGACGTAACATGAAGATAGGATAAAATAATGTAAGAAAGAAATTATCGTTAGACTATGCGCCAATTTTTAAAAGAATCGTACGAGCACCTCACATTGGCAGAAGTTGGAGAAAATTGAGATGGAAAAATGTATTGTTTTTGGGTCAAATCACAAAAACTTGACTTTGAAGTTCTGTAAAAACCGAACCTCTTATTCGGATTTCAGTGCCGTTAGTTTTATTTTTTAGGTAAATTTGTTGGCTGTAGTAATCATCTTATTTTGCTATTCTAGCTAGTCTAGCTTTTGATATATTGAAGTTTTAGTCGCACAAGAAAATTATTTTTTCAAAAATCTTCAAATGCCTGTGGCAGCTAAAGGGTTAAGCTAAGAGGGTATGTTCCATACAACTTTTTGCTGGAAAATACATGAGGAATCACAATCCGGTGCGTTTATGCGGCAGTTGTAGGTATATATGTAAATTAACAAAAACTTAGCCGAGTAAAACGCGTCGCAGCAGACAGACAGACGGACATCGTCCAATCGACTCAGCTCGTCACGCTGATCATATACATATATACATATTTTATATGGTCGGAGATGCTTCCTTCAATGCGGTACAAACTTCATGACAAAGTTAATATACCCTTTTCGCTTAATAAGCGAAGAGTATAAATATTTGTTTTTGCGAGGTATCAAAATGAAGACCAATGGGACACTATGCGCTGCGCCCAATACCATACTAAGCTGTGAATCACTACCACTAGAGATTTCAACGTTATCTATAAATCACCTGGCTTACGATTTCCGAATGTAGAAGGATTGTAAATAAATGTTTTATCTAAAGTTTTTTTTAGTCATTAGATTATGTACAAGAGTAATGTGTATAAAAAAAATCTGTTGAGTTTTGAACAAACCGAGACCATGGTCCTTTTGGAACTAGGTAAATAAAGTATCAGTTACTTGCAACGTTACGATTTCAGACGCACAAAAAAGAAACATTTTAAACACAATAACACTGAGCGAAAGTACATCAAAAATAAATAATTACTTCACTGCAATCGCGACGTAGACACTTTTTAAACACTTTAGTTTAAAAAAAAAGTTTGTTTTTTCATCCGATTGTTGCGAACTTAGGTACGCAGTCTCAACGAACGGAAGAAATCACGAAAACTAAGCCCATCCAATATCCAAATAGTGGGTTTCAAATGAAAAGAAAAAAATAGCTATACATTGTAGTGAATAGCTGATGCGTGGGCATTCCTTCAGCTGGCCATCATGTGTTGCACTTCAACAGCGTGGTCTATCGATACAGAACGTCGATTTGTGATGCATGAAGTAAAGATTATTTTGGTCTATGTTTACGATATATGATGCCAATGCTGGCTGGGTTGGTGGACGGAAATGTCTAAGATTGTAAAGTCAAATGCCTCTTAAGTTTATCAAATAAAAAATGTGCATTTGCATTCAGATTTAAAAAAAAATGATTGAAACTTATTTGATTGCAGGTTTTAGTTTTGTAAGAAATCAATAATGTTTTATGTATTCCGGATTCCAACGAAGTCATGTTTTTGATATAATTTTGGAATGTTTTCGCAGTTTTGTGATGTTGTCACGAAGTTATCCTTTGTAATTAAAGTGCCCATTGTTATTCATCGAGACACGAATATAGCAAGGGAAGAAGCCCATGGGATCCGGAACCCTCATGAAATTTTTTCAGTGAGCTTTAAAATGTCAGTGATGATAACATGTAAATAGACCATTTTTTTCCGTACATTCGTTAACCCATTAACGACGAGACCCTAAAATATTACCGATTGAGCTGAAATTTTCCACGTCGGCTAAAAATGGCTAAAAACACATTTTGTAGAAACAATTTTTTTCCCCGGATGCCGGGTACAGGCTCCCGGCACTGTTACATATATGTAACATCAGGAACTCGAGGTACTCGAGGGTGTTACATAATATGTAACATCAGGCATGATACGGGGAAAGTGTATTGAAAGTATATATTTGAGTTTTTTTCAAAAATAAAACATTTTAGTAATTCTGTTTTTAATAAAGCGAATAATAAATGAAAGCCGATATTTAACATGAAGTTTGGGATGTAGTATGTAGATAAGGCAACAATAACCTAGAAATAATACGAAATGTGTGCGAAAAATGAACAGCCTTACAAAAGTATTATGTCAAATATTGTATTATTTTTTTTTTTATTATATATGTGTTTTTGCAGGTGGAGTTGTTGTTGTTTTATTGAGAAGTTTCTTGAACACCCACAGAACTAATAGATTTTACAGTTTTTGAATGGGAAAAAAGTTTGTAGAACGACAATAGTTACCAATACAGATTTTGAGGATTATGGAAGATTTGCCAGTAAATTAAAATTATTGTTTCAATTTTATTATTTTATTTTATGTTTGGTTTGCTTTATCAATACGAAACTCGGGCGCATACAAATTGCATTACGCGCGCAAAATAGTTTCAAGTGGGCCAGGAAAACTTTTGCAAGCATCATGAACATGTTTATCGCGCCTTAAATATTATCAAAGGACCGAGAGTCGACGAAATTTTGTTTAAAAATTCGAAAAAAATCGTTGATCAAATAATGCATGTGTAGAATTTTGATAAAAGAGGTTTGCTGGTTTTAATAAATTTGTTCTACGTCAGTAATCTAAAATTTGTGAGTGAAGTGAAGTTTTTAGTTTGCAACCTTTTTTCAGATAGTGAAGTTTATTGTGATTTAGAAAATTAGGTAAATTTGGCTGATAATGTAATATAAAAGTAATATTTATCAATAGAGAAGTTGTCCTTTTTCCGCTAGCAATTATTATTGGCGGTCGCTCCTTTTTTATTGAAACGAGATTTAAGTAATAACCATCATTACAATACTAGTTAAAGTAAGTATTATTCTAATTTTAAATTTAATCAAATATCACCTAAGGGCGTCAATATTGACACAACTCAACATTTTCCATTTCTAAGTTGAAATAACTATGATATACATAAACATGTTATCCAATAAAAGTGATTACATATACATAAAATCGGAAACAATTTTAAAAATGTGCAAGTAAAATCCATTCGGTTAAATGTTCGTAATTTGCCTCATATGTACATACCTTACACCGGATCTTGACCGGAAATGTAAAATTTAAATTTTCTCGCATAAAACTTTAGGTAAACTATGTATGTCGAAACAAAATCCCCAACTTAAATTTAGTGTGCAGTTTTTTTTCGAATGAAATTCGCGAACATTTTTTTTTTAAATTAATTTCTTAAAATTTTAAATTTGATTCGAAAAGGCTACATAATTGCTTTAAAAAAAATATTTTGATTTGAAAAGGTAATGAATTTCATTCGACAAGTTATGAATTGTATTGTATTGTATTATGTATATAAGTATAAATTCTATTCGATAATTATATACAAATTTGATGGGATAAATTTACGAATTTTACTGGAAAAAATGCATCTAATGCAATTCTAAAAATAAAATATTATGTTGTGTCAATATTCCTGGTTGATACAGATATCGTAAAAGTAAAAAAATAATACTTGCCCATATTTTTTATAGAACATCCAACATTTTGGAGCAATGGATGGAGCTAATAAATCAAAGAAACCATCTGGATCGCAATACCGGAAGCGCAAAGCGGAAAATGAGAAAGAAGTCGCTAAACTTAAAAACTCCCTTATGGGGTTTTTAAGAAAAGATAATCAACCGGAAATACTTGAATGCAGTACTTTGACTACCCCAACAGCCACTGAAAAACAATCGTCAAGCAAAGAGGAAACAGTGACTTCGGTGATAGAAGCGTTACAATCTGTTCACAATGAGGAAACAGCGTCTATTGATTATGGAGATCCTGGTACTTGGCCTGTTTCGATAAATGATAATATGCGCCAAATTATTATCTCACGCGGTCCTCGCCAAAATATAGATAGTCGATTCCCCAAAGACAACATCAACCGCAGGTTTACTACAGTTCACTTTAAGAGACAAATGGCCAATGGAGAAGAAGTATCCAGACAATGGTTGGTTTATTCCCCATCAAATAATTCAGTTGCATGTTTTTGCTGCAAGTTATTCAGCAATAAACGAGAAACATCTCTAAGTTGTGAAGGATGTAATGATTGGAAAAATCTAAGTAAAATCCTCTCTTCACATGAACGCAATGCAAACCATATTGATAACTATCATATGTGGCGAGAACTTGAGCTACGTCTGCGGGAAAATAAAACGATTGACTCTGCCCTCCAAAACAAAGTAAACCAGGAACAAGGCTATTGGAAACAAATCTTACATCGTTTAATAGCTTTGGTAAGAACGCTTGGTGAACAAAATTTGGCTTTTCGGGGTTCAACCGATAAATTATTTGACCCTGATAACGGCAACTTCTTAAAATTCATTGAATATCTTGCATTATTCGATCCTGTGATGAATGAACATTTGCGAAAAATTAAAGATGGCAAATTGCTTGTCCATTGCCTTGGCAAAGATATTCAAAATGAATTAATACAGATGCTATCTCGAGCCATTAGAGAAAAAATTGTAAACAATGCTAAATTAGCGAAATATTATTCAATTATCCTTGATTGTACCCCCGATGTCAGCCACATAGAGCAAATGACTATTATAGTCAGGTTTGTCGATATAATTAGTCTGGAAATGCAACAACCCAAAGTAGTCATAAGAGAGCATTTCCTTGTGTTTGTTCCACTGGAGGAAACATCTGGTGCTTTTATATCATAGATCAACTTGAAGAAATGGGATTACAGATTGTTAACTTACGAGGTCAGGGATACGACAACGGGAGTAACATGAAAGGACAAATAAATGGTGTTCAACGGAAAATACTGGATATAAACCCACGAGCCTTTTTGGTTCCTTGCAGCGCCCATTCTTTAAACTTAGTTGTCAATGATGCTGCAAGTTGTTGTCTAGAAGCTACAAATTTCTTTAATATGGTTCAACAAATTTACAATTTTTTCGCTGGTTCGACAAAATGTTGGCAAATTCTTAAAAAACATATAACAGAGTTAACTGTAAAGCCTCTAAGTGAAACACGTTGGGAGAGTCGCATTGATGCAATGAAGCCTTTGCGATTTCAAATATCCGAAATATACGATGCACTTATTGAGATTTTCGAAGACCCAAACCTTTCAGCTTACAGTGGGAATAAGACACGCGTTGAAGCGAAGGGCATTGCAGATGGAATAAGTTCATTTAAATTCTTAGTATCACTCGTAACGTGGTACAATATCAATTAACGTCACTAGCAAATTATTACAAAGTAAGAATGCCGACATATTTTCGTGTACGCAACAGCTCAAAAATACTAAAGATTTTCTATTAGACTGTAGATCTGATGAAAGCTACGAACAAAAATTGGCAGATGCTAAAGTTCTTGCGACAGAGCTCGAAGTGGAAACGGATTTTCCAAGTGTACCTGTTAGGCAGCGAAAAATTAAAAGACAATTTGGTTTCGAGGCAGAAGATAACCCAGTTACAGACCCGAAAACCAAACATAAAGTAACGTTTTATTTTCCGGTTTTAGATAAAGCTATAAATGCAATCCAGGACCGTTTTTCGCAGATGGAAGAATATTGTATATTATTTGGATTTCTTTATGACATTTACAATTTAAAATTTAAAAATGAAAATCAAATTTGGTTACAGTGTCAAAATTTTGAGAAGGCCTTAAAGCAGGCGTGTCAAACTCATAACCTGGCGCGGGCCAAATAAGACTCTCCTCAGGTTTAGGAGGGCCACAGAAGGAAAATTTCAAAAACTTTTATGTATTCGTATTAAGAAAGTTGATTACAGAATATTACTTTTGAAATATAGCAGACAGTCTAGATCACTATAACGGGGGAATAACCGTGAGAACTTCCTCCTTTCGAAAATGTATTTCAAGAATATGTATGAATGTATTTCATTAATAAATTGAGACAAGAATCGAAAACGTGAAAATATGATTGATCTTCAAGTAACCACAATTACATGATTTGCGGACAGATGACAAAAAACAGATGATAAAAAAATGATAAAATAAAAAGATGATAAAAAATGTTTAGCACCAGTCATCCCAGGTCGCCAAGAATAACATTTGGAGGCAAAATAGTCAGAATAAATTAATTTCAGCAGAAAGGTGGCTAAAGGAGACAAAAAGTTGTTTGTGATATGGTTTTAAACAAACTCATGCACCAATACAGTTTGATAAGTAGGTCTAAAATCAGGCACTTGGGTTCTAATTATTGTGTTGGAATTTCACATCCAGTCATCAATTCTAAGATTTCCGTAGTTTTTAAAGCTTTGCCATTTTTTCAAATAAATCTCATTTCATGTTCGGTTAGAGCCAACCAATTTCTTATTAACTGCGTTTCGGGACAAAGCAGTTTCATGAAGAGACTTAGTATTGCCCTGTACAAAAAAGATGAGCTGTCTTATAAAATCAAATAACCAGCCTTAAATTGTTGGCAGTTTTTGGAGAAAAATCCTAAAATAATCTTGCATAAGCCACTGACGAGTTTTAGTAACTTTTGTAGACTTGAGTTCAACTTCTGAATTTGTTCACCTTGCCAATTCCACAATTTTTGTGTTGATACAGATTGTGCTGCTTTGACATGGCCGCGGGTCGCACAGAACTGCGAGGAGGGCCGCATGCGGCCCGCGGGCCGCGAGTTTGACACGTCTGCCTTAAAGCATAACGTTAACAAAGATATCGATGGAGATGATCTATTTTCAGAACTATTATGTATATCGCGAAGACTTCCTAAAACAATGAACCCATGCGAAGTTCTTCAGTTTATTCATCATCATCAATGTGGCACGATAGCCCGACGTCGGGCCTTGGCCGCCTGAATCGTTGACCTCCAATTGTCGCGGTTACGTGACCTCGTCCTCCAGTTTCGGAAGCCCAGCAGCTGTTGGGCGTCTTCACCTACGGAGTTCTCCCAGCGAGCTCTCGGTCGTCCACGCAACCTCGCTCCGTCAATTCGTTGTGCGTTCATCACTTTCTTTGGCATGCGATTATCGTCCATCCGTTGTACATGCCCCGCCCATTGCAAACGTTGAAGCTTCACGATTTTCGATACTTCCAGCTCATCGTACAATTGATACAATTCATGGTTGTACCGGTTACGCCATTGGTCTCGCTCGCGAACGGCCCCGAAAATTCGCCGAAGGACCTTTCGTTCGAATCGGTCTAGCAAAATTTCGGAGGCTTGGGTGAGGGTCCATGTTTCGCAGCCATAACATAGCACGGGTCGGATGATCGTTTTGTACACGCGGAGCTTCGTGTTCCTGTGCGCAAGTTTCGAATTAATTATAGGGAGGACCGAGAAATATGTCTTATTGGCTAGTTGTATCCGTCGCTTAATTTCGTCGGTTTCGTTGGCGTCCTTTGATAAGTTACAACCCAGATAGTTGAAGTTGTCTACATACTCGATATTAAGGTCCCCCACTATGATGCTTGAATTTGCTGGCGTCCTTGTTTTCGATTGCATCATGGCCTTTGTTTTGCTTTCGTTGATATGTAGTCCAACTTCCTTTGCGGCGTTATTGAGGTTATGCAGAAGGCTTTCTGCATCACCCAACCTTCGAGACATGATGTTGATATCGTCGGCGTACGCTACTAATTGAGTCGACTTGATGAGTAGCGTTCCGCTGCTGTCCATATTCATGGCTCGAATTACATACTCCAAAGCAAGGTTGAAGAGCGTCGGCGCCAGCCCGTCGCCCTGCTTGAGTCCAGTACGAGTTTCAAATAGGTCAGTGAGTCGATTCTGCACTCTGACCTGCAAGACGGTATTAGTCATCGTCATCCTTGTGAGTCGCACTAACTTTGCCGGTATACCAAAATTCAGCATAATGTTGTACAGTACACTTCGATCGATACTGTCGTATGCCTGCTTGAAGTCGACAAAGATTTAGTATACGTCGATGTTATATTCCCAGCACTTTTGGAGTAGTAGCTTCACTGTGAAAAGCTGATCGGTCGTTGATCGACCAGGTCTGAAGCCGCCTTGATACTCGCCAATGATTCGTTCTGCGTACGGATTAATTCTCTTTTCAAGAATTTTAGATAATATCTTATAGGCCGTACAAACTAATGATATGCCCCTGTAATTCTCACACTTCAGCTTGTCACCCTTTTTGTGGATTGGGCAGATTATGCTTTTGCGCCAATCTTCGGGGATTTCCTCGTCGTTCCATATTTTCAGCAGTAGCACATGTATAGCGTTGGTCAGGCACGTTCCACCATGCTTCAGCAGTTCTGCTGGGATCTCGTCAGCGCCGGGCGCTTTATTATTTTGAAGCGACTGTATGGCAAGACTCACCTCCTCTACTGTTGGGGGTAGAACGGGAGGGCCTGGTTCGGCTAACTGCTCAAGAGCTGGCTCCGCGGGGGATGTTGATGGTGCATTGAGGAGCTCTTCAAAATGCGAGGCCCATCGTTTGTTGACGCTTTCGATGTCGCTGATGATGTTACCATCCTTGTCCTTACATAGGCTTGTCCTGGGTTGATATCCGTTCTTAACATTATTAATAAGTTTGTACGCCTGTCTAATGTTCTTACTGGCTAATCTTTGGTTTATTTGCTGTAACTGCTCGTCAAAATGTTTACGTTTCTTACGTCTAATTAACTTATTAGATACTCGCCGAAGCTCGTTATATCTTTCTTTCTTGGCTCGGGATGCGCGTTGTGTGTATTGGCGATAGGCTTCATTTTTCGCCTCAATCGAGGCCCTGCATTCTTCGTCGAACCAGTCTGCTCGTCTGCGCCGGCCTTTATAGCCCACGACCTCTTCTGCGACCCCCTTGATGCTGTCTTTGAGCTCCTCCCAGAGCTCATGGATGCCTAAATTGTTGATGTCATCAAGCATGGGCGACAGTTTTTCCTCTAGTGCTGTTGTATACGCAGCCGCCGTGGCATCATCAATCAAATTGTCAACCTCGAAGATCTTGGCAGGGTTGATTCTCGTTAGGTGCACCGAAGAGATTCTGCACCTGTAGGTCGTCTTCACCAAATAGTGATCGGTGTCACAGTTGGCTCCTCGATAGGATCGAACATCTAGGACATTAGAAGCCCATCTCTTGCTGGTCAGTACGTGGTCGATCTGGTTCACGGTGTATTCATCTGGAGACTTCCAGGTCTGCTTATGGATTCGTCGATGAGGGAAGCATGTAGAGCTTATTACCAGGTTTCTGCCGCTCGCGAAGTCGATAAGTCGCTGACCGTTGTTGTTGTTTTCTTCGTGGAGGCTATGACCTCCAGTAGTTCCCCTATGCCAGCTTTCATTTCCGACTTTGGCGTTAAAGTCTCCTAGCAGCAGCTTGACGTCGTTTGATGGAAGTGAGTCGAAGAGTGTTTCTAGGTCGTTGTAGAACTCGTCCTTAATCGCGTCTTCTTTTACTTCTGTAGGGGCATGCGCATTAATGAGCCAGAGATTAGCGAAACGGGTCTTAATGCGGATCGCACATAGCCGCTCGTTGATGGGTTTGAAGCCGATAACGTGGTCCTTCAGCTGCTTATTCACGATGAAAGCTACTCCAAACTCCTTGTTGCCCTCCTCTTTACCACTCGTAAAAATAGTGTGCGAATTGAGGTCGTTAATCTCGCTTCTGAGCCATTTAGTTTCCTGGATTGCAACTATGCTCAGCTTGTATTGTTCTACCTGATCCAGGAGGGCCCTTAAGGCCCCCGGTCTATTCAGGGAGCGTACATTCCAGGATCCGAAAGAGTAATCA
This sequence comes from Microchrysa polita, assembly GCA_949715475.1. Classification (NCBI taxonomy): domain Eukaryota; kingdom Metazoa; phylum Arthropoda; class Insecta; order Diptera; family Stratiomyidae; genus Microchrysa; species Microchrysa polita. The sequence goes on from OX454415.1 coordinate 56,361,428, forward strand.
GTTGTTCGTTTGCGGGGTCGTCGTTGTTTTGTATCCGTCCAATCCGAGGCTTTTGTTTCAGGTTTCTTGACTTGAAGTTTTTCTTAGGATGAGTTGTCGGCACATCGCTAAACCATGATAGGGTTTAATCGTTGAGTAAAGGCCATCATGGGCATGCCTCGAAGATGCTGCTTTAGTGGTTGACTTAAATGTTTTCTGTCACCTATCACGTTAAGTAACCTGAGACGCTGCAGATGTTAATGCAGCACTCAGGCGCAGCGGTTACTCGGATAATGCGGGAAAGTAACGCCCCGTAGAGAGACATAGGAATTGGCCGAAGTCCTTTTCCTATGAAACTCCTCCTGCATAGCTAAGGGTCCGCAGTTATGCCACAACTGAAGAAGATATAGGAATTAGCCGAAGCCTTTCAACCTTTATCTTCCCCCTTACGGGTCAGTTTATTGCACAACATAATCTGCAGAGTATTGTTCCTAATATTTACATTTCTTTAAGAATTTTGCTGACTTTACCTGTCACTGTTGCAAGCGGAGAGCGCAGTTTTTCTAAATTAAAATTAATTAAGACGTACTTGCGCTCAACTATGTCGGAGGAAAGATTAGTTGGGTTAGCGACAATATCTATTGAGCATGAAATATCTCGAGACATCGAGTTATCTGAATTAGTTTCAAAATTTGCTGAATGTAAAGCACGTAAAGTGTCGTTTTAAAAACAAAATTAGGCAACAAAAGACTAAAATTTTAAATGAAAAGGCTTTAATTTTATTATAAGAGTACGAAAAAACATGTTACTTTATAGCGTTTAATTTTTCTTTTGAATCAGAACTGTTTAATTTTTTATATTTCATTTTTTTTTGCGTTATATTTTTTTATTTGTGTATATAATTTTGTTAAGTTCGTGTAATAAAAAACATGAATTCGCCCCCTATTAAGGTTTTTGAATGAATCCGGAACTTCCAAATAAACCACTAACCCCCCCCCCCACACACACACACTTCCCTTCCCTAGCCAAGGGGCGCAATATGCTACTTTCGCCTAGGGCGCGGCAGAGGCTCACCGGCCCTGCATGTGACATGACTAATTTTAAGGAAAAACCTAAATAATACCAATTTTTTCTTGTAAATTTTAACATTTATGGAGACTATTTATGATATTTTCCTAGATAAAAATGTCTTGTTAAAATCCGGAATGTTCGTTAATCCGGATTTTGGGAATCCTGACTTCTTTTTTTTTTATAATAAATCCGGACTATCGTGGCAAGAGTGTAAAAAATCCATAAAATAAAAAAAAAATAACACTAAACAAGTACATACTCACATACCTCGTATACGAGGAGTGCATTTTCCCCATATCAGGACGGATGTTACATATATGTAACAGTGTTATAAAAGTACTTATAAAACGTAAACTACGGACAATATTTATTTCATTTATTTTTTATATAGTTTCAAAAAGACCATGTCATAACATACCATTAATTTTTTCCCAATTTTTTCATACAATTAAATATAAAAATAAAATTCCTCTACTACTTTTGCCATCTTGACGATTTTCGTCTACATCGAAAAAACCATCAGAAAGAAAGCTCTATAACTTTCACAATAGTAAATCAAATTGAGCTAAATTGATTTTTACGCATTGCTAATAGTGTCCAGTATAGGACAAAACACTTTTTAGTGCCGAATTGATATCCTATTCCTTTAGAAGCCGTTTGAAACGAAGGATGTCTTACTGTTACATAAATGTAACATCATAGGCATTAATGGGTTAATACCATTTTGTTGCTAGCCTATGGCATTGCCATAGGCAATGTAACAATTTAGGTTACCAAAATTTGTTTTGGCATATAAAACCCTGCGTGCAAATTACAATTTAAAAAAAACTCATTAACGATCATGTTAGCACCATCTTTACAGTTGTTTTCTCTTCACAGTCAATTCACTTTATTTCGCCCCATATACTCAGAGGTCGATCCCTTCAATTGTTCCATCGTGCGTGGCTTATTTCCAAAAACTCCCGATTTCAGGAACCCCCAGAGTAAGGAATCGAAGCAGTGTACATTGTGACCTCATCTAGAAAAAAATGATCGCTTCTATCTTTCCCAACTGAAATAAAAGTGTTTTAAATCAAGGGTTAAAAATGCCAAATTACCCTATTTTGAGAACGAGATGAATTATTCTGAAAGTATTCCCAGTTCAACGACTTTGACTCCAAATTGTTGTTGTTGTTGCCTCCGGTAGCAAACGTAAAGTCTTTTCAGGATCAGTAACAAGACATCAACTAATAACCTTTAATTTTCCTACTTCAAATTTGAAGTGAGTCAAATTGGGTCGAAAGTGGGCTTATAATGTTTAACTTTTTTTCTATTTCTTAGGTATAGTCATCCTCATCATCTATTGCGGTAAAATATTTTTTTAAACCAAGGTCATGCTTGTTTTTAGCACCGAGAGGTTATGCTTCGTCAAATCGCCCTTTCGCAAAATATTTATAAAATTTGAGAGATTTTCAATCCTTAGTTTAATTAGAATGGAAAAACATAAATTTTGAGTAATTTTGTAATAGTATAGTACAATTGGTTCAAAATAGCCCCAAACCCAAACATAAAAAAAAATACATTTTTGATGCCAAATTGTTGAAAACACTGCCCAATATACGCAGTAAAAAGTTACACCAATTTGCGCCATGTGTTAAGGGGGGAGGGGGTGGCAAAAGGGTAAAAATTAAGTTTTTTGCAAATATGTATCTGGAAAACTGTGAGTCTGACCTTAAAATGTCCTGAGAACGAAACAAATTACATTAAATTACCTTTATAATGATATATAACAGTCTAAAGATTTTCTCATAAAATTATACCCTAGACCCAAAAGTATTATAGTGAATTTACATTTTTTGAGTTTTTATTTTGCACTGTAACTCTTGACAAAATAGACTTAGGATCATAAGATCTGGTTTATTTTTACATTTTAGATAGAATTTAGAAGTGAAGAAATGTGAAATCGGTTAGAATTTTGGTTTACTTTGTATGGGGGTACCCTTAGGTTTTATCGGATGGTAATCATTTTTGGTCAGGAACATAATGGGGCTTAGACTAGGCACCCCGCCAAATTTGATCTGTCTGGCTTAATTTAAAAAGAAGCTACAGCTACAGCTAATCTTAAAAATGTTAGGAGGAATGAGAGGGGGCGTCAATGTGCGGAGCACTTCAATTTTTGGTATAAAACAAAAAAATTTTGTTAGTAATATATGGACAAGCTCTTATGATCCTAAGTCTATTTTATCAAGAGTTACTGTGCAAAATGTAAAACTCAAAAAATGTAAATTCACTAGAATACTTTTGGGTCTAGGGTATAATTTTCTGAGAAAACCTCTAGACTATTTATTTCATTACAAAGGTAATTTTATGTAGTTTGTTTCGTCTTCAGAACATTTTAAGGTCAGACTCATAGTTTTCCAGATAATTTTCACCCCCCCCCCCCCCCCCCCCCCCCCACTTATCCCATGGCGCAAATTAGTGTAACTTTTTTCTGTGTATATTAGGCAGTGTATTCAACAATTTGGCATCAAAAATTTCTTTTTCTTTTGGATATTTGGGTTTTGAGCTATCTGTACTATCTCTCTTCATTACCGTAACTCCTAGTGGAGCATGGTGCGTTGATGACTACTGTGTGTAGTAGGGATGGGGCGATATTCCAGGAGCAGTGACTGGGAACAGGGTATTTGCCTGTCACTGTGACGACCTGTTCCCGAAGAACAAAAATACCTGTTCCTGGCAGTCACAGTTTCCGCGCTATTGTTTGCTTTCTTTCTTTCCTGGTTTAAACACTGCTGGCACTGTCGCGGTTGGTCGCAATCAGTTACTATACTATTACAGTCACATCCAGTCACTATTTTCTGTCAGAGTCCAGTCACAGTTGTCACTGTTGGTCGCAACCAGCCACTACACTACTCAATGCATCTTATATTGATTACAATATAAGATGCATTGAGCATAAAAATAATGGCATTCCTCGAATAGAAGATAATCCAACCTATTTGTGAAGTGTTAGTTATAGAAAAGAGTTTAGAGTCACAGCCAGTCACTATTTCGTGCCACAGCCACAGGTACAGCTAGTCACTATGCATTTGTCGCAACCACGAACATTGCCACGTCACAGTCAGGGGCGCTTTCACAGGTGGCACAATCAAGGACGCTGTCACAGTCAGGGACGGTATCACAGTCAGCGAAGTCAGGGATGCTGTCACAAGTCACAGCAGAGACTTCTTTTTTATGCCAATTTTCGTACAATTTCCTATCGTTGCCGCATTTGAGGGAAGTCCCCTTTGTTCGGACAACTGTGGCTTTCAGTTTCAGTGGACGAATTTAAACGAGTATCAAGTGTATTGCGCAGTGGAATATTACTCCGTCTTATAGTTTTTTTAATACAACAATCAAGTCATCAAGTGGCATTTTCAAAGCTGTAGCAATGTCGAATAGAGTAAAAAAGAGCCTAATTTGGGAACACTTTTTGCAAGTTGATAGTGTCACGTACATACATTGCTTATTGCACTCGAGTAACTTGCTTTGCGACATGACGTAATTTACAATATTAGGAACAGGAACTGGACCGGTAACAAGGAACTGTTACTTGCGAATCACAGTAACAGTTGGAACTGTTACTCAAAAATATCGGTTGGGCCCATCCCTAGTGTGTAGTACGACGTTACAGAGACAACTGAATTCGGAGTGTGATACGATTGTCAGCCATACCACTTCCTTTCCTAGTCGCATTGTTAGTTTATTATTCTACGATAAGAATATTTCTTTTCATCTTCTTCTGAATAATAAACTTGCGACGAGTGGTGCCGAGTTTGAAAACTCGTTTCTCTATGAGTGTCTATTTCATAGAGTGGCGACCGAACGATCACGGCCACAGAGCACGACATCTGTACTATCTCTCTCTTGACTACTGTAACTCCTAGTGGAGCATGGTGCGTTGATGACTACGGTGTGTAGTCATCAACGTTACAAAGACAGCTTGAATTCGGAGTGTGATACGGTTGTCAGCTATACCACTTCCTAGTCGCATTGTAAGTTTATTATTCTACGATAAGAATATTCCTTATCATCTTCTTCTGAATAATCAACTTGCGACGAGTCGTGCCGAGTTGGGAAACTCGATTCTCTATGAGTGTCTATTTCACAGAGTGGCGACCGAACGATCATGGCCACAGAGCACGACATCTGTACTATACTATAAGTAAATTGATTTACAAACGAAAGTTTCTCAATTTAATGTTATTTGCCCGGAAATATGAAACATTATAAACATTAATAATTTAAAATAAACAAAAACTTAAGGACTCCATGACACAGTCATATTTATAGTCATATTTCTAGTCATATAATTAAGCCTACTCGATTCATTCAGTTAATTTTTTACACGTACACTAAACGAAATCAAGTAGGCTTAAGGATATGATAATATCTATTATAATATATATTACGAATATATGACTGTGTAATAGCGCCCTAACGTTGATATAATTAAAAAAATGTGCTTGAATCACAAAATATATATTCTAAACTTAATTGGAAATTGGGTTTAATTAATGAGAAGCCCTTTTATATATTCAAGAGGCACAGCGATCCATTTTGGGGTCCCAACAAGAGTTTTCTTTCACTTCTCTATTTCAGTTTTTAGAGTAGATCTTAGAATTATTTACAATAAATTTAGGAATTTCTTCACCCCGAGTTCACCCCGATTGATTCTTATTCTGTGTCTAGTTTTGACATTGAGTGCATTGGAGGTGATTTTTATGAGTTTGAAATACTATCTTTCTAAAATAAGGAACAATTTTGAGCCATTTTCCTGATTTGGCCTTTTTTTGTCCTAGTAAATACTTTTTCCATAATTTAAAAAAAAAGGCCCCACATTTCAAAAAGAAACATATTTGTTTCGAGCTAGTTGTATGGAATCGTCGGATCGTCGAATCGACAACCAAAAAAATTGCCAAGAAAAACGGGATAAATGCGATGAAGCGTCATCGATTCGACGGAGCATGCCCTTCCAGGATTGAGAAACGCAATGTAGTTGTTTCTAGAATTTACCATATCGGTGTCAGTTGCGGCTCCGCCTTTGACAGGAAACATATAGCTAGAATTGATGATTCGCTTAAATTCTGACAATATACATTAAAGACCGAGCCAAAAGAATCCAAAAATTATAGCCATATTATTCGCGAAAATTAGAGGATACTCTGCGTAAATCTTTCTTTCGGGGCTATTTATAAGACTTGATAATCCTTTTACTTATTTTTGATTTAGCCTCTATGACAACAGATACTATCGTTCTAGTTTAATAATTATCTAATGCCGGTTGTATTCCTAATCTTAAACTTTTCATCGGTAACTAAAATTGTACACACTGATACCGTTCATGTGACGTTGACTTCTCTTCAGCCTCTTTCTGGACTTTCAAAACTTGATGCATCCATACAGAAAAGAGCAACTCGTTGACAAGGTGAAAATCGTTTCCACCATAGTGATAACGAACAAGTCACATTTTATTGGAATTGATTTAATTCAAATAAAATGATTATCCCAAAATGGTGTAGCATGGCAATGTTTGGACCCCTCCCGAAACAAAATCCTGGCTATGTCCCTCATAAGAAAAAATATTCATAATCCACAATGGCACCTTTCAGCTCAACCTTAATACTAAAATAACATTAGAATAATTTTAAAGGCCCATCCAGACTGACTGCCAAATGTTTGCACGTGGCAGTTGTCATTGCATCCAAACTGGCCGCCATTTGGGTGTCCGTCCAGTTTTTATATTGAATATGGCAACTCAATCATATTCCAGCTGACGCTTTGACAACCGCTTGTCGAATTCAAAGTGACTATTTTGCAACATTTGTTCGTTTTTAGGGTTTTTCTGAATTTTTTCAAAAAACCCTTATGAAATCGATTTTGTTCGTCCGTCCGTCCGTCCGTCCGTCCGTCTGTTCACTAAATAACTCGCGAACGGCTCAACCGATTGTCATGAAATTAGGTAGGAATGTGTAGAAGTTGGTAAGAAGAAGATAACAGGGTGTCCCGAACGTTTGAAAACAGTCGATTTTTTTAGTTTTCATCGGAGATAAACGTATGGGTATTTAAATCAAAGATCTAAACGAGTACATCTCATATCAGTTAAAATTTTCCAGTTTCGAGTAACGGTAAAACAGTTATTGGCGTTTAAAGTTAAACTTCTTTTTCGACCTCCGTTTTTGTAAACCGTTATAGGGATCGATATGAAACTTTGCACAAAGATTGGTCTGTATGGCCTCATATGCGTTAAATATTAAGACTGTTGACTTTTGCTAAGGAAAAGTAAATAACAGTAAATTTGTAAAATTTCAATTTGTTCGTGTGTAGCCCCCTTAGGTTTCCAAATATGAAAATGCTGCTAAGGGTTTTTAGAAAATTATATAGGGAATAGGTCTACGAATTTTCATTCGAATAACTGTATCCAAACCGGAAATATAGCCAAGTAAGTATTTAGTAAGGGCCTTTCACAATGCAAGGGAAGCCTCTTAAGCGTTTCTTCAATGCATATCTTTTAGCTTGATGAAAAAATGAACATGAAATTCGGTGGAAATGCATAGAATGGTAATAGTATTTGCCACAAATATTTTTAAAGTTTGTAGGACCAAGTTAACACGGTGTCCCTAAATAGCTGCTAAAGTATACTTGTTCAATACTCATATGAAAGCTTGCGTGGGCTCTTATGTCAGGGGACCCAATGGAATAATTTCTTATAAGTTGCTTTTCCTTGATTAAAAAAACAGTAACAGTAGATTTACAGCTAATAATTCAGTTCATATATAAAGCCAAGCCATCCTTACGTTTGCCTGAGTTTCTTTTTTCGCAAAGGCCATCAGAAATCTTAAATCGAAAAATCCCTGTAGATTTTCCTTGTAGTACTTTTATACAAACAGGGTAAATAGTAAATCTATTTTTTTATTGGTCTAACTAAAGGTTAGCGCCTTTCATTCTGGAACGCGTTTATTTAAACCAATCCAAAAATAGATTTACAGGAAGCATTTCATTAATGCTTTGCACAATTCTTATTTATTGCTTATAAAATATATGTACAAAAAATATTCACTATGCATTAAAATTCTAAAAAACCCTCGTATTGCGGGCGCAGCCCTCTGTACGCCGGTATTTTTTTTTTTTTGTGAAATTGAATAAAACTGAACAGTTGCGTATGTTCCGCAAATATGTTTGCCATTCTGATCCCATAACTGCCATTTTGCGGATCAGGAATAATCTCCGGTTGTTTTCATTTGCCTAAATTTGTGAAATATTGTAACGAAAAGAACTGGAGATGATCGCTGATCCGCAAAACGGCAGGTAGGGGATCAGAATGGCAAACATGTTTGCGGAACATACGCAGCTGTGCCGTTTTGGACCAACGACGCTGGGTCATTGTGGATGTTTTTTAAGAATCACGATTTTGGCCAGTCCGGGTATTAACCATTAGATTACTTGTAATCTATAAAATTTACCAACCCATGGAGAGGCAACCAAATGATATCATTGGCTATGAGGCATGATGTTGGCTGTTTTGAAAATTACATCTATGTGCTTGAAATTCAACTGAAAATCATATCCCATTAATGCAATATTTTTTTTTAATTTTCTGAGAGATTGTTGATTTTCCCATTAAAACTGCTACAGAATTAATTTCTGTAGCAGTTTTAATGGGAACCATCCTATTATTATTATCATACAAAACCTTGTTAATTTAATGGGACAAACTGATTAAGTAATCTGATATTCCATTGAGTTTACCGGACGCATTTCATTTCATACGTCCAGTTATAAAGATCATTTCCTATGTTTACTTTTGTGATGAAATCTGGTAAATTGCCGTCCAATTAAAACAATATGGGATAAAAACTTTTAAGTTTAGTGTACCTATTTTTCCAAGTGCTCAATTAAGAGGTAGCTAAGCTTTATTATACTCTTCTTATGAGTAACTGTTTTTAAGCGCAGCATTTTGCAAATTATACAAGCGAAAAATATCCGTTTACTTCAAACTACGGTTTCGCCAATTTCTGTTTTACCGTTTCAATGCGCTTTGAAGAAGGTTAAACGCTGATTTTTTGTTTTAAACGGAAAAACAAATGTACTAACTGGGCTTATCCTTTTTTTAACGAGGTTGGGAAATATTTGGAAGATACTGCTAATGCAGTTATGCCGGATTTCTACCGGCTAAAACCAGACGTGTCAGTATTACTTTGCAGGAGCGGCTTCAGCTAATTAGCCATCATCCCGTGTTGCTGACTTGCGTCTACCTTCTTCTTTTCGAATATCCTTATGGATGCTACACACGAATTTGCTTAACCTTGGGCACTCAAAAATACGTGCCTTGCGTCTTCTGCAACCCCCTTGCAGGTAGGAAACTCTGACGAGTCATCCAGCTTGAATCGGTATAGGTACTGTCAATATCCACCATGACCAGTTAGTGTTAAAAGCGGTTCACTTCGCCCTGTTGGCGTTTAACCCATTTTACAATATTAGGGATGAGAGAATAAGTCCAAAATCTCCTGCTTGATCTTGGGCCGCCTATATCCAGCATAATCCTTGCTAAAGCCATGGTGGCGACCGCCCTTTTTCGCATACAGCCGTCAAATGCTCTCCAAAGTTCAGTCTCGAATCTAGCTTAACCCCCAAATACCTAATGGCTTTTTAGGAGGTTATTAGATTGCTTCCTGCAGGAAAAAGTGCTCTCTAAATATCAGAGTTAGATTGCTTCCTGCCGGAAAAAGTGCTCTCTAAATATCAGAGTTAGAGAGCACTTTTTCCTGCGCTTACCGATAGGAAAAGCCTCGAGGCCTTAATTGCCAGAGCTTTATAGTTGTAATCGCGTACATTTCGACGCACTCAAGTTTCTTTAATACTACCAAACGCAATGTCGTCGGTAAAACCTTCTACGGTCACTCCTCTAGGCATGGGAAGCCCAAAAATACCGTTGAACATTATTATCCATAGCAGCGGGTCAAGCCTTGAAAGCCTGTGGAACTTTCACCGTAACCCTATACGCCGTAGGTCCATCGCTGGTATCGTATTGGAGGATACGATTTGAGAGGTAGCTCCTGATTATTGCTGCAAGATAGTCAAGAACATCTATCCTTTGCAAAGCGGCATGAATGGAGGTCCAGTTTGTGGAATTAAAAGCGTTCTTGACATCAAACGTCACCACCGAACAGCATGTGCCATTTTTAAGCGATTTCCTTGCCAAATTAGTAACCAACCGAATTGCATCCAGAGTAGACCTCGCCCGTCTAAAGCCCTATTGTCGGTCTGACAGGAACCCTTTTTCTTCCTCCACCGATAACAGTCTGCTAAACAGTTTTCCCAAGGTGTCCAGCAGGCAGATTGGGCGATATGAGCTTGGGTCTCCAGGCAGTTTATTTGGTTTGGGAAAGAGCACCAATTTTTGCGGTTTTCATGATATTGCAGCCTTGAATTCTCTATTAGCTATCCCATCTGATCCTGGGGCTTTGCTCTCCACTAATCTTAAAGCAGCTTGGCAAAGTTCCTCGACTTTTATAGCTGCAATGTGAACCATCTGCTCTGGCGAACCTTGTCCCACGGACATCCACTTATGTCGAGGGAACAGGACTGTCTTCACAAAGTTTTCTTAAACAATTTTGCTTGCTTTTTTAATGTCGAGCGCTTTTATAAGACTCTAGTAGGACATCATGGGCGTTGACACAGATGTCGCTCCTTCAGGTAATTGCGCCTGAGCCCCGCAATTTCCTCAGACGAGCAGTAGTTCTCATTTTTTTGGCTCAATGCCTTCTTCCGAGGCATGGTTGTGTCGCTTGTGATCTGTACTGACATGTTTTCCGCAGAACCTTCAATTGGATCACTTTGAAGAAAGACTTCGTTGAAGAGGGCCTCGTCAAATCTCTTTGCAGGCAATCCAATGGTCTGTACTTGGACCTTTAGTCAATTTTCTCTGTTGGTGACAGTGTGCAAAATTGCTTGATGCTCGCTATGAGTGTACAGGTCAGTAACGTGCCACTCGTAAACGGCGCCAACGAATTGTTGACATTTGTAAGATCAATAATGCATCCCGCATTTCCCCCCCTAAAAGAATCACTATCCCCGGAGTTAATTAGAACAACATCCAGTTGAGAAATCGCGTCAAAAAGTACCCTCTCTCGCCTTTTTGTCTTCCGGCTACCCCATTCTGTGGCCCATGCGCTTAAGTCCCCCGCAATTACCACAGGTCTTTTCGTACTCACGTCGTGTACCAGTCCGTCCAGAAATTGTTCGAAGGCGATGTCGTTCCGCATCGTGGTGGAGCGTAGCAGCTGCAAATGTGTATGCCGTTGTCTTTTGCTCTTATAACTCCTCTTAGTTCTCCGGACATACCTTGCGGCAATGGGTAGTGTCCGCACGTCCAGATCTTCTACTTGGTCATCCTTATTTACGAACCAAATTGCTCCCCGCAAAATTCTTATATTGATCACATATGGCTCAGATTCTTGGCTTGGCTTATCCTTTTTAAAGCAGATTGCATTATTATAATACATTCCGAAAGACGGGCTGTGCTTTGAACAATTGTAGTTTGGGGGTTATGTACTTAGGGATTTTTGGTTTGTTAATTTGTCACGCTCTGTGGCTCACTTGGTTGAGTCGCACTCTACGATGCTAGTAATCTAGAGGTCCAGAGATCGAATCTCGGGGTGGTCCAGGAAATATATAGTGCTTGCAACATTATATACACTACTACATATATGCAATGTAACGTTGACTCGAAGTAGCCTATAAACGGCTGAGTGAACGCACCATGCCCCACAAGGGGTTACGGTACAGAGAAGAAGAAAGAATTTGAAGTTTATGTATTTTATGTTTGGAGATTTTGATGATTATGCTGATTTTTCTTTATTCGGTTATTTTGTGATTGGGGATATCTTATACATAGCTCTAGCCGTATTATGCCAAGTATGTTTATTTCTGGCCCTATAACAGCTGTGGAAAGTAATATTCTACTATACGCTGGTGTGGTGCTTTAGTGCACCAGCTATGCATCTATGCGTTATTTGGGAAATTTAATGAGATTCCGTAAATTCGTTAAAAAATTAAGAATGGCTATTTGAATACGCTCCGCTGCCTTTGTTTTAGTTTTGACCTCATTCCAGCTGGATTGAGTCATCCCAGCATATTATATTTTAAGTATGCATCTGCCATGCTTCTTAGCATTCGTTCTTCAACCGTTGTTGCTCCAATTTCGTAGGAATTTAAAAATACATAATCGCAAATTCAAAAGACTTATGCCAGTTACTAGTATGGATCTAGGAAATCTCCTAACGGATTTATTGATGATTGCTTGATGCCTGTTGCGCTTAAGAAAGCGTGTTAATTCTCATACGGGCTATTCAAATAACAGAAGACTTTAGTTTTTGTTTTAATTATATTAAAAACTATAATTGTTTTCCTTTCATAACCATATATGTAAGCAACCAGCATAAATAGAAAATAACCAAATTTCATTTCAACATTTAAAAGTTCATGTTTATCATGTTAACATGAAATCCAATTAAAACTACTACATGACTTCGACTCTGTTAGCATTTACTTCCAACTACGTGTGTACTCTCCTCCATGTTCCTCAATCATTAAATCTCAACGATTCCTCGAGATATTTGTACGAGATCGGTCTCAAATTCAAAGCATCGCATACTCGCCTACCTAAATAGTGGAATAGAGAGATGTCCATAAAGCACAAAACAAAATAATCTTCAAATCGTGACTGAAAAAAAAACAACCCTGAAGCCAATTTACTAATAGATCGTCCATCTGCATTATCTTAATGGGCAGTGTCACTTTCGTTTTCCCATCTTCCAAGATTTTTATAATTTGCTTTCAATGACCCGTAATTATGCCACATACTGCGACAGCGGAATGCATCACTACTGAAGTTATTGGAATTTGATGCGCAATAGGCTGACACTTATGCAATAAAAATCTTGAACTTGAAGCCACCATCCGCTGTTTGGCCACTTATTACCTTCGGCTCGCCCAAACACTACACTGCGGTCAATGCAGATAGACAACAGATTTGGAAACTCCAATACTCCAACACCTCTAATCACGCACCTCCCAACAACGTATGTGGCGTGTACCTTCGATAGCAGTCAGTAATGTTCCCAATTGAAAATTACTATCACTTGCTAATGGTTTTCTTGCGAAAAAATGCTATTTTTTATGCAAGATATGTAGCGTTTTCAACGATTGATGACATGAAAAGCTCAATGTGTTGAGGCGGGTAATTCCGGTCATGGTTTTGACATAAAAGAAGCGCCATAGGCCATACCACACAGTAGCGTGGTGTTGATGTAATAAACAATATGTTTCAGTTTTGTTTACTTTAAATGCAAAATAAAAGCAGAAAAACACCAAACATCATCATCATGATGTCTTTGGGACGTGTTACATGTTTGCACTTCAATTTTGAAAAATTTCTCACATGCCGAAATTTCAATGTCATGTGAAAACGAGACTTGGCTGTGTGCGCGACTAATTTGAATGAAAGCGTGGTCAATCGAAATGGATTTAGTTTTTTTTTTTTTGTTCAGAAGTTTGTGGAACATTTTTTTGAATAAATTGATGAATTGTTATTGAATTAATTGTCGTAATTGAAGGTTATTTTTAAATAAAAAAGAAACACAATTTAGGTGAGTTATGCTTGAAACACATTTGACGCATTAGCATCGGCTTCTGCTGATACATTTCAATTTAGAACACACGCATTTGCCTTTGATGAACCACATTGACAGCAGCAACAGAAGCAGAAAAAATGCTGCTGCTGTCAATGTGAGTCCTCAAAGGTAATAACTAATAAGTATGTTTATGATATCTTTCGGTTTCGGCGGACTATGATGTAAACAATAGTTGTCTACTCAACTTTCTTATGTGTAGGCTAAGGTGACCAGATGCCTGAATGGTCAATGCTGTACATACTCGTACACTACCTATTGGTGAGATTCGGTTTAGAGACAAATTCAAATCCACAATGGGAGTCGAAAAATCGTGGTGATAGTCGCTAGCATTTTCTATAATTGTTTATTAATAATTCAAGTCACTCAAGTCCTCGAAATTTAGGCTTAGGCGTTTGCAAATTATTTTTAATCAATTTTCTGTTAAGGAACTATTTTGTAATATTCAGTTACAAAGCATCACCACAAAATTGTCGCCTGTTGTATTGAATTAAAACCGGACCATAGCTGGATAGTACTTTATTAATCTCTGGAACAGCTTAGGTTCGTTTTCCCCTATTTATGTTAAAGGACCAAAGGAGTTAATTGCATATTAAGTCCTAATCTGAAATTAGTGGAACTAATTGTGAAATAAATGCAATTTTAACCTTTCCATCGTTTTCCGTTCAATTAATTTTGAGAGACAAGCTTTCAACGCTATTGCCAGCATATTCCCTGTGATGCCGAGTATCTTGCTTGTTGTCGATTAGGTTGCTCATTTTCCGTCTGTTAAAATTAAAAATGCGTTGGTATGAAAATCCTTGTCATCCAAATATCATGATGTTTGTAATATCTTTGTTTGAAATATGAATGCATCGAGAAAAAAACCTACGCAGGATCGCCACTGATATTGTAAAAGGTACAAAGTATTCATTCGAAAGTCCGCTAATGTGAGGATCATATTTGAATTTGCGCGCAAATATTTATAGAATTAATTGTCCTGTAAAATTTTGATATTTTGATGCTTCAAAAGCTTGCCAAATCTGTATGCCTTTAAGTATTTCTTTTTTCTCGCACGCAAAAATTTTCATTGCTTCAAAGACTCCAAATTTTTGCCGATTTCCCTCTCACGCATGTTTCATTCGCAAAATTTGTATGGAGGATTTTTTGGGAAAAATCTATTGACTTTTGCTAATTTTTGTACAATTTTTTTTCTAGGGAAAACTTTGTTGGGAGAAGTCTATAGATTTCGAGGCATTGTACTATAAAGCATTTTGGTTTTTAAAATAGCTTATGGCATCATCAAAATTTGACCCCATAGGACGGAATCCTGGCAGTCAAGAAAATATGAATTTGTTCTTGTTGGTATAGTTATCAAGTCTCTCTCAAAATAGTTCGCAGTTCCAGACGAAAACTAGAAAACCTATTGTCTGATCTTACTGAAATTTTGGACACTTTTAAACCAGTTTATTTTTCCTCTGAAAATTCCAACTCGCTAGCTAAAATAATTGGAACAATACAGCGGTATACCTATTGACCGGACTTACGAAATTTTGCACGCTTTCTGAGTAATGCAAACTGTTTTTAAGTTTTTGATACCTTTTAACTGGACAAATATCGCTTTTATTCAACTAGCTTTGACGATACCTAGCCATTCCAAGTCTATTGCCCTGGCAGATTTTAGCGTTAGACAATATCGAAAAATGGAAGTAACTGTCACCTGAGGCTCATCGCCCTACAGAATGTTAGCTCTGATCTTGTGTAATGTTTTCCACAAAAGTAGAAGCTCGTTGAGTTGTTCGTGAGGTATAACATTGTGTGAAATCGTGAATGCTGTACATTTTGCTGTACGCTTCTGGATGCTGTACCGTAGGTCAAAATGCTGTACTGTACAGCAAAATGCTGTACGTCTGGTCAGCTTAGCTGTAGGCAAGTGTTCATATTGAAAAAGGGCCTACCTTAATAACGATGTCTAGAAGAGAGGCGATAGACTTTACTCTTGTTAGCAGAATTATCTTGGAGATTATAAACTGTTTGATACTCTGATGGAGTGTTTAACTCCGACCACATGCACAGTCGATTTTGCAATTATGTACTAGTCAGTTTCGATCAACTTCATTTTTCCCCAAGAAAACAAGCTGGAAACTGTTGCAAGAATGGGTTAGTTCCAATAAAAGTTCTAAAACATGTGGCTTCGGTTCAGCGCGGAGAGTCCTTTGGTGGAACGAGAAATTGTCTCGCATGAGGGCGCTGGTCAGGACAAAATTCAACAGGACTAAACGTACAAATGTTTGCAACAAATTCATAGTTTTCCTAACTATAGTACTAGTAGTACTACTAATCAGACGGTCAAAACGTGAGAGCTGCAGCAAGCACTACGAGGGTATTCAGTCTCAACCGGAAGCGGCTCGTATCCATAAAGGTTTATCAAAAGAGCATAACAACAACCATCGGCCTACTTAAGAAGAATGACGTATCATCTACGGAAAATCCTGGGAAAGTTTACATATGTTGCTAAATGCTCACTTCTCCTCCTCTATTCGATCTGAACCGATTGTTTTTTCCATCAGCTGATTATCAGGTCCTTACAGGTAGGCTTAAAGGCCTCTCAAGAGAAATTTTCTCCAGTGAAAATGGGGTTATTCAATCAATTCATGACATATAATTTCTCCTATAAAAAGGATCGAAATCGAACCTTTATATTAGAAGTTTTATTAAATATTCGATTCCTTTGTTCTGTACTCAGTTTGTTTACGTTAAAGGTACGTCAACTATGCGATTGCCATACATCTATGGCGACTCTAAGGCAACTCACTACTCGTATTACATATGTGAATGAATGCAATGCTTCTAGGGAGAAAGTTTTGCGCATCATTAGGTGAAACTTCAATGAATGTCAACGTTGTTAAAGGTTGCCCGCAGGGTGGAGTATTCTAGATGGAATCCCTAACTAAAAAAATGTTTGAAATCAGACTATATGACCAACTCTGCTTTGGAAGGAAATTTTCAATTTCAAGAGTAGGTGCTGGGGTATTTGTACCTGGCACTAAAATATCAGTCACAATGACCATGTTGGCATCCGTCTTTTAAGCGGAGATTCATTTCATGCTACTGAGGTCTGCGTGAAGAGATTTTACAAAAGAAACCCACTTACGCTATTAAGGATCTATCATCATACTCTCTCGCATCTAGGATAGTAAAGGAGTATTTTGATACTCTTTAAAGTCTCCTAAACATTTATGATGTTACTCTGTGCTAGGTGCCGGGTCACAGGGGCATTGATGGAAATAAACTGACCGATTAACTTGCTAGACCAGACTTGTCAATAGTCTTTCTGGGACCTAATCCTTGCTGTGGCTTAAGTTGGACGACAACTAAGTCAGTAAGGGAAAGGTCAGACCACGAACGACTACGTCAATGGATGCCTCACCTTAATAGAGAGGATTTGAGGCTAATCGTTGGCTATCTCACGGGATACCATTGGATGTAGTACCAGTATCACCTCAACAAAATGGTTCGGCCCGCTGACAAGGATGGAGTCCACCAAACGTCTACTTTGTGAATGTGCGGCGGAAGCTCGTTCAAGGCGCCTGCGCCTGCTTCTTAGAGGTACTACCCTTAGCTCCGCTTTCGTAAAGATCGCCCCTACAAAAGATATTCTAGCCTTCATCAGGTTGGTAGAAAGTCTTATGAGGTAGTCAAGGATCTGGCACAATAAACGTTATGGTTGCAGTGCCTATACCTTTAGGTTACCCAGCCTGATGTAATAATGATGATCTCACACAAATGTTATAGATATTCATAACATCTGAGTGAGATTAAGGACATAATTCACCAAACCGCGCTATCGATCTTAATACCTCTACGAAAAACTACTTTAGAATGCCTATAACACATTTGGAGTTAGTTTCTTGTTGTCAGGAGTCAGTCTATTTAAACTGTCGCCTTTAAAAAGTGAAGTCCTCTGCTTGGCACTGAACTGGCTATCAATATTTGCCGTATTTCCGGATAGATTCACATTGCACGACGCCTTTTTCACATACGGAATTTATTCGGCTCTTGATAAAACGAACCTTTCCACAGCGAGGTACATTGTGCAAACATCAGAAATACATGTACAATATGTATGTATTTGTTGTGTACATGTACCGACTTTAAAAATAATTTTATCTCCAATGCAATCTATGCAATGTTTACCACCCAATTTAATGGATGCCAAATTATTTGGCCGACATAAGCAAACTGACTGGCAAGCTCCATATGAGATAACCACCTGCCATGCCGGTTCAACTTCGCTTTTTACGTTAATTCGTTTTTGGATCAACGCTTCAACAGCTTATCAGCTAATTCAATCGAACATCGGCAATTCAACGGTTAAATGGATTCCTGTGTTCAAAAGTGTAAAGTTGTTGTTCGATTGACTATGTGACGTCACATTTGTCCATTTATTTATTTATTTTTGTTTTTTAATCTGACACGACGTTTTTCTGCAAATTACATCCGAGTTTGCAATATGATTGCATTAACGCCATTACATTACAGAGGCTGGCGCTATTGGTTTGGTTGGTGCGTACGTTTTATTATAAAATGAAGTAAGACAACCTATGCTGGAATCCATCTAGCCTGGAGCACAGGAGAGCTTCAGAGTGTTGCATTATACTTTCACTGTCATTTGTCGCATTTTTTCGTGTATGCAAAATGCGTTTATTGCATTTGGTTGTTTTGCATGCGTGCGTAATGTAATGAAAAATACTACGACAAGGACGCGCTCGCTTAAGTAATGAGCCATTAAGAAATATTACATAAGTTCACAAGTTTTTATTATTTCTGCTCGTCAAAATTTAATTGGAACGAATATGGTGTCAATGCGATTTGTTTTCGTTGTGTTGTGCCGAATGAATGTAAATCAGCTGAACAATGTCGACGATTAGTTAACAGCTTGTAGATATCGATTGCGGATATCTAAAAACATGAACAATAAAGTTTGTTTTTCTAACTGGAAGGCCTAATCTTACAATGTTGTGTTTAAATTAAAAAACGTTTATACAAGACTCGACGGGTATATGTAAATAAGTTAGGGAACAACCTATGGATGGTGTAGATGTAGATTTTAGGGAAGATACGAACAGCTTGTGATGGATAGCTGGTGCTGATGCAGTCAGTGGTCGATCGTGGTTTGTTTTCAATCTATAGTTTAATTTTAGTGCGTTCCAATTTACAAAAAATAGTACAATTGAGAAACCCAAGACGACTTCAAGAAATTACCGTTAATTATAATATATTAATTAATTCGAAATTTTAAAGATTAACATTTAAGAGATTTTTTGTTATACATACATACTTTGATTTGGTGTCTAACGAAAAATAATTCGATTTGTATGTATACAGGGTGTCCGGAAACTGCCGCATAAGCGCACCGGACTATGATTCCTCAGTTGATTTCCAGCAAAAACGTTGTATGTACGTAATATACCCCCTCTTCTTAACCAGTGGCGGCCCGTGCCTCCTTGCACAGGACGGGCACCTTCACGGAATAAAAATCTTTTGGAAACACCTAAAATTAACGACTTTCTACATAAATTTCGCATTGTATTAAATGGAACCATCAATTTCCGCTTCAATTTCACAGTTTTGCAACCACTTTTTAGATCAAGCTATTATTTTTATTATTTTTAATTTAGGATCATTTTGTATTTAAATGCAGTGCCCTAGTATATAATTATTAGACTATCAAATAGATTTGCGGGAACATGCGAATTAATGTTGTGCGCCTTTAGCATTTTCAATGCGAATGTACATAGTCTAAAACAAAACAAAAATGCTAAAAGTGCACAACAATAATGTTCATGTTCCCGAAAGTTTATTTCACATTCTAATACATTATTACAATGAACACTTCAAATTCATTAATCTAATAATCATCATTACACAAGAAATATCCCAAATTCTCCCGTGAAACATGTTTTCCTACATAGCATTAAGCAATCGTTGGTTTATTCATTTTGACTAGCTCATGGTAACCCCAAAAATTGTACTTTTAAATTGTCTACGTCATCATCATTCTCATCTTACTATACTGATTCCATTCGAGCTGCTATAGGCCGGCCTACCTTGTCGGTATTGAATTCGATGCCACCGCTTCCAAAAGTTTCGTAAATTTCCAATGATTTGTTGTTGTAATTTGGTCACCGGCGCAAGTGGCCTACATTTGGAATTTGGACCATTTGTTTCGTCTTTATGTCGATGGTAAGTATATTGTCAACAATACCTAAAGGTTTGAATATGCGAGTGTAATATTGCATACACATAGGTAGTTTCGATTTTGATCGAGCAAAAGTAGCCTAAAAGCAGCCTAATTTGTTGATTAATACAAACACCGGAAATGTGTTTGTGCAGTGGCTCCCAAACAGTAATTGATAGATTTGATAAATTCGCGAGAGACTTGGTAGTACTGGGAAAAAACTATTAATGTGAATGATGTTCACCTAATATCCAAAGGTAAAATTTTGTTGTACATTTCTACTGATGTTAAAAGATTCGAATATACAATAAGTGTATTTATTTACAGGGTAGGCCGTGCGCACCTTGCCCACTATGACGAGCCGCCACTGTTCTTAACCCTTTAGCTGCCACAGCTGATTTGAAAAAATCATTTTCTTGTACGACTTAAAGCTTAATATCTCCGAAGCTAGTCCAGCTATAATAGTGAAACAAAATGATAATTACAGCCAACAAATTTACCTATAAAATAAAACTAACGACACTAAAAGCTTATAAGCGGTTTGGTTTTTACAGAGCTTCAAAGTCAAATTTGTGTGATCTATTTCTTTCATCTCAATTTTCTCCAACTTCTGCCAAGAAAAGGTGCCTGTACGATTCGTTCAAATTGGCCTATTAATTAATTAATTAATTAACCCTAGTTTTCTACACTTAACGTATAAAAACTGTAAGAAATAATGGAGCTAGAATAAAATGATATAAGAAAGATATGATCGTAAGACTATGTGACCATTTTCAAAAGAATCGTACGAGCACCTCTCCTTAGCAGAAGTTAGAGAAAATTGAGATGAAAAAATAGATTGTTTTTGGGTAAAATCACATAAATTTGACTTTGAAGCTAAAAACCAAACCTCTTATTGGATTTTAGTGTAGTTAGTTTTATTTCTTAGGTAAATTTGTTGGCTGTAATAATCATCTTAGTTCACTATTCTAGCTGGTTTGGAGATATTGAGCTTTAAGTTGTGCACAAAAATTATCTTTTTAAAAATCTTCAAATGCCTGTGGCAGCTAAAGGGTTAAGCGAAGTATGTTCCGTACAACTTTTTGGCTGGAAATCATATGCGGAATCACAATCTGGTGCGTTTATGCGGCATCAATCAATCAATTATTGACGGATATTTTTTTTTTCAAAGAAATGTATAAACCTAGAAAAAAAAATACTTTTATTAAAGAAAAATTACATAGGACGTATGAAATTTTGGCTATGATTTGGAGCCGATGATTCATCGATTCTATGTAAGGTTTTTTAAGATATTTTTTTTTTTGAGACTACATGTGGAATGTTGTCAACGTTCTAAAATCTAAACTACATACTTGCAATACAAAATAAATTCTTTGAATTAAAAAATAAATATTTCATAGATTTAATGATGCTGCTTGCAATTTACTAAATAAATATTTAAACATAGAAGCTATGCAAAATAATCATAGTTCCCATGAATTTTGTATTAGATTCATTTACATCATCCTAAGTATTTTTTTTCATTAGTTGTATGAGGGCATTTTTTTTCCTATTAGGTACTACTGACATCCTAAATTCTATGCAAGTATATTGGACCCAATGACATTTTTAATTTAATTTAAACTTCATACGTTTAAAGAAATTTTCTGCTTATTAGAAGTAAAGTACTTCATTGGTTTCATTACACGTTTTTTTTTCTGGGTGTAGTTTTGAGAGTATGGTTTCTATGGCAGCCCCATTACTACATGGTCCGATTTTATCCATTCTTACATATTTTGTTTTACTTCGATAGATATATTTAACCATTTAAGGCTTTAAAAACAAAGGAACTATAGAACAAATCGATGTAAGAGATATCAAATATAAGATCATAAGACTATGCGCTAATTTTTAAAACAATCGTTTAAGCCCCTCACCTTGGCTGAAGTTGGAGAAAATTGAAATTGATAAATATAATCTGTTCTAAGGTTAAATCACAAAGGTTTTGACTTTAAAGCTCTGTGTGTTTTAGTGCGATTACTTTTGTGTTATAGAAAAATTGGTTGGCTGTTACAATAATTTTATTTTGGAATTTTCACTGGCGTACATATGGAGGTATTCATGTTTCAGTTGTGAGAGAAAATGTTTTTTTCTTAAATCTTTAAATACCTGTGGCAACTAAAGGGTTAAGAATTCGGAGTATGTCTGGCACACTTTTTTGACTGGAAATCACACGACGAATCATTTTCCGGTGTGTTTGTGCCGTATCCGGACACTCTGTATAGGACTTTATTTTCAAATTATACACTGCACATAAAATCAAAATTTTCCCATTTGAAGTTACAATTTTCCGAAACAAATTTACAATTTTCCGCATACGCTTTGAATAAACCCTAACTACACATGTTAATTGTTTCTGTCAATTTGAGTCATTTAGAAAGAGCCTTAAAATTTGAACTCATGCAGGAGTTCAAGGTAACATAATTCATTAATATAACTCTCAATAAATAAATTCAGAAAAAAAAATATGTAAAAAAAGAAATATGTATACCTAATAATTAATAATTATTTTTCAATGAGATCACTTGAGCCTAACATTTCATGCATCCATTTACAGCAAACCTATCTAGTTGTATATCAAAAGGCACAATAACCCACTTCTTATAGCACTTTAAAACCATGTATTGCCTTTCTTCTTAAGGCGGCCCCAGACCGACCGGAGTGTGGCCCACACCGCACAAAAGACCGGTTCCATGAATGATACCTTGGAGTCGCCCACACTGCTGCTGCACGATTTTTCGAATCAATCTTTTGTGCGGTGTTTGCCACACTCCGGTCGGTCTGGACTTTAGACCAACAATCAGTGGCGTAGATAAGGGGGGATCAAGGGGATCAATCCCCCCCCCCTCGGTCAGATATTTTTTATTATTACTATAAAGCAAAAGTAAACCTCTTGCTGGAATTACTCAACATGTGTAGTGTTTCATAAAAACGTGAAACCATTTGCAATATAAAATTAGGCACTTTATTTGCTTATATCGATAGAATAGAAACACTACAGCACAGGGCTTTACGTGCATCTACTTTTTCACATTATCTGGAGTTCCGTACAGGCAAGCCCTACTGAAGTTACCTAGAGGTGCTGCTAGAAAAATTAAATGTAACCACTGAATGAAAATTTGTTGCCGGAAAATCTTAATGTTCGGTTCAAAAATTTAAAAATAATGTGGAACACTGAGTGCTCTTCCACAGAAGCGCAATTTCTAATGGGGAAATATACAGTATTATAAAGATTTATTCAGGAGAGTGGAAGGCTAATGCGAATTAAAAGAAAACGCTGCAAAACTGCTTCTAATTTTTGAGCACCCTTTATTGTTTGAGCTTATCAACATTCGTTTTTCTTTTTTTTTTAAGTTTTATCGTATATGGCAGGGCAAAGCAAGTCTTGACTTTCTCCATAGATCGCAATTTTATCGAATTTAATACCAAGAACTCTCAAAGCTACATTTATTTTTTTTACTAAATTGTAGAAATTTCCAAAATTGAAAGTTATATAGTCTTATGCAGGCAATAATTCGAAAACAAATTAATCAAACAAACGAAGTTCCGCGGTACCCCAGGGTTCCGTGAAGATCTCTCAGGGGATTCCCGAAGATATCAAAAAATAAGAAAAATATGGAAAGAGTTTTTGACAACAGAAATCCATACGAAAAATGTTTGTATGTTTTAAAATTCCGAAGCATAGTCTGCTACACTGTACCGCAAAACAACTTAACTGTAAAATATTTAACCAGCATCAGAGACTCGACCGATTTACTTTTACAACTTTCTACTATATGAAATAGAAAAGGAAGTATATGTATGTCTACCAGAAAATAAAGCATGTCTACAGTGTTTGTAACGAGGTTTTCGGGATTTAGATTAAGTCCTAATAAATTTGTGTTAATCAAAACTTTTCTACGATTTGTTTTAACGAATATTTAACAGTCTAAATTTTAGGTTCTACTCACATTTTTGGTATCCTTTTCAAACAATTAGCGGCGATGCTAGGTGTTCCGTGACTCCGAAAAGTTTGGGAACCACTGATCGAACCCAATATAAAGCTCTTATACTTCAATCACAGTAGCGAAAATTTGTGCGAAAATTGGAATATTGTGAACTGGAATACCGTAGTAAAAAAAAAAACAAAATTATCGGTGCAATATATTCATGACTCAGTTTTTTTTTCGTATGGCAAAATTGCTATCTATTTTGAACCAAAATTTGCTTAAAAAATGCTAAATGTGATGTGAAGTGCAATAAATACAAAATTTTTACTCCGAAATTCAACATTTGATAACCGTAAAAGTATAAGTAATCTTGCAAAATGATCCCCCTCCTCCCCGAAAAGCTATCTACGCCACTGCCAACAATAATGAATAAAAAATATAATTTTAATTGATAACTTCTCAAATGATGCATAAAAAAAGACATTCAATTAGTTTGCTAATAGATATTACACTTTTCCCACAATCCAAAACACGTGATGTCGTGAACGTACGCAATCTTATGGAATAAGATTGGAATGGAAATTAATCTTACCTCAGTAAATCAGTTGCTTCTGGTCGATAACTATCCAACAGCTTCATTCCATTTCCATATAAAGACGTTAACGACCATTCAGCAATTATTGCCTTTGGTGAAGAGAAAAAAAATGTTCCATGACGATGATGGTGCGACGCACGGCGCTAAAGATATTACATAAATTATGACGAGATGTAAAGATACGTTTCGACGATAATAATAACAATAACAGAAGATGAATATCAGACACTGATAGTTGACTTTCACAATAGTTTCCGTCATTTTGACGCACTTTTTTCTCGATATTGACATGTTTTTATCAATAGTTTTTTTTCGCGGATGCGATTTACACATAAGTTCAATGCTGACGGATATGGCAATTGAATTTTTTCGCAAATATTGGTAGCCAAAAATCTGATGACAATGAGAAGGTTAAGCTAATTAGTGTCAGTTTCATTACTATTGTGATACTGTGGTTTGATGATGGATTGGTAGTTAGGCCAGAGTAGTATCATGGGACTATTGCTGTGCTTTTTTTGCCGCTTTTATTATTTGAGAATAATTGTTATTAGCTTAAGGGGCTTATTGAGGAGATCATATCGATGAATGACAGTTTTGGAAGGATTTGATATATTTATCGATTAATTATGAGATGAGAGTTTTTATGAATTGCCTTTTCATAAAAATAATCATTTTGCGAAATATTTATACTAGGAATGTCAAAAACCGGACGGTTAGCATGAAAAGCGTTACTTTCACAACGGTTAACCGGGCTATTTTCGGTTTTTTTCCTCCTCCCGGTTTTAACCTTTTTCAGTCTGTAATTCTATTACTTGTTCCCTATGAAAAATATCGTTTTTAAATTTCAGCGCTTAAACATAGTTTCAAACACCCCCCTTTTTGCTATTACTCGTAGAACCATCGCTTCGTCAAATTACTTCTCCTTGTATCTTTGATTTGATTTTGCATACGAACACCGAACAATACGAGTGTGTATGCATTTTTTTACTAAAATTCTAATCAAATCAATGAAAAGACTCGGTTAACCGGAAAATGGGTACTTTGACGGTCTAACCAACTTTGCAATAAACCGAAAAAAACGAAAACTTTTAGCCGGAGGAGAGCGAAGGGTATCCAAATTTCGGCCGCGCCCGAAATTAGCCTCGGTCTCGTTTTTTTTTCAATATCACACATTAGAGATGAAAAAGGTTTTTTTTAAGATTTCACGTTTTCCGTCTCACAAAATTCCTCCAGTTTCTTACAGTACCAATAAAATATTTTCTTTTTCTAATCGATTATTGTTGTTTGTCTTTTAGGTTTCACAAAATTGTCTACTTGTCAATGATCATTAGCACCGTTCTGGCCCAATATCAAAACATTGCAGTAATCGAAAATGATGCAATGGAACGAACTCTGCCGGACTATCTGCGAAATCCATTTTATCGTACTCCTCGTATACGAGAAGCATTGGCATATTCCAGTTGGCTTGGTCCTGGTGAACAATTTGTAAGTAGCCCTTTCATAGAAATGAACAAGTTATACATGCACTCATGAATTTTCTAAAATTGCAGGTACTCGATCGACACACCGAAAAGATTCCACGTTGGGAAATCTATTCGGTGTTGACACATGCCGGATTGGTGGACAGACGACCAAATTTTCAGTAGTTTTCCGTTGATTTATTTTTAAATAAGAATTATATAATTAACATTGTGATTATCATTTTTGTAAATATTTCACACTGACATGTATAATGTATTTGTATATTTTTTTGTACACTTCGATGTTATTGTAGTTTTGAAGAATGCTATTTGAAATAAATAATATGTTGTAATTATTGATCTTTGTTTGCGTAAATACATTTTAACCCTAGAGAGATAATCTACGTCGAATCGACGTACAGAAATTTATCTTTTCTTTATACAGGGTTATTGGTTAAGTCGACCTATTCCCTGCAACACGTTATAATAGGGTCAAAATGCAACAAAATGAGGCCATAAATGTTAGGCCGGTTTCCAATGGTCACTGAGATATATGAATTTTTAGGATTTTTTGAAATAACCTAGAATTTTGCCATTTAAAGTAAGAATTTAAAAAACTACTAAGGTAATGGGCTTAAACTTATTTTTGGATTTTAGTCAACACTATAGCAGACATTTCTTAATCATTTAAAATTTCAAAAACCCATCACAATTCGAAATTTTTAATTTTAAATAAAAAAATATTTTCTTAAATTTTTTTAAAGATATGTTTTAATGTAGTATTACTAAAAAAATTATATGACATGGAGTCTGCAGACCACTGGAAAAATATACGCGTGTTGTCAGCTTTCCAAAAAGGTGTCAATGTCAATACAAATATTTGAAATAATTGAAACAGCTAGCTGCAACTTGTACGGGGACGATCATTTCGTTTGATAAAAAATGAAATAAATGTCATTAAATTCAAAATGCATCGTACGAGTACGTATAATGTACTGCTTTATTTCATTTTTTATCAAACGAAATGATCGTTTGCGAAATGAATGTTTGCTATAGTGTTGACTAAAATCCAAAAATAAGTTTAAGCCCATTACCTTAGTAGTTTTTTTTAATTCTTACTTTAAATGGCAAAATTCTAGGTTATTTAAAAAAAACCTAAAAATGCATATATCTCAGTGACCATTGAAAATCGGCCTAACATTTATGGCCTCATTTTGTTGCATTTTGACCCTATTATAACGTGTTGCAGGGAATAGGTCGACTTAACCAATAACCCTGTATATCATAAGTGAAGCTTTATAATTTGTTGGTTCCAAGATTTAACTCAATTCATGTCTGTAGGCGTAATTACGTGGCAAAGTTATTGGCACACAGCCTAAGATATTGGGGGGTCATATACGTCGAATCGACATATGATTATTATCTTTAATGTCAGTAAAAACTGTAAAATAAATTTGTACTGAAAAATATTTTAATTGCCCCGAATTGACATTTTTATAAATCTTCATAATGTGGATGTGTATTTACTTGGATATAACCACTAAAAGCCTATTTCAATAAAGATATCCTTTATTTTAATCTATTGAAAGGACAGCCCACTTTCTCCTAGAACCACTTTTTTTAATTTAATATTATATAAACAAACAAATGATAATTTTGCAAAACCATGAGTTTAACAGATTAATATTAAATACAAATGATTATATATCTACCTTTTAACAACATTTTACTCTTAACAAAGAAGTTATAAGGATGTTAACTAGCAACACGTCGAATCGACGTATGATTATCTTTTCAGGGGTAAAAAATATGATTATCTCTCTAGGGTTAAAAATTGCCATTAAATTTAATAAAGTTCATTGCCTATATTAAAAATTGGAACATCTGTTGTATCCTTAATATTTTAGTATACACAATTTAAAATATTTAATTAATAATCCCATTTGCGATGTGATTCTTTTGGTGTATTTACTTTCATAAGTATTAAATTTGTATTCAGAATCCCATTGGCATTTATTAGACATATAAGCAACATAAACTGCAAATCTTCTCTTACGAGTAGCTCGTAAAAGTTGGACGTAAAAATGCAATCATGTGTGCTTCCTGATGTGAAGAAAATAATTGGCACAATGACATAAAAATACAAAGTGCAGTGGAAATGTTAAGCATTTTATAATATGCAGGTAGCATAGAAATTACTACCAATATGGCTTTCATACCATCATTTTGAAGTAGAACTAGTACAATGATTTGACACAATATTATATTTTAATCAGAGTGGACGAAAACGGATTGATTTCGCCGTACGTTTTCAGAAATCACCGAAAAGTGTTCACAGTGCACTGTTTGTAATTTCATATGACAACCGACAATAATATTTTGCCTATAAATCGTTCTAAGTTTAAAAAAGTGCTGGTGAAGTCATCGATAGTCATTTACAACATATTTCGTCACTTCAAACTGACCTGACCGGTGACCGTCCATTCTCTTATCATGGAGAAATTGAACATTGGCAAACACACGAAACTGAACAATTTTTTCGGGTGTCAGTTAAATATTGGAGTGAGCCGAAATGTGCTGAATAGGGGAATTCAGGTTTGAGACCTGATTGCTTACACGTTTATATTTGAAAAAAAAATCAAGGTTTCATAGAAAACACGCAAAATAGCGTATTTTCAATGTGGCGATTTATTAGTTAGCTTCCAAAATGTAACGCACTTCAATGGATATTTTTTTTATTATTGTATTCAGATTTGTATGGCTAGATAGCAATTTCTATTCTAATAATGCAAATCCAAAATGGGAAACAAACAACCTTAGATTAGCACACCTAATGAAAACAAACTGTAAATCAATAATTAACTTAGAATATAAACCCAAATCTTCAAATCTTCAATACAACGAAATCATCATTGCATATCTTCTGTCAAGTCAGACAAATCTGACTCACCGAATTTGTATTGGACACACCCTCACAAATGGCAAATCATGTTATATCTTAGCCGCTTAGTATATACTAGATTTGAATATGATTTTAGCAAAACATGGAACTAATACGTAGTCCAGTCAAAATATCCCAATTCAGGCCTCTAAATAGAAAAAAAATAGAGTAAGGCTAATTTCGGTTGTTTTCGATTCAGTAGGGTGCCAGGAGTCTAAGACTCATTACGTCCCAAAAAGGACACTTACTAATCCTTGATCAGAGGTGGGCATGCGAGATGTCATATCAAAAGGGACGCCGAGAAATATATATATTCGGTGTTTGTTTCCTGTTTCCAGGACCCTCAACGGAATAAATCGCGTTTGCATGGAAAATTTTCGTGTTTCCTTACCATCTGTATCTTTCCATACCATAACTACGTGAATAATTCAAGTTGTCACTACCTTTTCATTCAAGAGCAAAATTAATGGTAATAATAATCCATTCAAACGCGATTTATTCCGTTGAGGGTCCTTGAAACAGGAAGCAAACACCGAATATGCAATGCACTCGACTTCCCCTTTGATATGATACCCCGCATGCCGACCTCCAGTCAAGTAATTAATAGTGTCTTTCCGATCAACATTTTTCTTATCAAAATGAGTTTTAGACTCCTCGGACCCACTGATTCAAAAACAATCAAAAATTAGCATCACTTTTAGTTTTTTCTATTTGAAATGCTAATATGACTGGACTATACGTACTCATACCGTACATGAGTACTCTTATTAATGAGTCCGTTCGCGAGAAACCCAATTACGAGGTGATTGTTAAAGAACATTCAGCATAATTTCAGAAGATAGATACCCCCTGCGGTTTATAACAAATATAAAATTTAAGAAATTCATGTCATCTAGCTAGGGCAAAAAACAGTACATACATACAAGTACAGTAAAACACGGATAAGTGCAACACTCTTAAGTGCAAAACTCGGATAAGGGTACACAATTTTCATGCGCCCTTTCCATTCATCCATTCGATTCGATTTTCTATACATTTCAAAACAGATAACTGCACTACGGATAAGTGGACAACCCGCTTAAGGGCATGCATTTTTTGGCAATATTCATGACAGATAAGCGCGCATGTTCATTCCAAAATTTCATAAGAGAACACGTCAAACCAGCGGCCAATCATACGAATTAATTCGATTGAAACCGGAGCAATTTTATAATTAATAATTATACCCTATACCATCAGTGGTTCCCAATCCTTACCAAGTTGCGACTCCATTTTGGGTTCATATTTTTGGTCTTGCGACGCACCTCACAAAGAAAACAAGCTAACCATCTACAGGTATACCGTCAGGGGAGCACCTAGCCTTTCGGCCTTTATCTCCCGGTCCCGCTAAAATGTTTGGACCTTCGGCTTTTTACTGACAAGGTGTTGTTGTCAGACGGAGATTTCTCCATCAGGCGCATGCACACACCATCCGGAATCCAACCCCGGGATTGCATCACTAGCTGGATGACTTGGGTAACAACCTCCAGCCACTACGAGTCCAACACCTTGATGGGCAAAGACCATGGTCCCCTGGGCACACCCATCCCCGTAGTACACTATTCGCTATAGACTTCTCTATAGCAGGTGTGATCCTCCTTCGGCCCCCTATTGGTTAAGCCTTACGTCGAATTCGGGCATGCACACCCCAGGCTCGTTGGACCTGTGACTACGTGCCTGTGCAGACACGTAGCGCTGCTTTTCACATCCAGGCCTCACAAAGAATACAGCGGGCATTATAATTTATTAGAGAGTTTTGCACTGACGTAAAAAACACCGTACATGTAAACCGAAATTTTCAAGGAAAAACTACCGCGCGAAACGTACGTAAAACTTTAACGAGAGTTTTAACTAATTTTATGACACCTAAAAATCGCGACCCGTCAATTCCGGCTGTTTACAGAACATCAACTATATGGAAATACACCCATGCCTACTTGGGACATGCAAAATTATGATATACCTTTTTCGTATACATTAAGCAAGCGAATTTTTATATGGAATGTCAAATTATGTCGTACTATTTCCAACGACATGCTAAAATTCTAATATTTCTCTCTCCCTGCTTCTAGTGGGCCATAAGGTGTTAGATAATCCTCTTACAATTTCGGAATTTCCTATCTATATCTGTTATTCGATAAAAGTTGTGCGAATGTAGGACCTCCAGCCCTAGATTAGGCATTCGTAAATGCGTATACCTCACAGATTTCAAATGGCATTCGAGTATCCTCAGTTTGGTATTTGTGGAGCAATAAATAAATACGTAATAATTTTTTCACTGTATTAAGCATTAAATGGTTAGCGATACTCTTAATCGATAGTCCATTTGGTGGTAAAAAAGAATTTGCGAGTCTTGCTGTCCGAATCGGTTGCGTATTCGAGATTTTTTGACGTAATGGTGTCAAACGTATAGGTTCCATTTAACCGAAAGCTTTTTATATAAAGGCTCAAGCAGGACGTGATGAGTAAAAATCGACGCAGCAAGACGAGCCAGGTAGTTGCGTTTTCAAAACAGACGCGCACAAACATGTCAAATTTTTTGAGTTCGATTTAACTGAAAGCTAAATGGCTGAAGCGTTTTGAAAAAGCTTAGGAGTAAGGAGCTTAGGTGAGTAGGAATCTGGGCCAAAAGACAACCCAGGTGGTAGCGTTTTCAAAACAGACGCACCTTAATATGGCAAAACTCACCTATTCTCACAACACAAACCATTCCTGAACAAGATTGTCGTCGTAGACGGGAACCCAAGACTACCGGAGTGAGAAATATGATTAAAGCCTCTACTCGCTCAACTAGCTCAACGCTCAACCTGCGCTGAAAAGAATGTTAAGCCTTGCAAACTTCTTCATTGGTGCTTTATCGATTTCTTTGACTTTATTTTATAGAAAAGGGCAACAACAACAAATTGGTCTCGGTGATGACACGATCCTAGATGGAGCTGCTTGTAGAAATATTCTGAGACATTACCTCCAGAACGAGCGATGTGCCTACACCGCAGAGGTCGAGTGTCGCGAAGCAATGGAGCGGTATAAAGAACGAGGCAAGGAAGAAGAAGAAGATTTTATAGAGAAGGGCGCAAGTATAATATCTTTTCCTGGTTTCAATAAAAAGAAATGAAAAATATAATTAATTAATTAAGATCACCCGTTTATAGAAATACACATTATGATATAAGTTGGTCCAAAATTATTTAAGTAGGTTTTGAAAGTTGGCAAAGTTAAGAAAAAAACAAAAGGTGCAAAAAAATATTCTTATTTGTCTTTTTCATAGGTCTCTCGAAACCCGAAACAAATGCATTATATAGAGAAAGGTTAATTTATTAATTTACATATTATGAACTAGATTTGAAAAATATAATTATTCTTCTCGTTTCGAATCCTTTTCTTCACCAGAGGTTTGTTTTTCATCTGCAAAAAATGCATTAGAGGGACTTAGCTTCAGTTCTACTGTTATATAGGTAATCAATCACTGTCAAAATTTTGGGAAACGATATTTTCCTGTCCAGTAAACATTTTGGCCGTGATCGTTCGGTCGCCACTCTGTGATATAGGGATTCATAAAGAAACGAGTTTCCAATCTCGATATGACCCGCCGCAAGTTTATTATTCAGAAGATGACAGGAAATATTCTTATCGTAGAATAATAAACTAAGAATTACAAAGTGGTATGGCGACAAGTGTATTAAGGTTTGTATTCGTAGAGACGACTTATGTGATAATCGCTCAGCGATCGCACCTAAACCTTCAGATCTGAGCACTAAATGCGTATATTTTTTCTACAGACATGTTCCTTTAGGTAGGTCATAGTCGACACACGGAAAGTAGTACCATTTTAAAAATATCCAAATATGGCTCGGGATTGGATGCAAAATTACGAA
Source organism: Microchrysa polita (assembly GCA_949715475.1). Taxonomy (NCBI): domain Eukaryota; kingdom Metazoa; phylum Arthropoda; class Insecta; order Diptera; family Stratiomyidae; genus Microchrysa; species Microchrysa polita. The sequence continues at coordinate 56,394,286 of OX454415.1, forward strand.
CGCTGAGCGATCGTCCCATGAGTCGTCTCTACGAACACGTACCTTTACAATCCGAGTTAGGGTAAAAACAAAATTTCCAACTAGGCTGGCATGATTGAAATTTTGATAGCAGTTGCTTAAAGGCCCGCCAAGAAATAAGGTCCTTTTAACCTGCTCATGAAGCTCTCTGAATGAGTCGACAAAGAAAAATTTCAAAAGCTTTTTAACAAAAATTTGTCATTAATTTGCCATTGTCTCGTTTGTAGGATTTTGTGAAACGTCCATTTTCCTTTCACTCATCCTTTGGCATTTTTAAAACCATACATTCTACATGTGAGCTCTACTAGTTCATTCTATGTGTGACTTGACGAAGTTTTAGTTGCTATTTCACTGAATGGAACCTTAAGTTGTTTTCCATGCAATGAACAGACGCACAAGTATTCTAATCAAGTCACGTTTGACTTTATGTTAATACTTTTATCAGCCCCAAACCCAAATATTAAAAAATGAAAAGTTTTGATGCCAAATTGTTGACTCTTGCCATATTAAGGTACATCTGTTTTGAAAACGCAACCACCTGGCTCGTCTTGCTGTGTGGATTTTTACTCATCACGTCCTGCTTGAGCCTTTATATAAAATTTCAGCCGTTTAGCTTAGCTTAACGTCAAAAAATTTAGAAAACGCAACCGATTTGGACAGCAAGACTCTCAAATTCTTTTTTACCATAAACCGGACTATCGATTAAGAGTTTCGCTAACCACTTAGTTTTTCATTAAATAAAAGTGTTAATGATCGCCTCCTAGACTATAACTTGAAGTGAATGATTCAGCTGAATAAAAGCTAGATGCAGGATATTTTCAATAATTTTCCAGTGCAAAGTTGTAGTACTGTGGACATGATACTCTTGAAAACCCATACTTTAAATTCGAGGATGAGGTCCATTTGCGTAAATCTCAAAATTAATTTCGATAAACAAAAATAGAATAACCTCATCTCAAAACAGAGAATTCATATCAAATTTCCCCGTGCAAATGACAAAGGACCCCCTCTCCCTCTTAATACATACTATAATTGGGTCATAACTTTCCACAAAATATTACTAGTGACCTGAAATTCTTATAATTGTCTAATTTTGCTATATCTTTGAAGTTGTTAGAAAGTAGAATCTCTTCTCTATACCGTAACCCCTTGTGGGGCATGGTGCCTTGACTCAGCCGTTTATAGACTACTTCGAGTCAACGTTACATTGCATATAGTTTTCGGAGTGTATATAATCTTGCAAGCACTATATATAAATATTTAGAATATACAGGGTGTCCGGAAACTGCCGCATAAACGCACCGGATTGCGATTCCTCAGTTGATTTCCAGCAAAAAAGTAGCACGGAACATACCCCCTCAGCTTAACCCTTTAGCTGCCACAGGCATTTTAAGATTTTTGAAAAAATCATTTTCTTGCACGACTTATATCTCCAAAGCTAGATCAGCCAGAATAGTGAAATAAAATGATTATTACAGCCAACAAATTTACCTATAAAATAAAACTAACTGCACTAAAATCGGATAAGAGGTTTGGTTTTTAGAGAGCTTCAAAGTCAAATTTGCGTGATTTGACCCAAAAACAATATTTTTTTCCATCTCAATTTTCTCCAACTTCTGCCAAGGTGAGGTGCTTGTACGATTCTTTTAAAAATTGGCGCAAAGTCTTGTAATCATATCTTTCTTACATTATTTTAATCTAGCTCCATTACTTCTAATAGTTTTTATACGTTAATTGTAGAAAACTAGGGTTAATTTTAGCTCAAATTCAATACAATTCAATTCACACTGCCCCTAAAGATCTGCAATTGGTAAAATCTATTCAAAGTATGTCGAAATCGAGCCAAAATTAACCCTAGTTTTCTGCACTAAAACTGTTAGAAATAATGGAGCTAGAATAAAATGATGTAAGAAACATATGATCGTAAGACTTTGCGCCAATTTTTAAAAGAATCGTACAAGCACCTCACCTTGGCAGAAGTTGGAGAAAATTGAGATGGAAAAAAAGATTGTTTTCGGGTCGAATCACTCAAATTTGACTTTGAAGCTCTGTAAAAACCAAACCTCTTATCCGATTTTAGTGCGGTTAGTTTTATTCTATAGGTAAATTTGTTGGCTGTAATAATCATTTTATTTCACTATTTTAGCTGGTCTAGCTTTGGAGATATTAGGCTTTAAGTCGTGCAAGAAAATGATTTTTTCAAAAACCTTTAAATGCCTGTGGCAGCTAAAGGGTTAAGCTGAGGGGGTATGTTCCGTACAACTTTTTGCTGGAAATCAACTGGGGAATCGCAATCCGGTGCGTTTATGCGGCAGTTTCCGGACACCCTGTATATATATATATATATAGAAACTAGAATAGGTCTGATCAAAGGTCCAAACAACAAACAACGTTCTCGTTCAAATTATGGAAATGTACACACGTAGCTTCAATTAAACTCAGCGCCGGTCCTAGGTTCTATGGCGCCCTGTGCATGTGCGTGGAAAGTCGCCCTTTTATTTGTCTTTTCGATTCGTATTATTTGGGGAAGTTAAATGAGGGAAGAACTCTCTTTTCGGGCGCGGCTAACATTTGGATACCTTTCACCCATGACGTAGGGTTATGATTTTAATCGTTAGTTTATATAGTTTGTAATTTCAAAAGTTAAAATTGCACAAAAAACTAAATTTTTATGAGTATAATGTATCTTTAAGGTGAAGTGTCTATGCCTTTACCATGTAGTCCATTTCTGTTCAATTTTAAGCTCCGGATAGAGTTCGAGCGGAATGAAAATGAAACGGTAATGAACCGGCATAAAAACCGTGGTGAATTTAAAATTCTAGCTTCGAAAATTGCTACAAAGGCGTTTTACGTCCTAAATCATCTTAAAAATAACTAAAAATAATAATTTCCCCCTTGTCCGAATGCATTTTCAACGTGAAAATGAGTCGACTCTGTAGCATATTCTCCGTCGGCCGTGGTGAGTTTTGCAAACGTCAAACCGATTCACTGTCCACGACGAGTTCATCGTGGAAATTATCTTATGACCGGGGAATCGAAAAATAACACATAAAATGGCAGAGACAAATTGTGAAACCATTCTCGGATTTTAGTTTATGGAATTCCCCAGCATTTACCACATATTCCACGACAGTATGTATGCATTTTCATTGAGAAAATCGCAGCGGACTAAAATTTCATTCTCATTCCGCCCGAGGTGTATCCAGGCCTTTACAATGAGTCACAGCCAAAGTGAGCTCTTACATACATATAGCGGAAATTCGTTAACTCGAAACTCCTTAAATCGAAGAAAATCCGATTCCCCAGATCATTTGATCAAAATATAATAAAAAAAAACTCGATAATAAAAAAAACTCTATAACTCGAATTTGAATTCTTTGTTTTTTTAAAACTGTTAACTAAATATGTATAGGATTTAGTAACTCTTATCGATAGTCCGGATCTCCTTTAACTGGGACGAGTATAGGACAGTGCAGCCCCACCTCCATACAATTTTGACAGCTGCTGTTCTAGTTCTATATAGAACAACTTGTAGCCAACTTCATGCTCAAACTTGTATAGAAGTTGCTGTTCTGTCCTATACTCGACCAAATAATCGCTGTTACCTTTAACTTGTCTACATTTGCGGCGCATGGACTGGGCATGAACTAATTTCTATGTCAGCTGTCGAGATTCGAGATTGTCCGATTCCAACCGACCCCAAAATAAGAAAGGTGAACGCAGGATTCGTTTAATGATGTTTTTTCCTCCTCAACTTAGGTACTTTAGACAATTTAACTCTCTAGAAAAAGCTTTTGAAATGTATTCTATTGAGCATCTCTGAATGGGCGTCCCATAAGTCAGGAACTGGAGCTGGCACTGGCCATGCAGTTTCAATCGGAGTACTCTCCTCATTTTCTGATGAACAATACTCTGAGTTCTGAATGAACGAGAACGAATTGGTTAAATGCAGTTTTTTTTAGTTAATTACAGACAGATTTTCTGTTGTACTTTACATACAAAGGTACAATTTGGGTGAAGATGAACTCATTAGTCATTACTATACAACATAGTCGTATGCAAGTAATTAAACCATTATGAGTTTCTTTCGCCTACACGAAGAGATGATAATTTCATACATGCATGGTCTTCTTTCGTGCACATACCCTGCACTTGGTACTTATTTAAAGCACTTATTCCGTCAGAACATGATGCTTCTAGATCAGTCGTTCTTTTAACCGATAGTAACTAAATCGACTGAATTTAAATCATTTCGTCTAAAATGCTCAGTTTGATGATATTTTTCTTGGCTGATAACGACAATCACAATAAACACAAAATATAATTTTTATAATTTCTAAAATAACTTAATCAGTACAAGCAAGGTCATTGAAAAAAATTTTCCAAACTGAAATCGTTTGATATATTGCGAATATATTTCTTCGGGGTAACAGACAAAAAACAATTACTAAATTACCTATCTACTATCACCAATATTTTTTTTTTAATGTTGGAGTGCACTTAAATGATTCATGTTATTGTTATTGATTTACAGAAAACAGATGGATTCGACATTAGAATATTGTTGCTTTAAAGAAATTATGGTCATTTCCGTACTGATAATATTCAATAAGATGTGAATGACATGGCCATCCTCTACCAATGGCAATAACATCATATTGTTTGATGTTTTGAATTTCCGTTGAAAGTTGAATGTCGGCTAAATGCAATGCTAATCGTTATTTACGCATTTACTTAACTTTTTAAAATCTAGATTAAATTTTAACTGGGGAGTTGTATCCCATAAAGCTCTCCACTGACTTCAGAAGATTTGGCAAAATCTTGAGATCTTACAAAATCTAGGATAAAATCTTCAATATTTCCAAAAAACATAAATCATTAAATCAAAATTGTATCAATTCGATTTTAGTTTTTGTTGCAACGAAGTTGTATATAGCCTTTTCAAGTCAAGTAAATAATTGGCCGAGTGATATAGATTGATTTCGGAAGCTAAAAAATGTTAAATTTCCGAATCAACGAAATGCTGTTCCGAATCAAATAAATAAACTTCCGAGCCAATTGAATATATTTCTAAATGAAAAAATAAATACCCAAATAAAAAAAAAAAACAAATTTCCAAATCAAGTAAATAAATGTCTAAAAAAAAATAAACTTACAAAAGAATTAAATAAATGCCCAAATAAATAAAAAAATTACTAATCAAATGAATTTTTACGTCAAAAAACATATCAAATTCGTATGAAAGAAGCATTTTAAAATAATAGAATTGGATTATCAAATAATATGCTTTTCTTTTAAGCGAATTTAGTTTACGCATTAAAAATGAATTATTAGTTCATTCTGAAAGTAATGAAAAATGACTAATAATAGTAAGTTTTATTACACACATCAGTCACTGGCTGATCAAAATCGGATGCTATACATTGCTTGCTAGGGCGCCGCTTGCTGTTTCCTAAAGTACTCTACAATTGCAATGTTTCTAGATATTTCGTTTGGTACAAAATATTTAGCTTTCATTCAATTTAATTGAATCAAATTATTATACTATGACGTCCAAAACTGCTTGCGCTATGGATCATTATATACAGGGTGTCCGGAAACTACCGCATAAACGCACCGGATTATGATTCCTCAGTTGATTTCCAGCAAAAAAGTTGTACGGACCATACCCCCTCAGCTTAACCCTTTAGCTACCACAGGCATTTAAAGATTTTTGAAAAAATCATTTTCTTGCACGACTTAAAGCCTAATATCTCCACAGCTAGACCAAGTAGAATAGTGAAATAAAATGATTATTACAACAAATTTACCTGTAAAATGAAACTAACCACACTAAAATCGGATAAGAGGTTTGTTTTTTACAGAGTTTCAAAGTCAAATTTGCGTGATTTTACCCAAAAACAATCTTTTTATCCATCCCAATTTTCTCCAACTTCTGCCAAGGTGGGGTGCTTGTACGATTCTTTTAAAAATTGGCGCACAGTCTTACGATTATATGTTTCTTACATCATTTTATTCTAGCTCCATTATTTCTAACAGTTTTAGTACCTTAAGTGCAGAAAACTAGGGTTAATTTTGGCTCGATTTCGACATATTTTGAATAGATTTTACCAATTGCAGATCTTTAGGGGCAGTGTGAATTGAATTGTATTCGAGCTAAAATTAACCCTTGTTTTCTACACTTAACGTATAAAAACTGTTAGAAGTAATGGAGCTAGATCAAAATGATGTAAGAAAGATATGATCGTAAGACTATGCGCCAATTTTTAAAGGAATCGTACAAGCACCTCCCCTTGGCATAAGTTGGAGAAAATTGAGACGGAAAAAAATTGTTTTTGGGTCAAATCACGCAAATTTGACTTTGAAGCTCTGTAAAAACCGATTTTAGTGTGGTTAGTTTTATTTTACAGGTAAATTTGTTGGCTGTAGTAACCATCTTATTTTGCTATTCTAGCTGGTCTAGCTTTGGAGATATTAGGCTTTAAGTCGTTCAAGAAAATGTTTCCGGACACCCTGTATATATATAACATAATATTTTCTATGGTGACTTTGATTTTGTAGTATTGATGACATTTGTAAATAAGAATTTTATATGAAAAATTAATTGTAAACAAATTTATGCTCATCCGCAACACAATGCTGCAACTTTGTAGTCGGGCGTAGGAAAAATGGGGGCAAGAAAAACGAAATTTCAAAATTAATAGAGGCTCCAAATAAATTAATCATCAATATTCCTGTTGCATAACTGTATACTAGCAACATCAAAATTTACACTATTGCGAGAAGTACATTTAAATAGATTGCAATGCGTTGAGTGGTATAAATTCGTTCAAATACAAAATTTTTTAATAGTGTGTATTCCAGTGCATTGCAGCTGGATACTCAAACCAATGAAAAAGCCAATAAGTAGTGGTTTAATAACGTCTTTTGTTGATTCGGAAATTAATTATTTTGGTCCGGAAATTTATTATGTTATGTTGATTCGGAAATTTAGTTTTTCGGTCAAAAAATAATTTTCTTTTATCCGGAAACGTATTTTGTTTATTCAGATCTTTTTTTACTCGGATAGTTATTTATTTGACTTGAAAATGCTATAAATAGGAGTTTCAGCAACGCCGTCTATATATTAAGGCCGCAATGCAGAAGCTTAGACGTCAGCTTATAAATTTTGGTTATGTTTGCCAAAGTTGTACTGTTTTGTTTTTGATCTTAATTACGTCATATGCTTGTTTTTGTTGTTTGTTCGCATCCGCCATAAATTTAAGAGCTAAACTATGATGGCATTGTACAGTTGAGTCACGGCTATGATATACCTACACCCAGAAAAAAAATACTTTTATTAAAGAAAAATTACATCGGACATATGCAATTTTGGATATGATTTGGAGCCGAGCCTTTTGGGACAATGATAAAAATATGAAGTGAATATTCGATTATAACAATGAGTTTGTTGATCGATTCTATGTAAAAATTTAATTGAATTTTATTAAACAAAAATAGAAAAAAAAATTTTTTAATTTTTTTTAATATTTTTTACATTTTTTTTACTTTTTTTTTGTGATTCAAATTTTTATATTTTTTTATTCATAAAAAACCATATGCCGAAACTTGGATTCGAGCCCAGTCCGCCTGCGTGACAGTCCGTTCACATTGCCATGAGACCAGATGTGGAATGCTGTCAACGTTTCTAAAATCTTAACTACTTGATACGCGGTGCAATACAAAATTCAAATGTTTATACATAGATGGTAAGCCAAATAATCATAGTTCCCATGAATGAATGAAAGAATTTGACTTACTTCATTCTAAGTCATTTGTTGCATTAGTTTTATGTGGGCATGTCTTCATTTCTATTACTACTAAAATCATAAATTCTATGAAAGTGTATTTGACCCAATCGCATTTTTAATTAATTATATTCAAACTTCATTTTCTTCTTCCTTGCCTCGTTCTTTATTCCATGGCTTCACGTTGCTCGACCCGCGGTGTAGGCACATCGCCCGTTTTGGCGATAATATCTCAGCATATTTCTACAGGCAGCTTTATCTTGGATCGTGTCATCGCCGAGACCAATGCGTTGTTGTTGCTTTTTCATTTGACACATCAATTGAAACTTCATACGACTAAAGAAATTTTCTGTTTATTTATTAATAAATCATCAGATGTTTACTAGAAGTAAAGTAAAAACTTCATTGGTTTTAATACACGTTTTTTCTGGGTGTAGATGGCGTTGGTTTCAGTCGTGCATCTCAGAGTGGTAATTTAGGAACGTGGAAGATTACTACCATAGTGTGAACTAGCAATGCGTATCGAAAGAAAACATATCGACAATTCGATATATTTTATCGATATACCGATATATCGGTCTAATAACTATAACAAACAGTTCATGGTGAACGAAATTTTTTATTTATATGTACTGTGTTTGAAAAAACTGATCAATCTAGGGATCGTCCTTTAATGTTAAAAATATTATATTATTATATATTATTATCTTGCAAAATCATGTGGAATTTCAGTGCTTAGAATATTATATAATTTTTGGTATGTATTATGAAACGAATCAATTTCAAAATTATCGAAATAGGACTAGGATGTACGTAAAGCATTCATGTGTGAACAATATTTGAAGAAATAGACACCAGGGGCCGGATTCCGCAAGAATGAATTCTGCGATACCCACTTATTTCGGTGTACACCGACAAATATGCGATTTTGCAAAAGTGCAATGAATTTTCTTCCACAAATCACGGCTGAATGTTGAAAATGCGATTCTGCAAGTATGCGATGAATTTTTTTTTAAAGCACTCATACTCATTTTACTTGTATTTTTATCACTGGGCGGAATTCTGTTAGAGTGAATTTTGCGGTGTACATCGCAAATTTCGAAATGCCATTCCGTAACAATGCAGTGCAGTGATATTAACAATTTCACGAGAGAGCTTTCTGAATAGCAAAAGAGGTATTCCGTAAAGGTGTAATGTATTTTTATTATTATCCGCGGTGCGCATTTTGTGTATTTTGAGGAATTAAAGTGAATTTTCTTTCGTGTATACAATCAGGGCAACAAGTGACTAAATAACAAAATGACGGTCGAGAAAAGTAAATATTGCACAAAAAGATTATTTATTGCCATTTTTTTAATTTTAGCGGAACGATATGTAATATCCGTTTTTTTTTATGTATATTGTTGAGTTTGTAGTTATTTAAATTATTATTTTTTTTTTAAATTCTCAAAAACTAAAAAAGTTAACAGCACTAGCATCCACTTTTAACAGTTTGGGAGCGGCTGTGAAAAATTCACAAAAGGAGTGAAAGTTTTGGACCGGCCAGAAATAAATGTTTATGAAAGAATTGTGCAAATGATTTGTATGGTAAATTTTACATTGTTTCAGACTGCAAATCAAAGAATGAAATGCGATACGATAAAATTAAAAGAAAGCCACTAACTCCCTTTGAAGAAAGGGTGTGTAGTAAAATCGCGCCTGCAACTATAAATGGCGACAACATTGTGTAGGAGTTCTTCACAAAACGTAAACGTATTTTACAAATCAAGGCAGACATTTTTTAATGTAGGATCGAAGTTCCAATACGGGTGAAATAATCGGCATGCTTTGTATTTAACGTATATATGTTCATACATCTGATATGAAACTAACTCGTCGTGCCTTTGGTTTTGAGTACGCACACACTTATCTCTGATAAAAAAAAAACAACATGTAGACCTTTTCCACCCCTTCGGAGACACCCTGTTAGCTTTGTCCTAGCAAGTTTTAAGGTATTCGTGTCGAAGAATGTAACCATTCAACACATTCCTACCAAATCTACCAAAATTGAGTTGAGTCGTTCGTGAACAGACGAACGGATGGACGGACACAAATCGATTTTATATGGATTGACTCAAGATGGTTTTTTTTAATTAAACTAGGGGGCTTCGCCCCCTGCTCGCTACGCTCGTCAACATTAATATCAAATTAACGACGCAACAATTAGAAGTGATTTTCTGAAAGATTATTTTGACTTGTAAAACTTTTTTTTTATTTGCAAAATTGTTTATTTCATTTCATTTGCAATTAATTTGTATTGAAAAAAAGTGACTTTTTATTGAAAATAATATAAATAAACGTTCTACGACCCGAGTCTTCTTTCGACATAAGCCGAACCGAATGTCGTATGCCTGTTTACACCGCATCTGACAAAAAAATTCACTACGTGACTTTTTTTCACCCAGGCTATATAAACTTTCACTCTCTGCTGAAAAATCACTAAATTTGCACGGTGTATTTTCGATCGGTGTACATTCACAAAAAATCATTTTTGCGGAATCCGGCCCCAGGGTGGAATGGTTCAGGTTTCAAAAGAAGGAAAACTGTTGGAATTATCGTTTTTCTAAAATGCATTTGAAGAGTGGAAACTTCTCCGCTTGATATTGGAATCATTCCACTCTACTCTACCATTTACACGACTCGTGTAAACCTCGCTATAGTACACTCCCAACCAGATCAGGGTTCTTACTAAAATCGCTGTACGTCAACTGATTCTGCTTTAATGTTTTCGACCAAAAGCTATGGCTATGCTATAGACGCGAGGCCTAACAGGCCTTAGTATAGTGATTTTAGCTGAAAAAATGATGAAGCCCAAAAATCCATAAAAGAACTGACTTTTGATGCCAAATTGTTCTATGGCCTGACCGCATTATGCAGTAAAAAGTTAGACTTTTTTGCGCGTCACATTTGAGGGGGAGGGGGTGGCAAAGGGGTGAAATTATGATTTTTCGCCAATATCTTGTTAACTGTAATATTTACAGGAAAATGTTCTGAGGACGATTTAAACTACACAACATTTCCTTTCTAATGATATACTATATCATATACCTTCTCTTGGCAGATTATATACTAGACCTAAAAACATTCGGTGTAGTTTAGATTATTTGATAGTTACATTTGGCGCTCTAACTCCTGAAGTAATTTAATTGGAGCCATGGTAATTGGGATAACTATTCCTAACAATATATAGCTGTCCCACACGGAGACTCAGGCTGCGCCGACAAAGCATTCTCCTATATCCCCTATTAACATTTAAAAAAAAGACATGCCTGTAACTTATCGCCGAATCACAGCAGGCGGAAAAAAATTTCGTAAACGTTAAGGCTAAGACCCATTAAAGCCTCCACCAAATATTACTTCGATCTGATTAAAACAAAGGGTACCTTCCATACAAAATGACCCGAAAATTGCCTACGAGCAAAACTTTAATTTTGGTTGACTTATTCCCTTATTTCTTAATAAATTAGTGGCCACAGAACGATTTGGCATCAAAAGTCAGCTCTTTTTTTGGATGTTTGGGTCTAGAGCTAAAGTCACTATACTACCTCAGTTGAACATGACAGAGCCTTAATTTACAGAGCCAAGAAAATGTTCTTTGAGGGAGTTAATGTTTGCACCCTTTTGAAACCTTTGGATAAGCCTCCCACCAAAATATGACCCCAAAAGACCTAAAGGCAACGGTGCACGCTGCGTCGAAACATTCCCGATAGGATGTGCAACTGCATTACAAGCTTGATACACCTACATATTTTCGAAAATGTCGTTATTACGCAAATTTACCATCATTAGCACGAATTCCAAATTACGCGTTTGGAACATCATTTGCTCAATAATGACTGAAGACGCCATCTGTCGTATAATGGAAGAACAAGAATTTTTTCAAAAATGTTGCATTTGTTATCATTTCTGTTCAAATTCTTTAAGAAAAGTGTGTCTTCAAATTATTGAACAGAATATTCATCAAAATATCGCTATTGTGAGGGACATTTTCACCATTTACACAAACGTCAAAAGTAAATGACGAATTCTAATGACGAAAACATATGTGTCACCTCAATTTCGAACTTTCATCATCATGACGGATTATCGTCATGATGATTTTGCGACCTGTCCAAGGCCTTAAAGTCAAAAAGCTAAGGGATTTCTCCATCCGAAGAATTTTTCAAATATGAACTCAGACGAATAAGTTAATTTCATTAGTTTTTGCATAAATTGGGCTGATTACCGACAGATACGACCCTGTTGGGCGAGCTAGCCCGGTCTTCATTACCATAATCATCAGAGTTCCACCATCCGATAAAGGATACTTGTGAATTTATAACGGCGCTTTTCCATGTTTTATAACTTTCATCTTACCCACAATTGAACATATCTAAGCGCATCATCACACAGGAATACTTTAAACTAAAACTATACATATACAGTCTTCACGTCCAAAAGCCTTACGTGTAAGTAGCATGTAAATTAGTAGGCACGGAGTCTCCAGTTTCACCGGAAAGCCTATCATTTGGAATTACTTAATATTTTTTTGTATGTATGTTATCAATCATTTGAGTAAATAGATTCTCCGCGGAGAAAAAATAAAAAGTGACTCACAGATTTCGAATAAACAACATTTTAATGCTTTTGCATCATTCAGACAAATAAACTCTAAATTCATCCAGAGAAAACCACTTTGGACCCGCTTATACCTACCTATACTGTCGCTGAATAATATCAAATCGTTGCTATAACGTGGGGCAAATTTATAGCTTTACTAAGATGTTTTTCCACCGTGATTTAATAATACTTATTATTTTATTTATTTATTATTTTATTTACCTCTTTGAATTTTAAATCGCATCTTTTTTACAACCATTTTCATATTTAAGCGTTTGCAGTAATTGAATCCTTTTCGCCTGTTTGATCTTCTATTTACGATTATATAATCGTATCTTGTTGAATGAATTTCGAATATTCCCGAAAAAGTATAAATATCCATCTCATTCAAAAGGACATGTTTTCTAAAAATAAAAATCATGATTGTTATCTTAATATACAAATACCTTTCGTTTGTCTCCTTTTTTTGCACTCGTAACTTTGAAATCTGAATCCTATTTACGCATCTATTATTAAGTATAACACAGACATACGGTACATTACCGCCTTTAAACCTTATTCAACATCAAAGCAACATTAATCACAACGTGACAAAAGCAACCATATCCTTTCCAGAAAACGCTAGACTAGAATTCAGCTTGGTTGATCCCGCACTCAGCACAATACGATATGGAAGCTGAAATTATGGACTTCAGCAGGAAATATGGAACTCACGCAACTACGAGTACGTGGTGCGTACAGCATGCATGAATGAATGGGAGGCATGCATTCATATGTAGTAATACTAATAAAGGGGCACATTTACTCGCAGTGAGCTACACACACAGGATTTAATCTATACATCTAGTACAGTATGTACGAGTACCTACATATTCGCATTTCCAAATTCAAATACGCCGGAGAGTGAAACACAGCAATCAACCTACATGCTGAACACTATACCACCCAATGGGAAAACCCGATTATCTGACCCAAGGAATCCAACATCATAACCACCAAGGACCGACCTATCCCACTTCAACCTACTCGTATGGTATAGCCTGCGGTCATTAGCCACTAAAATTGTTGACATGGCTAGTAATGGTGACTAGGGCCAGGCTGGGATGGCTGAAAGACAATATTCCCAACTTTGTTACTGTGCATATTCGCACCAGGACGTTATGTCTAATCTATACTTCTAGAGTTCCACTCATATTTTCCCTTACATCGTGACCGTTCTAGGTTCTATATCGATTCAGGTATTTTAAGGTTCAAAGCTCAACTATAGTTTGCCATCGAGTGTAAGTCGAAAGAAAGGCTTAAAATATCCACACAAGAGTATGACCAAAGATATTTCCAGGGACAACCTCCATGGTATGTTGAATGGACTCTCTCCCGTCCAATGATGGGTATATAAAGGGAACATAACATTCATATGATGAACAAATTGAATCGAGCACGACTCACAGTCAGGTCGCACGCAGTCTTCAACATCGACTTCGTCTCTTCTTGCCGGAGTGGAATAGTACACGCGTCGTAATACTGAAATTTGATATTGTTAAATTTAAAGAACATTTCCCCAACCATTACATCGCGAGAAGATTCGCGGATCGTGACCGGCTACAACCAGATTTCCACATTTCATCTGAGTTCTGATTATAAGAAACTCGAACATTTCTGGGCAATTATTCGATAGAATTGCACAAACAAGGTGTCAGTGGACTAGTGGTCAGTGAATCATCTGTATTGTCTGGTTTGGAAGTAGATGTGCTTAATTGGTGGAACTAGGACTATTTTGTGAATAGTATTCCAGCGAAAGACAATTACGTGGTGGTTGAAGTGGTAATTTAGTGAAGATGTATCTGAAGAAAGTGTTCTTTGTTCTGGGATTCCTTTCTTTGCTGGTGATGAATGCAATGGCGTGGCCTGCAGTTAATACGCAAATGGTGAGAATATTAATTTTATAGAATAATTTTTATAGTAAGTAGAGCTTAATACGTAAATATTATGCTGGAAATAGAACGGAAATCAGCGTTGCGGCAGACGATAGCAGCACAGCAAAAATGTAAAAAAAAAAAATATTTTAGAGTTTGTATTTATCTTGTAATTCATATCATCTAAAAATGATTTCTTTTTATACATTTTTTAAAATATTTTAATCTTTACCATTACATAATATACTCTAAGCGCCTTCTACCGCCCTTGTTGAGAGAATTTTAAATTAGTTTTCTTAATTTTTAAATGAAAATTTCAGTACTAAAACGGAATGCAAGTTAACATTATGTACCCACTATTCGCTTTGTGAAGCAAGGACTTCAAATGTATGCTACAAAAATGTTCTGTGAAATTAAAAATATACATGATAGCTTGAGGATATATAACTTCTCAGAAAATACTTCCTATAGTGTATTAAGTGAGCCAGAGCAGAAGTGCAGTTAATTTATTAATTTATTCTTTTGAATAGCCAGACTCGGTCGATGGTTGCTTATTATTACTATTTTTGCCAGGAAAGTTAAAAGGGGGCTATCTGGTGCATTGTGTTTAATTAATTTCTCGTGACCTGATTTTTATGAAACTTGGCATCTATACCTACACTTTCGATGATCATGACTTGGATGCTGTTAACGGAAATGTAATTCATCATCAATGTGGCACGATAGCACGACGTCGGGCCTTGGCCGCCAGAATCGTTGACCTCCAATTGTCGCGGTTACGTGACCTCGTCCTCCAGTTTCGGAAGCCCAGCAGCTGGTGGGCGTCTTCACCTACGGAGTTCTCCCAGCGAGCTCTCGGTCGTCCACGCAACCTCGCTCCGTCAATTCGTTGTGCGTTCATCACTTTATTTGGCATGCGATTATCGTCCATCCGTTCTACATGCCCCGCCCATTGCAAACGTTGAAGCTTCACGATTTTCGATACTTCCAGCTCATCGTACAATTGATACAACTCATGGTTGTACCGGATACGCCATTGGTCTCGCTTGCGAACGGCCCCGAAAATTCGCCGAAGGACCTTTCGTTCGAATCGGTCTAGCAAAATTTCGGAGGCTTGGGTGAGGGTCCATGTTTCGCAGCCATAACATAGCACGGGTCGGATGATCGTTTTGTACACGCGGAGCTTCGTGTTCCTGTGCGCAAGTTTCGAATTAATTATAGGGAGGACCGAGAAATATGTCTTATTGGCTAGTTGTATCCGTCGCTTAATTTCGTCGGAAATGTAATTAGCCAGTAATATAACAATTAATATAAATATAACCTATTGAAATTACTTTTTCGACAAGTTCGAGCACTTTCTTTGCTATTTTCTTGAATGCATGATCCATTGGTGACCACAAAAATGTTTCAGAGATTGCAATGTTGACCAGTGACTGGAATAACAGTAAATCATCTAAAGGTCCAGAGATCGAATCTCGGCGTAGTCCAGGAAATAAGTGCTTGCAACATACATATACATACATACACTCCTCTATATGCAATGAGTGAACGCACCATGCCCCACAAGGGATTAGGGTACAGAGAAGAAGATTTCAGTTAACATTGGCGAAAAATCATAATTTCACCCCTTTGCCACTCCTCCCCCCAAAACGGACGCGCAAAAAAGTGTAACTTTTTTCTGCGTAATGCGGTCAGGCCATAGAACAATTTGGCATCAAAAGTCAGGTCTTTTTTTGGATGTTTGTTTTTATATTTTTTCAACTAAAATCACTATACTACAAGGTTTTTTCGGTAAGTAATTTTAACCCTCTAACCGTAAAATTTTATTGCGCGCAAATTTTTTCATGGGAATTTTTTTTATGCGTTTTGTGTTCCAAAGCACAAATCTGAAAACGGCCTAGTGATATCTTTACTAGTGTACTAGATGAAGAAGAAAAATGTCGGCCTCAGGGACGACTTACCGGCTTAAGGGGAAAAAAGCAACACGGGTGTTTTAGTATGAATTAATTGTGTTTTTCATATTATAGGCGAAAAAATAAATATTATAAAGATAAAAGTTAAGTATAATTAGTTGGTTTTGATTATGATAAATCGAAGAAACAATTTTTCGAGCTGGAGCAGCATAAATGTAGATTACCCTTTTGGCAAACGCACTGTGTTACGAAGGACTTGCAATGTTTACATTTCTTTCGACTTGGTTCTTTATCCAACCAAATTGGAAAATGGTCGAACTTATCAAATCTAACATCGGGAACTAGATGTAATGTTTTTTTTACCAATGCTCGAATTAGTGGGCGCCTCAGTGCGGTTAAAGGTGGTCGACCAACACCTCTCCTATTATATACCGTCACATGATCATACGTTTCAAACCATTTCTAATCATTTTTGGGGTTTTTTAGAATTTTTTTTTTTCAAAAAACCCTTATGAAATCGATTTTGTCCGTCCGTTCGTCTGTCCGTCTGTTCACTAAATAACTCGCGAACGGCTCAACCGATTGTCATGAAATTTAGTAGGAATGTGTAGAATGGTTACAGTCTTTGGCACAAATACCTTAGAAGTTGGTAGAAAGAAGATAACATGGTGTCCCGAACGTTTGAAAAAGTAGACTTTTTTAGTTTTTATCGAAGATTGACGTACGGCTATTTAAATCAAAGATCTAAACGAGTACATCTCATATCAGTTAAAATTTTCCAGTTGTGAGTAACGGTAAAAAGTTATTGGCGTTTAAAGTTTAACTTCCTTTCCGACCTCCGATTTTCTAAACCGTTATAGGGAACGATATGAAACTTTGCACAAAGATTGGCCAGTATGGCCTTATATACGTTAAATATTAAGGTTGTTGACTTTTGCTAAGGAAAAGTAAATAACAGTCAATTTGTAAAATTTAAATATGTTCGTGTGTAGCCCCTCTTAGGTTTCCAAATTTGAAAATTCTGCTAAGGGTTTTTAGAAAATTATATAGGGAGTATGTCTACGAATTTTCATTCGAACAACTCTATCTAAACCGGAAATATAGCCAAGTAAGTATTTTGTAAGGGCCTTTCAGAATGCAAGGGAATCCTCTTAAGTAATTCTTCAATGCATATCTTTTAACTTGATGAAACAATGAACATGAAATTTGGTGGAAATGCATAGAATGGTATAGTCTTTGTCACAAATATTTTTGAAGTTTGTAGGACTAAGTTAACAGGGTGTCCCTGAATAGCTGCAAAAGTATACATACTTGTTCAATACTCGATGGCTCTTATGTCAGGGGACACAATGGAATCATTTAATATAAGTTGCTTTTCCTTGATTAAAAAAACAGTAACAGTATATTTACAGCTAATAATTCAGTTCATGTATAAAGCCAAGCCATCCTTACGTTTGCCTGAGTTTCTTTTTGCTCAAAGGCCATCAGAAATCTTATATCGAAAAATAGTCTAATTTAGACCAATCCAAAAATAGATTTACAGGAAGCATTTCATTAATGCTGTGCACAATTCTTATCTATTGCTTATAAAATATATGTACAAAAAATATTCACTATGCATCGAAATTCTAAAAAAAAACCCTCGTTTTGCGGGCGCAGCCGGTATTTTTTAATTCTACACATAAACTCAGTAAACTGCATCAATGGATTTCAGGCAAAATTCTTTTTATTTTCCACACTGCAATGAAACACTATGAAGAAATCATATACTGTGTTCAAATTTTTAGACGAAAACTTTACATAAATCGTTTTGACATCCCTGAGGATGCCTTGGTGTTTTGACCATAAATCCACTTATAGCTAATATTGCGCTAAACCAATAATATAATTTAAAAATGGGTATGTTTACACACTTACAAAAAAAAAATCCGATGCAAATATGATGATTAGAAATATGTATGTGTTCTGATAATGCAGTTTTGTATTAAGCACTTGCCTTGCTTTTCTGATAAAATCACTCGAATTCAATATTCAACTGTCTATAAAACGCAAATGACAAAAGGTAGCTCGCTCAAACCAAAACTATTCATGAAATATGTACACAACGATACAAAAGTGGCTGGGTTAATCAAAAAGTTTTGCGAAACATAAAAATTAGATTTAAGTGAAAGCATCCTCAGGGATGCCTTACTGGTTGTCTAGATTACGTTACGGTTTTGCATTTGCTGCACTATTTCAATTTTCGTCAGAATATTTGTTCAAATACTAAATTCCATGATATTTTTAGCTAAATAATATTTGCAACACACATAATGCAAACAAGACCTATGGAGGTCCATGAACTGCAAATTTGGTTAAATTATGTCACTTTCTATTAAAACTGTAACTTTGCAGATATTCAGGGGCTTTTTACATTTTGAGTGCTCTAATTTATTTAGCTAAAAATTCCATGGAATTTTATCTTTGAGCAAATGTGAAACCGTTATAGAATCTAGACAACATGCGCCGACTTTTAAAATTACTTGCTTGCGGCCCTGATGCATTTTTTTACAGTAGGTACAGTTATTTGAACTTTGATGAATCAACGATTTTCATTTCTCGGATGCACAAAAAAGGTCCCGATTTTTCGCAAAAACTAAACTTTTCGGGTTGGGCTGCAATTGATAGTGAATTTTGTTGCCGTTATAATGGAAAAATAAAATTCGAAACACAGTAAGATTTGCAGTTACAGTACGCGAACAATTACAACAAGGCGTTCATTTTTCCAACTATCTTTTGATTGCGTATAACTGTAAAAATAGATGACTGACATTTTTTTTATATTTTCCTTCGTAGCGGGTACCCCGTGGGCTACCATCCACTTCCAGCTTGACGTTGACTCAAGGGACACCCTATATAACGATATCAACAAATATAGGAATTCGTAAAATGCTTGAAATAGATTACGCGCATCAGCAGCAGCATCGGCATCGCGAAACGTCAAGCGCGATCCATTTTATATTGCTGACAAAACTGTTGAGCAGAAGACCCGGCATTCAGCATATTTGTCAGCTATGAAATTCTGCTGATGCTGCTGCTGATGCGCGTAATCTATTTCAAGCATAATAATGAGGTTAACAACTCTAGCACTTAAAATTGCATAATGAGGGCGTGAATTTTCTGTGTTGTAGTCCCTGTCATATTCATGGACAGCTTTTCGCACAAATGTACAGTTTCTGAGTTTTAAGCCAAAAAAGGGAAAAACTGTGAACATTTTGAGTTTTTTTTGCAATTTTGACTGTGTTCCGCAAATAAATTGTGATGGGAAGACCCCAAAATTCAAATTGTGTTGTATTTTATGCAAATTTTTCAATATCAACAATCGTATTAAAAACATAAGAAACAAACAAAAAACTGCACCACATTTTGCAATCTCAAATCACCTAATGACTAGACTATAAGGCTGCTGGATATGTAACCCTTGTGTGAACAATCACACAAACGCATTTTATTTTCGATTTTTCCTCATGACTTTTCCAACCGATACCTATAACTCGTCTTGACTTTTCCTAAAACTTTGATTTAAAAAGAAAAACATTAGTTTCAATAAAAATCTTTTTTATTTTTAGATATTTAAAAACTTACGTTAAGTACTGTGTGAAAATTCACACATATGGTATTAGCTGTGTGTTTTATATGCGTGAATTTTGTTTTTATCGTAATATTATTGCGAAATCTACTTTTTGACAGAATGCATGAATCGATATCGTCGTCATGCGGGGTATCATATCAAAGCAGACGTCTAGTACATTACATATCCGGTGTTAGTTTCTTGCTTCAAGGACCCTCGAGGTAATAAATCGAGCTTAAATGTAAATGAGTCAACTGTAGTAGTACCTAACTACGGCTTACCATGGCATCGATAAACCGACCCTTAATGTCAAATGTCAAGAATATACTCTTCTCGTAACCGAAATTAGTGGACAATTCAACATAAAGCACATTTCTAACTTTAAGAAATTCTCCCAAATTACACTAAAGTTGCATATGTGTGAAAATCCACACATGTGGGTACTTAACGTAAGATTTTTTCACGGGAAGATGAAGGTTAATGAATAAGGAAATCCTTGGAAACCCACAAGCATTTTCTTTTTGACTCACTATGAATATCGTGACTCCCATAAGGATTCTCATATGGACTAAAACGGATTCTGGAATCAAGGAAAAACGAACAGTCGTCAGAAATTTCATATTTCATTGCAGTGAGATTTATCTCTAATTTTTCACATAATTTCGTGTCATGGCTCTTTTTTTTACATTGGTCAGTCTTCCCAAGTACATAGTATTTAATATTAATTCTATTATCGAATTGAAGCTAGTTTAATCCTCTACTCTCCTTTTCTGACGTTATACCGCTCCATAGCGTCGCGTCGCTCGGACTGCGGAGTAGGCACTAACCCAGTTACGATGAATGTTTAGCCTCTCAAAAATATCATAAGCCCATAATTTTTTTAACTTCATGATTGTATACAGGATTTTTTTTTTCAGGGAATAAACATTTAAACTCACCAACAACAATTAAGGTTTCCCTTCAGTTTTGTTTATTGTCGACCCTTAAGGTATTGATAACATTTAAAGTCAAATTTTAAGAAAGCACAATTAGTTTAGTAAGTAAGTGATAAACCTAGTACATGATTGCGAAATGTGGTCGAGAATATTTATTTTTGTTTCTTATGTTTTTTGGGGTGCTGAGCACGAATCCAGAGCTTCCCATCAAAAATTCGTTACGGAACAGAGTCAAAATCGCGAAAAAAAATCCAAAACTTTTTTCCGTTTTCTTGGCAACTAACTCTGAAATTATTACTTCTGCGAACGACTCTCCAGGAATATGTTACTAAGCATTATATAAATCCATTGAGTGGTATCACTACAATTGATAATTTAAGTTTGTCATTTTTGACATAGTTCCATTATTATGAAATAAATTTAAGGATTGAACAGTTTTAATTAAGTATTTTTCTTATACTTTATCTCTGTAGAATCTGTAGCTTCTCGCCAAAATTTCGATGCGTAAAATAGCAAAAAAGCTTAACGCATTTTGAAGCTTATGTCGGGTTGGACCCGCAATCATGTTTTCTCTAAGGTGTTCATGGGCAGGTTTTCGCCGAAATGTTCAGCAGAGTCATAACCTAAAAAACGGAAAAACTCCGAAAATTTAGGGCATTTTTGTGGTTTTGGCCTTGTTCCGAAACAAAATTTTGGTGGGAATCTCCGGAATCAAGCTCAGCACCCAAAAAAAAAACATAAGAAACAAAAAAAAATCCCGACTAGATTTTCCAATCTCGAATCATCTAATAACAACACTAAATCTAGAATGATTTTGTTCGCTTTTTAACGATAAACCCCTTACTCCTGATTACATTCAATTCGGTTACGATTTCTGCTTTTTATTCCGTAGCTCGTTTATTCTCTCGGGATCATCGCGAAAGCAAAACCTTAGGGAGTCACTAATTTCAGATTCGAGATACTATGCGAAACGAAGGATTGCAGGATTATAGAAAATACAAGTGCAAACCGTCCTCAACGTATTTTTGTTTGCATTCACAATGGAATGGCGGATGTCAAACTTTGTAACCGCCCTTGCCAACCAACTTCACTTTACTTGATTTTTCATTCCTTTTGTTATCGTAGACATTATGAGCAACGCCATCTAGATACATCAAGGCCGTAACTCAGCCGTTCCATGCCGTCATAGTTTGCCTACTAAGTTTTGGATTTACACAAACAAACAAACAACAACAACAAGCATATGACGTCATTAAAAGTAACAACAAAACAGTGCAAACAGTATGCGAAAGATTTCTACATTGCGGCCTTAATATAGAGACGGCGGTGTTATAAGTCGTAATAAATAAACGCTCCGTATTTGAAATTTAAAACTGCCCGGCAATCTTCATTTCAAGGATCTTATATCAAAGCCCCGAATATAAAAGGCCTGAAAAGCACGAGTATAAATCTCGTCTTCGAGACTGGAGTCTGAGCAGTAATGTGCGGATGACAGTTTGTTAGTTTTCCCTTCTCGGAATATCCGAGTCACTGAGACTGAAATTTTTCGATTTAAAGAAAACCTGAAGTTTCGAAACTAGGCGCCTCACCTCCTACGCGCAGTTGTTTATTTGTATTAAGAACGTTTTCGTGCCGTTCTAGAACTCAAATCGGCATTTTTACGCTTTAAAATATCGCAGTCCACCTATTTTTGTTTAATACCAAGTACAAAAAATTTACCGTAATCATCGTTAAGGGGGGGGGCAAGCGCCCCTCCCTATCCCCTTGGCTACGCCCATATCTACTCATTAATTACAAATACAAATCGAAATTTTAACTATGAAATGAACATTCAAATTTCATTACTTTGTCTCCAATCCAATTTCGACATTTGATTCAATGTCATCACGAAAACGACATAAATTTAACAATTCGACAATTTCATTGTGGCTAACCGAAATATCATAAATTATTGTTGAAATTGCTTTACTGTGAATTGGAATGGAAATTCAATTAGTATTCGTGGTCATTCATTCAGCCTTTCTAGTATAGAAAGCAGTGTACTTACTATAAACACTCGAATGCGGTTACCTATAGGTTACCTAGTACACCGAAACAGGACACTCCAGCTAGAGAAATTTTATGGCACTGAATAAACTAACCGGCATTAATGGAATGAGTTTACTAGGTATTCATAAAACATAATACATTTAATCGCTAGTTAATAGTTAGTCATGCGAATTTAGAACAAATGTTAGGTCAGGCTCAGGATAAGTAAAAGGATTATGTACATTTTCGTACATATTGAATGTACCTCCTCTGGAACGAAAGCATTGTTATGTCGAAAGCATTTGAAGACAATATTATACTACGAGCATTGCGCAGTTCAGTTATTCTCTGACGAAGTTGTGTTGAAATCGTTACGATACACTTAATATTTTGGTGGCGTGTAAAATTAGAAACAATTTTCTTTCTAATAAACGGGAATGTAGTTGGTTTTCTTATGAATTTAGTACAATTAGTTTCTAGACACCCTTCAATGTACAAAAATTATAATTATATCATGTAGCTATGTATGTATGCGTGTATGTTTTACTCCTACCACTCCTAGTTTTTAGGACAATTTATAGTAATTTATTGTTTCAATGTGGATGTTACCTCACCCAAAATTTAGTGGGGAAATATTAATATCTAGTTTTTGCGTGTTTCGTGACAATATTGAAGAATATAGATGATTCTCGTAATAGCAAGAAATATCGGTGTTCTCAGTCTGGTTATTATTGCAAACGCTTAATTTCTATTGTACTGTCAGACGATGGCTTAATTTGATAAGACAAGTATAATATACGAGTACACTCTCTTAATTGTTAAATTTTAAGTGATGTAATATTCCAAATGGTATTAGTATTAGTACTAATGAATGAAATTAAGGTCACTTTACACTACACTACAAAACAAAATATAGTACTAAACAACCAATGCCAGACGCCGTGTTGGACGACCAAGAAACACGTGGAGAAGATCGGTTAATAGAGAGGCTGCTTCATTAAACAAGAGGATATCAGACAGAATAGAATGAGGTGGAAAGCAGGTGTACGAAATCGCCAAATCCCGCTTTCGATGACACTGCGCTGCTCCTGTTGATCGGCTTCCGTTGCTGAACCGTCGCTATCCTGAAAGAAGAAAAGGGGAACACAAAGTATCGTTTCATCAATGAAAAATATCACATAAATACTTATCTAACTCATTCCGCTGTACAATCGTTTAAAATATCGTCAACACGAATTGCTACGCCCACAGACGACTGTATCTCGAACTTTTCATATTGCTGCTTCTTGATGAACCGCATCGATTCCGTTGTCGTCGTCGCTCGAACTATATCTAAAATCAAATAGACAATAATATTGATTGAATTATTTAATACAAAAATTAATTGAATTTAAACACTTACCAGACAACACAAAACAATAACAAACGAGAAAAGTCAATAATGTCAAAATGACAATTTGTTAAATTTTATATTAGGTGTGTTTTTTTGGTTATCCCGTGTAGGTTTGGGTAACTAAACTCCATATAAAAAAAATGACAGCTGACGCACCTGTCATTTTTTTTTATATGAAGTTTCGTTACCCAAACCTGCACGGGATAACCAAAAAAACACACCTATTATCTACTATATAAAAATAAGTCGGGTTTTCCTCCCTGACGCTATAACTCCAGAACGCACGAACCGATTTGGATGATTCTTTTTTTGTTTTATCCGTCTTACGTTGGAGAAGGTTTATGGACCAAAAAATTTTTGAAAATCTCGAAGGAAGTGGTGGTAAATATCGAAATTTCATTTTGTATGAGAGTCACCTGTTGCAATCAAGTTTTCATCGACAACATTTAAATTTAATGGGAATATTTTAGTTGTCATTGGATCAAATACAGTGTTAATTGTAGTCAAGGTGACTATGTTTTTACGTACACACATCCTTGATGTTGGTCACAGCAATTTCACAATAGACTTCGTACTACTTCGGGAATCCGTCGATATCTCCGCAATCCTTTGGCGGAACGACACGATTGAGATGTCGCCGGATTCGCAACAAAATTGCCTAAAGGGTCATGGGTTTTTTTTTCTAATAACCGTCAGCCCGGATGTTGGCATAGCAAGGTTACAATTAATTACAATTAAGTTACATTAACAACCGTCAACCTGGATGTATGATGGTTTCTGGGATAGTATGAGCATTGTAGGTGGCGTGCGCACATTTTAGTGCACGAAAAACTGAGTACATGAGTGTGCTGACATATTTTCGAGATAACTCGCTAATATAGTTGAAGGGCAAGTGCAGTCTCATCAATCAGTCAGGGGGTTGAGTACATATGTTGTTGTTGTATTACCTTGACCGCTTAACCCCCCAACGGAAATCTAAAGCGTTGTACCCATTATACACTTTGGTTTCATCATCGAGAGGTCGATCCCAATAAATTATAGTTAGCAGGTTGATTGGCATTCAAATTAGTGTCAAGTTGTGAGTGAAGCCAATAATGCGAGCGAAGCGAGCACTAGATAAGAGAGCGAGCGAAGCGAGCTCTCTCAGCTAGTCATGTTATAAACTTGCAATATTGATAATGCAGTTGTTTCAAAAATAGTGGTTTAAATTGTTGTTATTGTGAATTTGTTATACATAAAATTTAATTATTGTAATACATAGAATTCAGTATTGTCATATGTCATATGTCATTGTAAAAAGGCGGGAAACCCACGAGGCAAGTCACTTGTAACTCGAAAGCCGACGAGGCAACAGCTCTTTTTGAAAATATATTTTGGAATTTATCCTGGAAACCTTTTGGACATCTTTATTAATTGGAATTTATCCTGGAAACCTTTTGGACATCTTTATTAACTGGAATTACCTGGCATAATTGGAATTACCCTGGAAACAGCTACCGTATCCTTACACATTCCTACTGGAGGAGAGCTGTTTACCGTACATTTATGGTCCGTCGAGCCGGATAGCGGCACATGTTTTTTGGTGAGTCCTTTGTTTGATGATTCCTTTCCACATATGGTGAAAATATTGAACTTATATATATATTTCGATTCAAATACGGTTTATGGTATCGTTTAAATTGGTTAGCCCGCGGAAGTGTTTTTTTAGTGATTTTCTTTAAATTTAATACCATTTCGTATAATTTCGTTCATAGTGGTTATTTCGATGAAGGTTCGCTTTTGTACTTTATCGAGTAAATTTGGTTCGCGCATTACGGCATAATTAAGTGCGTAAGTGAAACGCAGTTTCGTTAAAGTAATTTCTTTGAATTCACTAATTTGGTGAAAATTTTACCTCGTGTGATAACTGTTTTATGGGATAACTGTACGTTGTACAATTCGACACACGTGGTTATATTGCGGCACTTTCCTATTGCGGCATTGCATTTTATTACGGTGTATTATTTCCTAGTGGCTTTTTCGCTTGTGAAACGCAGAATTGCTACAGCAATTTCTTTGAATTTTTGAATTTTGACATAACTGTTTTCTGGGATAACTGGACGTTGTACGGTTCGGCATACGTGTTTTATATTGCAGTACTTTTCCTATTGCGGCAGAACGTTTTATTGCGGTATTATTTCCTAGTGACTTTTGAATTCGCTTGTAGTACCGCGGAATTAATTGTGAATATGGAGTCCGTAGTCCAGTCACAAATTTTGTTAATAAGTGAGCTGGAGGCTTTAAGGGAAAAGTACGAGGCAAGGGAGAAAAAAGGACCGAGCTATGTTCGGCACGTCTCTGCGAGTGTGGATGCTCTTTCGAAGCAGTTTAATGCGACACACGCAAAGATTGTAAAGTTATTAACGGGTAATGGTGCAGAATTGGAACAACCTTACTTCAAGGACTGTTTAAACAGCAAGTTCCGAAATATGACAATAGAATTGTGTTCCGACTTAGAGGAAAGTACCTTTCAGTTGGACTTATCCCAACAGGATAGTACAGTCGTAAGTGAAGTAGAAGTAAAACTTCCCAGGATTGAATTACCTACATTCGCTGGGGACTATAGCGATTGGCCTTCTTTCAAGGACCTTTTTAGATCTTTGATTATAAATAAAGAGAATCTAAGTAAAGTCGAAACGCTCCATTATTTGAAGTGTAGCCTGAAGGGCGAGGCTGCACAATTGTTAACTTCTTTCAAAATTACTGAAAGTAATTTCGAAATAGCATGGAAGACTTTAGTCGAACGGTACGATAATACCTCGGCTATGGTGAACTTCCAGTTCAGAAAATTGGTCAAGTTCGATATGGTGAATGAGACGGCGGCGTCCATAAAGGGTTTATTGGACACAACCATGGAATCTATTCAATTCCTGGAAGGGATGGCTGTAGAAAACCTATTTCATGCAATGGTTGTATACCTTGTAGTTCAAAGGTTACCTCCAGCTACTAGCGCTCTGTGGGAACAAACTCAAGCCGGACAAAAGAAGGTTTTTGTACTTTCTGACTTGAAAACGTTCTTAAACACGCGGTTTAGAACGCTTGAGGCTACGATACATAAACCTGCGATTACGGCTGTTCGTAAAATACAAGCACATTATTCGGAAACGAAGCTAGAATGTTATGTTTGTAGGCAAGCCCACAAACTTGTTGTCTGTCCGAAGTTTTTAAGTTACAACCAACCGCAACGTTATGCTGTTGTAAAACAAAACAATTGTTGTATTAATTGTTTATGGAAGGGACACTCGGTTTCACAATGTAAGAGTAAGCTAAAATGCTCCAAATGCAGCAAGGCGCATCATACCATGCTCCACAAGGAGATTATTAGTAATAATCCATCATCCGTCTCATCAGAATCTGCCTCA
This sequence comes from Microchrysa polita, assembly GCA_949715475.1. Classification (NCBI taxonomy): domain Eukaryota; kingdom Metazoa; phylum Arthropoda; class Insecta; order Diptera; family Stratiomyidae; genus Microchrysa; species Microchrysa polita. Next base: position 56,421,922 of record OX454415.1, read on the forward strand.
AAACTTGCCGTAAATAATACTTCGATGAATACAAACAAATTGAAGGATGTTCTTCTTCCAACGGCATTGGTAAATGTCGTTGGATCGCATGGTGGCGCAACGGTATTGAGAGCCTTAATCGACCAAGGCTCTCAGGCATCGTTCATCACAGAAGATGCGGTGCAACGGTCGGTTCTCCAAAGAAGACCGTGTGATGCTGTAATAACTGGCATCGGAGCAGCAAGGACCACTCGTCCCAGAGGAGTTGTTAGCTTGAGCATAATGGCTTTAGATGGTGAACCTTTACCGTTTGATGCCTATGTTCTTTCAAGGGTAACACATAATCTACCCAGTCGACACGTGAAACCGCTCAAATATACAGAATTGAATGGAATTCAACTAGCTGATCCAAGCTATAATATTCCTGGTCGTGTTGACGTATTACTGGGAGCCGATATGTACGGCAAGCTGTTATTAGGAGGTTCACAATTGCTGGCAGATGAAATATTACTTCAACAATCCAAACTAGGGTGGTTACTTTCAGGAAACATAGCACAAGGTAAAGGTCATATCATTAATTCCTTTACAGTAAAGAAAGCTGAGAATGAGAAAATTTCCTCATTACTACGTAAATTTTGGGAGTTGGAAGAGCTAACAACTCAAACTCCACCCTCACCTGAAGAGGAATTGATTGAAACTATATTCAAGGAGTCTCACATTAGAGATCATACAGGAAGGTTCACTGTACGGCTTCCGTTCAAGGATGAACAACATAAAAACAAATTAGGGAATTCGCGTCACGCGGCAGAGAAAAGCTTAAGAGCATTAGAACGTAGATTTATGGTCCAAGATCCGTCCTTACAACAGGATTACACAAGTTGCATAAATGAATATATTGAAAGAGGTTACCTGAGCCCTGTAAGGCGTATTAGTGAAACAACTAGCGCTAATGGGGAAACTCGGTCTCAAGCGTACTATTTACCGCACCACGCGGTTTGTAAAGATAGTACGACGACCAAAACGAGGGTTGTTTTTGATCCTTCTCGTAAAACAACCACAGGCGTATCACTAAACCAACGGTTCTTAACCGGTGGTCCGCGGACCACTGGTGGTCCCTGAGGCGACCCTAGGTGGTCCGCGAAGCCTTTGATGTGGTTCCCTCATAATCCGATACGAAAAAATCTCGAATTTCACGCAGCTCAATCTTAACTTTCTAATAGAAACTTCAACGTTGAAAGCGGATGGGAGTCCGTTTTGGCTGAGCAGGACAGACGATTTTCATTGAGATTTTGACCGTTACGATGAAATCAAATATCGTCAAAATTTGTTTTAAATGCTTCTTTTTTAGGCGACGAACGCAAAATGATTGCGATGTGCAATCATCGAGGACTGCCGAGAGCTTGATATGAATGTTCACTTTATGTGGAGTAGCTACGTGTCTTTATAGACTTTAGGGTTGTCATAATTGTAGGTAAACGGTTCAGGTATTTAAGGTCATGAATATTCTTTTCCGGCCAGACCATACTGGTAATTTACATTGCTGAATTAAAATAATTAAGCTATTATTGATCTTCGGTTGTATGTATACTTCTAAATAGGGTTCCAACAGGTTTCTGTTGGTTTAACATGAGCCAGCAATGCCATATTTATAGGAGCTTATGTAAAAATTGTTGTTCTTCCAGTAAGAACTGTAAGGAAGGGCTTTATAATTTGATAAACAAAACTGGATTTAAATATTATGAGCCATCTCTGGATGAAACCAACCGAAATATTGGGCATCAACCTTTACGCAAATTAATGAGGGTTTTGAAATTCGTTCAGACTTAGCAAAATCACACCCAGAGTCCTTTGCAAGACGATCTCTGTCAGCCAACTTTTTCTGGTCTTAAAAGCAGCAATATCCGTTTGGCGTTATTTCCACATTTTTCTAATCGAAAACCTCTACTGACAAGACAGCAATAAGTTGTGTTCCAAAGGTAGTTCGGTTCAAGATTTCATGATTTGAATCGTTCTTATCACAATTGCCATTTGGTGGTCCGCAACAACTAACGAGTTTCATCAAGTGGTCCCTCATGTGCAAAAGGTTAAGAACCACTGCACTAAACGATGTCTTGTTGACAGGACCCTCAACTCTAAGCGACATGTTTGGGGTCGTACTAAGGTGGAGACTGTTCCACTTCGCATTTATGGCAGACATAGAGAAAATGTTTCTGCAGATCAAGGTACATAAGGATGATAGAGATTTCCAAAGAATTCTTTGGAGATCTAATCCTAGAGACGATATTGGTGACTATCGTCTCAATCGGGTTACCTTTGGTTTAACCAGTGCTCCATTTTTAGCAATCCGCTCTTTGAGACAATTAGCGGAGGATGAAGCAGTCACATACCCATTAGCGGCTGATGTGGTTCTAAATAACTTTTATGTGGATGATGTGCTCTCGGGGGGAAATACATTTGCTCAGAGCAAGGCCAAGATTCAAGAGTTGAATCAGTTAATGAAATCTGGAGGATTCCATTTACGGAAATGGGTTTCCAATGATGTTTCTTTGTTGGAAGATATACCCGTGGAAGATATCGAAGCCGACAATGTGTTGGATTTACATCTCGACAAAGGCCATAAGTCGTTACCCAGCAAACAATTTCTATCGTCCGCGATACGAATTCAATTCCCCTGATAGAAAACATTTCTCGAATTTCATATCGTTTTCGGATTAAAGGCGTCACTCCCTTCGTGAAGGAATAGTGACCGATATTAATTGGCCAGGATGATAATTTGGCGATAATAGACTAATACATAGAAAAAGTGAAAAAAATTTTTTTTTATTTTTACCTTTTTTCTAATTTTTTTCTTCTATTTTATCCTTTACTTTTTTTTTTACCTTATTTTAACTTTACCTTTTTACACTTTGCTTCTACTGGGAATCGAACCGGGCACCTATCGTTTCGTAGTCCTACGTCCTACACCTGAGCTATCTAAGATTACAAATTATGGGAATAAATTAGTCGTTTTATTTTTTGACAATTTCATCATTCTCTCGTTATGAGGAATTACAATTTTATCATCCTTGCAATAATAAGACGAAATTTCGTTAATATGAGTCACATTCCTGACATATTGATGACCATAAAATGATTTTTCGTCGGGGAGACAAGTTTACGATAAATTTTTCATTTGAATAATATCACTTTCGTATCATTTTTGTGATTTTTCGAAAAAAGCGATAAAATTGTTTGCTGGGTAGGGATCATGTGGTATCCTAAAACAGACAATATTGCATATCGCTACAGTATGTGTGAGTCTGATTGCACGCCTACTAAACGAGTAATTTTGTCAGAAATTGCTCGTTTGTATGATCCGCTGGGTTGGATTAGCCCAGTAATTGTCAGGGCAAAATGCCTAATGCAAGATTTATGGCTAGATGGGGTCGATTGGGACCATAGTTTGCCTTCAATTTTAGAGGAAAAATGGAGCGAAATTAAACACAGTATATCTTCTATTGAGAAGATAAAGATACCTCGTTGTGTATTAGCACGTGATTGGGATGAGGTATGCATTCATGGGTTTTGCGATGCATCTGAGCATGCATATGGTGCAGTCTTATATTGTGTCTCTATAGAGGTTCCACGATCTCTGAATCCCGAATTATAATGGCCAAATCAAAGGTAGCGCCTATAAGGCCAGTCACCATACCACGACTAGAGCTTTGTGGAGCCGTGCTTTTGGCAAAGTTATTACGACAATTTTTAAATTCCGTTGGTAATCAATTGATTATTAGTCAAGTTCAGTTATGGACTGACTCGAAAATCGTCTTGTCCTGGCTTCGTGGTCATCCCAGTAGATGGAAGGTATTTGTTTCCAACCGCGTATGCCAGATTTTGGATTTAGTGCCCGACGTGTCTTGGAGACATGTATCCACTCAACTAAACCCTGCAGACATAGCTTCTCGTGGATTGAATCCGGAACAATTAAGTGAATTACGATTGTGGTGGAAGGGTCCTGCATTTCTGCTTTTTCCAAGGGAGCAATGGCCTGACAATCCGGAAGTGGAGGCTACGGTAGAAGAAATTAACACCAAACATAGACTTAATTGTCATCACATATTTGTGGATAAATCGGATTTAGAACATTTACTCTGTAAATTCTCCTCGCTCACTCGCTTGGTACGTGTCACTGCCTATTGTTATCGTTTCGCTAAGGCTCTGTCGAAACGTACCTCAAACTCAACTTTTCTGACAACAGATGAGTTAAACGAATCATTAAAATTTTGGATAAAGTATGTACAATTGGATTCATTCGAAGAAGAAATTTTATTATTAAAGGAAGGGAAATCAATTCCAAGGGAGAGTAAACTTGTTAAACTTAACCCTTATCTAGATGGAGTTTGTATTCTTCGGGTTAGTGGTCGGTTAGCCTACGCTAACATGAGTTACAATGAAAAATTTCCGATTATTTTACCCAAAAGTGGAAAGTTAACGGAACTAATAATATCACAGACACACCAAAGCACTCTACATGGTGAGGTACAGTTGGTATTGGCTACCCTTAGAAGGAAATACTGGATTATAGATGCGCGTAATTCGGTCAAAAAAAATATACATAATTGCATAATTTGTTATCGGCATAAGGCAAAAACAGCATCTCAATTGATGGGTTCATTACCCGCGCCTAGAGTAAATATATCTAGGCCATTTTCACATGTTGGTGTAGATTATTGCGGGCCGATCAGCCTTAAAGATAGACGGGGTAGAGGCGGTCGGATATACAAGGGATATATAGCTATTTTTATTTGCTTAGCTGTGAAGGCTATCCACATTGAGGTGGTTAATGACTTATCGACCGAATCATTCCTAGCTGCCTTTCGTCGTTTTGTGTCACGTCGTGGACTGTGTAGCGACGTGTATTCGGATTGTGGGTCGAACTTCATAGGAGCCGACGCAGAGATCAGGAGAGTTGCTAAGGCTAATAAAAGGATTTCCGAGGACCTTGCAAATCAAGGCATTACATGGCATTTCAATCCACCCGCCTCGCCCCACTTCGGTGGTCTCTGGGAAGCGGGTGTGAAATCGATGAAATCTCATTTACGAAAGATAATTGGTCAGGTCGCGTTGACGTATGAGGAAATGTGTACCACGGTTACACAAATCGAAGCCTGCCTAAACTCAAGGCCGTTATGTCCTTTGAGTGATGATGCCACCGAATCTTCCGCACTAACTCCAGGGCATTTTCTAATTGGAGACGCTCTTATAAATGTTCCGGAACCAAATTTATTAGAATTGAAAGAAAATTATTTGAGTCGGTGGCAACTCAGTCAAAGGCTAGTCCAAATGTTTTGGACAAGATGGTCAAAAGAGTACTTAAGCAGGCTTCAACAACGTCCTAAATGGTTGAATCGGGAGCATGATCCACGAGTTGGTGATTTATGCTTAATAAAGGACGAAAGGTTGCCCTCATTTAAATGGCCGTTGGCCAGGATTATCGAATTGCATCCTGGTAAAGACAATCTTGTGCGCGTTGTGACATTGAAAAGAAATGAAATGGTAATAAGTTTAAAAGAAATATCACAAAAATTGCTTTACTACCACAAACCAATTAACGAGTGTATATTACAAATTTAATAAAGGATATATATAATTTCATTATGAATTCACCATATGATACCCCGTGTTGTTTTACCTTTAACTTTCCGTCTCTCCTTTCCTTCATGCAACTAATTCCAACGAACCTTTCTCTCACCAAATGAGTGCAACACGGCCACGGCAAACCGACGAGACTTGTTTTTCAGGGATGATATCCCAGCGGTGGGAGTATGTACGAAATCGCCACATCCCGCTTTCGATGACACTGCGCTGCTCCTGTTGATCGGCTTCCGTTGCTGAACCGTCGCTATCCTGAAAGAAGAAAAGGGGAACACAAAGTATCGTTTCATCAATGAAAAATATCACATAAATACTTATCTAACTCATTCCACTGTACAATCGTTTAAAATATCGTCAACACGAATTGCTACGCCCACAGACGACTGTATCTCGAACTTTTCATATTGCTGCTTCTTGATGAACCGCATCGATTCCGTTGTCGTCGTCGCTCGAAATATATCTAAAATCAAATAGACAATAATATTGATTGAATTATTTAATACAAAAATTAATTGAATTTAAACACTTACCAGACAACACAAAACAATAACAAACGAGAAAAGTCAATAATGTCAAAATGACAATTTGTTAAATTTTATATTATCATGTTATAAACTTGCAATATTGATAATGCAGTTGTTTCAAAAATAATGAATTTGTTATACATAGAATTTAATTATTGTAATCAAAACCACCTTCACTAGAAGCCGGGAAGCAGCAATACATGCACACAAAACGAGCCTATGAACATGTCGTATATACGTTGCACGATGCACTAACACAAGCACAGCGCATGTAAAAAAACCGTGTCTGCTCTGATAAAAATCGCGAAAACATGTGGAAAATTCACTTTTTGTCGGGATTTTGTTCTTTCACTGCATTCTAGACACTTTAATTCACGACACATTCCACTTTTCGCGACGAAAATCGACCGGGAACCAATACTTTTCGTGTAAAGTTTGTCGCGACCCAACCCGATTTGCCTTTACCGCAATGTGAATTTTCGATCTGAACAGGCCTATGATTTGGCGCTTAAGTATATGAACGTGTTCTGCTTCCGGGCTTTGTATAAAGATGGTTTTGATTGTAATACATAGAATTCAGTATTGTCATATGTCATATGTCATTGTAAAAAGGCGGGAAACCCACGAGGCAAGTCACTTGTAACTCGAAAGCCGACGAGGCAACAGCTCTTTTTGAAAATATATTTTGGAATTTATCCTGGAAACCTTTTGGACATCTTTATTAATTGGAATTTATCCTGGAAACCTTTTGGACATCTTTATTAACTGGAATTACCTGGCATAATTGGAATTACCCTGGCATAATTGGAATTACCCTGGAAACAGCTACCGTATCCTTACATATTCCTACTGGAGGAGAGCTGTTTACCGTACAGCAGGCGTACTTAATGTCCTATGCCCACAAGGGGTTAACAGGAACCAGAGAAAGAGGCGCATCTAAATTTTCAATTGTTCGCTTAAAGAGATTATGGGGCAGAAGAATTGAGGTACGCAGGAACAGTTAAGATATACAAAGCTTCGACCTAAAATAAAGCATAGCGGTTTATTGCCTGGATGTTGAGGACAACAGGGGCTGCGGTATCCATGGGATTTTTGCAAACTCCACGTACGCGTTCCCGTAAATGTTTACCTGAGATTAATCGAAAATTATTTCCTGAAATGGTCAGGAATTTTTTCAAGCTTATTTATTATTATTTATTTTCTACTAGATAAACTAAATGGTACGGTGGGAGATTAAAAATACATTTTGATTCGAAACTTGCGTCACATTTGTTAAAAATTTGATGAATATTATTATTTGCATAATTTTTTACGCCATGAATAGATATAAAAATCTTTTTTGATGACTTCACACTTTCATTCCATTAGTCGAACCCCAACTAACAATTTTAGCCATATAATACGTTATCGAGTATTCTCTCCCAATAGTAATAGAAGCACTTTACAGGGTATAAAAGCTGAATAATGGCATTTGGCGCCTTTTTTTAATTTAATAGAACCTTATTGTAGCACTATATGTATCATCATTTTCTCGTGTTTGATCCGATAACCAACGTGGAAAGAAAAGGTAGTGTTGCTTCTATAGGATGCTTATAGAGTGACTTTGATATCTAATGAAAAAAAAGTAGCTCGCAGCTAGCATCGAAAGATTATCGTATTGGCCGTCCTACACGCTAACCACTCGGCAAACCTGAGATATAGTCAATATTGCTCGTAAACACCACAAATGGTTATTAGTTGCTTAGAAGCATCGTAAAATGTGACTCAACCAAGTGAGCCACAGAGCGTGGATCATGTTAGTTGGTTCAGAAATTAACAATGAGTGAGGAAATGTTATGCTTTCATGCAAGACTTCAAACAATTATATTGAAGAAACTTGGTTTCCATCCTAGTACTCCAGAGCACTTCAAAACTTTCAACTCTTTCAGAAATTATAAAGACCATCTTCCTATAACCTATTAAACCGGATGACAAAATAAAGATGAAATAACACAACCGATTCTCTTCTATAGGAGAATATTGGATATGAGTGTTAATTTGTTATTATCTGCTATAGGAGACTATTACATGTATAACACACATATGTAATAGTCTCCTATAGCAGATAATCAAAAATGAATACTCATATCCAATATTCTCATATAGCAGAGACGAATTATTAATTGATTCTATAACGGTGTTAGAAGCTTTTCGGAAAATGTTTTAAGGATTATTTATCGGATCAAAATACTCCTTTAAGCGATGTCACACGTTAAACTGTGTTTAGTGTTACTATAGGATTGCTAAAGAGTGAAGTAGTGCCTCTATGAGGCATGCGCATTGTTAGTTGGGACTTTCCCATATTTCAACATGTTTTCTTGTCAAGTCGTAATTTAAGTTAGAAATCTGCTTTTCTCCTTAGATTGCCTCCCTAGTCGTATCGCGCATCTCCTAAAAAAATCTCGAGTCAATTAGTTATGATATCTCTTCTCGATTGTTTCGGTTGTTGCTTCTGGTTTAGAAACGTCGTTTTAGTGCTGAGATTGTTTATTGTCATACCCCAGTATCCCCTGCAGACAAAACCTCTCAAAAACCATTAATGAAAATATGTGCTTGAAATAAGCGATTTGCTTCAGCACATTCAAGATGGGATGACGAAGATAAGTGTCTCGTCCCTAACTCAAATGTATGGGCGGCGCTACCAGCAGGTTAGCTCCGTCCCCAGGGAGTCCAATGGTCCATATCATTTCTTGTTGATATTACCATTGTGTCGTTGTTGACGACACAATTGCAAATGGAACTACAATAGAAAAAAATTAGGTTAGGTTAGGTAAAGGGGCCGCCTGACTAGCGCCATGCGCACTTAGACCAAAAATTGGTCCATTGTGATACCACCGTAGTTCCTACGTTCCGTTTAAAACCAGCCAGTGCTAACAATGTATTTGTTAAGCAAAGTAGGGCTCACATCTCGAAGATCATCTGTATCGTAAAGATACCTCGAACCCAGTGCACGCCTCCTTCTCTCGGATAAGGCCGGACATTCACAAAGAAAGTGATGCACACTCTCTTCCTCCTCTTCATCATCACAACTTATGCAGAAGTCGTTGTATGGAATTCGGAGTCTCCTGGCGTGCTCCCCAATAGGGCAGTGCCCCGTAATAACACCCACTATGTTGCGTATACATATATTTCCTGTCTAGCGACAGTAATATGGCGGAACGGGATATATCTAGTATAGGCCAGATCATCCTCGTCGTAGCACAAGTATATCCGCAGGACCATCTCGCGTTGGTCCTATGTTCAGAAGCGGCTTCAATTATCGATGCACAGACGGCAATAGGTGTTTTAATCTTCTCGTGGTCGCCTTCAACAATAATTACTACCGCATTCCGAGCCAAATCGTCTGCGCAGCAATTACCAGCAAAGCCATTATGTCCCGGTATCCAGCATAGTGTAATGTTGAAGAAATGACCCATTTCTCTGAGTGCATAGCGGCACTCTTCAATAGTTTTAGATGTTGTAAATGCTGATTCAAGTGATCGAATTGCAGCCTGACTATCAGTGTATATAGTGACATCCTTACCAGTGACAACGTGCCTACCCAGCCATAAAAGCGCTTCCGAGATTGCAGTGATTTCTGCTTGGAGGACGCTACAAAAATTAGGGAGGCAAAAAGACAAGCTGATGTCGAGTTCCTCCGAGTAAATTCCAATGCCGACTCCAGCGTCCGTCTTGGAACCATCAGTGTAGATGGAAAAGGACCTGATGGACTGGGTCGTTTCGTTGCTCCAGCTTTCCCTAGGCGGGATTAAGGTAGAATAGTTCCTACCAAAAAAGTATTTGGGAACAGTGTAATCAGTAGCCAGTGGCAGGCTGAAATTACCAAGTATCGTTGAGTGACCATAATCCAGCGCTCGCCACAGACCAGTTTCACGAAGGCGTAATGCCGTGTAAGCTGCTGACCGTTGGGCGTATATGTCCAATGGCAGCAGTCCCAAAATCATGTCTAGTCCGAATGAAGGTGTTGTACGAAGAGCTCCTGTAATCAGACAAGAAGCCAACCTTTGCACTTTAACAAGTGAATTATGATAGGCAGTTGTGCTAAGTGCGGTCCACCACACACTAACGCCATAAAGCAGAATAGGCCGCACAATAGCTGTATACATCCAATATACAACTTTTGGTTGAAGGCCCCAGGTTTTCCCGATGGCTTTCCTGCACGAATACAGTGCCACAGTAGCTTTGTTCACCCTTTCCTCGATGTTAGGTTTCCATTTTAATTTCTTGTCCAAGATAAGGCCAAGAAATTTGGCCTTGTCGGAGAAACCAAGTTGAATGCCTCCTAGCTTAGGGAGGTTAAAAGTAGGGATCACACGCCTTCTTGTGAACAGGACTAACTCCGTTTTTGCTGGATTAATCCCAACCCCGCTGAGACTTGCCCAGTCTGTTAGGATAACAAGGGCGTTCTCCAAAAGTCCGCTAAGTGTGTCAGGAAACTTGCCTCTAACGGCGATAGCAATATCATCAGCATAAGCGATGACTTTACATCCGATTCTTTCCAAATTCAAGAGCAATTGATTAATCGCTACGTTCCAAAGTAGAGGAGACAGAATACCTCCCTGTGGAGTGCCCCTGCAAACATATCTACTAGCAGAAGACGAACCCAACCTACTATGAATACGCCTAGAAGTGAGTAGCCTATTAACAAGGGTACAAATTGAACCTTCGACCTGTAGGCTCATGAGAGCATCTGTTATTGCTCTGGGTTTAGTATTGTTGAAGGCTCCCTCAATGTCAAGGAACGCCACCATAGTATATTCCTTATTATGAAGAGATGCTTCAATATAACTGACCAGCGAATGTAGAGCTGTATCAACCGATCTCCCTTTCCAATATGCATATTGTGACATGGATAGTAGATTAGCAGGGACGATCGTTCGTATGTGAACATCAATTAGTCGTTCTAATAATTTTAGCATAGTCGATGAAAGGCTAATGGGCCGGAGGTCCTTTGGACTCGCATGCGAGCTTCTACCTGTTTTAGGAATAAATGTAACTCTCACCTCTCTCCAGCTGTGTGGAATATGTACCAACTTTAGGCACGCTGTAAGTATGCGCTCTATCCACGGATAAGTGATGTCTGTGCATTGTTGCAGGTCCGCAGGAATAATGCCATCTGGCTCAGGCGATTTAAAGGGCTCAAAACTGTTTATGGCCCACATAACCTTCTCATGACTGAGTATGGATTCCGTGTCGCATGGCTCTATGCGAACTGTCTGTAGATCGGGTAAAGCAGCCGTTGAACTGCCAGGGAAATGTGTGTCAAACAGACATTCGATGGTTTCAATGCTTGATGACGTCCAAGAGCCGTCTTCTTTTTGAAGAAAGCTTGGACTAGATGGGTTAAACGCCAAGACTTTCCTGAAACTAGATGTTTCGGAAGACCCTTCAATGTTTTCGCAAAAACTTCTCCAGGCTTTACGCTTAGCTCCTCTTAACTCTTTTTTGAAAGAGCTGAGATGCCTTTTGTATGAGTTCCAATCCGATTCAAGCCTTGAGGCTTTAGCTCTATTGAAACTACTTCTACACGTAGCTCTTAGCTCAGAGATCTTAGAGTTCCACCCAGCAGGTTTTTGCTTGCCCGACCGTGAACCGGCTGGGCACGAAGCGGTGGTCGCAGTTTTTATAACATCAGTAAATAGGTTTACCATATTGTCCAGATCTTGTCCATTGTTTGGAATATTTGGAAGCGAAGGTAGTCCTGCGAGCAGAGAGTCTCGAAATCTCTGCCAGTTAGTCCTCCTCCGGTTTAGGATGACTGGAAACGCCTCAGGGCGCGCAGCAAGACTGAACTGTAGATATCGGTGATCGGATAAAGAATGTTCCGCCGATACTCTCCAGTCGTTTATTAAATGCAGGATATCCTCCGATGCCAGAGTGATATCCAACACCTCGTGCCTGTTTCTTGTAACGAAAGTAGGCTCGCGTCCTACATTGCAAATAAGAAGATTCGTTCCCAAAAGATATTCAAGGAGTAATTCACCTCGTTCGTTGGTGTCCGAGCTTCCCCAGACTACATTATGCAAATTCGAATCGCACCCCAGGATTACACTAGTACCAGAAGACGTTGCTGACGCAACAGCTTCCTTTAGGTTTGGGGAAGGCAGAGTGTCATCGTGTGGCATATATGCCGAAGCTACCCAAAGCACCTTATCCTGCAACTCTAGACAGACTAACACAAAATCTCTGTCGCTATATTTAGGCACCAGGAACGCCTTGATGGTTTTCCTGATAAGAATACAGGATCGTGGTAAACCCTGTCCTGTAACGTAAAAATTATCAAAATCTGAGCACTTCAGACCCTTAATGAGATCGTCTGCTACCCAAGGTTCTTGAATAAGCACGATGTCGTCTAAACCATGCGATAGACGACAGATAAGAGCAGCTGATGCTGCCTTTGCGTGGTGAAGGTTAATCTGAAGGAACCTCACCATTACAACTTCTCAATCACCGTAATGTTCCCCTCTCCATCCGTATCAGATCCGATCGAGTTCAATGTTGGGGATGGTTGAGACGCAGTGTCGAGGGCAGCCAGATCTGAGCATAGGGAGACGCAATCGTCTTCCGCAACCTCGTCCACAGACTCAGAATCGGTCGTAGGCAGACCATCCGGAAGGGCATCAGCAGCCTCTTCATTGTGAGCAGGCACCGTATTGCAGGCCTTTTTAATGTCGCCCTTGTAAACTCTGAGTTTTAGCTTAATAAAGCCAAAACTCACAACTCCACCCGACTTGATTAGTGAGGCCAGTGATAGCTTATTAATGAGCAAAATCGCACACCTGCGATCGTTGACAGCGTCGTCCAACTTAACGATTCGCCAATCGTCCGTTGGGATTTCTGGATTGCACATTTGAATAATGCTCAAGATTTGATCCTTATCGGACACAAAAGGTGGCAGCCACACACGAGCACGTGGGCGCGTGGGAATGTCCTCTTTGGCCACAACCTCCAACCTGGCCCCTGGCCATAGTTCGCCTGCCTTGCCAATAGCGAATTTGAACATGGAGGCCGATCTCTGATCCGCGAATCTCATGAGCTTCACGCGACCTTGATACCAGCCTCCATCCTCACAAACTGGAAGGGGTCCCGGAAAAGCTGCCATTGCAGCTTTCAAGTTAATGGTGAGAATACCCTCGACCATTCTCCACTTATCAACCGAAATCCCACCATCCGCGTCATTTCGGTCGACAATAGCCAACTCAATCCAGCTTTTCGCCGCGTCGGCGTATGAGATCGCTGGATCGCTAACCCTAGCGACTTTTAGCCGCTTACTATTGTCCGCCTCATCCTCCGTTGACCGTTGCCGCTAGACGACATGTTTGTCAGCGTCAGATGTGTCGGCGATAACACCTAGCGCTGATGCGAATGACGCTTTCTGCTTCTCGGACCTTTGCGATTCATCTACCATGGAGATGAATTCGCGTACCCGAAAAGCACTACTTAGGGCTCGCGATTGAGCTCTCGATAGGGCGTTGTGCTTCAAGCCCTCTTGTTTGCTGGTACCTGACTTAATCAGCGAACCAGGCATTGACGAAGCCTTACTCGAGAAAGCTCTTGACGAGTCTTTCGGTGTATGGCGTAAGGCATCCGCCGACGAAGAGGAAGCCCTTGACGGGTCTTCCGGTGCATGGCGTAGGGCCTCTGCAGACGAAGAGGATGCCCTTGACGGGTCATCCTTGCTACCAGATACCAAGGCTCTTGAGGAGACCTTCTGGGAGCTGGTAGCAACTTTTTGGTCTCTAACGTGTGACATTAGAAACCATGAAGAGAAAAAATAAAAGAATTAAGTCAGACTGAGCACGTAGGCCGAATGTGCGACACCATTGCCCAGCTTACCTTACGTCACGGTCCGCGACGGATATGAAAAACACGGTCTTGTGGTCAGCCAAATGCTAACGGTGTCAGTATCGTGTGGCAGAATTGAAGAAAGAAAAGACACCCAAGGAACAGTTGTCATCAACACACTCGCGCGATCAACAACAACTACAACGATTACAGTCTGAGCGTGGCTGATAGTGGGCGCCGACGACACGGAACTCGCACGAACTGCCCTATGGACCGAAACACAAATGCGCGATGGAAAAAAAAGCTAAATTGGCAATTTAAATCGAAATAATCCACGTTCGTACACACTTTTTGGCAATACGGACACTGTACAACACTCTGTGCCCGTGCACAAATCGCATACGTTTTCGAGCCGTTTAAGGCAAAATACCACTTTTATTTTATTATTCTTCCTTCCTTTCACTCCCTTTTATTTTTCCGGGCACACTCGAACATGTACCTTGTTCACGAGCAGGAAAATGCCATCAACACACTAACACACTCGCACGGCGTCACGATCAAAGATAACGGCTACGATCTGAGCGGGCGCTCACGACACGGAACTCGCACGAACTGTACTTTTTATCGAAACAAGTGCGCAATGGAGAAAAAAAAAGAAAGACAAAGGTAAAAAGCGAAATTTGTAATTTTTACGCGAAATAAGTCGCGATTCGGTACCACTATTTGTCGATTCGGTGGTCACTGTTTAGCACTCGGTGTCCGTGCACAAATTACAACGTTTTCCGATCCGTTTAATGCAAAAATAACAATTTATTTCAGAGCACGTTCGAAACATGTACTTCGTCTGCGGTTGTACGAACTACGAAAAATTAAGATCCTCAAATTTTTCAAAATCAAATCACCCCTCCTATGGTGCATGATGCTGACAGCCTTTTGCAGGAGCTCACGTCAAATGGCTTCTCCATAGGCTATGTCCACACATGTGCGCTTTCGTCTTCACTATCGTCTTCAAGCTTCGTATCCACTTTCAATATTGAACGTGTCGTTGATTGCGTCAAGTGAACGGAAGAGATCAATGCCTCATTCTATCCACATCCGTTGATTATTTATCTGGAAATATGTGCCGCGGCTTTGATCAGGACGGGTAAATGATAAATTCTTTCATGGATAGTATGAATAGATGATGAGTTCCCAAGCAACAATTCGTTTGCTTTAAAGAAGCACTTCACACTGTAGCAACCATATAGTACCACGGAATTCATTTATCGTGTGACATCGCTTAAGGAGGTTTTCACACTTAGGGCCAGATTACGTAATCTGTGCAAATTACTTAATTTGAGCTGTCAAATTCCATACATTTTTAAATTCACCACACCTCAGATTACGTAATCTGGCCAGATTAAGTACAAGTGTGAAAACCTCCTAAAGTAATTTTTTGATCCGGTAAACCATCCTTAAAGTATTTTCCGGAAAGCTTCTGTCATCATTATGGAATAAATTCAAAGATTGTGGTATAAAACTTCGATAAAACTGTCTCTAAACGTCAACCTAAAAAAGACACTCCTTTAAATACTTGTGTTTATTGGATGATACAGCACACACATGCAATAGTCTCTCTAAGTTAACTCACACACATGCATATATTCTTCTATAGCACAGTCGGTGTCATTTTTATCGTGTGACATTCGTATGGTCATCCAATAAATTGTTCAGCGTAGTTTTATAGAAGGATGGACTTTGTGATTTTTTAAGAATTGACACTTATGAAGTGCTCTGGAATACCACGTTTCTTGAATTGAATTCATTGAAATATTGCATGAAACTAACATTTCCTCACTCCTTGTTAGCTTATGAATCAATTAAGATAATCTCAGCGCAGAAAATGTATGTATTTTATTGATGAATGTGTGGATTTATTCAACTTCAATTGACTGACATATAAAGAAGAAGGTGCAATGGAGAAGAGTCGATAAAGAAGTGTTGAGCACTTGTAGTGTTTACGAGCAATGTTAACTATATGTGAGGTTGGCCGAGTGGCTAGGGCGTCGGACTGGCGTACGACAGTCGCTGGTTCGACGCTGGCTGGGGGAATTTTTTTTTTCTTTTTTTCAGGAGAAAATGACAGAAAATGATGACATAACACATTGATGTATGTCTTTTTCAAAGCTTAGTTCAGTGCTACAATAAGGTGCAATTGGATAAAAAAACGGCGCCAAACGCCATTATTGGACTATTATTCAGAGTTTATACCCTGTAAAGTGCCCCTATTATCGTTAGAAGAAAATATTCTATGAAATATTATAGGGATGAAATTGTTACTTGGGTTGTTTATATTTAACATTAGCAATCGCGTTCAAGAATGAATGCGTTTCTTCAATAGCGCAGGCATCTCATGTTTCAACTGTCAAAATGATGAAGACGAACGAAAATTGAAACTGTCTAGACAGGCACATACAGGGATATGCCGACGATGTGCTTATAGTGGTCAAAGGTATGTTCGTGGATTACCAGATATACTCGAACCAGCACTAAAAAATAGTACACGAATAGTGTGATGAGAATGGGCTCCGAGTCAACGCATCCAAAGAGGAGTGGCACTCTAATTTCGTTAAGCTACACCAGCAGACCATTAAATGCTTTACTGACGGTTCTTAAACAGCCGAGGTGTGATGTGGTGGACCCAGTTCATACGTCAACATACCCCTGTATTTCAGGCAGAAGTCCACGCAATAGCAACTTGCAACAAACTCTCTCTGGGTGACAACTATGCAAACAAACGAATAGCAATCTTCTCAGACAGCCAAGCGACTATTAAGTCTCTAAGTAAACCATCATGTCATGACTTGTTCAGTGCTGACTGAAGATGTTGAATCAACATGGAAGCAATAACAGAATAACACTACACAGAACGAACAGCTGGCACGCATACCGGCAACATCCCTCTTCTCTGGACCAGACTCCTTTTCCAGCATCTCTACCTGAATAGTGAAGAGGCAAATCAAAGACCTAATTTACCTGGGCTAAGACAATCAAAACTTTTCGTAGCAGGGTACAGATCGGCTGAGTCCCTTGAACTCCTTGTAAGGTACGAGCCATTTGTGGGATCCTTACAGGCCACTCTTCTCTAAGATCACATCTGCGCACAATGAGACTTACATAAAACGCGAGCTGTCAATTCTGCGAAGAAGATGACAAGACTTCAACCCGCATACTGTGCGAGTGCGATACTCTAGCCCAGTACTTCCCAACCGGTGGGGCGCGCCCCCTAGTGGGGCGTGACGGTCGGCAAAGGGGGGCGTGGGCTCAACTCCAGTATTGATGTGATCAATTATATTACAACGGCCATGAGCTGGTAAAATGCTTCATTTCATCTACAAAATTTCTGAATCGCAGACATGATTAATTAAACCACAATAAAATATGTCCAAAGTCTATTTGATGATGATCGCTGAAATTGTTTTCGGAATACAGACCGAGGGAAAAACCAGGAGTGCACTACCTATTAAACTTGAATGAAATTGAAATGATGCTTCATAAAATATATCCAATGGCTTCAATTTTACTTGTTAACGCACCGGTGAACCAAAAAAATGGATCTCGCCAGGAAAAAATGTGTTTTTGGTCTAAAACCGGATTTTCGGTCAACATTTTCAATTTTCAATTCAATTCAATTCTTGACCCAATGTAGTAGGGATGTAGCCCTCCGGCAATGCCTAACTCGGCTGTATGGCCGCTACGTCTGCTGCGTTCTTTTCACTTCGTACCAGTCAAATTCAGATCTTGCCATGGTGCGACGTTTTATGTTTTAGTCTGGAACTGAGTGTTTTATAGTTTAAGTGTGAAATCAATTCAATATTCAAATGAGCTAAATGAAAGCATTGATGCTGCTCATAAGCTCAAGCCAATGAATAAGGAAATCTAAAAAGGAAATGCAAATAACCGCAAAATACACTAGATATGCGAGTTTTTTTCGGGACCAAAATATTTTCTATGGTAACTAGATTTTGTAACTTCGATGACATTTCTCATACGAATTTTATATGGAAAATCATGCACACGCGCAGATTAATGCTGTAACTTCGTAGAAGGAGCGTCGGAAAAATGGGGGCAATGAATACGAAATTTCAAAATGAATAGATGCTTAAAATTAATTATTTAGCAACGTTCCTGTTGCATAATTGTATACCAACAGCATGAAAATTTACATTATTGCGAAAAGCACATTTAAATGAGATTGCAAAACGTTGCGTGGTATAAATATGTTTAAATAAAAAATTTAAATAGTGTGTATTCCAGTGCATTGCGGTTGAATAACCAATGAAAAAGCCAAAAATTATTAAACCATACCAGCCCCAAACACAAAATTTCCTACGCCACTGCTAGCTATAAAAAAAATCAAATTGTCCCCTTTATTTTCAGATCTGGCTGATCTGGTTAGTCCAAAATCTTTGTGAGATTTTTCCAAACGATGGCAAATTTTCTCTCATTATTTGTCGACGTGGCGATTTTTTAACAAAAGATAAAAAAGGGGCTAAAAAATGCCTACTTCCGTTTTTGAGCTAAATTTTCTTTGGGAGGCGCCAGATTCTGCTAGCCTTGCAAGGGGGCATGCACTGAAAAAGGTTGAGAACCCCTGCTCTAGCCCAACGCCGCTGCACAAAACTTAGGGTGGCCTACCCAGACACGAAAGGAATTGCTTCGGCTTCAATTAGCAAACTGAACTTCTAGTTCCTTAGCACGATCGACCTTATCGTCAGGCATAGTCCTGCCAACTAGAGATAGATAGCACACACACTAGATAGCACACACGGCTTCAATGTTGCGAACTGCGAACCTCCCAGGGTTCACGACCCTCTACATTCTACAATATAAAAGAATTGCCATCCCCCGACCAATGCAACAGCCAAATGTGTGCTTAGTGGATGGGAGAGCCAATGTTGACTTAACTATTGGATGATGTTGGACTTGAATAGAGTTGCATCCTTAGGGAATGGGTTTGTGAAGAAGAACGCAAAATATGTAAAGGAAATCACACTGCTGAAAAGTCTTAAGCTTTCGAAGTGTCGAGAGAACAAGGCCGCAAAAGTGCAGGCGTAAATCCGCCTAAAACTAAAAATTAAAGAAAAGGTAGAACAATACGGGTTCCGTTCTCATAAGGTAAATTTTCTTTGTTTTCTTATCGACACTTACTGTATCATCTGCCATATAGCGGAAAATATCGGAAACTCGAAAGTTCTCTCTCCCGTTATAAGCCAAAAAGGCTAGAACAAATGAGAGCCTTGGAGGGTTTTCAATTCAGCTTTTATTTTGACTTCGGCGTTGTAGAATTGTTCGTCCAAATTCCAAAAATACCCTACGTACTTAGTTTTAATATTGGGCGGCCTTTACTTTTGGCTTGTTCTGCTATCCGTTCTCATAGGGAGAACTTTTGCGACAATACAAATTTGTTTCGATTTTGTTTCGATACTTATAATTTACAACAGAGCTAATCGGAAAGTTGTAATCCATTATTTTTTAACGTTTAATTCACTTTCCGTTAAAAATTGTTTACTTATTTTAATAAAACATTATTAATTTATACATTTACAGATGATCGAAAACGGCATGATCAAAATACCACAATGGCATTGTTTGCGCTACTTCAAACATGACATACACATGATGCGTCGATGTCGTATGCATAGAGGACCTCTGGTTGGAAGACGTGTGAATCCATGACAGGAGGAGGAATTTCAGCAAACAATTCCATCAAAATACAACGTATTTATTTAAAAACTGTTCGCTACGAATCGAATGAACCTTATTATAATAACAATCATCTAATAACTTGTCCCGTGGAACAACTCATCCTAAAATATCTCACCCATACCTAGACACACCCGTACATATGCTTCTGATGTTCAATTTGTGATATTTTCCAAACTTATCGTCTATAATACATGTTTATATTTCTAAACCGGAAATACAGTCGCATTTATATTTTTAAACAAAGTTAATAGACAAAAATTGATGTTTTTATATAAAAATTAAAAATAAAGTCTGCAAAGCAAAGAGTTAAAAGTAATCAATAGATTGAATGTTTGCACAATTTATATAAAAAGTTTATCAAATACATAATTCATTTATCATTTTTACAAAAAGTATCTCAACTAGTGTATTTATTATTCACTATATTAATGTAATACAACAACGTAAATGTGCTTAAATGTATTTTAAAATAAAATTATAAAAGGAGAGTTTTCTTTACATATTTTATTATATTTAGAATGGAAGTTCCACTTGATGGACCCAAGGCCCGAGGGCCCGAGGCAGACGGAAGAACACCTGGATGTGCCAAATGAAGAAGTAATAACAACGAATTGGTCTCGGGATGACACGATCCAAGATAGAGCTGCCTGCAGAAATAGCCTGAGACATTACCGCCAGAACGGGCGATGTGCCTACACCGCAGGCCGAGCGACGCGACGTCATGGAACGGTATAAAGAACGAGGCAAAGAAGAAGAGGAAAGAAACTTAGATTTAAACACATACCAATAACATCATTGCCTTCAAAATTTAAGACAGCTATATGCAGATAGTTTACGAGCGGCTATGTGCGATCCGCATCAAGACGTTTCGCTAATCTCTGGCTCATTAATGCGCATGCCCCTACAGAAGTAAAAGAAGACGCGATTAAAGACGAGTTCTACAACCATCTAGAAACACTATTCGACTCACTTCCATAAAACGACGACGTCAAGCTGCTGATAGGAGACTTTAACGCCAAATTCGGAAACAAAAGCTGGCATAGGGGAACTACTGGAGGTCACAGCCTTCACGACAAAAACAACATCAACGGTCAGCGACTTATCGACTTCGCGAGCAGCAGAAACCTGTTCATAAGTTCTACGTGTTTCCCTCATCGACGAATCCATAAGCAGACCTGGAAGTCCCCAGATGAATACACCGTGAACCAGATCCACCACGTACTGATCAGCAAGAGATGGGCTTCTATTGTCTTAGATGTTCGAGCCTATCGAGAAGCCAACTGCGACTCCGATCACTATTTGGTGAAGACGACCTACAGGTGCAGAATGTCTTCGGTGCACCTAACGAGAATCAACCCTGCCAAGATCTTCGAGGTTGACAATATGATTGATGATGCCACGGCGGCTGCGTATACCACAGCACTTGAGGAAAAACTGTCGCCCATGCTTGATAACATCAACAACTTAGGCATCCAAGATTTTTGGGAGGAGCTCAAAGACAGCATCAAAGGAGTCGCAGAATAGGTCGTAAGCTATAAAGGCCGGCGTAGACGAACAGACTGGTTCGACGACAAATGCAGGCCCTCGATTGAGGCGAAAAATGAAGCCTATCGCCAATACACACAACGCGCAAGCCGAGCCAAGAATGAAAGATACAACGAACTTCAGCGAATATCTAATAAGTTAATAAGACGTAAGAAACGCAAACATTTTGACGAGCAGTTACAGCAAATAAACCGTGGTCCTACTGGCAACCATTGTTTATTGCATTATTTTGCAGTTGCAATACGCCTCTTCGGGGCGGACCACACCCGTTTGCTACAACAAACGGCCAAGAGTTGCCAAAACGCCTCCCTGGCAAGAGCCTCGAAGGTCTCGATGCAGGAAGGTTGTGTATGCCTGTGTATATGTATGGACTCGTTATATATGTTTTTTCGTCATATTGGGAGCATCACATCTCGGCGCGGCTGCTCCCAATTCTCCTTTTACGCGCCGGCATTGAAGCAAATCCAGGCCCTGTCTTGGTATGGATGTGTAGTGTCTGCAACCGACGTATCGGTTCTAATGCCAGGTCACTTCAGTGTAGTTGCTGTTCGGAGTGGGTGCATTTCAGATGCTCCGGTTTGAGAAGGATGGGTCATTACATAGAAGGTACATTTGTTGCTCCAGGCTGTAGGAATACTGGGCAGCCTCGGGTACCAGGTCCCTCCCCTCCACCAACGCCCCTTACTCACCCCAATAATGTTGCCTTGAACGTAAGACACAGCTTAACTCCCGCCCCTCCGCCAGCAATTTTTACACCGGTGTCCATATAGTAGTTCAACTGTAATGGCATCCTAGGGAAATTTCCTGAAATCACAAGCTTCTTGAGAAAGTACAGAATCCTGATTGCAGCCATCCAAGAGACGAAACTCCACGCGAATTCACCATTCAACGCTGAAGGTGAATATATCATCATACGCAAGGACAGAGAAGGCGCCACGAATGATTCTCACCCTGGAGGTGGACTTGCCTTCCTAATACACAGGTCCGTACATTACCGTGTATTAGATGTAGTTTCAGACGGTACGGCGGAATTGCAAGCCATCTCAGTTTCATCAGGGAGCACCAATATTGAAATTTTTAATATCTACATACCACCAAATTCTAGCTGTACAAACTACCATTTCGATATTGGTCCTCTTCTTAATGGAGAGCACAGGATCATTCTTGGTGACTTCAATGCCCATCATGAACTCTGGCATTCCGCGCTTCACAACGATGCCAGGGGTCAAGCTATCGCCGAATCTCTGGACGCATCAGGTTTCTGTACCCTCAATGAAAACTCTCCAACCCGTGATGCAAACAATTGTATTAGCTCACCAGACATTACAATTGTCAGCGCTAGCCTAATTAGTGAGACCTCCTGGGAAACACTTACTGGTCTTCCCTCTGATCACCTCCCAATCATAGTCAGAATTGACAAACCAGCTGACCTGACCAAGTCAGAGAAGCGAACTTTTGTCAATCACAAAAAAGCCGATTGGGAAGGTTTCAAAACATTCACGTCATCGAAGTTCTTTGCGCTTCCCCCTCCCACCAACATACACAAGGCCGAACGGGACATTAGGAGCGTCATTGCCAAAGCTGCGGCACGGTTCATCCCTGCAGGGCGCATTCCAAAGGTTCGTCTATTTTTCCAACAAGTGCCGCAAGGTTAGCTGATGAACCTGACAACATTAGGCGCGCTAACCCTGGTGACCCCAGAATTCGGGAGCTCAATATCCAAATACAGCGACAAGTTAAAGACTACAAGAAGGCCAAATGGAACGAGCACCTCAATGACTGTAACCTTAATGAAGGTGCCAGTAAGTTATGGTCCACTGTCCGTGCCCTTTCGAACCCCACAAAAGATAAGGGCAATATAGCCATAACCTTCGGCAAAAAACAAACAAGCAATCCTCTTCAGTGTGCGAGCCAGTTCAATAATCAATTTATTGAACATCCCAAGTCCGATGGCCTCAAGCGCAAAATTAGAAGACGGATTCGCAACCGAATTGTTGACTCCGTACCAATTTATACTCCGGACCAGGTTAAAACAGTCATTGAGAATGCAAAAAAATTTTAAGGCCCTTGGACCAGATGGCATTTCAATGGCCATGCTCAAACATCTTGATCTTCCTGCCATTGATTATCTCACGGCAGTCTTTAACTTGTCAATGTCTACGCTCGCCATCCCCGACATCTGGAAACAAGGTCGTATAGTCCCATGCCTTAAACCAGGGAAAAGACCGATTACGATCCTATCACCTGTAGCAAAGACGCTGGAAGCCCTCATCCACCCCACACTCGTTTCACATGCAAAGCTAGATCCCCATCAGCACGGATTCAGACGCATGCATAGTACAACCACCGCTCTGGACGCGATCACTACACGTGTAAGAGACGGACTAAACCACAGTACACCTTTCCATGGCTCCCACCTGGTCAGGTGATTGTAAGTGGCCGGTTGGGGTACGTATTGGCAACAAACCAGTTCCTGCTGTTGCAAATCCAAAAATTCTCGGGCTTCACTTTGAGAAAATGATGACTTCAGCCCATCACGCGGAAGCGGTATGTGAAAAGATGCGCAGTAGGAACAAAATTCTTAAAGCACTGGCTGGTAGCACCTGGGGCAAAGATACAGAGACAATGCTAGCCACTTACAAAACGGTGGGTCGAGCAGCGGCTGATTTTGCGGCGCCAGTTTGGTCGCAAGGTCTCTGTAACACAAGCTGGAACAAAATCCAAGTCTGCCAAAATGCTGCTCTACGCACAGCTACAGGATGCCTTCTGATGTCTGCCCAGGACCACCTACATCAGGAGACACATTTGATGCCAATACGTGACCACAATCGACTACTTACAAAACAATATTTAGTAGGTTGTTATCGAGAGGATCATCCTAATCGTAACCTCATGGACAAAATTCCCCCTCCACGCAACATCAAACGTGGCCCTCGTGACCTTGAGAGAGAAGTCCAGGGTTACAAAAGGGATCCTTCCGATGAAGATTCATACCGGGCTGCCATTGCAATGATTCACACTGAGGAAGTGAGTAGGTCTATTGCGAGTTTAGGTACGAACAGAGTCCTCTCAGCGCTCCCACCACCTATTTCGCCTGAGGAGATTAGGCTCCCGAGAGCCACCAGAGTGACTTTAGCCCAACTTCGGTCAGGCTTCTGCTCACGCCTCAATTCGTATCCATCTCGCATAGACCCAAATATACTAAACGTATGCCCTAACTGCGCTGGCACGCCACACGATGTAGCCCATTTGTTTCAATGCCCAGCTGCACCCACAAATCTCACCCCCCTCTCACTATGGGAAAACCCCACTGCAGCTACCACGTTTTTGTCCCTGGAGATTGCGGACGAAAACGATGACGAACTATAAAACGAGTCCATATAGATACACAGCGGTTTCACACCTTTCTGTACCGCTAAAAGAAGAAGAAGCAAATAAACCAAAGATTAGCCAGTAAGAACATTAGACAGGCGTACAAACTTATAAATAATGTCAAGAACAGATATCAACCCAGGACAACCCTATGTAAGGACAAAGATGGTAACATCATCAGCGACATCGAAAGCGTCAACAAACGATGGGCCTCGCATTTTGAAGACCATCAACGTTCCCCACGGAACCAGCTCTTGAGCAGTTAGCCAAACCAGGCCCTCCCGTTCTACCCCCAACAGTAGAGGAGGTGAGTCTCGCTATACAATCGCTTCAAAGTAATAAAGCGCTCGGCGCTGACGAGATTCCAGTAGAACTGTGGAGCATGGTGGAATGTGCTTGATCAACGCTATACATGTGCTACTGCTGAAAATATGGAACGACCAGGTAATCCCCGAAGATTGGCGCAAAAGCATAATCTGCCCAATCCACAAAAAGGGTGACAAGCTGAAGTGTGAGAATTACAGGGGCATATCATTAGTTTGTACGACCTATAAGATTTTATCGTAAATTCTGGAAAAGAGAATCAATCCGTATGCAGAACGGTACAACCATGAGTTGTATTAATAGTACGATGAGCTAGAGGTATCGAAAATCATGAAGCTTCTACGTCTGCAATGGGCTGGGCATTTTCAACGAATGGACGATAATCGCATGCCAAAGAAAGTGATGAACGCATAACGAATTGACGGAGCGAGGCTGCGTGGACGACCGAGAGCTCGCTGGGAGTACTCCGTAGGTGAGGACGCCCACCAGCTGCTGGGCTTCCGAAACTGGAGGACAAGGTCACGTAACCGCGACAATTGGAGGTCAACGATCCAGGCGGCCAAAGCCCGACGTCGGGCTATCGTGCCACATTGATGATGATGATGAAAAGCAGATAGTTTAATGTACCTATATAAAAAAAAGTTTAAAAAGATTGGCCCGAATTTCCGAGTTCCTCTACAAATGGGGTCCTTGCAACCAATACTAATTTTTATAGTGAAACGACTCATTTACGAACAAAAACAAGGACCAGCCTAATTGTAGCAACAACATACAATTTTATGTATGAACAAAGGAAAAAGACAATTAATTTAGAAAACAGAACACATTGGCGACCATGTTTTATAAAATTAACATTTTTCTTTATTTTATAGCACGGACATTGTTATGGATTCTTATATACAGAGTTTACTTTTATTCAACCATAAAATGTCTGCTTCTAAAATTCACATAGTCACTACATACTTGGATAAAACTTAATTACAAAAGCATAATAATTACTAAAAGTAACGAATCGTTTAAAATGTAATCTGAATTTTTTCATTAAGCAACTTTTTAGTATTTTCACGTTGTCTAATCTGTTTAGTCTTATTGTCCTTTTCGACGCGAGGCTCTGAATATTGATTGAGGATGGCTTGTTTTATTTTGCGCTTGATGTTATCTTCGGATTCATCTTCACTATCCGATATATCCATTTTCTGTGAGGTTTTTCCATTCTTCTGGGTTAGAGGAGCGTCTTTGTGTTCTGCTTCGGTTTTATTCATCGATTCAATAAAATCCGCGCATAGAAGATGAAGGGGAGCCATTGTGTGCGTTGCCATTTCGATAATCTGCAAAAAGAAATGAGGATTATAATTAGATATGCAATTAAGAGTAAAAATTAATAAAATGTCATTCTGATTCTGTAGCAATTATAATGCCAATCATAGTTCTTGTAAGACGAAAAAAACGTTCCTAAGCAAACTAGATTTTTTCATTTAGATAAGCTGAGAAATATGAATGTATATTTTTAATAAGGACTAGGATTAGAAATTTAGGCCCTAACCTTCATATACATACTGATCAGAAGAAATAGCATCATCATCATTTCCCCAGGGAGTTTAGTGTGAAAACACTGATGTCAGTCGGAAGTGAAGGTTAGTCAAGTAACGACGAAGTGAATGGAGGTTTCGTCTTTCTGCAGTGGTCTTACACCTGTCCTGAGCAAAAACATAGTGTTGGAATAACTGATGAGGCAAAGCCACATCTTAACAAGACGTATACCAGAGTAGCTCACCTGTAGGCTCGGGTCTCTTTGAAGATCTCCCTGGCAGAAATTTCAATGGCGTGAATCTCGACTTGGAAGACATTGGCACTGGGCTAAACATCCAGTGAAACCAAAATCATGGTATTAATTCCAAAGACTCCAGCACCTACGTGATTTATCTTAGAACCATCCATGAACCACATGTTGCTTCTAGGATCAATGCAGGGGCTGCGTGGTTCAATTCGAACCGGTATTCGAGATGTGCAGTGCGGGCGTAGTGGACGGTGCGGTGATACATCTCGTCAGATGCCACTATGTCGCATCGTGCACTTTTGCGAGTGGCTTAACCGGACCGCGGCCAGAAGATACTGAATCGTTGTGTTATGTAATCTGAGAAAAGGCTGTGGTTTCCGGTATGAAAATATAATACCCCCGATGCGTTCCTGCGGTAATCAGATACTTAAGTCGTTGTAGTTTATTACAGTCCTTATAGCGTTGCGTGCAGTTGCATTAGACTAGCGAAGCATGCGAAAACATAACCCATACTAGCCTACAATATATCCACTCCGTCCACCTAGTTCAAGTCTTAAATATAAAAATTACTCACTAGAGGCACTCGATATCAAGAATGTTTTCAAATCCGTGAATTGACACAAGCTTAAGCTTTGTAGATAAAACTATGGTGGTCGGTTTATAAAACTCAGATCCTAATATAGAACGTTCAAAAAATAAACTCGGTATCTCGGAGCCCAAGCCGTTATATATGGCTTAATAACCTGTGATGAAATGGCTCCGAAAAAGATGTGACCAGGAAAGTGATTCTGATTTTAGATGCGTGGTAGGATACAGTTTTGTTTCTTTGAAGATTTCACAGAACTTGTTAAAAAAGAGAGGTAATTTTAGCCCCGACACAGTTCACTCATGCATGCGTTTGCCAATGAGGCCTACTTTTCGAGAACATGGGTATTTGATTGCAAACGAGCGCGCCGTTTGGAATCACTTTCTTTTAGATCCGTCGACGCTGCCCCAATCTGGAAATCTATTCCGTCAACGAGATGCAGAACTGGATACACTCGGCCCGCCAGATCGGCGTCTTTTTCTTATATCGGCGTAGAAAGGTGTGGAACCGTTGTGTAAAATGTGGATTCGATATATGGTTTATCATCGATCTCGTTCGTGGTCACCAGGGACAGGAAAATTCAAGCCTCTTGGGGGCGGACCACACTTGTTTTATTAAACGGCCCAGAGTAATTATATCAGATTCGTGCGAAGGAAACAAGTTGCCCCCTCTTTCAATTGTATTTCAACGTCTTCCATTCATTAAAACAAAAAAATGAATCTGTAGTGATTGGCATTATAGGATTTTTTCGGGGTTTGTTAATTCAGGCAATTCAGTAAAATGTTCCTTACGAAGTGATACCGATAGTATGCGTCCTGATTACATTCATTACAAATGACAGGCGGAAGATTCGTTATTTTTCACAAATTGTTCACCAGGAACCTTAATTATTCAGTAATGTTTAATACACCGCAACCTGGAGTTGAAACTTCAAGAATGAAGGGGAAACTAAAAAGCACTCACGATTACAAATACCAAATTGAAATACACACAGGAGCGTCGTAGATGAGGGATATTTTGACTTAAACGCCAAAATCTGTTGTATGCAAATGCGATTAACCAGAGCCAGATGAAGGGTGTGCTCTGTGGTGCCTCTCTAGGCAAATGGCAAGATGTTGCCATTATAATATTTATGGATAACGTTGTTTTTGAGTTGAGAGAAAATTTGAAATTACAATTTCACAATTATTACTATCAGAAACGCTGAAGTGACAATAATCGCAGACATAATTACACGATCCCGTATATATGTATGCTCGTAGGACATTTTCCTTTGTAATCTGTTTGTTACATCACACTCCAAGGAAGATCGTAGAGCCGACTTTGAAATGATTTCAACCCTTCTGAACTCTGTCATCGATACACGCAGTTCGGCTTGCAACATTGACTTCAAAGCTGTAACATAAAGTCGGTGCATTTGATAAATACCATAATTGGTAAATCGTAGTTTTAAAAAAAACTTCGCCCTATTAAGCAGGTTGTAGAGTCTGTCTTCCAGGACTATTCAAACTTGCCTCTGCAAATCCTAAAAGGCACAAAGCAATTGATATTTATTCTCCACGTTAAATTAATTAATTATTTATTACTTTCTTGTGGTGTATCGTAAGA
The DNA here is from genome assembly GCA_949715475.1 of Microchrysa polita. Taxonomy (NCBI): domain Eukaryota; kingdom Metazoa; phylum Arthropoda; class Insecta; order Diptera; family Stratiomyidae; genus Microchrysa; species Microchrysa polita. The sequence goes on from OX454415.1 coordinate 56,450,846, forward strand.
TGCAATGCTCTTGAAACGTGGACATTTAACAACAGCAGCAAATTAACATCTAATTTATTTTTTAGTCTAGCGCCGATTTTTCCAATAAAATTCTGATGTGTTATATATCGTTGCAAAGGAAACTTTATGTAGTTTTCTTTCGTCCTCAGACCATTTTCCGTGTCTTTTGCCGTTTTTGAAATAATCGCAAAAAACGGAAAAAATACTCTACCCTTCCACCTTTTTTTAATGTTACGGACCTCCAATCAATGGGGACTTTTTTCCCATAATCTGGAGCCATCCCCAACCATGCCGCAAAAATCCAGCGATGTAGGATTTTTGCCGACCAAATATCGTATTTTTCTTTGACTATAAAGCAAAAGTTTATGTGTGTTTTGATATTAAACGAGACCGGGGCCAATTTCGGTCGCTGCCGAAATTTAGATACCCTTTACTGTCAAGGTAATTGATCGGGTATAATCTTTCAAAAGATCCTCCACTCCTTGTATGAAAACCAATAAATTGTTTGAAGGGACTTCCTGATAACGACAGAGGAAAGCAGGGAGCTGTGACAGACACGTGTACACAATCCATTCCCTTAGACTAGTAGTTCCCAACCTTTCTCAGTCGTTGCCGTGACGCCCGTAACATCATGTTCATGATTCATGGCTTCAGTGAGAAAGAAACTAATTGCTGCTTCGAATAGTTTGAGCATTAGTAGACTATATTGAAGCTTAATCAACCAACCAGACACAAATCCGTGCGAAATGAAGAAAACCACGCAAACGTAGTATAGATCATCCGAATTGGGCATAAACGGGGCTTGTTTTATGACCAACAACCAACCCTGGCACAAGAATTAAAGTCGGGCACAAAGTTCGGGGTTTATTTGGTTCATCAAGTGCCGTGACAGCTAACCTAGACTATATATTTCACGTTAGGAAGAAACTGTTTTGATTGAAGGTACAAACCAGAGGTTGCAGTTTAGAGTTGGCTATGATATCCCGCCCATCATATTCCCGTTTTTCAAAATCCCGATGTTCATTATCCCGCCATTTCAATATCCTGCCAGTTAAAAATACCGCTAAGTTCAAATCCCATCTAATCAAAATCCCGCCATTTCAATAACCCCCTCTCCATATCCCGCTTTTTAATATCCCGTCATCGAAGGTAAGTATTCTTTAAAAAAAACGCGCGCACGTTTTTTGGAAAAATACTTACCTTCTATGCCGGGATATTCAAAATCGCCACCGTTAAAATCATGGGTCTCTCACATTTTGATACCTAACTTAGTTCGGATACGATTCAAAAAATAGGTGGTCTGGTCTGATCTTGATCTGTGGGGGCTCAATTATCATCTTGATCGAAGAAATAAACATATATTCCGACGGACTTGTACTAAGAGATAGTATCGCATTAGATGCTGGGGATTACGTAACATGATTTATGATTTTTTATTAACAGTGAAATTTAATTTTTGGCGGTATTTTGACGGGATTTTTCATTAACCACTAGCGGGATTTTAAAACGGCGATGTTTTTAGTGGGCGGGATTTTATAATAGCTGGATTTTTAAATGGCGGGATAATGTAAAGCGGGATTTTTTGTAAAAAGCGGGATTATTATGAACGGGTGGGTTTTTGTTGGTATCCCTGCAGTTTATTCAATATGAAACCTAAAGCTGAAGTACCAATTAATAAGAATGGCGCTGGACGATCGTATCGTTATTTGGTTTTGAAACATTCTAACCGAAAAATGATCCCCTTCCCCAAGCCGTTTGGAGGACTTGATATAAGGCGCTAATTAATTAACTAACTTATTAAATTTACAACGAAAAGAAGCAGATCTGTACGTGCTACCGGCTTTTTTGAATATGTGTAAATGAATATGTCTATAGGTGCAAATGAAAGGATGAGGTGAGGATATGTGGATCACTACGCTCAAACTAGGCAAAATCTGGATTCAGTCGGTTGGTCCACGAGCTTAGTCCAACTGGCGTATTGTAGGCCTTGAGCCTTTGGGCGTCTTTACATTCGACTGCCAATGGGTAGTTTCAGATTGTAAGACGAAACCGGACGGGTAAACTTGCACGACAAGAACCATCGTTCTTGCAATGTGAAATGCACAATGCTTGTCTGCTGGCCACTACAAAACCTCTCGCTGTCCGTTTATTAGCACAAACAAACGGACGGCGAGAGCTTTTGTAGTGGCCAGCAGGCAAGCATTGTGCATTTCATATTGTAAGAACGATGGTTCTTGTCGTGCAAGTTTACCCGTCCGGTTTCGTCTGACAATCTGAAACCACCCAATATGTGTATATAGAGTGAGATCGAGGAAAACATCCACGCATCATGTCTAGGGCTACGATATACATAGAGAGAGATAACTAGATCGATACTATTGGCTGAATTCAAATTGTAAGAAAACGACCGGACGGGTAAACTTGCACGACAAGAACCATCGTATGATCATTTCACACTATCCGATCAAAACACGGACCGGCGAACAATAATCACACAGCAAGTATGTATAAATGTTGCCATGCACGCTCCAAAGTTAGTGTACAATGAAGTGACGAGTCGACAAGATTAAAATGCAAGTAAAACACGCGCTAATTGTCTTTGCAGAACGCCTGAACTATTGGTAGATGCAATCGTCTTATCGATCGTACGATTCCTACGAAAGAAAAACAATCGTGTCACGATTTTTTTCTTTCGTAAGACTCGTTCTTACAATTTGAAATGAACAATGCTTTCTGCTGGCCACTACAAAAGCTCTCTTGTCTTGCAAGTTTACCCGTCCGGTTTCGTCTTATAGTCTGAAATCAGCCATTGGGTTGGTCGGCACAACAACTTCTTAGCTAGGAAACTTAACGTGACATTTGAATAACGATCCTAAATTAACAAAAAAATAAACATTATAAAGCTTTCAACCATATTTAGAAAAGCTGGCTTTTTGATTCATAAAATCATAACATGCGAACTAAATCAACAATTCCTCTAAAAAGCTTGAATATAGATTAGGTAACGAAGCTCTATAAGCCGCATCGTTCAAGAAGCATAAATCTAACCGCAACCAACCAAGTGTGTACATCATACTGACATGAACGAAAACAATCTATGACATAATCATGCCGGCCTGAAATTCAACGTATAGTTTGTTTACATCCGCGTTATTCTGCACTATAAAAATTTATGGAACTTCAAGATTCAAAAAAACGCGCGCACTAACGTCGTCGGTCATTCTAAATAGGCTGAGGGTAATGATATTGTAGACATGTGTAACGTACAATTGGGTAGAATTTAAACACAATTAGGTTCAATTTATCGATTCAATTTATGATAAATGAATTTTGCTGACGAAGGCCATGGTCTGGGTCTGGTCCCTTTCAGTTTTGTCACTCACTCCATTCGGAAAGAGTTAAAGGGGGACGACCAATATAACTTCCGTTCGGGGGAAAACAAAATTCTTCAAGGATATTCGTGAAAGGAAATTATAGGGTGAGATGTTTCCATTATTTTTATTGCCTCCCTTTTAATGTTAGAAGTTTCATTTAATATCGCCCACTCAATCTGTTTTCTATGGTAAACAAGCAGCTATCATCTACAAAAGTACAGAGGACAACACAACACTCGCAGTAACTAGAGCAAAATAACGAATTTCTTGAGAATGATGGAAGTAGAATATGTTTTCGGCGTGTCAGCCCATGTTTTTGTGTTGTATTGTACACACAAGAAAATGTTCTCTTGTGCCCGAAGAATTATTGTATGTATTGGATTGGTGGTTTTCGACAACCCACTCGAATGGTGGGCGCACGATAAAGCATGGCTTTGAAAGGCTCTGCGAGAGACACGCATGCATTGTTAATTGAAAAGTTTGCATTCTGTCTGTGAAAGCTTCTTTTGGCGACACACATCCACAATATACCGGTCGGTCGTCGTGTCCTACAAAGAAAACAAACGAAGAATCGAATATTTAAAAGCGAAACATGTAATTGAATTAATGATCCCGACTGTGCGACAAAAAACGCGAACTCCCTATTTGTTGTTTTGTACTCGGTCGGATTGGTAGTCTCTATCGGTGGATCGCGAGAGTTTAACTGGTTTCTGGTTCGATTTAAAGTGAACATTTGGAAGTTTCGCCCACGGAGTGGAAATGTGAAAAGAACATTACCGTATTAGTATCTGTTTTCAATTCAAAGCCATTTAATATAAATAGGGGTAAATTGAATAAATAATAGGTGTGTCGGTCGTTTGAATTTTCTGCGAAATATGGAATTCATATTTTACCTTGTTGCGGCGCTAGTGGCATTTCTCACTTATGTGTATGTGAGTTTCAAGAAATGCTATCGCATATGGCCTGCCCTGAAAATACCCTGCGAAGTGCCTAGCTTCCCTTTTGGCAACCTCAAGGACATCAACAAGAGTCGCCACTTCAGCTACATCGCTCGTGATTTATATCGCAAACTAAAAGGAAAATATGGTTATGCGGGAATGTGGGCATTCAAATGGCCCATGTTGATTGTAGTGAGTCCCGAAATGGCAAAGAAGATTTTGGTGGATGATTTTGACTATTTCGATGATCGTGGATTATTTCATAATCGAAAACATGACCCACTCTCCATAAATTTGTATTTCATGGAAGGTCCACCGTGGAAACAGCTGCGAAACAAACTAACGCCAGCCTTTAGTGCGGAGAAAATGCGATTAATTTTTCAAACAGTAGAAGCGATTGTCGATGACTTGACCTCGTATATCGAAAAGAACGGAATGACCGGAACCGATGTGGACGTGAAGGACCTCATCAATCGCTACGCTTTGGATGTTATGAGTTCGTGTGCTTTTGGTTTGGATGATCATATAAAAAATCCAAATGCGGATTTGATGAAATTCGGAATGCGGTCATTAAAGGTGGACAAAATTGGTCTGTTGTGCAACTTTCTGGGAGTGGTGATGAGTGAACAGCTTCAAGAGTTGGGCATAAGAATGTTTGACAATGATACGACAACGTTTTTCACGAATATCGTACACGAAACGATTGCATTTCGACGTGAGGAAAACTATCATCGAAATGATCTGATGCAAAGTTTGATTGAACATTTGAAGTTGGTGAAGGACGATAACCAGGACGGATTGACCATTGATGAAGTCGTAGCGCAATGTTTCGCATTTTTCTTTACCGGCTTCGAAACAAGTTCAACGGCTATTCAGGCGACTTTGTACTACTTGGCAAAGGATCAGGGTGTGCAGGATAGTATTCGGGAGGAGATAGGGCGCGTTTTGACGAAGCGTGAGAATAAGCTGTGCTATGATGCTTTAGAGGAGATGGAGTTATTGGATAGATCCATATCAGGTAATCAAATGATAAGTAGTTTTACTCTAATTTAATTTTGGGGTGGATCATGACCCTAGAAGACTAAGTCATCAAATACAAAATCACATTAAAACTTTTTCAGTGCAAAAATATCATCCAATAAACATTAAATTTGAGTACGCTGGCTTATCATTGACTGGTGCGCTGTTATTGATAACCGGGGCATAAAATGACGTTTATTGACGGCTTTGCATAGGTACGCAACGGGCATTAAAATAAATTTCTGGTAGAATTGTTATCTACGAGTTATATGCCACTCTTATCGTATCGTCTCATGTAGCCGACTTGGCTGCAGTTTCTTTTATATGTAAATATATATTTCTTTTTCTTTTATGGAATAAATTAGCTTATTTACGACTAGTCAGAATTTATTTAGAATGCTTGAACGATTGTTTAGATATTTAAAATCGTTTTTACAAACTTTCCACTTTTTTGTACTCTCCTTGGTGCATAACTAAATACGACCGACCAGACTTACTACAATTTCATATGTATTCCTAGTGGCGGTTACTCGTACATATTTATCCGTGATTTAAGCTTAAAGCATACTTGTAGCATGGTCGTTTACACCGGCTATAGAATGCTTTAAACTTATTTGGATAAAATGTATGAGTAATCGGTTCCTACGGTTCCACGGTTTTATTTATTTTGGGTGCTCAAATTTTGTCCGCGCTTCTGGTGAGATATTAATTTGCATCTACGCAACCGGTTCTCTACAATTAAACAGGCCATGTCAGTGCTCAGTAGATGAGACGGAAATATGTGCCATTCTTGTCATTCAGATGACCATCGATAACAGCGGTACAAAAAGCGAATTCTTCTCCTCTCGAAGCATTATCATTGTCAGAGGCAATTACATCATCGCAGTTTTTGCCAACTGCCCACAATGAAGAATGTTTTGACCAATTTTTTCCTGATGCGTAATAATTGATACATTGAAAATGGCAGCTTATTTCACCTCGATTCTCAAAGATGAATCATATCACTCAGGAGTCAAATATCTGAGAGATCACACTAAAAATCTACTCTGGACATAGCACTTCTGAGTGGCCCCGGCAAAACCAACTAAGACCCTTGGATTTACAACAGGAGTACCCTGCTGTGTGAAGCCAGTAAATTCTCTATTTCCTCAAGCTAATTTACTTCTACTGGGTTTTCCCTCGACGTTTTCCAGCGACTTATCGACTTCGCAAGCGGCAGAAACCTGGTCATAAGCTCTACATGCTTCCCTCATCGACGAATCCATAAGCAGACCTGGAAGTCTCCATATGAATACACCGTGAAGCAGATCGACCACGTACTGATCAGCAAGAAATGGGCTTCTAATGTCTTAGATGTTCGATCCTATCGAGGAGCCAACTGCGACTCCGATCACTATTTGGTGAAAACGACCTACAGGTGCAGAATCTCTTTGGTGCACATAACGAGAATCAACACTCCCAAGATCTTCGAGGTTGACAATTTGATTGATGATGCCACGGCGGCTGCGTATACTACAGCCCTTCAGGAAAAACTGTCGCCCATGGTTGATAACATCAACAATTTAGGCATCCATGAGTTCTGGGAGGAGCTCAAAGACAGCATCAAAGGTGTCGCAGAAGATGTCGTGGGCTATAAAAGCCGGCGCAGACGAGCAGACTGGTTCGACGACGAATGCAGGGCCTCGATTGAGGCGAAAAATGAAGCCTATCGCCAATACACACAACGCGCATCCCGAGCCAAGAAAGAAAGATACAACGAACTTCGGCGAGTATCTAATAGCTTAATTAGACGTAAGAAACGCAAACATTTTGACGAGCAGTTACAGCAAATAAACCAAAGATTAGCCAGTAAGAACATTAGACAGGCGTACAAACTTATAAATAATATCAAGAACGGATATCAACCCAGGACAAGCCTATGTAAGGACAAGGATGGTAACATCATCAGCGACATCGAAAGCGTCAACAAACGATGGGCCTCGCATTTTGAAGAGCTCCTCAATGCACCATCAACATCCCCCGCGGAGCCAGCTCTTGAGCAGTTAGCCGAACCAGGCCCTTCCGTTCTACCCCTAACAGTAGAGGAGGTGAGTCTTGCTTCAAAATAATAAAGCGCCCGGCGCTGACGAGATCCCAGCAGAACTGCTGAAGCATGGTGGAACGTGCCTGACCAACGCTATACATATGCTACTGCTGAAAATATGGAACGACAAGGTAATCCCCGAAGATTGGCGCAAAAGCATAATCTGCCCAAAAAGGGTGACAAGCTGAAGTGTGAGAATTACAGAGGCATATCATTAGTTTGTACGGCTTATAAGATTATAAGATTTTAGCAAATTCAAGCATCACAGTGGGGGACCTTAATATCGAGTATGTAGACAACTTCAACTATCTGGGTTGTAACTTATCAAAGGACACTAACGTAACCGACGAAATTAAACGACGGATACAACTAGCCAATAAGACGTATTTCTCGGTCCTCCCTATAATTAATTCAAAAGTTTGCGCACACGAACACGAAGCTCCGCGTGTACAAAACGATCATCCGACCCGTGATATGTTATGGCTGCGAAATATGGACCCTCACCCAAGAATCCGAAATTTTGCTAGACCGATTCGAACGAAAGGTCTTTCGGCGAATTTTCGGGGCCATTCGCGAGCGAAAACAATGGCGTATCCGATACAACCATTTGTTGAGTTGTATCAATTGTGCGATGAGATGGAAGTAACGAAAATCGTGAAGCTTCAACGTTTGCAATGGGCGGGGCATGTACAACGGATGGACGATAATCGCATGCCAAAGAAAGTGATGAACGCACAACGAATTGACGGAGAGAGGTTGCGTGGACGACCGAGAGCTCGCTGGGAGAACTCCGTAGGTGAAGACGCCCACCAGCTGCTGGGCTTCCGAAACTGATGGACAAGGTCACGTAACCGCGACAATTGGAGGTCAACGATTCAGGCGGCCAAGGCCCGACGTCGGGCTATCGTGCCACATTGATGATGATGGCTTTTCCCTCGGGAATTGAAAGCCATTTGCAGAAGTATACGTGTCAGTCCTTTGATTGATAGCATCAAAGGACTGACTAATCCCTGGAGCAATTATCTTTTGAACGAACGAGACTCAAGAAATTAGTGCGAGTCGTTACGAATTATTGTATGATTGAGGAGGATACAAAACGCCTTCGATTTCCTTTTTACGGGTTACTGCAGAAGCTGTGCGGATGAAGAGGAGGAAGAAACAATACATCACTTCCTTTGAACCTGCCCTGCTCTGGCGAAAAGAAATAGCGAGACGAAGGTTCCTGGTACTTTGTGAATGTAAATGACCAGAATCACATTAAGAACTGCACATCTTCTGCGTTACATCAGCTCTTGGTGTTTTAACGATTAAAGACTACACTTGGATTGAGGTGCAACAACGGATCCAATTTGGACTATGTGTTATTGCTTTAGCAAAGGAGAAACGGTTGGCCGCGATCAGTGCGAGCTACCAGCACCCTGGAATCGACGTACTTGAAGAGGTCATTGGGTTTGCTACGATATCCCCCCATCATATTCCCGTTCTTCAAAATCCCGACGTTAATTATCCCGCCAGTTAAAAATCAAAAGCCCGCCAACTTAGTAGTCAATTCAATAACCCGCTAATTCAAAATACCGTTTTTTAATATATCGTCATAGAAGGGTTTGTTAAAAAGCGCCACCACATTTACCGTTAAAATAAGAATAATATGAATTGATTTTTTTTTGTTATCAATAAAAATATTGTTTTTGCAGTATTTAAACGGAATTATTTCACTATCCACTAGGAGGGTTTTGAAAATGGCGAGATTTTTAATAGGCAGGATTTTAAATGGGCGGGATCTTGTAATGGCGGCGATGACCTGACCATCTGAACTGAACATTCCCGATTCAAGACTAAATGTTTGGAAGCCCGAAACAGTTCCACAGAACCAGAGTTCGCATTCTGCAAGGCGATAGACGATAGTCGACCGTCACACCCTGTTTTGTATCGGAAAATGGAATGGCTGTCTACCGCCAAAGATAATGGACCTTAGACGGTACGTAGCCAGGGTATGGAAGATCTTTTTTTCAGCCCTGCCGTTCTCCTTGAATACGGCACGAAAGTGAGCAAAAAAAGGAAAAAAAATATCATGTAACCATTCCACCATTTTGTAGACGGTGGATGTATCACGCTCAAACAACAACTTATTTGATATATCTACCGTCCAGTTTGTCCATAGTGGGACTACACCTGTATGCATACTGCAACAGTAATGCGGCACACAGAGTGCATTTCGAGCCGGTTTTGACTAATAGTACATGGCGCCCTGCATCTCTCATCAGATGCATCTGCTTATGCAGCGCGTCATGTACTATTAGGAGAGGAGAAAGGATTGTACACACTGCCTGGTTGAGTCAAGTCATGCCTCTCCTAATAGTACATGACGCGCTGCATAAGTAGAGGCATCTGATGAGAGATGCAGGGCGCCATGTACTATTAGTCGAAACCGGCTCGAAATGTACTCTGTGTGCCGCATTACAGGTGGAGTATGCATACAGGTGTAGTCCCAATATGGACAAACTAGACGGTGGATATCTCAAATATGTTGTTTGAGCATGATACATCCACCGTCCAACAACAATGGTTTTGTTATTTTTTGTCACTTTATGGTGTTTTTAGAATTCATCACCCATCTGACGGACTATGATCTCACTTAAAAGTTAAACGTGTATCCATTTATGGGATACATAATGCATGCTGTTGATCTCAACACCTCAACAATAAAGCTGTTAAGCTATTCGAAATTGGATGTCACTAAAAAATCTAGGGCCTTAGTCCAGTTGGAATGTCGTGTCAGTTATTTAGAAAATTAATCTACGAAAACCCCAGCCAGTGAGTCTAACATGATAAGGAGTTAATAAACTGCATTTGAGAATAAATTGCTATTGGTAAGGTTCGCCGAACCACGCGCAAAAGCTCAGCTAAACCATCAACAAATTGAATTCACCGAATTACATTGATTGCGGCCCGCCGAAAATCAGTCAAATGCCAATACCGATAATTCACCTATCGTTGCTCCTAGACATGTTGTCTAAATCTTTCAACAATTTTCAGCGCTCAGATCAGATATCAAAATGAACATGAGAAAGATCCACAACAAGACAATTTTGCACTGTTTTTTTTTATTGAACCGACCGAAATGTTTGACGTGACTCGCCGAAGTTCCTCTTATGTGGAGTTGGTCCGATATTTATTAAACGTCACAGAGCAATTAATTAAACCGAAGGAGGCAATTGTACTTTCTTCAGATGTTTTTACAGTCTTTCAACTTTATAGTTATAAAAAAACACAAACATTTGAGTAAGTGCAAGCAGTGTTTTGAGTGAACTTGATTTCTAGATTTGTAAAAATGTAATTCAATCGCTACATTAAAGAATGGGGGTTCGTGGTGATAAATTTTCAGTTCCGCAGTCATTTTTGAGTCGGCAACCACTGCCATAGAAGAATAATCAATTTCACGCTCATGCTCGTAAATAGCGTTTGTATCGTTCTAAAAAATGTTCATGTGCTTAGTAACATAACGGTACCCAAAAATATTCAATAACGCATTTGACTCATCCCTCTAGTTCTAAAAAAAAATCCGAAATACCCTCTAAAACAGGCGTTTCAAACTCGGGCTGCATGCGGCCCACTTCTCAGTTTTGTACGGCCTGTGGCCAAATCTAAGAAATGTATCAGCACAAATCCGTAAAAATACATAACTGAAGGTGTTGGACTTAAGTTCGCGAAATTTACTAAAATTCGCCAAGAAGTCGGGGGCTTATGCACGCTTAAATTATTTACTACATTACATTGTACCACAATCATTGTTCTGACGGTTATTTGAGGTAGATTTATTTAAGGCGGCCTTTTTACACAGGTAAATTTTAAACTCTTCGTGAAATTGTTTCGTCTCGAAATTCATTTCAGGAAAAAGTTGTTGGCTTTGCCGAAACTGATATCATCTGCCGCGGCTGCATTATAATTCGAGTTCACATCTTTCAAAATTCTGTATTTGGTGAGGAAATATTCTGGATGTAAAATTTTGTAAACATGAGCTCCAGGAGTTAGAAGCAATGATACAATTTTCATGAATTGTTGAAAGCTCCATTTCCCATAATTATATCAACATAATTAAAATACGAGTATCTAATAACAGAATGAAAATTTTCTTGTTAATATTTGTTTAATGTAAAAAGAGGCTAATGTTTCTCTAAATTGTGTAATGAAATGCCATGTTTGCAATTGCAAAATATCCCGGAATGTAACGTAATAAATCGAAATAATGAGCATGAAAAAATACCAGGAATTTTTCTCTACAGTCATAGTGAACCTATTTTAAGTTAATTTACACCTAAAGTGAAATAGCACCAGCGCAAATATTCATTCACTCACTACCATATACATATAAATTTAATTAATTATATGGCGAAAACGTATGCCGGTTATTACCATCATATTTCATCCAGCCTATAAATAAGCATCAAATTACACACAATATATTTGAGAAATCAGTGGACAATCATAATTCTAGTCTGCATATTATCTGATTCGAGACGTGTGTGAAACATGATAGATTGTAGATTGTATAATATTATCTTCGTGCACTCGAATTGACAATTTTCAATGTAAATCACAATAGCAACTAGACTTAATAAGAATATGAACTAATTCTCCAATGAAGTGTGATGAATGAAGTAATGAAATTAGTATAATAATATCGGACACATGCTTTATGAATTATTACCGAAGTAAAATTTCAATAAATAAATTTAAAGGATACATCTCTGAGGAGAGGAAATATAGGTGGAAAGGCATTGACCGATTCCTCCCTCAACCTTGTGCATGTGCGACAAAATTGCAGGTCCTTAAATTTTTGAAAATTTCAATTTAGAAAATGATTAACGGCTCTAAATTTTAAAAAAATCTCTTAAATATACACTTTTTACTAACTGAACATTTTCATTAATTCTTTCAGAAACACTTCGTCTATTCCCACCCGTTGGCTCTATACATCGCAAATCAACAAGTTATTACAAACTTCCCAACGGTAGCACACTTCCAAAGGGAACACCCGTAATAATACCAATCATTGGATTTCATCATGATCCCGATATTTATCCTAATCCAGAACGATTTGACCCGGAACGTTTTACGGCCGAAGCAAAAGCCAAACGTCATCCTTATTCTTATTTACCATATGGTGATGGACCACGATCGTGCCTAGGCGTACGTTTTGCAATGTTACAAGCGAAAAGTGTACTCGTAAAGCTGCTGAATAAATATCGAATCTCAACATGTGACAAAACACCGGCTGAATTAGTAGCCGATATTGGATCAATAAATGCAGTTCCCAAGGATTCGTTATGGTTGAAGTTGGAGAAACTTTGAAATAACATAACTTATTGAAAAATTCAGTAGATTTATTAATATTTGGATTTTTATCTTTACACTCGTTTTAAGTAGAATTATTTGAAATATGTCAATAAATCTTTCGATTTTTTTATGTTATTCGATGATGCAATTGTAGGCTTTAATCCATTCTATCGGTTAATTTAGGAACTTCATTGAGATGTCCCCGAACTTTTACCTTTTGCCCATTTACGGACTTGTACACACACATTTATCTTCTTGCTGGCATTGATTTTTTATGATATCGATTAACTATTAGTGTGCGATGTATACATTGTACAGCATTTGAATTGTTGTGTAAAGTATTGATTAGAACAAAAAATAGTGTGCAAAAGTGTAACCAAGTCGTATGGACACTAATGTTATAGAATAGAGAGTATGTATAGGCATGAAAACGATAGGGCATGACCGATTACGCGTGTCGTGTAGAGCTATGTGTGTGTTGAACTAATTCAACGAGTATGGCATCGCAATTACATGACATGACGATATTAAATAATATAAGGTGGACGTATAAAAAAGCAGTGGTAAAGAACGAACGCCATGCAGCACAAATCCGCCAATTGCTCGTGGCCCCATCTTGATATTGGATTTCTAGTTGCATAAAAATTATATTACCGAAATTTAGTTTCAAATAAAATCGTTTGACCTGATTCCTAGGGAGACAATCATAGCGGTTCCAGATAAAGATAACTAGCTTTAACTATAATGAGAAATATTTTTTAAATGGAGACTGAACATACTGGTGACTCTTTTCATATAACACACTCCTGGAAAACTTGATATAATTATCAATCGTGTGTATTTGCCACTATTATATGCTATTTCATTACTATAGCAGTATAAATATTTTCCTAATTAGCTCAGCTTTAAACCACGTAAAAAGTGCACGCAATTAATTGTTATATATCAAAAGAAACCACCGTGCACGCAATCTTCATAATTACCCCCTAAAGAGCAAACATATTCTTACACACGCCTTTGCGACACTACAGTATAATTTGGATATTAATTTCGGTGACAATTATATGCGAAGCAGTGTATGTATATGAGTATTAATCACGACTAGTTCACAAGAGATTGATGCTTTAATAAATATGAAAAGGATTTCATGTAAGCCTTATGAAAAATTTTATTGTAAGCCTTACATAAAAAATAATAGCTGAGTTTTACGAATTACATACTTACGACTTAGGAATTGAGTTCTAAAGCAACAACTTTTACATGATTTGGGATATTCTATGTCATATTAAGCAAGTAGCAAATCGTTTTTACAGTCAGTGAGGCTGTTTCGCATCACCACGCCTCAAGCTGCAAGATCTTGCTCTGGACACTTAAACCGAATAAAGGCCTATATACATAGACCTCGGGGGGAATGAAAATGAAATTTCCTTCTGCCGCGATTTCCTTAATGAAAATGCATACTTACTGTCGTGGAAAATGACGCAAATGCTAGAGAGTTTCATAAACTGCAATCCGAAAATGGTTTCTCTGCCATTTTGCGTATAATTTTTCGATTCCGCGGTCATTGGATATTTTCACTAATTTTCGTCTTGAAAATGATTCCGTAGCATATTGTTCGTCAACTGTGATGAGTTCCGCAAACGTAAAACCGATTCACTGTCCACGACGAATTCATTGTGGATATTATCCAATGACCGGGGAAACGAAAAATAGTAATAATATAAAATAGCAGAGATAAGGTGGTAGCATTTTTAGATTGTAGTACAGTAGACGAAATCTTTAAATAGCTTGTTTTTGGGTGATTAAGATTTCGGAAATATTAAGAATTGCAATACGATTTACGTAATAACGTTTGGTTGTTACTATTTTGAAATAAAAATGCCCTCAAAATTAAGTACGTTCGGAAAATCTAGAGCGATAAATTTGACTTTGTTCAAGGAGTAAAAAAAACTGCATTTTATACCGCACATATGACAACAGCACCAAATGATTTCTTATTTAAATACAACCATTAGTTGCCTGCTAGGACTGAGCGAAACAAGATGTCCCGTTACGGGAGCGACTGCTTTACTCTTCATTAGAAAGACACGCTCATCGCCAATCGAATAAGAAGCTATTTATGTCCAACATATCCTAAGATCCAAATCCAGAGTACCTAGCTTCAGGATTATCCACAAATGCGCGCCGAATGAACTTGCAGATCAGCCTGCAAGGGACATATTTTATCAGCGACTTAGCAACAAGCAAGGAGTCTTAACGGCAATGTGGGCGCTAAGAGCATCTCTTAATCAATTTAAACTTAGCGACAGAAAACGCGACTGACCACATTTTTTTTTTAAGATAGAGAAACTGCGTCTCAGACGCCAGTCCGAAACTGGGTTATATTAGAGGCCACCACCATATCTTGTCATCGACCACTACCATCTCGTCATACGGTTGCGAACGGCAGTGATCTAATGATACCATAAAACGAAGCTTGCCACAATTTAATGTGCAATTGTAGGTTTATTAATGGCCAGTTTCTCGTACATCTTATCTAGTGGTTAGTCTTATCGTATAGACAAGACGCACACTATTTTCAGAAAGCTTATAAGCCCATACAAATCGATTCTTTATCGATGAATTGTCGATTCTGTTCTAACTGGGTATTGGATATTTCGTGATTCAAACCAAAGTCCCTTTCAGAGCTCTTCAGCAAAGACACGTTCCACGTTATTTCTAATCCAAATACTCAAGCATCCTCCGGTGCTATTAGATCTAATGGTGAATGTATGGCGAGGACTTAGTGTTTTTTTTAGAAGAGATTCGTGACGAGCAAGGCAAGGAAAAATTCATTTCATATAAAAACCGTTTTCTTTTTGTCGTTGTTCTTGTTTCGCGTGTAGACAGGCCTAATAAAAAAAAGTGCATCTTTCTCAGCATACCCATGCGCCATGACATGTAATACCGCGTAGCTTATGCATGCTACCATGCGGCAGACCGACTGCGAAAACTTCATATACAGGGTGTCCGAAAACTGTTTTAGTACCTTAAGTGCAGAAAACTAGGGTTAATTTTGGCCTGATTTCAACATACTTTGAATAGATTTTACCAATTGCAGATCTTTAGGGGCTGTGTGAATTGAATTGTATTGAATTCGAGCTAAAATTAACCCTAGTTTTCTACACTTAATGTATAAAAACTGCAACACGCAAATTTGATTTTGAAGCTATGTAAAAACCAAACCACTTATCCGATTTTAGTGTGGTTAGTTTTATTTTACAGGTAAATTTATTGGCTGTAATAACGATTTTAGTACACTTTTCTAGCTGGTCTAGCTTTGGACATATTAGGCTTTAAGTCGTGAAAGAAAATGATTTTTTCAAAAATCTTTAAATGCCTGTGGCAGCTAAAGGGTTAAGCTGACGGGGTATGTTCCGTACAACTTTTTTGCTGGAAATCAACTGAGGAATCATAATCCGATGCGTTTATGCGGCAGTTTCCGGACATCCTGTAGAAAAAATGTGTTTAATAACGCCGTTGCTGAGCCCGCTCCGGAGAAGTATGTCGTGCGTGCATTGCACTGAATTTATTAGTGCATTTTACTGGGCTTGTTTATATTCGAACAAGAGCAAAAAACCGGTTTTAAATGAAAAATCAATTTTTCCTTGCTCCTCATGAATCTCTTCTAAAAAATGTTTTTTTTTGTTCTCGTTCGCAGTGTACACGTGCTGTTTGGCTTATGCGAATGCAATGAAGTGTTCGTACGCGGTATCAGCGCCTGAAAAAAAACCGCATATAGGAAACACAGAGTAAACGACACATGTAGCCGCGCATAAGATGAAAATGTGTTTATGAGATCTTATGAGAATAAATAAGATAATAGACCTTCCAATCGGTTGTAAAATCTTTTTGATCGTCAGATAAATTGCAAGGTGTATGTGACAACCCAATCTAATTTGTTGATTGGACCCTATTACCCAATGGCCCATCCATTTTTATACATGTTTCGAGGTTTATCTAGAAATCATACGTGGAAACATTCGTTAAAATTCGTGAACAATTAAAAACGTTTTTGTTATAAGAAAGGTTGTTCCATGACAAAGTTAATATACCCTTTCCTTTACCTAAATCCTAACTGCTATACACACTACACACATATCGATCTCTTCTTTAAACCTGCTCGAACATTTTTCAAAGATACGCTTCGACCTTCCACTTATGCTCTTGAGATGGTTCTTCACATTCGACCTACCTGTGTGGTGTGTGGCTGGGCGCGGGTGCGTACTTGTGTGTTCAACTCGCGCATCCAAGTGCAGCGCATTTGAATACATACACTCCCAATCAATAGGATAGTTCCACTTGTAAAATGGCTGTATCTCGGTAAGTGATAACGGTATTTTCTTCAAACTTGATGACAATATTTTCAGTAGCCTGCTTGTTCTTTGCATAACAGAAGGTCTCAAATCCGGAGTCCCGTTAGGATATTCTTACGAGAATTCTTAAAAACAGTACAAATGGTGAAGTCAATAGGATAGTTCCAGTGGAAATAAAACATCCAATAACGGTACGAAAGGATAATTTTACTTTAAAAAATGTACCTGGTAATAAGTAGAACTTTATTTAAGTAATTCGAGCTCAAAAAGTTAAAAGTTAATCTGGGATAGAATTGTATAGGTTTTAACGGTAAATGAAATTAATTCCACCCCACGCTCCTCGAATCGTTCGGAGAAGAGCTTCAGTGTTCTTAAACTATCATCTAACGGTATAGATCTGCCTTGTTATTCATCCCCACACATTTTTGATGGTATTTAGATCTAGGAAGTATGGAGGTCTTTCCAAAACCTTGATTAGTTGGTCTTGAAACCAATTTTTTATCAGTCTTGCTCCATGATTGACATCATTATCTTGTTAAAATATCAAAGAAGTTGCATGTAAAATGTCGGTAATTTTAAGAGTTATATTACCCAGAATATTTTCGTAAGTCTGGACGTTGTGAATACCCCTAATTTCCACAAGCTCAATAGTTCCATACCGAGATATTCAACCCCATACTTCGACGTTTCTTACTCTGAGTGATGCGTCTACAAAATTAATTCCTTTTTGCTCAAATCGTGGAAATAATACCTAAATCCATCTGAGCCGACGAGATTTAATCTTTTCCGTCAGTAAAAATAACGCGTTTGTCTAGTCCAAACAGTTTTTACATTGGGGTTGAATATCTTGGTATGGAACTATCGAGCTTGTTTAAATTAGTGGTATTCAGAGTACACAGGCTTTTAAAGATACTCTTGCTAATGTATTGCCTAAAACTTCCGACATTTTCCATGCCATTCCTATATGATTTTAACAAGATAATGACACCAATTATGAAGCAAGGCTGATAAAAGATTGATTTCAAGACCAACTAATCAAGGTTATGGAAAGACCTTCATATTTTCTAGATCTAAATATCTTCAAAAATGTGTGGGAATGAATGGCGAGGAAGATCTATACCGTTAGACGATAGTTTAAGAACACTGAAACTCTTTGGCGAACGTTAAGAGGAGCTTAGGACGAAATCGACTTAATTTACCGTTAAAACCTATACAATTCTATACCATATTAACTTTTTGACCTCAAATGACTTACATTAATTTCTACCTATTACCAGATACATTTTTCAAAGTAAAATTACCCTTTTGTACCGTTATTTGATGTTTTATTTCCACTGGAACTATCCTATTGACTTCACCATTTGTACTGTTTTTAAGAATTCTCGTAAGAAACCATCGAATCCGATGGGGGTCTGTAGCACTGAAGCCGATGGGCCGATTGTACTATCCAAGGTGTACGATCGATATTTAACAAGATATCGTACTTCATTTGGCAAACGTTCATTTTCGAGAGCTCTTTGATCGATCTTTCTAAAATTTAATAGTCTTGTAAAGCTACTTAAGTTATAATCGTCAAAAGATACGATTTAAAGTGTAAAATACAATCGATATTTAGCGAGATAATTGCACTTTTTTGTTTGGCAATCGTTCATTTACGACAACTCGGGAACACTTCGACCGATCTTTCTGAATTGACACACTTTTCTAGAGCTACATGTTGGTCATTATTTCTCCAAATTGTATGGTCAAACCTGTGCTCAATCGCATTTTTGTGTTTTCTAATCGAAAATTGTCTATAACTCTAAGATTTTTGAAATTGGGCAGACTTGTATAGAGAGCTGCACTGCTCATATTAGGTAAAAATTTAAAGTTTCTATAGCTGCCAAGGTTGAGAAGTTACAGCCATGGAAAGATGTAATTATAATTTTTCACAAAACGATGTAAAAATCACTGTACTCCATATGGTGGCCCTACCTCTATATGAAAATGCATAATAAAGAACTCTGTGTACGAAGATATAACTTATGAAAGGAAGGGTGGTAGCCCTCTCCATAAAAAGACTGGGCTTCATTAAATTGAAAATTTACAGACGATTTGCGTTGCCAAAATTCAACATGTTAGGCACTAAGAGGTGGTTGAGAACAGTGAAATTTTTGAAACAGTGAAGTAGGTTTTACTCGTGACATATTACGCTTTCTCCAAAACGGCGTGAAAAGGGGGGGGGGGGAATAGTATGATTAAGGGTTTGCCTGAAAGCCGAATTCCACAATGTGTACAGCATTGGGCCCCAGGGAGTCTGACCATCTTAAAGTAGTAACCCAAACTGAAGTTAACAATACTCTCCATGGAAGGCGTAATGCAAGTGCGCGATGCACTTTTCATATCCTTCACATTATGTAAAAGGGTATATTAGCTTTCTCATGAAGTTTGATATTTTGTACACAAGTGTCTCTCTGTTGTACTCTATACAGGGTGCCCCGCAATAGGTGGTCAATACTGTAAGGGTTGATAGCACAACTTGTTTCAGCAAGAAAATTATCAATACTTTCGGATTTTTTTTTACCGTTACCTTGTTATCGCTCTTTTTGTGAAAGTCATCGAAAATCGTGATTTGTCGTGCAAAATCATAATGTGCAGCCCTCCTGATAACTTAATCCAAGATTTGATTTCAGTTTCAGAAACTACATAAAATTTCACAAAAACTGAAGTTTTTCCTGTTGTCAAGATTATCGCCACTTCAAGATACAATTACTCAAACTTAATTGAAATTTTAAAATAGATTTTTCATCGAAAATTCAAACAGTAGTTTCATAACGGTGCTTTATACGTACAACTCTGCAAAGTTGATAAAAGTTGCTTCAAGATGTTGGCTTTCCAACGGTATGTCATTTTTTATATTTATACATCACAGAATTTTAGGGAAACACGCATTCAATGGTAAAATTCAAGGATTCAGTGGAATCGCTAACAATTTTTCCTTTACTCGAAAAAAGACAAACGAAGGCTATTATAATTCGGGATGGAATCTCGCTACATTATTTTGACCAAAACTGTAAGATATTCGAAATTTTGTACATTGTTTGGCAAATGCAACGGTACTTATAACAGTTAAAATTTAATATTTGCTATTTATGGCAGATAGACGATGCAGATAGAGATCTAATAAAGAATATTTGGAATACGAATTACCCGGAAAGTGGATTGGCACATTTGGGACAGTTGCGTGGCCTGCGAGAAGTCCCGACCTTACCCCCTAGATTTTTATTTATGGGGTAACTTAAAAAACAATGTCTATTCCGAGCCGATTACCTCCCGGGAACAGCTGCTGCGGCGAATTAATGATGATTGTGACAACGTTAAGGAAACCCCTCCTGAAATCCTTCAGGACGTTTCTTCCATGCGCCGGAGGTGTCGAGTCTGCATACAAAATGGAGGAGGCCAATTCCAGCAGCATTATTCCAATTCATCAAACAGACCCATCTAATCATTAGTTAATATTTTTAGTTTATTGCTTATTTCTCATATTCAAAACTTTATTTTAATTTTTTTCCAACAAATTTTAAAGATTGCGATAGTAAAATATAAAAAATAAATGA
Source organism: Microchrysa polita (assembly GCA_949715475.1). NCBI lineage: Eukaryota > Metazoa > Arthropoda > Insecta > Diptera > Stratiomyidae > Microchrysa > Microchrysa polita. The sequence continues at coordinate 56,471,549 of OX454415.1, forward strand.
ATAAAATTTCAGTTTGAATAATCCGATAAAAAAATGATTACCTTGTTTTTTTTTTACATCCAATATGTGTAATTCCAAAATCCCGCAATGTAAGTATAAAAAGTGATATACCGTTGGAAAGCCAACATCTTGAAGCAACTTTTATCAACTTTGCAGAGTTGTACGTATAAAGCACCGTTATGAAATTACTGTTTGAATTTTCGATGACAAATCTATTTTAAAATTTCTATTAAGTTTGAGTAACTGTATCTTGAAAGTGGCGATAATCTTGACAACAGGAAAAACTTCAGTTTTTGTGAAATTTTATGTAGTTTCTGAAACTGAAATCAAATCTTGGATTAAGTTATCAGGAGAGCTGCAAATTATGATTATGCATGACAAGTCACGATTTTCGATGACTTTCACAAAAAAGAGCGATAACAAGGCAACGGTAAAAAAATCCGATTGTATTAGCAATTTTCTTGCTGAAACGCGACGCGACGAGTGGAATTGTTACCATGCGATCATGGGGCTGCTATAGAAACCCCCGTTTAGAAATTACGTTTTAATAAAAACTTTTCTTCAAAGAACAATGGAAACTAAACTTCACTCAAATGTGTTTCTAGTAAAGCCTCATCGACGAAGCAAGCCGGAAGCCGCTGGAGGCCAAAGACCATAAAGTGTACTTTGGTCTACACCAGATCACCTTCTTGCACGTCAACATCCTGCCACTATACGGCTATATTTCTAGGGACCTAGTAGCGGTTAAAATAGCATATAATGGGCGTTGAAATCGGGAGCATATCCTCGCTGCCGCTTTTTTCAGATATAATTCACAGACGCCTCCACCACATCAAGAGCTAGAGGAACACATACGCAGCAGCTCTTGATCGGAGCGGATGCAAACGCCCACCATACAAAGTGGGGGAACTCTAATACGAACAAAAGGGGTGAGTAGATTTTATAATTAAAGAAAATTTTGTAACAACACGTCGAAGAGAGGTCATTGATATAACTTTGGCCACCTTCAACATATCTCTTAATGTCCGTCATTGGCGGGTCTTAGCCGAACCATCGCTACCGGATCACAGATAAATAAGTATGGAAATCTACAAAGTTAATCAGCCAATCGAATTGTAGCGTATCAGGAAAAAAACGCACTACAGGGAGCGCCTGTCCACCAATCTGACAGAAATTCCCGGACATATTTAAACTACACTTTGTGTGGAGGCCGTGACGGATACACTGCAAGCCGCAATAAAGACCTCCTTCGAAAAGAGCTGCAGGTTAACGAGACGACATACCAATGCGAAGTGCAAATGGTGGAACTGAAACCAGAACATCCTGCATAAGAAGACACGGAAACTCTTCAACGCGGCGAAAAGAACTGGAGATTGGTACACGTACCGTCTCACTCTAACCCAGTACAGAAAAAAATCAGTAAAGCCAAGATGGAATCCTGGAGGAATTTCTGCGACGATCGAAGATTTACACGAAGAAACGATATTCAAGAAGATTCTGATCGGGGATCCAACAAACCCCATCGGAACGCTTAAAAATTCCAACGGAAACCAAACAAAAACAGGTAGGGAAACACTGGAAGTCCTTTTAGGGTCTCTATTTCCTGGATCCACTATAAACACGGGACGCAGATCAGTTGGACGACAACTCCCTGCATTTCAGGGCAAACAAAAACGACTGGTCGCTCGCGAACCAAATAGTAACTTATAATAGGTTAGTGGAATGGGCGGTCGACTCTTTCGAACCTTGCAAATTACCGGAGACAGACGGAGTCTATCCAGCCCTGCTTCAGCAGGGCCTAACGAGTCTGGCTCCACATTCACTAAAATTATTTAGAGCCAGCATAGCCTTAGGGTATATTCCAATCATTTCCAAATGATTGATGCAGGTAAAAGTAGCATTTCTGGGCCACGTAACCTAACCCAACCCTAGCAAAATCGTATAGGCCAATAAACTTAACCTCCTTCCTTCTCAAGTCATTGGAAAAGCAGGTGCCTGTCGCTTTTCCCCTTGCACCCAAAACCAATATGCTTATCAGAATCAGACAGGGAAATCGTGTGCATCAGTACTACACCACTTAATTCGGAAGATTGAGACCACACTACAAAGCAAAGAGATAGGGCTCGCGACCATCGATAATACTTCCTTTGATTCTCTTGTACATGGCGCCTTGAGTCATGGAGTCCAACTCTTTCGCTTTAATGGGGAATACAATAAGCCAACATGCTGCAGTATTGAGCGTAACCAGCCGAACCCATTATATTACCTAATCCATCCATCCATCAATCCATAAAAAATATTTCAACACGACAATATTCAAAGAGGTCTACTCACCGATTTGACAGCCGCCTTTCCCTGAACGCCGATTGCAATATTACTTTTTGCATGTGCCCCTTCGGTGGCAATGACTTGCTTGGCAGCAAATGTACCGAACGTTGAATATCGCACAGCGTCTTCTGCTTCGTTCATAAATGTTGTTGCGACGCTGATGTCATCATCTTTTTCGTCAGAAAGATACACGAGCTCCTAATAATGAACAAAATCAAAACAAAACATCAGTTGACGAATTATTCATTCATCAAATGAGATTCAAAATAAATTTGCTACTACATAAATTCAAAATATCTTACTTGATCTTTTGTGAGGACATATAACGTTGAAGTCGCTTGCCAGTCTAGGCTAAGCGAATATGATTTTGGGTATCGCCTTGGTACCCAAATAGCATCGTGAATTTTAGGCATATTAACGCGATGATATAGTGGCATTGGAGCCTCAGGAGGAAACACATATACTGCGAAAATATATTAAATCGGCATTTTTGAGTATCTGTAATGAAGATTCGTTGGGCGTACTTACAATCATCATTTATCGTAAACGCGGCAAATAGGCTCGTAAGAGGATCAAACACTAATCTAGCGACAGAAAGCCTCAATACGCATCGTATCCGTAGCGTCAGAATATCCCAAATTAGCACTCGATTTTCTGTACAAACAACAATCTGCAATGAAAAAAAAAATACTAAATTGGTAAAAGGACTTCAATAAGCGCTTGTCAAAACTTACTAAATGTGCACTTTCTCCCGTCGCGAACGATACATGTCTAATATTCGCCAAGCTTTCAACTGTACCACTAAAACTATCTTCCTTTTCAGGCACGTGGCCACCGTTTTCCATGTCAACATCGTTTGTGGTAAATCCATTACACGGTTTTTTACTAGCTTTCGTTTTCGACGGTTTTTCGTGATGATTACTATGAAAATTGGCAGGATGATCGTGTAAACCGAGCAGCGTCATCACCGGCACCAAACTCTCCTCATCATTCGATTTTGGTTGATTATTTCGATACTTATACAACTGATATTTCGCCTTAAACCGATGTCGCCTATTTAAACTATTTACCAAATTATCCATATTGCGTTCTATACTATCTTTTTCTAAAATATTCTTAGCTATATATTTTGCTAGTTGATTGCGTGATTCTTTCGGAACCGAACAATAGATACCAAGCTTTTGGTACAAGTCGATTTTCTGAAACAAACTGAGGTCGGTCAACGAACGAATTTTATTGAAGAGAATTTCTTGTTGTTCTGATGTTAGATCGGCCGGCGATACAGACACTTTCGGTTCGGGTTTAGGTGGATTTTTCTCATGTTTCTCCTGTTGTTTGACTAAGTATTGAATCAACTTTTCTTCTTTACCATTCAGGAAATTTTGGAATAGTTCCAGAAGATGTCGTCGTTTCTCGGCCATTTCTTGTTTTTTGGTTTGTTCTTTTTGTTTGCTAGGAGTCGCTGCATCGGGGTGTGGTATTTTTATATCGACATGACTTATGGTTCCATTGAAGCGACCGGGTGCGGTCAAGTCAGCTTTTAAGGCTAGCGTTTGGGATTTGAAGATGCAAAGGGTGTTACGGTAACCGGCTGCTAAAAGTGATCCGTCGTAGGAGAAGTTTATGCATTCTAAATTGTAATCTTTGTACTTTGTACGAGCGACGCAGTACCATACTTTGCCTTTTCCTGGAATTTTAAAACGAGAAAGGATTTGCGTTAGTCTACTAAGAAAAAAGGACGTTGGTTGGGCCATAAATGTGGCAACTTTGACAACTGTGTCACAACATTACAAAGTACAATTTTGGAATGCATCATTTTTGCTAAAACTCGAAACTTTTTCCCGTACAAAAGAAACTACCACGCATTGTATTTAATGGAAATGTACTTACTATAAATATTATCCGACTCTTCCAACGACCAAACTTTAATATAATCATCACGTCCAGCAGAGGCACACAATAAATTCTCAGTTTCAGTAGCACTTGAAAATTCAAGAGCTTTCACTCCTTCCTCGTGGGGACCTTCAATATTTGTGTTCAACATAAAGCTGTCACATAAAAAAAATAGTTAATAACCTTCTCATTTAAAATCGGAATTACTAGTCTTACTTTTGATTTTCTTGGCTAAACTGCCAAAATTTTAATCGTATTTCCGGAAAATGTTCCTGATCGTTCCATTCCTCAACTGTTGCCATCCATTCAATGTTAAAAGCGGCCGCAACCACACGATAGTCGTAGAGAATTTTTCCAGTTTCCATGGACAGTGGATTTTGCATGACAATATTCATCTAATCATACAAAAATAAATCAAATTTACATAAAACATATATATACAAAAAGTCCTACAGAAAAACTTACATTATACAAAAGCCGACGCGTATACGTCGAATAGAACTGAACGTGACCAACACGTCCATTTAATACCACAGAATTATTTTTAGGATTCAACTTGAGCCCAACTGGAAATTTATCCAAACCGGTTTTGTCATTGTAGACGTACGTAAAGCCTTGAAGCATGCATTTGGCATTATTTTGGCCATCTAACATTTGAACACCTTTACGAAAAAATCCGAATTATTTCCATGAAATTGAAAAAAATAATCAATCAAAAATCTTACCATTATCAGCTGTACTCACAGCAACTTTATGATTTCCCGTACCGACAGCAATATGAACGATCATGGCATGCATGCGTGGAACGAAATTTTTCAAATCCGGCCGGTCTTGGTTCCATTGTACCAGGACAGATTCTTGACCGGACGAATAAAAGCCGCTACCGGAGGCAGTGAATGAAATACTAGTTATGGGCGTATGATGCCAGTGATAGATAGTCTGGTGATTGAAAAGAAATGAAATTAATATTTTAAATTACAATCTGAGTGAAAAGTGTCTTACAGTTTGAGGCTGCTTCGCACCGTATATTCTGCGCCACAAAAATATTCGACCCATTTCGTCACCAGTAGCGACCATTTCTTCGCGAGGATGTACGCGGACGGTTGTAAAGGGAACTTTGTTTGCATTTAACCACCTGGAAAGTGAAAATTTTCATCGCCTTGTATAAATATTATATATATGGATGATTAAAGCTTCTTCTTTTAGCAGTGCAGAAAGGTGTGAAACCTCTGTGCATCTATGTGGGTACGAGTTATGGTTCGTCAATGTTTGTGTCCGTGAGGTCTAAGGACAGAAACATGGCTGCTGCGATAGGGTTTTCCCACAGCGATATAGGGGTAAGGGGGCATTGAAATAAATGACCCACATCATGAGGAGTACCATCGCAGTTTGGACAGATGTTTTGGACGGGTTTATGCGGGAAAGGTACGAATTAAGGCGTCAACAAGAGCCCGACCGAAGTTGAGCTAGTGTTACTCTAGTGGCTCTCGGGAGCCTAATTTTCTCAGGCGAAATAGGTGGTTGGCGCTTTGAGAGGACTCTATTCGCACCTAAGCTCGCAATAGACCAATTCACTTCTTCAGTGTGGATCGCTGCGATGGCGGCTCGGTATGTAACTTCTGAACCCTGAACCTCTCTCTTAATGTCTCGTAAACCACGCCTGACATGTCGTGGTGGAGGAATTCGGTCCATGAGATAATTATTGGGATGATCCTCACGATAGCAACCAACAAGATACTGTTTTGATAGTAGGAGATTGTGGTCACGTATTGGCATCAATTTTGTCTCCTGATGTAAGTGATCCTGGGCAGACATCAGAAGGCAACCTGTCGCGATGCGTAGAGCGGCATTTTGGCAGACCTGAATTTTGGACCAGTTTGTGTCACATAAACTATGGGTCCAAACTGGGGCTGCATAATCAGCGGCGGCTCGATCCACCGCTTTAAAACCGCTTTATAAGTAGCTAGCATGGTTTCTTTATCTTTGCCCCAGGTGCTACCAGCTAGAGCTTTTAGGATATTATTCCTACTGCGCATTTTCTCACAAACGGAATCTGCGTGATTCGCAGACGTCATCATGTTCTCTAGGTGAAGCCCAAGAATTTTGGGTTTTTTTTACAGTAGGAACAGAATTGTTGCCAATACATACATCAATCTCCCATCTAATGTCCTCCCACCAAGTGGTTAGAAAAGTCGCAGAAGATTTGGACGCAGAGATTGAGGTTTCGGCTTTGGAAAAATGCCTGTAATCGTCCTAGATAGCGATTAATTTGGAGGCGCATTTCATCCTTATCATTCCCTGTGGCGAGAACGGTGCAATCGTCAGCATAGGAAATCACCTCGATTCCTTGAGGTGGTGTGGGAAGGCCGGACATGAACAGAGTGCGGGAGAGTACCCCTCCCTGTGGAACACCTAATTTGATTTTCGTAAGCTTAGAACGTATGCCACGAAACTCAGTGAAGGAGTGCCGATCAGCTAGATAGTTGGCAATCCAACGAATCTCTTGTGCAGGAATATGCATATTCAACAAGTTAGCGAGAAGCATTGAGTGATTGACCTTATCAAATGCATTTGATAGGTCAATTGCCACAAGAATAGTTCTGTGAGATGGACGACGTTGATTTAGCCCATCGCGAATGCGTGTAGCGATCGCATCGAGGGCAGTGGTGGTACTATGCATTTTTCTGAAGCCATGCTGGTGAGCTCATATTTGAAAGTGTTTAATGGTCCTTATGTTCGTTAACAGGCCACCATGCCCGCTGTTTTAAGAAGATCGCGTAGTGAATTATAATACAGTAGACTCACGAAAACTTGAACTAATTAAAACATGGGAGTTCATGTTATGCAGTTGTTCCCAAACTATTTTTTTATGCTTTTTAAATAAAAAAAATAAATAACAGGCGCGACAATCCAACATTGGACTAAGGCCGCAGGATGTGTTAGTGACATCCTATTTCCAAGATCTTATCTGCTTTTTTGTTGAGGTAATGAGATCAGCATCACTCTCAGCAGTGTTATTTATCCCCACAAATGGGTACTCGTTTAACATCTGAGTGAGATCATAGTCCGTCACAAGCTCGTGAGTTCGAAAAACACCATGGAACACGGTGAGATTCGAACTCATGACCCTGTGCACTGAAGGTGCGCGCACTAACCGCTAGACCAGCCAGACTACAATATGCTTTTTACCAGTTTCCAAATGCACCGAGGCTTCTTAGCCAAAACCCTGGATATCTGACGCAACATGGCAGCAGATTGTCCAAAGGAAACAGATAAAAGTACGTCTAGCGTCTAGCGTCAATTGTCAGAACCCTGAGCTCCAATAACGTTTAAAATCTTATACGAGTAGGACCTAAAAGTAATGGAAGTTCGCTGCGGTGAGTACTAATATAATAAGTGGGGGAACCTATTGTTCGACGAGGTATCCGTTGGGGACAAGTCTCCTGGGTTAATATGCACAGTTGTGTCACTGTTAGTACATCGGTTCGCCCGTGGGATTTTTTTTTAACAACGCAACGGACGCTTTTAGCTATAGCACTACGATTAATAACCTTGAAAAAATGCAAGGTCCTCTTTGAGCTTATTCTGAAACACAAATATGTCTGAAGCCATCACTTTTTCCTTGCCAATGAGAAGACGAGGGAGAAATTTAGCTGCAACTTTTCTCATGTGAAGATCTTCGGAAAAATTCTTCTAAGCTCCGTTATATTTCGGACATCGATGGGAACATATCATCAATGGTTCAGCTATGCTCTTACGATAGCAGTGATTTTGTTGGCATCGTTACCTTTTGGCATTGAGGGGCGTCCTGAACGGGGTCGCTTTTTTTTTTATTTCACCACCATTAAAACGTGAAGACCACTCGTAGACTCTGGTTTTACTTAAGGCAGTTTCAAACAATAGCCACCCCGGACAATTTCCCTAACAGAAAAGCCAAATTTCACAGCCGCGCGTTGCTTTCGCAAATAGACGAATTGTGAAAAACTGTTTCACTAAAAAAAACTCATGGGCAAATAGATGCAGTCACAGTGACTAACTCAGGAAACGTATCCTCAACCAACTCCCCCAATTAGTATCGCGTCTCTCGTCAAAACATACCAAGCAGATCCAAATCTTACAGACGAATAGCTGCATCCACTCATAGTAAGGCAAAGAAGCTTAATTCCGAGGAGGTTTTCGGCAATGTTAATAAAGAATGTTTCAGGGCGTCCTTGCGCAAGAGGTTTGTCGACGAAGGCATTGCTCGTCGCATCAAACCAGCCAATTGTGCTGTGTTGTCCAAAATTTGGCAAAGCAGTTACCTCAGTGTAAGAATCCAAACCTGGCCGTTTCCGGTCTTTTTTTATGTCAGATGCTGTATGAGTACATCGCTTCGAAAGTTGCCACTATGGCAAACTTTCGTCAATTTCTGTCTTTATCGAATTCTAAGCCGATATAATGTCAAATCAATATATAAAATGCCTATTGGCTAACAGCTGGTCCGGACCTCCTGGACCCCTCCCGAATAAGCATGGAATTTCAGTAATTGTGACATTAAAACTGAAATGATGCACACTCATTATATTCGGCTGTTATTTCATGTTCCATATTATTGGAAATTATTATCGAACATCTTCAAAAGTTGTGTCATTTTGGTTAGAGTTACATAAAAACGAGACCGAGGCTAATTTCGGGTGCGATTACCAAACATAAAAGTTCGATTATCTCGCTAAATATCGATCGTACAGGGAACAGTAGTCCAAATTTAGACCTTAAAAGCAGACAAAACTGATCACAGGCCTTATCGAGGAGCTTATTATGTAGTGAATTAGGTTTTATTGTGTGACATGGAAAATGCTGTACATTTTACTGTACATTTCCCAATGCTGAACGACAGGTCAAAATGCTGTACTGTACAGCAAAATGATGTACGTCTGGTCAGCTTAGGCTAAGGCAACCTAATGTAGTAATGAAACACTTTTTCGTACTTTAAAATTCAACCTACATTAAATAGCTAATAAATGAGTTATTTTTCCAGACATTTAATTGTTCATGTTTAAGTTTTAGGGATTTCAGAACTTGTTCACTTTTCAGAGTAGTCTGCGTAAACATAAAATTGTCACATAAGCGAGTATTCACGTTTGACGCAGTTCATGTTTACGCGAGTCAGCTGTATACACTCGGGAACAAAAAACGGACACTTTTACTTTTTCACTGTTAACCTATTATAACGAAATGTCTTCACCGTCAATAAACGGATCTGTAATCCATTTCCCTAGGTTTACCTTCTGGTATAGCATTAAGCACACCCCACACAATTTTCCCGGAAACTGTAATTTCGGGCTGAAAGTAGTACTGAAAACAGCCATTTCGGTTTACTGCATCTGGAGAGCGGCGGTGAATATGGGAATAAGGACTTCAGAACCATTGACTGTGAATCCAGACATTGATGACGGTTGATGCCAATTTCATTAGATGTTACGGAAACTGGAATTTCGATGTGGTCCTGTGGTCGCTGTGGTTTTCTTATCGAATTTGGCCCTTGTCTTTGGTGAGATGTGACAGGGCGCGTACGATAGCCCAGAGTTTTCGGACACCGACTTGGAACGTCTTAAATTGTCCCGTTCGTCGGGTAACCTTATATTCTATTCGGCTTTCCTAGCGTTTGTTGTAGTAGGTAGCGCGATGAACGCTGTGAAACCCTCCCAATTTGCCTTTTGGTGGTTGATAAACGTACGCCGTTCGGCTGGTTTATTAATATTTGTAATAATTGGAAGGAGGTCGGAAGGTGTAAGGACGTAGTAGTCCCCGCGGGTTTCACACATCAATTTGGCTCCCGCTATAGTTATGTCACGTGAACTATAGCAGGCGCCAGCGACGGGTGTAGACGAAATTCCATTGAGTGGGCAGAAATCTGATGGGTCTATTTGGACGTGATGTCTTTGCCCCTGACATCGTTGCCGAGGAGAGAGTTAAAGTCGCCAAACAGGTGTCCAGTAAATAATGGATCAATATCGAACTTGTATCCAGAACAACATCTGAATACAGGTGGTACCTAATTATTGATAAGTTCGATCTTCTTTTTCCTTACCTCGTTCTTTATACCGCTCAATGGCTTCGCGTTGCTCGACCTGCGGTGTAGGCAAATCGCCCGTTTTGGTGGTAATATCTCAGCATATTTCTACAGGCAGGTCTATCTTGTATCGTGTCATCGCCGAGACCAATGCGTTGTTGTTGCTGTTTCATTTGACACATCCAGGTGTTCTTCGGTCTGCCTCTGGCCTTGGGTCCATCAAGTGGAATTTCTATTGATATCGCCTTCTTTGCGGAGTTTTCAGGCGGACGCCTTTGAACATCACAATACCAATCCATTTGTCGGTCTTCGAGCTTTTCGGTGATTGGTTGTTCTATGGACAAGCTGCCTCGGATGTAGGTACTTCTGATGTGGTTAGTTTTCGTTACACCAACTAACATGCGTAACATTTTCATTTCGGTTGCAGTCATTTCTTTCGCATATCCTTCATACATGGTCCAGCATTCAGATCCATACATGAGTGCGGGACGTATAACCGTTTTTTTACAACTGGCCCTTTAGCTTCAGTGGCATTTTCTTATCGCAGAAAGCTCCAGAGTTTTCTCGCCACTTCATCAACCCAACCTTTGTGCGATGTTTAATATCGTCACCGCATGTAGCTCCTTTGTTTACCATCAAGCTATGATACTTGAACTCGGGACAAGACTTAAGTTGCTCTTCTTTGATATACATATCTGGTATCGGTGCTCCAGGGTCTGAGAACGGACAGCATAAGAACTGCTCCTTCACAATGTCACATCATTTGGTAAGTGCAGCTTGCAAGGCGACGATGTTAGGACTACTGGGGACTATATCATCGGCAAAAAGAAGAGATATTTCTAGGCCGTCGGAGATACGTGCTAATAAGTAGCACATGATGATGTTGAAGAACAACGGACTCAATACACTGCCCTGGTGTACGCCGACATTCACCGGAAATTCTTCTGATTCACCGGCTGTGCATCTAACCTTAGTCGTAACTCCATCATACATGTCTCGTATCATCCTGACGTGTGCCTCAAGGACATTAAGTGCTCTCAAGGCCAACCATATCAGATCACGAGGTTCTCTATCGAATGCCTTTTTCAAATCGATGAATACAAAGTGCAAGTCCTTTCGTACTGCTCTACTGCTACTTTTCCATTGCAATACGAATGCACTGACTGTAGATCGACCGTCAACAAAGCTGCATTGATTGTCATTCAACCGCACAATCTTTCTCAATCGGTTGCAGACAACTCGCTCGTAGATCTTCAGTGTATGATAAGTTAACTTTATAGCTCTATAGTTGTTGAGTTTGCGTGAGTCTCCCTTGTTCTTATAGAAAGGAAGAAGAAAACTTTCCCTGAAAGCATCAGGCATCGGTTGCCCACCTTTGATTTTATTGAAGAGAACTGTGAGCCAACTATGCCACCAAAATACCGCCGCTATTTTGTCCGGTCCGACTGCCTTTCCGCGTTTCATCTGATGCATTGCCTCCATCACCTCTTCCTCTGAGATATCTTCCAATATTTGTGGTATTCGGCTCAGCATCTTGAAAAGCTGCTCGAAAAAATTCTTCATTTAGAAGTTCGGCGAAATACTTAACTCTCGCATCCTGCAACAAATTCCGTATCGTCAATCAGCAACATTCCCTGCGAGTCCTCCACGTATTTTGGCTCCTGAATTTCCCGAGCGTTCCTTCTCCTTTGGGAACCCTAAATATCCTGGCGTCGTGCTTAGGTCTCTCGCGCAAAGACGGTCCCAGTCTGAGTTTCTAATTCTTGGTAGAATTTCTCAGCTGCCTTCGCCTTTGCTTGAGCTACCAAGCGCTTTACGTTCTTCCGGCATTGCATATAATTTTCGCGAAGTTGAACCCCGCTTCACTGCTTGACTTACACTTCGTCCATGCCTTAAATGCGTTCGATTTGGCTTGCACTGCTTATTTAGTTTCGGTGTTCTACCACCATGTTTCTTTCTTCATGTGGAGTGGAACTTTGGAAACTTCAAGTGCATTTTCGCCTCACCTACTGACATTGTAACATTGATAAGTTCGATATTGATTTTCAAGGATTTAACAGCGAGGACTTGTATTTCCGTTGCTGTCATTAATATTTAGATCGAAACGAGTGTAATCCACCGGAAAGAGGCTAAAATTGTCACAGGGCAAGGTAGCCAGTAGGATCATCTGAAATCTTGTCTAAGAGAGTTTATACGAGTTTTCGAAACTCAGCCTTGGGTCATATTTGAAAGAAGTTTTTGGTAATTTCCCTGAGTTCAGTTGGGTGCTTATTCGACCATCGTATTAGTTTCCCATTCTAATTGTAATATATGTATTTTCAACTCACCTCTTAGTCCGTCCATCTTTATAATTCTGAATACTAAGGAAAATCCCTTGTACCGCTGCTACGTAGTGAAAATTTCGATTCTCAACATCAATTTGAATTGGTCCTTCTTTCAGCTCTAAATTTCCCGTAATCTCGACTCGCTCGCCATTGGTCATATCGAAAACGGCCCACTCAACATTGTGCCGAATAAAACTTCGGAACGTGACAAATGCTGACGTCGATAGCGGCAATATTTCCACAAAATGAAAGGACAACACCTCACAATTATCGAGTGGGAGCTTCCGTTTACTCTCAACCGATCCCTTCTTCCATTTCCATCGTATCATTTCTCCCGCACGCGTCAAGGCCGCCAGGATTTCCTGGCTTTCGAGTTCATACTGCAATCCAATTATAGTATCGCTGCATCCTTCCAAATCGCGCAACCATTCTCCGGTGGTTGTTGAATATAATTGAACAACATTTTTGTAGATGATAAAGAGAAGGCTGTAAAATAAACGATTTTATTAGCAGATGCTGTGGTTTCAGGTGCATATTCAAAAGGATACTTACTCTCCGTCTGGCGAAAATAGTGGCGGATACTCGATAATACTGCCGCCTGCCAATCGTCGCAACTTTAACTGATCGTCCTCGTTACCGTCGCCTGTCGTATCAATTTCTTCGGGTTTGTGACTCATTTCGGAATTACTGCTCTTCAATTTGGACGGTGTCACTAAACAAACCATTTCACGAGAACCGCAGAATTTAGCATTTCTCACAGGACATGCGATGAAATCATGCCGCTTGTTTTTCTAGGTTAGAAAAGCTGACAGCAGACGGGTTGTTGTTGACAGTGCAACAAATACCACGTGCAAGTGTGATCAGTGGCGTGCTCAAAAGTGGAGTCTCCACAAACAGAGGCAGGAATATGAAAACTGAAATGTATTTTTTAATTCCATCTTTACAAATTTTGAATTCAGAATAGTCATTTTTAATAATTTCTGTTCCTTTGATAAAAATGCCTTCAGGAAAGCGACTTCAGATGCACTTTTGTAAAAACTTTGTTCCACTTCCCACAAAAACTCTCCAATCCGCCAATCCCACTACCAGCTGCTTTAACTGTCAGCGGTGTTCTCGATTGTTTTTGTCCGTTCTATGTCGTGCCACCACAATCGCAAAATAATTCAATTTCGCCCAATTTACCATAGAAAAGTGTAGTTCTTGTTACAAAAATCGACATGCGGCTGTTCTGAACACTGCAGCAAGCCGCGGGGAAAACGAATTTTACCACACCGGGAATATGCACGCGGTGGCTGAGTGTTGACGACCAAAACAAACGTCGCTTCCGTAGCAGCAGCTGCATCATCAGCACAACACCGCCCGGTGATAATCCACGACACCAGTTAATTGTCTATCTGTTTACGTGTCCGATTAGTCCGATAACGATAATAGTCCGCAAAGCAGCACAATCCGAGAATGATTGCATTTGCAACCAAGACGTTCAAGCACTTGGCACTTTTAATCCTAGTCCTAGTGGTCAGTGTGCAGTATTGCAGCGTGCATGCCAGTACCGGGAACAAGCCCTTGCAAGTGATTTATGCCGTAAACGCCGGCGGCGAGGAACACACCGATCGACATGGCATACGTTACGAGGCCGACCCGTTGCATGGCGTAGTGGGCACCGCCTCCTCGTACGGCAAGCAATTGCTCATGATAGGCCGCGTGCCGCAGAGCGATGAGATTCTCTATCAAACCGAACGATACCACAATGCCAACTTTGGCTACGAGATTCCCGTAAGCGGCGACGGTGACTACGTGCTCGTCCTCAAGTTTTGCGAAGTTTACTTCAACGCACCCAACATGAAGGTGTTCGATGTCGTGCTCAACAGCGAGCATACGGTCATCGCTGATTTGGACATCTTCCAGCAGGTGGGCAAAGGAGTGGCACACGATGAGTACATCTTTTTCACGATATCGCGTGGCAAGCTGTTCTACAAGGAGGAAGAGTCCGAGTTGAAGGGCTCGAAAATCACGATTGACTTCGTGAAAACGGATCGCGACAATCCGAAAATCAACGCGTTCGCCTTGCTCAAGGGCGATGTGGAGAGAGTGCCGCGGCTGGCACCGATCAATAATGACGATCCCACGGAACGAACCGTGGAGCAAGAGATCATCAGTGAGGACATCATTGAGAAGTCAACGTCTGCGAAGCCGCGGAAAACGAGCGGACCACGACAACCCAACCCGTATTCGATGGACGACTCGTCGTCAGTGATGCTGCCCGTCTTCATTGCGATCGGAGCCTTCATCCCGCTACTCTTCTGTTTATGCAAGCTGTGATCATCTGATACTGGTCTGATTTTAATGTAATTTTAGTAGTTGATTAGTCGTTTTTTGTGTGTATGGTTTGTTTCCGTTACACGATCCTTGAGTCATTTTTTCTCTAGCGTCCAGTAGTTTGTATTTTTTGTCGATTTGTTGTTAGTGAGTTGTTTCAGGTTTTTGGATTCATTGATAAAATTTGAAAAACCGCTTTTAAATTTGTTCTTTTAATTTGAATTTTTGATAAATGTGACGTTACTGATGATTGACAGAAAGACGAATCATGATTCGCCATATTACGGTCTTCTTTCAATTATAAACGACTTCATACATTTTGACATAGTTCACAATGGGTGCGGGGTTCTGAAACGGCGGTCGCATATGTTCCCACGACATGTCCATTCTGATCCTATAACTGCGGTTTTGCGGAACAGCAATAACTTTCGGTGTTTTCCGTATGGCTGCCTATGTGGAATATGTAAACGAAAAGTTCCGGAGATAATTTCTTATTCGTAAAATCGCAGTTGGAGGATCAGAATGGACAACATGTTGTCGGAACATTGCGACCGGTGCGTTTCGGAACCGTATAGTTTTCTCTACCAAAAGGCAAACAAAAGTTAGCGGCAAAGGTGGCGTGTGAAGGCAATGTAACACTAATGTCAAACGAAATTCATTATCATGTCTAAAAACATCAAAAATATGTAAATAAGCATAATCTGCACAACATTTCTGTACCAATCTATTTCTTCATAATTTTTTAAATTTGTTTTCCCCTCATCTACTCCGTTATATGGCTACTTCGTTGAGAAGCGTAGATATTTTGCACTAGATTAGATTATAGCCCTAGTCGCAGGTGGGCAGGACTATGCCTGATGATCATGGTTGATCGTTCTAAGAAAGGAGTTGAGGTTGCTAATTAACGTCGAAGCTATGTCGCCCGTGCCCGGATAGGCCACTCCGATTTGTATCCAGCAGCGTGAGCATCACACTCGCACAGGACGTGGATTGAGGTTTCTTCATCTTTTTCGCAGAATCGACCACTCACGTCTTGTAAGAGCCTCATTGTGCGCAGATGTGTTCTCAGGCAGGAGTGGCCTCTAAGAATCACATATGGCACGTACTTTATCTTTGCTTAGCTGAAGCAGATCAGCCTGCTCTTTTATGGGTGTGGGTATCCTGCTATAAACAGTTTGGGGGAGATTTCAGTATCTGCGGCGCCAAATTTTGATGATGCCATTTCATTAATATTGGGCTGAAACGATCGAATCTGCAATCCTTTTTCGCCAAATCGTAACGGTTCTCCAGATATTCAATGTCAAAGTTTGACTTTTCTATGAAGCCAGTTATGTAATTTGATAAGAAAAAGGGTGGATTTCCGCTTTACACATTGGGGAAAGTGTTCCATGCCATCAAATTGACGTTTTAATTTTAATCATTCCCACTAGAATAGTAAGTTTCACCAATTTGGCAAAGATGTTAATAATATGAAAAGTATAAATATATTTGCTAGCATGAATTGTACAATTTACTAGACAGGGAGGCAAATTAAATTTAAAAAGTTATTTTTGGTGCAATGCTATTGATTCATGTAGTACAAATACCCCTAATTTACCATTAAAAACTGAACTACCTCATCTAAATGTCAAACTTTGACATTGAATATCTGGAGAACCGTTATGATTTCACGAAAAAGGATTGCAGATTCGGTCGTTTTAGCCCAATATTAATGAAATGGCATCATCAAAATGTGGCGCCGCAGATACTGAAATCGTGCCACAGTTTCCTGAGCCCAGATAGTTTGTCCCATTGCTCAGATACCTTAAGTCGTTTCTGGTGTTTGATTAGTCTTTTTACACGTAGAGATGCTACAAAAGAGTTTTGGTCTGCAGAAGTGGGATGCTGCGGCTGTGCGTGCCAACTCATCCGCCTGTGACCCAGAAGAGTGTTAATCTGTTATTTACGCCGAGTTTGTTCAGCACATTCAGGCAACATTGAACAAATCTTGACGTGACAGTGTACTTAATGAGTGACTTCATAGCCGCTTGGCTGTCTGAGAAGATCGCTATTTATTTACATAGTTAGCACGTAAAGAGGTATTTTATATGCTGGGCCAACCACACCTGCTCCTGAAACATCGGTTGTTTTAGAACCATCAGTAAACCATTTTATGGTCTGTGCAGCCTAGCGAAATTAGAGTGCCTCTCCTCTCTGCTCCTTGTATCAGCCTGAAAACGGCGGCCGCATGAGACCTTCTTAAGAAGGTGCGGTCGGAGGGCATGTTCGCAACAGTGATATTTTTAGGGCATGTTAGGTGCCGCTTAGTAAGCTCCAAATTGGCGTCGTTTGTAATGAGTCGTGTTAAGGCTAGTTTTGCCTCGGTGTCTGGGTGTAGGTGAAGTAACGCCTTTGGAGCGCTGCTAGGACAGGATCGGAGTGCATCGGTGGTAATGAGACATGCTAGTCTCTTTACCTTGCCCAACACGGACTTACCCTCCGTAGTCAGGGCTCTCTTCCACCAGACCACAGCACCGTAGTCTAGAGTAGGTCTAACTATTGCTCTGTAAATCCAGAGCAGAATGGAGGGTTTCATACCCCAGGTTTTCCCTACGATTTTTTTTTGCATATCAAAAGGAATCTGGTGGTCAGCCACCAGGTTCCACAGGAGGGGCGAAAGTAGCAAGGAGAGTTAATTCGTTGTTTTGGCAGACGACTTTTCTGGAGGAAAGCATGCTGCTAATCCATCCTATAGTCGTATTTCCTACCATCTTATGTCTCAGTGCTCTTTCAATTGCATCGAAGGCAGTATTGTCGAATGCCCCTTCTTTCCTGCAGAGCTGTGTAGCGCGGATTCTGTGGGTTTACCTGGTTGATAAGCAAATTATCTTTTGTGTAGCGGGTTACTAATTAGCGTGGTTTTTCTGATGTACTCATCAATGATTTTTTCCATAGATTTGAGCATGAATGAAGTAAGAATGATTGGTCTGTAAGATTTGGGATCCTCCTCGGGCCGGTTTCCCATTATAGGAGTCGCAAGTGTACATGAGCGCGGGATGTAGCCCAGCACAAAGCTGCTTCTGAAGATACAAAGGAGGTATGGAGTTAGAAGCTCCAGACCCTTTTGAAGGAGAGCTGGAAAAATCCAGTCGGTGCTGGTGGATTTAAAGCCTATAGCCCATTTTATTTTATCTTGAGTAAAGATAAGCCTTGCTGCTCTCCAGTGTAAAGAATTAGCTCTGTGCAGACTGGCTCATTCCTAGTATGTGGCATAAGTTGGTGCTAAGGAGTAGCTCGCCCATCGTCGTGTGGTGCACAACAGGGTGCCTTATGGTAGTTGGGTGCTCAGTGTCCTTTTTAGCCATAACTCGATGTCTAGCAGCTATGTTAGTGCATTCAACACCTTCACTGAATTTGCCCCATGAGTTCAATTTGGCAGACCTGATTTTCTTATCGTATTCATTAAGTTGGGAGCGATACGTGTCCCACTCGCCTGTCTTTTTAGCTCTCTTAAAGAGTCGTCTTGTATACGTAAGCCTCCTTAATCTCGATTGCTCTGGAGTCCACCTTTGTTGTCCTTCGTTCTTCTGAGGGGCAGTTTTCCTCAAAAGACGTCACTATGGCCTTGGCGACGTTGTTTGAGACCAAGCTATCCAGACTTAGCCAGCTGGAGGGAGTCCTGTCGATGGTGGTTAACCTTTTTGTGGCTGTCCCACTCAGTTAGCTGAGGTATGCGCACACTGTAAAAAAACACGGGCAATCCATTGACTGGAATATATCCCAGTTGACAGTTCGGTTTTTCCTGACCAGACATCGTCCCGGTGACTAACCCGGCTTCTTCGTCCTCTGAAATATCGCTATCGGTATTATCGATAACCAACTCTGGCGGTGACGCACACCATGGCCTGATGTTTTCGGCTGAGTAAACCGATGATAATTTTCGCTGACTGACTTCCATTTCTTCCAAATCTTGTAAAAGGTAACGATAATTTCCCAATACCTTCGCGATCACGTATGGTCCCTTAATACGTGGCTCTCATTTTCGGGACTCGCCAGTGGCAGGATTCGTTCTTCAATACTACTATGTCGTTGACTATGTATATACGTGGCGTTTGGTGCTTGCTATCAAACCGCTACTTCCACTTCTCGCGTTGTATTCGAATATTGTCCAATGCAAGTTCTCGCTTTTACTCGAACGACATTCCGCAATCTAAAATAAAACACCAATTCGTTTGGGGAAACCTGATGTTGAATTCTTGTGACTGTTTACTATTTATTGTAATCGTATCAATTCGTTGTCCCATTCCTTAGGATTATTAGTCGTAGTACGAAGAAAGTTCAAAATAATGCCGTTCGCTCTTTCGACTTGCCCATCGGCGCGGGGTTTTCGAACAAATGTTTTTACATGGCGAATGTTGTTTTGAGTACAATAAGGGCGCCACAAACCCTCCGATCGATTGGCGATTTTGATTGCAAGATAAATCGGAAGGTGTATGGGACCATCGGATTCAATTTTTTGATTTGACGTGTGGAACGTATTGCCTTGCAATTTTCCGTACAAGCTGTCATGACAATCATGTGCCCTCAGTTGCTGATTTTTTTACTTAAACCTGTGGGCATTCTTCATGCTGTGGTTGTGGCGGTAATTCTCCATCAAAAGTAGCAATAGATGTCCATCTTCCATCGCGAAATTTATATATATTATATAATTTATCTATTTTGTGTTGTGTCTTGTGGAACGTGAGACTGTCAATTTTAGATTGCCGATAAATTGCCTAGTGTGTGTGCTGCACGGGCGGCAGATCGATTGTGGGCAATCGATTCACCAATAAGTCATTGGTGCTTTGCTCATTGCGTCTACGTGACTCATTCTGCTGCCGGGACGATGGACGCACTCAAAATCATACTCCATTAGCTTCATCAACCATCGAGCAACACGTGTAATAGGCTCAGCTCAATCAAAGCTCATTTCTGTGGAGAAAGCTAATTTTCTCTTGCGAATTTCGTAGTGAGCTTTCAATCGATTGGATAATGTATGCGACTCTTAACAAGTGGAGTTTTTGCTTTTAAACTGGTGATAGCGGCGCAGTCTGTTAAGGTACGTGTTCGTAGAGACAATTCATGTGATGATCGCTAAGCGATCGTAGTTCTGCATCCAATTTCGAGTCATATTTGCATATTTTTTTGATGCTGCTACTTTCCTAGTATCGACTATGAACTAAAGGAACACGTCTACATAGAAAATATAGGCATTAAGTGCTCAAAACCGGCGGTTTAACTTCGATCGCTGAGCGACCACCACATGAGTCGTCTCTACGAACACAAACCTTTACGACCTTAAACGATTTTCGCAGCAAGTAGATTCGATATCGTCGGAAAGCCTCTACAATCGCGAGCACTTCTAACTAATAGCTATGTAGCCTCGATTCTGCGTCCCTGCAATACCGACGCTGCTAGCATCAGTGTGTACCTCGTGTACCTCATTCGGATTATAGAGCGTACGAATAGGGTTAAAACTTAGACGCATGATGAGTTCATCGAAAGCATCTTGCTCGACCTTGGTCCACACAAAGTTGTTCGTCGCCTCTTTAGTTGTTAACCTCGTCGTAGTCTTGGACAAACTTCCTAAATAAGCTCGTTAAGCACAAGAACCTTCTAACTTCCGTCGTCGTCTGTCGTAATCTGATACTCTTGATAGCCACCTTACGATCGCCTGGTGTAATGCCCGCAGAATTCAAACGATGGCCCAACAAGTTGATTTCGTTTTCTTGAAGATGGCACTTGTCAAGTCGTAGTGTCAAAGCACACTTTTCTAGCTCGGCGAGAACAAGTTGTAGCTTCGCAAGTCCATCCCCGAAAGTCATACTCGGAATAACCACATCATCGGAATACGCTAACGCTGTTCCTTGTGGTAGTCTAGCGAGAAATTTGGTCATTATTTGTTGGAAAACGACCGGAGAATTTACCAATCCAAAGGGCATTACTCGTAATGCTCGTCGTTGTTAGTAAATACCGTGTACTTCTTAGCATCCTTCTTCAGCTCGATTCAATAATATCCCATGTTAAAATCAAGCGTAGAAAACCAAACCGATTCAGCAAGTTTAGCTAGCAGCTCAACCATAATTGACATCGAGAATATTTGTCGCACCGTGATTCGATTTAATTTTCGATAATCCAGGCACATTCTGAGTTTTTTGGTCTTTTCTCCACAAGCACAATGGGCGAAGAATATGGAGAATACGATGGGCGTATTTAAGGAGATCTTTAATAATTCTCGCAACTATTTCGCGTCGAGCAAAGGGGACTCGATATCGTTTTAAATCAAACGGGGTTTCGGACGTCAACTTAATCCCAATTTTTGCGATATTACACTTTCTTAATGTCACGATATCGCTCCCGAAGCGCCTTTCAAAACGATTGAGCACTGTATATAATTCTTTCAACTGATCACCGGTTAAACTTTCTAAGGTGTGAAGTTTATATTTTTTTACTAAGTATCACTTTTCACGATCGATAACAAAACAATTTATTGAAGCTAAGTATGTCTCTGCCTAGTAGTACGTCATTAACCAGCGCTCCATCTTCAACCACTAATAAATTAAGTTCATGCGACTGACCATTTATTATTACACCGGCTATGCGTTTGTGCTCGCACTTGTGTTATCCACCACCTTAATCCTTTAAGGATTATCGAACAATTCTCACACGATCCGAGTTTCTTAGTAATCTGTTCTTTTATTAACGAACTATCAGAGTAAACCATTCCGTTATATTTATTGCCTGCCATATGAATTACTTTCGCAGTCCACTTTGTGGGGGTGGGTTCGGATTGCACTTCTGAAATTTGTCAGAATGATCGCTTCAAGAAAAATCGAGAAGTAAACACGTTGGTTGTTGGCTATTAGAAATTATTGAAAATAAGTCTTTACAGTTCGGGATCTCACGCTTTACTGACTCTCATACCCACACGAGTACAAGATCACGGGCATCGCTCTGCTTCTGGCGATCTTCGACAATCAACTGTTCTACCTGTGATATAACCTCTCTCTCAAGTGAAAGATTGATGTCTACCGTATCAATCTCCAAAGCCAACCCAATCGTCAACATGTCTCTCCACTCCTCTTCTGATGCTATACTATATTAAAATAATTCGGAAGGATAAGGCGGCAACGTTAAGACACCGTAGTGAGAAACCTAACGAAACGATGCGCCGCTATGTTATGGAGATGGTGGCTATAGCGCACCTAAGCGATGTCACCGAGAGCGAGTTGGTGGTCTTTATACAAGAAGGACTGCACCGATGAGTATCCGAATACACCTTGTTCGATGTCGCCTGCACGATCGACGATATCAAAGCCGCCGTGGATCGGTATGAACAGAGACAAGCAATGAGGGGTGAAGAAACACCGCCGGTCGGAAACTACTACTATTCCCGCTGACGCCGGTAGCAACGAAAAAAGATGTTTCAATTGTTCGACGATGAGTGAACGAGTTGTATGTATGTATGTTTTCGATGTTGGAAGTCGGGCGACAATCGGAAACAGTGTCCGAATCCTAAGTATTTTCAGAAGCTTAAGAGCACAACTGCTGTCACCGAATGCCATCCACCCGCCAAAGAGGGAGAAGATGCTAGGCTGATAAGTGCTATTAATTTGGTAAGTGTTGTTTTCATTAGTGTTGGAGGAATGTGTAGTCCCAATATAATTCGTACATATTTCTCTCTTTGGCAGTCTAATTCGTCGGTTACTCGAAATGGTAGCCCCGGCATGCAACCCTGCTCCGGCGGCGGTATTGATGACATCGGCACTCGGAGTTCAGGTAATGATGTCGATGGTGCTTGCCACTGGGCTCTTGGCGTTTTGAAACTGAATGTATGTGGCAACTGCTGTTCGGGTAGCTGCGGTGTCCCTAGCACGGGCTGTTGCTGACATGTATGCTGCGATGTCAGCAGGGATTTAAAATTTGACGGCTGCAGTGTTTCACATTTCGTTGATGGGGACATGATTGTCGATGACTGCTGATTGGGAGACAGCGGGGCTTCCTTCGGTTGAAATCTTATATTCTCTTCCAGCTGCGACGGCTTCTCGCTCACTGAGACACCCTCGGTCTCTTGCCTCACCTCTCCTTCAGTCTCCCTCAACTCCTTCTTGTTCATACGGTTTTCCATTGTTAAACCGCGTGAAACGTTGCAGCCTCTCGAAGACGATTTGTACGTGTTTTTCGTGTTGTTCTTTCGAATTCGCAATGGCAAAAATCCAGACCACGCAAAACATTGTCCATGACCATTTTTTTTTTGTTATTTTTTCACTGCTGTTGATACACAAATATGATGTATAATTTATGGAGTAAAGTCCAGTTCAATGATTGTATCTTCTTTATTTTTCTATTACTTCACCGTTTCGCAAATTGCGGGCATACTAAGGAACTATCTGTTTAATGTCGTTCTGGAGGGAGGTCTATTATTGTCCATGAGCCGCTAAAACGTTTGGGCGGCGGCGTTTCACAGACCAAATGTCATTACTTTGAATTGGTATAAAATGAAAGGTGTCATGATGGCCGTTGTGCTTGTCTCGAATTTGATGGTACGCACGGACTAAATCCAGTGTACTGAAGATTGTTGCAGATACCCTGTTTGATAAGGAAATCGATTTCCGTTCCCCTGCTAATTTGCGGGCTTTCGCTTGTACATGAGGGCCTTCGGTGTGTATTTTGTATTTAACGGGTTTTACGTTTTCGCAATTTGGTAATTTCAAATGAGGTAAAAAGGTGTACTTAGCAGAATTAACAATAGTGTCTAAGGCCATGCACTTATAATTCACAAGCTCTGCTCCGATTTGTAACTGTGTTTTCGCATCCACCAGTCACGTAAGTCCACTAAGAGATTGTGGTGATGCAAAAAATCCGCACTAATTTAGTTGCTGTTCATTTGCAAGCGTGAGTTGCCAGCTGTAAGGACGTGGTTGTACTGCTATGTTCGATCGAGCAAACGAGTACTATTAGTATGGATCGTCGAACCATTTGCATCGTTCAGACGAAATTTACCTTTTCATAGATAGATATGTAAGATAAACGTTTATAAAAAGATTTAATGTTTTTATTTTTTGTGCCATATATATATGTATGGACATGACGTACTGGACATATTTTGTATAAAATGCGATACTCACCTATTCTGTACCGCCCCCAAAATCTGTAATAAGACGAAAAATATATGAGCCTGGAGTTATATGCATCGAAAATGCAAAGTAACTTAATCCTTAAAGAATGAAACGAAATACATATAAACCTAGCTATCTATGTTTACCCCGCATCTCGCATTTAGGTATTCTATAGTAGAACGCGGAGGGGAAAACCACAACCTCCTAGCTATTACAGAGGAGAATCACACTACAACCTACAAAATAGCATACACATTACGGAAACGGGGAAACGACAACCTCCCCAAAAAACACTCAATACACTGTTATTCTTCTATAAACTTCTCTCACAACAACACTCGAACAGAAGCACATCCAAACAATTTTTCAATCTCATTGAAAACTTTTCTCTTTTTTTAACTAGCTGATATTCAATTTCTTTACTGAGATGTCGGCACCCGTATCGATTAAAAACCCTAGCCCGGATTTTCTAATCTCGTATTTTGAGTCGGCTGTTTGTCGAATGGCTGCATTTGTTTGTCGAAAACGATGCTGCTGGAATTTATTATTTTTATAAGAGCATGGCTCGCGGAATTTGCGCGCTCCAGCCCCGAAACTTGCGGGGTAAAAGCACAGCGTCTACCTCACACCTCTATTTTGCGATCTACTTCGACTTTTAAATGTGTGACCTTCGATTGAAACACGGAATTTCATAAAAACAAAAGACTTTGTTATTTGAATAAACAAATTTCACATTTCGACTGAATCCTTCGAGAAACCTTTCTAACAATATCCGCGCCACTCTTTTTTCAGTGAGGAAACATGTAATTGAATAGCTGTTATATCGCCACAGTCGCTACACGTCGCATTTCCCGTGGAATCGATATAAATATTGTGGATTTTTGATAGGCATGAAATCGATCTCGAATGTTGCTCAGGAAACATTAGACTTACCTTAAAGGTTTTGGCATAATTTATTACTATTTCCTGATATCTATTAGCACCTCTTCATATTTTCGAAATGTCGGAAATTATTTGTTAGTAGTTGTTTGTTTAATGGGACTCAGTTTTCTCAACTATCCTGGCACCATTTCCCCATAAAGATCAAGGTCATCCTTCTCGGATAATTGGTAGGTGGCAACATTTAGGCAATTTTTCATAGCATCTGTATTCTATTTCTTTTGAATATTTTCTTTTGTGGGTAGAATCGTATGGAAATCATCTGCATGTCCTGGCGGTTCGACATCATAATCCTACAAATATAGGAAAACAACAATTAACAATATTTGTACACACTAAATATGTAATTAATACTTCGTCGGTCTGGGGAGTCTGCGTCAATCGTCATTAATAAATTTTGCCTTGCGCCCTAGTTGCAATTCTAATTGAATGTGTCGACGAAAAAATCTGAAATCTTAAGCCCTGACCAATTTTATATCGGTTACACGTCTCCTTGGCCATTGCTGGTCTTCGTGCAAACGGTTCGGCTAGTCTGTGGGCAAAAATGGTACCAGTCGTACGTGGTATTTTATTTTGCAATCCTCAGGCACTTAAGGTCGTGCATTGAGTGGCACATATCGTCCGCCTGTCGTGCTGCGTATGGAAGAAAAACTAGCTTGCGTTATCAAGACTGATCCAAGCAAATTGAGGTTTGGAACTGAGGACACCGTGATAACTCTGTCGAATGCGATCCTACCGAACTTCACTTTACTTTATTCTTTGATGTTTTTCGTTAATCATAAACATTGCTACCAACTACTAGTATTACCGGAATTAAGAATATGCCCTTTCTACGGCTGCCTTGTAGCTTAACATAAATAAGTCCTTAGGAACAAACCGAACATGAATCCACTTCCACCGTGGGCCGATTCACTCTGTAGCAAAAAAAAATCTTCAACTGGATCTAGAAGAAATGCGTCAACGGCTCTGTCGCTTTTCCTAATTGCTCTTTTCAGAAAAGGTTTTTAGCTGCACGTTGCATATGCACTTTAAACTGAAACGATCCAAATAATGAAACAAGAACGATGTAAATGTAGAACGCATGTGCCAGTTCAAGCGGTGTTTCGATTGAAACTATTGTCTCTACTCAATAGTGACGATACATTTCTTTTCATTGTTAAAAAAAAGTCGCAAAAAGTACCATAAATAAAGTATTTGTATTGTCCCAATTACTGCGAATATTGGCATGTGCAACCCAAAACCGCAAAAACAATTGTTAATTATACGTATCATCTCACACCCCTTTCATCCCAACTGTATAATTTAACATTAAAACTCCTCAAGGTCATATTTACATTATCTGGTGTTATTCGCAGAAAGCAAATACCAAAATTCGTATAAGAATAAATTTAAAGAATGAATAACGATATATCCAATAAGACAGGCCAAGATGAAAGTTCGAATTTCATTGATCTTTCTTTTAGTGATTTGTTCAGTTTACGTTTGTGGTCAAAGTAATTTATGCGCTTCCAGTGCTACATTGTGTCCAAGTGGCAAAAAACATATTTCTTGTGAAAATAACGGTGTATGCTTATTCAATTTACATAAATCGATTCATTAATAAGTGCTTTCGAAATTCCCAGGGTTTCGGCTCACGATGTCCTTCAAATGCACGCGTAGTCAGTCTTTCCTCTCAGATGAGAAATCTCATTCTTCGAATGCATAACGTTCGACGTAATCGGGTCGCGGGTGGAAATCTTACCGTATTTAGTGCAGCCAGGCGAATGCCCACTTTGGTATGCAAGTGAATTTTAAAATTGATTGCTACCAAAACTTGATTGATCGTTCTCTTTCTTCAATAGCAATGGAACCAGGAACTTGCACGAGTAGCATTGTGGAACGCCAAACGATGCTATATGGCTCATGATACGTGTCGAAATACACCACGATTTACCCGATCTGGACAGAATATCGGCATATCTGGAACCCGAGGTATGCCGAATCGCTTACGGTCGCATATAATCAAAACTATACAAGGATGGTTTTCGGAGTATCGTGATGCCACAATGGTTGATATAAATAGTTTCAGTGACCCCAAGTAATATGATGAATAATTCATATTCATTTATAAATTTAAAAATGTATTTCATCGTAGATCTGTTGGTCATTTCACGTTGATGGTGAGCGATCGTGTCCGTTTCATTGGATGCGGTGTAGTTCGATTTGTTAAAAACAAACGCAATCGGTTGATAATGACTTGTAATTATTCTTCAACCAATATTTTCAACAGTTATGTCTATAGAACGGGCACAGCTGCATCGGAATGTACGTCCGGGAGAAATCCTAATTATCGAAATTTATGTTCTGTCAACGAAAATTTGAATGTTACTGGTCCTGGTACTGGTACTAGTACGTACTAGTACTAGTACTGGTACTGGTCCTGGTACTGGTACTAGTATTACTTTTAGTACTGGTTGAAATTAAAATGCAGTGGAACTAAAAAAGTCTATAAAAATGTATCAATTGATTTTCAATAATATCGCAGTGAATTGTATTTTATTGGCCTTGAGTATTTATTTATTAATTCAATAGGACTGAAATTGTGTGCAGAAAT
This sequence comes from Microchrysa polita, assembly GCA_949715475.1. NCBI lineage: Eukaryota > Metazoa > Arthropoda > Insecta > Diptera > Stratiomyidae > Microchrysa > Microchrysa polita. The sequence continues at coordinate 56,499,131 of OX454415.1, forward strand.
TGAGTTTACATAATTTCATTAAATTGGGTTACGCAACCAGTGCTACATAATGTAAATACAATTAGTCTCTAAATTGCTGAATTTCTGTTGATTTGAAACAATTTCAAGAAATACTTCATCATCAATGTGGCACGATAGCCCGACGTCAGGCCTTGGCCGCCTGAATCGTTGACCTCCAATTGTCGCGGTTACGTGACCTTGTCCTCCAGTTTCGGAAGCCCAGCAGCTGGTGGGTGTCTTCACCTACGGAGTTCTCCCAACGAGCTCTCGGTCGTCCATGCAACCTCGCTCCGTCAATTCGTTGTGCGTTCATAACTTTCTTTGGCATGCGATTGTCGTCCATCCGTTGTACATGCCCCGCCCATTGCAGACGTTGAAGCTTCACGATTTTCGATACTTCCAGCTCATCGTACAATTGATACAACTCATGGTTGTATCGGATACGCCATTGGTCTCGCTCGCGAACGGCCCCGAAAATTCGCCGAAAGACCTTTCGTTCGAATCGGTCTAGCAAAATTTCGGAGGCTTGGGTAAGGGTCCATGTTTCGCAGCCATAACATAGCACGGGTCGGATGATCGTTTTGTACACGCGGAGCTTCGTGTTCCTGTGCGCAAGTTTCGAATTAATTATAGGGAGGACCGAGAAATATGTCTTATTGGCTAGTTGTATCCGTCGCTTAATTTCGTTTCGTTGGCGTCCTTTGCTAAGTTACAACCCAGATAGTTGAAGTTGTCTACATACTCGATATTAAGGTCCCCCACTGTGATGCTTGAATTTGCTGGCGTCCTTGTTTTCGATTGCATCATGGCCTTTGTTTTGCTTTCGTTGATATGTAGTCCAACTTCCTTTGCGGCGTTATTGAGGTTATGCAGGAGGCTTTCTGCATCACCCAACCTTCGAGACATGATGTTGATATCGTCGGCGTACGTTACTAATTGAGTCGACTTGATGAGTAGCGTTCTGCTGCTGTCCATATTCATGGCTCGAATTACATACTCCAAAGCCAGGTTGAAGAGCGTCGGCGCCAGCCCGTCGCCCTGCTTGAGTCCAGTACGAGTTTCAAATAGGTCAGTGAGTCGGTTCTGCACTTTGACCTGCGAGACGGTATTAGTCATCGTCATCCTTGTGAGTCGCACTAACTTTGCCGGTATACCAAAATTCAGCATAATGTTGTACAGTACACTTCGGTCGATACTGTCGTATGCCTGCTTGAAGTCGACAAAGATTTGGTATACGTCGATGTTGTATTCCCAGCACTTTTGGAGTAGATCGGTCGTTGAACGACCAGGTCTGAAGCCGCCTTGATACTCGCCAATGATTTGTTCTGCGTACGGATTGATTCTCTTTTCAATAATTTTTGATAAAATCTTATAGGCCGTACAAACTAATGATATGCCTCTGTAATTCTCACACTTCAGCTTGTCACCCTTTTTTTGAATTGGGCAGATTATGCTTTTGCGCCAATCTTTGGGGATTACCTCGTCGTTCCATATTTTCAGCAGTAGCACATGTACAGCGTTGGTCAGGCACGTTCCACCATGCTTCAGCAGTTCTGCTGGGATCTCGTCAGCGCCGGGCGCTTTATTATTTTGGAGCGACTGTATGGCAAGACTCACCTCCTCTACTGTTGGGGGTAGAACGGGAGGGCCTGGTTCGGCTAACTGCTCAAGAGCTAGCTCCGCGATGGATGTTGATGATGCATTGAGGAGCTCTTCAAAATGCGAGGCCCATCGTTTGTTGACGCTTTCGATGTCGCTGATGATGTTACCATCATTGTCCTTACATAGGCTTGTCCTGGGTTGATATCCGTTCTTGATATTATTTATAAGTTTGTACGCCTGTCTAATGTTCTTACTGGCTAATCTTTGGTTTATTTGCTGCAACTGCTCGTCAAAATGTTTGCGTTTCTTACGTCTAATTAACCTATTAGATACTCGCCGAAGTTCGTTGTATCTTTCTTTCCTGGCTCGGGATGCGCGTTGTGTGTATCGGCGATAGGCTTCATTTTTCGCCTCAATCGAGGCCCTGCATTCATCGTCGAACCAGTCTGCTCGTCTGCGCCGGCCTTTATAGCGCACGACCTCTTCTGCGACCCCCTTGATGCTGTCTTTGAGCTCCTCCCAGAACTCATGGATGCCTAGATTATTGATGTTATCAAGCATGGGCGACAGTTTTTCCTCAAGTGCTGTAGTATACGCAGCCGCCGTGGCATTATCAATCAAATTGTCAACCTCGAAGATCTTGGCAGGGTTGATTCTCGTTAGGTGCACCGAAGAGATTCTGCACCTGTAGGTCGTCTTCACCAAATAGTGATCGGTTTCGCAGTTGGCTCCTCGATAGGATCGAATATCTAGGACATTAGTAGAAATACTTACTACAAGAAATATTGTGCAAAGATGACGCCTTTCCTGAATCTCTTGCTATCTTTTCTTTGGATAATACACCAAAACGTTCCAAATCCGCATTACTGTCTAATTTTGTAACACCCTCTCTATATAACACACTGTCCCATATCCCTGTCTTTTTCAGTTTATTATTTTATTTTCCACAACTAATTGGAATTATAAACACGGAGGTTTCAACAATGAATTTATAAATGAATAGAATAATTTTCGTTTACACGTCGTTAAATACGCCGTTATGGCAATAACAAACAGATGCCCCACCCAGTAATGCCCAAACGAATATTATGCGTATTTAGATGGAATTGTCGGCTCTATAACTAACCAACTATGCATATCGTGGATTCTGAAACAAATTCGGCTGCTGCCGTATGCTTAGAAGAATCTTTTGCGGCCTTAAGCCGAAAGGGGCGAGGCCAGCTCTGTTGCGGCTATACGCCGAGATCAATTTTAGTTCAATACAATTTCTCTTTACAATAATAATTTGGAGCAGAGATAATACAATGTGTTTTGTGTTTAGGCTTCATTAAAATTAACCTATGCAGCTCGTGATATTTATTACTTAATTATAGTGTTAATCTTTTGAGGTTTTAATGCTATTTCAGGGGGAAAATTCAAAAACCCAATTAAGCATTTATTAATAAAAACTTAGAGTACTTGAAATATGAATCTTATAGCTCTAATTTGGCAAATAAATTTAGGGCGGAATTCCTTAAGGAATAATGCTTTCGTTTATATAAGGGAACCCTTAAGGAAGCTTTGTATTCATATACATCACTTATTATATCTTTGGCTCATTTAATATAACGATTCATGATTCTTATTGGGCATATCTATTGAAAGTGTCAAATAAAATATAACAAAATATCAAGTAAATAGTTAAAAATTTGAAATTTTTTTTTAAATCCAAAGTATTTTAATAAGCAGTTGTTTGGGCAATTTCCGTCTCTTTATCTGTTGCGACTCGTTTTACTCGGCGCGTATGAAACTAGCAAGCTGGAATTTTGTACACGTTTTTATTATTATTACAGGCTGTTTGTATATTTGAATCACCGAAATTGAATCACTGGGTCATGGGGCTGCCATACAAACCTAGCCCTCCAAATTAAGTTCTTCTAAGAAACTTTCTTTTTACACCAATATTTCTTTATCCAAACAACAAATGCAATCGTACTATGGGACCATGCCCCGCATCTCCCCAATAAACGTTTTCTAAGACAACTTGTTTATTTGCACACTTATTTTAACTAAACCTCACACAAATATGGTTTTATCGACGCCACGGAACCTATGTGAAAACGGAAGGAAAAGAATGAGGAGAGGAGGATAAAACACAAATCGTACGCCCGAAAAAACTTTTAGCCCAAGGCGAGTAAAGGGTATCCAAATTTCGGCCGCCCCCGAAATTAGCCTCGGTCTCGTTTATTAGTACCTTAAGGGTATATATTAGCGGCTGTGTAAAGGGTTTGCGAATTATTATTATTATTATGTAACTAGACGAGGAAAGTCTCATCGAAGATAATTCTCTGAGATCAATTTTGTTGTTCAAAATTTGTTGAAGAAGACCCCGATGGGAGAATATTGTGTATTTTTGATTGAAAAATACACTGGTACATGACATCCACTTAATGAATTGTTTGCAGTTGGTTGAGTTACCAGCAGCGGAGAATTTGTGATAACAAAATCAATTGTTGGCAAAAGTCTCCTACAAGACGGGTAAAACATTGGTGTTGGAGGATACAGAATTGAACAATTCCCAGTTGAATAAACTGGTTAGGTTAGGTTACTCCATGAGTTGAATTTTTTATTTTTAATTCTTATGGCAACCCCTCCGCCTCTGTTGTTTAAGCTATCCAATCGGTATGCTATTAAATAGATCAGACAATAATATTTTTTTGTTGATTTCGATTATGTTTCCGTTATTAATACAAGATCGTCGTTATCGATTATTCTCCTCCTGCAATACGTGCGTATAACTGGTAGTATTTTGACAAGTTAATGATGACATTGTCGGTGGATTCCCTTTCGACAGTGTTGGAAAATTGCTTGGTTCATATGCGTGACTACAAACTACATACTACATTTTTCCTATTTGACTTGAGTTGAGTTCATTTAAAGGCTGACGAAAAAAGTCACATTTTTAAACGCACCCTATATCCAGTTTATTGAATCTGTCGAAATCTGTCTTCAATATCCATACTATGCTCCTTGGAGTTTTACTGACTATTTGTCTCTTCAAATTTAAGATAAGTTCACCGGTAACATTGGCCTGTAAGAAATCGAGTTTAGTGTGCTCATTTGTGACACATGGCACGCCAGGTGTTAAACAAAATTACTTTCTTACACAACTTAAGTTACTTAAGTCTTAAAATCTATACAAAAAAATATACCTGCTAAAATAATAGCGATATAAAATGATTATCGCGGCCAATAATTTTCCTAACATAAATAAAAGTAACCGCCAATAAGCCAGAAACCATTTCGACAAAACTGTCATTCTCAGCAGGTAAATTTAAACTAAAATTACTAAAATCTTAACTTTGCCTTTTCAATAATTCAAACAAACTCAAAACCGGAGCCCTACTGTTAGCGCTATCCTGTTTAGATGCATGTACATACATACTTTCGTATGCAACTAGCTTCGCTTGCTGGTTCATCTGTCTTTAAGTTGGCGAGGCTCCAGTGAATGTGGTAATTTTCCACGACATGAAGAGCAACTGCTGATTTTTGCACATAACTTTAAAGTATATTTTGAAACGTGTTCGAATTGTCGTTGACACAGGTTAGGTTAACTCACAATCGTTACATGAAATTTCGTATATATATATATTTATATATATATACATATATATATTCCCGATTTCTTAATTGGTTCAGTTTTGTCCTTGATATTGACAATTTGGAAGGTTACAAACCTTCCCTTACTGCTATGGGCTATCCTGAGATGGTGTTATTTGAAGACATTTTTTAATTTGTCACTTCAGGGACGTATATAAGAGCAACAACACTTTTTGGTGACGTTTTTCTGAAATTAGTTTGGTTTTCTTTAGTTGACTTATTTTCTTAGAGTATAGGGAAACCAAGTCTTCAATATTTTTTTTTCACTGTTTCCATTCAATATAGCGATGTATTCGATGTACTTTAATTCATCCTTGAAACCATTGATGGTGAGCGGCAATCTCCAAAGTCTTAAAACCCTCCTATGGAATGCAGTTTTTGTTTTGTGTGTCATTGGGCTTGTCTACACGCGAACAAGAACAAAAAACTGGTTTTATATGGAAAATGAATTTCTCCTTGCCTGGCTCCACACGAATCTATTCTATATATCTATTCTAAAAAACGGTTTTTGTTCTTATTCACGTGTAGACCAGCCCATTGGGCAGTATGAGTCGCTTGGGATGTAATTCGGTGTAAATACTCGATGGTTTCCTTTTTCCTATATACCGAAAAGTCAACTTTTCTATTTTTCTTTTGGTTATTTGTATGTCGAGAAACGGTAGCGATGAGATAAACTCGGTTTCAATAGTGAATTTTATTGAAGGTGATCGCGTATTCAAATATTCGAGGATGTTGTTAGTGTCACTGCTTCTTACGACTGCTAGGATGTCATCTACATACTCTTCTCAATCGCACTTTTCGTACCCTAACACCTAGTAAATTTGCGACACTGTATTCCAGATCATGATAAATAACTTGAGTTTAGTGGAAAGATAACACATCGTACTAATTTTCTTCACACCCGAAAATTGATAAAAATCATTCACCAGTAGTGTGGTGATCCTAGACTTGCACGCAATCAGATTAGACGAGATGTATTCTGTTGAAACGATTTGAAGCGAGCGAAAATGTACGGAATTTGTGCTGTAGTCTATAAGACTACTACAAGATTGATTTTGAATTCAATACTTCACAGTTAATAAAGAACTAATAATAATTATATACAAGGTGTATAAAGTTACAAATGTACCGAGGTGACCGCTTGTTCTAGCCAGCCAACTGCCTGATAAAATGTACATAACATGATTTGATGTTTAATGAACAGTACGTAACAGTACGTAATTATCCTGTTTTTTGTTTTGCCAACAATGGGCAGGAGTGGTTGTTGGGTATATCTCACTTCCCTCGCACTTCATCTATTTGGTTTCTCAGAACGCTAAGGGCTTTGAAAATATTCTTCGAAGTTAGTAGTAGTAGTAGTTTGTAGTCCGCCGGTTAAATTTCACAAAAATAAATATACAGAATTTATTTTGTATAACTCTAAATGACTAGATCAAGCAAAGTATAGTATGAACACTAAATAATGTGGACTTGTGAACACGAATTTTATCAACTTTTTGCAACTCTTTGATCGTTTTGTAAAACAAAACTTAGAATTTTCTATATCTATAATAATAACTCGTGGTTCCTTTAAACTATTCAACTTCTCGTTCAAAGTGTCAATGCAGTGATTAATCATCACTCTGCATTGTGAAAGTATTCGATTAAAAATCTTTTTCTTGCCAGGATAGCGCTTTTTTTCGTGAATAGAAATAGAGTGACAGCAGTTGTAGAGAGATTGTACGCACTGTCTGCAACGAGATATTCATCATCACTGAAGAAGCATTCTGCTGGTTCCCTATTTATTTAAAAGGTAATTTCTGTATGCTCTGTCATGAAAGAAATGAAATGAACGTAACGTCCTGCGGCTATGGGATTTTCGCGATAGATTTTTTTTGCCGGTCTGGTCGGCGCCCAATTTGATTGATTTATATATCTGAGGTACCTTATTGAGGTTTTGCAAAAATCACATTTTTTAAACGCACCCCAAATAAGCAGACAATGCTCCACTTGATTTCTTCTAATTTTACTACTCGTATGTCGTAAATGTATCCAATAGCGAAATCAAGACCAGCTAACACTGTATTAACAAACGTTTGCAAAATCCATGTGATGGATCTTCCATCTACGGATAAATCGTTGCCATTCAAAGATGCCCAGGTGTGCCGCGCACAGCTTTTTCAGTATATCTCAAGGAAGTAGCTCTAAAATGACACAAAAACAACTGGTGAATTCCGAATACATCGAAAAACGTTAAGAAAACGCACGCGTTACAACGTTATCAACAAACACAAAAGTATCTCAGCCTCGCCAGAGTGGCTACACTTCAAATAGTGCAATTTTTCGCCTTTCGATGCATTTTCCTTTCTGTAAATAAAAGAAAAGAAGTTTTATGTTATATGAGTTCAGTTGACTGTTCCAAATGTAACTCGTTCAACTTCCGTGTTCGACTGGGGCGGTACATCTCTCAAATAATAACGGAGGTGTCCCAAGGCCAGCTCAGTGCGGTCAGAAACCAAACATTCCATTTTAAAGTTGGTGAACTTCTGATTCTTGAAGTACGGATATTCAGTTTCCGATCTACCACTGGATATTTTCTTCAAGATATCCTTATGAACTGCCGTATAATATTGAAGAAGTGTTTCAGTTTCTACTATTTACCGATTTGATTGATTAGCTTCCTGGGGGACTATTAGTTGTTCGGCTGCCAATTGTTGCTTCTTATGTAGAGCTTCCATTTTAAATTTTAGACTTGTAGACATGTTGACAATTTAGGGCAAAAAAGAGCAATTTTATGTGATTTATTTTACTACTACAATGGAATGCGGATTCACAAATGGGTCGCAAAGTTCTCGAATCTACCAACGATCAAGACAAGTTCATAAAGCGTTTCGAGAAATTTTATAATCTTCATAGGATATCGAATATCAGCGCGAAATTCTCAGATATTCAAACGATATTGAACTGTTGAATGTCGAAGCCACGGATAGATCTGCAAAATGGTAGAATCGGCACATGCTAGCAATAAGTAGACACTACACTTTACACTTGCTTATTGGGGACGCTGTTCATGTGTGTGGGTGGCCTGTACGTACTTTGCTTCGTAGACTGGTGCGGGAATACTACTTACTACTGAGCCTGTCTTCACAATCATTCATGGTACAGCTTTAGCATTAAATATCTCTCGGAAACAGTGGGAATTTCGTCTCCTCTCGAAAACACAGGTGTTACAGCTGTTTTGTATATCGTACCTTCTATACTACGCTTTCCGCTCGGCACTATTTGACCATCAACTGTCAAAGAGCACTCTGTTGCGTTCGATTTGAAGACACTGTTTTGTTCCTATCTTGAGCTGCAAGAACTGAGAAAGGCTCTGCTGTCTTCTCCGTTTTTGGCTTTGAACGACCATCGAGGTAGTCGAGTAAATCGCGTATTTTCCGCTTCCACATGTAGTTCAGTAATATCGTGTCGATTTAGTACCAATCCGTGACAAAAATACAGAAGTTTTTTTCTCACTCTTTCTTTGTGTATTATGGGGCGCTGATTCCGATTATGAACTTTGCACCCTAAAAAAAGTGCCGCAACCTTTAAAAAAGGGGGGAAAGGGGGGCATGTTTTCGGTTTTTTGCGATTATTTTAAAAACGGTAAGAGATACAGAAAAATGGTCTGAGGACGAAAAAAACTTCATAAAATTATCTTTGCAATGATATATAACACATTAGAGTTTAATTGAATATTTCGGCGTTAGAATAGAACATAAATTAGAAAATTTTCATTTTAGACCTTTTTTAAAAGCTCCATAACTTTTGAAAGAACGCCAGTTCATCCATATAATTTTATATAAGTACTCACAACAAGCTTAAGATAACTTTAACGTAAACATTGAGTCGCTCCGGTCAAGGACCTCCATTATCCCCCCATTTAAATTTTCAAAACTGCATATCCATAACTCCCCCCAAAATTGGAGCAGAGTGCTAAATTTTGGTTCGTTGCGATTGGAGGTCATAGTCACCCCACCCACCAAAAATCAGCTCATTCGGATAAAAACTAAGGGTATCTCCCATACAAAGTGACCCATCAAGAGCGTGTTCTACGTATACAACGTACTACTCATTTTATAAACTGTAGAACAAAGTTGTCATGGGTCACTTTGTATGGGACGTACCCTTAGTTTTTATCCGAATGAGCTGATTTTTGGTGGGTGGGGTGACTATGACCTCCAATCGCAACAAACCAAAATTTAGCACTCTGCTCCAATTTTGGGGGGAGTTATGGACATGCCGTTTTGACAAATTTAAATGGGGGGATAATGGGGGTCCTTGACCGGAGCGACTCTGCGTTTACGTTAAAATTATCTTAAACTTGCTGTTAATACTTGTACAAAATTTTACGGCTGAACTAATATTCTTTGAAAAGTTATGGAGCTTTTAAAAAGGTCTAAAATGAAAATATTCTAATTTATGTTCTATTCTAACGCCGAAATGAGCAATTAAACTCTAATGTGTTATATATCGTTGCACAGATAATTTTATGTAGTTTTTTTCGTCCTCAGACCATTTTTCTGTATCTCTTACCGTTTTTTAAATAATCGCAAAAAACTGAAAAAATGCCCCCCTTTCCCCCCCTTTTTTATAGGTTGCGGCACGTTTTTTAGGGTGCAAAGTTGATATTCAGAATCAGCGCCACAAAATACATATAACAAAATTGAGAAATAAACTTCTGTATTTTTTTCCTGACGAAAATACGATATTATTGGACTAATGAGCTAGTCCGATCCGATTCGCCGGAAAAAAAGTTTAATATGATTGGCCAATTCCATGGTTGCAGATAGAATCTGTCGTTTTCTGTCCAACTAAAACAAGCAAACCCGACAACTCGAAAAGATTTGAAGTGAACATATTTGTACAACAGTTTTATGTAACGCGACAGCTTCACCTTTCAATTATTCAAGTATTTGCAATTCAAATATGCAAGGGTGTTTCGCGACCTAAAATCTTTTTTGTAGTTGATGATGATTCTTTTCAACATTTGATTGCATCTGATTCCATCCAACCTATGTTCTTGACTTGCTTGACAACTGGCTTTAGGTTGAACAGAAAATTGATCAGATCAAAATGATAAGATTTTCCTTTTCTGGGCCTGTAGCGCTTATTACCTATTTATGTAATATTCTTCTACATAAATTTTTGAGTTAATTGTTTATGTTATTTATGTTTATATATTAAAACTTTTAATATTTGAGTTTTTATATACATACATACATAAATATATTTATTTTATACAATTGAGGATTATTTATTTTTAGAGAAATGATGTATATTTTTTTTAATTTTTATTTTGAAACTTAACTTTTTTTTACGTTAAAAAAATTAACTAGATTAATATTTTTTTTTTTTATTAAAAATCGGCTAAGTGGATTTTTAATTTCAAACAAGTAATTCCAATTGTTCCGAATAAAAATCCACGACATTACCCCCCTCCTTAGAAAATAATTAATTATAAGTGTGAATGACTTTATGGTCGTTGAATGATACTTTCTTAGTTGTCAAACTTGGTTTAGTTAATGACAAGGATGATTCCATAAACGCCGGCTTCAATCGGTCAATGGATACTTTGACTTTCTTGTCACCAACTAGAATTGTATAAATTTTACCATTTCGATCAACAACTAAGAAAGGTCCTTCATATGGCGCTTTGAGGGAAGGGCGAACTGAATCAATACAACGAAAAACATATGTACAAGACTTGAGTTGATTGGGAATATAACTATACTTATTCGTATTTAATCTAGGTTCTACACATTTGGAACTTTTAACAAATTGACGTAAGCGTTTGACATAGTTAGTTACTGATTCTTCTGATTCTAATGGATGGACAAAGTCATGAGGGAGTCTGAGATTTTGGCCGTAAACCAACTCAGCTGGAGTCCAATCCGAATCCTCTCTGATAATGGTACGTAAGCCCAATAATACAAAAGGAAGTTCTTTGGTCCATTGAGTGTTACCTCGACTCATAAGACTTTCCTTTAAAACACGATGTCAACGTTCGAGAAATCCATTGGCCTTCGGGTTGTAAGCAGTAGTACGCTTCCGTTCAAAACCAAGATAAGTAGATAGCTCTTTAAATAAATGAGATTCAAATTAAGCACCTTGATCTGTAACAATTGTTCGTGGAATGCCGAAACGTGGGAAAAATTCTTTAACTAATGTATTGGCGATGGTGGAAGTACGTGCATCAGGCATCGGGAAAGCTTCAGTTCTTGATTATTGAAATTTTTATTTAAGTCTGAACTCGTTTTCAAATATCTTAATTCTTGTGAGTAGTTTCTGTTTTCTTGTTTTATATCGTTCTAATCATTTCCTTTAAAATACGTTCATTTAATTTGAAAATAATCCAATATTTGTAGGAACTTTCGAGACGGTTCGTTCGTTCGTTCGGGGTCACCAATTATGTAGCGGTTATTACCTATTTATGTAATATTCTTCTACATAAATTTTGAGTTTTGAGTTTTTATATACATAAATATATTTATTTTATACAGTTCAGGATTATTTATTTTTAGAGAAATGATGTATATTTTTTTTAATTTTTATTTTGAAACTTAACTTTTTTTACGTTAAAAAAAATTAACTAGATTAATATATTTTTTTTTTTATTAAATCGGCTAAGTGGATTTTTAACTTCAAACAAGTAATTCCAATTGTTCCGAATAAAAATCCACGACAGGCCCACGGGGTCCAACCCTCTAAGGCGAGCATGTTAAACTCGCGGGCGCATGCGGCTAACCTAGCAGTTTTGTGCGGCCCGCGGCCAGGTTGAAGAAACACAATGCATATCAGCACAAAAGCGTAAACATTTGAAGCACTGTTTCCCAACAGGTGGTCCGCGAAAGACTTGTAGGTGGTCCGCGGTAGACTCAGAAGATTACTTATGAAAAAAAAAATTTTCTTATGAATATGTAATTAAAATTACATGCTAAAAATGATCCTTCAGTGACATTAAATCCACTATGTTCAGACCTTAAAAAACGTAAAGCTCAGTTTCAGCCTGCATTTGGTAAGGACAAGTCATGTAGAATAGTGAAATAAATAAATAATGTTGAGTCCTAATGGGAGAATTGGGACGTTCATAGGAAAATATTTTGAAGGGGTTTTCGGAAACATAATAATAATGTCGACGATGCTCTGGGTATTCAGTGACCTTCAGCTTCATTTAGGCTTCAGCAAATCAAGATTTCTTGATTACGTACATGAATACATCTGGGCCGAAAGCGGAAACCGCCAATCTTCACAAGCTGTTACGTGATTACAGTGGGACACGGGAGGGCATTTTCATTCGATTTAGTCCCTGGTGATCCCTGTGAACGAACATATTCCCGAAAAATATTTCCTACTGGCAGTATCCAATAACCGTTTAAATCTTCAGCTGAACCCTTCATAAATTCAAAACTCAGTTGCTTAATCCAATGATACAGGCCAGACCAAACCGTTTTACCGCTTAGTGCTCCTTGCTGGCCGAGATAACAATTTCGCCTCTTGATACCTCGAAATGAGTGTTCATAGAACTTTAAATTAATTGAAAGTTTCATAAATATGCCGCCCCTCAAAGTTTGCTCCCCGGGCATTTCCCCATGATGTCTACATGGAAAATCCGGCTCTGGGCTGAGCTTCTTGTTCCACTAACAATTTCAGGTTGATTACATTAGGATTCACTACATATGAACATGAAGGACAGAAACTTTGTGCCTATTCGCTTTGCCCCGAAAGCCCGATACACCAACATATTCATTCATATTCATCGTCTTTTTAGCAAATGTTAAGGAATTTACCCTATTTAAAAAATGTTTGGTCTGTAACGACATATTGTTAGGCTAAGTGGTCCGCAGACATTTGTGAGTTGGGAGCCACTGAACTAAAGTCTAAGAATTTTACTTAAACTCGTTAAGAAGCCAATGCTTAAATTATGTATTTTAGAAATTCTCAGTTCTATAAACAACTTGCTGATTATTTGAAGTACATTTGGCGGCTGTCACTGATTGCTCTGTAAGGAGACTCTTAAAATCTACATTTGTAGTAGACTTGTGCACAGTTTATACCTTCATCCGTATCAGTCATAAGGGCTTGGTTGATAGGAATAGTCCGAATCTGGATCAAAATCCAATGGGCTCTTAGCAGAAACAATACTCTCATTATCAGCTAAAATTATGTATGTGTGTACATATGTACATTTCGACGAATTTAGTACGCTGCACCTCATGCGAATAATATTATTGTTTTCATACCAGCGTTAATAATTGTTCAAAGATTGAGCTAGCAACTACACTCAGTACGTTTCCATTTCGTTTTCTTGGAATCTCCTCCTCATCTGCTAGGCAATAAATATGCATGTAGGTTTTAGCAGCACTAGTGACTATTTAAACTTACCTGTATCCCTAATTGCCACAGGTGCGCCCATTTTGTTTGGCCGATTGCAGCATTGATTTTACGCAGCTATAAACCTTTTTTTTTAAATAGTCTGATCACAATCTGTCACTCAACCAACTGCAAGAATCTTAGAATCTATGCCTGCTTCGTCAGCTAAGATTTTTTGAATTTTTTTCTTAGTTATTGGCAATCTAAATGCTAAATTATAGAAAAAAATGTGCCACACTACCTACCATTAAAATATCCTCCACCATGAATGGGACACCCTGTATAGTCACGAAGAATTATTTTTTTTTTTTGTCACGAGTCATTTTAATACGCATTTTACTGGTCGACGTACGGATTGAATGGTCTACTAGTTCTCTGTTTTTTTTTGCTCTCCCCTTCGATTTATTTCCTCTTTTTCTGTCTGCATTGCCTTCTCTGCAAAAGTTGAGGCTTTATACGTTAAACTTTTGACATGATTTGTACAGGTTTTAAAAAGAAACCGATTTTGCCGGTCAACAGTGTTTATAAAAAATATACAATTCCGGCCTGCAGTCTGTAAATTGTAATCTGTCGCTTCCAAATTCGCAGAAAAAATACATATTCAATTCCTAAATATAGAGAAGTGTACACGCACTCTTTCCTTCTTGACATTGCATCTCCATTTAAATAGATATGTGCAAACCACAGTTTTTACCCTTGTAAAAAAAGCAATTATTTCCAAATTGCAGCTTGCAGAGAAAACACTACATATTTCGAATTACTCGAGCTCAAATTATCCAGGTTCCACTGTACATATCCTGACATATTTGGCATAAATTCAAATGCATTCAGAATTGTGTTTATTGTACTCTTACTTATCAAAAATTATTGAAATATCACATGACTTCCTCACTATATAGCATTCACATCAATATTCTCATTGACCGAACACAAATTTCGATAATTTGGATTTCTCCCTGACGTACATCCCGATGCACTTGTTCCCGTTGTATAAACAGAATTATTCAGAATATTTGTCGACGAATAATTGCAAGTCAATATTAACATATTACGTCCGTTCTGAATGTATCGAACACATCCGCATCCAATAAAACGGACCCGATCGCTTACCATCTGCGTGAAATGGCCAACCTTTCTGTAAGGAAAATGACGTTCAAGTTGTTAGCAAACCTTTTAAGTTATTCATCATATTACTTGGGATTATTGAAATTATTTATGTCCGCCATTGTGGCATCACGATACTCGGCATACCACCCTTTTATAGTCGAGGTGATATGTGTTTGTACCCGGTTAGCCATACCACTTGTTCCAGATATTCCGATATTCTGTCCGGCACGAGTGAATCGTGGCGTATTTCGACATCTATCGTGAGCCATATAGCATCTTTTGGCGTTCCACGTAGCAACACTAGCCAATTGGCTGTTCCATTGCTAGAAAGAAACAACATGACGTCTTAACATTTTCTGGTGGAGCCTGATACACAGCGAATCCATGGATTAAAATCCTATCAAATGATATACCATTTCTCGATCAAGTCTATAACTTTGGAAAACCAAGTTCGTAGTTATGGAACATAAATTTCGTAATTTCGGAACATCAAATTCGTAAGAGTTGAGCATCGAAGCTTGGGAAACTCAATTTCGTTAATTTGGACTATCAAATTCGCAACTGAGTAGAACTAATTGCGTACTTAAGGACTAACTGATAAAATTTTAAGGAAACATACAATTTAACAATAACGGTAAGAATTTGACGTTCCACAATTACGAAAATGATGTTCCATTGTTACAAATTTGATATTCCATTGTTACGAATGATGATGTTCCAAATTTACGAAATTGATTTTCTAAAGTTAAGAATTTGGCCGAAAAATGGTACATTTAGATTTCGCCATCTATTCGCCGTGAATGATTTTAAGATTTTAGTCACATACTAGAGTTGGCATTCGTCTCGCTGCACTAAATTTGGAAAAATTTCCACTCGCAACACGATTGCGCCGAACATTGTGCATTTTTACAATCATATTTCTCATTTTACTGGAAAGCTTCACTACGCGAGCATTGGACGGGCAGCGCGAACCGAAACCCTGGGAATTCAGAGAAAACACTTAGTGGTGCACCAATTTATGTTAATTGATTGGGCATTACACCATTACTTTCACAAGCTATATGCCTTGTGCCACCCGGACAAAGTCTACCGCTAGAAGCGCATAAATTTCTTTGACCACAGACATGCACCGTATAAATCACTAAAAGTAAGAACAATGAAATTCGGACTTTCATTTTGGACTGTCTAATTGAATATTGTTATTCATTCGTTAATTTTATTCTTATATGTACTAAATTTGTTATTAAGTTTCTGTGAATTAGACTTGTTTGATGTTCTACCAGATAAAGTAAATAATAATAATAAACTTCTCGAGGAAATTACTGATAATTTTGTACTGTTGCAGCGAAATAGACGTGTGACTGTTATGAACATATACATTGCGTAGATGTGATGCATAAATTGGTGTAGACAGTCGACTTCTCTTTTTAAAAGGACTCGGAATACAAGGAACAACCAGCTTGATTGAAGCGTTGGCTACCATATCCCGCCCATCATATTCCGGTTTTTCAAAATCCCGACATTAATTATGCCGCCATTTCAATATGCCGCCAGTTAAAAAACCCACTCATTTGAAATTCTGTCTAATCGAAATCCCGCCAACTTAATATACCGCCGTCTCAATAACTAATTAACGTCGCCCTTTTCTTGTTATACACGGTAAAATTATACATTAACAACCCTTTCCGCCAAATGGCTAAACCTTCCGTATACCTATCTCCGCAGAAACTGTGGGGATAGGGAGGAAGGAGGGTATCTTCCATTTTCTTTGTTTGTTTAGACTTATAAGAGAGATGAAGATTGATTTGATTCTTGGGAATATACTTCTTAATCGAATTGAGACACCTGGAGAGACAGATGTTGAACAACTTGAACGTTTTATTGCTCGTTAAGGCTGGTTTCAGTTTTAGGATGGCCGAGATAATTGATACCGTATTGTACCACAAAGGACCCAGATGTGGTCAAATGTGTCGTGGTTATCATGACACAGCATTCTGCTATATAGACTTTTAATTTGAATCATTTTCCTGCTAATATTATTGATGAAGTCGTCAAGGTAATTTAATTTTACTACATATACACTCTATACTCCAAATATTTTCCCGGCGACCTCGTATCGCCCTACCTTTTAGATGTAATATTTTTTTTAGTATAAGTGACTGAAATTCGCCAATTCGACTTTTCGCATTTTGATTGATTTTGTAGTTTTCAAAGATGTAGTGTCAAAAATAGTCAAGTTAATGTTTTGCCCTTTTTGATTGGCATTTAATACAAAGCTTTTTGATAAACTAAATTTTTGGTTTTCTTATCTGGCGCATAAACAAACAATGACGTAGACTTTCCGACACGCTACATAGAGTTGCCCATGGGCGAAACATGGAAACTGTAAGTTAATGTCAGAAACTTTGAATGATTGCCCTTATAATTTATTGATTGTCATGGCAAACGCCAAACGTACTGGGACCTGCAACTGCTTAAATTTGAATGGTAATTCCGTTGGAATCATTGGTATGCGCGGAATCAAAACAAACATCTTCTCTTCTAAACTTGACCTTGATTATCGTCGCTTCAATAATGTTAGCCATTAGTTTTTTGGAAACCCATGTGGTATAACTCAGTCCAACATTTTCACCATACAATGCTATATAGAGTGTTGGTATAGTAGAGCTTAACGCCGATATTCACATCCAATAGCAAAAACTATTTTTGTGAGTTTTCTGTCGTATAATGTATTTGGAATTCCTGGGATTGCCTTTGTCGACTATAATCATTATATCGTATCGCCTACTTGAAAGGGCTTCACATTCCGAAACCATTTTGTTCGCCTCACACGTACCCATCGTTTCCAAAAACAGTTCGCGAATTGTTGTGATTTAAGCCAATTTTGCTTAAGTACGACTTTGCCCTCAGTCATGATTCCGTCTGGTTTTTCTCCGCCTGATGATCCAAGTAGAAAATGATTCAGTGTGATGTCTTCGTCGGTGTCATTATCCAAAGGAAAGTAGGTTAACGGGTGGCTATTAATTATCCGTTCACTTTCCACAAGCATACTGTAAAACAATTCGTCGGTAGGATGTCGACTTAGAAGAGTTTGAACAAGCGTTTTCTTAACAGATTGTATCAGTACCGTTGTCGCATTGTATCTTGATCGGAATTCCACGCTGTGCAATGAACCTTTTAATATCCAGAATACAGGAATCGGATGACAAAGAATGAGCAACTTCAATGTGAATTGCATGTGTTGTTAAACATCTAATCAGAACTCCCCTTCGTTTTTCAATGCGTCTTCCAAATACCACCATGATTGGCCCAAAATAGTCAACTGCTATTCGAACTCGCCTACTCCGAAAAAAATTCAACATTTTTAATGTTTGGCTTCTCTATTGAAACGTCTAAATTAACAATTCGGAGTTCTTTAGCTGTAGGAGCACAGTCTATTATATCTATAGGCCTCGAATCCCTTGATTCGCTTAGGAATTGTGGCCCTTTAAACCACCTAGTGGGTACATAACGCCATTCCTTAATATTAGATGAATCTAAGATTTCTCTCACTCTGTATGCTACAAATTGCCGGTATCGACGATGGTCAGATTATAATCCAACTCAGGACCGTGTTGGAGTTGCACCAGAAATACTGCTGGTCGAATTAGATCGCGGCCTTCAGCTCCAAGCGGGGTATCGACACGAGCTTGATCGGGGCCACTCTGGCTTTTGAATCAATTTGCCTCGTGACCAGCGTTACCAACATAGACCCTTAATCGCTTTGAATCAGATTCCTGCTAGTATTGATGATAGTCGTAGTCCGGTTCACACGCTGACCCAATGAAGCTTTTCTGGGTCACTATACACTTTTCATGGCAAAATATTTCCCTTGCAACATAAGCATTTGAAGGATTCCATGAGATTTAAGAGAATTTCCCGACCTGCATCTTCCACATGGACACTGCGCACTATTTCACCACGAAGAAAATGTTCCATCTTTAAAATCTCACAGATTTCTGAATTGATATCACCAACAGAAGCAAGAATCATTGTTTATGACGCTACTTCACATTTTATCACAAATATTTATCATTTGCCCGTGTTTTTCATACATATTACTAACCGCATCATATTACACCGAAGATATGCACTTTTGCACGTTGCACATGACACAAGTTTTCCTATCTTTAAAATCATGTTTTTTTGCTTTTTTCGGCTAAACTATTTCACTTTTCACTGCGATTCCTTAAAAAATATCGGGATATTTTTCACAAAATATGACACGATACCGCCCGCGTGCCATATATATAACTACGTGTAATTTCGCAACTGACACGGGCCGCCACACACCCTCACATTTATAGGTGATAACGTTACTTCGTGGCTTAGTATGTTGAGGGTTCTGCCCACAATACTTCTCCAAAAGACTTGAAACTCGTGAATCAACATTTGGGTAAGAAATCAGCTGCAATTTAGGTACACTTGTTTCAATTTATTTTACCCTGTTGAGATGTACAAGTTGTGGTTAAATCAACAATACAACGATTAAGTAAATTCACCACCAAGCCAAAGTGTTTCAAAAAATCTGCACCCATGATAGATTTCCTAATATCCGCGACCAAAAATTTCCAAGTAAAAACGCGTCGAAGTTCGAAACTAAATTGTAGTTCGCGATAACCCTATGTTGATATATTTATATCACCTCCAGGAACTTGTAACAAACCGAGTAGAGAATTCCTTTGGTTCTTCTCTAAGAAAACTAAGTTATTGTTAGGAGATGTATCTATGGATTGAGCGATGGGATCTGACATAATGTTGAACTGGGTTGATACTTGATTTTTTCAATAGATGGGTTGAAAAGTTGAGAAATTATCGCATAGAACAATGTCTTAACTCCGTTAGTAATGTTTTTCCTACAAAAGTACTGGATCGATTTGGCTGGAATTTGGTGTCTGGGTTTGATATTACAATTAAGAAGAGTACGTGTTGTAGGTCATCGATCTTTCATAGGAACCCAACCTGAAAAAGTAGGTTTTCTAAGAAAAACATTTTTCTTTGTTGTCCAATCCGTATCAAAACTCACATAACTATATTCTTATCGGTGACACAAAACCTATCTTCGAACAAACGAAAACCCGAAACCACCAAAAATGTTATTCTAAAAGGGCCGTCCATCATCTTAATCACATTTTGGCAATACATTACATTCGGGTCCAGTGTCCAATTTAAAATGTGTCTGTATCATGTATATCACTGATTTCTTTTAATGCACTTTCGGCTGCTCTGCATATTTTTAGCGCACGATTTAAGTCAAGATTGTCCTCCATCCATAACTTTTGCCTCGTGAGGTCTGATTACAGTCCTACGACGATTTGGTCCATCACAAATTCAATTTCATTGACACCATAGCTACACTTCGTTACTTGATTTTGCACTTTTTGTAGAAAATCTTCAAAATTTTCATTAGCCGTTTGTTTGATCCTGTGGAACTGGCACCTCTCATAAATTTTATTTTGCGACGGTGCGAAATGAGCAGTCAAATACTCTTTTAAAGTATTTATTTGAATTTTCTCATTCGCAGTCAAACTGAGATTATTCAGCACTTTTAATGCATCTCGACCGACGCATGCTTTGAAATTGGCTGCCTGAACCGTAGGAGTTTCTGACGATCTTTCATTGGCTATGAAATAATTATCATAAAGTTCAAACCATTCCGTCCACTGTTCGCTATTAATAGTTTTGGTTAATTCCAGTAATCTTTACTAAGTAATTGAATGACAAATTTGTCTGAATTATTTTTCACACTTCTTCTGACACCATGTGATAGCAGAGCGATAGTAGTGAACACGACCGGGTATGAATGATGACTGGTGACTTTATTGACCATAATTTAACACATACTATGGCAGTGAGCTCCCTTACGTACTCGAATGTATGCACATAGTTTGAAATCAAGTAAGCTTCGATGACAAGGAATCCTTGGAATTTCCACAGTCACTCTCACTTGTTAATGAACTTAAGGTTGCCTGTTATCTTCCTTGAGGTGCGTCAATTCACTTCACTACTTTACACTGTTTTTTCTTAATAAATTTGAAAAAATACAACTATAATGTGAGTTTGTTATGTTTATTGAAGGAGTTTGACGTGAAACTTCTCAAATTGGTGAATTTTTTATAAATAATACTGCATTAACATGGCATTCCTTCACTTAAGGTTTCCTTGAGCTAAAGTCGCCTTGAGTTAAGGTCGTATGTATTGATTGAGTTAATGGTGCCTTAAGTCAATGGTTCATTGAGATACATTTTTGAATATACGAATACAAATTTTCAGTTTATTTATCTTCTGTTGAATGACTACTTATATTATTTAAATTTAAACTGTTTTTTTTTTTTAATTTGAACAAAAATACTCGTAAAAATAAATTATTTGGCTAATCAAGAACTGAAAATGACATTTCATTCCTCGACTTAAGGTTTCCTATTGACTTAAGGCACATACTTAGAGAAAGCATAGCAACCCATGCCATGCGTTAGTCCAGAGTGGGCATCAGAAAATAAAAATGGCACCGTTTTCACACTATCGCAGTTCACAAATCTAAACAAAAATTTAATTCAATGTCAAATTTTTGTTTACAATTGAGAGTATAATATACGCGTAAAATTTATTACTCTCTCAAAATGCTAATATGATAATTAACCCTTCGGTTTGCACATAGACCTAGACAGACCAGTGGTACTATATCTTGATGAAAAATATCGTTAATCAATATTTCCCACCCCTTTCCATATATATTTCAAAGGAACCGACGGCCACAAATGCGATCAAACGTTCGGCGAAATGTAAACTATGTCTAAAGAAACAAAAAAAAAACGGCGTATCATCGTAAGACATAGTATGTAAACTGTTTCTAGAACCAAAATTAGACCTCTTCAAAAAATAAGATTGATTTCACAGAAGATTCAGCTACACCTTAGGCATAATAGCTCGTAGGCGGCGACAGAAGGGTTAATAATTGCATCGAAAATATTTTTACGTTTGAATTATTTCGTGGAGTGTAGTGTAATAAATTTGGAGTCAAACACATATGGGTTGTGTGATCACATAGCTACTCTGGACTAACGCATGGCATGGGTTGCTATGCTTTCTCTAAGGGCACATATAACAACATTAAGGTCGGCTTGAGTTAAGGCTTTCTTACGGTATGTTCATAAATATACGGGTCTAAGATATTCTGTTTAGTTCCTAATCGCGGCATTTTAATTTTCTTTAATTTGACACTTTTTGGAAAGGGGCTTTATTACGAGCGGATGTACCTTTTGAAATGGTTGAATTTCCGATTTTATTTTGGTTGAAATTCACCCCTTTTCATCACTACTAAAAACAGCAGGTTCAACCGATTTTATTTTGTTTTATGACTGTATATTAGTAGCAATAAATATAGTGGGAAGTTTTAGCAAGTCGTAACAATCGCTGATGTGTATTTAAC
Organism: Microchrysa polita; assembly: GCA_949715475.1. NCBI lineage: Eukaryota > Metazoa > Arthropoda > Insecta > Diptera > Stratiomyidae > Microchrysa > Microchrysa polita. The sequence continues at coordinate 56,521,338 of OX454415.1, forward strand.
AGTGTACGTCTTTGAATTGGTGGCGATAATGTTATGAATTGTTATTCAATCGAATTCTTCTGAATTAAAATAAGCAAAACACACCATTCACTGTATCCTATACGCCAACAAAGAAATAATTCAATTTAAAAATTTAACGTTTGTGGCGTTTGGACGACTAGCTTAATCTCTCCAATTAGTTATTGTGAATATTGGGATATCGATAACATGAAACATTTCGTTACGTTTTTTTTATAAAATTGCATTTTTAAAACAGCATACGCGGATATGATTTTAAAAACTGGTAGTCTGTATCGGGCAGTTAAAAGCTATGCTAAAAGCCCAATATACTTTTTATGCTTGAATTGTGTACATTTTCGCAGGCCTGTCTAACGACTAATAGTTTTTTTATTTTTTTTTTTCAAAATCCAAAATGAATCCAAATACCTCTCTCAACTTATATTACCATGATTTGCATTTTGTCTTTTATTTCGTAATTATACATATATAAATTATTTATTTTTACAAATCGAAATTAATGCATACAAAATGTACAATTAAGTATTTATATTTAAGAGTATATGTCGAAAATTTACAGCACAAAACACTATCACTTAACTCCTCTCCCATCTTATTTGCTACACAAATCAAAGAGAACAAAAATAGTAATTTATTAATACATATATAATTATATATAGAATAGTGCATACTCTATTTTTGTGCAATAAACAACAATTTACAATTCGAGTATATTATATGTATACAATACAAAGCGAACAGAATATTTGTCAGAGATGAAATAAAGAAAAATAATTATAAAAAAAAGAAACAGAGTAAGAAAACAAACTATCTATACATATTGTTAAGCATTGGATTGTGGTTCATTTATGTTGTGTGTTACAATAAAAGCAAAAATTATATGAGACTGGAAATTAAATTTGTTTTTCTTATCTAGGTACATATCTCTTTTCTCAAATATCCATGTCTTCGCGTGCACTGATAAAAAAAGATTTCAACTCTTTTTAGGAAATTTTAAAATGTTTCTCTAAAGTTTGCCAACATTCATAATATTTTCCATCCAGTTTCTGACAGGTCTCCTCTCCCCATTTCGTGACAGCCATGCTCAAGGATGATTCAAACATGAAAGCCTAGAAATCAAGTTTTCATTAATTTCACAATGGGAAAAGAGATTTCATAATTTCATTACTTGTGTTCCTTCAGCAACTCTCTCTGGTTTCAGTTCAGCATTTGACGCCCCCTCAAAGCATTTACGATCCGGTCCATGAGGCGTCATCATGGAATGCAATGATGCTCCGCCCGGCATGAATCCATCTTCTTTGGCCTCATATTTTCCCAATATCAGTCCCATGAATTCACTCATGCAGTTTCCTTGAATAAAAGTACAAATCAGATTATTTAAAACAAAAAATAAATTCTGCATTACGATGATAGTATGGCGGACGGAAGGTATGCTCTTGCACTGACCAACGTGGTGGAAATATTACGAAATCAGCAATCGCCGTTCCTGGACGTGCACTCGGGCATGTCAGGACTGTAAAAATGCTCGGATCACAATGATCAAAACTGACAGAATTGATGACCATATATTTGGCGAGATCGTATTTGAATGGGACATAATTCCCGTGCCACGCGACAACGTCGAATGGTGAGTGTTTTTGTCTAGCAACGAATAGTGCTCCTTGGAATTTTGAGATAATTTTGTATTCTGAAAAAAATTAATTAATGAGATCAGCATATTAGAATATTCGGTAATAAAAGGATCTTACCGCTGACTTCCTTATCTTCAAACCATGCCGTTGGTGTCTCGAAATCTCTTGGATTAGCTAGACCATTAGCACCGATCGGACCCAAGTCAGGTAATTTGAAATGATTGTCGTAGACTTCGAGAATATAACCCCTGATAATTTATTAAAATTTTGATTTTCTTTTTTTTTATAATAGTAATAAGGAACTAGTTATATGTCGTGCTCTGTGGCCGTGATCGTTCGGTCGCCACTCTGTGAAATAGACACTCATAGAGAAATGAGTTTCCAAACTCGGCACGACTCGTCGCAAGTTTATTATTCAGAAGAAGATGATAAGAAATATTCTTATCGTAGAATAATAAACTTAATGCGACTAGGTATGGCTGACAACCGTATCACACTCCGAATTCAGTTGTCTTTGTAACGTTGATGACTACACACGGTAGTCGTCAACGCACCATGCTCCACTAGGAGTTACGGTAATCAAGAGAGAGTTATGTATCTAATTAAATTGGTCCAAGGCGTTCGATAACCATATGATTAGTGACTCCCTCGACAGTTAGGTAAATGAAAGACTATTTTATGGATTACGTTTTTCAAAATTACCACTTCAAAAATATACCTTGTCGGACCGCTGACATCAATTGAAAATCTCATTCCCTGTTGTATGACACAAATTTCATTGGGAGCAACTCTCATACGGCCAAATTCTGTTTTGACATCCAATGTGCCTTGCTGTGGAACTACAAGATATTTTTTTTAGCTCAAGATGAAATTTACTATTTCTATAATAATAAATATTTGTTGAATTGTATACCTATCAAAAAGTCTCCATCACTATTGTACATGGCCTTGTTCTCCATTGACGCATTGCAAAGGTAGACATGAATAGCGATACCATGTCGACTACGAGTATCTCCAGCGCCGCAAACCGTATGAAGTCCTTGAACGAAGTCAACTTTTCCTGAAGTGGGAATATCGAAAGGTTTCCATCGCATCTATTATAATAAATTACATATAATTATAATGCTCGCAATACAATCATAATTTCATAACCATAATGGTTTCGATTTTCAGGGCGACTTACTTGATTTGGATTCGGATATTGTTCATCCCAATTTCGGGAAAGACCCTTGGCCTCATCATATCGTTGAAATGGTTCATGTACTACACTTGGACGAATTCGATAAAGCCATGATTTTGTGTTTTCCGTTCGTGGGGCTGTAAAGGCTGAGCCAGATATTTGTTCGGCATAGAGACCGTATGCACATTTCTGTGGTGAGTTTTGAGCTTTGGGTAAGGCGTCAGGATATCTTGGATCTTCAGATGAAAAATATGAACCGAATCCGGTTATATACTGAAAAAACTGCATTTTTAATAGACATTTCAAAAAAATTTCAAAATTTCAGTTTTATGATCCTAGTACAAATGGAGCTTTAATTGAATAACTCTACAAAAAACATTGATAGTGATTTTTCGACGTAAGGATTGACTTGTTAGTTGATCAGAAGGCCGCTGTAAATTTGTGGACAGGTGAACTTTTTATCTTGTTAACTTTGTCATCAATTGATATTTCACGGCACCTAAACAAACGGACAAAACAACTAAAGCTTGAACAAGCAAATTGGATGTTAATACTCAAGGGCTCTCGATAAACTTCTACCTCGTATTTTTACCGAAAATAAAAAACACTAAACCACCTAAGCTCCTTCTCGTGCGGAACTACCTCTTGATATTACTTTGCAGACGTGGCTTGGACCATTGATTGTTTAGCTATCATCCTTGATTGCATATTTTCGTCTTACTTACTGCTATTTTAAGATCTTTGTGATGCTGGAGGGGAACGCTCTTTCAGCATCCAAATTATATTCAGACTTCAACATCTCCTTCTTCCTTGCCTCTTTATACCGCTCCATGGGGTCGCGTAGATCGGTCTACGATGTAGGCACATCGCCCGTTCTGGCGGCAATGTCTCAGCTTATTTCTATAGGGAGCTCCATTATGGATCGTGTCATCGCCGAGACCAATGCATTGTTGCTTTTTCAATTGACACATTTGAGACTTGATTCCATCAAATTTTGAGGTAATTTTCCCCCACATCTCCTCCAGTTTATATAACGACCACAACATTGAACTCAATGTAAAAACGTAATCTTTTTTAGAACCACAGGATGTGATATGATCATTATATTCATTCATCAGCATCTAAGACATTCATAGTTAATAAAAAACATTTTACACAATTTTTATTATAACTCGTCCATTGAAGCATCCAAAGCACAAACAGAGAGATAATACTCTCTTGAATTTATCCAACGGAACAAAAATACATAATTAGTGGAGCTGAAAGATTTTTGTCTCCCTTTCGAAAATCAAGTTGTCTGTTCCTACTTTACTAGTGTAGTAACTAGGTGATAAATATAATACATGAAATTGCAATTTTTGAGCACGAATCCGGAGCTTATCAACAAAATCTCGTTGTGGAACAGGGTCAAAATCGCAAAAAAAAGTACTATCAATTGTAGCGATACCACTTGCCACATTTTGAAGATAAATGTCGCGTTGAACCCGCAATCATGTTTCCTCTAACATGTTCATGGACTGGTTTTTGGCAGAAATGTACAATTTCGGAGCAAAAAAAAAGAAAAACTCCGAAAGTTTTGGGGTTCTTTGCGCTTTTGGCCCTGTTCCACAACGAAATTTTGTTGGATTAGATCTCAGCACCCCAAAAAGCATAAGAAACAAAAAAAATCTCCATCACATTTTGCAATCTGAAATCACGTAATGACTACACTATACTCGATGTAGCTAGCTTGAATATTCAACTGACCGTGACCGTGGAATGTTCAAGTAGGACGTTCCAACGTCCACTGCAAACACACGAGCTTGGAAGGTGATTTATGTAAGGTGCATCTGCAAAAAGGCAGCTAATTTTCAGTTCGCGATGCCAAATGGCAGTTGTCATCGCATCTGCACGGGTAAATATTTCAATGGTAAATCGTTGAATAGGACAAACAGATTGAAAACGGAAGCGAAAGTTTTCGAAGCCTTCGCAATTTCTAGACAAAAAATACAAGTCAGATATTTTGAGCAGAGTTTGAGATAATATCCGTTCATTATATTTTTCATGAATTGAATTTGTATTTTAAAAAATGGCTTGCGATTAGACTGCACGCGAACCGCCCTGGAAGGACCTCGATTAAAACCACTTCGGCTATATTTACTATAACTTCCTCCAAATCCAAATTAAAATTTAAATAAAGGGTCATTATATATTTTCGCTTACTGTAAAATATTATTGGAAACAAGTGTCCATTTGTTAAGTGACGCTTTCCTTGGGGAGGAGGTTCATGTTCCACCGAACACATAGAAGATTACTACATACGACATTCGGTGGCTCAGTGATAGAGATCACATTCTATGTCTGAGTTGCCGGAGCGTGAGTTCGAATCCCACTGTGACAATGGATGTTTGTGTTGTCTATAAAAATGCTCCTACGGCAGCCGGTTCTTCGCTGTAAATCGTCTCGGAGCTGCCAAAACCTTCTTCGATTCAAGAGAAAAAAAAACACTTGAGTCGCTACAACAACAACTATAGGTTGCCTTAACCCCTTGCCGGGAAAAGCGCGTCTACTGCACTTACGCGCCATAACGTACGGTTTCTTGCAAAGTCTCTTAATTAATCACAATTTTTCCTGAATGTCCATTACTATTCATCCAGAATTCTGTGCACATGATTTTACCGTGAACCGCTTTTCGGTTTCTTTGGGAAAAAATGTTCAATAACATAGCGCGACCAATCCACTGCCACTTTCGTTGGGATTCAATTCGCCAATAGGCATTTGAGATCTTCTTCTTCTTCTTCTTGTAGCGGTGTAACTGGCATTTGAGATCTTCATTTGAAATTACAACTTTCCAAGTCCGAAGTCCTTTCTAGTCCCAAGGGTAGCGGAAATGGCAGGTTTGGTTTCTACACTAAGATAAATGCTTTGCCAGATTTTGTGTTGGATTTCCAGTTAGATTAAGCACTTTGGTCTTGTGTTGTTTTATCTTTAGCCCTACATTTGACCCACTCTCGAGTTCCAGAGTTATCGCTCACATCCATGATTTTTTGCGGCGTCCCTTGGATAAAGTCGCATGCAGTACATTGCTATAATCACTAAAAAAAAACTAGGATTGAAGACAGGATAGAATCCCTTCGGTATGAACCTTAAAATCCTCCGACAATATGGGGTACGCAATATTTGACACCGACGTAAGCTGCATTAATAATAACCACTACTTTCCCCTCTTGTGCAAGGCCACCCTGATACAATCTTGGTTCACATTGTGAAAACCCTTCTCGAAATCACGCTTCTTTATCGAACGCTCTTTTTATGATTGGATGCAGCAATTCGTCTCTAAAATCCGGTGTTGCTTGGTATGTTCCGACAGGAGACGCGATCCTGTCGAACCATACCAATTAAGCAGCCCCAGATCTTACAACCGACGCAACCGACATTGCTATCGAACGCAGCCCGTCTAGTTTTTATTTTAAGTGAAACAACATTTTGCATTTCGTGGTGGTCGATTTTTGAAAGTACGCGAAATGTTGAGTTTACTTCATGCTTCACTCTGAGATGTGCTCACATCACACTTTAGTGAGAAGTAAGGGTGGTCAGACTACATAATTTGAATTGAACAGCCGAATACATACAATTTTAAATTGCCTTTCTGCTGTGTAAGCAGACATGAGATTAGATTATTTCAGTAGCGTTTTTTTTCGTAAATAGAATATTCGGAAAATAAAGACTACACAGAAATTGTTAAAAGAAATATTTTGCTGAATTATATCAGCCAGCGCCATATAACAACGTTTTTAACAACTGAGTGTGAAATGAGTCAAAGTCACGCTATATGCATATTAACTATCAGGGTCAGGGTGGATTTATGATTTACAACTTCAATTTATTATCCAAAACAGACAGATTTTTGAAATAATGCGTAATTTGTAATTAAATAACACTATTAACACAGACTTTTTTTTATTGGCACTGAAAATCAAAAGCACAATCCTAAACGGGCTTACACTCTCACAGGACTTTAAAAGAGTTCACCTATTCAATTTCTATTATTATTTGAAATGTTACCTTATAATCACTCATATCGTATCGATTAATTTACACGTATCGCTTTTCGCAAAATATTCTTAAACTCGCGCGTGGAAGATTTGAATTTATACTAAATCACATAATATTTTCATCGTTGGCTTTTATAATCTTGGATAAACAAGAATATTTAAATTTGATAACCAGTTGTTTAGTGTCGCGACGCATTGATTAAAACTACATAATATGCCAATAAGTTAAGATTTTTGCTCTGCATCGTTATAGCTTCTGAAAAGGGGGCCGGACAAACCAGTTGGTGCGGTTTGTATGTAGTATCAGTAGGTAACTCAAGAGTTGCTACCAAACTTTCTTTAGCCGGTTATTAGCTAATTTTAGCCCATTTATGTTTATTTGCATACCCGGGTGGACGTGACACGAACCCAGGTATGATAAGAAAGAAATGTTGTATATACATACATACCTAAAGAATAAAGATAAAGCAGCTGGTGGAGACTGTTGTTTTGAGAAAACAGATTAGGAGGCATGAGCCAGCAAATATGCTAATTTTAAAATGCCATGAAATGATATGTGCCATTCATATTTTAGAATCTGGTAGAACAAGTGGTGCTTGCAGTTACTTCAATTTTATTAGAATATATTTTAGATACAGTTGAAATTGGCTAATGGTTGTGCATTTATACTTGTACGGGGACTATACAGAAGCCTCGTACAAAGGTCCTTTCAGAAAAAAAGTACGGATATTTCGCCGGCAGCTTTTCAAAAATAATACAAAATTTAGCTTTTTATTGGTCTACCTAGAAAATCCACCGGTTGTTGCGAGTAAGCTTGATCAATAGAAATGATTATCGTCCATTGCAATCGTTGAAACTTTAGCAAAATTTCGGATGCTTGGGTGAGGGTCTATGTTTCGCAGCCATAGCATAGCACAGTTCAGGTGGTCGTTTTATACACGCGTAGCTTCGTGTTCATGTGCGCATGCTCCGAATTCATAATTGGGGGATCGGAAAATACCTCTTATTTGCTAGATATGGTTGTATTTGTCGCTTAATTTCTCTTCCTGAGGACGTGGTGGATTTTGTTAACCGTGTACTTATCTATAAGCTAATAGGCGATTTCTTGTAAGTGAAGTACATCAATTAAACATTTTTATTTACAAAATATATTTTGATACAAATATAGAAACGAGTTATAAATGTAAACAGGAAGACCCAAAGGACAGAATAAAAATGCAAAAACAAAAGCTCATCAAGTCGAACTTTTTGGCAAAAAGAAATTCTTTTTCAATGTTAACGCAATTATGGGAACCATACATGCATTTCCACCACCTCTTCTTTGCTGAACATCCTGGGAAACGATCGTCATTATATCCACCATGTGTTTACTATAACAAAAAAAAATGTCTTTACAATCGAAAATTTCTTTTTTACTTGCTGATCTACCTATGGCCATATTTTTGTATATATTTACAAATAGCTTGAATGAACCATGTCCCCTTTTTAATATGTCGAATTGAGGCAAATCCAGGAACAGTTGATGTGGCTTTCAGCATATCAGCTAATAGTGCGGCTGTCGTATTTCCCGGTCCGTCTGTTTCTTCTTCTGAAGTAACCTTGAAAAACAGAAAAATATAATTTTCCTCTTATTTAATTAAATAGAACAAACTTACTACTCTTGCCTGTTGTAATTCATTTCCCTGGCAAGCTTGTATAATTAATATTTTCGGTTTGTTAAGAAGAGAATCAACAGCCATCAAACGTTCGATTGCGGTAATTTCGACGGGTATGCTGTTAGTACCATAAACAGTGCCTTAAAACACACAAAAAATTACCAGGACTGATCCAAATGAATTGAATTTACCTTCAGATCCATGCGATAGAATTGCTACAATTAACGAATCATATCCAATGCTGCGAGCTGCAAAATCTTTAACGTATGACAAAATTTCGTGATGTTTCAAATTGCGTTTTATCACAGGCTTGTAGCCGAACGTCTTGAATGTTGTTTCGAGACATTCTTCGTCGATTTCAGAGCCGTCTCGCTTTTTAAAATGCTCTTTAGGAAGTAAATGCTGTAAATACCGCAAATTATACATTTATCGTCGCATTCATGTCTTCATAAAATATCCTACCTGTAATTCCGGACTCTCCTCTCTCGTAAATTCCATTTGATTTATAATCAACATATACCCGGCCGTTGCATAATCCACCCTATACGACAAATCACTTTCCGACAGACCTACACTGTCGTTCTGGGCAAAACTATCACTACCTCGTGATATAGAAAAGTTACTACTCGCCCCAACTGCGCAGTCATTAAAATTACTCCTCTGACGTAAGTTCTTATTAAATTCGGATATTGCACTCAACGTTGAATCGTACAAAGCAATCTTTCCATTAAACTTGAAATATTCGATGAGATTATCCAAATTGGGAGCGGCATTCTTCAATATATTTCCAATCGAAATCACATTGTTATAAATCCAATCGAGGAATATCACCTCCAAGTAAGATTCATCGTAAAATCGTATGTTGGAGTTATGATGATAGGCTTGCAGTAGACTTCCCGCCTCGGCTGGTGTCAGATCTTCTGATATTTTGAACAATAATTTCAGAATTGGATGTATGCTTACACTGATTTCTGTATAATGGGGTAGAAATGTTTCATAGATTTCCGCTTTGTCGAAGCCCAACTTCCGAAGTACACGATTTGCCTTGATTATGGCCAAGGCTTCGATTAGTGGTACCTTCCATTCATTTTCATGCGATAGAGTGGCGTAGTCGTAGAGAATTTGAGTCTCATCACTTTGACTGTTGTACATTGTCATTAGTTTTTGGAGGGCATATAAGATTTTGTGATTTTCCCGATTGCCGAAGAGAAGAAATGTTATGGAAACCTGAAAGAGATGATCAACAGATATATTAAATTATTAATTCTTAAATTGGAGGTTTTCTTAAAAGAGGCTAATATGTACGATTTAGGAACGTCCTTCGCAGTGATTTCCAGAAGCCGATTGATATCGACCTCTTTCTTCATCACTAAGCTCTGCGTAATTTTCCAGAAATTTAATTATAAGTTTTGCTTTCAATTTGTTATGCTTTGGCAATTACTACACGCAAAGTATATTAAGAGGGCTTGTAAGTCAGTTACGGTTACGAGCTTGTCTATAATTGGTTAGCCGCATCCGTTGTTGCCGACGTATGGAGTCAATTCAATTCTAGACTCTGACTCCAACCATGCTGTTTCCCAAAGTAACCTTTAGTCATACCGTTTTCACCACATGTTGATAGCTGTTTTCGCGTACAGTTACAGCGTACGCACTGGTAATCCTACGTAGGGTTTTGGGGGGTTCAAATCGCCTTAGAAATTAATTAATGAGGAGTGTGATAATTTACCTTATGTTTTGCAGTACGAATGCAATTACTGGTCTAAGAAAAAATTGTGTTTTGTACATACACAACCCTCCTGCATCGAAGCTTCATAGCTCTTGCCACAATCCAATATTGTGTTTTGTAAAATGTCATTGTACTCGTATTATTGTTCAAGTAAAGAATAAAAAAAACTCTTTTGGCCGTATAGATTCGGTCGTTACATACACAAAATGGCTGATTTCAGATTATAAGACGAAACCGGACGGGTAAACTTGCAAGACAAGAGAGCTTTTGTAGTGGCCAGCAGACAAGCATTGTTCATTTCAAATTGTAAGAACGAGTCTTACGAAAGAAAAAAATCGTGACACGATTGTTTTTCTTTCGTAGGAATCGTACGATCGATAAGACGATTGCATCTACCAATAGTTCAGGCGTTCTGCAAAGACAATTAGCGCGTGTTTTACTTGCATTTTAATCTTGTCGACTCGTCACTTCATTGTACACTAACTTTGGAGCGTGCATGGCAACATTTATACATACTTGCTGTGTGATTATTGTTCGCCGGTCCGTGTTTTGATCGGATAGTGTGAAATGATCATACGATGGTTCTTGTCGTGCAAGTTTACCCGTCCGGTCGTTTTCTTACAATTTGAATTCAGCCAATGAGTGAATTCAGATTGTAAGACGAAACCGGACGGGTAAACTTGCAAGACAAGAACCATCGTTCTTACAATGTGCAATACACAATGCTTGTCTGCTGGCCACTACAAAAGCTCTCGCCATCCGTTTGTTTGTGCTAATAAACGGACGGCGAAAGCTTTTGTAGTAGCCAAAAGACAAGCATTGGCTGAATTCAAATTGTAAGAAAACGACCGGACGGGTAAACTTGCAAGACAAGAACCATCGTATGATCATTTCACACTATCCGATCAAAACACGGACCGGCGAACAATAATCACACAGCAAGTTTGTATAAATGTTGCCATGCACGCTCCAAAGTTAGTGTACAATGAAGTGACGAGTCGACAAGATTAAAATGCAAGTAAAACACGCGCTAATTGTCGTCGCAGAACGCCTGAACTATCGGTAGATGCAATCGTCTTATCGATCGTACGATTCTTACGAAAGAAAAACTATGGCTGAATTCAGATTGTAAGACGAAACCGGACGGGTAAACTTGCAAGACAAGAGAGCTTTTGTAGTGGCCAGTAGACAAGCATTGTGCATTTCGCATTGTAAGAACGCGTCTTACGAAAGAAAAAAATCGTGACACGATTGTTTTTCTTTCGTAAGATCTTTCGTACGATCGATAAGACGATTGCATCTACCAATAGTTCAGGCGTTCTGCAAAGATAATTAGCGCGTGTTTTACTTGCATTTTAATCTTGTCGACTCGTAACTTCATTGTACACTAACTTTGGAGCGTGCATGGCAACATTTATACATACTTGCTGTGTGATTATTGTTCGCCGGTCCGTGTTTTGATCGGATAGTGTGAAATGATCATACGATGGTTCTTGTCGTCCAAGTTTACCCGTCCGGTCGTTTTCTTACAATTTGAATTCAGCCAATCGTGTCACCATTTTTTTCTTTCGTAAGACTCGTTCTTACAATTTGAAATGCACAATGCTTGTCTGCTGGCCACTACAAAAGCTCTCTTGTCTTGCAAGTTTACCCGTCCGGTTTCGTCTTACAATCTGAATTCAGCCAATGAAGGCATTTATATCCGTAATGCAAGTATAGCTGTTGTAATCTTATCGATAACTAACCACCCAAGGTCCAGAGCTGTGCGGGAGTATTTAAACAGCTTATCGTCAGCTAGACCGTAGTTCTCTTTACCATCAGAAGAAAATGAAATTCGGACAAATTATCTCTAGCTCTGGTTCTTTCATCGGATTTCTACGCGGCGCACTTACATCATTTCACGGAGTTAAATATGTTGCACACATTTTTCATTACTGAAGCCACACTGTCGGTTTAACAGTTTCTCTTCTCCTTCTTTGACTACCACTAACAGTCGTTAGTAACAGACGGTAATAAATCTTAGGTACGTTTTATTGAGTTTATCCCGTGCAGGTTTGGGTAGAACTTCATATAAAAAAAATGACACTTACCCAGGTAAAGTTAACCCGTGCAACTACCCTACACGGGATATAGCTCAAATGTAGATGGCGGACGCATAGGGGAAATATGAGGGAATTTGTTTTTTCAAACCAAATGTGAGAGTTTTTCTAATCACGAGAAAAGATTTTGCAAAGAAATAATCATCTTTTGTGACAAAATCCACCACATCTAGAAAATAAGCCGACGAAAGCGAGTAAAAGATGCACAAAAACAAAACCATCTTTATACAAAGCCCGGAAGCAGAACACGTTCATATACTTAAGCGCCAAATCATAGGCCTGTTCAGATCGAAAATTTACATTGCGGTAAAGGCAAATCGGGTTGGGTCGCGACAAACTTTACACGAAAAGTATTGGTTCCCGGTCGATTTTCGTCGCGAAAAGTGGAATGTGTCGTGAATTAAAGTGTCTAGAATGCAGTGAAAGAACAAAATCCCGACAAAAAGTGAATTTTCCACATGTTTTCGCGATTTTTATCAGAGCAGACACGGTTTTTTTACATGCGCTGTGCTTGTGTTAGTGCATCGTGCAACGTATATACGACATGTTCATAGGCTCGTTTTGTGTGCATGTATTGCTGCTTCCCGGCTTCTAGTGAAGGTGGTTTTGACAAAAACTGTCAAATGTCAGCTGTTTGGTCTTAACCGGGATGTTACCCGCGATCGTTTTTTTCGAGTCAGATTTACCCTCGATGCGAAAAAAACGTCGCTCTTGTGCCCCATCACATATTAACAAGCTGCAAATTAAGCAGAATGCTTGAAATAGAATAGCCGCGTCAGCAGAGGCATCGGCAGAGGCATCGGCATCAGCAGAAAAATTGCAATTTAGAACACACGCATTTGCCTTTGATGACCCACAATGACAGCAGCGGCAGAAGCAGAATTCTGCTTCTGCCGATGCCTCTGCCGCTGCTGTCATTGTGGGTCATCAAAGGCAAATGCGTGTGTTCTAAATTGAAATTTTTCTGCTGATGCCGATGCCTCTGCCGATGCCTCTGCTGACGCGGCTATTCTATTTCAAGCAGAAAAAGATTTTGAAAATGTTACTTGACCTTCCTCGTTATTTTTCAACGAAGGCTCTACACTTAGTTTCCGAAATTCCAATGATTCACACCAAAATTATTCACATCATCATTAACTTTAAATGATCATGCTCCATCTCTTCAAATCTGACCGCAACCGCTTGTCGAATTCAAAGTGACAATTTAATTTTGCAACTTTTATTCGTTTTTCTGTGTGAAATTGTAAAGTTCTTGAATGGCCGCAGAGCCTGATTTTGATCATTAAATTAAAAAAAAATTACAAAATAAAAGTTTGATTATGTGATTATCAGTCTCCATTTGGTAGCTAGGTAGTAACAATTTCATCCCTATAACACTTCGTATAATATTCTCTTTTAACAATAATAGGGACACTTTACAGGGTATAGCCACTGAATAATAGTCCAATAATGGCATTTGGCGCCGTTTTTTAATCCAATATAACCTTATTGTAGCAGTAAATTGTGCTTCAAAAAAGGCGTACGTCATTTGCTTTATATCATCATTTTCTGTCATTGAACGAATTTGCAAAAAAAAAATTGGAAAACAAAATTTGCGCAGCTAGGATCGAATCCATGCCTGTTGATTGCCCGTCCTACACGCTACCACCCAGCCATCCTCACATATAGTCAGCATTGCTCGTAAACACTACAAATGGTTAGTTGCTTCTATGGAAATGCTTGACATTTCTTTATCGAATCTTCTGCAATGCACCCTAAATCTGTACATTTATCAATAAAATAGAGTCAATTTCTGCGCAGAGATCACCTTAATGGGTTCCGCAGATAACAATGAGTGAGTAAGTGTGGGTTTCAAGCAAGATTTCAAGGATTTCTATTGAAAAAATTAGGTATTTAAAAGCACTTCATAAGTTTAATTTATTTATCGGATCAATGTCACACGATAAACTGATTTCGTGGAACTATATGATTGCTACAGTGTGATGTGCTTCTTTAAAGCAAACGAATTGTTACTTGGGAGTGTAGATGCTAAGGAGCTGCCAAATGGCAGTTCGCTGCTTTTCTTTCGACAAGCCACCATTTGGAGTCAGTGTGGATACAGCTTGATGACGCCATAGTTTCAAAAGCTAAACGTGCGCAAATAGAGTCAAAAATCGCATTTTTTCCGCTTTTCTTAGTATAACTCATTTGTATTGTATTTTTTTTAATGTGACGGGATTCATCTATGGAAAATATTCACATCCAGAACCGGGTCTTCAACTGCGATAGCTGAGCAATATTCGCGCGAGTCGTGCCGAGGAACACACACCTACACCATTTTGTGTTCGTTTAACAGCTGGTCGTGACAGCTACTAAACTCAATTGAAAGTTTGGTTAGGTTAGAGTTCTTGTTAAAGTGGATTGGATTGGAACCTCAAGAAGGATACTCCTAGTTTTCTAATCGTAATGTCGTTTTTGTCAAAATTCATCCCAAATTTATTACGATGCGCTGCGTATTCCCAGCCACAAGGTTTGTTTGTTAGCTGCAGTTGAATTTTCTCTATTAATTACACTTCCTATTTTTCTAGCCCGCATGTTGTCCGCTTTGCCGCAAACGCCAACAACGGACAAGGCAGAAACACAAAATATTCTCAACAAAGTGAACACGCTTGCCAATGAGAAAGGATTAGATCGAATGTTCGCAATTGTCCACTTATGTGGAAAACAATACAGAGTCACGGCAGGCGATTCTATTATCGTAGAAGGATATTGGCCTCCCACGAGCGGAGACAAAATCAGATTGGACAAAATCATGTTGGCCGGGTGCAAAGACTTCTCATTGATTGGTAGGCCAATTCTTGAGCCAGGGTTGGTGTCGGTAGAAGCCACCGTAATTGAAAAGTGTCTCTCGCATACAAAAACGCATTTTCGTAAGAAGCGAAGGAAGCAGTACATGAGAATTAATTTCCATAGAAATTATCAGACCATGATACGGATTAATACAGTTGAACTGCAGCAGCCGGTGAAAGCTGAATAGAATTAAATTGAAGTATTTGTAAATGGAAGTTAGAATAAATAAATGTTGAAAGCAATTTGAATTAGTTCTTATTTTAAGGATGCTGTCGGGTGTGACACCACTGGGCCGGGCGCATATTTGAGAGAGAATATCTTTGTTATATTAACCCAGCTGGCATAAAACGCATGGTCGCTAATGCTTAAAGCCAGACCCAAAGACTTTATATCGATTCCGTTTTTAGAGAGATTATAGCTCCAGGGCGGGATAACTTGCCATCTTCCTTGGACTATACTATTAAATTAACGTTCTCTGCGCTGCAACGTTGTTATTCGCCTTCAAAATGTACATAGATTTCATCTGCGACCAGGACTTTAACCGCTCCCATTATATATTCATTACCTCCATCTTGGGTTCAACACGAAACCCATGCTTCCTCGTGTATCGGTTATACGGATGATCTCTAATCCCAATTAAACGAAAGCTACTTACCTTTTCGTAGTATTTCAAATCTTTCTCCACATATTTCAGGTCCTCCTTGCTAATACGCTTCAGCTTCTCGCCCAACACTCTTTGAACTGTTTGCTCCATACCTTCCGAACTTATTAAACACAAAACAATAACTACCCTGGGCAAGGACACAGAGAAATCGACGATTCCTCGCCAGTAGCAGAAAAGAGGAATCCCCGAATTTCAACAGAATCAGCTGTTTTGGATTAGTCATTTCTAGTGACATCAAACAGTGAGCTACTAAACTTATCAACATTGAAAATAAGCAAATTTTGAGAAGCACTGATTAAATGTTCATATGAGAAATGTCAAAGAGCAAAGCCATAAACATGTCAAAATTGGCAAGAAAACGGCTTTGCTTAGTTTTTTTCATAAAGAACTACCCCTAATATTTGCAATTTTCCAAGATTTAAACTAGAAAAAAAAATACTTGAAAACATAGATTAGTTAAAAATACTATTTGGATTGAATATTGTGCCTCTCGTTCGTAGATTGATCGCAACAAACAGGCTGAAAATTGTTAGGTGTTTCATGTTGTGATATAATCGAGGAAATCTTAAAGTATTTTCAAAGGAATGCCTGATTTTACTGACTCTAGTTGTCGGATTTGTCTGCAAGCCTATCGAGATGATTTTGAGTGCATTTTTGATAGTAATGAACCGTCAACAGATCTCTCTCCCCTAGGATGCATGTATGAGACCCTCTTCGCTTTGAAGGTAAGTTAAGCCCATATATTACGTTTCGAGTATATATAAATTAAAAAAGGGGTAAAATTTAAATTGTAACAAAACATTTAGAAAGAGAAATGCAGATTTCGCAATAGTATAAACAGGCGGTTTCGTTGTTAGGAAACTTATCAGAAATTTCCGAACACTACCTAATTTAACGGACGTGCTAGCCCATTTGTCATTTCGGCCGATAAAGATTTACTTTACTTCCGATAATAGCGGCGGATGTTGGGCCGACCAACTAAAGCGAAACAATATTTTTATTAGCAGTTGATTGAGAATTAATAAAAACTTATCTAGAAAGAATACCAGACAAGCATAGGCTAACATATGTACAATTAAGCAAACGGATATCAGCACCACCATACCACATGAATAAAAAAAAAATCATGTCGGAAATGAAGAGGAAGTACAGTAGAATCTCATAGATTAGAACCTTGAATGTCATTGCATTACACGCTCTGAAGTAACACTCTGAAGTTATAATTTCAGAACGTGTAGATTGAAATTTCGATGCATTTTAAATAATAATTCTCCAAAGTTTGTTTAATCGCGATTTTTTACAAAAAGCCGGAGATCTTGTACCTAATGTACTGTTATCGAAAGGTGCATCGAGACCTTCGATGCTCTTGCCTTAATTCGTATCTATCTCGTATAGACCCGAGCATACAAAACATATGCCCTAATTGCGCTGGTGCGCCTCATGATGTGGGTCATTTGTTTCAATACCCAGCTGCGCCCACTAATCTTACCGTTCTATCACTGAATATTTTGTGTTTTGTGTGCCTTGGGTATAGGTAAGCTGACCAGACGTACAGCATTTTGCTGTACAGTACAGCATTTTGACCTGTCGTACAGTATTTGGAAATGTACTGCAAAATGTACAGCATTCCTTATGCCACACAATGAAGCCTAATTCATTACATAATAAGTTCATTTCGAGAGGGAACCCTTTCCGATCTTTCTGGAATTCGGCACACTTTCGTCAAGCTACTTGGCGCTCCCATTACCTCCAAATTACATGGTCCTGCATATCCCATGGATAGATAGATATTATTCAGGGAGATAAAAACACTTTCATGTTTGCCAATTGCTTATTTTCAATATCTCGGAAACCGACCGAAATTTCTGAAATTTGGCATACTTGTAGACCTACTTGGCGTACATTTCCTATAAGTTTGAAGGTCCTACATATCCGCGTTCAAAAGTTGCAGCTGCCCAATTCGCACTTTTGTGTTTGTTAATCGAAAATGGCCAATAACTTCGAAATTCTTCAGTGAGATTTTGAAATTTGGCAGACTTGTAGAGTATTGCACTGTCCATATTTGAAAAACATTTTAAGGCTCTAGTTACCAAGGTTCTAAAGTCACAGCCATCGAAAGATGCGATTTTTATTTATTTTTTCCTATCACAAAACGATGAAAAATCATCCGATTTCCCTATCAACCTCTATAGGAAATGCATACTAAAAAAGAACTCTGCCAGGGTTTTAGATAACCACTAATATAACCATGGTTGACTGCATCCTCCAGAAATATCGTAATCAGGATAAGACACCCTTCTACCGCTCTGAAGGTTTTTCTCGGACTCCACTCAATTGAAAACATGCCTGGAAAGCCACCACCTATGCCGGGTCGGTTTAAGGTTTTTGGGGCCCGAGGCAAACAATATCAATGGGCCACAGAAAAGGTATCGGAACATTACGCTATCAGCTTCGCAGGAAGAATTTTCTTGTTCTTGTTATCGACACTAGCGACACTTATCTTACCGTCCGCCATATAGCGGACATATAGCGGAAAATATCGGAAGCACAAAAGTTCCCCCTATGAGAGCGGATAACAGAACATGCCAAGGTATCAAACCTTTCTATACTTTACATTTCGTCATAGGTATTTGTCAAGAGCTATGTTTTGGGTATTATACCTTACAACTTACATGCCTCTGAACTTCGATTAACGTTAAATTAGTGCCTTTTTGTCCTTTTAGAGCTTCTCTATAATTTTATTTCAAGAGAAAATTTGTTTGCACATACTGCGATCCAGCGGTTTCCAAAATAAAAAAATATCATTAGGTAACTTTTTCTAATTCCTTATACTCGTATTAACAGGAAAGAAATTAAACACGTTCGATGGGTATAAAAAATAGTGAGGTTCTTCGTAATTTCCTTGGTCCTTATCATTACAAATGCATAATTTACATGATATATCTGGCATGTTTTTTCCGAACTAAGTTAAAAATAAGGCGGAAAGAAAGTAACTTCGCAATCCAAATAATGTCGGATAATTGATTCGGAAAAGGTGTGAGAATACAGCTAAATCCGAGCGATATGACTCACAGCAATCGGAGTGAGGTTTCTGGCTTGTATTACGGTTTCTGTGAAAATACTGCCCAAAAGTCATATCTGAGTAAATCATCAAACTTTCACTAAAATCGTCAACTTAGTTTATTTGGAAGTTCAGAGTTACTGAAAAATGCTGTAGTGAGCTGCACAGACATGTAGATTTTCACGTTAAGCTCCTTTCGTATGGAAACCTAAGTGCCAGTATCAAGCGTAAATAATGAAATTGCCGTGCCATGGTATTATAGCTGAGAATTTGCCTGAAAACCGAATTCCGCAAGTATGTGTACAACATTGGGCCTTCGGGAGTCTGGTCACCTTTATAGGGAGTATATCGTTTTTATAATAAATTGCTCAAAGCTTCACGCGATGCAAGGAACCAACCAACCTTATTAATCGAATGATCTTGAGTTTTGCATTTTACCCTTGCCACTCGCAGTAATAAGCAAATTTCAAAAGTATTCATAGTGTATGAATAACTCTTCTTAATTTGAAAATGTTGAACTTTTTTTCAATCACAAGAGCAAGAAATATTCCTCGTTGTTGTACCTTATCCAGTATCAGTTTTTAATTCGCACATCTAACCACTTTTTAATACAATGACTTCATGCATATAAGTTTAAATGTTATCTCTAAAGATGTAATATCCGAATGGGCAAGAAACCGGCCTTGACATACATTCAGCTATAGGTCAAGCAAATCATATTCATGCCGCCTTATAGAGGTTCCCGGCGTCTAGCCGGGAGCAAGACTACTGAATCTGCGCTGATTCAATAATGGCGTCGGACTATGAAGTGTTCTGGATTAGATTGGGGCCGGATTACCGAGATTCTACTGCACATTAAAACGTTCAAATAGATCGCATTCAAGGCGTGGACGACATGTGAGTCAAGCAGTGAAACCGAACGGGTTCAACTTCGCGAAATTTGCTTGCAATGTTGGTAGTAGTTGGTAGCTTTTTGGAATTAGCAGCGAAGATGATTCTCTAAACTTTTCTCGTTTAGACGTGAGTATTTTCTGGCTCCAACACATTCCGCAGATAATTTTGCCTAAGAGTGCATTGACGGACTTGTAAGCCTCCTTGTCCAAGTCAATCCAAGCCATATGCTATGCGACTCCGTTCACGTGGGCATCAAACCACAAATCAGCTAGCAATAGAATATTTGGCCTATCAGTGTTACACAATCGCTTACCAGGACTTTCTCAAATATCCGAGCAGATCGTTCTTGTGGCTTAATAACATATTGTAGCCATCCTGCAAGACCTGAGTACATTTAGATTGTCAACGCCCATAGGTCTTTCCACAGATCCGCGGCAGGGTGTTTCAACCACTTCACCTGCGAAGTTTAACCGGAGTAATACCACTAACAACTACACGAAGATACTAGTACAAACTCCTTTCTTTAATTCCTTATAACCATTGTTTTATATTTCCCCTTCTTTCGTCCTATTTTAACAGATCCATCCAGAGCCTAATCAACCACGATATTTATGCAATTACTGCAGTCTACAATTGGAACTGTTTCACAACTTTAAAGGCCGAGCGGTAGAGTCTTATGCCAAATTCGTTAAACAAGCTTCTAAAAACGAAGAATTAACCGTTGTTGTCACCACCGAGCAACTGAACAATGAACATGATCAGTCGGAAGCCACCCAAGAACTTGAGCAGGAAACTACACAAATTGTGGCGAATGTTGAACAATTCCAGGAAGACCAACCTGAACTCATCGAAACTATCGAAGTCGAAACATTGGAAGATGATGGTGATATCGAAGAAGTTGCAAAAATCGAGAAATTAGAATCCGATGATGAGGAATTTATGGATATTCAATATTTGGAAGACGTTACAGAGGAAGGCGAAACAATTACTATAAAAACCGAGTGCGAGGTGGAAGATTATGGCGAGACGACCGTGGGTCGAAAACCCAGATTAGGTTACGAATACGCGTGTAAAACGTGTAATGAAGTATTTTCGAAAAAATCCGAAATGATTCTTCATAGGTTCGTATGTGAAACTAACTGAGACAAATTGCTATTAAAATAAAAAATCATTTCAGAAAAATAACACACAGACGTGAAAAGCTACAATGCAATCAATGCCCGAAAAAGTTTATATCCGAAGAGTATTTGGAAGCTCATCTTAAAATGCATCTGGGCTTACCAGCCTTTCAGTGAGAACATATGCAAAGCATATACGTAAAATATCAATTAAATTCTATTCTTCTGTTGCAGATGTGACATGTGCGGTAAAACATTTAAACAAAAAGTTCACCATACAACTCACATGAATACTCATTTGAACAAGCGAGAGGTGCGATGTGAAATTTGTGACAAGGGTTTCATCACGAAAGGTGATTTGAAAATGCACTATCGCATGCATACAGATGAGCGTCGTTATGAATGTGAAATTTGTTGTAAGTAGTAAAATTTTCGAACTCAATAACAGTCTATTGCAATAACTCATTTTATCTGAATTACACAGTGAAAAAATTCCGAATGTTTACACACCTGAAAAATCACCGCTTTTCACATTTCGGCAAAACGATCGATTGCCCGTATTGTTCGCAAAAGTATACCAGTCCGCCAACGTTGAAACAGCATATACGATCGGTACATCAAAATTTGTCGCCTTACTCGTGCAGCGTGTGTAATAAGAAATTTAAGCGATCACATCATTTAGAGGTATGTTGTTGGGATTGTTAGTCTAGTTAGTCTTTATACGCGTATATTTTCAAATGCACACGTTATTTCAGGCCCACAAGAAAACGCATACACCGAAAACTGAAAATATTGCACCTGAAACAATTACGGATGCAGTTCAATCGAGTTAGTACTTTTTATCTCAATCTAAGTCTTAAGAGTTTTAAAAATGTGTATTTTTTCTATGGAATTGTAAGCTACAATTATAAAATTATGAATCAAAACAACTCTCTACTTGTTTTATTTATTTGTTATAAAAAAAAAATTGTTATATTTCTGTTATTTTTTCACACTTATGTAACTCTAAGTTGTGCACTTTGTACATTGTTAGTTTGGTTGTGCTTTTGAAAAGCATTTCCCCTTGGCTGCATTTCTGCTGTATCGCTGGAAATTGCGATGATTTCATTGGCTGCTGTAGCCTTCGCTTGTATTCCTCTCTGGTCAGCGATTGCGGACCTATTCTTACATTTTGCCAATTGTTGCTGTTGTCATCGTTATTGTACGGGGTTACTCTATTGGGTAGAGTTTCCACGCACACATGAGATGCATATCGATACTTGGAGGAATCGGATTGGAGTATACGCTGAGGGCACTGGTCGGTCATCCCTGACTGCTTGCGGCTGGTAGATGAAAAGTTGTCCCAGCTTCTTTGAAAAAAAAAAAATCAAACCCATTTTGGATAGGATCCTTGATTACCAAATGTAATCAGGTTTGAGGTGTAGGTTCTTTTTCAGGTTTTTTTTCTGGGAACAGATACAGGCAAATATTCTTTTACAATTCGTGCAAGAGCCAGAAAATCCACGCTGTTGAGATTTGGCAAACAATAACCGTCCCTGATCCTGCGGGATAGTCCCGCATTTTTCGCAATTTTCAACATCCAAAATATCCCAAATTTTTGTATTTTTTGACATTTGTGCTGGCATTTTTTTTCGTCCCTGGTTCGGTTTTTTCAACACTGTAACTTTTAAATGCAGACAGCTAGCAGGACTGTTAACGAAACGACTATTTCAGCAAAATACGCACTGCAATATGAAGTGCATCGCCCCCCTCCTCTCCTGATTTCTCTTTACCGACTTTTTTTATTCGGCGTTTGCATTTTTGTTGTCCTAGGGTTGCATCTTTGAACGGCTGTAACCTTTGAGCACAGACACCTAGGACTCGAGCACCAAAAGGTGATCTACATTGGCCACTAATCCCCTCTATCCATTTTTTGCCCATGAAATGCGCTTGGTCTCCCTTTGGCAGAAAAATAAGCGCCACAATGTGATCTAAATCGACCACTAAATCACCATCATTTTTTTTTTTAAATCGATCACTTTGTGCGTGGTACCCCCCTTGCGATTTTTTGTCCTTACGTTGCATGAAAAGTATACGTTTTTTTGCTATCGCGGTCTTACTAAAAACAACGATCGCGTGTAACTTCCGGTTAAGACCAGCTGCTCGTTCAAACAGCTGACACCAGACAGTTGTTTTGCATCTCCTATCTCACTGTCGTCGGCTAATTTTTTTATATATGGTGGATTTCGTCACAAAAGTTGGTTAATTATTTGCAAAATCTAAAACCACCATGAGAGAGATTCTCATCTTTCGTTTAAATTGTTTTTTTTTAAAGGTATGCCAACATAGAAAAACAAAATTCCTTTTTTCCATCTACTTTTGACTCCCCTAAACTCTATTCCGTGTAGTGTAGCCCCCGCGTGGAAGGGACCTTGACGTGGTACGAGGGCTTAACGCTGCAAACGGACTGAATACAGGACAACACTAGGACAGTATACTTACACACGACAGAACAGAACTCAACACACAGCCAACTAACATCTTCCAAATCCTAATCCGAAGGTGTAACGCGACCCGTGCCGATGGGTGAATGGCACCAGGGACAAATTGTGTCACAAACGGAGCTTCTGAGGCATCTGGCGAAACCTCATTACCGCCATACTCTTGCGACCAAGAATGGAAACTAACAAGAACAACACACAAACAACAGGGGTAAAACAAAACCAACCCGCCCAAGCTGAAGGAAATGGTTCATCCATAAGCCTAGCAGCGAAAGGTGAGGGAAGTATGTCCCATCCCTCGACGACACCCTCTCAGGGAAGTGCTTTCTGCACAAGACCAGAGAGGTCCGACGTGACAAACACAACAACAAAAAATGGGCCAACTAACCCTGAAAAACAAAAAACCGACGCTTTCCGGAGCTCTACGGCGAAAGATCGCGATCGAAAAGGCGAGGGAAAGGGGTGAACCCATCAGGCCGCGACATAAGCGAACCCACGGCAAATCCCAAGACCTGCCCGCGGGGCCTAAAAGCAACCCCCCAAAAGAACCAGGTCAGAATCCCAATTTCCCGCAGAAGGAGTAGAGAAAATGCGCCCGAATACCGGGAATAGAGAAACTCCGTCGACAAATCCGGACCATCAGGAGTAGTATCAGGGGGCACATTCAAGGAAGCTCTCTGCTCCCTCAAAATGGCTGTGGTTCTGGATAAGTACCCATCCGAAAAACTAACTACTGCGCAGGCTAAGGACATCCAGCGGGCTATCGTGTCGGAGGTATTCAAGAGTGAACCATCTAAAGCCGCTCTCTTCACGAATAGCTACCCAGACAAAGGTGTCCTATACGTAACCTGGGCAAATTCAGGAAGCCAAGCACTGGTTGAGGGTCTCAATACCTTTTATTAACCCATGGGATGGAGCAATCCTTCGCAGGGGCGATGCGAGGGAAGTGGTCAAGACCAGTAAAATCATTGTTGGGACTCCGAATAGGGACATAGTTGGTACGGAGGATCCTCCAACGTCGTTGCATCCACAAAAGACAAAACCGGGTTAAATCTGGTCGCCTGGATCGATGAAACAAGCTGGAAGGCGCTGGAAGCCAGAGACCACATAGGTTACTTTGGTCTAAACCAGATAACCTTCAAAACGATATCTAAGCCGCCTTATCATGCTGAAGGTGGTTGAGATCAAACTTCAGCACAGTAAAGCCGCAACCGCAGCACTAAGTCGTCTCATCGCAGCCGAGGATCTGGACATAGTCCTTACCCAAGAACCTTGGCTGTATAAGGGCAAAGTAGCCGGCCTAGGAACCACCGGAGGTAAGATAATATACGATATAGCTTCTGGCAATGCCAGGACCTGCATCTATACCAAGCCAAACGTTAACATACTGCCACTACACAACCATATTTCCAGAGACCTAGTAGCGGTGAAAATAACACAAAATGGGAGTAGTAATCGGGTCGTGCTCTGTGGCCGTGATCGTTCGGTCGCCACTCTGTGAAATATACACTCATAGAGAAGCGAGTTTCTAAACTCGGCACGACTCGTTGCAAGTTTATTATTCAGAAGAAGATGATAAGAAATATTCTTATCGTAGAATAATAAACTAACAATGCGACTAGGAAGTGGTATGGCTGACAACCGTATCACACTCCGAATTCAGTTGTCTTTGTAACGTTGATGATTACACACCGTAGTCATCAACGCACCATGTTCTACTAGGAGTTACGGTAATGAAGAGAGAATTGGGAGCTCACCCTTGCTGCCGCATACTTCCCATACGATTCACAGACGCCTCCACCACCTCAAGAGCTGGAGGAACTGATAATTAGCAGCGGAACACACACACACCGTAGCTCATCATCGAAGCGGATGCAAACGCTCACCATACAGAGTGGGGAGCTCTGATACGAACAAAGGGGTGAGTACCTTTATGATTTTATAATTAAATTTATTTTAAAATTAAAGCTTCGAAATTCTGAATAAGGGTACTGAGTCCACTTTTGTAACAACACTTCGAAGAGAGGTCATTGATATAACTTTAGCCACCTTCAACGTATCTCCTAATAATACGAAGGTTCCTCAAACCTGAACATCTGCGTAGAAAGACACGTAAGCTTTTCAACGTAGCGAAAAGAACTGGGCGGATTGAGACACATACCGCTGCACCCTAACCCAGTATAGCAAAGAAATTAGGAAAGCCAAGAGTGAATCCTGGAAGAAGTTCTGCAAAGAAATAGAAAATCTGCATGAAGGAGTGAGACTCCAGAAGATTCAAGCCAAGCATCCAACAAACCCCATCGGGACACTTAAAAATTCCGATGTAAACCAAACAAAAACAGGTAAGGGGACCCTGGAAGTCCTTCTAGGGTCTCACTTTCCTGGATCAACCATAACAACGGTACGCACAGACCAGTTGGATGACAACTCCCTTTTTCACAGGGCAAACAAAAACGACTGGCGGCTTGCGAACCAAATAGTAACCTACAATAGGGTAGAATGGGCGATCAACTCTTTCGAACCCTACAAATCACCAGGGCCAGACGGTGTCTACCCACCCCTGCTTCAGCAGGGTCTTACGACTCTGGCTATTAGAGCCAGCATAGCCTTGGGATACATTCCAATCACTTGGAAGCAGGTAAACGTAGCATTTCTGGCAAAGCCGTATAGACCAATAAGTCTAACCTCCTTCCTACTTAAGTCATTGGCTAGTTGATAAAAATATCAGGGACAGGTGCTTGTCGCTTTTCCTTTGCCTCCAAACCAACATGCTTATCAGACAGGAAAATCATGTGAATCAGTACTACGTACCATTTAGTTGGGAAGGTTGAGACCACACTAGAAATCAAAGTAATAGGGCTCGCGGCCTTCCTAGATATAGAGGGGGCCTTCGACAACACTTCTTTCGAATCTCTTGTACATGGCGCCTCGAGTCATGGGGTTTAAAACACCCTCTGTCGGTGGATAAAATCAATGCTTCCAGGATGACAAGTACATGCAAATTTATTCGGTGAAACAGCTGTCCTCAAAGGATGCCCACAGGTGGATATACTCCCGCCAAAACAACACTAATAGCCTTCACACGCCAACACCAACTTGGAAGGGCTCAACAACTGCAGTTTACCACGGGGGTAAAATATCTGGGTGTCACCCTTGATAACAAACTCACGTGGAACAAGCAGCTGCAAAACATAATTACAAAAGGCAAACAGACCCTATATGCAACTAAGCGGTTGGAGCAATAGGGAAAACGTGGGGGTTAAAACCACGAATGATACACTGGATCTACAAAGCTGTGGTCAAACCCCGTCTGACCTATGGCTCGATAGTCTGGTGGACTAAAATCAAGCAAAAAACAGCAGCAGCGAAGTTGGGATCAGTACAGAGACTGGCCTGCGATAGCATAACCGGCGCCATGCGCAGTGCACCAACTTTAACTCTAGAGAAACTACTAGACCTGCCACCACTAGACCTCACAATCACAGAAGAGGCAAGACTCGCAGCGTACAGACTCTAATCATCAAACATCTGGACACCACAAAGGGTGTCTCGTCAAGACATGCGTCTCCTTTGTTCTCATAGGTATAAGTTTATTTTTCTCTCTGGTTACTTCTAATTCCTAGTGGGGTATCAACTATCCCCTTCACTCTGCTCTGCAAGTGGCTATCGCTTTCGCTGGTTTTACGACTTGCCCTTAGAATTCATCGTCTCATTTGACTTTGTTAACCCATATATGCCTAACGCCCCATTTTTAGAAAGGTGAACTTTTCAAATTTTTAAATTAAACTGGTAAAATTTTTTGAAAGGGTTTTTACTAATATCCTTTGAAAAGATGTTGGCAAAGCTGCAACTAAAACGTGGTAACTGTATCTTGACTAAGTTTGTTCCTTTTCCGGTTGGTTTGAAGTATAGGGTTTTCGACAGATGCAAACTATCCGAAAACAATACAGAATAATTCAGTTTATTTTTATAAAAATATTCTAGTATTAGCAATTTTATTGTCAAAAGAGATGTA
Organism: Microchrysa polita; assembly: GCA_949715475.1. Lineage (NCBI taxonomy): Eukaryota > Metazoa > Arthropoda > Insecta > Diptera > Stratiomyidae > Microchrysa > Microchrysa polita. The sequence continues at coordinate 56,548,742 of OX454415.1, forward strand.
AGAAACGAAATTTACCCAGAAACATTAAATCTTTAACCAACCGACGAAAATATGGATCGATTTTGTTGATGCCCCAAAAATGGGGCGTTGGGCGTCTAGGGCAACATTCTAAAGGAAATAAAAATGGAAAATCGGTTTACCGTTATTAATTATACCCTAGAATTAAATGAATTAATATCTGTTATAATTTTTTATTGAAATGTAACAGAAAATCGATTTTTATCGGAAAAATTATAAAGTAAGCCCCAAAAATACAAAACAAACACTTATATTTTGAGCCCATTAGTACCCTAGTTAACGGTAAAAAAATTTTATCGACAAATGTCACCCAGAAAAAATGTTAGGTAATAATTTGGTTTTTCGGCTGAAGAAGCTACGATTCCCTACTGAAATTATATATTGCTTTTGTATCAGAAATCACATTCAGCAGATTCTGCGAAAAAAACGTTATGGATATAAGTCTGCTGACAATCAAGCCTTGAATAAATCATTTCTTTTAAAACTCTGATCTAATGCATACGAAAACGACAACGTTTAGATACAAATATTGGTGCCAAACAAGGATTAACGAAATTCGTATACTTTGTCACCTTTCATCATCATTAATGTGGAGCGATAGCCTCACACCGGGCTTTATCGTTGACCTCCAATTGTCGCCGTTACCTTGACCTTGTCCTCCAGTTACGGAAGCCCAACAACTGGTGGACATCCTCACCTACGAAGTACATCCAGCGAGCTCTCGGTCGTCCAAGCAATCTGGCTCCGTCTCGTTGTGCATTATTCACCTTTACTATGTACTGAAAGCTTGGAATTATGGATGTTCCTTCAAGTCCTTTGACATTCGCCCGTCGCAGCCACCCATTGCACTCACGGAGCCACCTGGCCCCAATAAGGGCTGTTTGGTAGGAGAGACTATTCAAGATGAACTTCACCCTGCCTTATGATAAAAATAAAAATAATAAGTTTTTACCAAAAAAACAGCATAAAATTGACATTGACTTGTGTCTTCCCTTTATGGCTCAAGCAAATTTTTATGTAACCTATGCAAGCCCAACGCCCCATTTTTGGGGCGGCTATTATTTACAACAATTACAAAAAAATATTTTTTTCGCAAATATGCTTTGGAGTATTGTCGACTTCATATATATACAAAAAAAAAGTTAAATATTCGAGAAAAAAATAATTTGGGCTTATATGGGTTAAAAATAATCGTAAGACAACTAAGCTCAGTTTTCATCTTCAACCAAAGTTCTGAGGATATTTTGTTCGGGACTTTCCGCATATCAAATTCCCTACCGCTTCCTCTGAAAAAAAAATCTCCGATATCGGTTGCAACAGCGTGGAATCCTCGTCCTAAAGAAGTTTTCTGTTTAAAGTTCGCCAAACTACTCTCACATCCTGCTGTTCCGAGTATCTTCTATAAGATGCTAATAAGTCTGTTATTTTGAAACCACTCCGTCGCGAAAAATATGTAGGTACATATACATAATTCTTATTGCTAAACAAACCTAAAATTTTTCCAATTTCCAAGTCAATTGTATTTCATAACAAGAAAATCGTTACAACTGATTCCACTTGTTCCATATGCCGGTTCGTATCCTGACTACAAAGTATCCTTATCGCAAGCGCGAACTATACCACGTGCTGCAATGCCAACAACCTAAATGTGACCCACATCGCCACATCCTGATGGATGGATGGAGATGTCGCGGAAGTCATAGTCAACACTAAAACGAGTTCCGTATTGCGCCTACTCGCAACGACCGCAGGGATCCAGCTTCGTTGACAGCCCGCGAACTGTCATTGTGTAATGCTCCCGTAGTCGTGCTGAGTCGCGAGTCAGATCTCCCAATTCTTTAGATTGCGACCTTTCCGCTAGGTCCAAGGATTCGTTGTGCGGACATTAGGAAAATCGAAACGCAACATCAGGTCCATTCGTTGATCGAAAGGTACGTATTGTCTCAAGTGTTATTCGAAGGACTTAATAATTTGCACAGCATGCCCCAACCACCCGCGAGTGCTGATGTTAGCGAGTGACAAGTGCTGTAGTGAAAATCCGCATTCTGAAAACCTGGGGAAAGAGAATTTTGTGTAGCAGGAAGGGACTGGACACGTTAACCTCGCGAACTTTCCCATTCCACATTCCCTGTTTGGTCAAAAGTGAAAAGAATTCTATGGTGTGGTTCCTGTACCCTGTACGAAAGCAGTGAAAGTAAATACGCCACGATGTATCGTTATTCCAGTTGTCTTCAGCTCGCACTTAAGAAATTGAATGTTTTATCGATTTAACCTAGAAAAGTGCTAGTTGCTACGGGGGCCTGTCAAGGGGGAGGTCACCGAAAATACTTCAGCAATCATATCGTGGTGTCAGTGCTTTTAAGAAGTGCACATACTCTTTTTCGGCCATTCCTGCCCACCTGATAAGGATCGCACTATCATGCCTAAAAAACATTACTGACATTCGTAGGCTCTGCCCCTGGGTTTTCGTGACTTGTGGTATTTCTGTCCGAATTTAGTGTGTGCAAATGCAACGGCATTGATTCTTTTTCGGTATTTTCTGTTGACTGTTGTAGCCTGTGCGAATCGGGGATAACATCATGTCGTCGACGGATGATGATGCGGGAGCGTGCTATGTGCCGACTCAGGAGCATTCCTGCGAAATTTGCGGTCTAACCGGTCTCACGGACGATATGATGCGGGATCATACAAGGACATGTCACGTCGAAGGCAACGCTCATTGCCCATTTTGCGGTTTCAGTGGAGTATCGCCAGCCGAGCTGTTACTCCATGTGAACCAGGCACACTTGGACTATCTTACGCCGGAGAACGAGCTGATGAGTTTCATCGATGACCCCAGTCCCAGGTGAGTAGTCTTGATTTCTGGTATAGAATCGCCTCACAGAGGTATTACATTATCCTTTGAATTATTCATGAATATTAAATTAAATTGGAGAATTGCGAAAGGTCTAGGAAGGATGGACATAGAACTATTTTAAATTATGTGAGAAGGAGAGAAAGGGGAATGTTGCCATGAAATTTTCAATGTTTGCGTCTCTCTGCTAGTAGACGAGTAAACGCTAAGATCTTATCAGTGTTCATTAATGATTGGGTAAAAATAGCAGTTATTTGATACTATGGCATTTTCACTTTCATATGGATTATACCGTAGCGCCATTAAGGACAGCATAACGGAGGTTCAATTAGTTAATGAAGCTATGCCATCTGCTACTATTTTGTCAAATGGAATGGATTCCATCCAGTATATCGATTTTGGCGGTATTAATTATTTATAATGTTCCCACCATTTTTACAAATTCGCAAAGCTGTCCACACTTCTTAGAATTCAAAGAAATGTTTTGGTTTCGGCGGTGACTGTGGCACGATCCATAATAGAGCTGACTACACGACAAAAAAAAATACACCGCCAAGGATGACCTGGATGGATAATAATCGATGAACGATCAGAAGCGGTCTGTATGTCATTTAATCCAGTTCGAATGCTTCGTGATCAGTGGAAGGTGTAAGTTTAGCAGGAAGCCGTACGAAGCATTCCAATTGAGCCAGAGACCGGTGGTCCTATCGGTGACCGTTCCCGATGGCAACTTGCTGCCATACGGGTTTTTCAAGCCTCTTCGGGGCGGACCACACCCGTTTCATACCAACGAAACGGCCAAGAGTTACCAAAAGACCCCTCCGTGGCAAGAACCATGAAGGTTCGATGCAGGAGGGATGTGTATGTCTGTGTATGTGCGTGGATGTGCTCTATTTGTTTTTGCGTCAAATTGGGAGCATTTCATCTCAGCGCGGTTGCTCTCAATTCTCCTAATCCGCGCCGGCATCGAGACCAATCTAGGTCCCGAAATCTACATCTGCTGTGTATGCAACCGACGTATCTTCGGGAATGCCAGGTCCTTGAGGTGTACCTGCTGCAGAGAATGGTGTCATTTCTACTGCTCAGGCCTAAGACAAATGAGAAATTATGACAGGTTGTCCTTTGTTGCTCCAGGGTGTCTGCACGCGGCTCGGCCCCAGCCACCCCAGGCCCTAGCTCACAAGCTAATGGCCCACCACCGTCTCCGGCCATTTCTGGCCCCAGCTCTCCACCATAGCCACCCGCAGTAAACAATACAACAAGACATAATCGCTCAAGTCTTAACATCTGCACCCCCTGCAGCAGTTTACACCCCACTCATCATATTGCCGTAAATCCGGCAATACCAATATCGAACTTATAAACATTTATGTTCCACCAGCATTCAGCTGTGGCTCTGGCTATAATTTCGATATTGGTCCACTCCTCACAGGACAGCATAGGATCCTACTTGGCGACTTTAACGCCCATCACGAACTCTGGCACTCTCTTCTCGCAAATGACGCCAGAGGTATAGATATCGCGACCAAATTAGACCCATCAGACTTCTGCGCACTCAATGGAATTTCGTCTACACGCGTCGCTGGCGCCTGCCATAGTTCTCCTGACATAACTATGGTGAGCGCCAGTTTGATAAGTGAAACCCGATGGGAGACAACCAGGTCTCTTCAATCCGATTACCTTCCCATACTGATAAATATTGATAAACCAGCCGAACTGACGACGTCAGAACGGCGTATGTTTATCAACCACAAAAAGGCAAATTGGGAGGGTTTCACTGCGTTCACTTCGACGAAGTTCGCCGTGCTACCTACTCCAACGAACGCTAGGGAAGCCGAAAAGAATATAAGGAACGTCATTGTCAAAGCGGCAGCTCACAACATTCCGGCAGAGCGTATCCCCAGCAAGTTATCAGTGCGTGATCACAATTTCCTCCTGTCTTTACAATATCTGGTCGGTTGCTATCGAGAGGATCACCCAAACCATCATCTCATGGACAATACTCCCCCTCCACGAAATGTCAGGAGTGGACTCAGAGATCTCAAGAGAGACGTCGAGAGATACAAACGGGTACCTCCCGATATATTCGATAACACAGCATACCATGCTGCCATCGCAGATATTCACACAACCGTTGTGAATCGGTCAATAGGGAAAATAGGTCCAAATAGAGTCCTCTCAGTGCCCCCACCACCTATATCGCCTGAAGAGACTAGGCTCCCGAGGGCCACAAGAGTGACACTAGCCCAGCTTAGGTCGGGTTTTTGTTCACGCCTCAATTCGTACCTATCTCGAATAGACCCGGACACCCAGAACATTTGTCCGAGCTGCGGTGGTGCGCCACACGATGTGGACCACCTGTTTTGATGCCCCGCTGCACCCACTAACCTCACTCCGAGGGCATTATGGGACAACCCTTTTGCAGCTGCTACGTTCTTGTCGCTTGAGACAATAGGCGAGAACGACGATGATACTTAGAGCACATCCACAGACATGCACAGCGACTCATACCCTTTTGCACCGCTACAACAATATGTCAGAGACCGCTAGCCTTCCCCTCCAAAAGTCAATTTTGGAAAAGTGGCGTATTCAAGATTGAGTCCGAAAACACGACAGTACCAACGTACGTGAATTCTTAAAAGCAAAATAAACGAGTTGTCGTACAAGAACAATTATCGTATTCGGGCCTCGCCCGAAATGAAAATGCTGCCGGACGCCGGTTTCACGATGATTCTGCCGGGCCGAGCTACTATGGTGTAAGAAATGTTGTCCTTCTAAGAGGTCAGTACTATATGACGTTGACACTCTGCTTCAAACTACAGTGGAACCTCCCTAAGTTGACCATTCTGTAACATGACCATCTCTTTAAATTGACCATCTTTTTTCCGCCCTTTTACATTCAACATTACGCTAAACGAGTTTCTAAGTTGACCACTCTTTCTATCTTGACCAAAAATTGTCCGCCCTTGGGTGGTCAACTTGTGGAGGTTTTACTGTATTCCATTCTTTTCTTTCTATTCTTGGCAGCAGATCTAAATGGCCATGTGGGTGAATCAAATTATGATTACGAAGATTGCCATGGTGGGAAGGGTAGCCCTTCTACGGTCATAAATGATGAAGGTGAAGCTATCTTAACCATGTGCAGGTTTGGATATTCATAATACATGGTTTGTGTTAAACCAACACTTGATCACCTACTGTAGTGGACACGGAGTATAGGAAACACGAAAAGCAGATTGATTACCACCTGTGCTTAGATTTTCATGAGACGGTGTAGATTGCAAGGTGATCTTCGGTTAATCTTTGACTGGTCAACAACGATTGCTTCTCTTAGATTTTATTTTGAAAAAAAGTGGAATGCTTTGGCAGAAACTTCAGCAGGTGAGGCGGAAAATGCACTTGGAGTTTCGAAATCTGGACTCCCCTTGAGGCAAGAAACATGGTGGTGGAACGTCGAAACTGAAGAAGCAGTGCAGGCTAAATCGAACGCACTCAAGTCGTGGATAGCATGTGAGTCAAGCAGTGAAGCCAAATGGGTTCAACTTCGAAAGTATGGGTCATTAGTTTCAATGCCCAGCTGCGCCCACTGACCTAACCCCTATCTCACTGTGGGGAAAACCCTATCGCAGCAGCTATGTTTTTGTCCCTTGACATCACAGACGAATCATAACTCGAGTCCACATAGATGCACAGCGGTTCCATATCTTTCTGCCCCACTAAAAGAAGAAGAACTTCGATAAAATTATATGTCAACTGATTAAACTATTTTTATGCCACAATCAAAGGATATTTCCCTGGAGAATTGTATCTAGGGGAAAGTGGAGGGTCTCTCTCACCTATTGCAAAGAAGTTTAAAATAGCCACATATATTGCGTTTCCGAGTAAGCAAGTCTGCGCTGGTCATGTGATCTTGTATAGGACAAGACTTGGAATCTGACACAGATTGACGGAGTCGTTATAATGCTTTCTATAACTATAATTCTTCTTCTTCTCTGTACCGTATAGCCCCATGGGGGCCATGTTGCATTAACTCAGCTGTTTGTTTATAGGCAATTTCGAGTCAACGTTACATTGCATATCATTTCGGAGTGTATATAATGTTGCAAGCACTATATATTTCCTATCCGCACATGTACGGAAATTTTAGAACACGCCGAGATTCGATCTCCGGACCTCTAGATTACTAGCATCGTAGAGTGCGACTCAACCAAGTGAGCCACAGAGCGGGTCTATAACTATAATTAATAATTATTGCATATGTATCGATATGTGTGGGTCCATCGGGTATATTGCTTAAATGGTTATCACAGGTTCATGCATGCTTGATACTACTCTACGATTTCCTTGCAGCTCAAATACTCTGGCAAATCATCCTACTAAAAACGTTCTAGGTATTACCGATAACCTCCGTGAATCGTTAAAGACGGCAAAGACATTCACTTCGCCCTGCATTGGATTTACTTTCGGTAGCGAGCTTGCGGGATTATGTCCCGCGACATCTATGGAATAACCTGCTAGTTTCGTCCATAAAAATCTCAATTGGAATAAATCCATGATAAAAGTTATGCAACTTCATGGGAAATTTACTATGCTCTCTGAGAAGTTTCTTAAAGTAGACTGGCAAAGTTAAATAAGCAATCTACTCTAAGAAACGTGCATACTTTCGGGCATAATATTAGCAACGTCATCTGTTGGACACATTCGAGCCAGATGTTTTTCGAAAAGTTTCCGAGACCGTTCGATTGCGAGAAAAAATGATGCATCCGGTACAACCATGTATCAAAGTACGATGAGCTAGAATTTTGACAATCGTGAAACAATTGCAATGCTACGGCGCCGGCGGGACATGTACAAAGGATGAACGACAATCGCATGCCCAAGAAAGTGATGAACGCGAGTGGACGAGGCTAGACTGCATGGACGACCGAGAGCTCGATGTTAACAGTACGCCCATCAGCTACTTCTCAAACTAAAGGGCGAGGTGGCGTAACCGCGACGATTAGAGGTCAACGGTAAAGGCCTGCGTCAGTAATGTTACAGCCTCTGATACACTTTTTCTACAAAACTTTAATAACGAGTAGTAGTTGGCATTTTTGTGTTTCTTATGTTTTTTGGGGAGCACAGAAACACAAATCGGAGAAATGCAAAAATTTCGGGGGTTTTTCGCAATTTTGACCCTGTTTTACAAAGAAAAGAAGCTTTTGATTCCTGCTCAGCACCCAAAAAAAAAAAAAAAAACAAATAAAAAAAATCTTCACCACATTTTCCAATCTAAAATCACCTACCTAGTTCTACTCGCTTAAAAACCTAACCAACTCAGTTTCCAAATTTTCTGTCGGTGGACGATTTATGTAAATATTGACAACCATCCTGACTGTAAATTGCAATAATATCCCCAAAGTCTTCAGGAAATCGCATCAAAAAATGAAATGCAATCAAAAAACTTCGAACAAGGTGGTTTCAGCAAAATGTAAACACAATGGACACCGCGAGGGTCTCAATACTAGTCATCCCCAAATTGGTTTTTGACAGGGCTATATCAAGATTTGTCGAAGTTCCAATCGGTTCCTCAACTTCACCAGGTCTGACTTTAATTTCTTTGGGTTCTTTATAATACGTATTTATGAAAATTAACCACTCACGTTAAAACATCCGCGAAGAGATTGGGCTAATTGAAGTTTATCTGCTGCGGAAAGTGAAAGAAAATTATCTAAAACGGGTCTTAAAAGCTTAGTGACGGAAATTAACCCATTTTAGAATTTTCAATTTCTTGTTTTGTTTCACAGCATCGATGACGAATCAGACTCGCTATCAGAATGTCGAGGTTTGACGCCACCAAATCAAAATTGCAACAATCAGGGTCTAAATCATCAAAAGCCCAACGTCAATAGTGTAAAGTCTTCAGTAACATCACATGCCGCTGCAACAGTAGTAGGAGCAACGATTCATAACGATATCTCAAGTAAGTGCCAAGCAATCGCTTCTTGATAAATACAAATGTACTGCAATAAGTTCGTGAACTTTACAGATACAAATCATACGCCGTCGTGTTCGAAAAGCCTGAGTCAGCCAAACGGTTGTAATACTAGAAACTGTGATATGGTCAATGGTGGCAGTAGTAATGGTTATAGTACCAGTAGTAGCTCAAACAGTAGCAGCAGTAAGGAGCAGCCACATGTGAATGGTTTTGATTTACCAAACGGTAGCGGTAGTGCTGGTCAAGGTTCCCCGTCACGATCGGCGCTTGGACTGAAGCTGAAAAGCCATACGCCGGCCACAAGAAAACAGAGTCCATTGCAAGTATGTACATAACACAATTTCGTGTATAGATAAATGCATTACTAATTAATCATTTTCAGTGTCCATTATGTCCATATTCGTCAGAGAATGCAAATATTTTGGAGGAACATATAAATCGCTCACATTTTGATCCACTTAGTCCTAGCGTTAATTCGAATTCTTCCAGCAATCACATGAGTACCTTGAATGCATTACAATGTCCAATTTGTACGCGTACGTTTGAAAATTCGTCAGATTTAGAGCTTCACGTTAACATAGAGCATAGGTGGGTTCTGAAAATATATGTTTCTTCTCATGCATTAATTTTGAAACCGTTGCAGAGATATCTTAAGCCCGGGCAAAGCCAATACAAATGAAAATGGTGGCTACACGGTGGGACAAAACGGAAGTATTTGTCCCGTGTGTAATATTTCATTGGACAAAATGAAGTCACAGGAAGTGGACCTGCATATCGAAGGACACTTTGCCAAAAGTCCGATTAATATTAATTCTAATTCGGATTTAGAGAAAGAGGCGCAAAAGTTACGAGAGCAACGTGAATTTGAGATGCTGCGTGCTCAGTATGGGATGGATGATCAGGGTAATTTTCGCGAACAATCGGCAGCTGCAATGCAACGGGCAGTTTATGCGGGAGAAATGAGTGTGGCAGACTATTATGAGCGGCAAGTTGGCTTGCGTGCTGCGGAGTCACATGGAATTGATGATGGAACGTCTTGTACGAAATCGGTTGCACCGCGTGTGCTGTCACTGTCGTCTTCTTCGCCGGGTGTTATTAAATCGTTAGTTTGCTCGGCCGTTGATCATTATGCTTCGAGCTATGGCGATAAGGGTTGGGGATGTGGCTATAGGAATCTTCAAATGCTTTTGTCGTCGCTTTTGCAAGTGAGTATTGAATTATATCACCAATAAAATTATTTTGTTGTTTGAACTTGTGATGTATTCTTTGGTCTTATAGAACACTACTTTTAATGAAGCGCTTTATTCGGCCTGGGGAACTCATGGTCCATCAAGAACAGCTATGCCAAGTATTTCACGATTGCAAAAAATGGTCGAAGCCGCCTGGGCTCAAGGTTTTGATGTACAGGTATGTTGTTTTTGTATAGCCAATTTGAGGTACCTCATTTTATATAATGCAGGGATCTGAACAACTTGGCTGTAAACTTCACAATACACGCAAGTGGATTGGCGCAACTGAAGTGGTAACCGTTTTATCGTGGTTGCGTATTAATTGCCAACTGGTTGATTTTCATCGGCCAACGTCATCGGACGGCCGACATCCGGAACTATTTAATTGGGTGTTCCAATATTTTGATGAGCCTCGTGTGTATACGCCACCCTTGTACCTTCAACATCAAGGTAGGAAAATGACAGTCGAATCTTATCGTTAAAAAAATTTCAACTATATAATGTGTACGTGCAGGACACTCACGAACAATTATAGGTATAGAACAGAGAGCATCTGGCCTAACATTATTGGTGCTGGATCCAAGTCATGGTCCGCGACAAGTAGCAGCATTAGGCTCATCACAAGACTCTTTAAGACTGATACGACGAGGACCATCAGCAATGAGAGCTCCACAATATCAAATTGTCGCCGTTTGGGGTCTCATTGATACGGAAGAACAATACCAAGTAAGTAAATTTTAAATGTATTTACCCTGATCGAAGAAACGATTGAATCAATGTGTCTTCTGAAAATACAAATTGCGTTGAACTCTTTTCTGAATAAATAAATAACAGGCGCCACAATCCAACATTGGACTAAGGCCGCAGGATGTGTTAGTAACATCCTATTTCCAAGATCTTATCTGCTTTTTTGTTGAGGTAATGAGATCAGCATCACGCTCAGCAGTGTTATTTATCCCCATAAATGGGTACTCGTTTAACATCTGAGTGAGATCATAGTCCGTCACAAGCTCGTGAGTTCGAAAAACACCATGGAACACGGTGAGATTCGAACTCATGACCCTGTGCACCGAAGGTGCGCGCACTAACCGCTAGACCAGCCAGACTACTGAATGCTTGGAACATAAACATAAAGTGAAGAGTTGAGTTTCAATTTGTTCTAGTTATTAGACACAGTCCTTGTTTCTTCGCATCAGTTGCGGAAATATCACAAGGTTCAGATATAGCCACCATTAGCCAAAATTTGTACATAATTAACAAGTGGTTTCGTTACTGCTTTTTCCGTTGAAACATTTTTTTATTTATTCGTTTTAAATATTTTCTTGTAGGCGAGTAAAGTTTTACGATCCTTAAGAATTCCACCAGATCGTTGACCTGTGTTACAATTCGTTAAAAATCTAGAAAAACTTAACTATATTATAAGCTGGTTGATTTATTTGAGTATTATGTACTATATAATTCAAACATTACATTTATATAAATATTTATTGTAGTTAGAAAAATTGACTAAACAGGCAGAGGAAAAAACATCCAAGAAAATGAAGAAGAAATCATATAAGTATAACAATATTTTGATTTAGTCATATACAAAGAAACACAGTAAACACTCTCAATATGTACCGTATACAATATTATATTAAATTGTTTCCAAAACAGATTGATAAGAATTTACTACATCTATATATATATATATCTACTCTAATTTATTACAACGATAGAATTTATTTTATTATGATTAGCCATTATGAAATAGCAAAGAGATGATGATGTGATATTTATTTGTTTACGACTGCAGAATAGAAGAAAAGTAGCAATTCAAAAGTAAGATGTAAATTGGTAATGTTGTTGACATGATTTAATTAGGATGAATTTGAAAAGTAGGATTGGCGCTTTGAAGATTTTCTCCGAATGAAATTATTTACTGAAAATTAATCGAGAATCGCGAATTATTGATTGATTTATCATTCATGTGGAACTTGGTGGATGAAAAGTTTTCATTCAGATTTATTGCATTTGGTTTCGTTAGATGAGAGTGCCCATACGCCTGCAAATCGATTGAAGCAATTTTTTCATTGTCAGATAAATTGGAAGGTGTATGTTACCATCCAATCCAATTTTTTGATTGGACGTGTGGAACATATTGCCATGCAATTTTTGATACAATCTGTCATGACATTCATGTGTTTTCAGTTGCTGATTTTTTGACATAAACCAGATGTCATTCTTCATGTTGTGGTTGTGCCGGTCATTCTCCATCGAAAGTAGCAATGAATGTCCATCTTCCATCGCCACAAAATATATAACTTTCGCTATGTTGTGTTGTGTCGTGTGGACCGTGAGACTGTCATTTCAGATTGCACGATAAATTGCATAGTGTATGTGCTGTACGGGCGTCAGATCGATTTGTGGGCAATCGATCGGACAGTATATGGGCACTCGTATGCTTGTTCTAATTTCATGCATTTTCCCTCGCAACTTTGCTTTATCCGTACGACAGCTTCTACTAGAATGAACTGTCGATAGGCATTTCGGCATTTCTGGACGTTTTTTCTTTTCAGGCCAAAAAATTAAGATTAAACGAAGACGGATTTGGGGTGCAACATTCGGAATGCGGTCGTTGTTTCACGAACCCGTCTTTGAACTGCCTCTATTTCGGTGGCACTCCAAGGTACTATTCCAAATGAATACGTCAGTGAAGGAATGGCGTATGCGTTGATCGCACTTATTTGATTTCTTCCCGACAGGTTTGTTTTCAGCATCATGCACCTACGTATAAATTACACCAGCAGTTCCTCCCTCAGGTCAACAACGCTGGCATAGGCGCCTTGCAGAATTCCTAGGTACTTATAAAAGTCTGCCTCCGACATTGCACCAATGTGTACTCAACGAATCCCCTTGGAATATGCCCCTGTGAATCGTTTGGGAAAACATATTGCCATCAATTAATAGCGCGGAGTGTATTGTGAACCTCTCTTCCATCACTTTAGACAAGAAATTTATTAGCACAGGATCCACCTTAGCCAAGTATGGGTGATGCTGTCAAAAGCCTCAGATTTCACCGTTTCTGTGTAGCTTGAGTTACTACAACCGAGTCAATCGTAAGTTGCATCCCCTTGATCCAACACGGCAGTCCCTTCTGCTCCTTGGCAAGGATATTATTTTTCTCGATGTGGTAATAGACACTGCTGCGACTAATAACGGCTGTTATGTATTTATAGAGGGTCGGCAAACACGTTATATGTTAGCAGGATTTCCTACCGTTTCCTTTTTAGGTAGTAACAAGTAGGTACCACCTGCTGTGAGGAAAGATGGAATCTTCTCAGGATTCCTAATAAGCCAAAATATGGGGAAACGTTTGACATTAGTACCAGAAACTCTGCATCTTACCAAGCAGCAGCCGAGCAGGGTTTGGCCAAAGTCCACCCAGTACTGTTTCGCATCAGTCACCGAAAAATTGGAAGTAAGGCTAACTTGTTGTCGGCCGTTAATTGATCTGAAGAAGTTCCGCTAGCTTTTGACATAAAAAGCATTCTGGACACGTCTGGAGAACGACACTAAAATAGTCACCATAAAGGCAATCCGTTTTCTCCTCTTGTTTCGTCCACCGAATGGCCAACTCTTCAGGAGCTACCATCAACCATTCGAGGAGGTAGCTCGACAAGGGAGTTGTGTGTTCAGGTGTCAGTGAACACACAATTTGGTTAATCCGCCAATGTACTTATATACTGGGGAAAAACCTTCTCGGATGCGAATTCTAATCGCAAAAAAAAAATATTTTTTCTATTTTCTTTATAGCGTTTTTACGTGAATAATTTTGTGTGCGATTATGTACGTCTGGAGAGGCTCAGCGTATATCGCCGGAGACGATTCGCTACAACCGCGAGCTTCTGTTTCTTACTTCCGAAGAACTTTATTATGCATGTTACTTCCGAAGAACTTTATTAATTGATTGCATATTCTTCAACCCTCTGCTGGTATTGCCCGCGACAGATTGTGTCAAACGGCCAATTTCCTCGCGCAGCAAGTGTCTCGTCCGTTCAACACGGATTATCTAGCCTGGGGCTTGTTGTTGGCTCAAACCGTTGACGTTATCGTGCATTTTTTGGCCAGGCGACCTGATTGTCGCTACTGCACCATAATTCACAAAGGATTGTAGCGACATCTCAAGGTTAAGTCTGGACGCGATTTCACCATCGATTTGAGAAAGGATATCAGGAGTTGCACTAGCTGAGTTGAGCTTGGGAATAACAGCCCTGTGCAACGGATTGGTTTCCTGATATTCCAATTAAGCTCTTTGAAAAGCATTTTTATCCTCAGCAGAGACTTGCGCTTGACGGAGACAAAACTCTGGTGTTGTCGGACTGGAGCCCGAAATTATAACTTCTGGTCATTTTGATTTAGCATCGACCAATAAAAGGAAATGCAGGTCTTTATATGGAACAAGCGTAGTCAATGTGCACTTGATCGAAATTTCATTTTGGTTCTTCTCAATGATGAGTTTCTACTCGCGCTTGGTGTTTTTGATTCTAGGCAGAATTTTTGACAAATGTCCTGGTCAATATTTTTCAAGTTGTTGTTCTTGTTGTTGTAGCGGCGCAGGTAAGGGGGGTGGAACTATTGGCTCCCATGTGATGTCATTGATAAGTCCAAAGCGATGGAAATATCTGGTGAGCTGCAAGTGCAAGATCGCATAGCGATACGAGTCGGTTTATTGTCGTTTATTGGATCTGATGTGTCCAGCTAATCGGTGATGTTACCTCTGGTGTCGTTGTGGAGGTTGGAGTGCCATAGATTATGGTGAGTGTGGAAATCACCAAGCAGAAGACGATATTGGCCGTTTAGTAGAGAGCTAATATTGACTTTGTAACTAGCGGGACAGCCGGAGACAGGTGGAATATAAATGTTGTAGATTTCAAAGTTAATATTTCCCGATTTAATGGTTATCGCTTGTTGTTCCATGGTGTTATCGGCGGAAGTGACATCAACGATGCTGTAAGGCAGATTGTTGTGAATGAGGAAGGCCAAACCCCCTCCAGCATTGCTTTCTCGGTCGCGTCTGATGACGTTATAGTTCCCGTGTGAGCTGAGCGAATGGTTAGAGTTGAGTTTAGTCTCCTGAACAGCTGCAATCTGGATATGGTGACTGTCCATGAACTCCGTAATTTCGACGATTTTATGCTAGAGTCCATTGCAGTTTAGTTGGACGATTTTCGTGTTGGTGTAGTTAACATCGATGGTACGTGGAGCTGGGGTCAAATTTGGTCTTGGTGTAACTTTTCGTACAGCGTTTGCCTGGGTGGAAGGTGATGATTGTTGGGAACCTTGGTTGGGTGGCTGTTGAGGGCTGGATGATGAGCGTCGCCCTTTATTTCTACACCGACTCGCTGTATAAGTTGGTCCCCTTTGATTATAGTGGGTAAGTCCCGAGCAGTTCTTTAGATGAACCCATTCTCCGCAGCTAGTGCATTCAACCGACGTTTGAAAATTGGCCCAAATCCTATTACTGCAGACTGAGCAAATCCGTGGATCTGGATTCGATTCGATGCCGGCACGTAGTAGTAACTGGGCGGCCAAGACTGCTCCCCGAGGGGAAAAATGGTAAGAATGTACGACACATAGTTTCCTTCCCTTTCTTGCGCGGAAGGGGGTCGTTGCGACTCTTGGCCATGACGATGGCATGGGTCGTTCCGGTTCGTAGACCGGTCGGAGTAGGAACGAACATTTTTCCAGTAAACGTGTCTTCGGGCAAGGCTCTTCATTTTTGAAACACCTAAATGCGTGTGATGTCGATTTCGAAGTTTATTAAATTATTTCTTGATGGTGCCGTAGGAGCATCTGATGTAGGTCGTCGCTTCTTTCGTCCTCCACTATTTCACGTCTTTAACGGTTTCATTTGCTATCGTTGAGTTTGATGTTACCTACGCTGGTGATTGTTTGAATATGAAGGGGCGCTAGATAAATAGTAATCCACGTGCATTTGCAGTTCAGCTTTTCGATTTTGATGTAGATATTGGAATTGCATCATTCTTGCATTTCGCTGGTAATTTTGCTTCTGGTTTGAAAATGTATGTAAGTGGTTTATTATCGCCGACAAGCTTGACATTTTGACCATACAAGTCATATCAACAGCTTCACTATAGACTATAGATCACCGGTCTCTATTCGCCATCTCTTATGTTTGAAGTACTTCCACAATAGATCACCGGTCTCTATTCGCCATCTCTTTTGTTGGAAGAACTTCCACAATTGCGACGGGACTAGCATCACACATGACATCCAATTGGTGGTGAACTGGATCGGCGGCCGATGCCGTTGCAATGCTAGTGGAGAAATATGATCGAAAAGCACCCATGGAGTCAGCCAGTCAGTGTTTTGGTCTGGCACGACCCTTTCATTATCGGTATCGTGCCGACCGGTATGGAAGTTCGAAGCATTTGTATTCTCGGAAACGATTACTTATGCAATCGTTCCCCGATCTGGGAAAGGTAAAATTTCTAGTAAAATCAATGCGCTTCGCTTTTCGCTGCATCATTTTCAGAACTGTGGTACATTCAATTTTCCCAAACAACGACAACATCTTCTCTAACAGAAAAACTTTCAGCTGGCACTGCAATTCACAAATATTTCCGATGAATCGGAGCTGGAAAAGAAAGAGAAAATTCATCAAATCCAAACGTTATACGCATTCGAATTGTTTAAAAACAAGCAATTCTCTGATGCTATGAAAGTATTTGCCATATTAAAATCTGATCCGTGAGATGTCATACGACTATTTCCCGATCTTCTATCGCAAGATTCGCAGAATATGGCAAAACAATGTCCACGGATTTTCCCGTGATCGAAGACAAGGATTTGGAGAATGGTATTTTGGCGTTAATTGATTATCTGACAGAGGTTCGATATCATGTTCAAAATGAATTGATGAAACCGTTCGATACGAAGACGTATAGCAAGAATAAGCCATTGCTACCTATCATTCACACAATACTGTTCAAATGTTATTTGCAGACAAATGATTCCCTAGTTGCACCTTTGCTTCGTCTCAAACGCTGTCATTTGGAAGAATCGGAGAAAACGCTCAAAAAACGCTCCAATCTCCACAGACACGAACGTACCATTTAATATATTCAAAACTTGGGTATCGAGCACAAACATTTGATATTCTAATTTTCCGACTGGGTGCTCAAAGAACATCCGGACGATGGTCTGCGAATTTTCATTGTAGACATTCAAGAGGTCTATCTATTGCCGCGCGCTGAAGTTTTCGATTCTCTATTGCGCAATCACAAGCCACTGATTACGCCGTATCTGGGGCACATCATCAGTGCGTGGAACGAGCAGAAACCGATGTTTCATAATATTTTGATACTTCAGTACAATGAATAGTTTCAACAATTGCGTGCTGCGTCTAAGGATGGCAGTGCCTCGCCACTAAGCTCAAAAACACTAGAATCAACACAAGCCAAACTTCTCGAATTGCTGCGCACATCCGACAATTGCCCTCCCGAATCGGCGCTTAAAGACTTTCCAGGCAACAGTCGGTTAGAAGAGGGTGTCATTTTACTGGGTAAATTGCAGAAATACGAAAAAGTTCTGGCCATTTACGTGCAAATCTTGTACGGCCTCAAGAAAGCAACGGAATATTGTGAAACGGTCTATGCAAAAGATCCTGACATTTTTGCATATTTCATTATAACATTGTTAAAGCTGCCATCGTCACCCCTTGGCTGTCGAGTTGCATCCAAAATGTCTGAGTGTTGATATGGAAACGATTTTCGAAATTCTGAATAAGTATGCTTCGAAGATTTATCCAGCGTAAGCTTTACCTCACCTGCCCGACGACATTCCATTAAACTGCTTAAACCCCTTCTTGGGATCAGCGCTTTGCAATCATTTGGACCGGACGCGACAGAATCAAATTCTTAAGGGCTTGCTCTATGCCGAGGGCTTACAAATTCAAGAGTAACGAATGCACTACGAAACGAAGAGTTTGTCGTGCCGCGTATGCTACTGGTCGCTTCGGGCGGAAAATTGGATGAGCTGTTTGCTGAATTTGCAAATGGACTTTAAAACTGTTGCAATGCCCAATTTCTTCTCGGAAGACACTCTTGAACATAGATTTGAGGTCATCTAATGAACATATTTTTGAAACATGAGCACTGTAGCATGTTGTGTAGGCTGTTACAGGTTGGTCCCATAGATTGAATTGTGTTAACAAGTCTGATCCAAGCAAGTTGAGGTTTGAAGCTGAGGACACTGTGATAACTGCCTTTTGATGCGAGTTGTTCACGAACACGTCTCCATTAAACGCTCCGACAATGCTGATTTGGTTGGATGGATGGATGGATATGGCGCTGAGATAGGTTGGGCTGGTTGCGCCCGATACTGCAGCCTGCTGGCTTATTGTATTTCCCATCTAAGCGAGAAAATTTCAGGTTATGAGCTCTGTCCTACGTAAAAGGCTAAGAAGAAAGTTAACCAGGTTTACTTTGGGTGCACCCGTACTGGTAGTTTGAGCCCCAAAGAAGTTTTGTCTCCAGATCATAAGAGCGGGACATTCGAAAATAACGTACGAGGCTGATTCCTCATCTTCGTTAGAGAGGCGGCATAGTGGGTCTTGTGTGTAGATCCCTATTGTATGCACCGTAGGGTGCAATGACCGGTTATAAGGCCTGTCACTGCCCTGAGGTTCGTTTTACTAAGACTGAGGGCTTCGGTGCAGCTGGTATGCCAGTTAGATTCCAGCATGTGCTTGCTATGCCTGAGCCCTTCAGCGAGTCTCCATCGGTCTTGGAATGTATCCTCGGTCCATCGTCTAGCAACGGTTCTGGCAGTAGATTTACTGATCCCGATTGCAGGTTCAGGACCAGTTAAGGGTAGTTCGGAACCCTCTCTTGCAAGGGCATCCGCTTTCTCATTTCCTTCCATCCCCTGATGTCCTTTCACCCATTTCAGAGTTACTTTGTTTCGGATTGCTAGGTTTTTGAGATTTTGTTGGCATTCTCAAACTAATTTAGATTTTTGGGATTTGCAATTGCTTTTATAGCAGCTTGACTGTCGGAGAGAATATATATGGTCCTATTGGTATATCCCTTTCGAGTACTCTCCCCTGCTGCAAGGTTTATGGCTATAAGTTCTGGCTGGAAGACAGTTGTATATTGACCTAGGGGTTTGGAGATACTCTAGTTGTTGGTTTTAGTATAGACTCCTGCCCCTGTTCCTTCGTCTGTCTTCGACCCATCAGTGTACCACACAATGTGATTTGATAGATGGTTGTCGTTCCATTTACTCCAGTCTTCCCTAACCGTTCAGGTTTGGATGTTGGAGTCGAAGGAGTACATGGCCGGGGTATAGTCGCTGCCCATATCTAGGATTGGGTTTGCAATGATTTCTGTGATCGTACAGTGTCCTACCCTTTGTGGTGTCCACATGTTCGATGATTGGAATCTGTACTCTGCGAGTCTAGCCTCTTCTGTGATTTTGAGGTCCAGTGGTGGCAGGTCTAGTAGTTTCTCTAGAGTTAAAGTTGGTGCACTACGCATGGCGCCGGTTATGCTTGCGCAGGCCAGTCTCTGTACTGATCCCAACTTCGCTGCTGCTGTTTTTTGCTTGATTTTAGTCCACCAGACTATGGAGCCATAGGTCAAACGGGGTTTGACCACAGCTTCGTATATCCAGTGTATCATTCGTGGTTTTAACCCCCACGTTTTCCCTATTGCTCTTTTAGTTGCATATAGGGTCTGTTTGCCTTTTGCAATTGTGTTTTGCAGCTGCTTGTTCCACGTGAGTTTGTTATCAAGGGTGACTCCCAGATATTTTACCTCCGTGGTAAACTGCAGTTGTTGGTTGAATAATGTTGGAGCGTTGAGCCCTTCCAAGTTGTATTTGCGACTGAAGGTTATTAGTGTTGTTTTGGCGGGATTGACCGATAGGCCTATCCTCCTACACCAATCCTCCACTTGGGTTAGAGATTGTTGCATGAGTTCAGAAATAACTCCTGGATATTTTCCCCTTATAAGGATGCTGATGCCATCGGCATATCCTAGGGTATAGAAGCCAGTATTATTCAGCTGGACCAGTAGGCTGTCCACTACAAAGTTCCACAGGAGGGGTGAAAGTATACCCCCCTGTGGGCAACCTTTGAGGACAGCTGTATACATCGTTTCACCGAATAATTTTGCATGTACATGACTCGAGGCGCCGTGTACAAGAGATTCAAAAGAAGTGTTGTCGAAGGCCCCCTCTATATCTAGGAAGGCCGCGAGCCCTATTTCTTTGATTTCTAATGTGGTCTCAATCTTCCCAACTAGATGGTGTAGTACTGATTCACATGATTTCCCTGTCTGATAAGCATGTTGGTTTGGGTGCAACGGGAAAAGCGACAGGCACCTTTCCCTGATATGTTTATCGACGAGCTTTTCCAATGACTTAAGTAGGGAGGAGGTTAGACTTATTGGTCTATACGATTTCGCTAGGGTTTAGTCACGCCCCGGCTTTGCCAGAAATGCTACGTTTACCTGCTTCCAAGTGATTGGGATGTATCCTAAGGCTATGCTGGCTCTGAATAGTCTTAGTAAAAGCGGAGCCAGGGTCGTAAGACCCTGCTGAAGCAGGGCTGGGTAGACACCGTCTGGTCCAGGTGATTAGTAGGGTTCGAAAAAGTTGATCGCCCATTCCACCCTATTATAGGTTACTATGTGGTTCGCAATCCGCCAGTCGTCTTTGTTAGCCCTGAGAAAAAAGGAGTTGTCATCCAACTGGTCTGTGCGCTCCGATGTTATCGTTGATACAGGAAAGTGAGAC
This sequence comes from Microchrysa polita, assembly GCA_949715475.1. Classification (NCBI taxonomy): domain Eukaryota; kingdom Metazoa; phylum Arthropoda; class Insecta; order Diptera; family Stratiomyidae; genus Microchrysa; species Microchrysa polita. Next base: position 56,569,623 of record OX454415.1, read on the forward strand.
CCTAGAAGGACTTCCAGGGTCTCCTTACCAGTTTTTGTTTGGTTTCCATCTGAGTTTTTAAGTGTTCCGATGGGGTTTGTTGGATCCTTGGCTAGAATCTTCTGGAGTCTCGCTGCTTCATGCAAGATTTCTATTTCTTCGCAGAACTTCCTCCAGGATTCCCTCTTGGCTCTCCTAATTTGGTTAGCTGATGCACATTTGGTGTGTGCTTCGATGCTCGTAATGGAGGTTTGCCTGCTCTTTCCCAGTTACCTTGCGATATGATTGTAATATCCGCTCCTGTATCGTGCTGCAACTCAAATGACTTTGTATTGATTAGCAAAGTCACGTAAAGGCGGTTTTTTGATGTACTGCACATATTAAATACACTTTTGTCTTTCGGACTTTTCTCATTTTGCGAAAAAAAAATTCTTCTTTTTCCCTTGGTCAATTTTTTCGTTATTTTTAATCGGAAACATGCACAATAGCCCTCCTTGTGACCGGTTCGTCCACATTGAGTACATTTGTGTTTTGTAAAACTGCAATGTTGTACGAAGTGCATTTCTCCACATTGCCAACACGGTCGGTTTGGACACTCACATGATGTTGAGAGGTCCCATTTGAGGTCTTCGGTTTCATTCACCATGTTCAAAAGACGTGCTCTTATTTTATCATATCGAGAGCTTCTCATTCCTTGAATAAACAATTAACATTTGAAATTGTCCCGGGTACACTTCGAGAGCTTGAAATTCTCGCAATTGCGGTTGACATTCGTTGCATATGTAACTATATCGTCCCTTTCTTTTCGCTCGTATTCCATGCACTTCACCCGTACACTGAACTCGAACTCCTTTCCTCCAAATAATTTTGTCAAAGTAGACACCGTATCCTCAACATTTACTTCACGTAGATGGCGTGGAAGAATATAGTCTTTATATTTATCGAAGACCGTTGAATTTAGCTTCCGAAGTAATATTCTGACTTTGCTGCGTCATCCAGCAAATTTTGCTTCCACTCGGAACACATCTTCGTGTTGCCACCACTTTCCAAATGTCAAATTTTCATCGGGGTCGTAGATGAAATCCGTAAAAATTTTCGCCACTCAATCCGCTAATGGATCGGAGATAACATTTCCGCTTGGGGCAGGTGATGAATTACTCGATGGGCGATGCATACCTTGTTGTATAGCAGTTACTAACGTGTCAATTAGTCGCTGTTGCTTATCCATCGCCACCTGCTACTTTGTCATAAGCGCGGCAACTACTTGCTCCAACGTTTTTTTTTTACATGTTTTATAACATCGAAATTGAAAAGAAAAATTGGAAATTCGCGTCGATCGCCTCGTCGCCACTGTTATATTCTCGTTATACATTATTGTTTATTAAAAGAATGAAATACATATAATACATAATAATGAAATACATTAATAATACGTAATAATAATTACCGCGTATAAATGCGCGTCTGCTCGATCGGACAGTAACAAGGTAAAAGAAATAAAATGGTCGCGGTAATGACAGATGACAATTAGTTGTCAGCATCTTGGTGCTGCCAGAAATTATTACAAAGAAACAACAAAACTGCATGATTACTTGTGGAATAAGGGCCATAAATACCGTCAAGTACCTTATTTTCGGTACTTGACGGTCGCCATGTGGTATGTAAACTCAGATGTCCAGTTAACTGGACGCGCCGGGACTCAACTTGTAGAGGTTTTGAGATAAACAGCTCGTCATCTCGGATCAACTTTTATGAAGAAAAACATTAAACAAAAACTTTTATCTCAGCTCAAATCAATATTTTATATTTAGCTTCAGCATAAAACTTTCAAGTGTAAAGGCCTCGAATATTGTAAATCAATGCTAAGGAATTTGATGTCGTATATTTCGTCCTCAAAACAATTTGCTGTAACTTTGACCGATTTTAAAACAATTGGAAATCAATGGTACGCCTTACGATTAATTTAAAAAAAATATTATTTCAAGACCAAAATAATTCACTGAAATCATTCGAGAAAATCTTCAAAACAACTTACATTTAGTAGAAGAAAACAGAACTAGTGTAGTAACCAGGTGATAAACCTAGTACATGAGATTGCAAAATGTGGTTGAATATTTGTTTTTTTTCTTCTTTTTTTTTTGTGGTGCTGAGCCCGAATCCGTAGCTTCCCACCAAAATTTCGTTGCAAAACAGGGTCAAAAAGACAAAAAAAAAACGCAAAAAAATACTCTCAATTGTAGCAATACGGATTAACGCATTTTAAATATTAATGTCGCGTTGGACCCGCAATCATGTTTTCTCTAATAAGTTCATAGACAGGGTTTCGCAGAAATGTGCAGTTTCAGAGCCATAAGCCAAAAAACGAAAACAAACGGTTTTTTGCTATTTTCGCCCTGTTCCGCAAAAAAATGTTGGTGGGAAGCTCCAAATTCAAGCTCAGCACTCCAGAAACAAAAAAAAAAAAACAAAAAAAATCTCCACCACATTTTGTAATCACGTAATGACTACACTAAACTTATTGAACTTACTTTTGCAGTATAAGAATTTGCCTAGTCTTTCAATTGCATAGCAGTGTACATAAATACTATTAGTATACTTCACCTTTGTCTTAGTATTAGTATTTGCTATTGTGTTTCTCATCCTAACCAAACATTATAAAATTGTTCAATATTGGGTTGATTAAGTGCACTTACTTCGTATACATTAATGTCATAATAATATTATAATAGAGTCTTAACTTCAACGATATTCATAATATGATTAAATTTATATTTTTTTGGTTGTTTATCAACACCAGAATATTTAAGTAACTTCTGGGTAGACTATTATTCGAAGCGAAATATTTGGCAGACTGCAGAAATAAGAGTAGGTCAAGAAATGGGTCCAGTAAATTTCGGAATTTAGCAAAAGTTGTCTTTTATTGTATTTCCTTTTTTTTAATAAAATGTGCAGAAAATATTGATTTGCTCCCCTATAGCTATAGAGAAGGTTGTGATTTTTTTTTACACCAACAGTAAATGCTTAAGTCTACAAATTGGTTTATATTTTTTTCGAGCAAAAATTCCATAATACATCAAGCAAAGAAATATAATACAAAACTTATTTTCATTACCTCACTTCAGTGCATTATGCTTAGCAACAAACCAAACGCGTTCCATTTAGGTTCGTAAGCACTTCCGGCCATTTTAAACATTTTTGTCTTGAATCAATTTGACTATAAGGTTGTTTTTGAAAAGCAATAGAATATAAACGAACGGTAAACAATATAGTATAAAACTCATATCATAAATCGACTAACAAATTTATTGTATAATACCCTCCCATTCCAATTCTCATTGTACAATTTGTTGTGTCTCTCACACATTTTAATTTCTACCGAAAAATGTTTCATGCCGTAATATTTTTTGTTCTTACCTGGATATCAGTGTTATTGAATTGATTCTAGAGAAAATACAACAATCATGATAAAGCTAAACAGATTTAAGAAAGTAAGTGAAAGTATTGATATTTGAATTTACAATTTGCTATGAAGAGAGATGTACGAAATTGCAATTTACAGTATCGGTGAAAAGTCTCTAATTATTATACATAAATACTCGTAAACAAAAATTACGTTTCTCTGAGAGACTTTTTTTTATTGTAAATAAAAGAATTTATGAAAACATTATACATACATGATACATACACTAAATACAAAATATGCTATTTTGACTAATGTGTCAAATACAAAGTTGATACATTATTTTCAACGTCACACACAGTGACACTGTTCTCTATTCTGTTCTCTAACATCAAACCTGTAGAGTTTGAAAATTATTAGAAATTACAATTAGAGGTTGTTTCCTCTAATTTAACATTGTAGTGCCTACCTAAAACTTGTACCAATTAATGTGCTATTGAATTTTGTTATAAAATTTAAAAATTGTTCAATTGTAGTGGCTTTTATTCTTTATAAGAATTATAATGTTTATTATCGAATATTCATCAATATTACTACATAGTTATTATAATTATGTACTTTATTTTAGTTGCGTTTCTTCTTCTTCAGAACAGGAGGGGATAGTCTAACATTCGTTACAAATCATATTCTGGATAGATGTTGCACGGACAATTTCCGTAAAATTTTAATGAAAAGCTAGGTTATCCTGTCCGCGTATTTCGAAATGCTTGTTCAGCTCGTCCCCACGTAGGTGACGAACTTGATCAGCTTTTCAAGTGGCAAATTACTTAGAAACCCTTATCGATTTCGTCCCCTGATAGTAGACGCATAGGGTTTCGAGTAAATTTTGCGTATAAAACAGTTTGAAACCCTTGTTCAGCTCGTCTCCACGTAAAGTAACGAGATATGTATTCGCTTTACTAGCGCTAAAAATAACAAAAGTCATGAAAGTAACGGTTATTATTTTCAGTTACAAGAGAGGGAAATATTTGTTGTGCGTATACATTACTAACGCAACGTATACATTAAACAAAGCAAGCACCAGCAGTATAGCAGTAAAAAAAAATAAATATAAAAAGATTGTGATTGGGTAGTTTATGCATAAGAATGACTGATCGATATTGTAACATCGCGTGGGGACGAGCTGAATAAGGGTTTCAAGCCGTTTTAGACAAAAAATGCACTCGAAATCCTATGCGAATTCGTCCACTATCAGGTGACGAAATCGATAATGGTTTCAGACGGTTTTAGCACTTGAAAAGCTGATCGATTTCGTCACCTACGTGGGGACGAGCTGAACAAGGTTTTCGATATACGCATCCTGTCCTGTTGTTCTCGACTCAAAAAACGCAGCTATTGTCATGTATAAAAATATTCAGCAGAAGTATATTACTTGTTAACTTTATCCATTGACTGTAATTGACTTAAAGATGTTATGAAATATTTTGTTTGTTAATTTATTCTTGTTTCCAATTGGATTTCTTATATTTATCAAACATTCGTTCATACTTATATAATAAATAAACCATAATGAATTTATTAGCGGAAAACACTCGTATCCATTTAATTAAGGTGAGTGACTTCTAATATGTATTATAGTACAGTGACAGAAATACAGTAACCAGAATAGATGTTAATTTTACTTTTTAATTTTGCAAATTTCAAAGTGTTACATGTAAAATGCATATTTTTCTACTAAAATTAGAGACGTTATATACTCTTACATACATTATTATATATTTTGATTTTCGTAGAAAGAATGAAACAGAGAGATTTAATGATAAAAAAAACACTTAATCTTATATATGTATATTGTTCTTTAAAAGAATAAAATATCTCTAATTACTATTGCTGTTTTCAAGTTGAATCAATTTAAAAATATAAAATAAATGATAATGATGAAGATAAATGGTGTGTTTTAATTGTTGACACTATTAGTCGGTTATTATGATTAATATTAATGTGTTATATGTTACTTCGTAGCCATATAAAATTCAAATTATTGCCAAAAATAGTTTTACAATTAAATAAAGATATACATAAGATATTACATCGCTCCTCATTTTGTAATGTAAATAAAATCCAATCGTCCTGTATAAAAGCCATTATGGCTTCTATGTTTTTCCTAGAACAACTCAAATATATAATTTTTTTGTCGATCTCATCGCCATTTCCGATAGATTTTTTCATCTAGAGCAGGGGTGTCCAGTGGCGATCCTAGGTAGGGGTCTTGGGGGTTCAAACCCCCTCCGAAATGAATTGATGCTACAATTATGATTATTTTCTTAATATAAGAGTATCAGTACTAGCTGAAATAACGGTGTTTTGACACATTGAGGACACATAGGGCTGAAATAGTGGCTGAAAACTTTCTCCTTACGTAGTGGGTTGAGGGGTTTTGGAAGCTTTGGTCATGTAGATTGAAATGCAGGTTGTTTCATATATGCAAAATCAACTACAACTGGTTGTTTGGGGCAGTTGCCTTAATCGCGCGGGACTTTTACCGTTTGATTACTTCTCATACAGCCAGAGCTCACCAGTTCGTGTAATTAAAAAATAGGGACATCAGTCGCTGACTTAGTTTTTTTTTTGAAGGTGTAAACTGATGGTATTTAGTTCTTATCACTGTAGTAATCTAATCAACAACAGGCACAATCTTGACCTTGCCTCGGGCTTGAATTATAATTCGACCTGTGCTGTGTTTTGCAAACTGTTATCCATTGTGTTTTTTAAAAGCCGTATCAGAACTTTTGTGTTCTATAACCTCATCTCGTTTCTATTTTTCTGGGGAATTACATTTTTTTCTCAAATGTAAATTTTGAATACAATTTGTATGTTTGTATTAGGGTATAACCACATGCTGCCAGTTCAACAACTCTCAAAAACCCCTCCCGAAATTTATTTCTGCGTACGCCCCTGGGGGTGTCAATCTTGATTTTTACGCGGGTCACATTGTTATGAAGGAGGATACATTCTTTCATGCCCTCTTTTATTTTCGTTGCGAAAAGAAGAAGCATTTCGGACGATGCAAAGATTCATCGCTACTTGAATAACATGGGATGACCCGATTTAGACACATACACAGGTGTACATTTTTGAGCTTGCTCACTTTCACAAATATCTTTGATTTGACTAACTTCGAATTATTATTGACATCTGTAAACGCCCGGCCAAATAAAAAAATGACTACTGACGTGGGCTGCCTTAGGCTACCGTTAGGACCTTTGGCGAGTTGCTTAAACCTGAGGGGAGTCTTGTCTACCATAGAGGATTTTTAGAAAAACATGACACACATTCGTGGTCACAGTGAGACTCTAACCCACGCACTGGCAATTCAGAGGTACCCGATTCGAAACCGAATGCCTGGTGTTTTGGGGGGAGTCAGTTGGTTGCTGTCGACGAGGATGGAAGAAAGTCAGTTAAGAACGAGACCGAGGCTAATTTCGGGCGCGTCCGAAATTTCAATTCCCGTCACATTTAAATGAAACTTAAGCTTCTTTTGCGTTAACAATTTCTACCGCAGCCCTATGGCGTGTTTCGATTCCATCTGTTCTTAAATGCGTTGAGGCTAATCCAGGAACACACTAGGATGCATTTTGGTTAAGATTCAAAAAGAAATAAAGTTTTTCTTACGAGAATCTAATATTTAGGGGTTGGTTTGTATGACAGCCCTATTAGGTAATGTGTCGATTCCATCCATTCCTAGATATGCTTTGAGGCTTTACTAGGAACACATTTGGGTGAAGTTTGGTTAAGATTGGTTCATAAAGAAAAAAAATTTTCTTGGAAGAAGCTAATTTGCAGGGGTTGGTTTGTATGACAGCCCTATGACGTAGTGTTCCGATTTCATCCGTTCCTGGATATTTTTTGAGGCATTACTGGGAACACATTTTGGTAAAGTTTGGTTAAGGTCGGATTAAAATAGAAAAAGTTTTCTTGTAAGAACTTGTTTTTAATGGATTGGCTTGTATGACAACCCCATTACGTAAGGTTCCGATTCCATCCGTTCCTAGATATGTTTTGAGGCTTTACTAGGAAGTGAAGTTTCGTTACGATTGGTACATAAAGAAAAAAGTTTTTCTTAGAAGAACCTAATTTTCAGGGGCAGCCCCATGATCCCATGGTCCAATTCCATTCGTTCCGCATATATACAGCGTAAACTAAAAAGAAACTTGTGTGCAAAATTTCACCCCGATAGCTTCAAAACTGAGGGACTAGTTTGCGTTTCAACCGACGGACAGACAGACGGACATCGCTCAATCGATTTCTCTCGTCACACTGATCAATAATAAAAAAATACCGGCGTACAGAGGGCTGCGCCCGCAATACGAGGGTTTTTTAGATTTTGGATACACACATTGTGAATAATTTTGCACATATATTTTATAGGTAATAAATAAGCATTATGCACAATATTAATGAAATGCTTCTCGTAAATCTATTTTTGGATTAGTCTAAATAAACGCGTCCCAGAATGAAAGGCGTTAGCTAACGCCTTTCATTCTGTAACACTTTTTAATTAGACCAATCCAAAAATAGATTTACTATGTATCATGGCTACACATATTAACTGGATATATTAGCTGTAACTCCGTTACCATTACTCCAAACTGGAAAAAAGCGACTGATATGAAATGTACCCATCGAGTTCTTTGATGTGAGTACCCATACGTCCATGTCCGATAAAAACTAAAAAAGTCGGCTTTTTAAAATCTCCGAGACACCCTGTTAGCTTTATTCTACCAACGTCTAAGTATTTCGTACTAAGGACTGTTACAATTCTACACATTCCTACCAAATTTCATAACGATCAGTTAGTGAACAAATTTTTAAATCTCCGGGACACCCTGTTATCTTTGCGCTACTAACTTCTAAGTATTTCGTGCCAAAGACAGTTACTATTCTACACATTCCTACTAAAATACATGACGATCGGTTAAGCCGTTCGCGAGGTATTTAGTGAACAAATTTGTAAATGTCCGGGACATCCTGTTATCTTTGCCATGGCAATTTTTATGTATTTCATGCCAAAGACTGTTACCATTCTACACATTCCTACCAAATTTCATGACGATCCGTTAAGCCGTTCGCGAGTTATTTAGTGAACAAATTTTAAAATGTCCGGGACACCCTGTTATTTTTGTCCTACCAACTTTTAAGTATTTCGTGCCAAAGACTGTTACCATTCTATACATTCCTACCAAATTTCATGACGATCGGTTAAGCCGTTCGCGAGTTATTTAGTGAACAGACAGACGGACGGACAAAATCGATTTCATAAGGGTTTTTTTGAAAAATCTAAAAAACCTAAGGGTTTTTTTGAAAAATCTAAAAAACCCTAAAAACTAACCCAAAGAAGTTAGAATCATAGTGACAATTAATTTATGTGAACCCTATGCTTTCCGTCCAGTCATTAGTGCGTTGCGTGCTATAGTGATAAATCCGCAAAGCAGTAAATGAAAATAGTAATTTGCAATTTGATTTCTAGATAGCCTGGCGGGAAATGCCCCTGATTGGAAGACGTATTGCGGGACCGCGCCATAAATCCACAGCGCGCAATCTTTTGTCCTTTTAGCGAAGTTATCCCGTCAAGCTGCTGAATACATCGGTCTGTGTAATTATTGAATATATGTTTTTGCCTTTTTTCTGATTTGTCCTTGTAAGTGTTATATAAAAAATGGTGTTCAGTCGTCGATGCCTTTTTCTTCTCAAATCTAACCTACTTTTAGGTAAATGAATCATTCTCGCACACGATTCAGCGGGATAATATTGAGATCCCGTCAAAAATTATAATGGACACAGTTAAACCATTCTTGCGAAGCATTTAATATTTCCAAGACATTGTGTTGTGCAAGAAACACCTCTAATTTCCTTATTTGTGGATAAAAATATAATCCCGCGTTTTACAAAAAATCCCGCTTTACACTATCCCGGCATTACTAAGTCCCGCCACTTGAAAATTCCGTTATTACGAAATTCCGCCAGTACAAAATCCCGCCACATCAAAAGCCCGCCAACTAAAAACAACAAAAAAATATTTCACTGTTAACAAATAGTCGGGATACCTACATAATCCCGAAATACCAAATCCCGCCTGTTCATAATCCGGCTTTTTACAAAAAATATGTTTTACATTATCCCGACGTAACTAAATCCCGCCACTTAAAAATCCCGCCAATATCAAATACCCCCATTTAAAATTCCGCGCACTAAAAACCCCGCTGTTTTAAAATCCCGCTAGTGCTAGTAGATTTAAAATAATCCCGTCAAAATACCCCCAAAAATTATTTTCATTGTTTAAAAAAATTAAAAGTTATGTTACTCCCAGCAGTTAATGCGATACTTTCTCTTAGCATAAATCCATCTGAATGTTTGCTTATTTCTTCGATCAAGATGATAATTTAGCCCCTACACAACAAGACTGCCATACAGGGGATACTTATGTCAGGACTACCGAAAGACCAGACCACCTATTTTTCAAATTAATTCACCTGTTCCTCATTATGTAAATATGGTGGCGCTTTTTAATATCCCGTCATAGAAGGTAAGTATTCTTTCATAAATCGCACGCGCGATTTTTGAATGCTTACTTTCTATCAGGGATTTGGAGCGACACTTTTTTCACTCCGCTCCGCTCCGACCAATTTGAAGCCGCTCCGCTCCGACTAAAAATTTTACAAAAATACATCAAAACTTCATTGTTCTTAGTAAATATTTATTATTTTCCGCGAATTCATAACTTCAACTTATATCTACTCAAGTATTATAGAAAATGACTTAATAGGTGCGCTTTATTCGATTAAGTACAGAACAGGATAGCACCAATTTCGTACAAATTTGAACATAAAATTGAGTTGTTCTAGATAGGGTGTCCGGAAACTAAACTATTGCATAAGCGCACCGAAATATGATTATTATTAATGTCATTTCCAGCAAAATAGGTGTACCGGGAATATCCCGAATTCTTAACTCCGTAGCTGCCAAAAAGCATTTAAAGATTTTACAAAAATGCTACCACTAAAACCTCCGTCGGGGAAAAAATGTATATGAGGTAAGATCACAAAATTTTGTCTTTGAAGCTTTTTTACATAGCGTAAGCTGCTTATCCGATTTTTAATGGGTTTATTCTTAGGAAAAATTGTTGGCCACGACCGAAAGAAAATATGTAGGTAGTATGAGTATCAAATTTTTGAAAAATCTTTAAATGTCTGTGGTAGCTGAAGAGTTAGTAATTCGGGCTTTTTTATACCCCTTTTGCTGGAAATATGCAATAGTTTCCGGACATCCCGTATAGAACGAGATCTGTAAAATTGTTATGACACTGTCCTGTACTCCATTCAATAAAACTCACCTAATAACTAATTTAAATTAAAAAGGGCGTTTCATTCATCGAGTACAGGACAGGACTTTTCTGCCATGGATGATCTTGAATTTCTTAATAATGAAGAGTGATGATTATGACTAAATGCGAAACTTTTTTTTATCACAATGAATTTCACGATAATCCGAAATTTTGCAAGTCTCTCAACGAATTCTTCGCCCTTAAATCGTCCAAAATCACCAAATCGTGCCATAAAATGAAAAATTTCGTCGCAAAAATTCATTTTTTTTTCTCGGAATATTTTTTATTTTTTACTTTGGAGCGGAGCGGAGCTACTTTCAAAGCAAAAATCGCTCCGCTCCAGCCCGCTCCGCTTTTTCGCTCCGAAATTTAAGGTCGCTCCGCATCGCTCCAAATCCTTAGGAATATTTGTTTATTTCTTCGATCAAGATGATAATTGAACCCCTACAGTATACAGGGGATATTTACGTCTCGACTGCCGAAAGACCAGATAACCTATTTTTCCCCACCTGGGCCGTAGGTTTCCGAGAATTAAGTATCCCAAGCGAGGAGACCCATTCTCTTCTTCTTCCTTGCCTCGTTCTTTATATGGCTCCATGGTGTCGCGTCGCACGGGCTGCGGTGTAGGAACATGCGTCCCTCGTTCTAGCGGTAATGTCTCAGCCTATTTCTACAGGCAGCTCTATCATGGATTGTGTCATCGCCGAGACCAATGCGTTGTTGTTGCTTTTTCATTTGACACATCCGGGTGTTCTTCGGTCTGCCTCTGGCCTTGGGTCCATCAAGTGGAACTTCCATTGATATCGCCTTCTTTGCGGAGTTCTCGGGCGGACGCCTTTCATCATGGCAATACCAATCCATTTGTCGGTCTTCCAGCTTTTTGGTGATTGGGTGGTCGATGGACAAGCTGCCTCGGATGTAGCTACTTCTGATATGCGTTACATTTTCATTTCGGTCGCCGTCATTTCCTTCGCGTAACCTTCATACATGGTCCAGCATTCAGATCCATACATGAGTGCGGGACGTACAACCGTTTTGTACAACTTGCCCTTTAGCTTCAGTGGCATTTTATTATCGCAGAAAACTCTAGACTTTTCTCGCCACTTCATCCACCCAACCTTTATGCGATGATATGATATCATCATCGCATGTAGCTCCTTTGTTTACCATCGAGCCAAGATACTTGAACTTGGGACAAGACTTCAGCTGCTCTTCTTTGATGTACATATCTGGTATATCGATGCATCGGCCAAAAGAAGAGATATTTCTAGGCCGTCAGTGATACGTGTTAATAAGTAGCACATTATGCTGTTGAAGAGAAATAAACTCAATACACTGCCCTGGTAAAACTCCGACATTCACCGGAAATTCTTCAGATTCATCAGCTGTGCATCTAACCTTAGTCGTAGCTCCATCACACATGTCTCTTATCATCCTGCCTCAGGGACATTAAGTGCTCTCAAGGCCAACCAAATCAGATCACGAGGTACTCTATCGAATGCCTTTTCCAAATCGATGAATGCAAGTGCAAGTCCATTCGTACTGCTCTATATTTTTCCATCGCAATATGAATGCACTGAATCGCATCGACTGTAGATCGATCTTCGACATAGCCGCATTAATTGTCATTCAACCGCACAATCGGTTGCAGACAACTCGCTCGTAGATCTTCAGTGTATGTTAACTTTATAGCCCTACAGTTGTTGAGTTTGCGTGAGTCTCCCATGTTCTTGTAGAATGGAAGAATAAAACTTTCCCTGAAAGGGTGAGGCATCGGTGGCCCACCTTTGATTTTGTTGAAGAGAACTGTGAGCTAAGCCCGAAATTTTCCATTTTCAACCAAAATTCCGCGGGTATTTTGTCCGGTTCGACTGCCTTTCCGCGTTTCATCCGATGCATTGTCTCCATCACCTCTTCCTCTGAGATATCTTCAATATTTGTGGTGTTCGACTCAACATCTTGAAAAACTACTCCAGAAAATTCTTCATTTAGAAGTTCATCCAAATACTCTGGCATCCTGCTACAGATTGCCGTATCGTCAACCAGCAGCATTCCTTTTGAGTCATCCGCGTACTTTTGCGCGTGTGCCTGTATTTCTCGAGCATCCCTTCTCTTTTGGGCTGCGGCCTTGAATATCATGGCAGCGTGTTTAAGCCTCTCGCACAATGACGGTACTTCGGTCGTAGTCTGAACTTTTAATTATTGTTTGTTTCAGCCTTCGCCTTTGCATGAGCTACCAGCTGCGTTACTTTCCTCCGGCATTGCATGTATTTTTCGCGAAGTTGAACCCGTTCGGTTTCAATGCTTGACTGGCATTCCTTGAATCGTCCATTCCTTGAATGCGATAGATTTGGCATGCATTGCTTCTTTAGTTTCGGCGTTCCACCACCATGTTTCTTTCTTCGTGTGGAGTGGACCTTTCGAAACTCCAAGCGCCTTTCCCGCCTCATCTACTGACATTTAAGCGAACTTATTCCACATTTGTGTTGGACTGTGCTCGAAGCTGTTGTGTTGTTTTGAAACCACTCCGTCATTTTATCAATGAATGGAGCTACTACAGGTTTAAAGTTTTCGTTTGTGAGATTGTGCCATTTGATTTTTTCAACTGGCTTGGGAGTTCTTCTATTTCTCCTCCTACTTTCAAAATAAATTCTGACGGTGTTGGCTAACCAAAGATTCAACCAGGATCACCTTGCAGTCTTTTACCCACCGTCTCATAAAATCTAAGCACAGATGGTAATCGATCTGCGTTTCTAGGAGACTCATTATTTTAACGGTAAATGTTGTGACGGGATATTAAAAAGTATCATATTGAAAAGCGGTATTGGCGGAATTTTGATTAGACGGGATTTAAATTGAGCGGGATTTTTAACTGGATAAGGTCGGGATTTTGAGAAACGGGAATTTTTGATGGGCGGGATATCGTAGCCAACCCGGAGTGGACTGGCTTTTAGGGGACTCACACTATGGACATGACTTATTAAACCGTGCATTTCGTTGATGGTTGTACCTTATTATACTGCTGGAAACAGATTATATGCTTTGAATGCTGCCGAAGAAAGCAGCGCAATGCATTTTAAATGGCTGACATGTTTTTCGCTGTTGCTGTTGAACAGCGTCTCGCGTCCAATCTGTTTCTAGCATAAGTCTCTCGGAACCTAAATGTGTTCCTTAATGAGGTACAAAAATTCTGTTTTCGCAAGGTTCCCATTCTATATGTATGTCGATCATATTGTCTAACCAACCCCCATTTCCTCCCTTTCTAACAATGTTTTTTGGTGCCGACAATTTAAACTGACGGAAAATCCTAATTGTTATGGGTTCTATTACATACTCCCATCCCGCATTGGTACGATCATGATGTTGAAAAAATTTAGATGATCCTCATTACTGAAAATGCGAGTTTTAAAGGCTTCGGATTATTGAATATATGAGGCGTTTTATTTGGAAGTGGTACAGGTCCATTTTTGACGAAAATGAGTTAATGCGACTTTTAAAAATATATCTAGGGACGCGGGAGCGTCCCGCCCGCCAAAGAAAAATAAAGAAATTTTAACAAATCAAAAGTGTGAAGCGACTAAGACTATGTTTACACGACGGAACAAGTACGGGTTTTCGGACCTCTGTAGCTCGCTCCCTGATTGGTCCTGAGTATTCAAATTCGGTATAGGTTGTCGCTCGCGCCGTCTTACGAAGTGTAGAAAATTTCAAAAAGATACGATGAAAAAGACCGGAGATATAAGAGTTTGAAATCAGGAATAAAAAAATAAAGCATTTCTTATTCTTCACGCCTCTCTTCATCCAAAAAGCTTTAATTACTTTATAAAAAAAAAAATTTCTCTTCGCATTTGTATGAGAATATCCTTTTCGGCAGCAATCAAAACAAGATCTGAAAACCTTTCCTAGGATTGGTGATTCTTAAAAATGTATGGATACGTTATAAAGTTAAAAACGACCTCTCGGCAGAAGCCACAGTGACTGGAAATATTGTTAATAATTTTGCTCGAATATATACTTGTTTAAAACTATTCGCGACTTAAGGCCGATTTTGTAAATATTCTAGAATTTGATTCATATTTGCCTTTCTAAATTCTTCTGACGAAAAAATTACTTAAGTTAATTTTTTAGCTTTATTCTATCAAAAAATTAATTGTGAATCTCAATAAGCGAGTCAAAGTTATTTCTGGAAAATTTGATTTAAATTTGGAAAAATAATTTGGTTCGAGTAATTCTAAGAATAAAAGATTTTTGAATGAATTAAATCTCTCTCGAATTTGCCCGAGAATGACGTATACAATCTCTCTAAACATCCTTCGCAAATTTTGTATCGGACCTTTTGAATTTCTAGATTTTTGCGGCGGTGGCTCATATTCTTCTGCTACTTTCGAATATGCATAAATTTTCAAACTTCTGAGAAAAGTCTTTTTCAAGCCAGTTCTCAAATCCAATAATTTGTTGGCTTGCATATGAACTATTTATAGCTTTACTCTGAATTATATTAAATTAAACATCGGTTTTGGAGAATATTTCTGAAAAAAATAAAATCTAATTATGTAAATTTTGATGTGTACGTATCGGAAGAGGTCAAGGAATTGCCATCCCAGTTCTCGGAATTATTTAAAATCGTATCAAAAACTATTATAATATCATCCTAGTCTTCAAATATAACGTTAATAATTCGAAAATGATAATGCCAACGCGTTTTGGAAACAAGTGGTAATCGGCGCTTAGCTATAGATGAAAAAAGTAAGTGGATGTACTGAAAAAAGTAGCTATCTCGTTTATGCACGCAAAAAAAAGCTTAATTTCTGGAATCAATTCAACCGTTTTAGACAAAACCAAATTTAGTGAATGAGCATAGCATGGAACGATCAATGCGGGCTCATATCTTTCGCGAGTTAGAGATTGAACTCCGCGGATTTGATAACTCATTACTGCTGCGCCATCGTAGCATTGTGCATTTAGCTTATTACCGACATAATTTAAAATCCTTTGAAAATATGAGAAGTTATTGCCTTACGGTTGGCACTTATATCATAGAATCCGATAAAGGAAGCTCTTGCTCTGCGAGATGAATCACTGTATCGATTAAACGTTTCAAAATATTCCGATTACGGTCAACTTTTTCGTTATGTAATCTAATCAATAATGCCGCCTGGTAATTTAGCATAAGCTATATTCTTTGCGATCCGAAGAGATCTAACTTAATTAACGACTGAAGATGTGTTTCCAAACTAGCGTGCTTTACAGCTGAACCCGTTAAATATTTAAATGCTAAGTCCGGATTTATTCCAAACAGATTTCTCGTTCGTGAACAAAAGACACGGCCAACAAAATAATTTATTTAATTTACAACTTCCGGTAAGCCAAATGTACTTTTCATATGTTTCAAAATTAAATTTCCGTGTAACGCTTTTTTGTTAACATTCAAAATGAATTTTAAATTTTGACCACCCACATTGAACGATCCTCCTTTCTTAGCGAATAAAAGGGTCGAAAATTCCGATGTTATTAAAAAATCTGCCGCACAGCACAACTCCGACATAATTTGAAGAGAAAACTACAAACTTTTCCCAAAAAACACACAAAGTTGAACATTTTTTTTAATTTCCACAAAAAGTCACCTGTAGTCAACTGATTTCTTCTGGAAAATGTAACTGAAGTTTATATTTTCCTCTCAACATGCATTAACCGTCTACTATCCATATTCAATCCACACGCAACATGTAAGTCAATCAACACCAATTCTGCTTGAGTGCGCTCATATAAATTCGCACATAAAACAAACAAAAAATATTCGCCCATCATATGAACCGACTCAAGCATCTGGAATCAACATGTTCCTCTGCTCACTGCATCATGTACGTGTACATGAAATATGATATGATAGATACATTCGCCAAGTCCGTACACATGCTGCAAACAAGTTTGGTTCGATTATGTGCGGCATGGTGTTCGTTTTAGTTTTTGCATGTACGTACATACATACTTCGCGGGGTTTTCGGAATAAATCGTCACGAGGAGAAAATGTTGTCAAAAATGATATTTGGTGATGTCGGTGATAATGAATCTGGAGTTTTTCCTAGTCAAGCAGTTATGGAATTGCTTATTATGAATGCACGTCGCTGGCCATAGGCTATCGTTTGCTCAGATCCGTGAAGTAGAAAAAAAGATACAGCGGAAAATGTGAAGAAATGCATAGAGTTTCTCGCTTAAATCTTTTTATAGGTTTTAAAGGAAGCATTTTGCAAAAGTCGGGGATAGGCCCGAAAAATGCCTAGAAAAGAATCGTATAGTTTTCTGATTTCGCAGGACTATTTCGAACAATCCCTTGTAAATGCTCTCCGAAGTTTTCAGTTGTAAAGCGGCTGCAAGAGCGGCGGCAAGGGGTCAAAGTTCCAGTTTTAATTCGTCTCTTATGCGAGTACGTACATATTACTATAATATCCTCTTCGGACCCAACGTACACATATGTGTACAAATATTTCTTACTGTTAATTTTCATGATAGAATATTTGTTTTTCTTATAACCATGTTTTTTCAATTCTCTAACAATTATTGCGTGTTATCAAAACAGTTATAACGTCTAGACTTCGATAAAAATTGAAGGAATGCAAATTATTTCATTGCAGTTCATTGCGACTTGACCGACAGCCGCTCTCTCTTCCGATTTCCGTTACTAAATTAACGTTGATGACAAATATCGCAATATTTCAAATCAGAAATTAAAGTTGACTAGTTCCTTGTTGTCCGTAAATTGTTTTCACATCGATTGGTCTTTTATTGTTTAAATAACGGTGATTGAAAAAGGTTTGTACACATATGTGCACATTAGGTCTCAA
The DNA here is from genome assembly GCA_949715475.1 of Microchrysa polita. Taxonomy (NCBI): domain Eukaryota; kingdom Metazoa; phylum Arthropoda; class Insecta; order Diptera; family Stratiomyidae; genus Microchrysa; species Microchrysa polita. Next base: position 56,587,225 of record OX454415.1, read on the forward strand.
TACCATAAATGAGATTACATTATCTTGTACAGAAATGCACATTGATTCTTAGCAATTGTACCAGATATGATTTTTATTTGGTTGTACAGTAAAACCCCATTGGTTCTGGCCCCTATCCGGACACATAGAAGTCCGGATGCGGATTTTTTTTTCTTACGCGAAGCTTGAAATTATAAAAAAATAATTTTCATTAATTCAATTCATTAATAAATGGGTACAATTACCCGGATTCTGGATGCACAGGAAGAACTAGAGCTCTTTGTGTTAGTTGTAGTGTCTTCCTGTGTGTTCTGAAAGATCGCAACTGCTTTTTGAATTTTCATAAGGAATGAATTCAAATTCTTACTTTTGCATCATTGAATTTCGTTTGTTATTATTTATTTGTTTTTTGAATAATAATGTTATTTTAATATTTTTGTATAAAACTACATTGAAATATATATTTTAAATGTAATTCCCAGCTTTTTTCCTAACTACGTAACATTTGCAGGATGTCGCTATGTGCGCCTACAGACCTAATGTACACATATGTGTACAAATTATATCTAATTATCTAGAATAGCTAAATTTTTCAAATCTTTTAAACTTATCTCAGAATACATATCTAAGCACCCTAAGTACGTTTTTACAAAGTTTTTGCAAATAATGTGCTCTCGGGACCGAAGAGGATTGGATGAACAAATAACATCCCGATGATTCTCAAGCTTCTAGCGAACGGTAGCGGTTCACACAACACACACACCTCAGGTTACGAAGGAGGCTAAGGTTATCAACGGCACAAAGGTTACCAAGAGGGTTATTATTGTTATTATTGTTCTCAAACAAAGTCGTGATAATAGGGCAGTGAATATCGTCTTCATTTCAAGAAAATAAACGCATTCATTTATTGTTATGTTAAATGATTTTGTAAATTGAAAACTGCAAAAAATATGATATCTCACAAAAACAACTCTGTTGTAAAAGATTTCCGCCAAAGAAAAAGTTGTCAGCCGCAAAAAGGATTGATATAAATACAATCCCGCCAAGATGCTCGCATGGATATGCATTCAAAAGTGATTGAATTAGATAGTAGTTTCCACCAAACCAGCATGGTGCGGAAGCGGTACGCGTCAGAATTTGTGAAATAATTTCCGCCGCGGTAGACCACGTTGAATTTGCAAATTCATGTGAAGTCTGTGTTGCGTGTACAGCTTACCGCACCCGCGCTGGTTTGGTGGAAGCTAATTTCTTGCAAAGCTGTTTGGTGGGGAGCTTGATAGGGGTAATTGCAGTAGAAACCCAATCTTATGAAAATTACGACAGGACTTTATTGTATAAAACAGGGAAAAATCTCTATACGAAGGAAAGTAAAAAAAGTTTGTAAAATACATTTTATTTACAAGGCTGGAATATTCGAGATTAAATCCGATCAAGAAAAGAACATAGCAGCAAATAGCACCCTCGTCTAGCTCCCCGCCAATAAGCGTTGAAAGAAATTAGCTTCTACCTAACTAGCGCCAACGCCATCTAGATACATCAAGGCCGTAACTCAGCCGTTCCATGCCGTCATAGTTTGCCTACTAAGTTTTGGATTTACACGAAGAAACAACAACAACAAGCATATGACGTCATTAAAAGTAACAACAAAACAGTGCAAACAGTAGGCGAAAAATTTCTACATTGCGGCCTTAATATAGAGACGGCGGTGCTAGCGCGGGTGCGGTACGCGGTACACACAACACAGACTTCACATGAATTTGCAAATTCAGCGTGGTCTACCGCGGCGGAAATTATTTCACAAATTCTGACGCGTACCGCTTCCGCACCATGCTGGTTTGGTGGAAACTACTAACTAATTCAATCACTTTTGAATGCATATCCATGCGAGCATCTTGGCGGGATTGTATTTATATCAATCCTTTTTGCGGCTGACAACTTTTTCTTTGGCGGAAAGCTATTACAACAGAGTTGTTTTTGTGAGATCATTAAGATACACTAACTATAACTAAAATATCATAACAATCCATGCTCAATAACATGCCGAAATAATGAGTGCACGTTTACTGATAAATCGAATGGCTAATATGTTTTATTCGAAAATTATACCACTTTCGATAATAACACTAGAAAGCTGCCGCCATTTCTTTTGTTTTATGATTTGAACTTTTTATTTTATTGAGGGCTATGGGCATAATTTTGGGAGCTAATTTTTTAACTGATATTTTTAACGTTTTTGGGAAACAATAAGTAAGTAGTTAATTTCCCTACACTGCAGGCTGAGCGACGCGACGCCATGGAGCGGTGTAAGAAGAAGTATGTAATTTAGTTGCTATTTTGTAAGGAACATTTTTAAGATCAAGATTCAAAGGATAAAAGTGGACCCTAACAAATTATACACATTTTAAAAGATCATGTTACTGAAAATGTCAAGCCACTGCGTGTGTCTAAGTCCATGCACTCAGAGAAATATTCACTCATATCGAACGAAATATATTTAATTCAAACGATTTGCGCTTTTGATTTGGCTCCACAAGCAAATGCGTTTAATTCTAACGAGTGGCGTTTCTTTCAAAAGCATTATGAGTTGTAAAAAAGCGTTTGAATTAAAAGCATTTGCGTTTACCTGGAAAGAAGAAGCCAGTCGATTTAAACGTATTCTTCATTGAAATAAACACTTATTCTTTGATTGTAAACGGGTAACACATTTTGAATAAATGAAAGGCAATTGTATCAAACGTCTCCGTTTTTATATTGAACATTTTTGTTATTTAAATTAAACGAAGCATTCTTTTTAAAGAAACGGTATGTATTTCGAAAGTAACGAATCCCGTTTTCATTTCATAGAAATTACCCCATTCAAAATAATTGAGTTTTAAATGGAACTAAAAGCAAACTCTGTTAAAATAAAATAAAACTACTCACTGTTACCTGGTTTGGCAAATCAATAAAAAATAAAACTTATGAAAACTTCAGAAAATATGATTAATATATTTCACTTTTATTTTAACACCCGCTAAACTTAAATTGCACGTGTGCAAGCGTCCAGTCCTCCAGATGAATGCAAAAGAACATTCTCAAAAATACTTCTAAACATCGATTCTAATGACATACGCGTTTGTTGTTAGACACTACACACTTGTTTGGAATGAATATGAACACGCGAGACGCATCAGACCGGCCAGAAGTAATTACTAACAACTGTTGTACTACATTGAAGCAAATGATATTTTGGCATCGCGTCCTTTGTTGTAGAAAGAGAATGTATTTTATCAATGCACAAATTGACTTACACGCATTTATGGCAAAAAACGAGTTAGGGATGTAGGTATGTGTATTTGTTACGCAAAGGAATGTATACACATTACTATGTAATGCGGAATCTTTTGATTTAAACGACCGGCGTTTGGGGTTTAGCTGCTCTTTTGTTTTAAACGAATTTCTCTTAGCGTAAATGAGAACTCGTTAAAATCAAACGAGATTTTTCAAACGAATACTGCGTTCAATTTAAATGTGGAGCTTTTAATATGAATGTGCATTTTTTTCTCTGAGTGGTGCACTCCTTTAGTAGACTTCTGCATTTTTTTGGATGCAGAAGTTGAAATGCATGCATTTGGCATATTAGTTTTGGATATCGTTCCCTAAATTAGGGTTGAACTTTTAGTTATGGGTTATGGTCCGGCACATCTCCTGGATAGGGGAAAATATTTAGCTCTTCTTTGCCAGGAATGTCGTAGCGCTTTCCTCTTTGCAGCAACAGAATAAATTATCCAGAGCATTGAGAGAAATACCTCAAAATTAAAAATTGTAACAAACAGAAAACAAAAAACAAAGTAGCAACCCACTGTTGTCAAAATTATGATAAGTTAGCCAATCAATCCCCTGAGTTCGGAGATACATATGTTATGTAAAATCAAATAGCTGAGATTACCTGACCTACAATGACCTACAATAATTCAATCACTAATTTTCCGAGCTCTGGGCTATAATCAGCTCTAAAAGCAACATAATGGTTGCAGCAAAACATGACAATGGACTTGTACCACTTTCAAATAGAACGGATCATTCGATGATAGATATGATTATAACCATGTTGTTATCCGTGACTTTTATGAGTCGAGAAGAGTATTTTCCACTCTACAGACCACTTTTTTTCACCGTGCTAATCGCTGCAACTCGACTGTTTTCTAGTGGGTAGACAAACTCTGGTTTACTTAACCCTAGAAGGTTATGCTTATTTTTAGTACGGAAAGGTCATGCTTCGTCGAATCGGCGACGCTTAACTTTTGACACCTCATACAAATCACCCTTTCGGAAATTTTTTATAAAATTTGACAGATTTTCAATCCTTAGATTATTTAGAATGGAAAAACATCGATTTTGACTAATTTTGTAAGGAAATTGATTTACAGATCAAATTTTATCAATTCAATGTTATTTGGCCGGAAATATAAAACATTAAATTTAAAAATGAGATAAATAAAAACTTAACGTTGATATAATTCAAAAAAATGTGCTCGAATCATAAAACATAATGCTAAACTTAATAGGAAATTGGGTTTAATGAACCAGAAGCTCTTTTATATATAAGAGGCACAGAGATCCATTTTGGGATTTTCCTTCACTTGGCCTATTCGACTTTTTAGAGTATATTCTAGAATTATTAACAATAAATTTAGGAATTTCTTCTCCCCGAGTTCTCTTGATTAATTCTAGTGCTATGTATGATGTCTGATTTTGACATTGAGTGCCTTGGAGGCGATTTTTATGAGTTCGAAATTCAATCTTTCTAAAATGAGGAACAATTTTGACCCATTTTCCTGATTTTTCCTACTTTTGTCATATTAAATATTTTTTTCATTATTTTTTCAAAAATAGGTCCCACAATTCAAAAAGAAAATATACAGTGCTAGAAAAAAATTGAAGTTAAAAGTTGGCCAATATTTTAGCGAAATTGATTCATTGCCTCAATTAAGACGCAATTAAGAGATTATTTCACGAAAAATTCTCTACCTGCATTTTCAGGTACGATTTTGAAAAAAAAAGTGAAGACGGAAATTTTTTACCTGAAAAAAAGTTGTTCGGCAAAAATATAGTAAACTGATTTGATTTTTTTTTTAATATTTTTATTGGTTTTTAGAGCTTTGTACCTAACAATTAATATTTAGTTGGGCCACCTATGGCGTTAATTACGGCTAAACACCTCCGATTTATCGATTAGGACAAATTTCTCCACGTTGTGGTCGGAATTGACCCCCAAGTTTCAATTATGTATTAGTCTTTTTAATGCCTGAATTGAGTCTGGGCGCTTCCTAGCCACTTCCAGCTTCATGATACTCCAGATATTCTCGATTGGATTCAAGTCGGGGCTGTATGGAGGCCAATCCAAGACGTTGATATTGTTCTCCTGGAAGTACCTCTTCACCTGTAAAATAAAAAAAGGATAATTTTGTTGGATCAATTTCACTTAATACTTACATCTTTGGCAGTGTGACATGGTGCATTATTATCCTGTTGGAAGATAAATCTCACGGTATCCCCAAACAATTCTAGAGCGCATGGTTCCAATTGGTTCTCCAAGACTTCTAAATATACCGAAGCTGTCCCTTTGAATTTAGGAAGGTGATTCTACCCCTTTCATCGCCGGAAAAACATCCCCACACCATGACTATTTCAGATTTCGGAGGAAGTATTCGCAGACACTCGTCGTTTAATCTTGCTCCGGCCGCACAAGAATTCGACCATCGCCTAAATGGAGCTTGAACCGAAAATAGTATCCTGTTCCACATCTCCTGAGTCTAAGAAGCATGCTCCTGGGCCCATTTCAATCGTTTCTGCCTGACTCGTAACGGAAGATCTGGTTTATGGACTGGCTTTAACGCACGTAAACCAGCTTTGACAAGCCTATTTCTTACCAGTCTGGACGAAATTTGATTTCCAGTTGCTCGAACTAGGTCGTTTCTAATATCGGCTGAAGTCTTGAAACGGTTCTGACGGCTTTGCAAAACTATGAAGCGATCATCCAATGGAGTAGTTTTCCTTTGTCGTCCAGAGCCTTTCTTCCGCTCGCTAGTGCCCCTTACTCGAAACGTCTTTAATATATCCACGCCACGGTCCTTTTAGCAACACCCAGCCTTTCACCTATTTCACGTGTAGTCAGATTTTCATGCGCCAAAACCAAAATATTGCTTTTTATTTTCGCACTAACTTTTCCCATTTTGTTAGACAAGCTACACTTTCTTCCTTATCACGCTATTTCCGCTTGACAAATGACTATTCATCTACACCTTTTTACAATTTATGGATAGTGTACTCATCATTTGTTATTACCAAAGCCAATAAAACCTTATTGCCCTAATTACTTGCAAGACTTTTAGCATAAAAAGTTAAAAATGACCATAAAATGCTTTGCCCAATTTTTTTTCCAGCACAGCTAGATGTATGGACACAGACGCCAATTTCCAAAAATTTAACTTACTCTGCTTACCTCGACTCGCTGCAATGTACCCGGCAAGTACATCGGCACGGTGAGTGCTGTGCGAAAAATCAACTCAAAATAAGAAAATTGTCAAGAAAAACGGGATAAATGTGATGATGCGTAGTCGATTCGACGAAGCATGACCTTCCAGGGTTAAACCAGTTATGTACTCGAATGGGGTGAACAATTTTCATTTTTCACAATGGAAAATTATATTCTACTCCACCATTTATTCGACTATGATGTAGACCGCGATTTACATTTTTTTTTTAAATTGATTAACTTATGGGAACCTACTATCGGATATTTAGGGGACTCCCAGTGAGCAATCTGCTCTATCACGGACACAAACCATTTCCTATTCACAATAGTCGAATGCTCCGATTACATAATCAGCTGTGTTTATTTCCCATATGATCGGTTAGGGTAGCTGCAAAACCATCTTTATACAAAGCCCGGAAGCAGAACACGTTCATATACTTAAGCGCCAAATCATAGGCCTGTTCAGATCGAAAATTTACATTGCGGTAAAGGCAAATCGGGTTGGGTCGCGACAAACTTTACACGAAAAGTATTGGTTCCCGGTCGATTTTCGTCGCGAAAAGTGGAATGTGTCGTGAATTAAAGTGTCTAGAATGCAGTGAAAGAACAAAATCCCGACAAAAAGTGAATTTTCCACATGTTTTCGCGATTTTTATCAGAGCAGACACGGTTTTTTTACATGCGCTGTGCTTGTGTTAGTGCATCGTGCAACGTATATACGACATGTTCATAGGCTCGTTTTGTGTGCATGTATTGCTGCTTCCCGGCTTCTTGTGAAGGTGGTTTTGGTAGCTGTCATCACAATTGCATTTACTATTTCGTTCGCTTTGGCCCCCAAAGACGAGCCGAACCATATCTTATCAAAACGGCATGTTGCTTCTTCGCTGCTCTTATCTTCAATAAACACCGCAGTCCACTCGCTATCGGTACGAGGGTACGAGAGGCAACCGAACAAATATTTTTCAGTTCTACTTTCCATTTCGTCAAGTGCAGTTCGTGTCCTAGGTGGAGTAAGGTGTCATTTACAATGCTGCGAACAAGTATTGGTCAATTGCATCGTCAGTTGGGCAGCGGATTGAGAGGTAAGAGATAACCAATCAGCAGTAAATTATTGTTTATTATATTTCTATTGGGAGTTTCTTAATAATAAATATTTTTTAGCCTTCGCCTCAAAATCATCTTCCTCAAAACGTAAGTACATACATTTGCGAATTTTCCACTATTATGTATTTTTCATTAATTCCCGAGATAAGATATGATACGACAACGATGTGATTTGATGGCATAGTAGCAGAGATTTTTATTTTTCCTGATATGTGAGCTGTGTACAATGTTTATTTATGGCTCCAACTTATCAACATTATAATTTTTCATTGTGGGGTTTTGACGGATTGCTGATAGCAAAATTGTCTCTTGTCTTTTAGCTGTTTTCAATTGGGAAGATCCACTCAACTTAGAATCACAATTGACGGAAGATGAAATCGCTATTCGGGACTCATTTCGTGCGTACTGTACGGAGAAGTTATTGCCACGAGTGATCACAGCTAATAGAGATGAAGGTGAGTTTATTAGTGTTCAAAATTAATATAGTCTTAGGTTTATGAAATAAAAATTTAAGATTATTTTGTTAAACACATTTACGATTTGAAATAATACGAAATTCACCTAGTGTGCTCCTCGCTTTGGAGTCGAATAAAGAACGCGATAATCATTCAAAAATATGGAAATGCAGATTAGATTCGTTATTTTAAATTAATGAATGATTATGCTCAATCACAAATTTATGAGAAAAATAAAATATAGTATGGATGCTTTCCATTGCATGGCGTGATCGTACATAAGCAGCCAAAGTTGATTGATACTGTTGTCTATTTTTTAATCTAAATGGTAGTAATATCTTAAAATTTACATTTCAGTTTTCGAACGAGCAATTCTCGAAGAAATCGGCGAACTAGGCGCCTTAGGATGTACAATCAAGGGATATGGCTGCGCTGGAGTCTCGAACGTTGCTTACGGTCTTCTTACTCGGGAAGTAGAACGGGTCGACTCAGCATATAGATCAGCCGTTAGTGTACAGAGCTCACTCTGCATGGGAGCTATTTACGACTTTGGCAGCGATCAGCAAAAAGAAAAATATCTTCCAGACATGGGTAAGCCATTTTAACCTACAACATTAGACAACTGCTTCACCATTTTCTCTTATTAATTTTAGCGAAAGGAAAAATTATCGGCTGCTTCGGCCTTACAGAACCAAATCACGGAAGTGATCCGAATGGAATGGAAACTCGCGCCAAATACGACAGTGCCTCAAAAACATACATCCTCAATGGTAGCAAAACATGGATTACCAGTTCACCGATTGCCGACATTTGCATAGTATGGGCCAAATGCGATGATGGAAAAGTTCGAGGTTTCTTGATTGATAGAAAAGAAACTCCCAAGGGTCTGTCCACACCTCGCATTAAAGGCAAATTCTCATTGCGTGCTTCGCCAACCGGCATGATATTAATGGATGATTTGCGTATTCCCGAAGAAAATGTGCTTCCAAAGGTGGAAGGTTTCCGTGGGCCGTTCACTTGTTTGAACAATGCTCGCTATGGTATAGCGTGGGGTGCATTAGGAGCAGCCGAAGCATGTTATGCTATCGCACGACAATACACTTTGGATCGGAAACAATTCAATCGGCCACTGGCCGCCAATCAGCTGATTCAAAAGAAACTGGCTGATATGGCGACGGAAATCTCGTTAGGTTTGCAAGCTTGTGTGCATGTTGGACGCTTGAAGGATGAAGGAAAACTCACAAATGAAATGGTTTCGATGATAAAGCGAAATAATGCTGGTAAATCGTTGGATATTGCACGAACGGCTCGAGATATGTTGGGTGGTAACGGTATTGCCGATGAATATCATGTTATTCGACATGTTATGAATTTGGAAGCTGTCAACACGTATGAGGGAACTCATGATATTCATGCGTTGATTTTGGGTCGTGCTATTACGGGCATTGGTGCATTTTCATAGTACTTAGGGACAATTGTTATTGTGCATTTAATGTGTCAATGTTTTTTGTATAAATTGTAAATATATTTTACATACGGGTAATATGTTCCCTGCTTCCTTCCTTTTCATTTAATGAACTTCTAAAATTTTAAATAAAGTGTGGATTGTTTGTATAGCATTTAAAAGAGTATCTCACCTTTTAGGGGGACCTTAGCAGTTCTTCGTCTTGGATATTTATTTTTCGTGATTTATAGTATAAGGGGATTAAATCACATTGTGTCCATTGCACCGGCTCTTTCCGGAAAGGTTCATGAGCTATGGTAACGCTAGCTAGATGCGAGGAATAACGTGTGTTCCCCATCACTTTGGCTTAATTAACAAATTAAAATTATACTTTTGCTTCATGTGTAACATAATGTGGAATGCCATACGAGGGAGGGTAGGGTAAGTGCCGCTCGTGTCGACAAAAAAAAAACGAAAAGTTCACCCTATGAAAACCGATCTCGTAATCTTCCTACAACTGAAGTAATTACTGAGAGAAGCTGCTAAGCCCTAAATCTAACCTCTAGGCCGATCCGCTTAACCAATATTTAGGGTTAAGGACTCTCTCGCTGAAAAGCGGACTGGTTTCACCTCCAGTCCTTCTAGTTTAAAGCCATGCCGACTGATGAATTTTAACTGATATATTTGGATCAACTGGATTTCGTACAGACTCCGATTTTCGTACCAAAATGTTCTAAATAAATTTTGATCACGCTTAAATCATACTTGGCACATCATTTTTAAGAAAAATAATATTATCTATGAAGTGGGTGTGTCGCCTGGTTAATGTTATAGATCGGTTATTGTTATAGATTTATCTTTGAACAAATGGTATAAAAATAAGCAGGGACCACTGCATTTAACATTAGCATAATCGCGTTCAAGAATGAATGCTTTTCTTCAAGAGCGTAGGCATCTCAAGTTTCAATTGTCAAAATGAAGAAGATGAACGAAAATTGAAAGTGTCTAGACAGGCACAATAACCAATAAGTATATTCTCCTTCTTCGATAGCCCGACGTCGGGCCTTGGCCGCCTGGATTGAAAACCTCCAATTGTCGCGGTCACGCGACCTTGTCCTCCAATTCCGAAAGCCTAGCATCTGGTGGGCGTCCTCACATACAGAATGCTCCCATCGGGCTCTCGGTTGTCCACGCAGAACCTTTCGCTCGAATGTGTCCGACAGGTGTTCAGAGTTTTGGGTTAGGGTCCATGCCTCGCAGCCATAGCATAGAACAGGTCGGATGATGGTTTCATACACGTGGAGCTTCGTGGTCCTGTGCACCAGCTTTGAATTCATAATTTGGAGGACCGCAAAGTAACACTTATTAGCTAGTTGTATCCGTCGCTTTATTTCATCTGTTTCGTTAGCGTCTTTTGACAAATTGCAACCCAGGTAAGTGAAGTTGTCTACATATTCTATATTGAGGTCCCCCACTGTGATGCTTGAATTTACTGGCGTTCTAGTTTTTGATTGCATCATGACCTTGGTTTTAGACTCGTTGAAATGTAGCCCAACTTCTTCGGCGGCGTTATTGAGATTATGCAGAAAGCTTTCGGCATCACCCAATCTTCGAGACATGATGTTGATGTCGTCGGCGTAGGCTACTAGTTGAGTCGATTTAATGAGTAGTGTTCCGCTGCTGTCCAAATTCATGGCTCGAATGACATACTCCAGAGCCAGGTTGAAGAGCGTCGGCGCCAGCCCGTCGCCTTGCTTGAGTCCAGTACGAGTTTCAAATAGGTCAGTGAAACTGGCTGATATGGCGACGGAAATCTCGTTAGGTTTGCAAGCTTGTGTGCATGTTGGACGCTTGAAGGATGAAGGAAAACTCACAAATGAAATGGTTTCGATGATAAAGCGAAATAATGCTGGTAAATCGTTGGATATTGCACGAACGGCTCGAGATATGTTGGGTGGTAACGGTATTGCCGATGAATATCATGTTATTCGACATGTTATGAATTTGGAAGCTGTCAACACGTATGAGGGAACTCATGATATTCATGCGTTGATTTTGGGTCGTGCTATTACGGGCATTGGTGCATTTTCATAGTACTTAGGGACAATTGTTATTGTGCATTTAATGTGTCAATGTTTTTTGTATAAATTGTAAATATATTTTACATACGGGTAATATGTTCCCTGCTTCCTTCCTTTTCATTTAATGAACTTCTAAAATTTTAAATAAAGTGTGGATTGTTTGTATAGCATTTAAAAGAGTATCTCACCTTTTAGGGGGACCTTAGCAGTTCTTCGTCTTGGATATTTATTTTTCGTGATTTATAGTATAAGGGGATTAAATCACATTGTGTCCATTGCACCGGCTCTTTCCGGAAAGGTTCATGAGCTATGGTAACGCTAGCTAGATGCGAGGAATAACGTGTGTTCAGAGTTTTGGGTTAGGGTCCATGCCTCGCAGCCATAGCATAGAACAGGTCGGATGATGGTTTCATACACGTGGAGCTTCGTGGTCCTGTGCACCAGCTTTGAATTCATAATTTGGAGGACCGCAAAGTAACACTTATTAGCTAGTTGTATCCGTCGCTTTATTTCATCTGTTTCGTTAGCGTCTTTTGACAAATTGCAACCCAGGTAAGTGAAGTTGTCTACATATTCTATATTGAGGTCCCCCACTGTGATGCTTGAATTTACTGGCGTTCTAGTTTTTGATTGCATCATGACCTTGGTTTTAGACTCGTTGAAATGTAGCCCAACTTCTTCGGCGGCGTTATTGAGATTATGCAGAAAGCTTTCGGCATCACCCAATCTTCGAGACATGATGTTGATGTCGTCGGCGTAGGCTACTAGTTGAGTCGATTTAATGAGTAGTGTTCCGCTGCTGTCCAAATTCATGGCTCGAATGACATACTCCAGAGCCAGGTTGAAGAGCGTCGGCGCCAGCCCGTCGCCTTGCTTGAGTCCAGTACGAGTTTCAAATAGGTCAGTGAGTCTGTTCTGAACTCTGACCTGCGAGACGGTATTAGTCATCGTCATCCTTATGAGTCGCACTAGCTTAGCCGGTATTCCAAAATGCAGCAAAATGTTGTACAGTACGCTTCGATCGATACTGTCGTATGCCTGCTTGAAGTCAACAAATATTTGGTATACGTCGATGTTGTATTCCCAGCACTTCTGGAGTAAAAGCTTCACTGTAAAAAGCTGATCTGTCGTCGAACGACCAGGTCTAAAGCCGCCTTGGTACTCGCCAATGATTTCTTCTGCGTACGGATTAATTCTATTTTCCAGAATCTTAGATAAAATCTTATAAGTCGTACAAACTAGTGAGATGCCTCTGTAGTTCTCACATTTCAACTTATCCCCTTTTTTGTGGATTGGGCAAATGATACTTTTACTTTCGTTATTATAAGTATATTGCAAAGTTTAAAAAGACTTGCATCCAAAAGTATTCTTCGCGCTTTTAATGAACGCAAAAGCAGACGATCGGGGTAGGTATGCCAAATTTATGAAAAAGTGTACGGGTAAAACTTCTTTGTTCAGCCTCAATGTCGACGGTGTGTGTTATTTGACTGTAAGGAGCCCAGACTACACTTGCGTACTCAAGAATGCTACGAACCAGAGACGGAGAGCTGATTGAATGCAATAGAATTGGGAGAACTGCGTAGCACAAAACCGGCAAGTTTGGATGCCCGATTCGCGATGTTCTCGTAGTGACCGCTAAAATTCAATATGCTGTCGGATTTTACCCCTAAATCATCAAATGAATTCACCCTTTTAATAGACACATTGTTAATAGTGTAGGGGAAAAGCAAAGGGGAAGGCTTAGGAGAAAATATCATATAAAAGCATTTAGACAAGCTTAGCCGGAGGCCGTTTAGGTCGCACCAGGGCGAAAGTGAATTAAGTGCAGATTGCAGTTGTAGACAGTCAGTAATAGAAGAAACCGGAAGGTAACACTTAAGGTCAGCAGCAAACATTTTGGCAACAAATTCTGTGATCTCGAGTAAGTTCGTCGTGGTCGAAAGGTGTTTTTGAAAACCATGTTGACAGAAGGATATTAACTGCCCAAAATTTATTATCAAAAAGTCATTGACGATTTTTTCAAAGACCTTAGCACAAGACGGAAGCGATGAAATAGGTCTATAATATTTGTTGCAGAAGAATGATTGTCGGTGTCTTCAGGGATAGGTAGAATTAAAGCTTTTTTCCAGACAGATGGATAGATGCCCGCCTGCAGGCTTTTGATAAATAAAATTGAGAGCGGTAATGATAAAGTTTGGCAGGTCTTTTTCTAAATTATATTCGGTAGGCTGTCGGCTCCCGCTCCGCCTTCGGGTTTTAGTTTACTGAGGAGTATGTTAATTCGGAAGAGGAAGATGAGCATACGGAGGAAAAGGGGTTCTATACAAAATCCACAAAGTCAAAATCCACAAGTCAAAATCCAAAAGTCATAATCCATAAAGACAAAATCCATAAAGACAAAATCCATAAAGTCAAAATCCACAAAGTCAAAATCCATGAAAACAAAATCCATAAATTTTTGTATGAAGAGAGCCATAGTGCTTATTGCGTGGGCTCCGATTCGGTTATGTCAGTGCGAGTTTTGTTTTTTTTTTTTTTAATTAAACATGAAATGGTCAAAAACATTAATTTCCAGTGGCGGAGCTTGAGAAAGTTCAGCGTTTTTTTTTTAAGTTAAAAACCAGAGGTGAGAGCTAGGGGTGATGGGTAGATTGGAACTTTCGTTTCCCGGAAGGTGATTAAGAGTCTTCTACTGTATATTTGTAGCGTTTGATCAATGATCAGCAAAAAATCTGGTCCGGACACTTGGAATATTAGTTTTATACTTAAATACCATCAATTTAGCCAAACAAAAAACGAACGATTCAAAATATGTAGTCATTCCATACATTCCATTGGCTATAAAAAACACAGAATTTTTCCAAGGAACCTTTTAAGAAAAAACCTAAAGTTTTAAATGGATTTTCAGAAAATTCGCTTAACTAGACAATTACCAAACCCCGGAGCATTTGCGCTTTAGCTGTCTTTACCTGAAGCGCTTATGGTCCGGGTGCATTCCTCTCCGTGTCATCGGCTAAATCGTATATGCTACGGATGAATCCTTTTCCGTGCCTTGAGGTAAAGCGGATATGCTCCGGAATTTGGTAATTGTCTAGTTAACGTAATAACGTAAATAAATATTCTCAATAGTCAATTGTGATAACTGATAAGCAAACTGATGGTAATTCTTGTTTCTACTGTGAAAATGAATTTTATGTATTTTGATTGTGTTGATTTTGAATTTATGGATTTCGTCTTTTTGGATTTTGACTTTTTGAATTATGACTTTATGGATTTTGTCTTTGTGAATTTTGTCTTTGTGGATTTTAACTTTGTGGATTTTTCAATTTTTTTGGATTTTGTCTTTTTGGATTTTGTATTATTGGATTTTGTATAGAACCCAGGAAAAGTAAGTAGCAAACAGCTCGCAGATCGGTTGAGGGTCTGTGGCAGTTGTGTTAAGGTAGGAAATCTTGGACGGCCGAGACTCGGATGAGTGAAGATTCCGCACATATGATTAAAACCGCTTACTTTCATTGCTTTGGATGGACTCTTCAATACTGATCAAGTATGCAGTACTAGCTTCTGAGATAAACTTTTTGGCTTCCTCGCGGAATTTTCGAAACAAAATAAGGTCACATGAGTTTCGAAAGCATTTATAGCGTAAACGACAACGGTTCTTTTAGGAAGAACATTGAAGACTTCGGACGTAAACCAAACTGGGCCTTTGTGGGACCTAGGAATGGAAAAGGGAACAAATGCAGAGATGAGATCGGATAAAATATTGTGAAAAGTTATCACAGCTGAGTCACAATCAAGATGCTCCAGTAAACATGTCAAGTTAATTGCAGAAAGTCTAAAGTTAAGAGTACTATACTCCGCTTTATAGAAATTGAACTTACCTTAGATTATATTGTAGAGGCGCGTGAACCCGAAGGGTTTCGCAGCACTGAAGCCAAGAGGCCTATTGTGCTATCGCTCTAGTCGCAGATGAGCAGGACTATGCCTGACGATCAAGGTTGATCGTGCTGAGAAACGAGTTTTAGATGTCGAAGCTATTTCGTCCGTATCTGGAAAGGCCACTCCGAGGTGTGACCAGCGACGTGGAAAGAAGTTTCGTCATCTTCTTCACAGAATCGACAGCTCGCATCTTGCACATCTTACATAGTCTCTGATAACTGCACGGAAGAGAATTACAGAGCAATTGAACTCGGCTAGTGACACTACAGTCAAGCAACAACTAAGGACCGAGTACAATTCTCTTCAAAAAAGATTGCAGAGAAGCGTAAGACGTGATAAACGCAACAACATCAACGCGTTAGCGGTTGAAGCAGAAGATGCGGCTTACCGTGGTGACAGTGGGACCCTTTACAAGCTCATTAAGCCATTGACTGGCAAATCTTTTACCCATGAGCATCCTGCTAGTCACAGACGAACAACAACTGCGCCGTTGGAGAGAGCATTTCATGGAGGTACTTAACAACAACTTCAACCCTTCAAGCCCACCTCCCTCTTAAGCAGCATGTCTTCCGCAAATGGCCAGAATTAATACCGGTTTACCATCCAAGCTGGAAATAATTAAGGCCCTTAAATCATTGGAAGCTGGTAAAGCCCCGGGGCAGACGGTATCCCCATGGCACTTTTAAAAGCGGATATCAACGCTACAGCGCTACAGCGGATATTCTTCTACCCCTGATCCAAGAGTGTTGTACAACCGAGACTCTCCCTCAAGAATGGAAGTCATTGTTAAAATCACTAAGAAAGGAAATCTCAAGGATTGCAATAATTGGCGTGGAATTTGTCTCCTCCCTGCAGTCTCTAAACTGATGGCCAAAATAATCTTGGACCGTATCAAGACAACGATCGACCGCACTCTGAACAATGAACAAGCTGGTTTTCGTGAGGGTTTTTCATGTAGCGATCATATCAACACCCTCCGAATTATAATTGAACAATCCGCTGAATGGAGATCCCCGTTACATCTTATGTTCATTGACTCCGAGAAGGCGTTTGACAGCGTTGACCGGGCTTATATCTGGACAGCCTTACGTAGGAGAGGCATACCAGAGAAACTTATTTCCATCATAAAGGAGTCCTATAATGGAGCCCAATGTCATGTCTTGCACAAGGGTGAATTGTCCAGTCCTTTTGAGGTGAATAATGGAGTCAGACAAGGCTGTATTTTATCACGAATGCTGTTCCCTATTACCATCAACGACGTAATCTGCGATTCTCTTCGCGACCATAAAAGTACGGGTATCAGGTGGAAGTTATTCGATTACCTTCAGCACCTGGACTACGCCGACGACATTTGCCTTCTCTCAAACACACCAGATCATCTGGCTCAAATGACGCATGCTTTGCATCGTGAAAGTCGAAATGCTGCCTTAAAAATTAATACCGCTAAGACTAAATACATGAGCTTGTCATCAGGAGGGCAAAACACCATTACTATTTCCGGACAACCGATAGAAAAAGTCGAGGACTCAACTTACCTTGGAAGCGTAGTGACTGCGGATGGTGGGGCTGATGCCGATGTAGAGTCGCGTATAAATAAAGCCCGAGCAGTATTTTTCAGTTTGACTCCTCTCTGGCATCTCTCTCCGGATCTATGAAAGCAATGTAAAATTTGTGCTTTTATATGGGTGTTCCACGTGGAAGATGACCAGTAACATTACCACCAAACTGCAAACTTTCGTGAATCAGTGCCTACGACGCATCCTACGAATTCGCTGGCCTGAGCCCTGAGGTAATATCTAACGACAACCTCCTCAAAATTACTCGCCAAAATAGGATAGGCATCGACATCAAAAGGCGAAAGTGGCAGTGGATAGGTCACACACTTCGAAAAGAGCCAAAAAACATTGCAAAACAGGCTGTCGATTGGAATCCTCAGGGAACCAATGCTAGCCGTCGTGTGGGATGACCCAAAAATACATGGAGAGATCTGTTGAGGCAGAGGGGAAATCTATAGGCAAATCGTGGGACCAGCTAAAGGCGATGGCTGCTAATAGGCAGGGGTATAAAAGAGGCGTAGTCAAGGCCCTATGCCCCACTAGGAGTTAAAAGGAACCAGAGAGAAACATTTTCGATTGTCTAAGCCCAGGTAGTTTATCCCAGTGCTCAGTTGCCTTGAGTCGTTCCTGGTCTCTGAATGTTATCTTTACTAAACATGAAGAGATGCTGCAGATGGGTTCAGGTCCGCAGAAGGGGGATGATGCAGCTACGCGTGCCAGTTCATCAGTCTGTTCGTTCCCTGCGATGCCCATGTGACCTGGAACCCAGAAAAGTGTTAATCTGTTGTTTTCGACTAGTTTGTTCAACGCCTTCAGGCAGCATTGAACAAGTCTTGACGTCACGGTGTACTTAGTAAGTGATTTAATAGCCGCCTGGCTGTCTGAGAAGATGGCGTAATACGTAATTCTCTCGTAGGTAGAGATGAGCGCAGGTTTCTATTGCGTGCATTTCTGCCTGAAAAACAGTGGTGTGGAGGCCCATGGGTATAGATATCCTATGTGTTGGGCCAACCGCACCCGCTCTTGAGCCTTCAGTGGTCTTGGAGCCATCAGTAAACCATTTGATGGTCTGTGGATGCAGCCTAGCGAAGTTAGGATTATACTCCTCTCTGCTCCATGTTACAGCCTGGAAGCAGCGGCCGAATGAGAGCTCCTTTGCAAGGTGGTCGGAGGGCATATTCGCAATAGTATTGTTTTTGAGGCATCTGAGCTGCCCCTTAGTGAGCTCCAGGCTGGCATCATTTGCAATGAATCGTATCATTGCTAGCTTTGCATGGGTCTCGAGGTGGATTTCAATTGGGTGTAGATCTAGTAGAGCTTCTAGAGCACTACTAGGGCAAGATCGGATAGCACCACCGGTTATCAGACATGCTAGTCTCTGTACCTTACCTAGAGCGGACTTACCCTCTGTAGTCAGGGCTCTCTTCCACCAGACCACACACCATAATTTAACTTACCTTGCTTGCGAGGCAGGATACGAGAACTCAAGGTTGTGATAGATAATTCAAAAAGTAACGGTGGATGATAGCAATCGATTCGCACATAAGGAGAGGGTTCGGATAGGAGCAAAGATGCATGAATGAAGTTAAGCCTAAAAGTTGAGAAACGAAAGAGACCGGGAAGTCTGAATCGGGACACCATTGAATGTGAAGGAGATTTAGGTCACCACAGATGACAATGGATGAAAAGTTACAAGGTGGTGGACGAAGAAAGATTAATGCTCACGATAACACAGGCAAACGTGTCGTTCGTTGTCTTTATTACTAACCGCTATTAATGCCCCCTCCCCCATCGTTTGCTTTGCCAGTGAGAGAACGATTACGAACCTCAGAGTCGCCTATGGAAGAATCAAGCCATGTCTCGGAAATGCATATAACATCATGACCAGAGGAATTTGACGTAAGGTATAATTCCTGCAATTTGGTTCTAAGACCTCTAGTATTTTGGTAATATATTGACATGTTTAATTTTCGCGTCTTGGATGTCGCCGCCGAGATGACGTGCGCTTTATAAAATCCTTCACAATCAACTCTGGTGGCCAGAATGAAGAATTTAAAGGTATGTCGACATCCGGCGACACAGAAATTTTGAAAGAGGAGATTAGTCGATCCGGTAAGTTCTCTTTTGTTAGCTTTCTACGGCTGAACACTGCAAGTCGAAAGCCAAGCTGATTGATTACATAAGAGGAAAGCTTCTTCTTCTTCTTTTAGCGGTGCAGAAAGGTGTGAACTGCTGTGCATCTATGTGGATTCGAGTTAAGGTTCGTCGATGTTTTCGTCCATGATGTCAAGGGACAGAAACATAGCTGCTGCGATAGGGTTTTCTCACAGTGAGATAGGAGTTAGGTCAGTGGGCGCAGCTGGGCATTGAAACAAGTGACCCACATCGTGTGGAGCGCCAGCGCAGTTTGGACAGATGTTTTGAATGTCCGGGTTTTTGCGAGAAAGGTACGAATTGAGGCGCGAACAAAAGCCCGATCGAAGTTGAGCTAATGTCACTCTGGTGGCTCTCGGGAGCCTAATCTCCTCAGGCGAAATGGGTGGTGGGCGCACTGAGAGGACTCTATTCGCACCTGATCTCGCAATAGACCGACTCACCTCTGCAGTGTGAATCTCAGCGATGGCAGCTCGGTATGCATGATCGTCGTAAGGGTCCCTCTTGTATCTCTGGACCTCTCTCTCTCTCGTAAACCACGCCTGACATGGCATGGTGGAGGAATTCGGTCCATGAGACTGTGGTTGAGATGATCCTCACGGTAGCAACCAACAAGATACTGTTTAGACAGTAGGATATTGTGGTCATGTATTGGCATCAATTTTGTCTCTTGATGTAAATAATTGTTTATTGTTAAGCTCTTGAATTCTGGGATCACCTGGGTGAGCGCGTCTGATGTTATCTCGTTCATCGGCTAATCTGGCGGCACTAGTAGGGAAATTAGGTCGAACTTTCGGGATACGTACTGCAGGAATATAACGTGCCGCTGCTTTGGCAATGATGATCCTAATATTTCGTTCGGCCTAATGAACGCTAGTTGGTGTAGGTAGCTCGATGAACTTCGCCGACGAGTATGCTTTGAAACCCTCCCAATCGGCTTTCCTGTGATTGACAAACGTTCGCTTCTCAGACTTAGTCAGGTTTGCTGGTTTGTCAATTCTTATTATGATTGGAAGGTGATCGGACGAGAGAGCAGTATGCGTCTCCCATCGAGTAGCACTGATTGGGCTGGCTCGAGTCGGCGAGTCTTCGTTTAGTGGACAGAAATCTGAGGCGTCTAGAGATTCGGCGATAGTTATACCCCTGGCATCGTTGTTGAGGTAAGAATGACAGAGCTCATGGTGCGCGTTAAAGTCACCAAGAATGATCCTGTGCTCTCCAGATAGGAGAGGACCAATATCGAAACGATAGCCAGAAGGGCAACTAGAGTGTGGTGGAACATACACATTAAAAATTTCGATATTAGAACTCCCTGATGAAACTGAGATGGCTTGCATTTCCGCCGTACCGTCGACATCAACATCTAATACACAGTAATGTACGGACTTGTGTATAAGGAAGGCAAGTCCACCTCCAGGGTGAGAATTATTCCTGGCGGCTGGTCTATCTTTGCGCAGTATAACGTAATTGCCATGGACGCTAAGAGACGAGTACGAATGGTGCAAAAAGTCTCCTGAATGGCGGAAATCAGAATTCTGTTTACACTCATAAAATGAGTGATCTCGGTAATTTTTTGGAGAATGCCGTTGCAGTTAAACAATAAAGACAGTGGAGTGAAAACCGCTGGAGGAGGAGCAGGGGTTAAACTAGGTCTAGCATTCCTGATCATATTGTTTGGGGGTGCTGACCAATCCTTCTCAAACCAGAACACCTGAGATGTACCCACTCCAAGCAGCAATTACACTGCACTGACCTGGCATTCGAACCAATTCTTTGGCCGCAAACACTACAAAACCATACCTCTGGGCCTGGATTTGTTTCAATGCCGGCGCGAATTAATAAAATTGAGAGCAGCCGCGCCGAGATGTAATGCTCCCAATATGACGAAAAAACACATAACTCGAATCCACACATATACACAGACAAACACAACCTTCAATGCTCTTGCCAGGGAGGCGTTTTGGCAACTTTTGGCCGTTTCCACGTTGAAAACGGGTGCAGTCCGCCCCGTAGAGGCAGTTGCCGTCGGACTTCAAGAGGAAAGCTCGACAGTCGTATCGTATGCAAGCCTTGATACGAAAATTTGCCTTCGAGGAGCGCACACACGCAAAGTAGGAGCAATAACACCCGTGGACAGTTGCGCTGCGATACCATCGTTATACTCAATGACACGATTCAGGGAGGAGTTGCCTGTAGAAATAAACAGAAAAACGTCCCTCATACAGGCGATGATGTGCCAGCATCACACACCAAAAAAAAAAAAAAAGAGAATCGTACAGAGTATTTCTTCCCAAAAGAGAGAGTCTGAAAAATTGGAAAATAATCGTATCGTACTCGTATATCATAACTACCTAGTTTTTTTGTAAGACGATGTCCTTCCATGAAAAAAATAAAGATGAATAGCGAAAATAGGAGAAAAAAGCAAATTTCATCGGTCTTTTAATAATATTTTTATCTCGGTTGTCGAGCTAAACGAAATAAGATCATTTCAGTTTGCCATCGATCCTTATTTTTATAAATAAGTAACTGCAGCGACAGTCCCACATTGGACCATGGCCGCAGATGTGTTAGTAACATTCAATTACAATCCACGATGTTGAGACAAAAAAAAAGCTCATCAGAATCATAAATGATGGGTACTACATAGTCTGTCACATGAGTCGTGAGTTTGAAAACTATCATAAACTGAATTCCCTCACGATGGGAATCAAGTCCACGACCTTGTACTCCGAAGGCAAGTGCACTCACTCTTACACGGACCAGAGGACGATCCTTATTTTGGCAAAAATCAAAAAGAAAAGTCTTTCTGTACATACCTACAGTATGTACAACAATTGCTGAAACTTTCAATATACCAAGAGATGATACAAAAACACTTGACTTTTAAGAGAAAATATTTATTTATTAATTGCAATTTTTACAAAAGAAAATTCGAAATAAATTTTACAATTACAAAATAGTATAATATTAATTTATAAATTATATGCACGTAACATTACATCACGAAACACTCGGAAAATATAAAAAATAGCATACAATTCTGTTATTTAATATCATTATCATATCAATTAAACGCAGTAGAGTTGAAAAAAAAAAATAATTTGCACATAAATCAATACAGACCCGAAAATAGTTTAATATAAAGTTCGATTAACGATAGACAAAAAACTTACAAACTGAAAATAAGAGGACTTTCACAGAAAATCCATACGAAAAAAAATATGTAATTAAGAAGTATACATACACAAAACTTATCTAAATACGTTACGATCCTTAACAGATGAGATTGTTTATTTTATTTTTCTTCTTTGTATGGTATTATAATAATTATGCTGAAGTTCATTTGTTTTAGTTTCTGATTTTTTTTGTTCTCCAATATTAGTGAAATAGAATATGTTTTATATCTTTGCAAATGATGCGAATTGGCCAATTGGCCACGCGAATACAAAAGAAAATTTTCTATTAATATTTTTGTTTAAATATTTTGTCTAAATATTCCTAATATCCAAAAAGAGTCTATTTCAGTCCAAAAATCTGTTAATATTTTCTACTTTTGTATATGTTACATGTCCTTTTTTGTGTTCTAACATTATAATAATATTAACAAACAACAATTTCATTCTTTTGTTCTAAATTTGATTTGTTTTCGTTCAATTTCTTTTTATACACTTTTTTTCGTCACAATTTTTAGAGAAAAAAGAAATCTTAAATCCTTTCACATTGAACAGCCATTCAAATAAACATTTTTGTTTCATGAAGTACACCAATTTCCAAATTTGTGCATTATATTTAATAGTTTTTTTTCTATATGCAGGTATTTTACAATGAATAACTTAATTTTCTTTTAAATTACACAAAATATGATATGACGCTTGATTTAAGGGAACATAAAATCAATGGCATCCAAAAAATATATATTTGAAAGGAAAAAAATAATTTATTATTAAGTTACAATATTTATTGAAGCTGCACTATTATTTCTTCGGAATAGAAAGAATGAAAACGCACAAAATTTACAATACAAAATTAGCGTGAACGTATATCTTTATGTATAAGATAAAAGCTAAACTTATGGATAATTATGCTTGTTTCTTTTTTAAATATATTTATGTTTATTTTCTAATTCAATTTAAGCAACTGCGTTTGTTTGTGTTTTTTTGTTTTATTTTTTTTTTCTTGTTTTTATTATACATACTTATGTAAATAACATTTCTTCCTCTGTATTAGTTATAAATATCTCAGACAAGAATAATTAATATATAAATGCTGGAAAGCATGTTTTTATGTGTATGTATTAATTAATATGTAATTGTAAAGTATCTTGGGTCGAATGCAGTCTTTTATCTAGTGTATGCTCCTTCTTACCCCAAAATGCATCCATGACGGTGTAACAAAATGATGGGGGGTGTAAGCAAATCACGTTTGGGCACTAGCCGACAATTGTTCCAGTCGGGCGCACAGCTCCTGGGCGAGAAATTGACTCGCCACAGCACATGATGCAGGCGGAACGGACACCGGATTGATGACGTCCGTTGAATGAAGATGCACGGTATCGGGAAAGCTGGCACAGACACCTTGCCAACGAGCCTTACCACAAGCATGTGACTGTAAATGAAGAAAAGTTTATTCACCATTAGTCCCACTGTAAATGGGCATAATGTCTGTGGTCACTGCACTTGGTTTGAAGGTCTTTTCAGACAACATACTTCAAAGCAACTCTGTGACGCGATAGCGACATTTATAATGAAACGAGATAGGTATAAGAACTCATCTTACCATGGTGAAATCTCGTTTCCATTGGACACCGCATTTACCGTCACATAGCGGGCAAGGTCGTTCCATGCTGTAGCCACCGCATTCGGAGCAATCAAGCGAAACATGATCATCGGTCCACGAGACGCCGCAAGTGAAGCAGGAACCCATCTGGGCGCGAAGCTCTTCAATAGTTAGCACGTTATCCATTGACACTTCCAGCGGACTGCCAACCAGATCGGATAATGAAGATGAGACGCTTATGCTGCCGCGTCTAAAATGGAAGAAACAGATACAAAACGATAAGAAAAACTATTGAATATTATGAATTTATATGGTGTGATAATTGCAGAGAAATGTTAATTCTTTGTAGAGTAAGTTTTTATTTCTTAGTTAATATTGAGTTAATTTGTAAGCCAGAAACAATAAGAGATAGTGACGACCAGGCTTTATAAGTAAATAGACATGCATAGTTACAAATAGATGGCAAAGAAGTCGATTAGCCAAAACAGGAAATATTGAATATGTCATACATTTATGAGTTCATCGAATATGTTAAGGTTGTTTTAAATGGCAGAAGACTTTCCATTTATTGAAAAGGTGAACTGAGTTTAAATGGAATAGAATGACGTTCAATAGCATTTGAATTGAATCTGTGTTTTTTATGAATTTTCGTGATAAATCTGTCTGAGATAAAATAGTTCATTTAGCCATTTATTTACGAAACCTTTCGCACGAGATTGACTGATTGAGATTTGATTTTCGCATTTCGCACTTAAAAGTTACTTGATAAGAGGAAATAAGTAAGATATGGATATGCAACAGTGGATGATTTCAACTTTCTTTTCTTTCTTCAGTTATTTGCTGATTTCACTATAGATTCACAAGGCTTGTGTTTTCTCTCAGTTAGTTAACTAAAACTCACATTCGCATGTTAACCCACTTGGCTATGTCTGGGATAAGTGTATGTGTCAATCGGTCTGTGGAGGCGTCATCCCATAGGACCTCTCATAGATTCAAGCATTTCAATGTTTCTTCGCCCCAGGTACTGTACAGCCTACTGATCTCATCCACTAGGATCGGCAAAGGCATCATTCCAGCATCTTCATAGGCTGATACATGTGATGTGGTCCAGTACGCACAACACACTCTCAAAGCGCACCTACGATAGATCGCGTTAGGGGTTTTGCGTTACAGGCGAACCGTAGTGCACTGGCGAGGCATATTACAAATAATGATTGATGTTACCACCCTCGACAATAGCAGCCTCCTACTTGTTCTAGAGCCACCTATGTTTGGCATAATTCTTGGCGTGGCGGCCGCCACCTTATCACCTACATACGTTATATGCGTTATATACGTTAAATTTAGTCTCGAGTGAATCATAACTACCAAATACCTAACGGCTTGCTTAAAGATTACAACACACTTTCTCACTCTGATTTTGAGGGAACACTTTTTTCTGCACTTGCTTATTAGGAATGCTTCAGTTTTCTGATCGACGAGCTCTATTCCAACGATTTCCAGCCCCAGTTTAATAGTTCGCCTCGCTTGTGTACATTTCGAACAACTCCGGGTAAAATGAAACCGATTTCATCTTTTCTACTCCCCGAACGGGAAGAAAATTATTGTCAAACTCCTTTTTTTTTGTATTTTTATTGTGATATCCACAATATGGATAAACTGTGACGACAGCGTGAGTGGCCCCATACAAGTGGTGTGGTGTGCGGAGGCTGTGTCACACGCTTTTTAAAAAAGGTTTTGTTTTTTTATTGGGTTGTTTTCTAGGATCTAAGGAACTCACGTTGTTGTTACCAATATTTACAGCACCATTACGAAGTGTCACTTCGTAAAAATTTTATGAGCTCACCTCACCCCAGAGGTACAACCGTTATATTCTACTTTTCAGTAAATGCTATCGTTATCAGGAAACTGAACCGATGAATTTGTCTAATTAAGCTCGTAGGCCCTCGAAACACAGGTATTAGGGTCTCTATTGCAACTGTTTGCATTTAATAGTACAAAAAGCTGCAAAATTGTCATGCAATATTTGCGGATTGCAATCAGAGCCGTGTAAAAAGGATGGGGCGAAAGAGCGCCGAGAAAGGCGTAGAAATATAATAGTTTATTTTGTATTCGTATATATTCGTATTATAATTCCGTCAGCTAGTGTAAAGTAAGAAATTTGCTCTAACGACGTGCCGATCAAATGGATGGTGTATGGCGACTCTAACGAAGAACTATTGATATTTAAGCCAGGTTGGATCTTATTCAGAATAGCTGCACTAGCACCAGTCAGTAGCTCATGATGAACTTCATCTTTCTTATATGTCAAGGATAACCGTATTAGGCAGTATTTTTGCTTTCTTTTAAACTAAGGTCCCGGGTACTTTTACCCATAATTTGATAAACTCTCAAATATGTAGTAAGTACATATTTTTATAGCACCCAGAATGTTGCAGCAATTATCGCCATTAGGTAAAGTAAAAATCAATTTTAAGAAATACTGGCACAATAAACATCATGCGCCATTAACAATTCAGTGCCTGTGAATTTACAATAATTTATGTTACATAATTGATTAAATCCGTGACATTATCTTACAGTATAATTACATTAGAAATTTTTCAAATACTATACAGTCTGCGCGACAAAATCCAATTATTTAGTGTCGGAGTGTGTAATTTTAATTTAATTACATATCTGCGACGTTTGAGCTATTCAATACTTTATCCCCCTCTATCGGAACGGAACGTATTCCATCTAATATGCATGACATGCATTTGAAAAGGATTTTCAATTTTCTTAAGTAACTCGCTAACAAAGCTTTGCATGTAAAGCTGGCCGTTTACTGGCTACTAAGTCATATAGCCGAACAGCCAGCTGGTTTCATAGTAAATTATAATGTAAGTGTTTACTAATCGACAAAAAATGTGGATGCTTGACATAGTTACATAGTTTCTCCCTCAGTCAATACGTATTAGAAATTGTTAATTAATGCAGTAACCAACCACTAACCACGTCGACTTTTATGGTCGTGTTAACACTCAGTCGTCGCTTAAAAGCGTTGAAGTCTACTTTTTCAATTTTTATTATTCAATTTTAAATGTCTATAAATCATATAATACACTCCTATATGAGAATCTGTGTATGTAACACACATCTATGCTTTTTTTCCCTCCAACCATAGTAATATTTTTCTATATGCACTTTTCGCTCGATTATGTGATAAACCAACCTCCAAAGTCCCAGCTATAGCTCTAGCCCCATAAGTAAGCTTCAACGATTTCGATTGAGAAATTTTTAGATATTTTTTTTCTTTGCTTTGCTTTACTTACTAGGTCAAGTAGTAATGATCGCGCGGGGCGCATAGAAAAAATATTTCACGAAATTCGCGGGGATTTTCTTATTCGGCCTGGATATAAACAAAACAAAATTGAATTGGATGTTTTGTTTAGGTAAAGCAGGCATAGGGGACGACTAAAGAGACGATGACAATGGTATTATACGAGTACCTATATATAATACAAGCTTAGAAAGGCATTACCATTATTACATGCTGCATTTGCCAAATCTCCTAAAAATCAAAGAACAAGGTCGAATTTAGAGTTGGATTGGATTGAATTCAGAAAAAATGGTATGTTGACGGAGGTCGTATATTTTTGTTAGATGCATGTCTATAGTCTATAACGTATTCAATCTTTGTTTTGGTTTTCGTATGCAATTTCACAAGGTGAATCACAATCTCCAGATTGCCAAAATAAAAAAGAGCAAAGATTTGTTTATCTTTTTTTTTACAGTCTTTTAACTAAAACGGTGGTTGAGTAGTAATAACAATAATAAAGCCGATGACTTTTTGAGTGTGGGTCTCTCTTCGCCGTACAAGAAACTTTCTTGAGAAAGATCGTGTAAATAAGGTGAATCAACATGGATTCTGCGAAGAGATGTTATAATCTACATTCATATAGATGACACCGACATTTGGTTAAATTTTGGGTTGGAATTTATTATATGACATTTAGTTGAATAATTTATTACGGATGTTTAAATAAAAAGGTAGCGCAAAGATGTATAATTTGAAAGGAAAAATTGTAACGACAAAGAGACCATTATACTTTCTGAGATGAAAATCATGGAATCAAAAAGGTCGTTGATCATAACAAAGCTTTTTAAACGACGAAATAAGTTTTAAGGCATGGGTAGGAATGAAAATGATTTTTTTCCCGGTGCGATTTTGAAAATGCATGCTTACTGTCGTGGATTATGTTGCACATGCTGCAGAATTCCATAAACTACAATCCGAAAATGGCTCCACAATTTTTCTCTGTCATTTTATGTATTATTTTTCGGTACCCCGATCCTCAGATAAATGAACTCATCGCGAACAGTGAATCGGTTTGACGTTTGAGAAGCTCACGACGGTTAGTGAAGAATATGCTCTCGAGGTGACTCATTTTCATATTGAAAATGCATTCGTACGAGTATAAGGAGAAAATTAATTTTTCAGTTGTTTCTAGATGATATATGTACATAGGACGTAAAATGTCTTTGAAGTAATGTTTGGAAGGGAAATTATAAATACACAATAGTATTTTGCCGGTACACATTACCGTATCATTTCCATTACCGGTTCATTTTCACTCTAGGTTTCAAACAATGAAGTTTTCAGAAAAAAAAGAAATGGAATTGACGTTTAAATTTCCCATTCAGCCAGTGGCGATCCTGCGTAGGGTTTTTTTGGGAGAAATTATTATTTCTTGACGGAAGCTTATTTCGGCTCCACTTCTTCGTAAAAAATATTGCCAAGGTTTTTGGCTTGATTTATCTTGATTTCCCACCGATTGTAATACGGGTAAGGAAGCTCTTGCTGTTTGATTCTATCGGGACATTCAGAGTGTGGGTATATGCACATATCGTTTGCAAATAAAGCAATTTCACAGCCATTGGTTTTGGGAACGTCGACGTTATAAATATTAAAAAGAATGGGACTCAAACACGAACCTTGGGGTACTCCAGCAGTTATTGCGTTACGTTCTGAGAGTTAGTCCGCAACTGTTACGGCAAAAGTGCGGTTTGTAAGGAAACTTCTAAATATTTTGATTAAAAAAACTGATAATGTGACAGAAGTTTATGCATCAGGCTGTCGTGCTACACTGTATCGAATGCTTTTCCAATGTCCAGTGTAACGAGACGGACCGATTGCTTCTTTTTGAAGGCGTTCCTTATGATTTTGGAAACCCTGCATGCTTGGTGCGTAGTAAAAAAAAACTTGGACGGAAACCGAATTAAAACGTTGGAATTATGCTAAGCGATTCGACTGCAACAGTCAATCGGATAAGAATAATTTCTTCGAAAACCTTAGCCAAACACCGAAGGGGGCCGATGGGACGCTAGCTCTGGGGAGATCGAGTATTTTTACCGGGCTTGGGAATCGGGATTACAATGGCGTGTTTCCAAGCTATAGGAAAATAAGTGACTTTCTAGAAGCGCAATGCCCTTTTTTGGTATTTTCTTTAGTAATAAGAGTTGTCCCCAGGGAACTTGATGTTTCTTATTTCAATATTTTTCGGATTTATCTGGGAGAAGAAAAATACGATGCAATTGGTTCGTTGGGAGGAGTTGATAATTTTGTAACTGAACTCGAAACAAGTTGTTTTGTTTTCGGGCCCCTCAAATAATAGCTTGATTTTTGAGCACCATGAAAGCTTTTTGGTATTAATTGAGCTTTGTCACCTTTGTCAAATATGTCTAGCGGTTTTCTTTTTAAGATTCAACTCTGTTTGATGATTCTTGCTCAAACCTCTTAAATTAATTGCTCAGTGTTCTTAAGTAAGTACACTCTAAAAAGTGAATTTAAATTTCCGCTGAAAATGCATTTTACACTTTTTTCCGCTTATAATCACATACAGAGTGCATTTTTCAACAATTTATGTGTAAAATAAGAAAATTACACCAAAATCGGTGTGAAATGTATTTTTACGCTACACTTCTGTATAATTCAGATTTTCTGGTGCATTTTTACAACGTTTATGTGTATAATTCGGATTTGTGGTGTATTTTTACAACGTGCAGATGAAGTTTTACTCATTTTTTGTAGCGTGCTCTCCAGTTGTCATACTTCAATCGGCTGTACTTAGCACAGCGTACCACATTTTTTCAAAAATTCTCTGCATTTAGAACTCATGTGTACACGCTCTGTGGCTCACTTGGTTGAGTCGCACTCTACGATGCTAGTAATCTAGAGGTCTCGAGATCGAATCTCGGCGTGGTCCAAAATTTCCGTACATGTGTGGATAAGAAATATTTAGTGCTTGCAACATTACACTCCGAAATGATATGCAAAGTAACGTTGACTGGAAATTACCTATAAACGGCTGAGTTACGGTACTGAGAAGAAGAACAAGTGTACAGATCGCACAAAAAAGACCATATTGCAACCTCCCATGTAGACGAAAAACTGATCAGCAAAACTCGACCGATACTTGTTTATATTCTATATAGCCTTAAATAGTTTTATTGATAGCTATATTATTTATAAAGGTTCGCCACTTAAATCTTTACAACGAAAAAAGAGTGAAACCGCATTATATTCCTATTATTACGGAGTGTTTTTACACATAGCGCGGTGTAAATTTGCTTATATATTGGAGTACTGTGTTAAACATTTTTTATGTAAAATTACACTTGATTTGCAAATTTAGATTGCAGAGTAATTTCACTATTATAATAGAAGGAAACAAAGTTTCCTTCTATTATAAGAGTAAAAATTTCATAGAGTGTAGGTAATGGTAATGCACTTGGCCATGGGAAAATTTGTCTGACCATGGGCACTTTTCAACTATACTTTGAGTCGACCTTAATATGTACGTAGAAACGTATATGACCTCACCTCCCTCGTTCACTTCCTGGTGGGAACCAGTACCTTGGTGGTGACAGAGGGAAGAGACATGAGATGCCAATGGGGACAGGTAACAGAGGATCCATCAGGACGGGATCGATTTGATGTTGGAATCGATTATTATATATTTTATGATTGAGATAGTCAGGTCCCGAAACATCGGGGTTATCGAAGCCAGACTATGCAGCTCCCGACTAATGACGGTATGACTGGTAACTAGTGTCATACGAACAGCGTCACGAGGTCTTCAGCTGTTTCCGTGTTTATTCTGCCAATGTCTAGACTTTTTTATTGCGTGGGGATGCAATTTGTCAGCCGAGCTTGGTGCTCAGCTAACCATCGTACGGCCATATAGTTTGACAGTGGTCGTTTACATGCCATATGACGATAGAAGTCAATTCCCTTCTAGCTGATAGAAGTAATTTTCCTTCTAGCCGATCGCAAGCCAATGGCATAGGCGTTTATAGTTAAATAAGAAGATATGCCGAAGAATTTGCGTTTCACAAAGTCGTTCCGTGAGACTATGCTAAAGTTCTCTTTGACACCAGTTGTTATATCCACATTTGCCTCATTGCAATCCCTTGTTCGTGGGATCGCTTACTCAGCCCCTCAGTCCCTCTTTCGATGTATAAGACTAGGAGAAACTGACAATATAAATCTAGCCTTCTACTGCAGCCCTGCGCTACAGCAAGCGTCCATGCTGCTATTTGTACGTGAACGAGCCTCTTTTTTTTAAACCATAATAGTGGAATTGTCTCCGTCCCTAGGACATTATCTAATGTCCAGCGTCTATCGTTTATACACTATATAGCTACATTACGACAAATTTCTTATTCGACCCAGATTGTCCAAATCGTATCTAGAAAGCAATTGTAATTAAGTCGGATGCTGAACTAAATTCCCCTGGAAGTTTATGTATGTTCTTTATGGTTATCTTTTCTTTTGTCATCCACCACCCAAATATGTAATCATAACTAAATCCCATTTCTCATCAGCCCATAGCAACAGTACTATTTTCGTCGAAAATTTTCACTAAGCAACAGTATAAGAGCAAGGACTCAAGTTAGTATATCCTAAAACAATAAAACAAAACAAAAAAATGCACACATTTTCTATATTTACTTACCCTAATGGTGTATACAGATCGGCTAAATGCGGTCCTTGTACGCTAGCAAGAGACATGGCTGATGGTACTGAAACGACAAAAAGAAAGTATGCCAATAAGTTTCTATTGATACAATTAGCAAGAAACTAGACTATCCATACGTTATAATAAGGCAAACAAAATAATAGTAAAAAAAAAACTTTTCTGGGACATAATAAATGTTTTGTATACACAACGAAGAAAGTGTATTGAAATATTCCTAAAAATTTTAATAATGCCAGAAACAAACAGAATATTGCCACAACATGCTCAAACGTGGTCTGGAAAATATCCCCAGCCTCCGTACTCTGAACTTTGTGGACGTGCGGAAGAGAAGAATCAACAAGTGGATGAATGACTCCATAGGATTCCATGGTGAGTTTCATTCCCGAATCCATTAGAGCAATGGAGAGAAGTAGGCATCTGTGTGGCAAACCACATGAAGTGGTGAAAATCAATAAAACGTTGACCCAAATAGAATAAAATGTTTGGTCGGGAAAGCGCAATGCCATATACTCCGAAAATATAGGTCATTAAACTAGCGCTCCGTTCTCGATTTTCTTAAAGCGATGTCAAGTCAATGGATATAGCAAATGGCATAAGTGCACAGCACGTTTATTCGTAATAGAATATTTTAGAGAAGAGAAAATGAAGTGCTACACGGAATCATATATGTATTCTAGATGTTTTGGATTCGTTTTGGGTTAAGCAATAAGTTTGACTGAATGATCAGGGAAATGTTATGGGCATATTGAACCTGCGATTTCTACTCAAATGTATAGAATAAGTATGGTCCATCATACAATGCACAGCTATTTAATTTTTTCTGGAATCTATGTGAGATTCAATAACTTGCTTGTATTAAGAATAAGATAAACTAAACGAACTCTATTTTGTATCATACACGCAGATATGCAAACTACATATTTCGTAAATTCAGTATACAATTTACGGTAAATGTTTTTCTTCAGTATTCTCCGCTAGGATAATTGATGCATATATATATATATCCATTAGCAAGCTGGTGTGGAGTTCAAATGAAAAGAAGAAAACGAAGTCACAAATGCACGGAACAAATTTGAAGTAGGTACATTTGGGAACACAACTAATAGACGGATGGTGAAATCATCATATGAAAAACGTAAATAAGATAAAACTCGATATGGTACGGAAGTTGCCTTGACGTTCATTCGTCATATGGTTAAAACCCAATAAATTCAAAAAGTAACCGCATATAAAGACAGAGGAAACATGTAGATAATAAAAGTGATTATTTAACAGAAAATCAATTTACGAAATATGCTAAGTATTTACCACAAGTTATAAAAATTGCAATAAATCTCAATTTTATGCATATCACCTTGACCATTGCACCACAATACACTTTATACAATTCAAAAATCCATTAAAATCATTCTGTACGGTGGTGTAGATTGGACCAGAGTCAACAGCTGCAGCTGGGTATGTATGGGCACGAATCGATACTGTCAATCCACCGGGGGAACATTTGCATATTGGAAAATCGCAGTGCATAATTCAAAAACGTGACAAATCCGACAAACAGCTTGTGAACTAATTTATTTATTGGGTCACCTATTCTTGAAGACTCTTTTAATATGCCTATGTAATGCATCACATAAAACAATCATACAGACTCGGGCAAAATAGGGGTGACACACGCGTTTTAACGCAACGTGCATCAACTGTCAAGAATATATAAATTAAAATGCATTGCGTTTTTTTTATCCAGTCCAATTCTTGCAGTAAGTACATATTATGCACATAAATGTCATTAAATGCAATATAATTATAAAATGTCACATTGAAAATAGAATGCAGCAAAATTTATGAGAGATAGTAAATGTGGGAGCATCATATAGGTATATAGGCACACATGTATTCGCTCGTGCATATTTATATTGTTCAACGTAGAATAAGCAGAATAATGTACATACATGTGGTCTTAAAATATGCGAGTAGTGTAGTGTACATATGTATGTAATTTATGATGGGGGAGAAAGGCAATTTGAAAATTAGTGCATATCATGTTAGTCTAGACAGAATAATGTTGAAATATGCTGTTAATATATTGTCTTTAAACATAGACTTGAATTTTATTAATATTTTGAACAAGCATCCTAATTTTATAATTTAAAAAAAGCGCAAAAATTACAATTTCACAAGTAAATAGAAAAACGATAAAAACGGTTTACCTTTGAGGCTATCCAATTATCGCCTTGTTTCGTCTATCGACCCAATAAAATAGCTTAGTGAAAGTCTCCATAATATTAATCTTCGTAATATATCCCAAAAACACAAAATCCCCAATTCCAAATTTTACAAAACTCAGTCGTAAAAAAAATAATCGCTTGACAGTTTAATGAGTGTGAGTCAGTGGCGCAACCAGGATCTTGCCCTGAAGAGGGCTAAGTCCATCCCATTAGAAAAATTATTGTCAAGCATAAAAATATGATTTTAGTGAAAAATAGCATTTAAACTTTTGCGCTTGAAAAGTCTTCATCCACTCTCCCCACTTTAGTATAAAAATCAATATTTTAAAATAATTTGAAATGCCTATGGAGAATTTGAAATGTAACCTGGATGCTCGATGATTTTTTGGTGAGTCTAGGTCAGCTAACCTGCCCCGAATTTGAAAAAAAAACCGAGAATTACAGAATCCTAGCTACCTACGCTCAGGAGATACAACCGTTCAAAGACAATGAATCAGGCGACTCAATTGACAAAATAGTCGCCTGACCATAGGTTCGTCGAGGCTTTAGTTTCTCCATATGAGTTGTCCCTTCGAGTTTATTTAAATTTCAAATTATGAACACTCTTCTAAGAATTATAATACGTCTGGGGTTAACTACACTAACTTGCGGTTAACTACAACAACTTGGGACTTCTACATCATACATAAATATAAATGATTTTGTACAACTTTTTTTCTTCTGTTAAACACTAATTTAGCATTCAATTTAAAATAATTATTATCCCTTCAATATATGGAATGTGTCTCGCAATTTAATAAGTTATGGCGCTTTAAGATCCACGCATTCGATAAAGGTACACATGTACATACGTACTGACAATATTATTTAAGTAAATTGAAATGCTCTGTTCCCTAGATGAGTAAATTTTTTGTACGACACTACATAAAAGACAGAGCTTCGTCAGCCAATTAAAAACTGATCGCTACCGGTTTCCTCTGGACTTGAACTAATTCTCTTCACTCCTATGTGTAGATGGATATTTACATATAGGAAACATGACAAATAGAGTGAATAACATATGATTGCAATGGGTGCGGAAAGTAGCGTCACAAAATGACTAAAAATGTCACAAAACTTTGATTTTTGCATCAAATCGTACTCTCTCTTGCATAATTGGTTCCGAGCACTACATACTAGGAATGAATGGACATTAAAAAAATATGTAAATTAGTGCATAGAATTGGCTACTTAACCATAAAGTAAGTATGCAATTGGAAAAGAGATGGAACTCCATATAACATTTATGATTTTAATGTTATATGGAGTTCCCTCTCTATTCCAATTACTTACTTTATGATTTAACTACCATCGCTCAGCGATCATCACCTGCAGTTAAATCTCCGGTTTTGAGCACTATATGCGCATATTTTCTATACAGGCATGTTCCTTCAGATCACAGTCAACACAAGGATAGTACTATACTACCATTCAGAAAATATGCAAATATGGCTCGGAATTGGACGCAAAACTAAAGTCGCTGAGCGAACATCATATTAGTATAGTGATTTTAGTTGAAAAAATGATGAAACCCAAACATAAAAGAAAGAGCTGACTTTTGATGCCAAATTGTTCTATGGTCTAACCGCATTACGCAGTAAAAAGTTACACTGTTTTGCGCGTCACATTTGGGAAGGAGGGGGTGGCAAAGTTGTGAAATTATGATTTTTCGCAAATATCTTGTTAATTGTACTATTTACAGCAAAATGTTCTGAAAGCAATTTAAACTACACAAAATGCCCTTTCTAATAATATATAATACCCTATACCTTCTCTTGGCAGATTATATAAATAAAATAACAGGCGCGACAATCCAACATTGGACTAAGCATGTGTTAGTGACATCCTATTTCCAAGATCTTATCTGCTTTTTTTGATGAGGTAATGAGATCAGCATCACGCTCAGCAGTGTTATTTATTCCCATAAATGGGTACTCGTTTAACATCTGAGTGAGATCATAGTCTGTCACAAGCTCGTGAGTTCGAAAAACACAATGGAACACGGTGAGATTCGAACTCATGAGCCTGTGCACCGAAGGTGCGCGCACTAACCGCTCGACCAGCCAGACTACTGGCAGATTATATACTAGACCTAAAAACATCCGATGTAATTTAGATTTTTTGATAGTTAAATTTGTCTCTCTAGCTCCTGAAGTAATTTAATTGGAGCCATGGTAATTGGGATAAATATTCCTATCAATATAGCTGGCCCACACGGAGACTCAGGCTGCTCCGACAAAGCATATCCATATTTCCACTTTTAACATTTTTCAAAAAGACATGCCTGTAACTTATCTCCAAATCACAGCAGGCTGTAAAAACTTTGGCAAACATTAAAGCTAACACCCATTAGACCTTCCACCAAATATTTCTTTGATCTGATTAAAACAAAGGGTACCTTCCATTTTTCCTTCCATTCCTTTGGAATGCAAAGAAAAATAAGTAAAAGTCGATTGAACATTGCCTTAAAAGTTCAAATCAATAATAATGAAATTCCTGCATCATTCAGCTATCGTCCAAAAACCCTCGCGAGTGCAATTTGCTTATTGAATGGAGTTTAATTCTTATGTTCTGCTCTGACTAGTATACGCACATCCATAACCATACATAGCGCAGGCGGCCACAAAACTAGAACATGGAGTATGAATGGATATGGATATCCTTCGATTTCAGTTTCAAATTTATTCCAATTTATTTAGATATCGAAGAACATCATCTCATATAAAAAAGCCTCTGCTGACATAGATGACGCGGCGGTGATTTGAAAACTTGAAACTTGAATTGATTAATTCTGGATGCTGCAATTTGCTGAAAGCAATACAGAATACATGCACTGACAAATGAATATAAATTTTTGTTGAATCAATTTAAATGATAAATTGATATAAGATATCATGTCATTTATTAATTGAATATGAGAAGGAATCTGTTGTATTGTTGTATACGATTCATGTACGTAGTCAATCCTGAATAAATCACCATCGCCGGTGGCGGAAACATAAACCACAAAATGTACATAATGTACATAGGTTAGGAGTAATGCAAATGCTCGCATTCGTATTTACTTATTTTACCTATAGTTGTGCATCAATCTTAATTAACATTATATTAAGTTAAGTGCAGATACAATTGAATTGATTTATCCAACCTTGATTGACCTTAAACAAAACCATTTGAGGTACATATAGAATGCGTGGAGATTTTTCTCTTGATAATATTCAGGGCGACATATGACACTGTATTGCTGATATCAGAGCTGCGGACAGTATGCGGTTTTATTGCCCCTGAAAAATAAGGTTACGTAGATGATATCTGTTTCGGCTTATCATATACATAATAACGTCCGTACAGACACGAGACACCGACATCTCGCTTTTGAAAATCGAGAGCTGACGCCCTCTTTTGATCAATTGCGTTTGTTCATTATGGAAATGGTGGATGAACTCAAACTTTTTGAAAATTCTGAAAACATCCTGACATTTTCTGGTTTTAAGCTTAATTGAGTTACTTAAACTTTCCAAAATAAAAAAAAAAGTTAAACTTCGCTTCAAATCTGTACGATGCTCGAAGATTTTGGGTTCGTTTTAATCTTAAAACAGATTTGAATTTACTAAAGTTTCTAGTCTTACGCAAACAGAGAAATTTAGTCTCCATGACCAAGGACTCGGAGACGACAAGACTCAATAATAGTGACACTCACATGGGGTACTCATCAGTCACGAAAAACACTGACCTGGATTCTGTGAGCGTTTTGAATCGTCGAGACGTCCCAGGGACTCGGGAATTTTGAGACTCTCTCTCTCTCTCTCTCTCGCTGGGACTTAAATCTCTTCATGTAAGAATTCTCATTGCTTACCTTTTGCATATATAATTCAAGCCCCAAAAGTCAACTGTTTTTGAGGCACTTTTCAGAACGAATGTAAAATGTTATTATTAGAGTACGTCGCGACTTGATCCAAAGTACAGTCTACTGATCTACTCCCAATGTGTATATCACAGACACAGACTGGCGATATCTCATATTATAATATATCTGACAAATTGTATCTTGCGCTTGAATAAACATAGATTAATTTAATTACGTTTTTTCATATTAGCACTTATTTTTCTTTCGATTAGACACAACCACGGTTATACAGATATGTATTGAGACTGACAGCGTGATTATGTTATCAATATGACAATGGAACTTTTCTGGGTCAAATTTCACTAATAATATTAACAAAACGAGTTTAAGACGCGCATTCATGTCGAGTAATTGGTGTTTTTATTCAGATTGCACTTTGGGTTTTTTATTTTCGATCTCGAAATGAAACGTAATGGATTTTCCGCGCAGATTGATAATGCAAATATTAAATGATATTGTGATACCGACTACATATTTGTATTGTGGTACAGTGTTTTTCTTTATTCGCATAAATAATGTGGGTTTTAGGGTGATTCATTTGGGTTTATCAGGAAACACCCACATTTTAAAGAGCGTTGCACATTATTGTATCTTAAAGAATAAAGGAGGTCAAGTCAAAACTGATTCAGACCCAATCCCCTTAATTGCATATATAAGCATGACACTTTCGAAAGAGGTTTTTTTTTATGTACCTATAGAGGACGAATTTTCGCCACCGTCAAATTCATGTATTGCATGTAGATACTAAATGCCCGCAGATGTGAATCGAACAGGAAAACATAGTGTTTTCCAGAAAAATACATATGAAATTTTAATAATAAATAAAAAAATATTTCAAATTAAAGTTAGGCACCGCCCCCTTAATCTAAATTTCAGGGTTACCCATATGCCATTGAAAACTAAAATCGAAATTTTCTCGTTTTGACATCTTTCGAGAATAATATCTCATCAATATATGTACCTATGAGAAAACTATTCAAATTATTTCAATATTCTCACATCAATCACATGATCTCCTATAAGAAGACGCGGCAACGCCACTAGAACATAGATCGTGATCTTGATATGTGTCATACGACTACTGGGTTGGCGATATATCATTTCGCCCGCCTGTTTTATCTAAATTTCGTTGCAGCATCTTTTATACATACCGCAAGTGCTATCTTTTAGCAGAAATAAATTTTTAAACGTCAGACATAATGGGCTATATTTAAAACAAAAGAAAGTGTACAAACTATAAAAAACAAATAGCATTTCGTCATTTCACCTCCACATGACTGACACAACTTTTCTTTGACGTAGATTTTGCCAATTTTTAGTATTCTAAAATAGATAGATGTTCGTAGGTTTTTTTTTTGCAATATACTTATGTTTATTTCGACAGAATTGCGCTAAGTGAACAATTTTCTTGTGAGGAATTAATGTAAACAAACTGAGGAAATCAATTTTTCATGACAAGAGTTAGTTATGTGTTTCCGGTGATACATATAGAAAGAGTGGGAGTGGCGCTTCTAGACTGGGATAATTTTTCTATTGAAACGATCATTACCACGTATTTTTTTTCGGCAGAACCAAAAGAACAACATAAGCGCCAGAAGTTTAAACATGACACATAATAATGTACCTCAGTTTGTCAGGATTGAGTAAGAAATCCAAAAAATGTCCAAACCAAAGATTCCAAAGACAGAAACTCCATATGAAAAGAATATAATTTCTCCAAACAGACAGTAGTTGTGATGTTGCATTGCGTTCGCGTTGTGAGACTGAGACGTTTGAAAGCAGTGATTACCAAACTATGAGGCGTGCTCCCATACAGAAGCGTGACGGTTTGGAAAGGAGGTGTGAATACAACTTATACATCGCTGTAACAATACATTTATTTTTATACTAGCTAAGAGTTGTCACGCTCTGTGGTTCACTTGGTTGAGTCGCACTCTACGATGCTAGTAATCTAGAGGACGGGAGATCGAATCTCGGCGTTGTCCAAAATTTCCGGAACATTACGCTATCAGCTCTCGCAAGAAGAATTTTCTTGTTCTTGTTACTGACACTAACGACACTTATCTTACTGTCCACCATATAGCGGACACGTATCGGAAAATATCCGAAACACAAAAGTTTCCCCTATGAGAACGGATAGCAGAACAAGCCAAATTTCCGTACATTGTGCAGAAAGGAAATATAGTGCATGCAACATTATATACACTCTGCATTTATATGCAATGTAACGTTGGCTCAAAATAGCTTATAAACGGCTGAGTGAACACACCATGCCTCAGAAGGGGTTACGGTACAGAGAATCAAGCCTCTGGCCAAAAGACCGCTGAACATATTTTAAGTTCAAATCACTTGATATTGACGTTTAGGCTCGTGCTGAAATAATTTTCTTTTCATTGCTTTTTATTTATTAGAACACCTTCGGATTGTGATGGCTCCAGTAAAAGCACTTCTTTACTTATCGACGAATCGCTGAGCCAAAAATATATCTTTTGAGTTAGGATGACTTTTTTTTTGTCAAAAGCCGATTTTTAGTGAACATATGCGTCTTACGTTTGGCTGTCTAAATCCACACCGAAAATAAATCTGGTTGCTATGAAGGAGATAGCCGAACTTCAGACGAAACTCACGATGCGTACTTTTAAAAAATGTTCAAAAGTTCCAAACTTGGGCTCCACTAACAAACAATTGCCGTTTTTCTATATGCAGGATTGAGATATGGCTGGACAATTTTATCATCATTAATACTATTACAAAAAAAAATTATCTAGAATTCTGTCCAAAATCAGTGAGTGATTGCTCAATTTTAGGGCGAATCATGACAGCTTTGAGAATTTATTATCAAAATAAAGCAATAAGCCGAAGAAAGCAAATATAATTAAAGTCCGCAATCTAGCCCGTAGTGAACAATATTATAATGACGGAAATAGAAAAATGTCCACACCTGTTTTCGTTTTTTGGTCAACATTTTCTCGGGTGGTGCGTGGCCCACCACAGGCGGACGCGGAATGAAAAGGATTAGGAACCACTGTAAAAGTGATTATCAAATGATGCACAAATAATCAAAGTCATGAGTAACTATAAAGATGGATTATTCTATCTAAAGCTGTAATTTTCCGAAAGAAATCCAATTCTGAAAATAAATTGCATTTATTCTATAAATTTGGAACCTTCAAGTGATGCACTTCGTTCTTTTTAAGGTTGGAGATTTTCATTACAGGGATTTATTTGTATAATAATTTGTCTTTACAATGAAGATTTTGTATCGTTCTCGGTTGGTTATGCATTAAGATCAATTCGAAATTCGTTCTTAGTTCGGTTAGTTCGATTTTTAATGAGCCTATAACATTTCACCAATAGTGTCCTCAAGCTGGTCTCGAATTCGCTCTCTGTTTACCTACTGGTGGGTGAACTAAGGACTTCACGTAGACCCAGAGAGAATTATCCACATCCACAATGTCAAGTCGCATGATCGCGGAGACCAATAACAAGAAACGTCTTCACGACAGGAGTTACGCCAAAGGTTAAACATTTACTTTTGCAGAAAAATTCCATTAACCCCTACACTTTGGGTAATTTTGAACGAAATTTAATATTTTGCGGTTACTTATGCAAACGACTAAATCCCATTCATTATTTTTGTGAACAAACATCTGCATTAATAAAGTGTCTCCCATTTTAAACATACAAAATTCTTCGAACTACCTTTAAATGATCTACACATCATGCTCAGCACACATGACTGCATCGAATTTAATTCATAACCTTTTTCTGGTAAACACTAAATTCATTATTATTTATTTTTACTAAAAAACTATAATAAATGTAAACCGCGCAAATTCCCCGCGCCAATTTTACACATAAATATGCAAAAAGAAAAATACGAGTATTTACTTCATCTAAAATATGCTAATTGAAACGTGCTCTCGTCACATATATTATAGGCAATGGTGGATTTGTCACACGCCATGCCGAAAATGGTACTCGTGTCTTGATACAAATTTCTAGAGAACTCGATATAGTATATATGTATTCAGGTAAAAGCAATTTAAACTGAATAAATGTGTTAAAAACTAACTTATAAACAAAAAGTTGAAAAAGTGTGTCCAGCTCTTACGCCACTATTTGCTAGTTAAATCTGAGTAGAATTTGAAATCAATAGAGTGATATTGAATGAGTCAATTCCGGTGTGTCCGGTTAAAACAAATACATATGTTATTTATTGCTAATTTTATCGATATTTATGCAAAACGATAAGCGTTGACGCCTCCATACACATATTTATTTATATGTATATGTAGTAGCATTTCCGATATGCGGGTGACGAATCGGGGTGTTATACGCCAATGCGTAATATTACTATGACATAGTAAAACGAATAATAAATTCATTTTTAGATATCTCTATCTATGTATGTATTTAAGTCAATTGACGTGAAAATTTAATATAAACATGATCTTGGACATTCCGAGAAATATTTTATCTATGGAATGTCTAGAGTTGTACGTATAGGTATTTAAAAATGAGGGACAGATTACATGAGTGTTTTACTATATTATAAACACGACGAAGTCGATTTTTTGTGTGGCATTAAACTAAATTAATGCAATTAATAATTATGTACATATGTATCTACATACTATTAGCTTATGAATTTTGAAGTACATACATCATGTATGATACACGCGTGCATTGCCAGTACATCTCAATGAAGATGTATCATAAATGCTTAATTTTATCCATGACATAGTGAAAACGGATGAATCATTTTATTTAAAGTTTTTCTGTTGAAATTTTCTTATGTAAGAAATCTCTGTATATCTTCAGTCTAGATGACTTTACTAACTGATGGATTAAGTGTGTTATTTTTAATTAGGACTGGAAAGAGACAGAATTCTTAGTCAGCGAATTTTTAAATAGCATAAATGTACATCAATTTGCATTGATGTATGGCTACTTTAATTTTATTTACTAAATATGTACCTTGCTCATGATGGAGTCATGTTGGAGTTCAAAATCGTTTTATCAATAATAGTTTTGACCCAA
Source organism: Microchrysa polita (assembly GCA_949715475.1). Taxonomy (NCBI): domain Eukaryota; kingdom Metazoa; phylum Arthropoda; class Insecta; order Diptera; family Stratiomyidae; genus Microchrysa; species Microchrysa polita. The sequence continues at coordinate 56,630,468 of OX454415.1, forward strand.
TTCCATTGCAATCTAACTACCTTTCAACACGTATGTACATACATACTTATTTATGTGTATGCAGATGTATTTTCACATTAATGAAAATAGATACAATGTCATATTATATACCCGGAGTAATAGTATAGTATAAAGCGATTTTTATTTTATTGAAAATCGATGTACACGTCGTACATTCCTTCTATTTAGTATTGCGCGTAATTTCTGTATGCAAAACGGATTTTTACCATATGTGTGCTTAATGTATGCGCACATGCAGACAGAGCAAAATAAAAAGTGTGTATAGCATGGAAATTACCGGGTAAAATATGCATTGGCAAATTATATGCAATTGACTGTCATAATTGCATAGTGTTTCGACCAGTACCTCTTCACAAATAATTTTCCACCTGATTGTATAGAAACAGAAAGAATGTACGGGGACGCACTTGATGAGAAATTCAATAATACATTAAAATAATAATTTAATACATTTTCCATGAAATATTTCTAAAATAAATCATTCGAATTAAAAATACTGCGTTGTGGTTTAATTATTAACTTTTAATTAAATATCTGACACGATGAATATTTAAACAAACTTTTGATATGCCGTTGCCCATGAAATTACCCTCAGAAAATAAAAATCCTATATATTTTACCAGGAGATTTTCTCCAATACCGTAGTACCAATAATACCAAGATACGCAGGAGCGCCTCGCCCGCAAAAAAAAATGAGACGCGAACAAGTAAAATTATCAAACGGAGCATGATTTACTAATTAACAGTGATACAGTCTTCCAGGCAACTTTAAAAAAAAAAGCGATTTTATGAAAATATTTAGTGCATAGGCTATCAAACTCTTTAATCGGTGCTATAATGGAAAAGATGACAATTTTCTCTCCTACAGACTTGAGCAAGTAACCCGATTTCAGATTTCGGTTTACAGTCCTAAAAAGACTTAGTATCCGACCGAAGCCGATGCCCAAGTTCGGCTTTAAACACTACCTTAATTCTAAAGGCTTAAAAGCTGAAGCCGAAGTTACTAAAAATGGCTAGTTTCTTATGGCGTTTTGATTGCATCCTTTTTTTTAAATTTTTCATTCTTCCAAGTTTAATCTATTTTTATATGAATATGGGCATAAAGAGTTTAGTTTAGGGGCCAATATTTCTCAATGTGTAGTGTAGTAATTTGAGACCGATTGCGTGCGATTTGGTCCCAATTTAGACAATTTTCAGGGGTACCTCAAATGTGCTGATTAAAGAGAAACGATTACTGTCATGAAACACAATATTACACGTGTCATTGATGATGTAACGGCCGAAATATTGTGCCAAAATATAACTTTAAGAATGGACCACGTGAAACTTGTTCGAGAGCAACATTTACATGAATTCCTGAAATATTTATGGATCCAAATAAACTCATTTCTTTTCCTTTTACAAATCATCGCAACTATGAATGAGGTAGAAATGGGTATTTTTCAATTAATCTCGTTTATTTTTTCTCTTCTAAACATATGCCATATGCAAAATAAAAAAGCTTCTTTCTGAGGTTTCAAAAATAGATTTGTGAGAATAGTTAACATGGCAAGTAATCATAAAGTTTACCTAAAACATTCGGCTTCGGTCTTCGTCCAAAATTAGCCAAATGTAAGCAGATTATGCGTTTTTTAGCCAATTATTCGGCCGGACACTAAAAGTCTTGCTTCCGACCCGTGGTGTGATATTTATGAAATTTGTCACGCATGATCCTTTGTTCTAACAAGGAATTAGATTCATTTCGATCAGGCAACGGTAAATTACTATGTAAAGTGAACGAAACGATGCCTCCCCATTTTGAATCCCGACTCTGTTAGGTATTTTGTTTGCTCATATATATGTAAATATCGAAACACAGGTTTTATTGTGACGAGTTTCTCATGATATCCACAGAGGTATTCTCAATCCTTCCGTAATATATGTTCATCACACTCATAAGGATATGTTTCTCGGTAAACCATAGCTCTGTCTATTCAGGCTTATCCGCCGTATCCATCCCTGGATTAAAGTAATATCAATTAAATTTTGCTACTGATGCATTTTTCTTTGGCGGGAGCCTTTCTAACTTGTTTTTTTGGTCGAATCATAATGGACGAAACAATTTACAGTTTACGCGAAGCACCCAAGAGAAAAACAAATATTTTGCGAATAAAAAAGTGTAATCTTATCGAGTATTGTCCTATGAACCCAGCCTAACAGAATGACATATGTCAGTGAAGAAGATATTTAAATCCGAGCAATTCATTTCATATTGACAGTCATATTTTGCAATGTGAAATTCAAGTGCACTGAACCAAAAAATTCGTAAATTCGACGAAATTACATTTAATATGAAGAAAATTTCATCAAAATACGGTCAATGAAGCTGTTATTTGGATTGAAGAATACCACAGTTATATTGAATAATTACGAAATTATTGTAAATTGATGAATAAATTTGTCAATATGAAGAAATTTTCTATTATTTTTTTTTAAATATTAAAAATTAACATTGCGTGTTGTCTTGTTCGTATTGAAACTAATTTAATTTATTATTATATTTATTTAAGACTTTCAAATATTTATTAAACACTTTTTTTACATACAATTAACCATATTACCATTGTGTCTAATACAGGATTCGAACTCGGTCCGCTTGCGTGCCAGTCCACTCACGTTGCCACTGCGCCAGAGAGGAAATATACTTCCAATGTTCTCAAGACCTGCAGTACCTACTTGATACACACTGCATGGCGGACACCTTATTGAGACTCGGCCACGACATTTTTTTTTTCTTTCTCACAAATTGTATTAAAAAATTACTTTTTGGAATTGAGATTTCCATTAAAATTTAAAGGCAAAGATTACTCAAAAAATCGAAAAATTACAGAAAATGCGTTACTATTTATTCATCTATGTGAATAATTTTCGTAAAAGAGAAGAATTGATTTTGTCAATATGACTAAATTATTCACTGTGATAAAATATAATATATATAAAATATAAGAATGATGCTATTCTTCCATTTGATTAAGTTTTATCCTTTTGACGAATCTGACAAATTGTGAATTTGTTGTTTTGACTAACTTTTGTCAATCTGACAATTGGTTCGAATAATTTAGCGCAAACAAATCGTCAGTTTGAATAATTTTTTCTATACGAAGAAAAACTTTTACAAAGTGCGATTTCTTCAAATTGATAAAAAATTGTAAGCGAATAGTAATAAAACTGATGAAAATTTAGTTAATTTGATAAAACAAAAAACAAAATTTTCATATTGAATAATATGTAACTTTTTTTCTAAAAATCTACCCGTATTTATTCAATGTAACAAATTATTATTCAAATCAAATAAAAATTTTATTCAACATTTTAGGAAAAAAAAATCGTTCATATGAAGAAATATTTGGTTCAGTGTGGCATATTAAAAAATATGGCAACTTACTTGGCTCTAATAGACTAAACTAACTTCTTCTCCTGACGAAAGATTGATTGATGGCGCAATCGGGGAGGTACTTGAAGAGATGCACATAGCTCGTGGAATTAGTTGAAACCTATGCTTTATAACAGTATGCAGACAGCTCATGCTGTCTGTCTCTTTGGCCACACAATCATTTGAGTTCTTAAGAGAACAATACTGGATGACTTACTGAGCTTTAATACATCTTTGGAATAATACAAACTTTTTTTTTTCATTTAAATCTGATCTGCATACTGCAGTGGTTCTTAACCTTTTCTGCGTTAGGGACCAAGTTCAATATTTGTCACGGACGACCGAGTGGAAAATCAATGATGTCATAAAACGAACATACAAAGCTTTGGCAGACAAAAAAATTGCATAACAAGATTGCTCGAAACTATGAATCAAAACTTTTAACACAGTATTACAAACCACGTCAGTCCACGTTTTAGATTGGGACGATGATGGATTACTATCTTCCCGATAGGCAATCAATCCTTCAGCGAACTTCAGACCACATTTTCGAAACTGAGGAAAATCCAACAATATTTTCACTTTTCAGCTTTATACATATGTATATAGCGCAAGAACCCTTTTCGATTCACTCTCGGCTTTCAAGTAATCACTAGTTTTAAATACTCTTGTTACATATGCTGCATTTCTGTTTGCCTCACCAGTTTTTACTGGTAGAAAATGCATAAATGGAAGATCAGCACCAAACTGTTGAAAACAAATCAAGTATGCGTGTGAATTGCAGGTATGTACCTACACGACTTATGGTGCAATTATATTCACAGCATCTGCACATCCACAGATTATTTTCCTTTCCTTTTTTCATAAGTCGCCAACATTTATTTTAATGTATTTTAGTTAGTAAGACACCTGGGGCTAGGTTCTGCAGCATGATTCAATGGGAAATCGATAGATGTTGACCGCAACAAAATAATTATTGAAAATATTAGGCCTCACTTAAATAATTTAGCAAAATTTGTGATTTTTGGTTATGAATTCGTTTTGCTAAATATATTATTGAGAGCTATAGTTTTCAATCATTATTGTGTGCTTCTGCAACGAACTCACAAACATAATGTATCATCGTCTAGTCCCCAAGGAATAAATACCTGAAGATGCCAATAAAGGCGAAACGTTGTGATAAAGAAAAATAAAACGAGTTTAACACCAAACAAAGCTGGATAGTGAATAAGGAAAGAAACCCAACAATCAACAACATAAAACCAGTGAATAATCATATGCAAAAATTACTCAACTGATTTTCTATATGCTCGACTTACCGCCTCGAATAGAATAAGACCCTGCTGAGGAAATCCGTGGGAAGACATAACTAGAACTGTTTGATAATTTTGAAGGGAAATCCAGAATAAAACCGAACTTCAAAAATTTAATTATTGATAAACATACAATCTATTTTCAAGAACGTTTTGGAAAATGTATTAATTAATTAATTTAATTAATCAAATTATCATATTTATGGCAGTCGAAGACTCCAACACACGATCTTTCGTCGATAAAGTTTAATAAATCGAAACCTGAGTAACGCATGAAACTTTTTACTAAAAGATAAATCCATAAAAGTATCGAGAGGATTCTGTACTCCATGATTATGATTTCGAAGTGCTACAGTTTAATTTTTGCGTGCAAATTGAGAATCTTCATATAAAATTGTCATAAATACAGCAAAAGCTTCGCGGTCCACCTCTAATCGGCTCTAGGACCACCAATGGTCCGCGGACCACCCGTTAAGAATCGCTGGTATACTGGCATTCTCTATTCTAATATACGTAGCTTGCCAGCGAGCCTCGACAGTAAACATATTCTAAGATTTTCGTATCATTCCAAGAGAAGCGTATGTTTCCCACAAAGTGTTCTTTCTCGATGAAACAGGTGACGGAATAATTATTTAATTTATTTATTGATGAATTACTTTAGGAAATATTTCTTATTCAAGTTTTATAATAATAATCTATTTGAATAATTCATACGTAAAAATGCATTTCCAGAAAGAAAGAGAATACTCAGGATTGTGCCTATTAAATCTGTTCGTTTCACATTATGTAATTCCATTATTCAATGTGCGTGCACATTGAATTCGAAATGAAGTAAATACACAGAAAATGCATCATACATGCTTAGGTGTTGCATTCGATTTATGAAGACAAATAAATCTTGTGATAATCGGCGATTATCTCATCCTATTTATCTGATAAATGCATATTTTGCGAAATGTTAGCAATTTCGAGCAGAAATTGTTTTTCAACCTTAGTTGCTGCGTCGAAGTAAAATGTGGGACGATTGTAGTTGAGCTGAATAGAAATTGAAATCGGTTGGTAATATTGGCCAAGCCAATAGTCAATTATTTCCATGGATTCTTGCCGGATGGACATTGGCTGAGATTTTTCACTAGATCGTCCATTGGAAAAAAATTCGATCAATCACCCTCACCCACCAACAAAAAATTTATCACTTTTTGGTATTAATCTTAAAGAAGGTAGATACAAAATAATTTCAAAATTCACAAAAAAACTCCATAAATGACTATGCACAAAATTAAAGAGCAATTCAGGTCGCAAAATGATAAAAAAACTGAAGACCTAAGTCTACGTTGTGTCTGATATACACATACACATGGTACCTACATATATACATTTTCATTGTATCGAATTATAATTTCCAGATTCGTTTATTGACCCCGCGCACTTATCATTATTATAGATGAAGTCTTCATAACACGTTTTAATTAACCAAAAGATAATTATTATTAAATTGGTTGGTAATACCCATTTTTTATGTAAGCAATAAGCCATAATATAATAGTCTTGTGATCATTTTATAACAAACATTTAAACGTTTACATTCACCATATTTTTGTAATATGAAAGTGTGCATTTTGTATTTTCAAATAACATTTCAGATTTTAACATCCTGATTACGCGAATTTTATCGATGCATCATTGCAATGTTTTTGACCTTTTTGAAAAAAAATATTGGTATCATTTTTCCACGCCCAGGAGGTGGTTCATTGACGACGAGTTTCAGATATTGATGCGATGATTGAAGATTTATTAAATGCCAATCGCGACTGGATTCAAGCGCACGAGATAGTTTTGTTGAAATTTTGTAATTAATTTTTAAATATATGTACACTTTCTATCTATATTTGACTATGGCTACCGATATAGACTGTGGTACTATTTAGTCTGTGTTCAATGGCAATGCATTGGTGTTTGACGAATTTAAAAGATAGTAATATAGACTGGAGATTTCAGAGTACTTACCCTTATATAATATGTGCATATAAATGATTTATTTTGGACTGATCGACACTTACCTGAAAGAAAAAAAAATTGTTTATAATTTCGAATATAAAGAGGTTTATCATACACAACCAAAAGGTGGAGTAAAATTTAAGAATGTAATGCCATAATGTGTTTATTTATAGAGAAAAATTGTCAGGCAAAACTGAGACTTCTTGTGACCATACATTTCAGCATAATCTTGGTTATAACAATACCTTGTATTCATTCTTCAAAAGACGAATAACATGAATACGGTCCACCTCGGCAAAAGGACGTATGATACCATTCTATAGGTAGTTACATACCAAGAAAAGGATAACAAAATAATATTTCCATCTCCAGGCAGGTTGTATTGCCCTATATGCAAAAGTTTTATCAAGAAACTTTCATTGTTTGCATGAAACTTTGTTCACACAATGAATAAATTCCTGATATACACAAGTACGACCTAATACAAGAAAGCAAGCTGTTCACATTCTACACTGTGCATTCAACTGATGTAAATCGGTTTGACCCGAACTCTATAAGCCACATACACACATAATGATGGAAAAGTTTCCTAACCGTATTTCAAAATACGTATAGATCTCATACATATTCTAAATTTAAAATCGTTTGAAATATAATGCAATATTGAATGACGTAAAAGTAGTCCAAGAAAATTCTAAACACAAAAAAAAGTGTAAGTTGATGGCCATACTATACGACATACACTATCTATTACATACTACGTATGTAACGTATTAGCGATGAAGTGAGAGTATTACGACTTACCATACTTATTTGAAAAAGGAAAAAAAATTGTTACGTTTCATACTTAGTATAATTCATAAGGCAGACAGTATTATATGCGGTCTAATGAATGGAAAATTACAATACGTTTGGCGCCAAACGCCCGCCTCCTCAATAAGGGAGTACAAAGTGAATGAAACTTGCTTATAGTTCTAACAAAAGAAAACTTTTTTAGCCATTCATATAGCGTTAAATGTAGGTATTTATTCTGATTCTATAACACGCAACAAATTGCGTGATTTATTTTTGGAGTTTCCGCCAAACACCCAAGATTTGTGGGTATGTATATCATTAATTTTTAAGGGTTTTCCTAAAAAATACCAGTTGATGTCGATGTTTCCTCATTCTTTCCGTGATTGTGACTCTCGAATTTGTCAAATTTATAATTTAATGGGATCCTATAACAATGTACATATATAAATATCTAAATCCGAACATCGATCGATACGATAAATAAAACTGATTCAAAATATAATGCAAGCGATTGTTAAAATTAATCTATATTCTAGAATAGATGTCAAAGAAGTTGGAACTTTGTCTTCTGCGAGTACAATCCAAAGGGTGTCCCAAAAAGAACGCCAGACTTGAATTGTATAAAAAATACGAGGACAATAACATAATCAAAATACAATGAAAATCCCACATTTGCGAGGGATGCCTTCCACGAAATCGTCACGAATGTTGAATTCGCGAAAGTCGAGGTTCAGTGTCCTTGAATAGAAGGAAATATGTTTCAAATATTCATAAAATATGAAAAATGTTACAAATACGTCTCACCAACAAATTTATGTAACTTTTAGGACACTCAAATACTCGTTTTCTATTATCAGTTTCTGGATGATCGAGTTCCCAGAGTAGCTCCAAATTATCGGCTCAGTCCATGATCTCGTGGTTAATGGACTGAAATCATGTGACCACTTCGAGCATGTGCTTGGCCACATGGCATACAGCCCCCGGTAACAATTCAATGGCTGCATAAGACAGTTTTGGCTACTCTTCCGGTGATAAGCTTTGTGGCCTCCCATATTGTACGACTGTACGTCAGTGAATATATTTCTATGCATTTATACATTTTTCCTTCACTTTGAATTTAAAGCTTGCGTTCCTTATGGACACCCTTTACATTTCGTTATTAATTCAGTGCGGTAATGCTGTTATCGGCGTAGTTCACTGGAGTAAAATCAATATGTACATATTACAAATAAGGATAAGTGAATGAACAAGTAGCCAAAAATAGAAAATAGTGGTAAAGTGTATACATATTTTGAATAAACAGTCATTGTCGATCATATACATAGGTTAGAATAGACGACATTAGGGAAAATTATAAGTCATATACATTCATACATATTTGGAAAGCTCACTATAAATATTTTATCGTTAATGATGGCCCTATGTGAACTCGGAAAGTACAGACAATCGTTATAATGTATTTTAAAATCAATATAATAACAAGCAAAACACGCCTTTCACGGTATCCTAGGATACGCTGGCAAGGAAATACAGTAGAAACTCATTAACTGGAAGCGGATGGGAACTGAATTTTATTTCGAGTTACGTACATTCGGAAGTATGTATCGCGTGTTTGAGTTATAGAATCCAAATAAAGAAAATTTAAAATATATAGTGCACTCTTTTATAATTCTATCAGCATATTATTAGTGAAGAAATGTTGCAGCGAAAATCAGGCCTAGGCATTTCCATTAAATTTCTTGGTAGATATGATTTCCACAAATTACCTCAATGACACTTCCATTTTGCATACCCTATTTGTGCAATTATTTCAGCGAATGAAATAGTTCATTGGAAGCCCTAATGTAAAACTTTGTCTTACAGAGCCGCTCGTAAGAACACTTCGACTAATGGAGTCCCGCCGACTGCGAAAAAAAAAATTGTTTATAGTTCTTTGAGATAACGAATTTATTTTTCATTGTTTTTAATTCGAATGTTGATCGAATGGTTGGATAATTGGCTTTTTTTTGGCCTAAGGTGTTTTCAAATAAGGAGTTTCCACTGTATTTAAATTTATATTTACGTTTTTTAGCGGATTGTTAAAACTCTCTTTATACATTTTCGATTTTGATAATTTCAATGTGTTTTTAATTTAATTTAAAAGGATACGTATTCGTACCCTAGTTGAAAAATTATATGCATCCAGCGATTAACACCTGGTCTTAAAAGACAAACTAGTCTAATTTTTAATTTCTTAATCTATCCATATTTTACTGGCACATCAAATTTTATATCCGTTCATGCAATTTATGGCCAATGTAATCCATTCACTATTATAGTGTAGGATGTAGGTTACTTTACTTGCATCGTGTGTCACATAATCGAATATTACGTAGGTTGACTTTTTATGAATAATATTGCAAGAAGGCAATGTATGAGGAGTACTTATATTGCAGTTTTGCATAAGTGTCCCATATGTGTCCATTTTTAGATACTCGTATTATGAATTTACGGTGCAAAATTCACATATGGATCGAAAAGCATGCTTAACGATATTTAATATCTGTTGGCGGCTCCGATACTAAAAGCAAAAGTAACAACTGTTTGAAAACAGTGTGTATATTGGGATTTATACTGTTTGAAAACAGTGTGTATATTGGGATTTATTTGACCGCAGGCGTTATATGGACAGGGCAATTCCAATTGCACACATTGCTATGCATGCAATAGGCCTATACGGAATTTCAAGATTGGTATTTAGTCTAGTACAGATAGCTCAAAACCCAAACATCCAAAAATAAAAGGAATTTCTGATGCCAAATTGTTGAATACACTGCCTAATATACGCAGTAAAAAGTTACACCAATTTGCACCATGGGTTAAGGGGGGAGGGGGTGGCAAAGGGGTGAAAATTCAGTTTTTTGCAAATATCTGGAAAACTATGAGTCTGAGCTTGAAATGTCCTGAGGACGAACAAACTACATAAAATTACCTTTGTAATGATGTATAACACTTTAGACATTTTCTCAGAAAATTATACCCCAGACCTAAATGTATTATAGTGAATTTAAATTTTTGGAGTTTTACATTTCGCACTGTAACTCTTGATAGAATATACCTACCGTTATAAGATCTTGTCCATAAATTGATAACAAAGTTTGTTTGATTTGTATCAAAAATTAGAGTGCTCCGACTATTGACGCCCCCCTCACTCCTCCTAAAATTTTTCAAAAAGGCATGCCTGTAGCTTCTTTTTAAATTGAGCCAGGCAGATCAAATTTGGTGGGGTGCCTAGCCTATGCTCCATTTTGCTCCCCACCAAAAATTATTACCATCCGATCAAAACTAAGGGTACCCCCCATACAAAGTGTACGAAAATTCTAACAAATTTCACATTTTTTCACTTCTAAATTCTATGTAAAATAGAAAACAAAAAATTTATCTCTTAGAACGTCATTATAACAGTTAATTGTAGTCTTTTGAATGTATGATCAAAAGGTTTAGAAGTGAAAAAATGTGAAATTTGTTAGAAATTTGGGTCACTTTGTATGGGGGGTACCCTTAGTTTTGATCGCATGGTAATAATTTTTGGTGGGGAGCATAATGGAGCTTAGACTAGGCAGCCCACCAGATTTGAACCGACTGGCTCAATTTGAAGAGAAGCTACAGGCATGCTTTTTTGCAAAATGTTAGGAGGAGTGAGGGGGGCGTCAATGGTCGGAGCACTCCAGTTTTTGGTACGAGTCAAACAAATTCTGTTATCAATATATGGACAAGATCTTATGACGGTAGGTATATTCTGTCAAGAGTTACAGTGCGAAATGTAAAACTCAAAAAATTTTAATTCACTATAATACTTTTGGGTCTAGGGTATAATTTTCTGGGAAAACGTCTAAAGTGTTACATATCATTACAAAGGTAATTTTATGTAGTTTGTTTTGTCCTCAGCACATTTTAAGGTCAGACTCATAGTTTTCCAGATATTTGCAAGAAACTGAGTTTTCACCCCTTTGCCACCCCCTCCCCCCTTAACCCATGGTGCAAATTAGTGTAACTTTTTACTGCGTATATTAGGCAGTGTATTCAACAATTTGGCATCAAAAATTCCTTTTATTTTTGGATGTTTAGGTGTGGGGCTATTTTGAACCAATTGTACTGGACTAATTCAGGTTATCAAAAAAGATATAAAAATTCCCGGAATACTAAAAAATATCTACATCAAGTTAAAAAAGCTGGCAATTCGCTTCCGGTTTTCCGCGAAATTATTATCAATCTATAAACTAGAACAATTTATTGAAAAAAAAACTTGAATACAATCGAAAGAAGAAAAAATCCCCTGTCATTAGTAAACGTCCATGGTTATGTTTTGATAATGGATTTCCCCAGAATTCTTTGTTCTCAATTATATTTATTAAAATGATTATAAAAATGCTTGAAACACTGCGAGTATAATCCGTGTTCCAAGCATTTGTGCGTATAGCAATCTGTACTGCGGTAAGTTGATTTTCTTTTCTTGCCAAAACCAATTGATTGATCATGGTGAAGAATGCGCTTATCAAACGAATGCACTTATGACACGCTCCAGAAGTTTTCCACGACGACGTTTTGCTATCAATCAGCACGAGTAATGAGCGAGTAAATATCAAATCAATTACAATTTTTTTTTATTATAAAAATAAATATATTATATTAAATATTAAATGGCATTTAATGTGACCTCGTCACGATGGAAATCAGATCGACTGTCTTATTTAAAATATAAAAAAATATTCAGATTAAAAAATACATCACATAAACTACACTTGATTGGATCTAATTAGATTTTGAGTGAGTAATAAAAAAAAAGATTTCAAGGGTTATATTGTGACATAAGAAATTGTGGAACACCAGAAAATTGCATTTGTATGATATAATACAAAACAAAATTTAATACGATTGAAATGTGAAACAAAAAACACGCCAAAGGGTCAATAATTCAAAATTAAACATTAAGTCTGGAGACTTGTCTTAACCTCAATAGCTGACGCCTGACGGTTAATCTTTAGATTATTGCATTATACTTTTTGGATGATGTAATGAATCGATTAACTTGATTACTCGTACACATTCTATATTAGAGAAAAAGATGCATGCATCTATATTTACATCAACATGAAATGCATATCAACTCTAATGTAATATTGAGCATGTCTATACAAATTACAAAGCTTTCACCCCAGAAATAGATGCATCTAACATCTGTGACTTGTATGGATAGGTTAGGTTCCCATGTTTTCACTATACCAATTAAGAAGCCATTGCAACGTATTTGTGGGGGTGATAAATGCAATGTATTTACTTCGCTGTAGCTATTCTGTCTGAATTGAGTGTATTTCGGGTCAAATTAAGAATGTTTATGTCAAAATAGTTAAATAAATTAGTTTAGTCGCTGTAAACAAAATGTTGTTCTGAAGTGTACAATACCGTTCAATTAATTTGTGAAAATTGCATAAAGATCACAAAAAGTCAGCATAAGAGTATGAAAGAAAATTGTACCACATATTAAGGGTCCGAACATCTATTAAGACGAACAAAGTCAATAAATGTGATCCCATATTCATGGGCCTGGCAATCTGTTCGTTCGTTTGATCTTCGGCTTGGTTTCAGGTTCCTCACTTGAAGTAGTGATATTGTCTCTTCCTACATTTTGAACAAAACATACAGACAGGCACAAAACAAGGTTTTGATTTCTTTTCTTTAGACCCTAAAAATGGCCAAATTCACAGAAAAATCACCTTTCATCACTCTTATAAATCGCAATCAGCTCTTCGCCATAATTTTCTCTATATTGATATGATAAATTATAATAGCATCTCCATGTACGAATCTTGGAAGAAAAATGCACTTTTCTTCATTTTGATTCTTTAACGTACATCCGACATTATTTTATGAATGATGTAGTCCGAGCCGTGATGGTAAAAAACCGGGGTTTTCGAACTGTCGGAAATTAACCATCTTAAAAGTTGCGTTTAGTTACGGTGATATCGAAACGGTTGGTCAGCCGAAGCAAAACTTGACCAGTATAGCGTAATTAGACATAATTAGACGCAAAAATTAGAGGTGTTCGGGGGTATGGGTAACTGTCGGATCGAACCTATTTTTTTCGATAGAGGACCTCTCCGTGAGTCTAAAAACATTGGTCAGCCGAGCCGCAACCTGACCGAAGGGTTCGGCCAACCAGTTTAAAGGTGCGATTTTTTTAGGTGCGATGGGGTTTTCGGAACTGTCGGATCAAACCTATTCTATTCGATAAAGGACCGCCCCCTGATGCAAAAAATACTGGTCAGCCGAGCGGCAACCTGACCGAAGGGTTCGGCCAACCAGTTCGAAATTACCAATTTTGACGGGTCGATGGGGTTTCAGAACTGTCGGATCAAACCTATTCTATTCGATAGAGGGTCACTCCCTGATGCTAAAAACATTGGTCAGCCGAACCGCAACCTGACCGAAGGGTTCGGCCAACCAGTTCGAAATTACCAATTTTGACGGGTCGATGGGGTATCAGAACTGTCGGATCAAACCTATTCTATTCGATAGAGGGTCACTCCCTGATGATAAAAACACTGGTCAGCCGAACCGGAACCTGACCGAAGGGTTCGGCCAACCAGTTTGAAAGTAACAATTTTGACGGGTCGATGGGGTTTCAGAACTGTCGAATCAAACCTATTCTATTCGATAGAGGGTCACTCCCTGATACTAAAAACACTGGTCAGCCGAACCGCAACCTGACCGAAGGGTTCGGCCAACCAGTTCGAAAGTACCAATTTTGACGGGTCGATGGGGTATCAGAACTGTCGGATCAAACCTATTCTATTCGATAGAGGGTCACTCCCTGGTGCTAAAAACACTGGTCAGCCGAACGGCAACCTGACCCAAAGGTTCGGCCAACCAGTTTGAAAGTACCAATTTTGACGGGTCGATGGGGTATCAGAACTGTCGGATCGAACCTATTCTATTCGATAGAGGGTCACTCCCTGATACTAAAAACACTGGTCAGCCGAACCGCAACCTGACCGAAGGGTTCGGCCAACCAGTTCGAAAGTACCAATTTTGACGGGTCGATGGGGTATCAGAACTGTCGGATCAAACCTATTCTATTCGATAAAGGACCGCCCCCTGATGCTAAAAACACTGGTCAGCCGAACCGCAACCTGACCGAAGGGTTCGGCCAACCAGTTTGAGGGTGCTCATTTTCTAGGTGTAATACATACATATACATATGTTTATATCGCTTTCATATCTTTTTACCTAGAAATCTGCTGTCCTCGCCAGATTCAACGCGTCTAATCTCTTTCAAGCATTAAGCTCTTTACAGACTATAGAAGATTTTGCATAATCTTGAGATTTTACAAAATCTAGGCGAAAATCTTCTAGATTTTCCATACATTTTCATAGATTTTGTACGGAAATTATAACCAAAATCTCGGAGAAAATCTTTACAAAATCATGGTGAAGCGTGGTGAGCTTCGCATTTGATAATACTACAGTAGAGGTAATCTAATCCATTTTCCGCTTCGCACATGGTTTTATGCACAAAAGTTTGATGACGAACTTAAACCATTAATTCCTATAAGATAGATTCTGCTTCTTGTTTTAACAAATTAATATAAATAGCAGTTTCATGCATGAAATTGTCGGAATTTTTAATTTAGACGGATTGTACTGTACTGTCAAGTCGTGGAACAAGATTACGACCAAAGTGTGAACAGCATACATGATTACATAATCTACCTAGATCTTGCGGCCATATGTGAAAAGTCTATTACAGGCCAAATACACCTGCAACTTGGTTGCCAACCTAGGTTGCAGGTACGTAACTACACATTTGCAACATTCCGGCAACCACGCCATTCACGTTCTTGCAACCTGTGACTGCAACCTGCAACATGCCTACAAATTACTTAATTTCCGGTTTTTTGCGTGTTGCCAACATAGGTTGGCAACCAAGTTGCAGGTGTATTTGGCCTGTTAGGGGCTTGTCCGAAACCGGATTTCTCTCCCACTAGGATTGTATGAGTACACGTAGCCTTCATTCATAATTTCAGAGATCATTCATAAATCACACACAGATCATAGTCCAATCCCTACAAGCCTGCACACACACAATCAAAACACAAGTAAAAAACAAAGTTTTTTTTTCAAATTTTCACGCTCATAATGCCCTTAACCCAGCGCGTACATTAAGCTGTGTAATGCCGCGTCCACGTCAACGACAACTTGTTTGATTAAACTTTTCCCTCGCACTTATCGCAAGTTGGAAGGCTGTTCGCACGATACAATATTCTCTCCAACTAAAACAAGTCGTCCAACTTCTGTTCACACGCACGATTAGTCTTCAAATTCGTTTGAATATCAAAAGTTGGAAAAAAATTGGATCGTGCGAGCGGTCTTAAGCTCGACTTCACGACGACGCATATTCCCGGGGTCATCATGTCGATGAGACGAGAAAATTTATGGCATCGCAAAAGGTATGAATCGTATTTACATATGTATATATGTACATACATATGCATACATAGATACGAGAACTCTTGTGTAGAACTGAATTTGTAGAATGAGCCAAATTCATTCCTTTTGATGATTTTAAGAAATTTATATTCGAAAGGAGAGCGCAAACTATGCATTGTAGTGACAATGAAAATTTTGTTATTAGCTGAAACAAATTAAGCCAAAATATGGCCATCGAACGGCAAAAATTATTATGGGAAAAAGTCCCCACCGATTAAAGGTTCGCAGCCTTAACAAAGGGGGAATAGGGGGTATTTGGTTTTTTTTGCGATTACATATTTCAAAAACAGCAAGAGATACAGAAAAATGATCTGAGGACACAAACAAAAACCACGTAAAGTTGCACTTTGTATGGGAGGTACACTTGGTTTTATCCGATTGAGTTGATGTTTGGTGGGTGCTGATGTTTACTTGTGCTTCCATTGGCAAATGGAAGATGTTTTTTCATGTTTGACTAATTTTTCTTCATTCTAAATCTTCATTTCATCCCTATTCTCTTTCCGACTTAAGTATATGAGTAATATCTATATTTATACTTTCTATACTAATTATATAAAATAGCTTATATGGTATATAGGTAATAAAATAATATACCACTTGGTTGCTAAAACATCCTAAAGAAACGATTGTGAAAGGATACCAAATTTCGTCAATTTCCAATATTTGATATCTTCACTATAAATATCAAATTTGGACTTCCTTACTCCTTATGATTGGAAGAGTCCTTTTTCCGTATCCACACCTGAAGATGCGTGATGAAACAAAATTCGAAACGACTTAAGCGAATTACTCAAATTTTAAGCATAATAGAAAATACGCATTTCCACATCCAAAGTCGAAAAAAATAAGTATCTTATTCTCGTTTCCGTCACAGATGCAGAGATTGGGAAAAATAACTTTAAGAGAGGTCCATTAGTTTTTAGGCCGAACCGTTACAAACAAACATTCCCATATAAGCTATTTTATATAATCAGTATAGAAAGTATAGATATAGATATTATTCATATACGAGTTAGAATTAGAATTATAATTTTATTGAAAAATAAGTTATAATTATAATTATTATAATAATTTTCATTTTAAACCTTTTTAAAAAAAATGCAGGTTCAGCCATTAAATTTAGTGTGCGCGTATTCGCATTATGTCGAAGATGATTTTTGCTGAAAATTGTGTTGCTCCGGTCAAAAACTTTTCGAGTTTATTATTTAAACTATAGTATTCATTCAAGTCATAATATGTAAAATCTAATATATAAAATTCTCCTCAAAAGTTTGTTCCCAAACTGCACCGAAACGGCCTACTCGATTCAATCGCTTTAAATTTTTATAGTGTACTAAATGAAATTGAACCGGCTTAAGGTAAGTAAGTAATCGATCCAAAAACGATGACTTTTTATCCATTTGTCGTAGATACCATCTAATCGAAATGTCTTCGATCACATATCGATGACTTTCATCTAAATGTCTCTGAATTAGATTGAAATTGTCAAAAAATAAAACGACTAACTTATTCTCGAAGTTAGTAATCCTAGTAATCGTCGATATCTCCGCAATCCTTCGGCGGAGCGGCACGATTGAGGTGTTGCCGGACTCGCCACAAAAGCGTAATTGGAACTTCTTCCCCAATCAGTGCACAGAGTGTTCAGAGGCAACCGTCAACCCGATGGTATGATGGTTTCTGGGTTAGTATGAACAGTGTAGGTGGCGTGCGCACATTTTAGTGCACTTGGCGAAAACTGAGTAAATGAGTGTGCTGATGCTGACATATATGAATAGGTATAATAACAAATTATTAATTAATGATTTTCGAGATAACTCACGCTAATGTAGTTGAAGGGCATGTGCAGTCTCATCAATCAGTCAGGGGGTCGAGTATGTTATTGTTGTATTGCCTTGACCGCTTAACCCCCGACGGAAATCTATCGCGTTTTTCCATATACACTTTGGTTTCACCATCGATAGGTCGATCTCAATAAATTATAGTTAGCAGGTTGATTGGCATTCAAATTAGTGTCAAGTTGTGATTGAAACCAATAACACGAGCGAAGCGAGGACTAGATAAGAGAGCGAGCGAACCGAGCTTCCTTAGCTAGTAAATTTATATAAAAATATTACACTATCAGTTCAAAAAAGATCCTGGTGTAATAAACTTATATAAAAAAGATATTGCGCTGGCTTTGTAGCTTTAATAGGTTATGGGCCAGGATCAGCTCATATAATTAACAAAAAATAATAAGTCACTAAATGAATAATAAAAAGAAGTGATAAAGTTAATACATATTGAAAGTTGCACAAAATAAGCACGAAGAATCATGAACTCAGCTCGTATGGAGGTCTTTGTAAGGATAATTACGATACATGGAAAATGCAGAAGAAGCTTTATTAAAAAAAAATACCGGCGTACAGAGGGCTGCGCCCGCAATACGAGGGTTTTTTAGATTTTGGATACATACATAGTGAATAATTTTGCACGTATATTTTATAGGTAATAAATAAGAATTATGCACAATATTAACGAAATGCTGCTTGTAAATCTATTTTTGGATTGGTCCAAATAAACGCGTTCCAGAATGAAAGGCTAACAACGCCTTTCATTCATACTCCGAATTGGAAAGAAGCAGCTGATATGAAATGTACCCATCAGTGACGTGCAGTGAAAATTCCGCATAGTCAAGCAGTTGATCATTCCAAAGCCAATTTCACATAAATAAAAATGAACTGAATAATACAATAAACACAGTTGCAAAAGCGTTTATAGCAAGCGGCTTTATGCCTTATAGAAGAAATCAGGAATAAAAAAATAAAGCATTTCTTATTCTTCACGCCTCTCTTTATCCAAAAAAGCTAATTACTTTATAAAAAAAAATTCTCTTCGCATTTGTATGAGAATATCCTTTTCGGCAGCAATCAAAACAAGATCTGAAAACCTTTCCTAGGATTGGTGATTCTTAAAAATGTATGGATAC
This sequence comes from Microchrysa polita, assembly GCA_949715475.1. Lineage (NCBI taxonomy): Eukaryota > Metazoa > Arthropoda > Insecta > Diptera > Stratiomyidae > Microchrysa > Microchrysa polita. Next base: position 56,649,498 of record OX454415.1, read on the forward strand.
GTTATAAAGTTAAAAATGACCTCTCGGCAGAAGCCACAGTGACTGGAAATATTGTTAATAATTTTCCTCGAATATATACTTTTTTAAAACTATTCGCGACTTAAGGCCGATTTTGTAAATATTCTAGAATTTGATTCACATTTGCCTTTCTAAACTCTTCTGACGAAAAAATTACTTTAAGTTAATTTTTTACCTTTATTCTATCAAAAAATTAATTGTGAAACTCAATAAGCGAGTCAAAGTTTTTTCTGGAAAATTTGATTTAAATTTGGAAAAATAATTTGGTTCGAGTAATTCTAAGAATGAAAGATTTTTGAATGAATTAAATCTCTCTCGAATTTGCCCGAGAATGACGTACAATCTCTCTAAATATCCTTCGCAAATTTTGTATCGGACCTTTTGAATTTCTAGATTCGGCGGTGGCTCATATTCTTCTGCTACTTTCGAATATGCATAAATTTTCAAACTTCTGAGAAAAGTCTTTTTCAAGCTAGTTCTCAAATCCAATATTTTTTTGGCTTGCATATGAAATATATATAGCTTTACTCTGAATTATATTAAATTAAACATCGGTTTTGGAGAATATTTCTGAAAAAATGAAAATCTAATTCTGTAAATTTTGATGTGTACGTATCGGAAGAGGTCAAGGAATTGCCATCCCAGTTCTCGGAATTATTTAAAATCGTATCAAAAACTATTATAATATCATCCTAGTCTTCAAATATAACGTTAATAATTCGAAAATGATAATGCCAACGCGTTTTGGAAACAAGTGGTAATCGGCGCTTAACTATAGATGAAAAAAGATCTGCCCTTTAAGTGGATGTATGCACGCAAAAAAAGCTTAATTTTTGGAATCAATTCAACCGTTTTAGACAAAACCAAATTTAGTGAATGAGCATAGCATGGAACGAATGCGAGCTCATATCTTTCGCGAGTTAGAGATTGAACTCAGCGGATTTGATAACTCATTACTGCTGCGCCATCGTAGCATTGTGCATTTAGCTTATTACCGACATAATTTAAAATCCTTTGAAAATATGAGAAGTTATTGCCTTACGGTTGGCACTTATATCATAGAATCCGATAAAGGAAGCTTTTGCTCTGCGAGATGAATCACTGTATCGATTAAACGTTTCAAAATATTCCGATTACGGTCAACTTTTTCGTTATGTAATCTAATCAATAATGCCGCCTGGTAATTTAGCATCAGCTCTATTCTTTGCGATCCGAAGAAATCTAACTTAATTAACGACTGAAGATGTGTTTCCGAACTAGCGTGCTTTACAGCTGAACCCGTTAAATATTTAAATGCTAAGTCCGGATTTATTCCAAACAGATTTCTCGTTCACGAACAAAAGACACGGCCAACAAAATAATTTATTTAATTTACAACTTCCGGTAAGCCAAATGTACTTTTCATATGTTTCAAAATTAAATTTCCGTGTAAAGACCTGAATAGACCTCGGGCGGAATGAAAATGAAATTTTTGTCCGCTGCGATTTTCTCAATGAAAATGCATGCTTACTGTCGTGGAACAAGTCGGTAATGATGGGGAATTCCATAAGCTACAATCCGAATATGGTTCCAAAATTTTTCACGGCCATTTTATGGATTATTTTTCGATTCCCCCGTCATTAGATATTTTCCACGGTGAAATGGCCGGGGAATTGAAAAATAATACATAAAATGGCCGAGAAAAATTTTGGAACCATATTCGGATTGTAGCTTATGGAATTCCCCATCATTTCCAACATGTTCCACGACAGTAAGCATGCATTTTCATTGAAAAAATCGCAGCGGACAAAAATTTCATTTTCATTCCGCCCGAGGTCTATACTGCGCTTAACTAATGAATTTTAAATTTTGACCACCCAGATTGAACGATCCTCCTTTCTTAGCGAATAAAAGGGTCGAAAATTCCGATGTTATTAAAAAATCTGCCGCACAGCACAACTCCGACATAATTTGAAGAGAAAACTACAAACTTTTCCCAAAAAACACACAAAGTTGAAATTTTTTTTAAATTCCACAAAAAGTCACCTGTAGTCAACTGATTTCTTCTGGAAAATGTAACTGAAGTTTATATTTTCCTCTCAACATGCATTTAACGTCTACTATCCATATTCAATCCACACGCAACATGCAAGTCAATCAACACCAATTCTGCTTGAGTGCGCTCATATAAATTCGCACATAAAACAAACAAAAAATATTCGCCCATCATATGAACCGACTCAAGCATCTGGAATCAACATGTTCCTCTGCTCACTGCATCATGTACGTGTACATGAATTATGATATGATAGATACATTCGCCAAGTCCGTACACATGCTGCAAACAAGTTTGGTTCGATTATGTGCGGCATGGTGTTCGTTTTAGTTTTTGCATGTACATACATACTTCGCGGTGTTTTCGGAATAAATCGTCAGGAGAAGAAAATGTTGTCAAAAATGATATTTGGTGATGTCGGTGATAATGAATCCGGAGTTTTTCCTAGTCAAGCAGTTTGGAATTGCTTATTATGAATGCACGTCGCTGGTACCCATCGAGTTCTTTGATTTGAGTATCCATACGTCCAAGCCCGATAAGAACTAAAAAAGTCGACTTTTTCAAATCTTCGGGTCACCCTGTTAGCTTTGTCCTACCAACGTCTAAGTATTTCGTGCTGAAGACTGTTACGATTCTACACATTCCTACCAAATTTCATTACTATCGGTTAAGACGTTCGCGAGTTATTTAGTGAACAAATTTTTAAATCTCCGGAACACCCTGTTATTTTTGCCCAACCAACTTTTAAGTATTTCGTGCCAAAGACTGTTACCATTCTACACATTCCTACCAAATTTCATGACGATCGGTTAAGCCGTTCGCGAGTGCGAGAGTGAACAGACGGACGGACAGACGGACGGACAGCTACAACCAACTACACATCCCAAGCCGACTAAGAAGGTAAAAAATCCTCCTATTATGTTCCCTAAAATGGATAAGCGAAGCATCGATTCCATAATGTTGAGTCTGGACATAACCTCGTACAGCATCCAATACACGTCAATCGGTAGTAAGCTTTTTGTCGATGAGGCTAAGGATTATGAACGTCTTCACTCCTTCTTGATTGAAAAGAAATATCATTTTTATACGTTTCGGCGGACGGATTTGAGGCCAATTAAAATTGTCTTGTCCGGACTTCATGATATGGACTGCTCCGTACTACATGAACATCTGAAGAATGAGTTTCAACTTCCCTGTCTCGAAATTAAAAAATTCCATCCTCGTACTAGCAGATACGATTATGAGACCTACTATATTCTTTATTTTGAGAAAGGAACTATAAAACTCACAGAAATACGGAAAATAGCTGCTATCTACCATACCAAAGTTCAATGGAACTGGTTTTCCAAATCTAGAAACGGACCTACTCAATGTCGTAACTGCCAAAACTGGGGGCACGGCTCTTCAAATTGTCATCTTCCACCAAAGTGTTTATTATGTGGAAATGTACATGCATATCTAGAGTGCCCGCTAGCGAATCTATCCGCCAAAGAACTAAGAGAAAAACTCATTTGCGCAAACTGTGGACAGAATCATATGGCTAACGATAAAATTTGCCAAAAACGCAATGAGTATCTTGCGATTCGCGAAAGAATTACGCGCCGTAACCAACCCAACAACCACAAGCCGAAAGTCAATCAATTCACAGTGCAGCCCAACTTAATTAACTTTCCTTCATTACCCACTATGAACAACACTATAAATGCCAACAATACGCAGCGACCTATTGCACCCACAATTCCAATGTCAATTCCATCATACGCAAACGTTGTTACATCCAACCTGCAGCAATCACCCATACCAACCTGTGGAATAAACTTGTTTACAGTCGAACAGCTGTTGGAAATGTCGACTGAGCTAGCAATGAGCTTATCGAATTGTAGGACTAGAATGGAGCAGTGGAGCGTACTAGTTAATTTAACTCTCAAATTTTTAAACTATAATGGATAATATAAAATTATTATTGTGGAATTCTCAAAGTGTTAAAAACAAAACAATCGAACTATTAGACTTTGCAATTGAAAATAATACTGATATAATTGCTATTACTGAATCCTGGCTAAAACCAAAAGACAAATTCGACTATCCGTGTTATGCTACATATAGACTAGATAGATTAGGTGCCAGAGGAGGTGGTGTGGCTATATGTATTAGGAAAAATTTAAAATATACTGTACTTCCAGAATTAAGAACAAAAATTATAGAAGCGATCGCTATAAATTTAGAAATTTGTAATATCACAATAGTCGTATGTTATTTTCCGGGAAGAAAAATAGATAATGAGGTACTAGACATGTTTGATAAAGACATTAACTACTTAATGACTCTAAACCAAAACATAATTCTCTGTGGTGATTTCAATGCCAAGCATAGATACTGGAACTGCGTTAGAGCAAACCGAACTGGAAAAAGGCTTCACGAACTGGCATCTAATAAAAATTTGTTAATCCATTTTCCTGCTGAGCCAACTTTTCTTAACTCCAACGGTTATGACTCGACATTAGATATAATAATTAGCAAATGTTCACATCAAATTACGCAGCCAATAACTTCCAAAAGTCTGTCGTCGCCTCATTTGCCAGTATTATTTGAAATTCAACTTACTGACTCTAATTACATTCCTGAGGTAAATCCCGCTTCAAAGAGGATAAATTGGAAAAAATTTAAAAGGTCTTTAAATTACAACATTAATCTTAGGGCCCAAGATTTGTCTGCAATCGAACATATATCCCAAATAGACGAACTCCTTGAAAACTTTTATAGTAAATTAAATTCCGCCTTAGAATTTGCGAAATTTATATTACCTAGGTCAGAACGCACACATTATAATACCATTGATGATGATACTAGAGAACTTATTCGAGTCCGGAATTCACTAAGACGTCGCTGGCAGATAAATCGTAATCCATCACTGAAAAATACCGTAAATAAGTTGTCGAAACTAATTCAAAATCAGATATTTATAACTCGTAATCGTAACTGGAATAACATGCTACGGCGTATTCCGCGACATTCTAATAAAATCTGGAAACTAAATAAACTTTTCCAACGGCGTAAATTCATGCCACCATTACGAGCCAGAGATAAATATCTGGTTTTTGATAGTAAAGACAAGGCTGAAATGATATCTGAAGTTTTCCACCGTTCACATCAAATGTCAGCGCATTTGGGAAATTCACGGCATTTGAGAATGGTTCAGGAGCAAATTAATGATCTCTCTGCTACAGTAAGTACCTTCAATGCAACTTATTTGTCAACTCCAGCTGAACTCAACAAAATCATTAAATCTACAAAAACGAAAAAATCACCTGGACTTGACAACATTACCAACCTGATGTTAAAGAACTTACCGAGAAAAGCGATAGTTTATTTCAATTTCATAATAAATGCCTGCCTTATGAAAACGTACTTTCCTTCTGCATGGAAATTAGCTAAGGTTATTCCAGTTTCTAAACCCGGTCAAGACAACCGGTCACCCGAAAATTACAGACCAATAAGTCTTTTGTCTGCATTAAGTAAGATATTGGAAAAAGTTATACTTTCTCGGCTTAATGAGATAGTTGAGAGATTAAAGATTATACCCGAATTCCAATTTGGGTTTAGGAAAAAACTCTCAACTACTCATCAAACCTATAGACTCGATAAATATATTAGAAATTCTTTTGAAAATAAAAAATCTGTCGGTGTTGTTGCACTTGATATCCGCAAAGCGTTTGATTCCGTCTGGCATGACGGTCTCCTCTTCAAAATGATAAAGTTTGGCATTCCCTCTTATTTGGTTAAAATTACCCAATCCTTTCTATATAACCGTACATTCCTTGTGCAAATTAATGAAGCGATGTCAACTATAAAACCTATACCAGCTGGCGTTCCTCAGGGCTCCTGCTTAAGCCCAGTTCTCTTTAATCTTTTCACCGCCGATATTCCAGTCAGTAATGATTGCCAAATTGCATGCTTCGCAGACGACGTCTGCGTATTTTGCAATGGAGATACCCCCACGAGTATAACAACTAAGCTCGAACATCAACTTGAAATTTTCTATCAATATTATTTCAAATGGAAAATCAAACTGAATACTTCCAAAACACAAGCGGTCTTTTTCACAAGAAAAAGAAAAATAATCCACAAACCAAGTACACCACTGAACTTTTTAGGAGACGATATAAGATGGAAGAGGCACTTAACGTATTTAGGTATAATATTTGATAGACAACTTACGGGACACGAACACATTGAAGATACTTCTGAAAAAATGATGAAGTCATTTTGTTCCCTCTACCCGCTATTAAACAAAAAATCGAAATTATCCACTGATAACAAACTTTTAATTTATAAAATGGTAATTCAACCAATTGCAATGTACGGTTGTCCAGTATGGAAAACTTTTGCCAAAACGATAAGGAAGAAGCTGCAAACCACCCAAAACAAAATACTTAAACATATCATAGATAAACCATTTTATTATTCAACGGAAAAATTACATAATGAAACAAAAGTTAAATTAATAAATGATATTGCTGAAATACAAAACTCTAAATTTATAGCGAACAGCCTAAATATAGCTAATAATATAATAAGATCTTTATTTAACTTGTAATCGTATGGATGCAGAAGTGTACAGTACCATTAAGTTATAATTAATCTATTAGTTAAGACAGATTTCTAAAATAATTTAAGTTAAGATTTTATATAAGTTTTTTTTTTTGTCATAAGGTTTTTTTTTTAGAATTTTTCCTTAACACACCACTACTATTTTTACATATTAATGATACAACCTGAATTGCTAGTCCAAATTAAACAATACATTACAGAGTTAAGGCCTTAGCCGGTATCTAAACGAAAATTATTGTAAAAGCACATGTAGTCCATTGGAAAAATAAATTTGAATTTGAAATTTGAAATAAGGGTTTTTTGAAAAATCTAAAAAACCCTAAAAAACCGATGGTTGGGGATACGTTAACGGATCCATAGGAAAGCCTACAGTTGAAAACGGAAATACATTCTCGATTGCTGAAAAATCATGCATTGAAAAAGATCGGATGGCAAAATCCGATATCATATTATTAATCAATCCGTCCAATTAAAGGATATGAACTGAACCGTCAAGATATTTGCTCTGTGGCATGGTTCAAGAGTAATGCCATCGTATTTACCGACGTGTCGTAAAAGGCGACTAAAAGGGACAGGAGAGATGTTTTGGCACTAGTGTGGGAAAACAAATAAATTAATGGACTTACCTTTAAAGAGCTGTTTTCACGATGGATTTGTCGTCCAACTTTTGAGCATTCAAACAAGTTAGACAAGAAATCCATCGTGTAAATAGAAGTTGGACAACAAGTTTGAAGTGGAACGAGCATTCAAACAAATCCACCGTGAAAACAGAAGTTGGACAACTTGTTTCAGATGCATTGATTATAGTCCAATCGAAATATAAATATACTTTCTAAAAAAGAATTAATGCGCCTAGCGTTTTATGTTGTTGTAAATTTTAAGAGATGCAGAGATTGTTCTGGTAATTAAACTGGAATCATCCGACCATATAAGATATACATATACATATATGTATATACATATGTATGAATATGTTTACAGAATATTCACCGGATTAATTGATTGATGCGAGTTTCAATGGCTTTCACACAAAAGCGATGTATGTATATATGCGTATGTACATTATGTATATGAACCATAATTTCCAAAATTATTTGTACTACGAAATGAAAATCATAATCGAAAGCTTTGTAGTACTCCGAAAGTTTGCAATGCATCGAAAATAAATTTGGATCACACGTTCCAGATGATCATGTTTTTTGTTAAATCGTAGAATATGTAGTAGTTTGGTTTCGAACTGAACGGGCGGTAGGTTTTCTTTCTGATTTTATAGTTATGTATGTACATACCTACAAACAATGACATGACATGATAGTATGCAGTGTGCAATGTTAATTCGAGAATAGGAATGCTACAGGCGTCAGAGAATACAATGTCGTTGGCCGCCAAGACAAATAAAATATGAATATCCAACGAAAAAAAACCCGTTTTATCTTGTACGACGCGACGTGCGTACTATCATGCTCACACCGCTCGTGTGAATAACACACTACAACGCACGCAAAACTCAAAATACTTTATCAATTGCAGCCCAGACCGAAAATTAATTGTTTCGGTTTTGAAAAAAAATTGTCATTATTTTTGGAATCGAGAGATCGAACTATTTGATTCATCAATGTTTAAATACCTTTCATCCAGCTTCTGATTACCAATATCTGTGCGCTATCATCCAACTCCGGCTTTCCGTAGACTTTTCGGGCACGCTGTATAATCATTCGCACAGGTTTCCTTTAATGTTTAAAATATTCACGAAAAAATAAAAGAAAAAGCTATTATATTTTTCCTGTACTAATACGTATAGCAAAAACTGATAACGTTTTACGACCGCTCCAACTTTCAACTACTGTTTACACGGCCAACAAGTTTGATAGGATTTGTTTGAGAGAATATCGTACGTGTAAGCAGCCTTCCAGCTTGGATAAGTTTGAGGGAAAAGTTGGATGCAAACAAGTTTGATGCCATCTAAACGCGCCTTTACATACACCGACAGTCTCCAGACACAGTAACCCTTGGGCTTCATTCAAATGGCGCGAAAACGGCGCGAAAACGGCTCGCAAGCTCCAGCCATACAAATGCATTGGCTTATATGGGAAGCTCACGACGAGCGAGAGCTGTGCCGCTGTCAAAACTCAACTAGCGAGACGTGTTTCCACATATCGTGCACCAAAACCCGCAAATTCACGGCTAGCGAGCCGTGTTTTGACAGTGGCACGGCTCTCTTTGCTCTCGCTCGTCGTTAGCAAAATTTTAGTCTAGCGCCGAATTTTTCAATAAAATTCTAATGTCTTATATACCATTGCGACCGTATTTTTATTTATTTTTTCCTGCAACAATCCAGCGATGTATGTTTTTTGCCGACCCAATATCGTATTTTTCTTCAACTATATAATTTATTTTATTTAACTTAAGTATGTACTCGTATATGAGTAATATCTATATCTATACTTTCTATACTGATTATATAAAATTGCTTATATGGGAATGTTTGTTTGTAACGGTTCGGCCTAAAAAGTACTGGAGCTATCTTAAAGTTATTTTTCCAAATCCCTGCATCTGTGACGGAAACGAGAATAAGATACTTATTTTTTTCGACTTTGGATGTGGAAATGCGTATTTTCTATTATGCTTAAAATTTGAGTAATTCGCTTAAGTCGTTTCGAATTTTGTTTCATCACGCATCTTCAGGTGTGGATACGGAAAAAGGACTCTTCCAATCATAAGGAGTAAGGAAGTCCAAATTTGATATTTATAGTGAAGATATCAAATATTGGAAATTGACGAAATTTGGTATCCTTTCACAATCGTTTCTTTAGGATGTTTTAGCAACCAAGTGGTATATTATTTTATTACCTATATACCATATAAGCTATTTTATATAATTAGTATAGAAAGTATAAATATAGATATTACTCATATACTTAAGTCGGAAAGAGAATAGGGATGAAATGAAGATTTAGAATGAAGAAAAATTAGTCAAACATGAAAAAACATCTTCCATTTGCCAATGGAAGCACAAGTAAACATCAGCACCCACCAAACATCAACTCAATCGGATAAAACCAAGTGTACCTCCCATACAAAGTGCAACTTTACGTGGTTTTTGTTTGTGTCCTCAGATCATTTTTCTGTATCTCTTGCTGTTTTTGAAATATGTAATCGCAAAAAAAACCAAATACCCCCTATTCCCCCTTTGTTAAGGCTGCGAACCTTTAATCGGTGGGGACTTTTTTCCCATAATAATTTTTGCCGTTCGATGGCCATATTTTGGCTTAATTTGTTTCGGCTAATAACAAAATTTTCATTGTCACTACAATGCATAGTTTGCGCTCTCCTTTCGAATATAAATTTCTTAAAATCATCAAAAGGAATGAATTTGGCTCATTCTACAAATTCAGTTCTACACAAGAGTTCTCGTATCTATGTATGCATATGTATGTACATATATACATATGTAAATACGATTCATACCTTTTGCGATGCCATAAATTTTCTCGTCTCATCGACATGATGACCCCGGGAATATGCGTCGTCGTGAAGTCGAGCTTAAGACCGCTCGCACGATCCAATTTTTTTCCAACTTTTGATATTCAAACGAATTTGAAGACTAATCGTGCGTGTGAACAGAAGTTGGACGACTTGTTTTAGTTGGAGAGAATATTGTATCGTGCGAACAGCCTTCCAACTTGCGATAAGTGCGAGGGAAAAGTTTAATCAAACAAGTTGTCGTTGACGTGGACGCGGCATTACACAGCTTAATGTACGCGCTGGGTTAAGGGCATTATGAGCGTGAAAATTTGAAAAAAAACTTTGTTTTTTACTTGTGTTTTGATTGTGTGTGTGCAGGCTTGTAGGGATTGGACTATGATCTGTGTGTGATTTATGAATGATCTCTGAAATTATGAATGAAGGCTACGTGTACTCATACAATCCTAGTGGGAGAGAAATCCGGTTTCGGACAAGCACCTAATAGACTTTTCACATATGGCCGCAAGATCTAGGTAGATTATGTAATCCTGTATGCTGTTCACACTTTGGTCGTAATCTTGTTCCACGACTTGACAGTACAGTACAATCCGTCTAAATTAAAAATTCCGACAATTTTATGCATGAAACTGCTATTTATATTAATTTGTTAAAACAAGAAGCAGAATCTATCTTATAGGAATTAATGGTTTATGTTCGTCATCAAACTTTTGTGCACAAAACCATGTGCGAAGCGGAAAATGGATTAGATTACCTCTACTGTAGTATTATCAAATGCGAAGCTCACCACGCTTCACCATGATTTTGTAAAGATTTTCTCCGAGATTTTGGTTATAATTTCCGTACAAAATCTATGAAAATGTATGGAAAATCTAGAAGATTTTCGCCTAGATTTTGTAAAATCTCAAGATTATGCAAAATCTTCTATATTCTGTAAAGAGCTTAATGCTTGAAAGAGATTAGACGCGTTGAATCTGGCGAGGACAGCAGATTTCTAGGTAAAAAGATATGAAAGCAATATAAACATATGTATATGTATGTATTACACCTAGAAAATAAGCACCCTCAAACTGGTTGGCCGAACCCTTCGGTCAGGTTGCGGTTCTGTTGACCAGTGTTTTTAGCATCAGGGAGTGACCCTCTATCGAATAGAATAGGTTTGATTCGACAGTTCTGAAACCCCATCGACCCGTCAAAATTGTTACTTTCAAACTGGTTGGCCGAACCCTTCGGTCAGGTTCCGGTTCGGCTGACCAGTGTTTTTATCATCAGGGAGTGACCCTCTATCGAATAGAATAGGTTTGATCCGACAGTTCTGATACCCCATCGACCCGTCAAAATTGGTAATTTCGAACTGGTTGGCCGAACCCTTCGGTCAGGTTGCGGTTCGGCTGACCAATGTTTTTAGCATCAGGGAGTGACCCTCTATCGAATAGAATAGGTTTGATCCGACAGTTCTGAAACCCCATCGACCCGTCAAAATTGGTAATTTCGAACTGGTTGGCCGAACCCTTCGGTCAGGTTGCCGCTCGGCTGACCAGTATTTTTTGCATCAGGGGGCGGTCCTTTATCGAATAGAATAGGTTTGATCCGACAGTTCCGAAAACCCCATCGCACCTAAAAAAAATCGCACCTTTAAACTGGTTGGCCGAACCCTTCGGTCAGGTTGCGGCTCGGCTGACCAATGTTTTTAGACTCACGGAGAGGTCCTCTATCGAAAAAAATAGGTTCGATCCGACAGTTACCCATACCCCCGAACACCTCTAATTTTTGCGTCTAATTACGTCTAATTACGCTATACTGGTCAAGTTTTGCTTCGGCTGACCAACCGTTTCGATATCACCGTAACTAAGCGCAACTTTTAAGATGGTTAATTTCCGACAGTTCGAAAACCCCGGTTTTTTACCATCACGGCTCGGACTAATGCATCAGCGTTGCAATAAAAATATACGAAATGAAATTTAATGGTGTGTATTTGCCTTCCACACATCGAGCATCACACGCATCAACAACTATCCGGATATGGGATGGTGAATCTGGTTATTGTGTATGAAATTAATCTTTGCGCATCTAATATGAACGTATGAATGTGGTATGTACATTCAAATTATAAAGCAATTACAGCAAAAACTCTTTTTTCCATTTCTTGTTCAAGTTCACCTTTATATAACTTTATACTTAACATGAATTCTGTGTTGAGTGTTTTGTTTTTTATTCGTTTTCCAACAACAGTATTTTTTCCTCTTGTCTTGTATGTCCACAAATACCCAACATCAATGCGGGGAAAAATTGATGGAAAATTACTTTAAGTTATGTATTCGTATACATACATACTTTATTACAGAAATAAGTATAGCCATATGACTATGATGTGAATATAAGAAAACAATTGGAGTTTTTCTGATAAGAATTTAACAATTTTTTTATGATTAGTATTAGAGGCACCAGAGACCCTCAGATCGATTTTTGATTGCGAGATAAATCGGAAGGTGTATGGGACTATCGGATTCAATTTTATGATTTGACTTGTGGAACGCATTGCCAATGCAATTTTCCACACAAGCTGTCATGACAATCATGTGTTCTAGCTGATTTTTTTACGTAAACCTGTGGTCGTTCTTCATGCTGTGGTTGTGGCGGTCATTCTCCATCAAAGTAACAATGGATTTTCCATCGCCAAAAATGGTACAATTTCTCGCTTTTTTGTGTTGTGTCTTGTGGACCGTGAGACTGTCTATTTCAGATTACCCGATAAATTGCCTAATGTATGTGATGTACGGGCGGCAGATCGATTGTGGGCAATCGATTGCCCAATCGATCGGCCGAGAAATCGTCAGGTTTGTGGCGCCCTTTACATAGATATGTAGTATCTGTTGTAAAACCATATAATAAGAATTCACACGAGGAGACTGAAATCTCCTCAAACCAAAGTCTATAGGCGACTGCTTTGTCGAATCAAGTCGACTAGATATGGCGGGTTGCGGAGATTTAAGTTGCGTTGTTTGGGGAAATACTAAAAAATAAATAACAGGCGCGACAATTCAGCATTGAACTAAGACCGCAGGATGTGTTAGTGACAACCTATTTCCAAGATCTTATCTGCTTTTTGTTGAGGTAATGAGATCAGCATCACGCTCAGCAGTGTTATTTATCCCCATAAATGGGTTCTCGTTTAACATCTGAGTGAGATCATAGTCCGTCACTAAACTAAACTAAACCTATTATTTGAAGTGTTTATAAATATTATAAATTCTAAGATGTCTCATGTCTCTTTTGCAAAACGAAAAGTCGTTTCTATTGTTAGTGTATCTCTGGGAACATCAAATACACAGCAAAATAATTCATATAAGTAAAATAAAAAATGTTTGTTACGTTTATTGTGAATCAACTGCGCAAATTGTCTGATAATACATAACCATGATGATCAGCCGAGCGGAAGATTATATTCAATTAACGACGAATATTTGATTTTAATATTTATTACTTTAATCGATGTACGACGAGTGTATAACATGTTCCGTTGAGTGCCGTCAAATGTTAGTCAAGTTGACTGGACGGCTGAACATTCACTTCTGTCACTGTTTTTAAGAGGGCGCTGAATTATTAATTTGTCACTAGAGAAGGACTTAATTACAAAAATATTCTGCAGCATCATGAGAAGGCTGTTTTTGACGAAAGACAACAGAGTTAAATTGTTGTGTGTTCTTAGTGGTACAAAAATTGTGTCTGCCAATAGATTGGAAAAAAAACCATGTTACGCTCATGGAAATGATTGAGAAAGGGTATTCGGTGGCTCTGAGTTACTGCGGAGCGGGTTCGAATCACGTTGTAACTATGGATGGTTGAGTTATCTTTAAAATGCTTCTATGCAGCCGGTTCTACGATAAAATCGTCCCGAAACTACCCTCGGTTACTACAACGGCCAAGAGCAGCCGAGCACCCCCTCCCCCTCCATTCTTGAGGTACGGAAATTTCACAATAAAATAAAAAAATATTTCGCATAAACTAATTTTGATTATTGGAAATCTCGTTAAAATCGGCATAAAAAACACTGTTTTGTTGCCGGAATCTGGATTTGATGCCGAAAGCTAAACGGCATCTTTGGAGGCAGCACAAATATAAACGCTACATAATTTTGCACATTTTCTTGTTGCTAAACTCTTATGTACTCTGGAAATTCTAAAATTTATAGTGAATCGAGAGTTCAAAACTCAGCACATAAAAAAACGTTGCTTGTCTATTATTCACAAATATTTAATAATAATAATAAACACAAGACTAGGAACCGAAAGGGTGACGAATTTAGTTGTCGGAGAAACTTTCTTGACAAGTAGTTAAGGTTAAAAGAAAAACTCCTGACGTATTGGCACACGAATATTGTTACGCTTCCTAGAAAAATTATATATTGCAAAGCTCATTCATCGAACCTCCGAGAAAACGACTTGCCAGGTGTTTGGCAAGCCATCGTGCTAATGATTCTGCGAACTCCCTGAATTTGAAAACTAACGATAGTTTGCTGAAAAATCTAAGATAGAAAATATTTATTATAATTGATTTTTGGGAGATTAAAATAACTTTATCATAGGAAAAGTGTCAAATTAGAACATTTCGCATCCATCCACAAAAATGAACAATTTTCGCCAAAAATCTATTTCGTAAAAATTCTTCGTTATGCGTTGTCTCAGAAGGGCAATGAATCTTCTAGTCTTCCCAACAGGTGGTCCGCCTGTGGTAAGTGAAGACTCTCGAGACTATTTATAAAATTTTATATTTTCTTATGATTAATTGAAATTTCATTCGAAAAAGGTAGTTCCCACAACCAATGAACTTTCTTACGAGGACGGTAGCCACGTGTTAATCGCATTCACGAAATCACAGACCGACGAGATTTGTACAATGTTCCCTCCTGATGGCGCTAACTAAACACAGAGTAACGCTGCTCCTGATTCAAGGCCTGAATAGACCTCGGGCGGAATGAAAATGAATTTTTTTTCCGCTGCGATTTTCTCAATGCATGCTTACTGTCGTGGAACATGTCGGAAATGATGAGGAATTCCATAAGCTACAATCCGAATATGGTTCCAAAATGTTTCTTCGCCATTTTATGTATTATTTTTCGATTCCCCGGTCATTAGATATTTTCCACGGTGAAATAAGAAAAAAAGAAAGAAAAGAAAAAAAAATTTAAGGCTCAATCAGCCCAATTTAGCGACACAAATTTTTAATACGAGTAAAATATCGCACGTTTAGCCAACAAGCTGTGGAGAAAGCGCTTCGACTAAACTTTTTATTCATTAGAAAACCCTGTTTTGTCCATTTTACGATCCAATAATAATAATTTAAATCTTCCGTGAATGTCGGGACACTCTTTACATATATCTCCTGATGGGAGATAATCTTTGATCTTTTGGTAAAAATATTTAAATCTACTGCAATCCAGTTAAAAGCAGTACGTCCTATTGTTTGATGTTTGTTCGCTCTAATTTCTACTTCTAACGAGGTTACATTAAATGTCAAATTATTTTCATAATAACAGCAAACGAGTAATTGCCGCATTACACACGCTGATAGAAAATTCATAATATGAACCGAGGAAAACTTGATTGAATGCAGAATGGCATGAGTGCATTCGTTTGATAAGAACATTAATGATGATCAATAAATTTATCAAAGTTGATAAGACTTGGAATTGGAAATTCATATTACGAATTTAATTTTACATGCTACATGGTGAAATTTTTTTCAACATTAACACAAATCAATTAAAAACAAAGAATTTCCGTGAAATCCATTAGCAAAATATTAACATGTACTTCTTTATTAATTTAAATTTTCAGATGTGTGTGTATTTTCCACATTACAAATTTAAGGTTCAAACTAGTGGATAGAAAAGAAAAATCCCCAGAAAGGCGATAAGAAACATGTTAAAATGCAAAGTAAAAGTGCCACTAAGCGATTCGTAGGTTCTACAAATTTTCGAAGATTCTTTATAATTCGCTGCAACAAATTGTCTTTGAATACTATCTACCTTATAGTGTAGTATCCTGGTGATAAAACTAGTATGTACATGAGATTGCAAAATGTGGTGGAGAACATTTTTTTTTTTGCATCTTATGTTTTTTGGGGTGCTGATTACGAATCCGGAGCTTCCCACCAAAATTTCGTTGCGAAACAGGGTCAAAATCGCGAAAAACCCCAAAATATTCGCTGTTTTTCCATTTTTTGGCTCCTAACTCTCAAACTATTAATTTTTGCGAAAAACTTTTCAGGAATATGTTAGAGAGAATATGATTACGCGTCCAAGGAGACATAAATATTATAAATCCGTTGAGCGGTATTACTACAATTGATAATTTAAATTTGCCATTTTTAACATACACATATGGCCAAAAAAATAAGTACACCCATACGAATTTTCCTTATCACTCTGTAGCCAAGTAGTTATTTGAGTAAATAAAATCATATGGAAATATTGAAATACTTAATTGGTGAGGAATCAAATAATATGTAAATTAGCATATTATAATAAATAACAGCTTTCATTTAACTTGAAAATGTACGAACTGACTAAAATAGGCTGGACAAAATAATAAGTACATGTCAGTTAATTTGATAAAAACTGGTTTTAATCAAAATATTATGTTCTGATTCGACAAAAATTTAATTTATTTTATTATTTCAAAGTAAATGGTCCATTTTTTTGAGAAAAAAAATATGTTTTGTTGATCCTCTGGAGATAATTCTTATAGCATGTTCCCATACATCCATATTTCCAGTTACTTCGAGGAAATTCTGTAATTGTTCCGATTTGTGAAAACCTTATTTCTAGTTCATTGATTCAACTCTCCCTAAACATTCCGGATTCAATTTGACTCTCGTAACAACGTGAAAAGCCACTCGATTAGTTTTATATATCATTGCACAGATAATTTTATGTAGTTTTTTCGTCCTCAAACCATTTTTCTGTATCTCTTACCGTTTTTGAAATAATCGCAAAAAAAAACGAAAAAATGCCCCCCTTTCCCCCTTTTTTAAAGGTTGCGGCACGTTTTTTATGGTGCAAAGTTGATATTCGGAATCAGCACCCCAAAATACATATAACAAAATTGAGAAATAAACTTCTGTATTTTTTTCCTGACGAAAATACGATATTATTGGACTATATTATGAATAAAATTTTGAGATTGAACGGTTTTTCATTTATGGTCGCAACAGTTGCATTTTTCTTGTACATTATGTATTTTGGGGTGCGGAACCTGAACAGGTTTTCGGAGGAATGTACACTTTCGGAGTTATAAACAAAAAAAAAAACGGAACAACTCCGAAAATATGGGGTTACACTAACAACACACTAAATACAGGTTATGTTGTTATTAGAACTTTTATTATTTCCTTCTGAATAATAAACGTGCGACGAGCAATGCCGAGTATTGAAAATTCGTTTCTCTATGAATCTCTATGTCTATATCACAGAGTGCCGTGAACGATCGCGGCACACGATCGCAGAGCACGATGGGGTTTAAGTGTGTCGAACTTTCGGTACGAATTCCAAAATTTGAGGCTTTTAGGGTATGTTCGTTAATGTCGAAATGTTGGAAGGAAATTAAGATTTACCAGTTCTCGTCTCGCTATCTTTTTATTCAAATTAAACAAAAATATTTGCCATGCAGTAAAATTCACGACAAAAAAATTGTTTCTATCCACGTTAACATTTGTATCGTGAAATTTGTGGTATGATTGTTTTATAACCGAAAACTAAAAAAGCGATGCTCTGTCTGTGTTGTCGATAAACTCCTGATAAGTTTTTCGTCTGGATTTGATGTTGTATTTGTATAATGATACTATTTACGCGACTCTATACTGTTTTATTAAATGTTAAATGATGGCACGTGGCCAACGACTTCATACATAACTAACTCCATATTCACATACAATGTGATGTAATTGTTTTCTACGTTGTAATATTTTCTGTTTGACTCGTGCAGTATAAGCGTCCGCATTAAATTTACACATAAAAATGTATATATCTGTTAAAGAAATTTCGATACCATCCGGTAAGGTAGTAATGATATGGACTAGACGACATGTATTTTAGTCCTCACAGTCATTTTCAAATTTAAGCTAAATGTTGAAAAAAAAAATATGTATCAGGATTTAGTAAAAGATTTATGTGGATTCGTATTACTAAATTAAAATAATCGTGAAACTGCAATGGTCATGTACAAAGAATGGACGATAATCGAATGCGAATAAAGTGATCATCGCAATACGAGTGGATGAAATCAGCGTGGACGATCGAGAGCTTGTTGTGAGTACCCAGTAGGTGAGGACTCCCAAACGCTGTTGGGCTTCCGAAACTGGAGGAGAAGTTCGCGAGACCGAAAATATAGGAGGGCTACGATGAAGGCAATCAACGCCTGACGTTGGGCTATCGTGCCACGTTAATGATTATGACGATGACGAAAATCTTTCAAAATATAAGGTTTAAAGGACTTAAATTAAAACATGTCAAAATTTTTGAGATTATTCTGTATAGAAATCAACTGCTTTGCAAAAAATCTCATAGTGACAATTCTCTCATACTCACTCATTCCCCTGCTGGAAATCACGTGAATTCCTAATGCGTAGTTTAATCATATGATTTATTCATATGAAGGAATTAAATGATTTCCGCAAAGCACGATCCCTCGGCATGATACACTACACATACGCTAGCTAAACTAATCTATGCAGATGGATGCTAAAGTCGTGGCATAACCTTAGTGCATTATGTTCATGAGTAAATCAGTACCTATCAGTTCAGTGGAACTGGCGACGACGACGACGGTTTTGCTTAGTCACTGTCGTTATCATGTTATCAATGAAATGCAAAGAGAATCATGCGCTATTTAACGCGATTAAATTTACGCTTGATATGTTAGCGTATGTAGATTTTTTTTTGCTGTTGTAGAGGATGTGTGGGAAGCGAAACTATTTGAAAATGTGCCGTCTCTAAATTATGAAATATGTACTGCATAATTAAGAGATCATTAAGGTTGTTCAACTCTGTTCATAATTCGTGAAAATCTAATGGTTAGGCAAAATTTAAATTTCGGACTTTTAATATCCATAAAGCTAGCATTGCATAATACATAAAGAATTCATCAATTCTTGTAAAATACTTCTGAGCTAACTTCAAACCGTTTTGAATACTAATTCAACTCGTCATTCCTTTGGTGTTTTATGCTTACACACCATAATTTCCACAAAAGGGACACAAGTATTTTAGGAGAACTCCTAAACCCTAGACTCCAATCCACTTGTTCCGCAAAAAAAGGAATGCAATAGCATAATGGCAACTTTTTATATACATTACATAGTTCTTAGACTTAGAGATTGAGCCCACAATAAAAGGCAGCCTACATGTGCAACATCTTGAAGCAATTCACATTTTTCAAGATGAAGGTTAATAATGAAAATCGATTTCATTTTCATGTTCATGGTAAAAAACGGGAGGAAAACGTTTGGCAAAGCTTTCACTCTATTGTGTCTTCTATATCGTTTAAATCCGGTTGACAATGACGGAACTCAATACAATACCTAATCTTTTAGCAAAGAGTATACTTTAAATACTCGTACATATGAGATAGGTGCATATTTGACGATATCTAAAATGTTTTCTTAGATCCTTTTGTGTTGACTAATTTTGTTTGACTGACTTTTTGAAATTTTTGATGACATACTCGTACAATTCTGTCTTCGTTTTTTTGTCATTTTTTTTTGTTGGTGGTTCAAAATAAATTACGGTTTCGGTTCTCATTGTTTTATTTTTATTATTCAAGTAATAACAAAAACTAAGCAATGCGTTTCGTTAATTCGAAATAGTTATGTATCGCAATGCCTCACAAATTCAGAAATTACTTGCAAATTACCCACCAACAACACAAATCCTAAATTTGTATGTTAATGCGCCAATTTGAAATTGCTGTCTTGTCTAGAAACACGACGGGAGCCTGTCACATTTTAATACCCCACTTTTGTCCCATCAACCATTCCTTCGGCATTATGTAAAGCGTATTTCGGGGGCAAAGCCGAAAATCCGTTTATCGACAACTGACGTCATTGAAGGGCAAGGACTAGAGCTAGCCGTTTCTTAAAAATCCCATTTCGCACGTGCAAACCACAAAGAAGATTGTATATCGACCAGATGACGTCCGATAACCTTTTCTACGAATGTATTTTATATGCCAAACTTACCTACGATATCCTACGATAAAAAAGCAGTGTAAAAGGCACTTGTTTAAAGTTCAAAGGATTCGTATGGTATACATGTTAAGTAGAGTCCTGTTTTATTAATTTTCAGCCGTCGTCACCGTCATTTCTATGCAATACGCGGATAGACTCGTCTACGTAATCGTATCGCTCCTAAAGCCAGTATATAAGCTGTGACGCTTTGGTAGGGGTAAATACGTCAGCTTAACTGAAATTCACACAGTGCTTGTGGTGTGTTGAAATGACAGGCAACTTCCTTTCATGTTTCGAACGAACGTCATTTATTTTGCGATTTGGGAGTCTTCTTTGTCTTTCCTATTAGCATCGATTTGGTATAGGGCGGCACGCAACGATGTCGATAGAATGACGCAAATTTGTCGATTAAAATATTTTTCAATTGTCATGCATGTCATTAAGTTTTTGTATATGGTGCTATTGATGCAGAAAAAACTTGTTACTTTGATGAAGATGAACATGTTATGATAGGGAGGTGATGGTGATATAAATCTGTTAAATGTAGATGCGCAAATATTATAGGAGAATCGCATTAAAATGAAACAAACAAACGCATTTCTAATGGGTTGAATCTCATGATCAAGAAAAGAAATATTCAGGTAATAGAATATTTCGTGCCCTCTTAAAATTTTGTGGTTATGGTTTTTGTGGTTTAACAATAAATTCAAGCTTTTAACACATCTACATCTGAAAATTTAGCAGCCAGGTTAAAAATGATGTTGGGTTGGGTTGGAATTCAAAATTTTCAGCCCGCACGTTGATATCAGTATTTTCGTTCCTTTAATCATTGTTTCCAATAATTTCACAAGTTAAACCGTTACACAAAAGCTGGTACTGGTCTGCCAGGAAACACTTCCAACTGGTAGATTGTTCAAACATTCTTTCCATTTTCTGGGTAGCCGCAGGCTCAAACTTCGAAGGAAACGTAGAAGGTAGTAAGTAGAGCCTGCACCGGAATAATTAAATCGGCTCGCTTAACCCAGGTCATCAAAATCGATTTGCCGAAAAAAAGTCATTAAACGAATTTATCTAACGAAAAAAGGACAATGATAGAATATGTACGCAGTGCTCATGGCGACATTCACTTACCAAAGTTCATAATTTAAATTTAATTTAAATTTTTTCTTACTGAACTTAGTGCTGAATTGCGACTTTTTCCGTTTTTGTGTAATATATTATTTTTTTGAAGTGCTATCCAAAACTCCGCATACAAAATTAGGCTACCAGGGCAGCCCTCGGATATGTCCTGCCTACTCTGGCTTGATTGTATTGCTTTCGCGACTTATCGACTCGAAATCTTAAAGTGAGCTTTCGACTTCGCGGGTCCTGAGCGTTTGAGATTTTTCTGCATATGACAGAATGGCCTGATCCAATGGATATTCGAATATCAATTGAAGCGGCTGCGACTGTTAACACTTTTGTGCTGATACACATTGAGTTTCTTCGACCTGGCCATGGGCCGCACAAAACTAAGAAGTAAGCCTGATGCGGCTTACCGGCCACGAGTTTGACATGCTTGGTCTAGGGCTTACACTTTAAACTTTTGTTAATTTTAAAATCGGTATAATGATGTTCGGTGCTTTACAAAACGTTAATAACTCTCTAAATCTAAAGATGGAAACTTTAATTTAAATAAGGATATGTCCCATATAGGAATGCTGGATTTGGAAGCTACAAATCCTGGAAACAATTACTTTTTTGTGGAGAAAGAATGTGCAAATTCGTTAATTTCAAGGCAAACTATTTCATTTTTGCCTTGAAATGAACGAATCTGCATAATCCTATCTCAAAAACTTGGCGCTTCAGAAATTGAAATTCACGCAATAGGTACATCATACCGTTTAAATATGGAGCGTTTTTCTGGCTCATTGCATTTAACTTAATCAGTTACAGTCATGTTAACATGTGTGCTATGAAAAATGAAACCTCCTTACGAAAGTTCCACAATTTAAACACAACTAGAAACATTTAAACATATTCGTGTAATTTGCTAATTTTGTCATCATATAACCAGACAATTATAATAAGCTGATAGGAAGGAAATTGAACGCGTGTACCTATATCATGTTCAGTGCAAACCTTACCGGACACTTCTCTATCTTTACTTTACAGTGTAACTTGAATCAAACGATCTACTTAATATGACACACAACACAATGTAAGGCAAAACTAAAATGATCTTGACCCGAATACACACGTGCCGGATTTATTGTATATGCAATAGAATCATAAGTGTATGTACACAAGCCCAAATACATATGTATGTTTTTCTTATAAGAGAACATACGTTTAAGTTGTAATTCCTTTGAACAATTTTGGTAATGAAAAAAGAAACTGAAATGCAATTTTTGTATGCTCTTAATGGGTAATCTGACCCTCTTGTATTCTACATTTATTTTGAAATATGTACATACAATAAGAAAGCAGGCTGCGGTTTATAAATTCTTTTTCGTAAGTTCTTGTAACGACTTTTCTATTGCTAACCACATAGGTCAGGTTTTTTTACTCAATTGGAAGCACAAACCCAACTGTTTGCACACACATAAATAATGTTTAGATTTGAGAAAATCAACAAAAACAACAAATTGTACCTAACCTAAATAGAAAAATATATAGGAAATGCTTTACTTTTGTGTATCTGTAAGAACCTTCAACGCTTATTACAAAAACCCAATTCTGGACCCATGTTCTAAGAATCGTGTCAGATTAAAATAAAAAATTAGATGTTCACACTCGTTTTCAAAACATGGTCCATGTTCGTCATTCTATTCAAATCGTATTCAAATAAGATACTACTCTAATAGTTGTGCACATAAAAAATGCTCCCTCCTAATCAGTATTATTTGATCAGATTATCAAATTTCAAGGTAATGTACTTACTTTTTGTATGTGGTTTCTGTGGATAATCCAAACAAAACGAGAGTACTTCTAGTTCTGCACTAATTCTTGCAAAGATAGTTCGCAAAAGACTCAATAATTTTCTCAAATGTTTTTAATTTAATTTCACTGAATATTTTTTCGTTTGTAATTATTTTACTGTGAGTTTTTTTTCTGTTTTGATTTCGTTTTTCACTAACTTTCAGTTTTCGAATAAATTTTCATTTAATTCCTTAACACACTGGAGATTTTTTCACTTTATTTTTTTTCAAATTCAATTTCAATTTAATCACTTTTTCGAAAATATTGTTTGAAAATATCAAAAACAATATTCACAAGATGTTCACTTTAGATTTTTTTCAAAGATACTTTTGAGGGAAACTTTTTGACACAGATTTACACTTCTCACAACTTCTTCAACTTTTCTCAAGTCGACATGTGAAAACTGAACGAATTGCAAATCAACTGAAATGTCTGATGAAACGACTTGGACTTTTATAAACTTAGCCCACTACTTGCGCCATAACAGCAGCCGAGTAGCGTAGTATGATGAAGCATGTACTGGTACATACTACACTACTTGTGTACATTTTTAGTACGGCAATATGTTGTATACGGCAAAAGTGCCAAGAGCCGACCGTGACCGAATACTTGTTTGAGTCGATCAGCTGGGAAATACCCCGAAGAGAGAGCAGAGTAGAGTGAAACGCCGACAGAGTATCTCTCCGACGGTATCTATCTAAAAAAATCGGAATGTTTATAGATGACTCGTTGTACTGTTGTGGATTGGCGCAGTGGCGGGCCGCGGGCGCCCAACAACTCACATTCGTTGCATAGGTGAATGGAGCTTTTTTACCCCTGCTGATAATATAGTAACCGGCCAGAATATCTACAGGTTTCATGAGTATTATGTGTTAAAGCACAAACAGTGTGTCATGCAAAAAAGTACATTACATTATATCAAATTGAAAGTGAATGATGAATTAATGGGTAAAAAATTATTATTATTGATTGTGGGTTGTGTGTCATTCCAATAATTCAATTGATTGGTTTATGTAAAAACATTATTATTATTATTATTTGTTAAAAGTGTTAAGAAATTTTTTTTTATTTATTTACTAGTAAGGCGGTTCCCTCCAATTAATACATTTTTTCTTGTTGATATTCGATTTTGAATATCAGATTCACAGAAAAAAAATCCTGTAGAAAGTTCAGTACAAATTCAGACATTTTTCTATTTCACATTTCTCGAGTTTCTATGGGGTTACCTGAAAGAGAAGGGTACGTGAACAAACCACAGACTTTACCGGAGTTAAAAGAGAACATTCGAGGGGAAATTGCGCAGATCACACCGGTAGCACTCCAAAACGTTATGCAAAATGCCGTGAAAAGAGCCCAAGCTTGCGTGAATTCTAATGGTGCACACTTATTGGATATAATTTTCCACACCTAATGTAAATAAAATACATAAATTAAATCTAATTTTGCGATTACTTTTTTTTTGGTTTTAATAACTTTATTTAAAAGTTATTACATAATATAAATAGGAAAGGGACTTTTTGCCATCCCTGTAATATGTATATACATCCTATTACGCTCTGAATATTGTGTAGCCAGTAAACGATAGTGCAATCAGAAGAAATAGGGAAGATTTTTTCTGAGGGTCCAGATTTAAAAAACAAAATAGAGGGTCGGATTGCAATCTGGAAGGCGTGAAAATGAGGATGTTGATACAAATCCGTGGGGGATGTCGTATAATTGGGTATTGAAAAAAGTAGGACATAATGCTCCACCACTTAAGTGTCCGGTATTGTTGAAAAGAATAGTCTCTTTTTCCTCCACACGAGATGGATACAGGATATCGAAGCACCGAATAAACAGAAGGCCATGAAATCACATAGTGCGAATCACTGTAAGCCTCATCTAAGATGAATGACGGTAAATCACCAGGTCCAGATGGCACTCTAAACAAAGCTCTGAAATTATTAAAACAATGCCGGGGAAGTTTCTCGAAGTTTTTGGAACCTGTTTAGCGAAGCAGACCTTTCCAAAATGGTAGAGAAAGCAAAACCTGGTGCTTATTCTGAAACCTAATAAGCCAAGCTGGCGAGCCAAATTCGTATCGTTCTATTTGTTTGCTTCATACCACTGGAAAACGTTATGAACGGAATATTGTTTGCTTCATACCACTGGAAAACTTTATGAACGGAATATTTTCAACCGGCTGTCAGCAGTAGCCGAAGAAGGAGCGAAACTCTCTAACTGATGGCTTTCGACGAGCACGTTCAACAGAATCTCTCTGCAAACGCACATGTTGTGGTATGGTGACGTTAGATGTGAGAAACGCATTTAACTCCGAGAGCTGGGGGCATCCACGCCGCGTTGCAGAATATGAGTGTGCCCGACTACCTGCCCGGTATAGTTAAGAGTTACCCTTCGCTTCGCAACCTAGAATATAATATTTACTAGTGAAAGAACAAAGGAGTACATGGTAACCACGGGCGTTCCACAGGGATCCGTGCTTGGTCCTCTTCTATGGAATATAATTTACAATTCCATCCTGGAACTCTGCATGCCGTTGTTGTTGCTAGTGAGGGAATAACAACCATCAAACTTAGAATCAGTGTGATTGGATGCTCCTGCTCCGCGAGCATAAAACGGAAGCTGTTCTAATTGGTAAGCGTAGAAAACAGCCATCCATCAAAATCAAACTTGGAAGAACGGTCATAAAATGTAAGTCTGCAGTAAGGTACGTGGGTGTTATGATTAACTCCAGAGTTTCGGGGAGCACTTGAAGTAGGTATGCGAGAAGGTAGCGACCGCAACAGCGTCTCTCCCGAGAATTATGCTAGATATAGGGGGTCCTAGATGCAGTAGAAAACGTTTATTGTCTAGGGTTGTAACATCCATATTGTATGAGTCGCTATTTATTATGCTAAACCGATTAACACGATTTATAGAAGGTGCGCACTAAGAGTATGCTCTGCGTATCGCACTACTTCGGACGAAGCTGCTTATGCTGTAGCTGGAATGATGCCAATGAAATTACTCGTGGAAGAGACTAACGCAGCCTTAACGAGGGAACTATTGACTATTGGGTAGTTAGGAGAGGTCTCGAGAGACTGCAGTCACTGAAAAAGTAGTAAAAAGTACCTTACCCAATTTCTTACGGGCCACGGAGGATACCGGCACTACTTGCATAGTTTCAAACTATAGACGATCCGCCAGAGTACCCCACCAGGTGTAAGGGGGTGGTGGAAGACACGAGGCACGTCCTTTTCAGCTGCGCAAGTTTTGCAGCGACACGGGACCGACTCGAATTGGATCTGGGCAACCAGTCTCGGTAAGTAGCTTTAATGTTGCAGTACAAAAAGAATTGGGTGGCAGTCAGCAGAGCGGTAAGTGAAATTCACAAGGAGCTGAGCTCCATAAGGAGGAAGGCGTAAGTAACCAAACCGTGGAGATAGCTAATTAGCCACAGCCGCCCCTGCGAAGTAATACCGAAAGGTAGTTCCACAGGAACTCAGGGTAAGGAGAGCTGCTATGGGGTTAGTCAGTAAAAATTTGACAAATTAACCTGGGAAAGCATAAGTTGATTAAAAAAAAAGTTATAAATAAGATAGTACCATTGCAATATCTGAGTATCCGATATATGTATACTGTGATACTCGCTTTTGTAAACAATCAGATTCAATCCACAAAGATTCCAAAAAAAATCGAAAGTTTTTTTTTTTTTTTTTAAGATAAACACTACGTTAAGAATTTAATATACATACTATTTAAACTTAAAGGAATTAAAAATAAAAATTCAATTGAATGAAACAAAATCAAAGTTTCGGCAAAAGAATATTTTTAAAAGTTGAAAGAGCAGAAAGTAGAGGTCCAATTTCCATAGAATCATCATTCTAATTAAAGGGAAAATGCCATAGAGAGCTGGATCCAAAACCATCTACATATACAGCCAGGAACCAGGGTTGTGTGATTGTGTGCGTGGACTCTCGGTACGTAGTTGGCTTTGACTTTCATGCACGTTTGACAATTCCACCATGGGAGAGCGCAACCGCATAAATGACAGAATCTGACTTTTATTTTCACTTTCGAATTGGCGGTGTAAGTATAAAGGTACGTTTGTTAGAAAATATGTACATTCTAATAAGATTTTGTGTTTTACAGATCAATCATCATCAATATTGGTTATTGGAAGGAACAATTGCATGCTTTCAAATAAATATAAAACAATTCAATACGGTGACATTCACGCACTCTCAATATCTCATGCGCAGATCGATGTAAACAATGCGGGTATCCATCATCTAAAAAACTTAATTTTTCGGCAAAAATTAACGACATGGACCAAATTGTTATTATATCCCTTTTAAAACATATTAGGTCACAACATACTCGAATTTGACTGTTAAAAATGCATATTATCCCGTATTTTTCGTGTAAAAAAGTACGATCGACCGTACTCCGTTCATACAATCCCGTATAAATTTTCGACTGACTCTGGCCTCTCGTGCCCCATACGTGTATAAGTTTTCGTTGTACAGCCTGGCTGTAAATGTAGATGGTTTTGGCTAGATCAGTTAAGGGAGGATTAGAAATGGCATTTTAACGTGTGTGATATGATGGAATTCTATAATTAATTCTATCTGCTAAACTAGAATGTAGATAACCGCGACAAATCTTCTATAAAAAAAATTGCTCAAGAAGTTCGTCGCTTCTCTAGGGAAAGAATCTTAAGGAAATTAAGTCTTTTTGGGTAAGGAAGTAACTAAGGTAACTTAGTAAATCTTCGTTGAACCCGCTGTAAGGCGTCAGTGGACCCACCAGGGTCCAAACCAGTGAGGCATATTCTAAAACGCCACGAACAAGTGAGAACGAAACTCACTAGTATACAACGAAGAACAAAGCCTGAAAGCTTCGAGCCCTTTTTATTATATTTTCATAGTGATAATTAAATCGCATCTTAGAATCAAAGGCAACTCCTAAGTCTGTGATTGCCGAAAGATTACCGAAAACTTTGATACGTTCGAAAATACATCATTAGAGCAACACCAGAAAGATAATAAATCCAGATTAGCCTGCAACGAAAGACAATCTTCTAGGCGTGGAACAGAGGTGAACATTTTTCAGTCATCTGCGTACAAAAGACATCGGTTGCTCATTTACAGCCGGTAGGTCATGAAAAAAGGAGAGGTCCCAAGATAGACCCTTGAGGTAGTAACGGTAGAAGAAGTAACGTTATTAAAAATTACTTTAGAGGTCCTGTTAAGGACGTATGAGAACACCCAGGAAATAAGCTAAGGAGGAAAGCTAAATCCACGAAGTTTGTTTAAAAGCACAACATGGTTAATCAAAGGCCTTAGAAAAATTCGTATATATTGCGTGGACCTCTTGGCACTTGTGAAAGTTTTTGCGACGAAATCGACAATTCAGATTTGTGACCGTGGCAAAAAAAAACAGTGTGTGAATCAGGTGTAATTTGAGGCAGGAAAGGAAGTACTACGAAATGGTTTACAGCATTGGAAAAGTTCGTTAATGTACATACTAGAAGATTGTCGAAAAGTACTATCAAAGTACGATGAAAACAATAAACAAATCTCCTCGGTAGAGCTGGCAGACCGATTATATTATAGTAGAGGGAATCGAAGAAGATGATCGCATATTTTTAACATACGACCAGAAAAGTGTGC
This sequence comes from Microchrysa polita, assembly GCA_949715475.1. NCBI lineage: Eukaryota > Metazoa > Arthropoda > Insecta > Diptera > Stratiomyidae > Microchrysa > Microchrysa polita. The sequence continues at coordinate 56,678,484 of OX454415.1, forward strand.
AGCTATTGTTCCCGATGCTATTTTCAATGCATTCCTGGAAGTTTGAATGGCTTTTTTTTGTTTCAGAGCGAAGTCTAGTAAAAAAGAGAAGATCGGATGGGCGTTTGATCCGTTTATAACGAATATGAACTCGACTTTCCTCTGAATCAATTTTTGGATTGACCTAGTTATCCAAACAGGACCCTTGTGACCCGTTTTAGTGTACATTGGAACACATTCCACAAATATGTTGAAAATAATATCATAAAAAACAGAAAGAGCAGAGTCACAGTCATATTACCCCAGTACTAACGACCAATCCACTTCCAGACAACCTGGCAATAATTCCTTCATAGTCGGATTTATGAAAATTAAACCTCGTAGTAAAATTAAATGTTGGAGTACAAGGAAAGTTAATTTTTATATTCTGTAAGAATGCTGGATTGTAAGGGTCACATGAAACAATCACTTCAGAAGCCTTGGACGAGATAGTGGTAGATTGCTAAAAACAAGATCAAGGTTACAGTCCATGAAATTCTTAGTAGTACTGAATTGAAGTAAACTACAAAACTCCATGAAGGAGGAAACTGACATAAACATAGGCGAAGATAAAGACAAGGGTAGGCCTGGAAAATCAGGCCAGCTTAAATTAGGCAGGTTAAAGTCCCCGTAAATGATTACACTGGAGTTGGTTGGGATACATTAACAATGTCTGAAAGATGAGAAAAGATATTTTCATATCAGTCAGAACAGAAGTAGGAGGACCGTAAACACAGAGAGAGAAGTGAAGAACTCTTGGATCCATGCTAACATTTAACACTTGCACAATCAAGACGAAAAGCGTTAGTGGTGGATATAAGTTGGCAGTCAAAGATACAGTAAATGTCAATTTAAATGACGACACAATTTTATTTGTAATGTCATCCTTGATGAGTTTCAGCAAGTCAACATCGGAGGTTAGAAGCCCAATTTATTAATAACGTATCGTTCGATATCGGCAGTATCGCAGGCGAGCCTCGAAATGAACAGTTTTTTAGGAGGCCTGCATGCACGCAACACACCGAGCTGTCAAAATGAAGCATTATCGTACCTTGGAGGCAGAGTAGATGAAAAAGGATTCGGCAACAATAGGAGATTGAATCCGTTGTTGTGGTTGGTTACAGCGTAGAATTTCTGCAGGCATTTTCCAACTAAATCTGGGTATGGAATCTACGTTCAAAAATTACGGCCGTTAAAAAATGCGATCCAAGGACAATAAAATAGCAAAAGCGCAAATGGAGTCAGCATTCTTATAACGCATACTGTAATATAACGAAATAGCTATTAAAAGCTCATTTCATGAATATTTAATGAGTGCATTCGCATCCAGTTTTAACCCTTTACGGTTCAAAATCAGAAAAAATTATTTTATAGTTGAAAATCGAAGAGTTATGACATATAGAGCGATGGAAAAATTGTAAAAAAAAAATCCTGCTTGAGAATTCGTTGCTTAAGGGCCCAACATTTGCTATGCTATATCTGCAACAAATTTAAAGAAATTATACATTATTCAACTAAAATACGGAACAAATCGAAGTTAAATAATATACATACTAATAATATAATTTAATATAATTCGAAAATTGAAGAAACTGCCGGATTAAATCTGTTTTAAAATTTTATTTTATTTCACAAAAAGCTAGATTTTATTCTAAAAATACACTCGGCCGCAAAACTATCGACTCAACCTGAAAGCGCGTGTATTTGTACGTGTTTTATGGAAAGTATGATAGTTATCCATAAAAGTCGTATGTCGTTTAAAAGTTTGAAACTTTAGCTAACTGTTAGTACCCTTTTTATCAATATTTGCTTCGCACTTTTTAAACTATTGCCACTTGTAACAAAAAACCCAAAAAAATTTAAATTTCAGGTAAAGGTCAGGTAAATTACCCCTATAAAAGCGCCCGTAATCGGTTTCTCATTATCAGTTGCATCAGGAAAGTTAGGTAACTTACATCTGAAGTAATTTCAATCACTGTTTGGTCATCAATGGATACGACGCCAAATCAGGCGGCACAAGTTGTAGCCCTATTGTCGGAAAATCATAGTCAGCGAACCGTCGCTCGCCGTCTTGGAATGAGTCAGTCTGCTGTCTCGAGAGTTAGCAGGAGATTTCGAGAGGCTGGTAGCTTTAATTCGAGACCAAGAACGGGCCGCCCTCGATCCACTTCAGAGAGAGACGATCGTTTCATTGTTACAAGTATGTTACGAAATCGGTTCCTCACGGGTGTTGCTACGCAGCGGAACCGGAGGCGTATTCGCGGAGTAGCTGTTAGTGTCTGCACAGTAAGGAGACGATTAAGGGAAGCGAATATCAATCCAAGACGGCCTGCCAGGGGCCCCAAATTGACTGCACGACACCGACAAGCGCGGCTCTTATTTGCTCGAGATCATCTTACTTGGAGCGATACGGAATAGAGCTCAGTATTGTTCACTGACGAGTCGAGAATGTGTCTATATGGCAGTCACAGGAGATGCCGAGTCTACAGGTGTCCAACTGAGCAATTTGCGCAGTTCTGTTTCACTGAAATGGTTGCATACGGCGGCGGTTCCTGTATGATGTGTGCTGGCATTTCGTTGGAGGGAAAAACGGATCTCGCATTCGTGCCCAAAGGAGGCCGAAGAGGAGGGCTGACAGCTGAGCGATACGTTACCGATATTCTCCGTGTCCACATTGTGTCCTATGGAGCATTTATTGGCGAGAACTTCACTTTGATGCACGACAATGCCCGGTATCATGCATCGCGCCTCACTCGACAGTTCTTTAATGAAGCCAATATGTCGTCACTTAACTGGCCTGCACGCAGTCCCGACATCAATCCCATTGAACACTTATGGGACGAACTCAACAGAAGAGTCCGAGCCAGAAATCCAGTCCCTTCGTCCACTGAAGAATTGAAGGCAGCCCTATTAGAGGAGTGGACCGGTATTCCTCAAGATACCATCAGCAACTTGATCAGATCAAGGCAGAATCGACTGGAAGCTGTCATTAGAGCAAGAGGAGGCAATACCAAATACTAAAATAATAAATGCTTAACTTATTTTCCAACAGTTTTTGTTCTATTTGCAAAAAACCTAACCAAAAACCATTTTCATATTTGCTCATTTTCGCTACGATTTCGATCAAAGAGCATCAATTTTAAAAGTGCTCACCAAATATTGGTTAAAATGGTACCAACGTAAAGCTGAGGCATTAAGCTTTTCAATGACATACGATTTTTATGGATAACTGCTATACTTTTCGAAAAACACGTACAAATTCACGCGCTTTCAGGTTGAGTCGATAGTTTTGCGGCCGAGTGTATTTAAGCAGAGAATTTAATGAGATATTCATACAATGTAGCAGACTGGTAATAAGTTGAGGCATGTTCTATCATTTTTACTAACGCTGAATTGTACCTGCGCAGCATATATTTAAGTCATGCTTGCTGTATTCTTATTCTCCAAAAGTAGCTATATCAATAATTTTCAGAGCAGAAACGCTTTTTTTTCGGATCAGCTACGCATTTTTTTCAAACAACGACATCATAGTGGGCCGTTTTCATAAAAAAGAGGATATGCTTATACTTGCAAAATATGAAGAAAATCCTCCCGTTTGTATTTATAAAAATTTGAAGCAAAACCTTATACTTTTACAGTAAAAGCATACCCTTCTACTCATTTAAAAGTGAATGGGTACTCCGTATTCATAATCTTGACTAAAAGGTCAAGATTATGACACAAAAGCATATCCTCTAAAAATTGTGAGTGTGGTCAGTAGCAGACTCATCTCTGAAGTAAAAGGTTCCTTCGTCTAAAATATCGGTGCATTATCATCTGAATTTGCCGATGTAAGACGTGTAAAACAATATAAACCCCGCTTAACAACACTTGGAAGTATTTTTAAAGCATTATAACCTTTTAAAGGAGAAAATGTACAGTGGCTTGTGGACAGATTTTTAGATCCAAATAAAGAAACTCGCTCAGGTGCATTAACATCTGTTCAAAAAATAAAGGTGTGTTTACGTTATCTCATCCGATCCGGACTATAAAAAAAGGATCGGCGAAGAACTTGGTGTTATAGTCAACCTACAGTTTCGGAGACTGTAAATTAAGTAGTAGACAGCATTATTTCCCAGTCAAATTAATGGATGAAGTTTCCGTCCATGACGCCAGGAATGCAGAAATTCGCAAGTGTCTTTACAACTAAAAGAATGGGAAGACCACGATAGTGAAAATTTTTCCGCTGCTATTTTCTCAATAAAAATATATACTTAGTGTCGTGAAATATGTGGCACCTGCTGGGAAATTCCGTAAGCTACAATCCGAAACAGTTCAATAATTGTTCTCGACCATAATATCTATTATTTTTCGATTCCCCCGTCATTACGAAATACATTTTCATTGAGGAAATCGCAACGAACAAAAATTTCACTCTCGAGGTCTATCCATTCCTTAAGAAACAAAAGCAATGTGGTTATTCTTGGAGATGATATATATGGGATAGAACCATGCCTGATAACTCTGTTTAGAAACCCTATCCTTACTGAGATAAAATACAACAAAACAACAAAAGGGAGAGTAATAATTAAACGAGTTTTTGGTCAATTGAAACTACGGTTTCCTATTTTGCAATACGTTTGTCGCGTGAAATGTATCCAAAATTACAATTTTCTGTATTGTGAAACATGTTTTTGCAAAATCGAACCGACTGACGAGTAAATCGGAAGATGTTGTAGCACGTTCTGATTTATCGTTCAGGTCTCAGTCGAGCCAACCTTTTACTCGTACTTGAAGGAAATCCTCGTAAGTATAAGGTAATGATTATGAATACGAAAAAAAGGAAATACTCATACTCTTACTTTTTACTTCCGATCATAACCTTATACTTCTACCTTATGCTTGGGAGGATATCCTTCGTTTTATGAATACGGCCCAAGATAGTAACAGTGATATTAATAATAATATTTGGTAATAGTTGGTAACGAAAAGTTAGGAAAGAAGACTGGGTGCAGGCACGTAGCCAGGGGAGGGGTCCAGGGGGTCCGGACCCCTCCCGAAATGTTTGCAGAAATAATCGGAGTCAGCGCTATTTTTTCAGACATCATTACTCATTCACCTGGTGTGACATTCTGGAGGAGCATGGGCTGAGGTAAGTATAACAAAGACTGAGTTCTTATGCTGCCCATTCTCAGACCCAGATGCACCGATACCAGATATGTACGTCAAAGGAGAGCAGCTTAAGTCTCGTACCAAGTTCAAGTACCTTAGCTCGATGGTGAACAACGGAGCTACATGCGATGATGACATCAAACACCGCACAAAGGTTGGGTGGATGACGTGGCGAGAAAACTCTGGAGTTTTCTGCGATAAGAAAATGCCACTGAAGCTGAAGGGCATGTTGTACAAAACGGTTGTACGTCCCGCACTCATGTATGTATCAGAATGCTGGACCATGTATGAAGGTTACGCGAAAGAAATGACAGCGACTGAAATGAAAATGTTACCCATGTCAGTTGGTGTAACGAAAAGGGACCACATCAAGAGTAGCTACATCCGTGGCAGCTTGTCCATAGACCAACCAATCACCGAAAAGCTCGAAGACCGACAAATGGATTGGTATTGCCATGTTCAAAGGCATCCGCCTGAGAATCCGGCAAAGAAAGCGATATCAATGGATATCACACCTGGATGTGTCAAATGAAAAAGCAACAACAACGCATTGGTCTCGGCGATGACACGATCCAAGATAGAGCTGCCTGTAGAAATATGCTGAGATATTACCGCCAAAACGGGCGATGCGCCTACACCGCAGGTCGAGCAACGCGAAACCATGGAGCGGTATAAAGAACGAGGCAAGGAAGAAGAAGACGCATTCACCTAAATACCAGTCGATTTCAGAGTTTAGTCAATATTTTCAAATTGTTAGCGTAGTTGAAAGTGCCGCTAGCAGTGATGCGGCGGAACACTACTAATTTTATGTGTCGAAAATTACTATTCGCATTCGGTACAGAATTATCGTTATTATTTATCCTAATTTGCCTAAGAGTTTGGTGTTTTGAACTTTCCGCTGCTGATGTCTTAAATGTTGCTAAGAAATAATTTCAGAACGCGATGAACAATACTTTAGCCTGAGCATTGCTAGAAAATCCAGAATGCAGCATGGTCGAGATTTCCAGCTTACACCTATGGCTAAATTAATATATGTATTTGAAAGTGTGCATGGGATAGGGTGGCCAGGCATCTCTCTTTAGGTGGATATGACCTGCTTTTACTCTCTGTGCTCCCCATTCCAGCCCAAATGCCACGAACTTAAGTTCGAACTCCAGATTTCTTCCCACGATTCCTTAATAAAAAAACAACCGCAGATAGAAAAACATCCATTGTAGCCTCGCCACATTCCGAATTCAGTAAGCTTAAACTATATAAAATGACGGTGGTGTAGTATGGATGGATGCTCTTGGAAAGTATCAAGGCCTTATATGCGAGCCAAATACAACTTTAAACCACATTGGTGTCAGGGAAACTCGGCATTGAAATTATGCTGATGACCAACATTGTGAAACATGCAGCCACAATCAATAATTTGCCCTATTATTAGTTGGAGACAGTGGCGCAACAACGGGAGGGGTAGACCGAGAAATTGTGAAAGGAAAATATGAAAATAAGAACTACACAAGTTTGAGTTTTTAATTTAGAATCTTTGCTATTAAATACTGTACCGTTCTAGCAAAAGAACTCCAGTAACACGTATTTTAGAAAATCACACTGTTCATTTCGAAAAGGACTTCCCCTTAATTTCTTTCGGGAAACATGAAATATTGTAGTAATTGGTGTACTACCCTGTTAAAATTAACCTAATAACACAGACCATAATTTAAATTTAAAGGTTAAAATCGTTTTCATCAAATTTATAGAAAACAAAAAAATAGTACGGGGAGCAATATTTGGACCCCTCCCGAAGCAAAATCCTGGCTACGTCCCTGACTGGGTGATTCATGTATTTGTGCCTTTTATGCAAAAAAGGTCGAAATATCCTATTTTGCTGATTTCTTCAAAGTGAACCATGAAACAAGCATCAATTCCTGGAGTTCCAAATGAATAGTTTTGAGCTACAAAATTTTGTCGTTAGAAAACCACTGGCGCTGCTGCTTTATTTCATGGAATATTATCTTATGATGCTAGTAAGATGCTAGCAAACCTAGTTATCCAACGTATTTACTGAAAGAGGTCATCCAGGCGATCCTATTCTGACTATGCGTAATGTAATTGTGGTAAGACCTGGAAATTCCACAAAACTTTCAAAATAGGTCGAAACCGATGAAAGATCTGTGTTCGAAAGTGGTCAATTGACTCTTCTCTGAATTTCTGAAGCTCTGGACAAAAGAACGATGGCTTACTAAACGTTACTTACAAGTTACGTGAATGATGATGTTTGCCAATCCTAGGCTTTCCTGTCAAAAATTCGAAAAATGTAATCTTTGCAAGGTTGACTTTTGTGCAATCCGCGACATCTAATTATAATATGATATGAATAAAAAATAATGGTCCAAATCGTAAGGACATAATCCCTTTTTTTTATAGGAATCAGTGTTTTTCATTATATTTTTTGTGTCTATTTTTGTACCGAAAAGTGGCAATTACACCCAAATTCCTTTAAAAAATCACCATTCTTTCTAAAACTGAAAGAGTACGAAATTCTTGAATTTCCTTGAACAATAATATAATACATTCGACATAAAACAATGCCGGCATTCAGCGAACGAAATTCACTGGAAAAACACTGGAAATGCTACAAGAATTGCCCACCACCGACCTCTTTCTCCGCTGAAAAGCCCTTATGTGAAATGAGAATCTAATTGGAAGAGAGCTTTTCTGCTACATTTTTCGTTCGCTGAATGCAGCCAATATCAAATGTCTTCAAAATATAACCGGTTTTAGTAGGGTATTTACATAATGTTGCAGATATGCAACAAACACAGTTAGTTCGAAAAATCATTCGATATCCATTTTGAAAAATTCCTTCGGAAAAAGAAAATACAGGAAGTTTTGAAAAATTATAGGGATAACTATTCAAATGAAAATTGCATAACTGTGCGAAATGTTCTTGTGATGATCTACAAATATAAATTTATTGAACATTTATGTTCAAATGCAAGAAATATTTTCAAAGAAAAATCAAAACTACTTCTCAATTATTGCCGAACTAGAATAAGACGTTTTAAAGCAACAAATTCTAAAAGGATACTTTAGGAACGATTTTCCGTTATGTTGCAGATATGCAACACTAAGCTGTAAAGGGTTAAACTACCTACCACATGACATACAAGTATGTTGTAGTTCAATAGCATTTATAGGGTGAATATCAATTTTACAAAGAAGTGGGCAGCTTTGCTGGATTGTTATTTTGGTTCATTGCATTTGACAGAGACAGAAATTGTAAGGGATAAAAGTAAAACTTGCGAGAACGAAAAATCCTTTTAATGGAAAGGAAGCCGTTCAAGTGTAGGTATTATTAAATACAAATATATAATTGATTCAGTTATATATGGATTTAATATCTCTCTAAAATAGAGAGATATTAAATCTAATATTGTTGTCAGTTATTTAGAAAGCAAAGCATTTGTTAGGAGAATGAGTAGTATTGATTTATAGGTTAGGTTTTTTATCTTAAAAAAAAAAAACAAAGCAACGGGGGTTGGGTTTGTATTCTAGGCAAGAAAACAAATTTGGTGCTTTAAAATTGGAAGGGTTATTAAATTGGGAGGGAGTACAAAAAAAATACAATGAAGAGTTGAAATGACTGTTCATTTCATGAAAAATTTTAATTTTGTAAAACTTTTGGCAGACATATACGTACCACCTATAGGAGTTGCAGTTTCACCCATTTGTAACGGTACAATTTAAGAGGTGATGAAAAGTTAATTTAAATCTTAATGTCGACTAAATTTTTGACAACGCGTACGGGGTTCCTTATCACTATTCGTTGTATCGAACTAGAACTTTTCTTCGTACATATACATATCGTATTTTATCGTTTCACTTACTATATGGCATCATTGACAATGACATTTTGTTAGGTTTTAGAACCCTGCCTATTTTTCACTTAACCAGAACCACATTTTGTTCTTTACAATCAAATTGGAAGCAGTTTCATTATTTGAAACCGTGTATAGGTTTAATACATTATTTCTCTAGGTAAATTCATATGTATAAGATCTTTATTTCAACTTCAGATCCGAAATGCATAGAAAATAGGATTTCTTGCTAGCTTACCGACGGTAGATCTTCAGGTTCGTTCATTAATTTTTCTTTTGTTTGTTCCTTTACAAATAGCTAGTAATTAATGACAAAGCATTTACCAGACAATGCATGGTACTAACCGTATTGAACTCGCACAATACAACTGCACTCACCCTCCTTGTATTGTAAACAATGTGACTTAATATCCTTGAACTTATAAAAACCAAGTAAGTGGAACCCCCAACACTGCTATGAATCCAATTGATTCCGATTGTCACGCACAAGTGAAATTTGATAAAATGAAAAAATGATAGCCTTGAAAATAGGAGCGAATTGGAACTGGAAACTTTCCACTTACATTACATAAATAGACTGATACTGAATGGTACTAAATAATAAGAAGTACCTGTCAGAAATATTTATGCATATTGTTGGCATCGGCCTACATACGCTTGCAAGTAAACAGGAGTGTAGTTAGGGAGCCATGATAATTTAATGGAAGTTGAAAAACGTTGAGTGTTTTTGGGGTTTTGTTGATTGATATTACATAAATGGTGAGATATAACATATTTAATGCAGAATTAATAGTTATTTCTTATACAATATGCGTAAGGAATTCCTTCAGGTGCATAATGCATTTCATAACAGTTCCTTTTCAATAGGAACAAATAGTATGAAAGTTGTTTTCCTTCAAATTTTAAGTATAGTCTATCAACTTCGCCATGACAATATTTACGATAAATTTACAGAAAAAAAACTATTAAGACAAATTTAAAAACCTTTTCTTATTAGTGTAGTAACTAGGTGATTTCAGATTGTTATAGAAGGAAAATCTATAACATGCACAAGGCTTAGTGCAACAATAGGTGAATTTTTTGCACTCCGGTGTAGGTTAGTTTAGTGTAACCCCATGTAGTTACACTACTAAACTAACCTATACCGGAGTGCAAAAAACAAAAACACTTCCGACTCGGGAGTGGTCGAAATTTCCTTTCTTTCGGACTTACAAATTCTACGGCAGCTGAGACGAAAAAAAAATCTTAGTACGGAAAACCTCTCTACAACGGACAACCACGGGACTACCACAGTTGTCCGCTGTAGAGGGGTGTCCGCGATGGAGGAGTGTCCGAATAAACGAAAAGTAAAATACATATTCATACCAGAGACATTATTCAAGCTGCATGTTTTGTGTCTCTGGTGTTATTGTATGGCGAACGTTTAGGTTTTTTAAACCAGATAAAAAAGGAAACCTTCCATTGCCGGACAAATTTCTTGGAGCCATTTTTTTAACAAAATATTTTCCCATATCCAGACATGGACACTTTAATCAATAATTTCATTGTATGCCTCTGGTGAGCGGACGCATGCTAATCATAGAGACTCTCACTAACAAAGCTTTCAGAAATTTAGTGACAGGAATAACTACAAAGCAATTTTGCAGTTATTTCTAAAGTATTTACGAGGGGTTTGTAGAAGAAACAAGGCATTATGTTTCCTTGTTAGCTTGCCTTGCCCTTCATCAATCCAATGACGAATATTAAAGCCTTCTATTGGATAAGTGACAATTTTGAAAGAATTTTACCAGTATGGGAATACGTAAAGTATGTAATTTGTATCACTTCGTTTAAGAAAAAGTGCCCGTTAAAAAGAGGTAAAATCCTACGTAAAATTGTCTCCGGGGATTGAAATTTGGTTGTCCGCGTCCGTAAGAGGGGAGTCCGTTATATAGAGGTTTCATTTACACTGCGAAGTAGTATAAATTAAAATCGGGACTTTTTGAAAATGTCCGTTTCGAGGGGTGTCCGCTCTAGAGAAGTGTCCGTTAAGAGAGGTTTCACTGATATCATACTTTTACTTTACATCGACTGATCCCCTCCTTGATATGAAATATTTTGTGATTTCGATAGGGACACAATTGTCTGACGTTGTGTTAAAATTTGTCCTTAAAATAAAAAAATGATTTTTTTTTATTAGATAGACTTTCTTTTGGGGGTGCAATTTCTAGGGCAGCCACTTCGGTCGTCTCTCTGTTTTACATATGGTTTGCGACTACGATATAGACAAATTTATGGGAGGTTTGGTCAATGAAGATATTTATGGAGCAAATATAAAAGGAAAACTAAATTTCCAATAGATTGATACATACAGTCTTGACTCGATAGTCCGGATCAATTTTTATAAGGGGTAATCCGGACCAACGGAACATCCGGATTAGCATCATCATTAGTGGAAATATTTAGTGGTCTGGATTAGCGTGATATCGGGATAAAAGTTAATCCGCATTACCGCGTCAAAACTGTATTTTCAATTACCTGATATACCGTCTTGACTCGGTAACTGCCTTGACTCGGTAACTGCAAGGAAAAACTATATTTATACATTTTATTGTACCACCTATTTTTTTAAGTATTTGGACTGTTATTCCTCAGATAAATATGATGACACAATTCGGACTACCCCTTGCAATGATTGATCCAGATTATCGAGTCAAGACTGTAATACCATAATGGACCAACTTATCCTCGTCTTTAGATACGTTTTGGGAATAGGCGAAGCGTGTTTTTGCTGCTTTCTTCTTCCTTGCCTCGTTCGTTATATTATAAAACTATAAAAATGTTTCCTGCTATTATGTCATAGATTCAAGCATGTTTGGAATTACTGACGTGCCAAAACTCGAAACCAAGCAACAGGGGCGAACCTAGGAATTTATTTCGGGGGGAGATTTGTGTATACAAGTGACTCATGAAATCATACGTTTTAAATATTTTCAGACCTTAACCTTCAGATAATCGTGTTTACATATTCTGAATTTCACAAAAATTTAATTTAAAATATTTAAAGTTGATTTTCATCAAATAAATTTAAGTTCCTTTTTTCTTAAATACTCCCTTAGGAAATAACTGGTTTTGGTAACCGAATGTTACGAAATTTTTTAGACGGAATTACCTTATTGCATTTCTTGCAAATTAATTTAGTTTTTTTTTACATCCATTTAGGTCCTACGAAATGAAGACATGTTTTACCCATTTTTTAACAGTCCTATGAGTAATTTGTCAACTTTTGTGGTTTTCGAAACTCGCGAATTATAATACATATCAAGAGACGCGAGAGCGTCTCGCCCGCCAAAGGAAAAAGAAAAACGAAAGCGAACAAGTCTATGATTACCGGAGACAACTTGCTTTTTTGTTTGATCAGGCTACAGCCTTCCAGGCAACAGCCCCCAAAAAAAGTTTTTTACCAAAATATTCCACATATCCTGTTTTAGTGCCTTTCCAAATAAAATCTTCGATCGGCACAATAACGGGTAAGATATATGCAATAAACGGTGAAATTTTCACCCTCACAGACTTAAGCGAGTAACCCAATTTCAGAATGAAGTCTACAGTTGCAGAAAGACTTGCTTCTACTGTCTCTCTTCGTGATGGAATTTTTATGAAATTTGGAACGAATGATCCTCTGGTGGTCCTTTTAAAGAATCAAAGTCTTCCATTTAGATAAGTGGATGGAATAACGGTAAATTAATAGGTAAAGTTAACAAAAGATTTCCAACAATTGCGTCTATCGGCTCATCGCATTGACCATTTTTTAAAAGACACTGCGGCATTGGGACATTTGGATATTGGGACACCGGGAAACTGGGAGACTAGGATCTTGGGGTAGTGGGATATTAGGAAATTGGGACATTAGGGTCTTGGGACATTAGGACATTGGGGCATTAGGCACAATGGGGAAACAGGGACGTGGGGACATCGGCATATTGGGGCATTGGGACATCGGGATATTGGGGCATTGGGACATTGGGATATTGGGACATTAGGACACTGGGACACTGGGAGACTGGGACATTAGGACACTGGGATATTAGGACATTGGGACATTATGACCTTGGGACAATCGGACATTGGGACACTGGTACATAGGGGCCTTGGACCACTGAGACATCGGAATGTTGTGACATTGGGACATCGGGATATTCGCACATAGGGGCACTGGGATATAAGAACATGTGAACATTAGGGTCTTGGGTCATTAGGACATTGGGATATTAGGACATCAACACATTAGGACATTGGGACATTAGGTACACTGGGGAAACTGGGACGTGGGAACATTGGGGCACTGGGACATCGGGATATTAGAACATTGGGACATTGTAACATTGGGATTTTGGCACATTGGGATATTGGAACATTGGGATACTGGGACATTAGGGCACTGAGATACAGGGACATTGGGGCACTGGGATATTAGGACATTAGGCTATTGGGACCTTGGGACACTTGGTATACTGCGACATTGGGACACTGACCACTGGTACATTAGGACATGGGCCATTGGGATATTATCACATTAGGATACTGGGACATTTGGGACATTGGGGTACTGGGATATTAGGAAATTGGGGCATTAGGACCTTGGGACATTAGGACAGTTAGACATTGGGATATTAGGACATTAGGTGGGAGACTGGGACATTGGGATATTCCGATAATGGGACATTGGGACACTAGGGTAGTGGGACATTCGGACATTAAACCATTGGGGCACTGTGATATTTGCACATTGGGACAATAGGACCTAAATTGGGACACTGGGACATCAGGATATTGGGACATTGGCACATTAGGATATTAGGACATTGGGACACTGGGATATTAGAACATTAGGACATGAGGACACTGTGACAATGGACCTTAGGGCATTAGGACATTGGAACATTGGGACACTGTGACATTGGGACAATGTGACATTGGGACACTGGGTCAGGGGGGCATTAAGACAGATCAGTAACAGAACGTTACCAAAGCGTTGATAAGGCAACAACAGAGCGTTAGCAGATCGTTAACAGAGTGTTAACAGAAAATTAAAATAGCCTTAACAGAACGTTAACAGAACGTAAATCGAGTAATAAAAGAAAGGTAACAGACCGTTTACAGAGCGTTAGCCGAATCATTAAAGAGAATTAAGAGAACATTAACAGAACGTTAACAGAGCATTAACGAAAAGATAATAGAGTGTTAAAAGAACGTTAATAGAGCATTAACAGAGTTAACAAAAAATTAACAGATTACTAACAGAATGTTAGCAGAGCCATAACACAAAGATAACACAAATCTATTTTGCACAAAATACATATATTAATAAACTGTACCCATTTCATCCCAAAATTATTTTTAAAAAAGCTCAGCAACAGCCATTTGTGGCGTATTTGCAATTGCGTTTGCAGTATCTATTTATTTTAAAGAAGACCCTGTGAATATAACTTATGATATTAAATTTATGGAATATGCTGAACAAAAATCTATTGAAACTTTTCCCAAAACAAAAATATTTTGGCTATTTAAGTATGCAAAAATATATGATATCTGACCAAAAACAACAAAGTTGTAAAAGTTACCCCGCCAAAGAAAAATTCATCTGCCGCAAAAAGAATACATATCACTCCAATCCGCTGCTCATATCTAATTTTGTTTGCTGGATGTACTTTTGTTTTAGGTGTAAATGCTGGAGAAGTTTAAATGTACAAGACTACTTCTTAAAGTAATTTGGAGGGAGCCGTCAAAGTGGCACTGAATAAAATGTTAAAGCTCCCACCAAATTACTTTAAGAAGTAGTCCTGTACATTTAAACTTCTCCAGAATTTACACCTAAAACAAAAGTACACCCAGCAAACAAAATTAGATATGAGCAGCGGATTGGAGTGATATGTATTCTTTTTGCGGCAGATGAATTTTTCTTTGGCGGGGTAACTTTTACAACTTTGTTGTTTTTGGTCAGATATAAAATGACCCTAAACAAAAACTACTCACTGAATATATCTAATTTTCTTTTCTATTTTACTTTATTTCGCATTCATCAAAACTTTAAAAAATAATCTTGTCTATCAAAAATTAATAAAATTAATTAATTAATTATTTTTTTTATTACACTTAAACTTAATTTTCAATGTCAAACATTTTTTCGTTTCTTATGTTTATTGGATTGCTGAGCACGAATGCGGAGTTTCCCACCAAAATTTCGTTGCGGAACAGGGTCAAAATCGCGAAAAACCCCAAAATGTTCGCTGTTTTTTTTTGGCTCCTAACTATTCATGTCTGGGAAAAACTCTTCATGAATACGTTAAAGAGAACATGATTACGCGTCCAAAAAGACATAAATATTATAAATCCCTTGAGCGGTATTACTACCTATACAATTAATAATTTATGTTTTCCATTTTTAACATAGTTCCATATTATGAATTAAATATTGAGATTGAACAGTTTTTTTAATTTTTGGGCGCAAAAGTTGCATTTTTCTTGTTCTCTATGTATTTTAGGATGCTAAGCCGCAGCTTCCCACCAAAATTTCGTTCCGAAACAGGACCAAAATCGCAAAAAAAAACCAAGAACAAATGACTATCAATTGTAGCGATACCGCATAACGCATTTTAATGGAGTACAGTTTCGAAGTTATAAGTCAAAAAACCGTTTCGCAACGAAATTTTGGTGGGAAGCTTCGGATTCAAGCTCAGCCCCCTAGAAAACATAACAAAAAAAAAAAATTCTTCACCACATTTTGCAATCTGAAATCACCTAGTGACTACACTATAGATCTTGAGTCTGAAAATCATCACTTATTTGTTATAATGTTTATAAAATAAAAAAATCTTAATTTTTTTCCGAATTGGGGATAAATCAAAAATATATGTTCTGGAACCAAAATCAACAAATTGAAACCGTTAATTTAATTGAATATGGGGTTTCAAGTACGAAAATGACAAAACTTCAGCTGAATTTACGATGGAAGGAAAATACATTTTTGAAATTTTTGATTCTTCAAAAAAACACTTTTGACCCTTCAAATGTCAAAAGTAATGTAAAGGCCGCTGAAAAGTCACCAAAGCAACTTTTGTCAACCGTGCAGATGTACTAATGTAAAGTACCGTTATAAAACTATTGTAAAAAATTCAGAAAATAAAAGAATCAATCAATCAATTTTGATATTTCTGTTAAGTTTTTTTTATCTGTATCAAAGCGAACTTGATATTCGAAGACGAAGAAAACAAAGAAAATTTATGTAAAATTTCATGAAGCTGAAAATTTGAATAATGTAAATATGTACTTAGATAAAAATTGTAATTTTGCTTTTAATTTTATGCAATAATTATTACAAAAAAAAATCAGTTGGTTGCGTTTGTATCGTACTATACACCCTACCAGTATTTCCTATCAAAATCCGGGACACCATGTACTGAAAGAGCAGGGACATCACATCACAAGTTGTTTGTCACGGTTCTTAATTAATTTTATATGACCGCTTCAACGAAAGATATTCCTTGCAGTAAATGTCGCTCTATGATAAATATCTTAAGATTGAAGAACGCTCAGGACTCACGAAGCAGAAAGCTCAAAGTTTATTCGTGCGTGTAACCAAGTGCGAACGATAAATTGAAAAATGTTGGAGATGGGAAATAAAGGAAATGGTATTGTTGGAAGGATTGGAAAATTTTCTGGACAACTCGAATTCAAGGTAAGCTGCGACAATCTAGACGCCTTAATTCCTTAGCAATGCGTCCTTTCCCCAAAACACTTGTAGAAGTCGACATGGCGGCAAAATATGAATACTGGCAGCACATCGGTCAATCTACCACTGGCTAGTCCCCATTTAATAAATATATTTATTAAACGTTTCTTTAAGTTATTCTTGCATTCTCAAGATCCACTTCAATGTCCGAATTGTTTATGTCAGTATGAATTAACACTTTGTTGTGTCTGTTTACGGACATCAAGAATATCACAAATTCATTGAAAATATATTTTCTCACTACCCCGTCAAGCCTACATTATTGAAATCTCTGGACGAGATTGTTATGAAGAAATTTTCCATTACAGGTTTATTTCAAAAATTGATAATAAATCGAACGTATAACTTTAACCTCATATAGTCAAAGTCAAATGAATTTTCTGGAATATGTATGTTACATCATTCGACCCGCATACCCCTTTCACGTATACACAATAATTTCAAGTATAAAATTAACGCAATAAATTTCTTATCATTTGTTTATTAAGATATTGTACTCGAAGTTGTGTGTATATTTTAAAATGTTACAGGGGGTCTTTGTGTCACGTTTTGTGACATTTCCCCCAGAGATGTTTTTTCATTTTGCAAAAAATATAGGTACATATAACCGATAACAGTTCCAATAATAAACATGAACTTTATATTTATATACGTTAACAATAAAAAGCAATTAAAAGATATTTTATACGACTTATACCGATAAGGGGTCAAAAAACAAATACATATGTGCCAAAAAGTTGCCTTAAGTTAGGTATGATTTATACAAATTACAGACATCCCTGGTATTTAACATATATGTATTTACTGGCGTCAACATAACCACCACGTCTGCCTTCTGAAAATCCCTTGTCATCCAATTGTTGCATGAGTCACACGTGACTCGTAGACGTGAACGAGGAGGAACGCTGTGTACACATATGGCTCATAGACCGTTAATCGAAAAAGTTAGTCTAATTGCGACCTAAACTCAAACTCCTCCTCCGATTGTACATACTCGTATAAGAGAAAAAAGAGAAGGAAATTATTGATATTAAAATTGATAGGTATCATATTCGATATGAAAGCAGACGGTAAACTTCATGTAAGCATGCACCAAAAAAGGCGCGCTAAAACTTTATGACAAATTTTATTTGCTATGGCTTTTCATAATTCAAGGGCGTCGAAATTAAGTGCATTTTTTTACGAGCAACCATTACATGGTGCATGTGACTTTTATTCAGACAGGTAATTGAACTTTACTTTCGCACACGTTTATCAAACATTTGTTTCTTCTCATTGAATTGAATTGAATGCTATAAATAGGAAAACTGATTGAACATTTCATTCTACCCTTGTTGTTCATATCCATTATACGAATTGCTTCATTATACCCGTCACTATGTGAAAGGGTATATTAACTTTGTCATGAAGTTTGCAACGCACAGAAGCAAGCACCTCCGACTATATAAAGTACAGGGTGGCCCATTAAAAGTGAACTAGTGTAAACCATGAATAACTTTTTTAGTTCTAAAACGATTTTTTTGAAATTTTCACATAAAAAAATAGACACTTGGGAGATATGTTTATACTATGTTCGAAAAATTATATCCTTTAGATGACTGCCCCGGGCGGCTTCGCAAAGACGGGATCGTTCTACGGTATGTTCCATTACCTTTCGCAATATTTCTGGCTGCAAACCTCGGATCTCCGCTATAATATTTTGCTCCAATTCCTTAATTGTCCTTGGCTTATCATTGTAGACCAGTGGTTCCCAACTCGCAAATGACTGCGGACCACTTTGCTTGAACATGAGTCACTACGGACCACCATATTTTTTAATAAAGGGAATTTCGCGATTTTTTCACAAGGGTTTAGACTTTTTTATTGGTTTTTTTACGACACCTTATGACAAAAATTGCTCGAAACATCAGAAAAAAACACTACATTCCTCCTCTGTAACCGCGTCGTATTGAAATAATTTGAAGCAGACTCTACATAGGCTTTGTCGAAACATACACAAAAAAGTTCGTCCGAACAACGCGCAACAGGTCAGTCGAACCACACTCAACAATCAACGAACCGTCAGCGGGTTGAATTCACTGAACCACCCAAATGACGATAACTTTCTATGTCTCTGTTTTTCTTTTGTGTTGTACGGCGAACATTGCGCTCAGTTGGCCCGGCTTTAGGAAAACTGAAAACCTGCAATGAAACATTTCATAGAGTAACTTAGTACCGACTTTTGTCCATCTTTTAGGAGCACTCTTATACCTTCGACAAAATGAATATGGGTGAAGAGTTTACCGTAGTAACTACCAAAATTCAAGTATAGGCACAGGCAGTAACATCGGCAGTTTTTTACGTTCTTCAGAACAGGACAGAGACCTAACTTTCACAGTTAACTTTGTCCGATAATAATTCATTGGATGCGGTCTTACCGGATTAAGGACGATTGAAGTGGTTGATTACTCTAACATGGTTTGTCTTCAAATGATACTGTGGCAAAATTTGGACACTGTGCTGCCACTGTGCCCATTAACTTAAGAAGAAGAAACAATTAGGTACAGACAATAGTGTCACATTATGCGAGGAAAAATCCACTGCTTCCCGAAAATCACCGGCACAATGTAGACTGAGAACACCGAGCTTTTTGCAACTTATCTTAAGGTCTGCTCATCGCATTTTCAGATCAACCACATACACATACCTATGTAGTAGCGGAAGTATTCAGTTCTTTATTTATACTATAAAATTTTTCAAAGCTCATTCCTGCTATTTCAATTAATCACGATTAAAACTCCTTTTTCAGAAGTAGTCCCCATAGTACCTCGCGGACGACTTTCGGGTCTCTCACGGACCACCTGTTGGGAAACATTGTTGTAGACTCTCTACTTAAGGTATCCCCACAGAAAAAATCTAGTGGAGTTAAGTCTGGAGATCTAGTCGGCCAGTTAATTGCAGATCCTCTGGAAATGACTCTTTCGCCGAAAACTTCCGTTAAAATCTCCATTGTGGCTGCAGCGGTATAGAAAGGCGGTCCATCTTGCTGAAACCACATATCTGGTCGGTTTTGGATAAAACGACGAATAACATTGTAGAGCATCTCATGATATCCCCAATTGAAACAACCTTCTTCGGGTTGATGTTGTTGCATCTGATTCGACGCTGGCTTCCACCCGCTCAATGTTTTCGTACGTCCTCGCACGTCGTCTCCGGGCTTGTCGAGGGCTACTAACGGTTCCTTGTCCTCGAAAACGGCGAACAACTCTACGAATCGTTGATTTCGAGGGAGCAACTCTTACATGGAGCGTTCGTCGATACTCGCGCTGTGCCTCGACAATCGAATTATTATTCCGCGTGTAAATTTATATTATTTGAACTCATTGCTCAACCGTATATCTTTCCATGTGGTTTTTTTCAATAGTAACGCATATGAGTCCTTTCCATTTTATTTTATCAATGTAATTTTATAAAAACGTGATAAATTTGAGCAACGAGATAAGCATTCATTACCATTCATTCATTTTTTGTTATTATGGTGTCTATACCTGACGCATTTTTACGACTTAATTTTTAAATAAATTGTCTAATAATGGTAATTTTGGCAGCAATTTCCTTTTAAACATTGAGTTAATGAATCGTTAGCAAATTTCCATTCTACCTGTCCGCATACGTACTTTTTGTGAATGAAGTGGTTCATAAATAAACTCTTTCATAAAACCTACCTAAATCGACTCTTCCTCAACACGTATTTACCTGGAAAGTGTAAACATATCTCCCATGTGTCTAGTTTATTCTTACCAAATTTCAGAAAAAAATATTAAAAAATAAAAAAGTTATACATGATTTACACTAGTTCACTTTTAATGGGCCACCCTGTATATATATTTTTGAACAGTGTGATGAGAGAAATCGATTGAGCGATGCCCGCCTGTCTGTCCGTCTGTTGCAACCCAAACTAGTCCCTCAGTTTTGAAGCTATCGGGCTGAAATTTTGTATGCAAGTTTCTTTATAGTGTACGCTGTATATATTTCGAAACGAATGGAATCGGACCATGGGGTCATGGGGCTGCCCTTGAAAATTAGGTTCTTCTAAGAAAAACTTTTTTCCTTATGTACCAATCTTAATCAAACTTGACCCAAGTGTGTTCCTAGTAAAGCCTCAAAACATATCTAGGGATGGATGGAATCTGAACATTACGTCATAAGGCTGTTACCAACCCCCAAATATTAGGTTTTTGTAAGGAAAACTTTTTTTCTTTTTGAATCCTAACTAAAATGCATTCAAGTGTGTTGCTGGAGTAGCCTCAATGCATCCAGGAACAGATGGAATCGGAACACGTCATAGGCCTGCGGTAGAAATTATTAACACAAAGAAGCTTAGGTTTCATTTCAATGTGAAGGGTATTCAAATTTCGCACACGCCCGAAATTAGCCTTGGTCTCGCTTTTTTTTCTATTTACATGGGGAAACAAACCATACTTCTTTCCCTTAAAAATGAAGACGTGTATTATCTCTTTGTCTTTTCTCTTATATTTAGAAGACAAACCGAAAAGTTGGCGACATCGCTAGGTTACTTCTGACTTAATTGCGGTTTCCATTAAATTGCCTGACAACGACAATCATTTTTTTGATTTATTCATGAGTTTCGTTGTACTCGTATAAGCATACCTAAACGGCCAAACGATATCTCCGCGAGTAGTATATATGTATTTCAAGCAAAACCATATTCAACTCATACCGTACATTTGTTTTACGTTTGAAAATAATGGAAATGAAATAAAATTGTCGTCTGTTTACATTGACGAGGTCAATCGACTTAAATTTTGATTGTTTTAGCCAACGATTTATGAAGTCCGATATGAAGAGTTATTGCTTTTTGGATGCCGTTAAGGTAATAATAAATTGATTGAAGAATGCTAGGAAGATGTTCTTGTCGGAAGTGACGGTTGGAGTCATTGCATTGTACCTACTGATGATATGGTAAGATACTCGTAAAAGCAGAAGGTGAAAGAGGTACTTATTCTCTCCTGCCCTAGGTATATCCGGATTCTGTATTTTATGCACGAATTCACTGCAACTTGTTAACTTAACACTAAAACTGATTCATAAGGTACCTTTTTATCAGGAATCCAAGAAACTTTCGAAATACACACCTGAAATATAAATAAGAAAATCTATATTAATTAAAAGTATATCATAAAATAATATAGTAGTAAAACTAAAATAGCACAAACAATTAGGAACTGAATTCCGTTGGTCTGGTAGGTAAGTTGCGGGGGACGGCCGCCAGGTCTACTCCTAGCGCACTGAGACCAGAATTGGTCCGTTTTGATACCACCGAGATAATCAACGTTCATGTTACCGACTAAGCTTAAAACAAGTCCGTGCTAACAATATATTTGTTAAGCAGCGTTGGGCTTACATCCCGAAGATCACCGTATAACAGTGGTTCTTAACCTTTTGCACATGAGGGACCACTTGATCAAATTCGTTAGTTGTTGCGGACCACCAAATTGCAATTGTGATAAGAACGATTCAAATCAAGAAATGTTGTACCGAAGACTACATCTTGCGGTGACCGTTCCGCACCTTGGTAATATCAATAGGAAAACTAATAGAATTAATTCAATTTACCTTCACCAATTTTACCTTTTCCGCCAAACTGATATTGCTGCTTTTAAGACGATCATCCAGAAAAGTTGACTGACAGAGATCGTCTTGCAAAGGAGTCTGGGTGTGATTTTGCTAAGTCTGAACGAATGTCAAAACCCTCATTAATATCCGTGAAGGGTGTTGCCCAATATTTCGGTTTGTTTCATCCAGAGATGGCTCATAATTTTTAAATCCAGTTGTGTTTATCAGATTATTAAGCCCTTTCTTACAGTTCTTACTGAAAGAACAACAATTTTTACATAAATTGCATATGGCATTCCTGGTTCATGTTGTACCTACAGAAACTTCTAAATAGGGTTTAGAAGTGCCACTGAAGGTCAACAATAGCTTAATTATCTTAATTCAGCAATGTAAATTGCCATCATGATCTGGCCGGAAAAGAATAGATTTTCAAAATATTCATCACCTCAAACACCTGAACTGTTTATTTACAATTATGACAACCCTCAAGTCTATAAAGACACGTAGCTACTCCACATAAAGTGAACATTCCTATCAAGCTCTCGGCCGTCCTCGTTTTCTTGCACATCGCAATTATCTTGCGTTCGTCACCTAAAAAAGAAGCATATAAAACAAAATTTCACGATATTTCATTTCATTGTAATAAGCTTCACTCACATTTCTTTTTGCGACCAATACAATACAATACACTAAATATCTTACACAGTGTACAACAGTCAAAATCTCAATGATAACAGGCTGTCCTGTTCAGTCAAAACGGACACCCGTCCGCTTCCAACCTTCAAGTTTCTATTATAAAGTTAAGATTGAGCTGCGTGAACCACAGCAAAGGCTTCGCGGACCACCTAGGGTCGCCTCAGGGACCACCAGTGGTCCGCGGACCACCGGTTAAGAACCGTTGCCGTATAAGGTTTCGTAAAAGTACCTTGAACCTAGAAAACGCCTTTTTTCCCCGCCAAAGCCGGACAGTGACAGAGAAAAAGATGTACACTCTCTCCCATCTGATATTTTTCAGGCCTATTAGCGTATCCTCCTTCTTCATCCCAAATTATACAAAAGTAATTGTGAGGAATGAGTAGTCTTTAGGTGCCGGGACACAGAAACATACAGGGAAATGAGTTAGCCAAACTGACGGCAACTCTAGACAGCTCTCATGCGGAGGGCGTGGACATTCCGATGGCAGCTGTCCGAAGAAAAATCTCTTCTCATTATCTTGCGAGCTAATCGTAGTTGTCGGAACATCAACTCTTGTGTAATATGAAGGAAGCTATGGCCATCCTATGACCTGAAAAGAACGTCTGAAATTTTGACCAGACCGCGTTAAGATATTGCTAGAGTTACAGCGGCTATTACTGGACATTGGCCAATAGGAGACAATGTAGCCAGGCTGCGTATTCCCCACAACTCGCAGTTGCGATAATGCAAATGGAAGAGAAAGTCTATTGCACTTTCTATGCGAATGCCCAGGTCTCGCCAGATCCCGTGCAACTTATTTATTTACTTGTTTACTTGCCTTTTCTGTCCTTAAGAAGAAATTACAAATTGGCGCGATGAATGTATTAATCGGAAGGTATAACTTGGCCGAACCTGTGATACGCCATTTAGGTACAGAAAATTGCAAAGAAGGACCGACGTAGAATGGGGTAAGCTGTTTTAGCTGTCTGCGTTTAAAAGTTACACCGGATCACAGATGTGATCAAAGAAATAAAAATCAACAAAAAACGAACGGGGTTAAAATTGAATGGGACCTATGAACAAAAAAAAATGAACATTCACTTCTTCTTCCTTGCCTCGTTCTTTATACCGCTCCATGGTTCCGCGTTGCTCGACCTGCGGTGTAGGCACATCGCCCGTTTTGGCGATAATTTCTCAGCATATTTCTACAGGCAGCTCTATCTTGGATCGTGTCATCGCCGAGACCAATGCGTTGTTGTTGCTTTTTCATTTGACACATCCAGGTGTTCTTCGGTCTGCCTCTGGCCTTGGGTCCATCAAGTGGAACTTCCATTGATATCGCTCTCTTTGCGGGGTTCTCAGGCGGACGCCTTTGAACATGGCAATACCAATCCATTCGTCGGTCTTCGAGCTTTTCGGTGATTGGTTGGTCTATGGACAAGCTGCCTCGGATGTAGCTACTCTTGATGTGGTCCCTTTTGGTTACACCAACTGACATGCGTAACATTTTCATTTCAGTCGCTGTCATTTCTTTCGCGTAACCTTCATACATGGTCCAGCATTCTGATCCATACATGAGTGCGGGACGTACAACCGTTTTGTACAACTTGCCCTTTAGCTTCAGTGGCATTTTCTTATCGCAGAAAACTCCAGAGTTTTCTCTCCACCTCATCCACCCAACCTTTGTGCGATGTTTGATGTCATCATCGCATGTAGCTCCGCTGTTCACCATCGAGCCAAGGTACTTGAACTTGGTACAAGACTTAAGCTGCTCTCCTTTGACGTACATATCTGGTATCGGTGCATCTGGGTCTGAGAATGGGCAGCATAAGAACTCAGTCTTTGTTATACTTACCCTCAGTCCATGCTCCTCCAGAATGTCACACCATTTTGTAAGTGCAGCTTGCAAGGCAACGATGTTTGGGCTACTGAGGACTATATCATCAGCAAAAAGAAGAGATATTTCTAGGCCGTCGGAGACACGTGTTAATAAGTAGCACATGATGATGTTGAAGAGCAACGGACTCAATACACTGCCCTGGTGTACTCCGACATTCACCGGAAATTCTTCTGATTCACCGGCTGTGCATCTAACCTTAGTCGTAGCTCCATCATACATGTCTCGTATCATCCTGACGTATGCCTCGGGGACATTAAGTGCTCTCAAGGCCAACCATATCAGATCACGAGGTACTCTATCGAATGCCTTCTCCAAATCGATGAACACAAAGTACAAGTCCTTTCGTGCTGCTCTATACTTTTCCATCGCAATACGAATGCACTGAATCGCATCGACTGTAGATCGACCTTCAACAAAGCCGCATTGATTGTCATTCAACCGCACAATCTTTCTCAATCGGTTGCAGACAACTCGCTCGTAGATCTTTAGTGTATGAGGTGTTAACTTTATAGCCCTATAGTTGTTGAGTTTGCGTGAGTCTCCCTTGTTCTTATAGAAAGGAAGAAGAAAACTTTCCCTGAAAGCATCAGGCATCGGTTGCCCACCTTTGATTTTGTTGAAGAGAACTGTGAGCCAACTAAGCCCGACATTTTTCATTTTCAACCAAAATTCCGCGGGGATTTTGTCCGGTCCGACTGCCTTTCCGCGTTTCATCTGATGCATTGCCTCCATCACCTCTTCCTCTGAGATATCTTCAATATTTGTGGTATTCGGCTCAACATCTCGAAAAGCTGCTCGAGGAAATTCTTCATTTAGAAGTTCGTCAAAATACTCTCGCATCCTGCTACAAATTGCCGTATCGTCAATCAGCAACATTCCTTGCGAGTCCTCCACGTACTTTGGCGCCTGTATTTCCCGAGCGTTCCTTCTCCTTTGGGCTGCGACCCTAAATATCCTGGCGTCGTGCTTAGGTCTCTCGCGCAAAGACGGTCCTTCGGTCGCAGTCTGAGTTTCTAATTCTTGGTAGAATTTCTCAGCTGCCTTCGCCTTTGCTTGAGCTACCAAGCGCTTTACTTTCTTCCGGCATTGCATATAATTTTCGCGAAGTTGAACCCGTTCGGCTTCACTGCTTGACTCACATTTCGTCCATGCCTTAAATGCGTTCGATTTGGCTTGCACTGCTTCCTTAGTTTCGGTGTTCCACCACCATGTTTCTTTCTTCGTGTGGAGTGGACCTTTCGAAACTCCAAGGGCCTTTTCCGCCTCACCTACTGACATTTCAGCGAAACTATTCCACATTTGTGTTGGACTGTGCTCGGTGCAGTTTATGTTGTTTTGAAACCACTCCGTCATTTTATCAATGAATGGAGTTACTACAGGTTCAAAGTTGTCGTTTGTGAGATTGTGCCACTTGATTTTTTCGACAGGCTTGGGAGTTCTTCTATTTCTTGCTCCTCCTGCTTTCAAAATAAATTCTGACAGGAGCAAACGATGTTGGCTGACGACAGATTCACCCAAGATCACCTTGCAGTCTCTTAAACACCTTCTCATAAAATCGAAACAGAGGTGGTAATCGATCTGCGTTTCGTGTTTCCTATCTCCGTGTCCACTACTGTAGGTGATTAGGTGTCTCTCGTTTTTCACAAACCATGTATTTAGGATGACCAAACCATGCGATCTGCACATGGTCAGAATAGCTTCACCTTCGTCATTTCTGACCGTTGAAGGGCTACCCTTTCCACCATGGCAATCCTCGTAATCATAATTTGATTCACCCACATGGCCATTTAAATCTCCTCCCAAGAACACCAATTCGGTATCTGGAATGGTCTGAATTAGGGTGTCAACGTCGTTCCAAAATGCCTCTTTTTCTTCCTGTGGCAGTCCCACTTGGGGAGCGTAGGCACTTATTACGTTCCACACCCTTCCGCAGATAACCAATTTGATGCTGATCAAGCGGTCACTTCTCTTCGCGACACTTATTATACTGCCAAGTAAAGACGACGCCAGAATAATGCCAACTCCGTTTCTTTGGTTTGTAATTCCATAGTAGTACAATTTGTACTTCATGGAATTCGTAAGAAACCGGGCTCTGTCGATATGGGTATTTCGCCACTTTGTCTCTTGCACGCACATAATGTCTATCCCTCTCCGCTTCATGATATCCTCAATCTCCTCGCTCTTTGACGTCATGGAACCGACATTCCAGCTTGCAACCCTCAGCTTCTCCACAATGTAATTGGACTGCCTTATATTGCTCGCCCCCGGAAACCGTCGAGCTCTGGCGCGAACTAGGTTCGCCCCGGGATCACTCAACCGCATAGCAGAAGTAGTGCCCGGCGGGGTAGTGCTTGTCATGGGCGTAGCCAGGGGGGGGCAGGGAGGGGCGTTCGCCCCCCCCTGGTCGATGAAGATGGTTAAAAATCCTTATCGATGTAGTAAAAAAAAATCGCTGCACCATACAACATTTTCAAAAAATTTCTGCTGCTGACGCAGCAGATGTCTTTCTTACCTCTCCGAATTCTGCCGGAGAAACCATGATTGGGACAGTTTGCAGTCAAGAGGCGGATACAAATAGACAGCGAGTGGCCTCTCGTAACTTAGGCTGCATACCAGCCAACACATTTCACTTGTGAGTGTGCTACTATGGCTGCGTGGATCCCATATTTCCTGTTTCATTTCATGGCTTCTGAGCTCGAGTACACAATTTCAACCGTTAGGTCCCTTCGGCAAGTTAGTGGAATTCAACTTATTTTCATTTGAAAGGGTGACAAATGGTATACAGCTTTTGCTTTGTTAGCCCTGGAAGGTCATGCTTTGTCGAATCGACTACGCATCATCAAATTTATCCCATTTTTCGCGACAATTCTCATTATTTGGAGCTGAGTTTTCGTACAGCACTTACCGTGCCGATGTACTTGCCGGGTACATTGCGGCTAGACGAAGTAAGCAGGGTAAGTTGGATTTTTGGAAATTGGCGTCGTCGAAACGACGAAGGATGAACTTTGTGTAGCTTTTAGAACTCCAGTATTTCTTATGGCTGGTTGTCAATTCGACGATAAGTCTGCGTCCATACAACTACCTAGTAACAAATGTGCTTATCTTTGAAATGCGGGACATATTTTTTCATTATTCAAATTATGGAAAAAAATATTTACTAGGACAAATCAGGAAAATGGCTAAAAATTCTTCCTCATTATAGGAAGATTGAATTTCGAACTCATAAAAATCGGCTCCAAAATCCATGTTTTTCCATTCTAAATAAACTTACGATTGAAAATCTGTCAGATTTTGTAAATATTTTGAGAAAAGGTGATTTGTATGAAGCGTCAAAGTAGAGCGTCGTCGAATCGACGAAGCATGACCTTTCCGTACTAAAAATAAGCATGACGTTCCAGGGTTAAGGACCATGTAAAGAACGGGTCTCATATTTCAGTGTCTTTCAAGTTCTTCATTTTCCTCTCAGTACCATATAGGTGTATATAATGTTGCAGGCACTATATATTTCCTATCCGCACATGTATACGGAAATTTGGGACAACGCCGAGATTCGATCTCCGGACCTCTAGATTACTAGCATCGTAGAGTGCGATTCAACCAAGTGAGCCACAGAGCGGGTCTTTTAGGCTATTAAATCAAAATTTATTTTCTAGCTGAATCATACCAGCAATAAAATTTAGCCACTGTTAATACTTTGATAAATTTAGAGGAAATCTTATTATTTCAATCAATAAAGGATTTATAAATATTCTAACGATGCTACTTTGCTAAGATGAAAGTGACAGACGAAACAAACTGATTTCGCAAGTGGAATATGCTGTCCGAGATGCAAAAAATGCACTGAAAATAGACAAACTACGCTCTAAAAGGCAGATATTGGAGGCCAGTTGAATGTAATCAGAATGCAGAAGACAATCATTCTCATATCCATTTTAAAAACTTGACTCTACAATTAGAAAAAAAAGAAATAACATGCGTGGCAGTCCACCAGTAAACTAGGGCGCAGATGTGTGAGTGACATCCAATTTCCAAGATCTAAACTGCTGTTTTGTTAAGGTGTTGAGATCAACAGCACGCCCAGCAATGTTATTTATCCCCATAAATGGATACTTGTTTACAATCTGAGCGACATCATAGTCCGTCACCTAGGTCGTAAGTTCGAAAAACGCCATAAAATGAATACGTTCACGGTGAGTCTGGAATCCATGACCCTGTGCACCAATCCAACCACAAGCCAGGCGACTCTAAAATTTGCTAACAATATTTCTGCGACCGGAAATTTCAACTCCTAAGAAAATCATGATGTTGAAAAAATTTTGGGCTTGCCCCCCCCTGACCGAAATCCTGGCTACGCCCATGGTGCTTGTATCTGCGTCAATTTCCATAAGGCCTTCCATTCTTTTACACCTTTTGGAGAAAGGTTGTGTTTTTGGCACTAGTGTGTGGAAATAAGTAAATTTATGGACTTTCCTTTTACGTCCGCCGGCTATCTCCAGACGCGGCAACCCATACACACACACACTAACCTATGGGAGGTCTTGTTGATGTTAAAAACGTGCCTCAGGCTTCAGATGTCATGGTTGCCTGCGACCTTCGCATACTAGCGGCCAAGCACCCTCTTGACCATGCATCCCTCGGCGCATGCTGATCCACCTTGGATTAGGTCCCTTTTTTAGTCGCCTTCTACGACACGCCGGGAAAGGCGGTGGCATTATTCGCGACCCATGCCACAGGGCAAATGAACATTCACACTTTGGTTTAATACTGCGTTTCTTACTCCGGGCCGGATGAATAACCGGGATGAATTTTGGACCGCGGTTTGTATGTTGGAGGACAAGCCTTACAAATATTAAGTGTGACATGCATGAGACATGGTACGGAAACTTTGGAAGAAATGCACACAGAGTTCATGTAAAAACCTAAAAATGTGCAAATTTGTGCATTACATATCGGGCTGTATACATATTTTTCTCAGTAGGTACCCTATAAGTAGTCTGGCTGGTCTAGCGGTTAGTGCGCGCACCTTCGATGCACAGGGTCATGAGTTCGAAACTCACCGTGAGCCATGGTGTTTTTCAAACTCACGAGCTTGCGACGGACTATGTTCTCACTCAGATGTTAAAGGAGTACCCATTTATGGGGATAAATAACACTGCTGAGCGTTATGCTAATCTCTTTACCTCAACAAAAAGCAGATAAGATCTTGGAAATAGGATGTCACTAACACATCCTGCGGCCTTAGTCCAATGTCGGATTGTCGCACCTGTCATTTTTAGGTACCGTATAACCCCATGTGGGGCCATGGTGCGTTAACTCAGCCGTTTATAGGCGATTTCAAATCAACGTTACATTGCATATCATTTCGGAGTGTAATAATGTTGCAAGCACTATATATTTCCTATCCGCACATGTACGGAAATTTTGGACCACGCCGAAATTCGACCTCCGGACCTCTTAAGTTACTAGCATCGTAGAGTGCGACTCAACCAAGTGAGCCACAGAGCGTGTTTCTATACATATAACACATTTATTTGTATACCCTTCGCTCATAGAATGAAAGGGTATATTAACTTTGTCATGAAGTTTGTAACGCATTGAAGGAAGCATCTCCGACCATATAAAAAGTATACATATACATATGATCTGATCAGCATGACGAGATGAGTCGATTGGACGATGCCCGTCTGTCTGTCAGTCTGTTGCAGCGCGTTTTTCTCGGTCACTATAAAAGCTACGGAGCTGAAATTTTGCACACGTGCTTATTATTGTTGCAGGCTGTTTTCATGTTTGAATCACCGAAATTGGATCACTGGGTCATGGGGCTGTCATACAAACCTAACCCCCCAATTTAAGTTCTTAAACTTTTTTATTTGTGCATCAATTTCAACCAAATTTCACACAAATGTGTTTCTCTTGATGACACAAAACATATCTAATAATGGATCAGATCGGATAATGGAATCATGGGGCTGCCATACAAACCTAACCCCCCAAATTATGTTCTTTTAAGATAAACTTTTTTTATTTGTGCACCAATTTCAACCAAATTACACACAGACGTGATCAAATCGGACCATGGGGTCATGGGGCTGCCATACAAACCCAACAACCCCAAATTAGGTTCTTTTAAGAAGACATTTTTTATTTGTGCACCAATTTCAACCAAATTTCAGACAAATGTGTTTCTCTTGATGACACAAAACATATCTAAGAAAGATCAAATCGGATAATGGGGCCATGGGGCTGCCATACAAACCTAACTCCCCAAATTAGGTTATTTAAAAAAAAAAATTTATTTGTGAACCAAATTCAACCAAATTACACACAAACGTGTTTCTTTTGATGACACAAAACATATCTAAAGGTACGTTGTGCTCGACACGACTGCATCGGCTCTGGCGACAGCGACTCGCTCATTTCATATAAAAACTCATTTTTCTCTCATTCTAAAAACGAGTTTTTATAATTGATCAAATCGGACCACTAAAAAACGAAAAAATGTTTAGCCCGAGGAGAGCGAAGGGTATCCAAATTTCGGCCGCGCCCGAAATTAGCCTGGGTCTCGAGGGAGGGAGGGCGAAGCCCCCTAGTTTATTTTCAAACTCATTTCCACAGAAAGCTTAAATATTTTCAACATAAATTGTCCTCGCATTAAAGTGGGTATTAGCAAAATTTACCAATCTTGAAAAAAAAAAGAAAAACCTTTTTGAAATTTGTGCCAATGTCAACATGTTCACATTTGAGAAAGATTGAATGCACGGCTTAATTTGTTAGGAGTTAGGATAAAGCTCATATTAATCCTAGGAATTTGATTAACATTGTCATTCTTATCTAGTCTAGCCTGAAATTAAATCTGTCTCTAGTCTAATAAAAGTCGAAAATTACGATGGAAAATGTGTTTAATCATTATAACACGAATAGAATTAGATGGATTAAATTGAGAGAAGCTATGAGCATGAGTCAACTGAACAGACACAACGTAAATGTCCTGAAATAGGCCTTGTTTACTCATTCGCATCCTATACAGTATAGCGCTGGGTGAGATTATTTTTTCATGACGATGATTTTAAATACGCTTCGTTGAGTCACATATGGCCGTTTTGTCTTTTGCATGTTGTTTCAGTGTCTTCGTCTAGAAGTGATTTATCTTAGTTTCTGTACTTAACTTCAAATTTGAGTCAATTTTATTTTTTCCATGGCGTATTTCGATTTCCATTGGATATAGTTTTTTTAATTGGATTGCATGTGAAAAACATAAGAATTAGACACTAAATGATGCCTTTAGTATCCACATCTTGAATATGAATAAAGTACAGAATATTATAATTATCTATTCAAGTATGAGCACAATAAAATAATAAATACGAAAACTATATGAAACATCAATACGTAAATGTACTTAGAAATTCTCCCCTACAGGGAACTCTGAAAACTCAGCAAAGTAACTCTCACCTGGATGTAGGGAATTAGCAAAGAAGCTCAAGCTGTGGAAACATCGCTCAATCCGATCTATGCTAATATTCTACCAATAGCAAAATCCCGAAAATAAACCTACCAAAATTGTTTTGGCTTGACTCTATTCTGTATCATATATCATCAGTTCGTTAGCCGCATTTACATGTGCACTATACTCGCGTATCATCCGAAATTCAAATACGTTTATAATGTACCCATACCAAATGAAGTGCTATGAACTTTTCTATTCTATTTATTTTTACTTTTGCGGTCACGACTTCTATAAATCGGATAGGGAATAGTTTAAAAAAAGCATTTCGATTTGCACTTAAGCTTAAGACCAAACCAAAAATAAAGCATCCTCAGTTTCACTCTATAAATAATTTATCTTGTCACATTGGTAATTTTATCTTTTGGAATTTGTTTTCTTGTAGGATTGTAACGCTTTAGGTGGGTCAGTGAATAGTGCAAGGGGAGAGAGGAAAGCCGAAGCAGTCAAAACAATTAAAATAATGTATTGCAAAAAATTACAACACGAGCACTTCATACGATACGTACATTCGTATTTAATTGCATAAATAATGCATTAAGCTCGTGTCGGAATTGTTTGAGTGACAATGCATATTGCGGCCGAGCTCCCATAAAGGCATAAAGGTATTCCATATTTTATAATAATATAAACATTGTCCACGTGCTCTGAAATGTAGTGCAAAATGATACCAATATTTCAAAGAAACATACTGGCGGTGTGATAGGGATACTCTTCACGCCAATTTTTTTGTATAAAATATACAAGCAATCTTGAGCTCGGTCCGCTCACAAATTTACAAAACGAATTGTAAATTTGAAAGATACTAAATTCGACATTCAAAGAGGAAGGAAGTGTAGACCAATCCGCTAGATTCAGTTCACTGAAATCTGGTAATTCGTTCAAGGAATACAGAAAGAAATAAATATATGTATGAAAAATAAATCATTAGAATTTTGCTCATTATACATTTTTTCGTGTGTTTCAATGTTATTCTGATATTTAGGGAGAGAGGATCAATTCGGCAGGAAAATTTTCCAAAAATCCGGAAAGAAATTGAAGAAATAGAAACAAAAATGTTCGCAAAAAAGAAATCGTTGTGAATTGGTGCTCATTGTGAATTTTCTGCTTATTTCAATGGTTATACTGCCATTCCGGTCGGAGCCTTGTGTAGACACATAAGGTGGGGTCAACTTACTGAAATCCTGTAATTCGCTCAAGAAAGACAGAAAGAAGTATAAGAAAGAGAATTGTCTTCATAATTGTGCCCCATTGTGAATTTTTCAAATGTTTCGATAGTTGTCCTGTTACTTTGGGACCAATCCTGTGGAAGAAATTTACCGAAATTCGCTCATATGTTGATGAAATGCACGCAAAAATAGTTGAAAAAACCCCAATGGGTTTTAGCTTATTGTGATTTTTTTTGCATGTTTCAATAGTTATTAAGCTATTCTGGCCAGAGCCTAATCCAACAAATCCAAAAAATCTGTCCAGCCGTTTTCGAATTATAAATGGTGTAATTAACACGACTTTCTTTTATAAACAGGGTGGCCCATTTAAAGTGAACTAATGTAAACCTTGCATTACCTTTTTATTTTTTAATATTTTTTCCTGAAATTTGGTAAGAATAAACTAGACACATGGGAGATATGTTCACACTACTCACTTTAGGTAGGTTTTATAAAAGAGTTTTATTTTCACTCACAAAAAGCACGTATGCGGACAGAATGGAATTTTTCTAACGATTCATTAACTTAACGTTTAAAAGGTAACTACTGCCAAAATTACCATTATTAGACAATTCATTTAGAAATTAAGTCGTAAAAATACCACAATAACAAAAAAAGAATGAATGGTAATGAATGCTTGTCTTGTTGCTCAAATTTGTCAAGTTTTTATAAAATTACATTGATAAAATAAAATGGAAAGGATCCATATTAGTATTGAAAAAAAAAACAACATGGAGAGATATACGGTTGAGCAATGAGTTCAAATAATACAAATTTACACGCGGAATAATAATTTGATTGTCGAGACACACCGCGAGTATCGACGAACGCTCCATGTAAGAGTTGTTCCCTCGAGATCAACGATTCGCAGAATTGTTCACCGTTTTCGAGAACAAGGAGCCGTTAATAGCCCTCGACGAGCCCGGAGACGAGGTGCGAAGACGGGCGAAATCATTGAGCGGGTGGAAGCCAGCGTCGAATCAGATGCAACAACATTAGCATCAACGATATCCTGAGATGCTCAACAATTTTATTTGTCCTTTTGTTCAAAACCGACCAGATATGTGGTTTCAGAAAGATGGAGCACCTTTCCATACCGCTGCTGCCACAATGAGGATTTGAACGGACGTTTTCGGCGAAAGAGTCATTTCCAGAGGATCTGCAATTAACTGAATTAATTGAGGAGAGAGTCTTCAATAATAAACTAAGGACAATTCACGAATTGCAGCAAAATATTGTAGCGGAGATCCGAGGTTTGCAGCCAGAAATATTGCGAAAGGTAATGGAACACACCGTAGAACGATCCCGTCTTTCTGATAAATAATTGTTTCATTTGACAAAAACTTGTGTGTTTTCTACTATCTCAGAAAGTGGGATATCCGCCGTTAGTCCTCCTGTCCCAGTTGGAGAATCTTTTAATGTTTGCCTAATTGGTCACACCATCATCTGATATCATTTATACAGGAATTGAAATTCATATTCAAATTCTTATGAACATGAATTCTCTTTCAATTCCTATTGTTGTAGAATAGGATAGATAAACAAAGCGCGTTTTTAGGGTTTTTAGATTTTACAAAAAAACCCTTATGAAATCGATTTTGTCCGTCCGTCTGTCCGTCTGTTCACTAAATAGCTCGCGAACGGCTTAACCGAACGTCATGAAATTTGGTAGGAATGTGTAGAATGGTAACAGTCTTTGGCACGAAATACTTAAAAGTTGGTATGGCCAAGATAAAAGGGTGTCCCGGACATTTACAAATTTGTTCACTAACCGATCGTTATGAAATTTGGTAGAAATGTGTAGAATTGTAACAGTCTTTAGCACGAAATACTTAGACGTTGGTAGAACAAAGCAAACAAGGTGTCCCGGAGATTTGAAAAAGTCGACTTTTTTAGTTTTTATCAAATCAAAGAACTCGATGGGTACATTTCATATCAGTCGCTTTTTTTCCGGTTTGGAGTCATGGTAACGGCGTTACAGCTAATAAATCCAGTTAATATGTGGAGCCATGATACATAGTAAATCTATAGCCTTTCAATCTGCAACGCGTTTATTTAGACCAATCCAAAAAAAGATTTACGAGAAGCATTTCATTAACATTGTGCATAATTCTTATTTATTACCTATAAAATATATGTGCAAAATCATTCACTATGTATGTATCCAAAATCTAAAAAACCCTCATATTGCGGGCGCAGCCCTCTGTACGCCGGTATTTTTTATGTTTGTTTATATTGAGTTGCATAGATTATATGGAAATAAAATTGTAGATCATTTGCTGATCGAAATGTTTCCGTCTGTTAATAGCTTTTTTTTTATCGGCAATAATAAATTATTTAGTTTAAGAGTTTAGATAGACTGTGGTAGAAGATGATCCGGGTAGTGCTTCTTCTACTATACTACATCAAATCATTGACTCGGAAATGCTTGGTTAGATTTAGATCTCCCATCCATTAGCAACAACTTAGCAAATAAGTACATTCACCAATCAACAATCAACAATGTGGGATATCATTGTACTTAGCCTTGAAAGACATTGACATGACAACCCCCAACAATCGGTCAAAAACTTTTGCTTTCTTATTTTTCTCATCTCTGTTACTAACTCGTTGCCAAGTAGTATATGCGTAAACGATTTGGAATTTATGTGTGCAAATCGTGTGTTGTGTTTTTCACTTCAGAAAAATGGCGTTAACGAGCTAATCAATCTATTTTTCACAAATTTCTTTTGTCATTATTGTTTGTATATCTCTAATCGTTTGATAGTAGGAAATGTGGCACAACAAGAGGCTCGACTCAAATCTGTTAATATGTTGTCAGTTGTTGATCTCTTCAAATCGATGTGTTTTGTGCTAATTTGCACTTAACACGGAAAGAAAAAGAATACATAGCTAGTCGCAAATATAATATGTAATCGTAACACAAGAAAAGAACCAATTGCGATTACAACTGAAAAATATTTGCGAAAATATTTAGCACGTCTAAATAGTATGCAGATTCTAGGCAAAGGGTTTTCTTGTTTTTAATGGGGTTAAAATACAGATGACAATACAATTTGGATGTTATTTGGCTGAATACAATAAGTCCCTCCCTAACGACCGTAACCTCTTTGAGGGGCATGTTACAATCACTATCGGATGGTCTACGAATAAATTCGATACCGATAAATTTAGAAGATTTTCAAATAGGTTTACAACGACGCCTTTATACTTCCGAAGAAGTCTTGAAGACAAAAATTAAAAAGCAACTAGATGTCTAAAAGAGATTACGAATCTTAGGCGAAACTCTCTGAAAGCACAACGTCTCAGCCAGCTATTTGCATAAATAGTTTCTCAACATAACCAGCAGACTGTAGGGAGATAACTTATGTGAAGTTGACCGGGTAAATCTTCAAATCACGTCAAAACGTTTGTGCCGGGGGCGAAAACGTTTGTGCCTGATTGTGCCACGTTATTTTGTTTGTGCTTCGCTAATTATTTATTAAAGCATGTTTAAATTCAGAGTGTGAAGTTAGCCTGTAATTGTAAAAATTTGCTCGGATGGGAATAAATTTGGTATCAATCGAAAGGAAATCGTTCGTGCCTTGATTTTTGCGTTTGTGCCGCTTGAAAACGCAAGGACTCAGGAGAAATAAAGGAAAACCCGATTGGTTTATGTCTTGAGTAAGAGTGCTATGTTGAACATACCTAATTCATCATCATACCTAGATGGTAGGCTGTTAAACAATCAAATTTCAATACCGGTTCCCAGTTTTCTTCACATCCGGTTACTTGTCACTAGCGGGTTTTTCCCAACACACCGTTTTTTTTAAACACACGTTTTTTTTAGCACCTGTTCAGTACCGGTTTTTATTTATTTTTGCCACGACTCGTTTATTATCTGTTTGAAGACTTCACTTATTCAGAAAGATACCCCGATTTTCTCAGGGAAATACGTTGTAGAAACACTAACGTAATATTAGATCATTGATTTGAAATTTGGCGCCAAAAGTAAAAACGATTGATCTGTAACTATTCGTTAAGGTAAAATAAAAACCAAACACCACTTAATCTTTACGTAATTTTTAATGCTGAATCAATTGAGACATGTTACAACGTTACTGCGACCTACTGTTTTTGAATTATTTGCAGTTAGTGTAGTTACTACGTGATAAACCTAGTACATCAGATTGCAAAATGTGGTGGAGACAAATTTTTTTTTGTTTCTTATGTTTTTTGGGGTGCTGAGAACGAATCCGGAGCTTCCCACCAAAATTTCGTTGCGGAACAGGGTCAAAATCGTGAAAAACCCTAAAATTTTTGTTGTTTTTCCGTTATTCGCCCCCTAATTCTGCAACTATTTATTTCTGCGAAAAACTCTCCATGAATATTTTAGAGAGCACATAATTGCGCGTCCAAAGAGACATAAATATTAAAAATCTGTTGAGCGGTATTACTACAGTGGATAATTTAAATTTGCCATTTTTAACATAGTTCCATTTTATGAAAAAAATTTTGAGATTGAACGGTTTTTCATTTTTGGTCGTAAAAGTTGCATTTATCTTGTACATTGTGTATTTTGGAGTGCAAAACCTGAATCTGTAAGTTCCCACCAAAATTTCGTTGCAAAACAGAATCAAAATTGCAAAAAACGCCAAAAAAATGACTATCAATTGTAGCAATACCGCTTAACACATTTTAATGATTAATGGCGCGTTGGACCCGCAGTTATGTTTTCTCTAATATTTTCATGAACAGGGTATCGGAGAAATGTACACTTTCGGAGTTATAAACAAAAAAACGGGAAAACTCCGAAAATTTTGGGTTTTTTCGCGGTTTTGATCCTGTTCCGCAACGAAATTTTGGTGGGAAGCTCCGGATTCGAGCTCAGCACCCCAAAAAACATAAGAAACAAAAAAAAAATTTCTCCACCACACTTTGCAATCTGATATCACCTGGGAACTACACTAAGTTTTTTCCTGAAAAATATTAATTTTCCTAGGAAAAATTACTGCTTTTCCTATAATTGGGTTGTGGTACGTGCAACTCATCGTCATGAATGATTTCGTCTTCAACGGATTAAGGACAAATATTTGGATTCAAAGTAACACCACACAAGAACAGATCTGGATTTTAATTGATTTGAATTTTGGGTAAATCATATGTAATCTTTTAAGTCAAAATTGTTTTTTACCCAAAAATGTGGATTTTTGCATCTTCTCTTGAACACCAACAAATACTTTTCATTTAAATTGTTTCTCACTGGATCACGAAAGTGTTCACTAATTACTTTGCCGGCACTAAAAGAATGTTTTAATCGTGGGATTGTCTTTATTTTTTATCCTTTACATGCAAAAATTCGTATTTCAAAAGGGAGATAAAAAAAAATTAGTTATATTCAAAATTGTCCCCATTTTCACCACGTTTTCCACTGTTTCTTATCGCCCTACCGCGTTATGATAAAGACTAACTGAAATCTAGAAGCTACTAAAAAATATTCAAACAAGTTTATAAAATGGGCTTGTGTCCGCTTTTTTCCTATTTGCTCCCACTGTGGGGTGTGGCAAAAATACTGTGGCACTAAGGCAGGCGTGTCAAACTCGCGGCCCGCGGGCCGCATGAGGCCCACCTCGCAGTTCTGTACGGCCCGCGGCCATATCGAAGCAGCACAATGTGTATCAACACAAAAATTGTGAAATTGGTAAGGTGAACAAATTCAGCCGTTGAACTCAAGTCTACAAAAACTTCTAAAACTCGTCAGTGGCTTATGCAAGATTATTTTAGAAATGGTTCTCCAAATACTACAAACAATTTGCTGCTGGTTATTTGGTTTTATAAGACATTTTTATAGGACAATACTAAGCCTCTTCATAAAACTGTTCTGTCCCGAAATGCAGTTAATAAAAAATTGGCTGGCTATACCGAACATGAATTGAGATTTATTTGTAAGAATAGCAAGG
Source organism: Microchrysa polita (assembly GCA_949715475.1). NCBI lineage: Eukaryota > Metazoa > Arthropoda > Insecta > Diptera > Stratiomyidae > Microchrysa > Microchrysa polita. Next base: position 56,718,132 of record OX454415.1, read on the forward strand.
CTTTTAAAACTGCGAAAATCTTGGAATTGCTGACTAAATCACCTGGATGTCAAATTCCAACATAATAATTATAGCCTGATTTTTAAATCTATACTTATCAATTTTTATTGGTGTATGAGTTTGTTTAAAACTATACCACAAACAACTGTTTGTCTCTTTTAGCCACCTTTCTGCTGAAATTAACTTAATCTGACTATTTTGAGTCCCAATGTTATTTTGGGAGACCTGGATGACCAGTCTGTCCAAAATTTGGCGCAAATCATGTAAATAACAAAAAGTGGTTACTTGAAAATCAACGATATTTTCACTTTTTCGCTTCTTGGCTTAAGTTTTTAATGTTCTTGAAGTACATATTCGAAAGGTGGAAGTTCTCACGGATAATCCCGAAGCCGCTATAGTAATCCAGACTTTCTGCCAATTTTAAAAGTAATATTATGTTATCAAGTCTCGTAATACGATAAAATAAAAGTTTTTGACATTTTTCTCCTGCGGCCCACCCAAACCTGAAGAGAGTCTTATTTGGCCCGGGCCAGGTTTTGAGTTTGACACCCCTGCACTAAGGTAATTTTTGGTCGCTGATTCCAAATTTGAGGTGAAAAACAATAAAAAATAAGAGTTGCAGCATTAATTCAACAAGTATTACCCCTATAGAAAATCGAAGTACCATTCTGGAAATTTTAAGGAAATTAATAAAATTATTGACAAATTTTAATTGCATCATTACAAAAATCCAAACAGAATAAAAATTAAATGAAGAGTCATTTGTCTAAAGGGGATTCATAAGTAGAGAAAAGATATTGCTAGTTTTATCCGTCGTAATTTGAATTTGGCCACGGAGGAATCTTAAATTTTTATGAGTCTCTCGCAGACCACCAATTGGGAGAATCATACCGTCCAATAAAGCTATTGTCTCCTATGGTCTTGTTTCGCACATTAATCCCGCCGAAATGTTAACGAAATTCTCTACCTGTCCTGGCTTGCGGTGCCAGTCAGCATGATGTTAACCATATCTTCGATTTTTCATTTTTGTTCGGTAAAGTGAGACATAACTGAATGCTAGGTAGCAGCAAGAATATGGCAGTATCGATTCGAAAATGTCCCCATTTCGCAAATAAAAAATACACTTCTTGTCTTCCTAAATACCCACAATGTGTTTCAAGCACAAAATAACTGGCTAAAGGTTTGCGTTCGTAGAGGCGACTCATGCGATAATCGCTCAGTGATCGTAGAGTAGCATCCAATGCATATTTTCTGTATGAGGCTACATTCTTTTCCTCGAGTATAACCTAAAAGAACATGTCTGAACCAGTGGTATAACAGCGATCGCTGAGCGATCATCGAGTCGTCTCTACGAACACAAACCTTTAGTGTCTTCTTAAGTGCGATCAATGTAGTCCTTACCAATTAACCACAATAAAGCACAATAGGTGCTCTGAGTCGTAAATGCTGTGGATAGTGTGAAACCCCTATAAGGCTATAAGTTGTCAGCTGTGGTGAGTTGAGATTCAGGTTCTTAAAAAAAACAAGCCAAATCTTTATTAGTTTCATGTGTTTCTATTATTACTTCTTGATTCTTGTTTACTCCTAGTCAGTGTTGCCATTTTAGCCGTTTTCCGGCCAAATTTAGCCGGAAACCGTGCTGTTTAGCCGGAAGAAATTTCTAATTCCGGCCGGCCGGATTTTCAGCCGGAATTGATTTACTTCGGCCGTTTTCCCGGCTAAAATTATTTTATGATTTTTATTACTTTGAAACTAGAATCAATTTGAAAAATGAAAATAATTAACCGCAATGACATTAGTTCTTCATACACTAATTGTCGTGTAATAGGGTAAGTACCTACTACATATGTCCACCGAGAGGAAACCATGCATTTATGTCTCCTGGGAAAAATTTGCCACGGATTCTTGCGTTTTTTCAATAAATTTAGCGTAATGGGTTTCACGTAAACTGACGATTTTAGTATACGCACCTAGTCTAAGCATGTAATTTACTAACCCCCAATCTTAGAGAAAGCATGCGTTAGTCCAGAGTGGGCATCAGAAAATAAAAATGGCACCGTTCTCACACTATTGCAGTTCATAGTATGCGTGAACATTTTATTCAAACGTCAATTTTTTTGTTTACAATTGAGAATATAAAATCCGCGTAATATTCATTACTCTCTTAAAATGCCGACGTGATATTTAACCCTTACGTTGAAGTATATATCCAGACAGACCATTGGTACTATATCTTGATGAAAAATATCGTTCAATAATATTTTCCACCCCTTTTCATATAAATTTCAAAGGAACCGACGGCCACAAATGCGATCAAACGTTCGGCGAAATGTAAACTATGTCTAAAGAATCGAAAAAACGGCGCATCATCGTAAGACACAGTATGTAAACTGTTTCTTGAACCAAAATTAGACCTCTTCAAAAAATAAGATTGATTTCACAGAAGATTCAGCTACACCGTAGGCATAATAGCTCGTAGGCGGCGTCAGAAGGGTTAATAATTGCATCGACAATATTTTGACATTTGAATTATTTCGTGGAGTGTAGTGTAATAAATTTGGAGTCAACCACATATGGGTTGTGTGATCACATAGCCACTCTGGACTAACGCATGGCATGGGTTGCTATGTTTTCTCTAAGCCCCCAATATGCTGAATAATTTGCAAAATGGAATACAGTTTCTTAAATAAAATTCTTTGCTGAGCAAGTCTTGGAGCATGGGGCACCCAAACATTTTTCCATTTTTCAAAGTATCAATTCTTTACCACAGATAACGTAATCATGCCAGATTAAGTACAAGGGTGAAAACCTTCTTAGCACGATTCATTGATATTGATAATATAACCGGAACTTTGTAGTGGTCAACACTAAAGTTGTGCAAGTAAATAGCTTGCCCAGTAAACTACAAAAAATCCCCTTCTTCAGCGAAAAAGCTAAGTTCTGAAAAAGGGGGGTAAGTTGCCCCCGAAATAAAGGGTGGTTCAACGTGAATGCACGAAGTTAATTGTTAATAAAACAAAAAGTTTTTAGGGAATTAAATAATAAATAATTTTTTTATTATGATAGAAGGATTTATGGCAATTATGTGTGAAACAAAATATCGGCCGATGGTCCATATTTTCAATGACTCTGAGACATAATTGAGGTTGAATATAGTTAATGTGCTGAATTATCTCATCCTTTAGTTCTTGAATTGTTTTTGGCTTATTGACGTACACTTTTTCTTTTAAATATCCCAAGAGAAAGAAGTCCAACGTTGTCAAATCACATGATCGTGGCGGTCAATTAACATCGCCAAGACGAGAGATAACACGGCCATTGAATTTCTCGTGCAAAGGAGCCATTGTTTCGTTGGCTGTGTGGCAAGTGGCACCATGCTGTTGGAACCACATATCGTCCAGGTCCATCCTCGATTTCTGGCCACAAGAAGTCCGTTATTTCGTCGATTATGTTGACCAAAAAAATCACGAAGTGCACGAAAAGCATTTTGATTTGAACATCAATTTTCGTAAAAGGCTTCAAGGACCTTAACGCGCTGCTCAATTGTGTACTTCTCAATGGTTGAAGCAAAGAAACGTCTAATAAAGTTGGGCGAGAAACTTACCGTTAAGGTGTGACACTCAATTAACATCGTGCATTCTAGTTGGACCACCCGTTATATACTCACTTAAATTTAATTTGTGTAGTTTACTGGGCAAACTACTTGCACAACGTCTCACGATTCATAGAACCTACATATTTTCGAAAATGTATCACATTTTGTTGTTGGTTTTAAATTTATCAAAAATCTATACCATTTCCCGGCCAAGCTCATAATTTTGGAACATCAATTTCGTATCTTTGGAGCATAAAATTCGTAATTGCGGAATATCAACAATGGGATATCAATTTCGTAACTATGGAAAATAAAATAAAATTTGGAGGGATCCCTTGCCCTTGCCCACAGTTACGCATTGGACGTTCCTTTTACGAATTTTATGTTCCGGAATTTCGAACCTAATGTGGTTATGGACTTGACCGAGAAATTGTACCTGTGTACAACAATTTTGCCTAATTGAGCCATCTTACTCGGCACAAAGTAAATCTTGAGCATATATGTAATAAAACTAAGAAATCTGCCTAAAGCATAGTTTACAGGTAGTACTCCAGAAAATAAATAAAATGATTAAAATCATTTTTTTACTATATGTTTTCGTAATGTGATTGTTTTGTATGATTATAGCCGGTTTTTTGGCCGTTTTTCTGGCTGAAAATTGTTTAGCCGGAGTTTTAGCCGTTTTTGAAAAAAAATATAGCCGGTTTTTCGGCTAAATTTAGCCGTTTTCTAAATTTCCAGTTGGCAACACTGCTCCTAGTAGACATTTAGTCGGATAAAAAATAGAGCGCAAAAGGTAAAGCGATATTGCTGATTCCCAAAGCTGTATATGGAACAATCAATAAATTGGTAAGTATAATCAAAATTAATGTAACCCGAGCCGGACACATAGCACAAAATAAAATAAAAAACAAACGAAATTAAATTAAAACAGGACTCGTGGGAATAGCCGAATTGAAAATACTTTTCAATTAAATCTTCCATTAATATTGAATGCAATGCAATCAGAAACAGGCGACCAGCTATACCATATTTCGAAGCAAAAAATATATAGGAACGCTTTCCACATACACATACTTACTTATATCAATCACCAATTTCCCCCATTACGACCATACATTGTTGAATCCTAATGGGATTCCTTCAACATTTGAAACGCATATAAATCACAATGTTGTTTAGAGCTCGTGGATCCATTTAAAAATATTTAAAAAAAATCTCCCACGGGTAATGGATTTCGAAATGGTATTGCATGCAACAATGCAGTATGTAGCATACAAATGTTTTGAAACACAACACGTCAAATATCTCTCCTATTTAATATGCAACACATTATTTCCGAAATGCTTCAAAATGCAATTAAATTTTACGAAAATGTTTTCGTTTAAATTTGGCGGCTATTATGCCGTACAGTCGTTCGCCCAAAACTCTAGTCAATTGGCAAACAAAAATAACACAAAGATCCACAGTTTAGGCCGTAGCTATTTTTAGTAACATTTGATGCTAATTTTAAAATTCTTTTCGTTTAAAAAACATTAAATTTATGGCATTTGAAAGCCAACGCAAAGTAAGTTGAATATAAATTTCTTTCATACACACCTCTTGATGAATTGCACTTACCTTCTTACTTCGTGTGTGATAAATAATTATATGAATAATGAAGAAAATAAATAAAATAGAGTAGACAAGGCACAAGGCCGCGAAATTTTATAAAATAAACAAAAATCAGAAATACTTGTTGACAGAGAGTGTTTTATAATAGATCACAAGATTCTCGCAGATTTTTGGAGAAATATTTATGGATTTATGACCATGGCATTGAAACGAACATGCAGTGTCAATGTTGTGGTTATCATCATTGATATACGAAAAAGGATATTCAGTTGATGGAATAATGTTATTTAATTTGCGTAGTTAATCTCGCTTCATTCTTTTTTAAAACTTCGGGATACAATATATTCGCAATATATTAACAACTGACTTTAGGGCTTCTGATTCGATTTATAATAGCATTTTGCGTAATATTAGAGCAGACGTGTCAAACTCGCGGCCCGCGGGCCGCATGCGGCCCTCCTCGCAGTTCTATGCGGCCCGCGGCAATGTCGAAGCAGCACAATCTGCATCATCACAAAAACGATGAAATTGGTAAGGTGAATAAATCCAGCCGTTGAACTCAAGTCTACAAAAATTACTAAGACTCGTCAGTGGCTTATGCAAGATTATTTTAGGATTATTTCTCCAAATACTATCAACAATTTGAGGCTGGTTATTTGATTTTATAAGACAGCTCAACTTTTTTGTACAGGACAATACTACTCTTCATGAAAGTGTTCCGTCCCGAAATGCAGTTGATAAAAAATTGGTTGGCTTTACCGACCATGAATTATTATTTATTTGGAAAATTGACAAAGCTTTAAAATCTACGGAAATCTTGGAATTTGTGACTAAATCACCTGGATGTGAAATTCCAACATAATAATTAGAGCCCAAGTGCCTGATTTTTAAAACTATACTCAAACTCATCAGGCTGTATTGGTGCATGAGTTTGTTTAAAACCATATCACAAACAACTTGTTGTATCTTTTAGCCACCTTTCTGCTGAAATTAATTTATTCTGACTATTTTGCCTTCCAATGCTATTTTGGGCAAAAACGTGAAAATATGATTGATCTTCAAGTAACCACCAGTCTATTTTATTGTTTAATCATCTGTCCAAAATTTGGCGGAAAACATGTAATTAACAAAAAGTGGTTACTTGAAGAACAATCATATTTTCACGTTTTCACTTCTTGTCTTAATTTTTTAATGTTCTTGAAGTACACTTTCGAAAGGAGGAAGTTTTCACGGATAATCCCGAAGCCGCTATAGCGATCCAGACTCTCTACCATATTTTAAAAGTAAGATTCTGTAATCAACTTTCGTAATACAATTACATCAGTTTTTAAAATTTTCCTCCTGCGGCCCATCTAAACCTGCGGAGAGTCTTATTTGGCCCGCGCCAGGTTTTGAGTTTGACACCCCTGTATTAGAGTATCGAACAAATACAGAAAAAGTTGCTCTTGAACAGCGGCTCCATGTTTCTGCTCAAAATTAACTTCTTCTTAATTTCTTTCTTCTTAATTTTCCTGCATATTGATTACATAAAAAAAAATCCGACGTTCATGAATTCATTCATGTTTTGCGTGATCTATATACATACATACATATACATATGTATGTATTTTAAATGCATGTTCCCGGGCGGCGCCGCTAACAAAATTGGATAGGAAAACGGCTTGTCCCACGCGTGTATTCAATAACATTTATGACCTTCTGTTTACATTCTGATAGCGATAAGTGATCAGGCCATTTTTGATATTGCTTTCTTTTTTCTGACACTCTTAATGTTTGTGTTCTTCAATGCGGCTCATGCGATAATCGCTCAGCGATCTGTATGGATAATATATGCACATATGTAGTGTTCAGAACTTTAACGTTTAACTTCGATGGCGGAGTGATTATCCCATGAGTCGCCTCTAGCAACACACAAACCTTAAAGTTCTAAAACCATATTGACCATATTATTTGGATACATTTTTAAAGGATATTTATGATTCCTCCAGGCAATAGGTGATAGTAGAAACCCAGTCATATTCAAAGGATTCGTGGGCTCATTGCAAGAAAGAACTCGTTAACTCCATTTGGGAATTGACAGTTAACGAATTGCAACTATTCCAACAACAATAAATCAATCTTTTTTTTGGCAGCCATGATTCAATGAAGAGCCTTCACCAACATTTCTATGGATTACTATTATAGGAAAAATAATGGTACGTGGGCACTCAGGCATCGAAGGCATAACGAGCTGGCAGATGAACTAGCTAGAAGAGCGTTTGCTAGCCCCTTCGTCGGCCCAGAACCCTACTGCGGGATAGCACTTTGGACATGCAAGGACGAGATGAATGAGACGGAAAAAGCCAAAGTCATCTCCTACTAGGAAACATGGCAGGCCAAGCTTTTCGTGGCCTAATACTCGAGCAAACGCACTAAAAGTTTAATGAATTTGAGTAGGAACAGGGTCAGAATAATTTGCGGGCCATCTAAGAACGATGCGCATTGTCAACGACGAGAGCTGTCGCTTCTGCGAGGCAGAAGATGAAATTGCTCCGCACATTCTATGTGAAGAAGAGGGATATCATATCGCCTTTCTCAAAATAGACCAGCTTAATCGTTTTATCGAGAGAAGTAGGTTAGATGAGTTAATCTAATCAACAGAAGCGACAATAGCAGAATAGACTAGCGGTCGCATTGCCTATGGCATACAACAGTCAATGTCCTTCCCTAATCTTAATCTTATAGGGCAAATTCCATTGACTATGGCGTCAAATTTTAATAATGGCATATTATAAATGCGAATTGCCAATATCAAAAAAGTTGTACAAAAATTAGTTTCCGTAAAGAAATGTGTAACCAAGTTAACAAGTCAAGTACGAATGATTTTTTGTACAAATGTTGCAACTGACTGACTTGTGTGTGCGTGTGACAAAAATTCTTAATGCATTGAAAGTGATACATATTTGATCTTTTCGTGCAAGAACAAATTAATTTTACAAAAATTTGGCACGAAAATTCTTCATAACTTTGTACAAACATTTAAATACTACACCTTACATTAGATTTTTTAGTATGTATTTAGCTTGAAAAGTATGTTGAAAAAGTCGGAACTGTCGATTTTTTATTTTTTATTAAATTTCAATAAAAAATATTGTCCCTATTCATGAAACCTTAGACTTAGAGCACCGGAGTGAGTTGAATTATTTTTAAAAATCTCGGCTGCCACGATTTTTCGAATTTCTCCCATAGTGAGTTTGCGTTTGTCTCTAAATCGAATCCCACAAATAGGTAGCGTGTGTACAGCATTGACCATTCAGGCATTTGATCATCACCTTACATTAAACGCATGGAAACTCATCAAAACATTTTACAGAAACTTTGAACGTTTCACGAATTCCTGCACTGGTTCAGTCGCGTCGCGTCCAGGAACACAAACCTTTAGTTAGACCAACGACTGGTTGTTGCATTAAGCAGATTTTTTATTTTTCTCAATAAGATAAGGGAAACAAATCGGAAACTGAAATATTAGAAATTAATCAGTAATTGCATCATGTTTTATTATGCTAGGTCGATCACTTATCTCTGTAATCTGTGCAGTTTACACAGACCGTAATAAGTCCATTCATAATTTCGTATTGCTCCTAATCCTAATAGATACTAATATCTTTGAGCAATTCAATCTTACAAAATAAGGATCTAATGTGACCGGAATTATTACTATTTGGAAATCATTCACGAACGTGATGGGATTTTGATTAAGTCTGTTATCATAAAATAAAAGTTTTTATGGTTCAAATGAATAATTTATACATATTTTATTAGCTCTAAATGCATTATAAAATAACGAACAACACATTCAAATGCTTAACGGTTTGGGTGTAACTTATAAAGAAACGATTACGTGCAAAATTTACTTTGCATTCAGGCGCTGTGATGAGCCACTATGGACTATGCAATAAGCAGGATCGATTTCAATAAACAAGAATATCATCAACGTTTGTTGACGATTGACGTCTACGAGATCTTTTCTTTCAGAATCAACGAACGTCAACAGAATCTATAAGATTGTGTTACTTCTTACTGGATTTGTTTTGACGCGTGGATTGTTTTTTAAATATTATTTACGTTTAAGACTACTAAATGAAATTTTGATCAGTTTGCGGTTGGTTAGTTGATCAATTTAGAAACAAATATTTTTAATTGTGAAAGTCAATATAATTTATTAGAAATATTATGATATTAAGTAATAGAAGACGCCACAGACAAATATTGTTTTGTTTGAACGTAATTAACTAATCGCTGTATTAATCGATACACTGAAAATATCATTTAAAAACAATTAAAAAATACAACAAAAACAACCAAGGAATAATTTTTCCTGATTTAAGATGTATTTTCTTGTTCCAAGAAAAGTGTTTGCTTAAAATAAAATTTTAGCAAATGATTTTTTCAGTGTAGATACCTACTTGTGAGACTATAATTTGCATTGCAGTACATAAAGTGTGAAAAACGTTTGCATGATTTCAGACATAAAGGTACATTAGGATGCTCTTCAAGAAAAGAAATTCACTGCATCAGCACACTGTCTTATGATATCGATAAACTCAGTCTGACGGTGCCTCCAAGAGCCGTGGTACCTCCAGGAGGCATAAGACGCAATAACGGCAGACTAGACGGGGCGTTTCGGAGAGACAAGTGCAGTAGTGTTGTTGTTTCGATAAAATGCGTATGCCGTCATTTCGCCTTGATAAAATGCGTGTGCCGTCATTTCGCCTTGGTGGGAAGGAATCCGTTATAAGCGATCGTGTAAAGCCTCGAAGTTGGCAACTTCACGTCCGTTGTTTGGATTACTCTTTATGCGCAGAACATTCGCCTTAGGGCGAATCAAACTCGATGAGTTAATTCACGAGACATCCTTGTTGATAACGAGGTCAATTTTCTGTCACTAATCCATTCAATTTTCAGAGATCTGATCATCTCTACTGTGCATACGCCAGCTGACGAACACTGCATACCGGAGAAAGTCTAAGCTTGATAGACTAATGGAGGATCATCAATCATTAATAAGTAACTGGTTGTGACGCTAATACGTTTGGTATACTATGGGCGGAATTCATAGTCCCACTTAAACTTAAGGGAACCCTTAAGGGAATATTTATTAATTTTGCAATTCAAAGTCATCAATACTTAAAAAATAGAATTCAATTTTGATACCACTAGATATTTTTTATATTTTATTTGTCAATTACTGAATTAAATTATTTATTCAATGTCCTGAATTAAATTATTTATTTGAATGCGGTTATGCCTTTATAAGTGACGTTTTGCATTCCCTTATACTTATTCCTTAAGAGAATCTTTATTCCTTAACTATGAATTTCAATTAGATTCTCATTCCGCATTAGGGTTTTTCAGCGGAGAAAGAGGTCGGTGACTGGTACTTCTTGTAGCATTTCCAGCAGTGGCGAGGCGTGATTCACCATCTAAGGGAAGCCCGTAATTTCAAAACTTAATTGGCACATAAAATATCATTTATTTGGGATCTTGTTATGTTCTAGATAATGCATTTTGAAGGTATTGCATCTGTTTCAACTTTGCAGGCATCAAATTTGAAAATATTAAAAAAAAATACCATAATGTAATAATAATGAATAATACTTAGAGGGGATTGAATTCGAGTAAATCCATTTACATTTTTCTAGTTTCATTAAATAAATTTTTGAATAAAAATTCAAACAAGCAGAATCTTACCTTTCCTAAATTTCCTACATCTTAAAATAGTGCAATACCTTTAACTACCAATCATATTTACAGTCCATTTGCACATTATCTCTAACTCCACCCACACCAGAACGCGTCATAATCAAAACGCAACTATCGTCTTACGCATATGAATCATCTTTTTATATGCCCAGGCATCCCTCTATAACCGCCAATCTGCAGAACACTGCTCAGTTGCAGAATCTGCTTGAATGCCTGCGTACTCTGAACATTCATTAACATCAGTCCATAAGCCAAAATTTTCCGGCTTACTTTTTCACTGAAAGCGGCAGTCCATAGCACCGACAATGGTGAGCAATTCGGGGCATCTTAGTATACAAACACATTGCGAAATTTGTGTGCCACTGGACTCTTCAGCAAGCCGGCTTCTCTTCGGATTATTTCTTCTGCTCTGCTGACCGACGAGCTGTTATGGAAATGTGTATCTATCCGGTGAGGATGCACAGGCACAGCGTAGTGGAATGATTCCAATTAGACACCGCACACGATTCCCATTGAAAAAGGGACAGGGGAATCCCCTCTGCTGTAGTGTAAAAATCTAGTCTTTGTCTATTCTTTTGTTTGTGATTGCACTACTAAATGAATGTTACAAATATTTATGTACCGATACTTATATCATGTAATGTTGTTGTGCATGGAATACTCTGTAGGTGCGGGATGTTTAGTTGACTGTGGAGCATAGTAAATATTTTGCCATACTCCTATACTACAGTATGAAAAACATCCAAAATAATTTGAAATGTGTAAAAATACTAACTAGAGAAAATGTTACAGTAAACACAGTTCTTTCTACTTGCTGTAGTTGGACTGTAAACTGTGTTTTGTTGAGAAGTAGCAAAGGGAAGCCGCGAGGAATCGGCTTATATGGACGCCTCGCCACTGATTTCCAGTCTTTTTCCAGGAAAATTTCATTCGCTGAATGCAGCCAGTCATATAATTTTTATCGTAATTCACGTTTGCAATGAAAATTGTCTTAGCACTGAAATTTGCGAACAATATTTTGTGATTGCCTAGGCCCTAGGATCTTTTGGAAATGCAGCAAATTGCAAATTGGCGCCAAACGAATTACATTTCCAATCCAGTTATCTGATCACCGAAACGTGTTTCGGACAGTTTGAATCTGGACATTACAAATGGAATCGCTTCAGAATGCATCCACAAATTCGAGTCCATTACTGTTACTGATGCCCTCGGATCTAGTTTTAGAGCACACCAGAATGTTTTTGTGCCATTAATTTAAGAGATATTGTTCTCACCCACTCAAAGAGATTAAATGTTAAACAACGGAAGTACACTCAAGCAGGATGGGTTGGAACGGGCAAACGACAGCTTGTGCATTGATCATGTAAAAATCGTTTGACCTAGGGCAGTGGACGGCAAAGTGTGGATCGCTAGTTGTAATGTAAATAAAAGCACATATTTCCGAACGATTCCGGCGTAGCACGTAGCTTAAATTACGGTGTCAAACAACAGGTGCATCAAATTCTTGCTTTTAGTAGAATTTGTAAGTTCTTGCGATTAGCACAGATCACAAGTGACTACAGCGGTGTACTTCCCTTATCAGAGCTCTTGCATGTGGTCAACGAAGAGCACAAGGGAAGGGTTCTGCTCCGTAAAATGCAAGTAGAAGTCCTTTCTTTTTCCATTGAATATTCACTGCTAGTTTTAATATGACACCGAAAATGAGCGCGCTGTATAGGGTTGGCTAGCATTCTACCTATTATATATATCTATATATATATCTTTACAGTTGGCAATATGAGTGCTTCACATGACTTTTTTAACAAAATTTCCTAGTGCAGGTTCCGAAGGCGTGGAAAACGCTGGCTCCGAAAACTCCGCACTGTCTTCCATGTTGAATCCATCAGTGTAGGACGCCATATTACCACACTATACGGACGTTTTCTCTTTTGGGACGGCCAGAGACGAGGACTATAAACTTCCTACTGAAGCAATAAGTATCGTTGTAATGTAACCTAACATACTGAAGATTGGCATGATAGGTATTTGCAACAGAATATGCACTTCGCGGATCGTCCATGAGTGATTAGATTCACCTGAAGGGGTTGAATAGGCGCACATTCTTAAATGTAGAGGGGCAGCGTGATTTGGTCTATAATTGATTTACTCTTCGTTGTTTGGCATGTATCATCATCATCAATGTGGCACGATAGCCCGACGTCGGGCCTTGGCCGCCTGAATCGTTGACCTCCAATTGTCGCGGTTACGTGACCTTGTCCTCCAGTTTCGGAAGCCCAGCAGCTGGTGGGCGTCTTCACCTACGGAGTTCTCCCAGCGAGCTCTCGGTCGTCCACGCAACCTCGCTCCGTCAATTCGTTGTGCGTTCATAACTTTCCTTGGCATGCGATTGTCGTCCATCCGTTGTACATGCCCCGCCCATTGCAGACGTTGAAGCTTCACGATTTTCGATACTTCCAGCTCATCGTACAATTGATACAACTCATGGTTGTATCGGATACGCCATTGGTCTCGCTCGCGAACGGCCCCGAAAATTCGCCGAAGGACCTTTCGTTCGAATCGGTCTAGCAAAATTTCGGAGGCTTGGGTAAGGGTCCATGTTTCGCAGCCATAACATAGCACGGGTCGGATGATCGTTTTGTACACGCGGAGCTTCGTGTTCCTGTGCGCAAGTTTCGAATTAATTATAGGGAGGACCGAGAAATATGTCTTATTGGCTAGTTGTATCCGTCGCTTAATTTCGTCGGTTTCGTTGGCGTCCTTTGATAAGTTACAACCCAGATAGTTGAAGTTGTCTACATACTCGATATTAAGGTCCCCCACTGTGATGCTTGAATTTGCTGGCGTCCTTGTTTTCGATTGCATCATGGCCTTTGTTTTGATTTCGTTGATATGTAGTCCAACTTCCTTTGCGGCGTTATTGAGGTTATGCAGGAGGCTTTCTGCATCACCCAACCTTCGAGACATGATGTTGATATCGTCGGCGTACGCTACTAATTGAGTCGACTTGATGAGTAGCGTTCCGCTGCTGTCCATATTCATGGCTCGAATTACATACTCCAAAGCCAGGTTGAAGAGCGTCGGCGCCAGCCCGTCGCTCTGCTTTAGTCCGGTACGAGTTTCAAATAGGTCAGTGAGTCGGTTCTGCACTTTGACCTGCGAGACGGTATTAGTCATCGTCATCCTTGTGAGTCGCACTAACTTTGCCGGTATACCAAAATTCAGCATAATGTTGTACAGTACACTTCGGTCGATACTGTCGTATGCCTGCTTGAAGTCGACAAAGATTTGGTATACGTCGATGTTGTATTCCCAGCACTTTTGGAGTAGTAGCTTCACCGTGTAAAGCTGATCGGTCGTTGAACGACCAGGTCTGAAGCCACCTTGATACTCGCCAATGATTTGTTCTGCGTACGGATTGATTCTCTTTTCAAGAATTTTTGATAAAATCTTATAGGCCGTACAAACTAATGATATGCCCCTGTAATTCTCACACTTCAGCTTGTCACCCTTTTTGTGGATTGGGCAGATTATGCTTTTGCGCCAATCTTCGGGGATTACCTCGTCGTTCCATATTTTCAGCAGTAGCACATGTACAGCGTTGGTCAGGCACGTTCCACCATGCTTCAGCAGTTCTGCTGGGATCTCGTCAGCGCCGGGCGCTTTATTATTTTGGAGCGACTGTTTGGCAAGACTCACCTCCTCTACTGTTGGGGGTAGAACGGGAGGGCCTGGTTCGGCTAACTGCTCATTGGCATGTATGCATTGCTTTTATTATGAACATGCATCCAGGTGTTACATTTTACATATATACATACTTCTTTATGGTAAAAAATATACAAAAAAAACCGGCCATTCCACTGAAATTTAAGTCAACACACAGTCAAGTCACTCGTCTCCTCTTTCAAAATACAATGATACTTGCCTATTTCAAATACACTTGAAGATTTTTTTTTCTTTATGCACAAACAGGAATGTTAAAAATGTAATTAAATTAGTTGAAATTAAATGCGAGGTATGTTCCTGACAATCGGCATCCCTGTATCAGAGGTGACTTTGTTTAAACACCGAGGAGGCCGACTCTACTTCGGATTGGGATCAGTGACCGTGAAGGTCTCAGATCCACATAATCTGGAGGGAGGCGCGAACAAGGAAACATAATAA
Organism: Microchrysa polita; assembly: GCA_949715475.1. NCBI lineage: Eukaryota > Metazoa > Arthropoda > Insecta > Diptera > Stratiomyidae > Microchrysa > Microchrysa polita. The sequence goes on from OX454415.1 coordinate 56,733,244, forward strand.
TGTCCAATTTATTCATTTTCCCTCTCTCAATTAAATTTGCAACATTGTGTAATGGCCACTGCGCTCATCAGTAATAAGATTAATGCTTGCAAGACATTACTTGCCTAATCCAAGAACCTTGGATTGAGGCTACTGGCAAAAAAATGCGGAGTTATTCTATGCTGCAGAGGACAATAAACTTCGCTTTTGTATGTGGTCTACCGTGACCTAAAAGCAACACTGATGAAGGATCTAAGTGATGGTGACACCACTGTGATTAAAGTAGTCGTACAGGGTCAGGGAACTATGAAAGAAATCGTTTTGAATTCGGCATACTTTCTATAGGACAGACGATGCCAACGAGGTTGGGGAAGCACCGGCATCAATTCAAAAGGATCCGAACTCGCCGAGTATCTAGTTACGACCGATTTCTCAACAAGGACAATGAGCCTACATTTGTCACAACTGCAAGGAGTGATTGATATCACATTAGATTCGAAGGGCCTGACAAACCTGGTCTGGTCTGAGAGGTCTCCAGGGACATCACGCCATCGGACCATCGTCGCATGCAAAAAAACCGTGTCTGCTCTGATAAAAATCGCGAAAACACGTGGAAAATTCACTTTTTATCGGGATTTGTTTCTTTCACTGCATTATAGACACTTCAATTCACGACACATTGCACTTTTCGCGACAAAAATCGATCGGGAACCAATACTTTTCGTGTAAAGTTTGCCGCGACCCAACCCGATTTGCCTTTACCGCAATGTAAATTTTCGATCTGAACAGGCCTATGAATTGTCGTTTCAGTATATGACCGTGCTCTGCTTCCGGGCTTATATTAAGGCGGCTTTGGTTTTTACTCTCAATTGCATAATTGTTATTGCCTTGGCTAGAATTTTGACAATTTGGCGTACAAGAGATTTGTATTTCCTCAATCGATTGGCACAAGAACAATTCATAAGAAATTTACTAAGATATTTTCAAATTATAGCGAAAATCAGTATTGTGAGATAATCTAGTGATACAATAGGTGTCTAATTGAGAGGCATGACGGCACAAACTGTACTAACTTGCTTGAACAATACCACTGTTACGGTACTATTATGTAGGATCTCTCTCTCTCTCTCGATTACCGTAACTCCTAGTGGAGCATGGTGCGTTGATGACTACCGCGTGTAGTCCATCAACGTTACAAAGACAATTGAATTCGGAGTGTGATACGGTTGTCAGCCATACCACTTCCTAGTCGCATTGTTAGTTTATTATTCTACGATAAGAATATTTCTTATCATCTTCTTCTGAATAATAAACTTGCGACGAGTCGTGCCGAGTTTGGAAACTCGTTTCTCTATGAGTGTCTATTTCACAGAGTGGCGACCGAACGATCACGGCCACAGAGCACGACAACATTATGTAGGATACTAAAACCAAAACCATTTCGTTTACTTATCCGGCGGACCAACTTTCGGTATTACTTCACAGCCAGGCGGCCTGTGCGTCTCATTCAGGAGTCTCTAGTCCAGCTTCGATTAAGTAGGCATGATAACATTAAGGTGGGGATTATGCAACATCTGATCCCAAGTGACACGTTGTTCGACCTACAATATTTGCTTCGCTGTGCCATTATTTTTTCGGAATCTTAGCTAAACAAGCAGAATTGAAACAATTTCAAAACATTTTTTGATCTCGTCAGCACACCTCAAACCAATAAAGAAATTTTTATTGCGTGTAGCAAAGCAAAGTAACAAGATGGTGGTGGCTATTCCTTAAATTACTTTTTTTTTAAGTTCCTCAATTTAATGCGTTTCCCCTCTGCTGATCGTCTCCCCCTCTGAAAAGCAATCTACGCCATTGGTTCTTCTTGACAGAAAATCATCAGCATTTGAAACCAAATGTTTGACACGAAAAGCTATAACAGGGAAGAGTACTAGAAAAAAATTATACACATAAAATGGTGGCTTTCCAGGCACAGTTTTAATGTAGCTATGGAGTGGAGTCTGAGGAGAACTTCCAGAGTGGTGGAAGGGTTGGTTATCCTGGTTGCTATATTTCTGGAGGAGAGTAAGCAGTTCTTCATTTTTGAGGATATATTGTGAAAAAAAAACTTTATCTAAAAAGCCCTGGCAGAGTCCTTTCTTAAGAATACTTTTAACTATAGAGTTTGATAGGCGAATTGGTTGCAGTACCTACATCGTTTTTCCATCGTTTCGTGATAGGAAAAATAAATTAAAGCAAATGTGGGCGCCAAGTAGATCTACAAATGTGCCGAATTTAAGAAAGATCGAGAAGGGTTTCCGAGTTAAATATCGATCGTAAAGGGTACATGAGTCAAACTTTACACCTGAAAAGCAGACAAGACAAGACAAAGGAATTAGGTTTCATTGTGTAGCATGGTGAATGCTGTACATTCTGCTGTACATTTCCCAATGCTGTACGACCGGTCAAAATGCTGCACTGTACAGCAAAATGCTGTATGTCTGGTCAGCTTAGGATACTCAAACCAACGAAAAAGCCAACAAGTTAAAAAGCATACCAGCCCCAAAAAAATAAATTTCCTATGCCACTGCTCAACATTATTAAAAGCAAATGATCCAGTTCATTCGTTATTTCGTTTCCTTATTTTCTTCTTCATTGGCTCAACTCGAGAACTGTATTAGCTTGCTTTGTAACTGGTTCTGCAGACTCCGGTTGAGCTACTAGAGATACCAATATGTTTTACGGCTGGCGAAGGAACTAACACTCAGCTTCTGCACTCAATTTCTGGCAGGAAAATATATTGGAGGCATGATCTTTTCTTATAAAAGAAAGGATTTTTCTTAGTTTTAATGGCATTACCATAGCACATTATCAACTTTTTGGTTACCTTCGCCTTTGGATAAGGTCCACAATCATTTCAATATTTTCAGGCTCTTTCATCATCACTTAAACGTAACTCAATGTTCTGCACGTCATGTTAGGTGGAAGCAATCGTCCCCTCTTGTAAAAAAAGATGTGTCTCTTAATGCTTTACACGTGTCACTTTGCTCACACGTAACTTGTAACGAACTTTAGAAATATTTCCAATTTCTTTGAAGTTCTCAATTGTTAAGAATCTCAAGCATTTTCCGAGAAGACTGTGAGCAATTTCTAATTTATGCGAATTCTAATAATTGGAAATCGCATGAAAAGTCCATTAGCACTCAATCTAGTACACCATAAATTAAGAGTGACCATTAACTCCTTCGAAATTTAAAATATCATCTCATCCATAGGTAAATCACAAAACAAGGGCACTAGAGCAAAATTATTATTCGAAGGACAACATTCGAAAAGCTCTTCACCAATCATTTGATGCTAATTTTCCCCTAAAGAAAACGAAAATAGCAACAGCAAATACGATTTCTAAAGGTATCATCACACACAAACCAATACTTGACCTTTTCAATCAATTTTTATGTCTACACGATTTCTGTTCTCATTTTTGGCGTTTATTGTTTTATTTTTATTATATTTCTTTTCAGACACACTCTAGTTCTAGCGTGCATGTTATGTTTTTCCGAAATTGTGAAAAGTCAACATAAAATTGGCTTTGAAATTTGAACTTGAACAATGGCATAGAATCAGTGACTTTTTAATGAGTTCGTTGAATACAATGCTTAAAACTGTAGGTACACACACGCATTCAGGATACTCATTTTTTCAAAATTGGACGGCATCCAAAACTATAGAAAAAAAGTTATTGCTTTCATTTCGAAGAATCTTGTTTTGTGAATGAAATGGAAATGGATGAACTTGGTGTATTTTGAATGGGGTTGATATTTTCATTTCTGTTTCTTAATTATTATTTTTTTGCTAAGTTTTGAGCTGGGTAGAATATGTTCTAAGAAACATGTGTTTTGGCTGAAATATACATAGATCTAAATGTTTAAATGTTAAAATTTAAAATTTGACCAACGCGGAAATACAATACTTTTTATGTACTTTTTGTATGTATGCATATATATGTATGTCATTGGTAGGGAGTGTTAATGCTATACACACCTCCACGTGGGCACGCGCTGGAGCGATTTACCTTCAAGCAGCCGGAAGCACACGTGAATCTATCAACTAAATAAATTGATCACAGCCGTGAACACCATGGCATCAATTATGTAAGCCATGTCAATCAAAACAATGTAGTAATTGTCGGTATTGGAATACATATACGTTAAATATACAGATTTACTTTTTACCAAACTGATTTGTGAAATTTAATTTTTGCAGAAAGTCAGATCTCCCACCAGTTGGCTAGTCCATTAAAAAGAAATAAAATTAAAGATAAATTCGAAAAAAAAATCATCGGCAGGCCTTACAATAATGGGCGCAAAATGCGGTTTGGAAACTATAGTAAACTAGATTCATATGGTTGGTTGGTAAAAGTCGTTGTTTTGGCAGAGCGAGCCAAAAGCCCAATTAGCGCATAAAGTGCTGTTTTGAAATACAAACTCCGTGAAGGTTAACTAAGGTGATGACTGATGAAAGTTAGATGAGGAATTTATGCATGGGGAGGTGCCTTGAACCAAGTTATTTAGGTTACTTACTAGGGCAGCTCCCCTATTTTCATATCCGCTATATCCACTAAAACTCCCAGGACCTGCACAGCGTGCGATGTCGGGTTCTGGCGAGACTCTCTGCGCAGCTGCAGCAATGCGGATTGTAGGGTATAACCAGCCTGGTAGCGTGGTGCCCTGTTGCTACGTGATAACGGCAGTAAGTTTCTCTTTTCACGGTTTAGTCAGGATCCTAAACGTTTTTTATTCATCGGTTTTCTAACAGTCAACAGACAATGGGATACGCAAGCTCCGTATGAAAGCTGCTAAGAGGGGCACCACTTTTGGCCATTACATAGTTACCTGCTATGTTCCTATGTCCGTAAGTAAGTAAGCAGATTCTTTTTAGTGCCCCAGGGCTAGTTAAGGCTTGCTGGCATAGTTCAACAACCTTGGAAGTCGTTTTCACCTAGTTCAATGCCTGACTATCTGAGCAGAGGGCGATACTCTGGTTGTTTTATTTGTTCCTAAGTACTTGACAGGCCTTCATGATTGCAAGCATTTAGGCCTGAAAAATGCTGTATCGGCTTGTGAATTATCGTTATTTGCCACCTGGTGAATTATGCAACCAAAGAAAACACGATTTATCCAATTGTCTGAAGAATGAAACACTAAATTCCCCATTTGTGAGTCATCTGTGCTTGTCCCTCAAACGTAGTTCTCATGTGAAAATACAAAAATTTCCACACCATTTTTACGTTTTTTGAGAATTTTCTGGGCCAGACTCTCCAGGCATCGAAAAGGCGGCATGGATATAAATGAGTGGATAGCAACTGTATAGATGATATCATTTACGTAAACTAAAAGAAAGGGGTCCTAAACGGCTTCGCAGTGGAACTGCTGATTAGCACTTTATAACAGGATGTACACTAAAAAAAAGGTGCCCTGAAACAATGAAATTGTTCATTAAAGTAATGAATATTTACACCGATATCCCACCGAAGACGGATTTCATCATTTTATTGAATCTGATTTTATCAAAACAACCAACGAAAATTTCATTAAAATTATGAACAAATTCATAAAATTAACAACTTGTTCATTAATATACATAATTACTGAGTTCATCAATTAAAAAAAAAACTGGCGCAAGCCAGCATCCAGCTTCCTAAGTGTTGACGACATTTATTTTACCTCTGCTCTGAATAGTCATCAAAAATTACCTACCTACCTACAGTGGGAATCCATCCCGGGACCCTATGAGTTGAAGACATGCGCCCTACCTAACTACACCATACACGTTGCGAAGGTTTATAAAATACACTTAAAGCGATAGTGACATCGTTCATAGTAGTACATATTACTATGAACGATGTCATGTAATTAATGAACAATAACATCAAATTTACTTACTATCGGGGATAATGTAAGAAGTTTATTGTGCTCATGATCGCTTTACATTAAGTTAAAATTTTGTTTTCGTTATACTAACGACCGATGTTTCGTAAAATGGATGAACTCTGTATTATGTATTTTAAGGAAGAGAAGGTTTATTTACTATGAACTAATTCATCATGGTAATGAAAAAAGACCATGCTCCTAGTTCATTAATATTATGATGACTTTTTTTTCAGTGTACAGCCATTTAACTTAACCAACTGAGTCCTATCCGTTTAATAAGAACTCACCCAGCTTAAAAAATTGACGGGATTTGATGATTTGTTATTTCGGCAATAAATTAACTTGGTGCAATGAATTATAAGTGCGTGTATGAACTTCCATATTACGTATATCTACGTATTGTTACATTGTTTATTGGTGCAATCATTTATCACTTTTCCTATGAATTGCATTAAAATACTAAACTTTTAGTGCGCCTCCGCATCCACTTTATCGCGTCCGTTAATGTCCCAGTTGTAGATGAACCTAATATAATATAAGTACTAAAAATCAGTGTAAAATGAAGACTGCAAATGACAATCATTGGAGGTGGAGGCAGTGGGGCAAAAACCTCGAATTTTTCAAACAATTATCAAAACTTGTCAATCTTAATGTATTTTGCCGTCCTAAATCGAAAAGAATAGGTTTCACACAGATAGAATCAGCCGATCTTAAGTTATTTCGAAATTAAGGGAGAAGAGGGGGTAATTTTTCAGTTTTTGTCAATTAATTCAAAAACGGTAAAATGCTTTGAACACGAACTAAACTAAATAAAAACGCATTTGCAATGATGTGTAACACAATAAACTTATTTTGATAAATTATACCCTAGACCAAAAAAACATGAAGTATGTACATATTTGAATTTTTTTACTTTTACTTTTTTATTGTATCTCTGAATGTAATGTCACTTGAGTCTGGATATTTTAGGGAAATATTCTTAACGAAATGGAGTTGAAGTTTGCCAAAAATTAAGTTGCTGCGACTTGAGACACGCCTGATTCGCCTATTGGAACTTTTCAAGTCAACACGTCCATAACTCCTCCACGGTAAAAGGGGAGGGGGTAAATTTTTGCTGGGCGTCCCATTACACACTCTTCCAAAAACTAGTTCAATAGTATCAAAATCTCTAATAAAAAAGACAGCAAATTTTACAGGTGATATTCAATTATCATGTATAAAACCGTCAAAATGACAACAAAATCGTCTATAAAAGTATCGGATCTGTGCGGTAAAAATTCTTACATATAGTAATTTTGAGACCTTCTGAAATAACGTTACTACGTTTATACTTAAAAAGATCCTTGGAAGCACGTGGAGCTAGCTACTAAGACTCAAAGTGAAAATTGCAGTTTGCGTCAATTCGGCATTCAACATAAATTTTATGTTTTTTTTTATTTTATTTTTTAAGCTTATCGACTCTTGATAACATAACAATTCAAAATTAAACCATAAAACTTTTTTTTCTTTCAATTTTCTAGTCAGGATTTTAATGAAAAATTATTATGAACAAATTTGTATAAAATGCAATATAAATTATCTACCCTTGGAGAGACGCTGGGTCTTTTCTGTGAAAGATATCAGCCTAAAATTTTTTGCAAAAGAGATTTCAGAAATCTACTATGCGATAAATATTTCACAAAATCTCTCCCAATAATATTTTCTTTGTCGATTTTTTTCCACTACTGCCCCACAGTGGGGCGCCTTGATAAAAAGTTTGCCCCGAGCGCCAAATTGTCTTCGCACGGCTCTGACTGGCGCTAAGGAGATACTAGCGAAAGTGAGGTTCATTATGGACCCCGCGTTTCTCTTTCTAAAAGTGTTGCTACTACCCGAGTTAATGAGAACAATATCAACACGCGAAAAAAGCGTCAGCCGAGGCTTATTCGTTTCCCGACTACCCCACTCCTGAGCCCAGGCGTTAAAATTCCCAGCAATTATCACGGGGCTGTGTAAACTTGCGGCATGCACTAAGCTATCTAAAAATACTTCAAATTCAGAGTCATTCAAACGTAGCGAAGCATAACAATTGTAAATATAATTGTCATTAATGTTGGTTGTTACAACACCGTTTAGTTTTCACGTCATTCCCTTTTGTAGCGCATAGTCTCCGCAGGTCCAAATTGCTCTCCTTGTCCGCGACCCAAATCGTATCGCCCTTCTGCCCACATCTAAACCAAATGTTGGAACTGTCGACCTCGCTGCTACAGTCCCTTGCATAGTGTCCAAACGAAAAACATTTGAAGCACTTCTTAGACGAGACCTGTTTGTTAAGTCGGCAGTTTGTCCGCCTTCACACGAATTTAAACAGATGACTGACTTAACTCCTAACTTTAAGAGGGCTTCATGAATAGACAGCAGATAACGAATATTGTTCGTAATCGTATTGAAGGCTGTGAATACAATACGACGATTCGCACCACCTAATATGGAGAGCCGTTTCTGTGGAATTTCCCTTGACATATCCGTGCGGTGACTTTGATGATGAGTTCTCAATCCGTTTTCGGATATGTAAGTCTATTAAATAAATAACGGGCGCGACAATCCAGCATTGGACTAAGGCCGCAGGATGTGTTAGTGACATCCTATTTTCAAGAACTTATCTACTTTTTGTTGAAGTAACAAGATCAGCATCACGCTCAGCAGTGTTATTTAACCCCATAAATGGGTACTCGTTTAACATCTGAGTGAGATCATAGTCCGTCACAAGCTCGTGAGTTCGAAAAACGCCATGATCCACAGTGAGATTCGAACTCATGAGCCTGTGCATCGAAGGTGCGCGCACTAACCGCTAGACCAGCCAGACTATTAAGTCTATTAAGCGCTCTAAACAAAAATGTTCGCGGTTTCATGCCTTCGTTTGCCTACCTTCGGTAAGAAACCCACTCGAACTTGTCGCCACGACTGGGGGTCGTGTTTGAGTAGCAAAAGACGTCTGAAAAGTGTTAACAACCGTGGAACTACAAGATTTTGCGTTTTCTAAATTATGCCATCTGGTCCTGGGGATTTATAGGGAGGGAAGCTGTTAATTGCTCGGGTAATCTTCTCCTCAGTAATAATGGAGAATAGGAAGTTACTCTGTCGGTCGCCTCCACTGTGCGTTCGTGGGCTCTACATGCAAGTGCTCTTGCAGCCAGGGAAATGCGTGTTCATTAGAAGCTCAGGAGATTTGCCAGTAGATTCCGCACACGTGCTGTCCGCTCTTATTATTAAGGACGAACACGACTTTGCTTAACCCAAATTCATATACAGACAATACATTTTTTTTATAACCGCATTCTTATACAAAAAAAATCGAAGGATCTATTGCGATTGAGTATTATACTCAAACTGGCTGCAATTGTGTTTAAGCTTTTAAGAAGCTTTAAATAAATGAATGTAATATGCATTCTGTTTGACCCATATTAAAGGACTCGTATCCAAAACCGAAAAATTTAATTAACCCTGCATTCATATCATGTTGTGCTCTGGATTAAATGATATTGTATGGAACAACATTTTTTCTCAGAAAATCCACGGAAAATCAGATCTGGGTTGCAATAATGATTTGTGTTGTTCAAACAAACTAAAATAACGACATTTCTCTTGCAATTATGGGTACTCGCTGATTGTGTATGTGCACACGTAAAGTAAAATGACAAATTAGCCAATATTGGAATGATGGGCGATAAATGAAAAATTTATTGCCAAATATTTGGGTCAACCTCCTTCTAAATAAAGTTCATTTGCAGATGACGCGGAAAACAAATAACAATTTTATCGGACAAATTGGAACTCATCCAAGAGCAAGGCTGTAGGTACGTTTACAAACAATTATAATGTAGTGAGCGCGAATAACGTTTATGAATGCATATTGCAATGTTTTATTGCAAATTGTGAGCCTTGTTGTTTATTGGGCTCCTTATCAGGGGAAATTAGATAAAAGACGGGTTCGTTTATTAAATTGTAAAATATTTTATGAGTTTTCGCCTGATTACATGGTGTACTAGTGATTATTATAGTAGTACTCGTGGATATGTCGTATGTGCCAATTCGGAAGATAAACTGATTTGAAAGTTTTACTATTAGAAATGGCAATGATAAATTGGCATGCACGTAACTATCACTGACAGATAAACGTGCATTTTATTTGGATGAAACCGATAAAAACACGTAATTGGCAGATGTTTACTAATTTGTTTCATACATTTATATTGAATTTGCTTAGGAAATTGATAAAACAAAAACCTTTGAGAAATAGTTTAATGTTTTCTTATTCAAATCAAAAGGAGAAAGAATTGTTTAGTATTTTGTTAACATTGTACTACGTGCTTTCATCAAATAACAAAAATATTAAGGAATCTTCGTCTTATCTGTCATTTCCCTGTAATAACTCGTAAATAAAGGTAAATGCACCGAAAATAGATTTTTGAATAATTTTGACAAAATACAAAGGATAATCAAACACAGCCACTGCCGTATACATATGAAATATTTTCTTATTCCTTCAAAGAAAATATAAAATAATTTTTGTCTGCATTTTATTACAATATATTTGCGCGTAAAATTTTAAACAATAATATTCATTTAAATTGTTATTTCCCGGTAAGAGAGCAATGTGTTTACCAGACGTTTTTTAATGTAAATTTTTCTTTGGAAGTCAGAAATAAAATATGTACATACATGAAAATTGCCATAGCAATAAAGATTATTATATGTATTTTTATTTGACATAAACACAATTTTTCTATGGTAGCACAGTAGGAAGATAGAAAATAAAACGTTTTCTTTTTGCCAAATGCATTTCAATAATCTTATCATTTTCGGGACACCTTTGTATCAGTTTCTTTAATTCAGGAATGCCGGTCTAAACGAAGAATGCAAAGGCACCAAACAATACACATATGTATATGTATGTACTGAAGCTTTTCGTCATCATTATTTATAGCTTAGTGTCAATTAAGAAAAAGCGCATCGGATTTAGCTTATAAGAATTTGACGGTGCAATCAATCATATTTTAGTGAAGTTGATTTATATCGATTAACTGATACTCGTTAGGGGCTTAGACCTCCGGTCCACTTATTACTAATTTAGAAAGAGAAAACAAATGGCAAATTGCTTGAAATTGCGTTTATGCCTTCAAGTGTAAACTTAAATTGCGCTCAAGTTTAAATGCGATTTGAAGCAATTCGCAAAATATCAAAAGATTGAAATCTCTACTTCAGCTTCTAAGCTTAAACCCTATTTCAAATAAGCTTTTAATCATAGACGCAATTTCAAGCCATTGGGTTGTTTCGGATTGTAAGACGAAACCGGACGGGTAAACTTGCAAGACAAGAACCATCGTTCTTACAAGGTGAAATGCACAATGCTTGTCTGCTGGCCACTACAAAAGCTCTCGCCGGCCGTTTGTTTGTGCTATTAAACGTAGGGCGTAGTTAATGCCCTATGCCCCACAAGGGGTTGACAGGAACTAGAGAGAGAGAAATTTGTAAAATATCTGCTAAATCACCGCCTGTTCCGATATTGGCTACCATTAATCGTTTCTTAACTTTTTTCTTCTCCTGCACATGATCTTATTTTTTATCTTCAAAAGATACTGCAACCTGCCACGCACAGTTATGTGGAACCTACTCACTGAAACCTGCTCTTACCGCGGCAACCTCCAGGTCGGAGACGAACCAGACTCTTTGCACTTTGTATTACTGATGTAATTTTAAGTTTGATTCAGAGTCAGAATTACTACATCTATGGGTAAATGTCAGGCTTTTTGCAAAATTTTGAAAAAATCCTTGGAAGTTTCGAGCATACGTTTGACGCATTTTAATTTATAGTGCTTCTTGATACCCAATAGGTCTGGCCAGACCTATAATTTTTCTCCCCATTTTTCTCTGCAGGTAGAAAGTGCAAATGTGTAATTCTCTTAAAATCCCCCTATTTATGATGTAATAATGTCATTAAAATTCAATTTGTACTATAAAAAATTCTGAGATTTTTCTTTAAGAAGCCGTGAAGTTCGGAAGATGGGTATGCCTAATTTTATCATGTTTTATAACATCACCTAATCAACTGAGATTTGATTCTATGAAATTAAAACCAGTTTTACTTCCTTTAAAATAGTAAGGACTAAGTATGAGTGTCAAAGTGTCAACATTAAAACTTGCAAACTTCTTCTGATAGATAGATAGATAGATAAGTGTTTTATTTATACAATTCATTTTTCATTACAATTACAGTTAAAATTCAATATGAAAACAGTAGAGCATGGCAAAGCCGTCTGCCCGATTATGTTGACATTTATATTTGTAATTAATTATTTCTAAGTTACATTTAGTTTCCAGTTGTATTTGTGATTTTAAGTTTAGAATCTTCTGTTATTATTGGGTATATAGATTATGAATATTGTTACGTAATTATATTATAATTGTATGATGATGTTATTATATTATATTATAATTGGGGTTAATGTTAGTGTATTTATGTTTGCAGTTCGATAAGAGAGCTGGGCGATGAAATTCACGCAACTCCAGATTCTGCATGTTCATCTACCCAGCCCTCTAAACCACAATATTTATATTAAATACTTTCATTAATTATTCGCAGTCGGTATCGTAGGGCAACTTTACAAAATTCATACAACGCATCCCAGTTTAGTCCATTCAGATAAGCGTCTACTTCCATATTATTTAGAATACTCTTCCCAAAATGTGACCGCCTTATTTCCCTCAATACCGGGCAAATGCCAATAAAATGGCGCGTATCCTCCCTTGTTCGTAAATTGCACAAAGTGCATAGTATCGGCAAATCTCTTATATGAGGAATATAATTCAAAGGGAGAAGTTCGCCTCTGGCTCTGAATATAAGTGACATTTTATTAATAGGAAATCCATTTTGAAAGTATGTATGTCTTCTCATGTAGATTGTGGTCTAAATTGGCGTATATTTCTCGATGTTGGGTTGAACTCGCTCTCTCTGCAGTCGCTTATATTTCCGCTAATTTCATACCGCTGATTAGTTTCTGCAGTATGTAGTTAGTTCCACTTGTTCCATCCCAGTTAAAATTGGCATTTATCCTATTGGCAATCGTTGCTAGATCTACGTAAATTGCTGACTTCATACTAACTGCCTTCATCAATATTTTTTTAGGCAATCTGTCCTTATTCATGCCCACCACTTTCATTAAATAGCCAATATGTATTTTTAATGTCTCTAGTAACAGAGGTGTTAGACCAGTTTTCTGCAATAGCAGGAGGTGAAAAGTTCGTTTCAAGAAATATCTCTGTAGTTTTTCTACTTCCTCATATTCCCTGGAACCCCATACTTGAGCTCCATAAAACAAGATGGACTTGGACACTGCTTGGTATATACGGTATTTGTCTGTGTGTGATATATTGGGATTATTGAAACAATGTTTCCATGTGGAATTTATTGCCCATTTGGCTTCTTTAAGCTTTTGATTGAGATGTGTTCCCATGTTAAGGTTACTCGATATTAATATTCCGAGATATTTATAATCTTTAACCACTTCAATATCGTTTCCATTAAATGTCCACCTCTCTTCTCTTGCTAGACAGAAACGCTTTTTAAAGGCCATTACTTTCGATTTTTCGAGATTTACAGTTAGCATCCATTGTGTACAGTACTGTTCTAGATGTCGAATCATTTTTTGGAGATCCTTAGGTGACTCCGCCAAAAGCACAATGTCGTCGGCATACAGTAGACCTTTCAATCGAATTCCGAAGGCATATCATCCAAGATGTCGTTGACAAACACCGCAAAAGCATCTGGGCTCAGCTTGCAGCCTTGCCGCACACCCACATTTGTACTAAACGATGCTGAAAGCTGTGCTCCATTCCATATCGCCGCATTCGTATTCTGATAAAGCTATTCAAATACTTGTCCAAACTTTGATGACATGCCCATATTGTAAAGTTTGGAGAATAGTGCCTGTCGATCGACCGTATCAAACGCCGCTTTAAAATCGACAAAGAATGCATAAAGTCTTCGTCCTTCCCTGAGGAAGGTAAGTGCCCAGTTGTACAAAATAAATAGATTATCATTCGTCGAATATCCCTGGCGGAATCCAGCTTGGTTTTCGACTATTACTTCCTCCAAACTTAGCCATTTAGCAAATCGCATTTGAAGCAGGGTTGTAAAAATTTTTCCGGACGCATTAAGAAACAAGATGCCGCGATAGCATGCTGGATCATTAACGTCTCCTTTTTTAAATATCGGGAAGATTACCGCGTCTTGAAACTCTTCGGGAATATCCCCGCTCTCGAAAATCCGATTGAACTCGCTACAAAGAATATCAGCCAGGCTCTCTGGGCCATAACTTCTTCTGATGCGTTTGAACTGGACACAGCAGTTTTTTGCAATAAAGTTTATTAAAGAGACGACAATAAACGCGTATGGTCAATAACATAAAAATATTAGTCATAATCAACAAATAAAACGCGCTAGTTACACATTACAATGAATTCACAAATATCACGGATAAATAGAACTGTCAAATAATAATTCAATAATTGACTTTGTTGCGCGGCAGTTTATAAACAGTATTCGAACATGTTGCGCAACTGTCCGCGAACATTAAAGATTCTTGCTCCGCAACTGTTCAGAAAAAGTTCAGTAAAATGTTGCGCAACTCTTCGCAGACAATATTTTCAACTTTTTTAGTTCATCAACAAATGTTTACAATGGAGACGAGGATTTAAATATACGAAACAATATATAATAACTTTGGATGTCCTAAGTAGGCATGGGTGTATTTCCGTATATTCGACGTTCAATAAACAGTCGAAATTATTTGTCGTGATTATACACCCATGCCTACTTGGGACATGCAAAATTGTGATATATTGTTTCGTTTACGTAAGGCAAGCGAATTTTTTTATGGAAAGTCAAACTATGTTGGTATGTTTTCAACGACATGCTAAAACTCTCTAATCTTGCTGGAACCACACGTCCCTAACGTTCATTTCTCCGAGGCTTGGAAGAAAAAAATCCTCGTAGCAACAAGTGAGCGACCGTTAGAAAAGAAGCGACGGCCCGCTGCTCTCTAGACCAGAGCATAATGGCAACTGACTAGAACATAAAACAAAATTGATTTTTCGAACTTACCTGAAAAAAAGAAAAAAGTATGTTCAAATTATTGTATCCAACGATTGTAGTAAACTAATGTAATGCCCCCGAAATAACATCAGGGTAATGTGAATTATCTTACCATTGAGGTATCTAAGAATAAACTTTCCCAAAAACACCAAACAAGCAACGCTGAATTACACTCGTCGGCATATCGATTTGGACATCTCGTTCTACCGAGCCCCGAAATTGATAGAGGGAATAACGCTTAATTCTTTTTATAAAAAATTAAAAAAAGATATTAACAGCTATAAATGTGCTAAACTATTTTTCCTGTTCTTTTCCGGAATCTTTTGTTATAAAGAGAAGAAAACCTGGGGTCTAATTTTGTAGTGCCATAAGTATTTTGACATAATTTGATTTGACTGTACATACATTTTTCGCAAGATTCACGTAGAAAACTTATTCGCATTAAATATTGTTCTCTTAATTTTAAATTTGAAGTTGAATTTTCCCAGTGACTCGAAACCATTGGCAAAATATCAGCCGTTAGTAGTTTCATTTGAGTCTCCATAAAGACACACTTCATATTGGTGTAAAAAGGACAGTCATTGCTGTTGAAAACAATTTCTTGCCGTTAAATAACCATTATTGAACACCGATTTAAAAAAAAAAAAAACAGACCGAGGCTAATTTCGGGCGTGACCGAAATTTGAATACCCTTCGCTCTCCTCGGGTTAAATTTTTTTTCGGGCGTAACTACGACTTGTATGTAGCCCCCCATTCTTTTTTTGGGTTCGATTGGAATAAGTGGGCAAATAAAAATATTTACCCAGAAAAGTTTATTGGGGGATGCGGGAGCATGGCCCCATAGTACGATTCCATTTGTTTTCACCTTTTTTGTTGCTTTGATAAAGACACATTCATTCAAGGTTTTGTGAAATTGGTGTACAAAATGTTTTTTAGAAGAACCAAAATGGGGTTGGGTTTGTATGGCAGCCCCATGACTCCATGGTCCGATTTGATCCATTCTTACATATGTTTTGTATTATCAATACAAATACATTTGTGTGAAATTTGGTTGAAATTGGTGCACAAATAAAACATTTTTCTTACAAGAACCTAATTTGGGGGGGGGGTTAGGTTTGTATGGCAGCCCCATGACTCCATGGTCTGATTTTACCTATTCAAACATACAAACTAGGGATGTCAAAAACCGGCCCATAACCCGGTTTTCGGTTTTTTCGGTTTTTTTGCAAAGCCGGTTAGACCGTCCGGTTTTAACCGGGCTCAAAGTACCGGTTTTCGGTTAACCGGTTTTTCATTGAATTGCTTAGAATTTTAGCAAAATAATGCATACACACTCGTTAAGCTGATGTTCGTATAGAAATATGACTGTGTAATGGAGCCCTAAAAGAGAAACATGTTGAACAAAAAAGATAATCAAATAAAATTGTCAGAAGTATTCATAATGTTTCAATAATAGTTAACTGAGTTTTATTGCTAGACAATGTATATAGTGCAGTCAAAATATCCCATTTCAGGCCTCCAAATAGAAAAAAAATAGAGTAAGGCTATTTTTTGTAGTTTTTAAATCAGCGAGCTCCCAGGCATCTAAAACTCATTTTGCTAAAAAAAAATTTTGATCGGAAAGGTCCCAAAAAGGACAAAAAAGTAGACTCTTTAATCCTTGGCCGGAGGTCAGCATGTGGGGTATCAAATCAAAGGGGACGTCGAGTACATTACATATCCGGTGTTTGCTTCCTGTTTCAAGGACCCTCCACGGAATAAATCGAAAATTTTTGTGTTTTCCGTGTATCTTGCCAAAGCCATAACTACGAGAATAATGCAAGTTATCACTACGTTTCTCACTTTTCCGAATCTAGAATTGGTTAAGATTCTACCATTAAATTTGCTAACAAAAAAATTATCAGAAAGCTCTGAAAAAGGACATTAAAGGACACTAATTACAAACCTTGATTGAAAGTGAGCATGCGGGATGTCATATCAAAGAGAACGTCGAGTGTTTCAAGGACACTAAATAGAAAAATTCGGGCTAAAACGACAAATTACGGCTTTGGAAAGATACACATATACGAGAAACATGAAAATTTTCCATTGGATCCCAATTTTCTCCTGTGAAGGTCCTTGAAACAAGTAATAAACGCCAGATATGAAATGTACTCGACGTCCTCTTTGATATGACACCCCGCATGCCCACGTTCGATCAAAGTTTGTAATTAGTGTCCTTTTTGAGAGCTTTCCGATCATCTTTTTTTAGCAAATTTAATGGTAGAATCGTTAGCTATTATAGATTCGGAAAAGTGAGAAACGTAGTGACAATTTGATTTACTCTCGTAATTAGGGCTTCGGAAAGATACACGGGAAACACAATAATTCTCCATTTAATCTCGATTTATTCCGTTGAGGGTCCTTGAAACATGGAACAAACACGGATATGTAATGTACTTGACGTCCCCTTTGATTTGATACCCCACATGCCGACCTCCGGTCAAGGATTGAAGAGTATCCTTTTTTGTCCTTTTTGGGACCTTTCCGATCAAAATTTTTTTAGCAAAATGAGTTTTAGATTCCTGGGAGCACACTGATTCAAAAACCACAAGAATTAACCTTACTCTATTTTTTTCTATTTGAAATGCTAATATGACTGCACTAATAGATGATGTAGATTTTGAAGTCTTTGTGGACACGACGGATGTTGAAGTGGACGTGGATATCGATGTGGACGCGGACGTCGTAGCAACTGCCGATTTGTCTTCCTATAACAATGAACTCTAAGGCCCGTATTCATGAACATTCCTTAACTCAAGGAGACTTTTTTGTCTCCTTTGACCAGGGTTGTGCTTTGTTCCTGATGTCACCGCCGCTATGCGAAAGTCCACAGGTCAAGGAGACCTTGGGTCAAGGATGCCGAAATTCAATAAATTAAATGTCATTTCCCATACTTTTTCATAGAAAAAAAAGTCTCCTTGAGTTAAGGAATGTTCATAAATACGGGCCTAAGCTCTAAATGCACTGAGCGTCTTGGAATAATAGCACTAAGGAGAGTGTTCGGAAATACGAAATTTTTCATAGAAGACTAGCAATAGAATTACAGACTGACAAATCAAGAAAATATAAAAATTTTATGAATTTGGAAAGTTTTTTTTCGGTTTTAACCGGATGGGCAAACAACCGTCCGGGTTAAAACCGGGAGGATGAAAAAACCGAAAAAAACCGGTTAACCGTTTTGAAAGTACCGGTTTTCGGACTAACCGTCCGGTTTTTGACATCCCTAATACAAACTGCCTGCAGCAAAAAGAAGCATTTGTGCAAAATTTCAGCTTCATAGCTTTTAAATTGGCCGCGTAAAACGCGTCGCAACAGACGGACAGACTGACATCGTCCAATCGACTCCCCAAGTCATGCTGATCATAATGTATACCTTTTATATGGTCGGAGATGCTTCCTTCAATGCGTTACAAACTTCATGAAAAACTTAATATACCCTTTCACTCTATGAGCGAAGGGTATAATAATAGATTATTTTCTTCAAGGAGATCTTTTATAACTTTCGAATGATTACCGAATACAATTGTTTCGGTAATCACTAGCTCCCTCAGACTCTGAGTCATGAACTGAGGAAGGGAGCTAGTGACTCCCGAAACAATTGTATTCAAAATTAATAAAAACTCTCGTTTAAGGAAATACTCTACTGTTTTTAATTAAAACGAACGAGAAAGCATACCCAAAAGGAAAAATCTAAAAAGAGAAAAGATGGTAACATAATTCTATTGCGGCATAAGTATTTTCACAACATTTTATTTATTGATTGTACATCATTTTTTCCCCGAATGCATAGAGAAAACTTATTCCTTTTAGTTATTGTGCTTTAATTTTGTATTTTATATAGAATATGTAACCTACACAGTGGTTCAAAACGTGGCCAAAAAGTCAGTTGTTAGTAGTTTGATAAAATCAAACTTTGATCCTGTTGTAAAGTTTGCAAACCAATTTCTTACTGTGAACGGTCCATTATTAAAAAAAGTGTTCCCAAAGTTGCAAAGGCAAAAAGATTTGCCTTTGAATGTTCCTTCTATTCCTATTTTGTTCCTTTTTTGCATATGCTTGTAATTCGTTACTTTAGTTGTTTTGTGACAGTGATGCTGCTTTTCTGTGCCCACCGATTTTTTTCCATATTCACAGGATATTTTCGTTTACTGGACATTGTTCTTAAGTTTTTGGAAGATGATCATCACCCGAGGTTCACATCTGCTTTCTACCAAACTTCTATTGTCTATTATACCCTTCGCTCGTAGAGTGAAAGGGTATACATATTAACTTTGTCATGAAGTTTGTAACGCATTGAAGAAAGCATCTCCGACCATATAAAAAGTATACATATATGATCCAGCATGACTTGGGGAGTCGATTGGGCGATGTCCGTCTGTTGCGACGCGTTTTATGCGGCCAATTTAAAAGCTATGAAGCTGAAATATTGCACAAATGCTTCTTTTGCTGCAGGCAGTTTGTATGTTTGAATCGGTAAAATCGGACCATGGGGTCATGGGGCTGCCATACAAACCTAACCCCCTCCCACCAAATTAGGTTCTTCTAAGAGAAACCTTTTCATTTGTGCACTAATTTCAACCAAATTTCACACAAATGTATTTGTATTGATGATACAAAACAGATGTAAGAATGGATCAAATCGGACCATGGGGTCATGGGGCTGCCATACAAACCTAACCCCCCAAATTAGGTTCTTCTAAGAAAAGCTTTTTTATTTATGCACAAATTTCAACCAAATTTCACACAAATGTATTTCTAATGATAATACAAAACATATGTAAGAATGGATCCAATGGGACCATGGGGTCATGGGGCTGCCATAAAAACTTAGCCTCTTCTAGGAAAAACTTTTTTATTTGTGCATCAATTTCAACTAAATTTCACACAAATGTATTTCTATGAATGGATCAAACAGGACCATGGGGTAATGGGGCTGCCATACAAACCCAACACTCCCATTTTGGTTCTTCGAAGAAACAATTTGTACACCAATTTCACAAAACCTTGAATGAATGTGTCTTTATCAAAGCAACAAAAAAGGTGAAAACAAATGGAATCGTACTATGGGGCCATGCTCCCGCATCCCCCAATAACATTTTCTGGGTAAATATTTTTATTTGGCCATTTATTCCAACCAATCCCAAAAAAAAAGAAAAAAATTTTAGCCCGAGGAGAGCGAACGATATTCAAATTTCGACCGCGCCCTAAATTAGCCTCGGTCTCGTTTTTAATGATCTTTGCTCGTCTTCATAACAAGAGAGTCCGAAAAAGGACAGGATAAATATTTAGCATATTTATTGCTATAAATATGTACTTTAATGTTATTACAAACAAGGTGTCGTTATCCCTTCTACTATAGTAGTTATTCATGTCGAGGCTTATAAAAGCACGAGATGTCAAAATATATATGCCGACGAGTGTATATTGATATTATATTAGGAACAACATTAGTTACCTTATATTCCTTCCCTTTTAATGATCTGAGGTTCCAAATTCCTCAATATGCATTATAGTATAATTAATTCTAGCGGGGATTTTTTTCATTTACAATATAGGGGTTATTCTTATATGCTTTTAATTAAAAAGTTATCTTCAAAAAACGTAGTTATTAATTTAAATACGAGAATTATCTCGTTCAATGCAAATTTTATATTAATCTTTTCTAAATCCATTTGATGAACACCGCTGAGAATATTTTAGTTCGAGAAAAAAATAAAAAATCTTTGCATATCGCTTATAGTCCGAGCCGTGATGGTAAAAAACCGGGGTTTTCGAACTGTCGGAAATTAACCATCTTAAAAGTTGCGTTTAGTTACGGTGATATCGAAACGGTTGGTCAGCCGAAGCAAAACTTGACCAGTATAGCGTAATTAGACGTAATTAGACGCAAAAATTAGAGGTGTTCGGGGGTATGGGTAACTGTCGGATCGAACCTATTTTATTCGATAGAGGACCTCTCCGTGAGTCTAAAAACATTGGTCAGCCGAGCCGCAACCTGACCGAAGGGTTCGGCCAACCAGTTTAAAGGTGCAAATTTTTTAGGTGCGATGGGGGTTTCGGAACTGTCGGATCAAACCTATTCTATTCGATAAAGGACCGCCCCCTGATGCACAAAATACTGGTCAGCCGAGCGGCAACCTGACCGAAGGGTTCGGCCAACCAGTTCGAAATTACCAATTTTGACGGGTCGATGGGGTTTCAGAACTGTCGGATCAAACCTATTTTATTCGATAAAGGGGCACTCCCTGATGCTAAAAACATTGGTCAGCCGAACCGCAACCTGACCGAAGGGTGCGACGAACCAGTTCGAAATTACCAATTTTGACGGGTCGATGGGGTTTCAGAACTGTCGGATCAAACCTATTCTATTCGATAGAGGGTCACTCCCTGATGATAAAAACACTGGTCAGCCGAGCCGCAACCTGACCGAAGAGTTCGGCCAACCAGTTTAAAGGTGCACATTTTTTAGGTGCGAGGGGGGTTTCAGAACTGTCGGATCAAACCTATTCTATTCGATAAAGGACCGCCCCCTGATGATAAAAACGTTGGTCAGCCGAACGGCAACCTGACCGAAGGGTTCGGCCAACCAGTTTAAAGGTGCTAATTAATTAGGTGCGTTCGGGGTTTCAGAACTGTCGGATCAAACCTATTCTATTCGATAGAGGGTCACTCCCTGATGATAAAACCACTGGTCAGCCGAGCCGCAACCTGACCGAAGGGTTCCGCCAACCAGTTTAAAGGTGCACATTTTTTAGGTCCGAGGGGGGTTTCAGAACTGTCGGATCAAGCCTATTCTATTTGATGATAAAAACACTGGTCAGCCGAGCCGCAACCTGACCAAAGGGTTCGGCCAACCAGTTTAAAGGTGCACATTTTTTAGTTGCGAGGGGGGTTTCAGAACTGTCGGATCAAACCTATTCTATTCGATAAAATCAGAAATGATAAAAACGCTGGTCAGCCGAACGGCAACCTGACCGAAGGGTTCGGCCAACCAGTTTAAAGGTGCTAATTAATTAGGTGCGTTCGGGGTTTCAGAACTGTCGGATCGAACCTATTCTATTCGATAGAGGGGGGAGATGCTAAAAATACTGGTCAGCCGAACCGCAACCTGACCGAAGGGTTCGGCCAACCAGTTCGAAAGTACCAATTTTGACGGGTCGATGGGGTATCAGAACTGTCGGATCAAACCTATTCTATTCGATAGAGGGTCACTCCCTGGTGCTAAAAACACTGGTCAGCCGAACGGCAACCTGACCCAAAGGTTCAGCCAACCAGCTTGAAAGTACCAATTTTGACGGGTCGATGGGGTATCAGAACTGTCGGCTCGAACCTATTCTATTCGATAAAGGACCGCTCTGTGATGCTAAAAACACAGGTCGGCCGAACCGCAACCTGACCGAAGGGTTCGGCCAACCATTTTGAATGTATTTATTACTCTCTTAAAATGCCAACGTGATATTCAACCCTTCTGTTGGCGTATAGATCCAGACAGACCATTGGTACTATATCTTGATGAAAAATATCGTTCAACAATATTTTCCACTCTTTCCATATATATTTCAAAGGAACCGACGGCCACAAATGCGATCAAACGTTCGGCGAAATGTAAACTATGTCTAAAAAAAACGAAAAAACGGTGCATCATCGTAAGACATAGTATGTAAACTGTTTCAAAATCCAAAATTAAACCTCTTCAAAAATTAAGATTGATTTCACAGAAAATTCAGCTACACCTTAGGCATAATAGCTCATAGGCGACGACAGAAGGGTTAATAATTGCATCGACAATATTTTGACGTTTGAATTATTTCGTGGAGTATAGTGTAATAAATTTGGAGTTAAACACATATGGGTTGTGTGATCACATATATATCATATAGCCATTCTGGACTAACGCATGGCATGGGTTACTATGCTTTTTCTTTTCTATATGTAATGTGATTTTTTCATTATTTTTCCCGAAATCAGCTTTCACACATAATACACATAATATAAAAATAGTTCATTGTTTGACGAGTATAACTGCCTTAGAATACGCATGCATGTACACAAGACAAGGTTACCATACTTCCGAAATTGTGTAATTTGAAATTTAATATCTTAAAAGAACTTGAAATCAAGAATTCCATGCAACAGTGATTTAGTTCATTACATATTTTATACCAGTTGGAATCAATCAACGTCAATCTCCACGCTGTAGAAAATGGTCAGGGAGAGGATAATAGAGAACGTGCTCATAGTACACTACAAAAATAATCGTAGAAATCCAGATTAATAGTGCCTGCAAAATTTCATTTAATATAAACAAATTTCAAATAAACGTAAAACATAAAAAAATTTAAAACAGTACACTGCGAAAATGATACGTGTTTGACGCAACTCAAGAGTTATAGAAAAATTAACTTTAATGAATTAAATAAATATACTTCGAGTTTAGCCTTTAAATTGATATATTTCCTAATATTTCCTCTGCAATATAACTACCAGAAATCGTTGTGAGTTTGTATAGTTTTTCCCGCTGGATTAAACGAAAGACTGATTCTGATTGCAATACAACAACAAAATACAACCACCCTCCGATTTTCAAGCTTCATAATATGAATTGATCGTTACAAATTTGTACTTCGAGCATTTGACCGACTTTAAATCGAAATTGACTCATGAGGGCGCAAAATCGACGAACGATGACTTGATCTGTCTGTTCCAATATTCTGATTACATACAGATAGACCGGAAAATAAAGAAACGTCTGCAACAGCATTATTTCAGGCAGAATGGTGAAGATATTCCCAGTATGACGCAGATTAAGGCACAACGTTTAACGTTCGATCGTTGCGAGTGCAAACAATAAACGACACTTGATAGGAATATCTTTTCAGTTCAGCGGAGAAACGTTGCACATCAATTTAATCAATAAACACAATTTCCTGTGTGATATTTCTTATACCAATTGAAACCGTTTTTTATTAAATTAATTTTTATTATAATTTAATTAAACAAATTTACATTTTGTTATCACGACTTTTATACGCACGGAAAATTTGAAATTTAACAAATGACAATTCTAACGAAAATTTGATTTCCGGAAAATCCTCACCATAGTATCGGAGCTGTTCCTATCAGTAAAACGTCATTTGACATTAAGGCGCCTCATAATGGTAAATATGCTATTAGCTATTGTAACAACACCTGATACTTCTATTGGAGTATCTTAACAATTATAATTGTGAATTCACACTTGAACGAACAATAACGTACTTCAAATAAATCAGTTGATTTAATAAAATCAACCAAAGTGGTTTTTGATTAGAACTGGATTTTTCCAATACATTCTAGAATTTTAGCAGGTTGCCACTTTTTAGCAAACCTATAGAAATGGCAAAGTGTTAAGTTGAAGAAAACCATTTTTTTGTTGGGTTTTTATTATATTGAAAGTTGTGAAATTTTACATTTCAAAATGAATTCTCCAAATCGCGTGATGCATTCAAGATATGGACAAAAATTGTCTGCAAATATTTTCTTCTGGTACGTTAGGTTATTTTCTTGATATGTAAATTAGTAATAAGCAAAATATGTATCAGGCACATATGTACTTCGAAAAGTCACGAGGTTTGTGTAGATTAGCGTCAACTTGGACTATATCTAGAATAGACGTGAAACTTTAAATCGCTTTTGCAAGAAACAAGTTATCAGTATGTTGTTTATTTATATTTAATATGAGCGAATCAATACATAATAGACTGATAAATAATCATCCCCCTTTAGCCATCAACACCGCCGTCACAGGTGCGGTAGTTAAGTCGCTATGTACATATGTATGTATGTATAATTGAAAGCAGCGATTTATTTGAATAGGAATTTAGATAGATATCTTTTATGGTTTCCTATATGTAGTTGAAAAAAAAATTGTGCGGAATGTAAAACAGTTGTAAGCTGAACGTTGTCGGGGTGTTTTGAATGGTCTAAAAAGAATTACAATTTAATAAACTTGGTCCAGCACGACTCTTGGATGCCTCGGGGTCGGGACCCACGGAAAACTTTTGCTCAATCGAGGAGCTAAGTCACTGTGTCGAAAACGATTGTGCCCATCAGGCGCGCACTCACCATTTCTATGATTTTGCGCTCGTGTTAAGCTTGGCGATGCACTTGCGAGTGACAACACTTCGTATAATGTCAAATCAAAATCCTCTCTTTATTTTCTAGATTCGTCCTTTTTTATACAATTTTTGTCTTATGTACTAAAAGTTTCTATATGCTAATGCATCTATTTTGAGAGCAAGAAGGATACGCTCATATCGCAATTTAATATATATCCCGACCCGACATCTTATTGATTTGATTACGTATGAATGTGCATGCGTCCATGCACATGATTTCGTCGAAGAGTCAAATTACTCCTTTGACACGTGTGGTCAAAACACTGGGATTTATTTTGGGAAAGATTCTTTTTTACTCTCAAGATTAAGATGTAATTTATGAACCTTTCGGGAAAGGATCGTGTTGCGTGTCCTGTTCAATTTTATTGTTTTATGTTTTATAATTTATGAGTTTATATAGCGACAGGACTCGCATTGCATAATCTTTTTCCCGTGGGAGGTCTAAATGTATGTACGCTGCACAGTACATATCTATTATTAGCACGCGCTTATTAGTTAGTTATAACATGCTCATGTAGAAGCTTATGCGAAAAATACCGTCTTCAAAGCGAAAGCGGTGAGGCGATTCGCATCCAGATTATACTCTTTTCGACTACACAATTTAAATCCCATCTATAAGTCCTACTTTCAAATAATTATTTATCCAAAAAAAAAAATGTTTTTCGGATCAAAACGTTATCTTTATAGATACTTCCAAAAAACATTTATCTAAATTTCTTAACCCCCATAGATAAATTCTTGGGGTATGCATCCATGTGAACTTTATGTCATTATTTTAAGAGCCGCAGAAGTTTCGAATTTGTCTTTCAGTATACGTTACCGGTATAGCTATATTCAGAAAAATTCCAAAAATCTCGTTTATTGACGATTTTGAAGTAATGTTGTAACCAGAGTACGCATGTATACGGAATTTGGCCAATTTCTTAGGATTCTAAGGACTACAAATTAACCATAAACAGCTTTTTAGTGAACTTTACCGTTATAGAGATTTGCATAAAACCTTTTGGAAAACACCATTTGATCCCCTGGATCTTTTGGCACTTCAGTTCCCTACCCTAAAGGAAATTTTAACAAAAATCTGTTTTTGCAGGCGTTCGATCATAGTGCAACTGGAGTCTTCTTTACATCCTCGAAAGGCTCATGAACAAAAAGTGAAAATCAAGCATTAATTCAATTTATAAGTTGGGAGCTCTATAAATTAAGCTAAACAGTCCTGGTTATCCACTTCTTCGGCAAGTTCCATATTTAAATATAAAGCGCGCCTCTCAGCAGCACGTCAGCTAATTATTCGCGACGAATTCTCCGCAGCGGGAAAACTGCAACCCACCGCGTACCCTTTGTTTTAAACCGATCTAAATAATATTTGGTGGAGGGTCTAATGGGACTTAGCCTTAACGTTTACCAAAATTTTTCCCGTCTGCTGTGATTCGGCGATAAGTTACAGGCATGTCTTTTTTTTTAAATGTTAATAGGGGATATAGGGGAATGCTTTATCCGGGCAGCCTGAGTCTTCGTGTGGGACAGCTATATATTGTTAGTAATAGTTATCCCAATTACCATGGCTCCAATTAAATTACTTCAGGAGCTAGAGCGCCAAATGTAACTATCAAAAAATCGAAATTACACCGAATGTTTTTAGGTCTAGTATATAATCTGCCAAGAGAAGGTACACGGTTAAAAATTCTGGTGTATTTTTTATACCAACTGATGGTATAAAGCTCATGCATACATTTTTTAGTATGGATTGTATACAAAAGCGATGTATAAATTTTGTTTATATGAATTTTTATTAAATTTATCCGAGGTTTGTATTAAAATATTGAATTCGAGATGTTCGTATAAAAAATATACGAATCTGTTACAAAATTAATCCAAAAATACTAATGAAAATTATGCAGCATTTATATGAATCTTTTTATCAGAACGTATTATTGATTTTATACTATAAATTACAACTTGCATACCAATCGAGAATTTGTTTAATAATATTGAACTGATAGAAAATTTTTATACCAAAGTGATGTAAAGTTTATCCTAAGATTGTACATTTCTAAAAAATTTCATTGCATTCGCATTTGGTAAGGTGGACTCCGTACGTCGCTGTGGCTCGCTTGGTTGAGTGATCATCGTAAAGTGCATGCTAGTAATCTAGAGGTGCGGAGATCGAATCTCGGCGTGGTCAAAAATTTCTGTATGTGCGGATAGGAAATATACGAGTATAGTGCCTGCAACAGTATGTCCCAGAAGGGGTTTTCTGCGGGCATACATTATCCTTCAGATGTAAATGAATGTCGTTTTTTTTTAATTTTGAATAAAAAAATGTATAGTTTTTATCATATATGTATCTGGATAAATACTATTTACACCTTATTCGGATTATTTTTATATTGTTAGCTTATAAAAATATTTTATACGCGATTAGCATGAACTGTATAGCTTCAACTGATAACTTCGATTAATAAAGAAGCTTGGTATAATTTTTATACAGAAAGTCTATGGAACTATATGTATACCAAAATTTATAAAGTTTACTTATACCATTTTTTTAACCGTGTATATGATATAATATATCATTAGAAATGAAATTTTGTGTAGTTTAAATCGTCCCCAGAAAATTTTACTGTAAATATTACAGTTAACAAGATGGCGAAAAATCATAATTTCACCCCTTTGCCAACCCCTCCCCCCAAATGTGACGCGCAAAAAAGCCTAACTTTTTACTGCGTAATGCGGTCAGGCCATTGAACAATTTGGCATCAAAAGTCAGCTCTTTTTTGGATGTTTGGATCTAGAGCTAAAGTCACTATACTATTAGGAGTTTTGCATATGCAAGTACATATGGTCAAATAAATAGAATATTTAGACAGCTTTAATGCTTACTCACAACTCTTTTCTCTGCGACTCACCGTTTTCGAGATATAGCCCAAAACAGCAAAAATTGCACAAAATTGCACCTTTAACCCCTCCCCGCGTTAGTGCACCCCTCATCACCGAGTAAAATTAGTACCTTTACCTCCTAACTACTCCTAACAAATTAACGAAGAAAAAAATCGTCACCTCCTTCGATGTTCTCTATATAATGTCTTCTTTGATTGTCTATTAATACATTAACATATTTATCCTACGTTTGACATTTGTGGGTTTAAAAGTTTCAGTAATTAAACCATACTAACAAAATGTTAAGTTATTAAGCATGCTTTTCTCTAATTTCGGTTACTCTCTGTGTAAATGATATGATTTCGTGCAAAAATTATTTAACAATTTAGATTGCATGTGAAATGTGGATAACAAATATCCGAAAAAGTACCGTGTCGTGACAACTAAAATGAATCGAAAGCACGAGAAATTAAGCTAAATCTATCGGCGGACGTAGATTAGTTGTTTGCGGACGACAAAAGACGTCGTCATACCGATTGGATGGTTTTATGTGATATATGACTTAGCTACAAAGGAAGTAACATACGATCTAATGAATCCGTCTGAATTGAAATGAATATACATATGTGCGTGCATACATACATACAGAGGAATCTTAAACCAAGGAGTATGTTCACTTAAGATAAGCGGCGAGTTTTCAAAAAGATTTAAGAACAGAAATGAAGTGGAATATAATGACCACATAATCGAATTTTAATTGGGTTAAAATGTCAATGAAACTTTGTGCTTAAAAGAAATGTGAATTAAGATATCTACAAACATGTGAAGAATTATTAGACCATATAAAGGTGGGGCAAAAGTAATCATCCGATGTTCTTTTGCTGTATTTTTCTTAATAAAAAAAAACTTTGGTTTTGCTTATGAAATACGTTTATTTAATCCTTTAGAATTTATTGTATCAGGTCGCAAAAATGATATCGGCCAAGTGGCCGCCGCCACAGTTGATTACCATACGGGCCGGTTTTATGGCATTTTCCATCACTCTTCCCAGAATATCGGGCGACAGGTTTTCGCATTCCTGGCGAATATTCTCCTTAAGGGCTTCAAGAGTCTGAGGCTTGTTGACGTAAACCCGCTAAAAAGAAGTCTGGAACAGTTAAGTCGGGTGATCTGGCCGGCCAGTGCAAATGACCAAAACGAGAGATTAACCGACCCCGAAATGTTTCCTTCAGAATATTGATTGTGTCTCGAGCAGTGTGCGCGATTGAACCGTCCTGTTGGAACCACATGTTCTCCAGTCCTAGTTCATCCAATTTAGGAAGAAAAAATTCATTAAGCATGGCTCTGTAGCGCACGGCCATCCACAGTCGTCGTTTGACCCGCGGCGTTTTCAAAGAAAAACAGCCCGATGACTCCTTTAGCGTGAACAGCATACCACGCAGTAACTTTGAGCGGGTGTAATGGCTCTTCGTAGGTGAAACGTGGATTTTGGGTTCCCCAGAAACGAGTATTCTGTTTGTTCACGGCAGGGGCGAACCCAGGAATTTATTTCGAAGGGAGATTTGTGTATGCAAGTGACTCATGAAATCATACGTTTATTTTCAGACCTTAATCTTAAGAAAATCGTTCTTATATATTCTAAATTTCACAAGAATTTAATTTAAAATATTTAAAGTTGGTTTTCATCAAATAAATTAAAGTTCTTTTTTTTTAATACTCCCTTAGGAAATAACTGGTTTTGGTAACCGATTGTTACGAAATTTTTTAGACGGAATCACCTTATTGCATTTCGTGAAAATAAATTAAGTTTTTTTTTTTTACATCCATTTAGGTT
This sequence comes from Microchrysa polita, assembly GCA_949715475.1. NCBI lineage: Eukaryota > Metazoa > Arthropoda > Insecta > Diptera > Stratiomyidae > Microchrysa > Microchrysa polita. Next base: position 56,763,178 of record OX454415.1, read on the forward strand.
TAGGTCCTACAAAATGAAGACATGTTTTACCAATTTTTCAACGGTCACTATGAGAAATTTGTCAAAGTTTGTGGTTTTCGAAACTCGCGAATTATAATATGTAAGATGACCCTAATGAAAAACTACTCACTGTATCTAATCTTCTTTTCTATTTTACTTTATTTCGCATTAATTTAAACTTTAAAAAATAATTCCCAACTATATATTGTCTAATCTAATAAAATTATTTAATGTTTTATTTTTTTTATTAGACTTAAACCTAATTTTCAATGTCAAATTTTGTTATTAGTAGTGTAGTAACCAAGTAATAAACCTAGTACATGAGATTGCAAAATGTGGTGTAGAATTTTTTTTGTTTCTTATGTTTTTTTTAGGGTGCTAAGCCCGAATCCGTAGCTTCCCACCAAAATTTCGATCCAAAACTGGGTCAAAATCACAAAAAAAATACTATTAGAGGTACGGAAATTTAGCAAATCAAGAACAGGAATTTTGCATAAGCTAATTATAAATATTAGAAATTTAGCTGAAATTCGCATAAAAACCTCATTTTGTACATTTTGGTATTGTTAAACTACAAATACAACTGGAAAGTCTAGAAATTCATAGCCCAGTACTAACCACTGGAAAAAAAGTATTCAGAAATATTTAGTAATGAAAAACACAAAAATATAACAACTAAATCATACTCCAAATTCAGCTGTGGGGAACAATCAATAACATCAATAATCGACAACGCTCCTCTTGGAGTAATGGTAAAAAAAGGAACTCCTGAAGCAGAGGCACGCCAAAAATTTTATGCTTTTCTCTTTCTTATGTTCAATTTTAGGCATCCTAGAAAAATGGCATTAAAGAAACCAAAGTTAATTCATCGACCATCCCAATAAAAAGCTTGTTCAGTGTTGGCAAAGCCATTTTGCTCGTGATTCCTCGAACTCCTTGCGCAGTTTGAAATGTTTTTTATTCTCATTAATGGGATTCTTCTGAAAAAAATAATTTGAGATTAAAAACAATCTTCTATAAATTGATTCTTTTTGGTGAAAAATTAACTTTTTCGTGGATTAAGTACACATTTGAACATTTCGCATCTAGTCGTAAAAACGAAATTTCCGTACTATTAATTACAATTACTATCAATTGTAGCGATACCACATAACGCATTTTAAAGGAGAAATGTACAATTTCGAAGTTATAAGCCAAAAAACGAAAAAACTCCGAAAATTTTCGAGTTTTTAGCAACGAAATTTTGGTGGGAAGCTCCGGTTTCACGCCCTTACCTAAAAAACATAAGAAACAAAAAAAAATCTCCACCACAATCACATTTTGCAATCTGAAATCACCTAGTGACTACACTACACTATATTTTGAGTCTAAAAAACATCACTTATTTGTTATGTTAATATAGTTATGTTGTGTTAATTTAGTTTAAACTAATACTTTTGAAAAATCGGTCTCGTAATTTCGGGGGGTGTTTCATCCCCCTAATCCCCCCCTTGAGTTCGCCCCTGCTTCACGAAGCCGCTCAGATGGAAATGAGCCTCATCGCTCATGATGATTTTTGATGAAAAATCGTCCTCTTCTTCGAAACAATTTGCCAGCGTTCCTTAGGAGTCAACCGATTCATGCCTTGACAGTTCGTATTCTACGTTTGTTTACTTCAGAAACTAGGAAAAATGAAAGAAAAAAAGAAGGGAAAAAAGTTACAGCGATTTCGAATAGAGTGATTACTTTTGCCCCACCTTGTATATACGATGAAATTGCAATAACTCTTTTGTTTGTTGACCATTTTTTTTTTAATTTTTGGGAAAAAATGACATGGCACAGACGATTAGGACGCTTAAATTATTATCAATACCTAAAGAAAATGCGAGACGGCCCGTGAGTGGAATTAATTTTTCTAATGACGATCGTGAAATGAAACGTGTGTCAAGGGCAACAAGCACGTCCATGCTTCGAGACCAGCCCAATGGCAAGGAATACTGTTCGCAATCGTTTAAGGAATTTTGTGAAGAAATGGAATTACGTAGTCATCAGTTGACCATCCCGTATATACCACAGAAAAATGGAGTAGCCGAGAAGATGAATAGGACGCCTTCAGAGAAAGTCAAGTGTTTGCTGATTGATGAAAATCTGTCGAAATGTTATTGGGCGGAGGCCACGAAAATGGCTGCATATTTAACGTAAGTGTATGCTCTGTAAATAACAAAGTCCCAGATGAGCTATTCTTTAATAAGACAATCAACCTCGCAAATCTCGGGATTTTTGGATCACCTGTCATGGTCCATGTCCTAGCAGCAAAACGGCGAAAATGGGATGTTAAGTCGCAAAAAATGTTGTTTGTCGGATATTATAGTGAAACCAATAAGGATATCGCTGTATCGAAGGCAACGCGAAAGGTGACAATCAGTCGGGATGTTATCTGCCACGAAAATGTGAGGAACAACAATTTCAAAATCGGGAACGATGAGGAAGAGGTGTGGGAGATTAAAACTAGCAGTTCGTTTGATGACGAAGAAAATTCGAACGAATTAATGACGATGAATGAAGAAGAAAACTCGATCACGCTGAGCCAAAAGTCAGCAGAGGATGCGGAAACAATAGTCGAATCCGACGAGAGTTATGCTCCTAATGAAACAATTGACTGTCCTGAGCGATTCCCGATTTCGTCAAGGAGCAAACAAATTTCATACCTTTCAATTAAAGCACTTTTTCTTTTTAGCGGATCCTGTCACAGTCACTGAGGCCAATTCTCGATTGGACTCCGGAAAATAGCGGAAAGCAATAAATGAGGAAATGGAATCGCACCGAGTAAACGGAACCAGGACTTTAGCTGAACTGCCGGAAGGAAGGAAAACAATAAAGGCAAAGTGGTACATCAAGACCAAGAAAGATGACACTGCTCAAATAACTCGACATAAAGCTAGACTAGTCGCGAAGGGCTATAGAGTCCACGATTGTGCATTGATTACACGGAAATATTCTCCCCGATTGTGTGATATTCATCGATTCAACTCTTTGTTGCGTTGGCCGTGCACTCTAAAAAAAATTTCATGTAAATTTACCCGGATTATAAATGGCACATGAAAACCATCTACAGGGTAAAATTACAACGAAGTGTATTTCAAAAGTTTACATAGCTAATGCTGTAATATATGTACTACTTCTGAATTATTGTAATTTTGCGTATTTATAGAAGTATTTATCTTTCAAATCTGACTCAGAATCGTGCAACTCTGTGTAATTATTACAAATAAGAAGTGTAAAATCGTACAAAAGGATATTTTTGGGATAAAAAAAACATAATTTCCACATACATATAACTCATAAATGAGTTTTGTATAACTAGCATTTACCTCTCTATAGGTGTTGGCGACATTTCATTCTTTACGTTATAAAATGCATTATAAATTACCTGCCTACAGTGGGATTCCATCCCGCGACCCTATGATTTGAAGACTAACGCCATACTTACTACACCACACATACTATACGGGATGACGTTTCTAACTTACACCATATATTACCTGGCACATCGTGCGGAGTTAATTTAGGATTTCCAGTGATTTTGATGTAAAATTCGAAAATCTGATAATCGGTGTCTTTTTCAACAGAATGTTGTGTAAAAATACGATGTTCATATTTACCTTGATATTTACGCAAAATTACATTTGTATATAGCAAGTTTTACACCAATTTTAGTGCAGCGGCTGAATGTGAATATTTCGTCGTAAATTTTATACAGAATTTGATGGAAAAGTATATAATTTTATATAAACACTCATATTTGTGTAAGTTTACTTTAAAACATGTAATAATGCTCAAAAATATTGCGATACACAAAGAATGTGTAACTTTTGCACTGTTGCTTAATTTTACAATGCTTTTACACACATTTTACACAGAATCTGCTTCTTCTTCGTTATGGCACGATAGCCCGACGTCGGGCCTTGGCCGCCCGGATTGAAAACCTCCAATTGTCGCGGTCACGCGACCTAGTCCTCCAGTTCCGAAAGCCTAGCATCTGGTGGGCGTCCTCACATACAGAATGCTCCCATCGGGCTCTCGGTCGTCCACGCAATCTGGCTCCGTCCACTCGTTGCGCGTTCATCACCTTTCTGGGCATGCGATCGTCGTTCATCCTTTGTGCATGTCCCGCCCATTGCAATCGCCGCAATTTCACGATCTTCGACACCTGTAGCTCATCATACAGCTGATACAACTCAAGGTTGTACCGGATGCGCCATTCACCTCGTTCACGAACGGCCCCGAAGATTCTTCGGAGAACCTTTCGCTCGAATGTGTCCAACAGGTGTTCAGAGTTTTGGGTTAGGGTCCATGCCTCGCAGCCATAGCATATGTGCTATGCTGTCGGTCGGATGATGGTTTTATACACGTGGAGCTTCGTGTTCCTGTGCACCAGCTTAGAATTCATAATTTGGAGGACCGCAAAGTAACACTTATTAGCTAGTTGTATCCGCCGCTTTATCTCATCTGTTTCGTTGGGCAATTGAGTATGAAAACTTAATAAGGTGATTTACGGATTGAAACAGGCAGGACGGCAGTGGAACCAAAAGCTGGATGGACTTTTAAAGAGGTTTAAAAAGGAGCAGGCTGGATCCGTGCGTTTACTTTGCAGATCATTTGTCCTTGATACTTAGCTGTTTATGTTGTTTTATAGGGAAAAAGCAACACTTTCTGAGATACAAGAATTCCTAAACAAGAATTTTCAAATAAAGGACTTGGGGCCAGCGAAGAACTGTAGAATTCGTCAAACTGAAGTCGGATCAGAACAGCTATCTCAACGAGATTCTTGGAAGGTTTAGTATGAGTGATTCTTAGCCCGTACAGACACCTGATAGCAGTAGCTTAAAGCTATCTGAGGTTTTTAATGATGTCGATTCCTTGATGGATAAGATCCCTTACCAAGAAGCTGTTGGATGCTTGATGTACCTGTCGCAGGCTACCAGACCGAATGTCGGTTTAACAACTAATATTCATTGGCAGGCAGTTAAACGAATCTTTAGATATCTGGAAGGAACAGCTGAATTGAAACTAAGTTTCAAGGAACACGAAGCCTATTGCGATGCAGATTGGGCATCTGAAGTAGATCGTCGCCGTTCCTGTGTGTGCGACATAATATGGATCTCGCAACTAATCACCGAACTAACTGGAGAAGAGATGAAAAATATTGACGTGTTTTGTGCCAACCAAAGCGCCATTAAACTAGCTGAAATGGAAGCATTTAGGCCCAGAACGAAACACATTGATATTAGGTATCACTACTTGCGTGAAAAACTTGAGGAACGAGTCATCATGTACCATCCGTAGGCGAATTGCCGAATTGCCGCTGACAAGGGCAGTTACTGCAGAAAAAAAGCAGCAGTGCACAAAACTCATGGGACTCCATATCCTTTAAACAACGAATAAAATCAAATTTTTGCTTACATGCATTTTTTTCCATGCTTTTATTTCATGCTTTTTATTCATAGTCAATCAGTTGTAGTTTGAAAGTACAATGGGATCCGAGTCGCGCTCCTGCTCTCTCTGTAGACAGACGGCTAGTGATTTTGTACAGCAACATCGATCTTAGATATCAACTTTACATATCTATCCCTTATTATCTAATATTAATTGATTGTAAAACAATACGAAAGTGAGTGTCCCACTTAAAAGGAAAAAAATAGATTCGCCCACGGGCGATGAAAGTGATCAAGAAGTGCGTGAGAAACTTAAATCGAATAAAATCTACTATGATTTAATTACACAGCACCGTAATACAATGGCATCCCATTCTAGCAACCGGTTCGCTCCACTTAGCGACATTTCAATTGACGATGACAACGATTCTCATAACGATCGTAATGGTGCCAAAACCCCTAAACCTCCCAAAACTACTCCCAAAATTTCGTTGTTTTCAATAAAACTTATGTCCATTGGTGTCAAAGTTTTCCTTGAATCTCAAATTGAAAAAACTAATTTTATTTATATTCTAAAATCCGAAAACTGTGAATTTTACACGCATCCATCTAAAGCAGAGTTGCCTACAAAAGTACTTCTAACTGGTCTGCCAAAAGTGGATATCGTTGAACTGTACGATGAACTAAAATCAAACAATATAATATGTGACGATATTAAAATAATACAGCGTCAAAAACACAAATTTGAGGAACACCCTTCCTACCTATTGTATTTTAAACGATCAAGAGCTATTAAAATGCAAGATCTTCGAGCGACCAAAGTACTTTTCCACACAATAGTGCGATTTGATTATTTAAAAAAAAATCGTAAAAGCGTCACCCAATGTAGTAAATGCCAGATGTACGGCCACGGACAAGCCAATTGCTTCAGAACTGCCAAGTGCAAAAATTGTGCAGGCAATCACGAAATCACACAATGCAACGTAACAACACTAAAATGTATTAATTGCTTGGGAAATCATGCAGCATCTGACGTTAATTGTCCAAAACTAAGTGAATATGTCGATATTAAGCGCAGGCTTTCCGAGAAGTATCATCGCAATACGAGTGGAAGAAACATAATATCATCAAAACCTGTCCCTACACTTGATTCTCGCAATTACCCCTCTCTCTCAAATTCACAACCGCCACCGCCAATGCCATCATCTTCACGAAGCAACAATAGCCAAAGATGAGAGATAAGTAAAGATCAACTACTAAGAACAAAATAAAATTTAGAGCAGGATGCACAAAATTTACAAACCCATGCAAACCACCAACTGAGAGTTGAAATGGCATGCAATGGGCTCAAAAATTTCATTAGTGCGACAAGGTCCACCATATTCCACTATCAGCTGTGGTATGTACGGCAAATGTCAAATCGATGGAATGATCATTAGTGTGAGTGACCATCCCATTCATGATGCACAGAAAGTTTGAATGTATGTGTGACATTTTCTTTAAACTTAGTATTGCCAGATAAAGAAAATTTAAATCGTAATGGAAATGTTACCTGATGAGAATTCGACTCGTTCATATTTTTGACGAAATTGGCGCGCAATGAATTTTGAATCTTAGATTAGGTACTAACATCGTCAGTTCACGTGAAATCCATGCAAATACTGAGAAGATTTGGATTATCGTGAAACCGAATTCACCACCAATTCACTACTTCACACGAAAGTCTCCACACCGGTTTTTGACATTTCGCAAGTCTCCACGGCAAATTTTTCACGGGAGACATAAATGCAAGTTTTTCGCTCGGCGAACACAGTACATACCTTTAGCATATATTTCTGTCTTTGACATAAAATAATGATTTATCATAGTAATAATTAGGTTAAGTCTTCATTTTAAAAAGTATTAATCGTGTAAGTACGAGTAATTAGTATTTTCGATTGAATATACTAGTATTGTAAAATTATGGAATCGTGTATAGTTTGCATTGTGGGCAGTCGTTGAGGCTATTTGGTGTTCCACGGGAAATGAGTGCGTAAAGGTATGTACTGAGTTCACCGTGAAAACGGTGACGTGGAGACTTGCTTTTTATTCACTCAATGTAAGATAAATGTTCACTCGCGTTCTGATTGAATATCGATGACATCTTTTCATTGTGAAATAAAGTGCAACTGCATTATTTTCGCTGGCGAAATGTCAAAATCCGGTGTGGAGACTTCCATGTGAAGTGAGTTTGGTGGTACGAATTCGATTTCACGATCATCAAAATTTTGACAGTACATATTTGCATGGATTTCACGTGAACTGACGATGTTAGTACCTACTTTAAGTTTTCAAACTACTTTTCAGGTCAAGGAAATTTCCATTTCCTGCACTAATTTATTACTATATGTCTCTTGGTGAGATGTGAACTAAGCGCTTTTACGTGTCGCAATAGAATTTGTAACAATTTTTTATAAGTAATTGAACTCTTTGGTTAATTCCGAAGTTTTCTTCGATCAATCAAACAAATCAATGCCATATACAGGGTGTCCGGGAACTATCGTATATATGCACCGGAAAATGTTTGCTCTCGTGATTTCCATCAAAAAAGTTGTACTGAACATACCCCCAATTCTGAACCCTATATACGCCACAGGCGTTTGAAGATTTGCGAAAAAAATATTTTATTGCGCAACTTAAGCCCCAATACCTCCGAAACTATACTAGGTAGAGTAGCGAAATAAGATGGCTTTCATAGCCAACAAATTAAACTAACAAATAAAACTAACCGCCCTAGAATCGGCTAATAGCTTTGCTTTCTACAGAGCTTTAAAGTAAAATTATTATTTTTTGACCCAACAACATTTTTTTCTATCTCAGCAAAAGCTGTAAAGATCTTTTGTTGCCACCCATTTAAATTGCATTTTGTCGCTGCTTTCATTCTATTTCTAGCATGACTTTCGAAAACGGAAGAAATTATTTATTTTGTACGCCAGCGCCAGCCCGTACAGCATTGCTCTGACTTTGTAAGGCCGCACACACACGCTCAATCCAAAACCATTTTCTGACTCGGGTTCTCCATGTTTCTGCGACTTAAAATTGTGGAAAAGAGACTTTTCGCTGATAGTCAATAGCTCATATGCACTAAAACGAAACAACCATATACAATTCAAAAGCGTAATTTAACGAATCTTCGGTAAATGGTTCTCATTGGCAATCATCATACGTTATTTGACAGTTCTCTAATTACATGAAAAACATGGACAAGTAAAATGCCGCCGGGTCATGTTTTTCATAACAATACCGTGTGTTTCATTGTCGTCGCGTGTGAAAGCCGAATTGCTCGGCTAGTGTTGAATATTAGTGAAAGAATTGTGCCGAAAAGTCTGTTGTTATGTCCCTCGGTCAGTGAAGAATGTGAGTGTTTAGTGGAAGTGCTCAGTTTTAAGGCAGTGATACCCGTATATCAATTGAGAAGTTCCGGGCATGTAATTTTATTGGCTTTGTGAAAGAATTCAGCCTTAAAATGGACATGCCTCCAATACTTCTTGTTAATTTCATTGGAGACACTGCAATGGTTTATTTTGGTTTGTCGTCAAGCGATCGGTTTTGTACCAAGCCAAGGAGCGATTACACGTAACGATAAGCTGGCCAGTCTCTGCCGTTCAACGTTTGCAAATATTACCATTTTAATTAGTTATCGAGCTTATTGTGCGGCTGCTGAAACGTCACCATAATTTTGCCAACTTAAGAGATTCTTACAGTTTAAAAAGTCGTCAGAGATAAACAGCGACTTTTTGCCTAGGCTTGGTACAAATCCGATCGCCCGACGACAAACCAAAATAAACGATAGCAGTGTCCCCAATGAAATTAATAGGAAGTATTGCAGGCATGTCTATTTTGAGGCTGAATTCTTTTACAAAGCCAATAAAATTATATGCCCGGAACTTCAAATCAATTGAAATACGGGTGGTCCCTGCCTTAAAACTGCGCACTTCCACTAAACACTCACATTCTTCACTGACCAAGGGACATATCACCAGACTTTTCAACACAATTCTTTCACTAAAATGCCACACTACCCGGGCAATTCCGATTTCACACGCGACGACCATATTCACTGTATTTTTATGAAAAACAGCACCCGACGGCATTTTACTTGTCCATATTTATCATGTTATCAGAGAACTGTCAAATGTCAGATGATGGTGGCCAATGAGAATCATTTATCGAAGATTCGTTAAGCTACGCTTTCTGAATGGTATATGGTTGTCTCGTTTTAGTGCATATGTGCTATTGTATATCGGCGAAAAGTCTCTTTTCCGCAATTTTGCTGTACATGGACGAGACAGATTCAACACATAGAAACAAAGCCTCCGAACAACTTCATTTCTTAATTTGTATGAAGTTGTTGATCTTTATGTTTCTAATATTTGCAATAGCTACGCACATATTGTAAACAATGAATCGGAATTGTTCACATCAGCTGAGTTATTGAATTTTACAAAGGAGTTATTATCGAAGCTAAAAGAGTCTCGTTCCAAGGAGGATCAGTTATATGCCATATCCAGCTTAACATTCAAGTATCTATATGGCTAACTTAAGCACGCTAAAATTATGTACCTGGAACGCAGGCAGCCTAAGCAATAAGTATATTGAATTGAACGATTTCATTGTAAGTAACGATTTAGATATAATTTTAATTACAGAAACTTGGTTTAAAACTTCACATAGATATTACTGTCCTAATTATACTACCTATAGATATGACCGACTGAGTAACAGGGGAGGAGGAGTTGCCATCATTATAAAAAATAGTATTGAGCACGAATTAGGATTACAAATACAAACAAAATGCATTGAAAATACTTCAATTAACTTACATACTGCTGACAATCAGAAACTAACTATCATTGTCGCCTACTTTAACGGTGGAAACTCAAACCATGAAAAAAATCTAAATTTTAGAAATGATTAAGCTGACTTCATAGCCTAATCCGTATATTATCGCAGGTGATTTAAATTCCAGACACTCAATGTGGGGTTGCACAAGACATAACATCTGGGGAAACACTCTTTTCTCAATGTATACTACTAGACATTTCTCAATCTTATATCCGCCTACACCTACGTTCTTCCCATCAAATAACAAGTTAAATCCCTCAACTATAGACATTATAATCACAAATTCACCGTTCATGTTGTCCCAACCTGAAGCTACTCATTCACTCAGAGGATATCATCTGCCGGTCTTATTCTCTGTTGAAAATACTCAAATCAGAAAACAAGAGCGATGTGTTTTTAATTTCAGCCAGGCAAATTGGGAACTTTTCCAACAAGAAATTAACAGTAAGATAAATCTTAGAGAAGTGAGTTTATCCCAACTATCTTCTGAGCAGGAAATTGATAGCCACATACACAAACTCAATGAGATCATAAATGAAGCCCTTCGAGTTGCTGTTCCCAAAACTAGTCCCAGAACACCATATGAACCCTTACCCGCACATCTAAAACAATTAATTAAAATGAAAAAAAATGCTAGAAGAGTATGGCAAAGGAACAGAAATGATAGATCCAATGCTGAGTACAAGGCGATTTGCACGAAGATTGACTTGAAAATCAAAGAATTCAGAAATATTAGCTGGAATTACAAACTACAGTCGATGAATAAGTCATCGAAACCATTTTGGAATGTGGCTAAAACTCTACGGAAACGCTTTAATATCATGCCCCCATTGATAGAAAATAACCGATATGTAGTCCATCCAAAGGAGAAAGCTGAAATGTTAGGGAAACAATTTAGATCTCACCACAATCGGCCAAATAGTAACTCAAATCAGACCGAATGCAATGTAGCTGCAAGTATCGCTGCTATTAACAACGCACAGATTAATCCTCGAGTATTTTTTCGTCCAAAGGACATTAGGGTTGTAATAAAAAATCTGAAAACCAAAAAATCATGTGAAGATCAGCTGTAACCCATAGTTATAAAACATCTCCCCAGAAAGTGCATTGTTTTCCTAACCCACATATTCAACGCTTGTATGAATACAACATATTTTCCAAATACGTGGAAAATTGCTAAAATTATCCCTATTCTAAAACCGGAAAAGAGCGCAACATCAGCCGAAAGTTACAGACCAATTAGTTTACTTAATGTTTCATCAAAAGTTTTCGAGAAACTTATCCACGGTAAATTAACTAAGTTCATTAATGACAACGATATCATTCCAAATTTTCAATGTGGCTTCCGCGCTGGACATAGTACAATGCACCAACTCAAAAGAATAACTGGAGATATTAAACAAGGTTTCACAAATACTCTATCAACCGGTGCCATCTTTCTTGATATAGAGAAAGCGTTTGATAGAGTCTGGCACGACGGATTACTCCACAAATTATTTATTCAAAACTTCCCACTAGAATTAATAAAAATAGTTCAAAGCTTTCTAACAAACCGCAAATTTTTTATTACTGTAAACTCTGAAAAAAACCAGTTTATTCTCTATACCTGCAGGCGTGCCCCAAGGATCCGTTCTGAGTCCAATTCTATATAATGTTTACACAAGCGATATTCCTGTATTACCACAATGTAATATAGCACAATTTGCCGATGACACTGCGGTCTATACAACTCATGACGATCCACAGTATATTATAGATTCTCTAGAACATGGATTTGTTCTACTTAACAACTACTACTCATGCTGGAAAATCCATTTCAACATTAACAAAACCCAAGCCTTGTTCTTCACGAGGCGTAGAGCGCCGCAATATCTCCCAGGGAGAAATATAAGGTTGAGAAATGAAAACATTAATTGGAAAGACACTGCCAAATATGTGGGTTTTATTCTAGACCCCAAACTAACCCTTGGATCGCAAAAAGACGAATAGTAAATTAATTAAGTCACTATATCCGCTAATAAATCGGAAATCATTGCTTAACCTTGAAAATAAATTACTAATATACAAGGCTATATTCCAACCAATGCTATTATATGGTCCTCCACTGTTAAAAACGGCTGCTAAAACTAACTTGCGTACATTGCAAATCGCACAAAATAAAGTACTCAAAATAATATTTAATCTTCCTCCTTGGCACTCAACTCAAAACTTACATGAAATTTCAAATATGCAATATATTCATGAAAAATGTGTTAATTATACAGAAAAATTTGCACAAACATGTCTTACATTAAGAAATCCTTTATTTAATGCCCTATACGATTAACATAAAATGAAATGAATTAAAATTTGAATTTAAATATTTCTGATTTATTTACCATAGCGTAGTTCTAAGTTACATTAAGGTATTATCATAAGTTTTATTTAAAAATTACAGAGGTTTTGTATATTTTCCTCTACTTTGATATTCATATTTCAAAACAATTACTAAGAAAACGATCTCACGAGTTGTATAGGCTAAGTCGTAAAGCCTGATCTCCGACAAAGTTTTATGTATCTCAGCGCACTGTATTTATTATAAAATTATGAGAAATAAAAAACCTGAACTTGAACTTGAACAATGGGATCCACTAAGTCAAAGCACGAAGAGACGAAAGTTGTCGATGCAACAGGGCAAGTCAACAATAACGTGGCCGTGCAAGACACCGTTGTCATCTACAGCTCAGAAATAGTAATATTGTTAACGGTAATCTGTGGAATTTCTTTGCTATATTTGGAAAATACAAAAAGCGACTAAGAAGAAATATTTGACCCACAATTCTTAATGCTCCTAAAGTTAAATTTTTTATATTTCCCTTGCAGAGTTCTAGTTTGACTCAAAATATGTATTTAAAAGCTCATTGGTCACAACGTATTGTATCTTTCGTATAATGAAAATTATCATCTTGTTCAGTTATAATATTCATTAAGTGAGGGTGTTGTAACATTGTAACATACATGCATTATTTGCTTACTCCAATCACATTTTTGCTTACTCTAATATTTGTATTATATAAACAGACATCAAATGAGACCGAGTTCTAATCGTGCAAATAGCACGATGAGTGTATACTCTATACTCATGGACAGACCTAGAAGACATGCAAAACCCAAAATGTTCATCTTCATATTTTTTGTAGGGCAGCGATAGATAGGATAGATAGGTCGGACCTGGCACATCCTTAACATCTTATCAAGGCATCCAACAGCTACCATTTGATACTAATTTGAAGTTCTTCGCGACATTCTATCAAAAGATATTGCTGAATATAACTTTGTAGGGGAGGTAGGGGTAGGCGTAGTCGGACCTACTCCACTTTCCATCAACTTAAAGTATATGTCCGAATTAGGCATTGATCAAAGTTTAAAGTCGATAGCGATATTGTATCGAAAGTTATGACCGAATTAAAATATCAAGGAGGGGTAATTTATATGGGAGGTAGGGGAACCCTTAGTCCGATTTGGCCCATTTTCAATACCGTCCAAGATTTTATCAAAACAAACATCTGACCAAAATTTCAAACCGCTAGCTTCATTATTTCGGGAGTTATCGTGCGAACAGACAGACACACGGACAGACAGACAGACATAGCTTATTCGAATCAGGGACCGACCCTGATCATTTATATATGTATATACTTTGCCATACCTCCGGAAGCTCCTTTGAGGTTTTACATAATATTGGCGTAACAAAAACAGTAAACCCTATACCATCTTATGGGTATAGGGTATAAATATATCACTCGTAAATCGGTCTTTAACTTGTCCACATACTTTCATTTAACAAAAATTCAGATCGACGGTTATTGCATATCGGCGAAGAAATCAGAAAAAAAAGTTTGAACCTACACATTCTCCAGGATGAGCTACATTATGGGGATATTACGAAACACCATGCTGCTTAGTGCAGTCAGTAGTTTATAAGCGAAAATCAAATAATTTTCTCTCCGTTTATGAATTATAATAAAATCAGACTAAGCTTCGATTTTCGTAAGAAAAACTCATATTTCATTGCTGGAAACCAATTATAGTTGTTATATCATTAGTATATTTAGTTAATTTTTTTCCATTGGCTAAATAAAAGATTTGCAAATAATTCAAATAAAACCACTCGACAACAATTTGGCACTTTATACATACTTTTCTGTCGAAACTTAAAACAATAAAGACAATCACGTTGATAACAACCACTTTTGCATTCCAACAAGCACAAAGGGGCTTTATTTTTCATAAATATACAAGATGACTAACAATGTTTTGAATACTTATTTGCATCTTAATTAAATTCTTAATCCCACAATTCCAGCCTGGCATTCCTGTGAACATACAAGTACATAAGTGTAAAGTCAAAGTCCCGGAAATATACACTTTTCAAGAATATTTCAAGAAGAATTTTGAGAATGTGCAAATATGTGCATACATATTTTAAATGTGATTCTGCGAATCATAGTGTTTTATAAAAGTTATGTCAACACTGATGTAACGATTTATACTCGCAGAAATATTTCAATCTTTTAGGCGAATAAGCATCTCTTTGAGAGCTGAGCCGACATCTGTCGTTCGTCCTAAATGAGATTATTTCAATATGATCATCAATTGCTAATGAGTAATTTACTGGAATTAATACCAATTGAGAATTAGTCAATACCGGAGACGGTTAAAAATAAAGAAGTATAGTAGAACCTCGCTAATCCGCCCCTATCGGGGCTAGAGGGTAGATCGGAACGGTCGAAAAGTCAGGTTGTCCGCAGACCATAGGAAAGGCGTTTCTAATCTATAAAAAAAACTCATTATACTCTTCTCGGGGTGTCGATCTATAATAACCAATATTGCTTTCTCGAAGATATAATTCATCCAAATGACAAATTTTGAAAGAAGTCTTGGCTTCGAATGCTATGCTTGATTTTGATTTATTCGAATCAAACTCATGGGCCAAGCTCAGCCCTTGTTTCCTTGAAGATTTGGGGAAATCTTTTTTAAGTATGTAGTAGGAAAAGCGTTTTTTTATGTTTAGTGGAGTTTTAAGATTTGGTTGCGATTGGGTCGGATTACTCGGAGAGCATCGCATTACCGATGTTCTACTGCAAGTATGAAAACACAAGGTCATCAACATTGACCAACATTTTTGCAAGTGTGTGTCGAAAAAGCAGGGTTGTCTAAAGCGTTAGTGATGCGATCGATCATCATCTCCCAGCTGCAAATAAGCTCTAACTATGTCAAGATTTCTACCTACCTACCTATTGTCATCGAACGATTTGCCTAAGACCTTCACGCATTCTTCATGTTGACAAATGCCACCGTTCCGTTCTTTTTCTGTTGTGTAAGGTTCAAATTTGATTAATTTAGTAGATCGTTCAAGTATATGAACCTGAACTCGAAAAGCAGATAAATCCAGAAGACATCAAATATTATCTAGAATAAAATAAAAGTTAATAACTGCTAACAACTAACATCAATATGTAATTTTCGAGGAAAGCCCTTGACGCGTGTTATAGATTCATATTTTACAGAACACATCTAAAGTTTAGAGTGTACACAACTCTCGGAAGTAGGTATGTGCTCAAACAGACACAAAAAATTATCAAAAATTAGCTTGTCTTTGTCAATTATTCAATTTAAATAAATTCGGAGGATTTTCATTTACATTTGTATAATATTATGTTAATGTTTTGTTTTTATTTCAAAATAAACTTATTGACAAAAATATTTAGTGTGACAATGGCTCAATATTCGGTAAATGACTTTGTATTGTCGACTATCACGTGTCCGACTTTTGCGAAAGTAAAAAACGGAGAAGTTTGCAATGTACAAAAAGTATGACGTCTTTTACAGAAACAAACAAAAAAACATAATATAAAAGGCGAAAACAACAATTTATTCAATAATAAATAGTGTAAATGTAAGACAAAAATCAAATTAACATAAATATTATTGGGATGACATATAAATTGGCATTGGATGAATAGGAAGAAATTGGTCGAATCACTATAGAAAATGATCAAAAAATACGTATGCGCACATAGAGATGCCGACATGTGGTTGATATTTGTTTAATAAATAAATTAATAGTATTAAAATTGCATTTGACGATTTTGTCGCATGTGAAAATATTCTTAGAAAATATTATTAACAAGAAAATTTTAAAAGGCAACTTAAACGATTTAGATTTGACGTCAATGTTTTTGTTTTTAACTCACTTATAAGAATTCACGTTGGAATGCCTGCGATAAAGAAATTGAAACTAAAATGTTCTTTTTAGAGGTTTTCTATCCATTTTCTTTCCTGGTTCGTCAACCGGAAGACTACCTAAATCCTGTCGGAAAGTTAGTTCGGCTTTTCGGCTTACTGTGCAATTAATTTGACTCTGCCTTTAAAAAAAATGATTGCAATATGTACATGTAGTGCCGAAAAGAAAAAAATTCTCTTTACGGGTCGTATATTTAAGTTAAAAATTGAATAAGCTATGAAGTTAAGGAATATTTTCTGGATTAGGGAGTAACGTATAACATCGTAGTATAACGTCGCACAAAGGTTGGGTGGATGACGTGGCGAGAAAACTCTGGAGTTTTCTGCGATAAGAAAATGCCACTGAAACTAAAGAGCAAGTAGTACAAAACGGTTGTACGTCCCGCACTCATGCATGGATCAGAATGCTGGACCATGTATGAAGGTTACGCGAAAGAAATGACAGCGACTGAAATGAAAATGTTACGCATGTCAGTTGGTGTAACCAACCACATCAAGAGTAGCTACATCCGAGGCAGCTTGTCCCTACACCAACCAATCACCGAAAAGCTCGAACACCGACAAATGGATTGGTATTGCCATGTTCAACGGCGTCCGCCTGAGAACTAGGGATGCCAAAAACCGACCCATTACCCGGTTTTCGGTTTTTTTGCGGTTTTTTGCAAAGCCGGTTAGACCGTCCGGTTTTCCGGTTAACCGAGTCTTTTTATTAATTTGCTTAGAATTTTAGTAAAAACATGCATACACACTTGTATTGCTGGTGTTCATGTCGTAAGCAAAATCAAATCAAAGATACAAGGAGACGTAATCTGACGAAGCGAGTAATAGGAAAAAGGAGAGTGTTCGAAAATATCTTTAAGGGCTGAAATTCGAAAACGAAATTTTTCATAGGGGACAAGTAATAGAATTGCAGACTAAAAAATAAAGAATATACAAAATTTTATGAATTTTGAAAGATTTTTTTTTTCGGTTTTAACCGGATGGACAAACAACCGTCCGGGTTAAAACTGGGACAAGGAAAAACTCGAAAAAAAAACCGGTTACCCGTTCTGAAAGTACCGGTTTTCGGACTAACCCCGCAAATAAAGTGATATCAATGAAAGTTCCACTTGATGGACCCATTGGTTAGAGGCAGACCGAAGAACACCTGGATATGTCAAATAAAAAAGCAACAACAACGCATTGGTCTCGCATTGGATGACACGATCCAAGACAGAGCTGCCTGTAGAAATATGCTGGGATATTACCGTCAAAACGGGCGATGTGCCTACACCGCAGGTCGAGCAACGCGAGACCATGGAGCGGTATAAAGAACGAGGCAAGGAAGAAGAAGAAAAGGGAATAAAGTATACATATATGATATGTACAATTTCTCTGAATAATGAAATTGGGTGATTTGGTTACTAAATTCAGAATAGAAATGGGATTGAATAGAGGAAGATGGACATTTTGCAAAATCAAGTGAAAATTCAGTTCTTCAACAAGGAAGGACTATCACAAAGTATAGTTTTGGTATGTGGAAACGAATCAATTTTAAATTAGTAGAAGGATTAAAAGGTGCTCAAATCATGTATGCTTGGAATAGAAAACAGGTTTCAATAAATGGACACCAGAGGACGTTGTAAAGGTTTTTGGTTCAAAACAAAGAAATTTTCCTGAAATTATAGCTTTCTTATTATTTAACTATCGGAATTACTTCAGAAATTTTGTAGACATTTCAAACTATCTACTCATTTCAATCACGATTTCTTTGTGAAAGGCAAGATAAGCACTAATTTATTAGTGGCGAAATTTGTCAGTGAGCTGGATTTTGCAAGAAAATTCAAACCTAAACTCTTACAATCAACTCAGGCCTTGGGGGACGAACTAGTACTACATATAGATGTGTCCCAAACAGCTTTTAGTTTATAATTACAACTTCTTCTCTTTCTTCTCTGTACCGTAACCCCTTGTGGGGTTATTAAAATAAATATTACTTCAATCTGATTAAAAAAAAGGTACTCTATCCATACAAAATGACCCGAAAATTGCCTACGAGCAAAACTTTAATTTTCGTTGGCTTGTTTGCTTATTTCTTAATAAACTAGTGGCATTGAATTTGAATAATTTGTATGGGAGGTACCCTTTGTTTTAATCCGATCGAAGTAATATTTGGTGGAAGGTCTAATGGGACTTAGCCTTAACGTTTGCCAAATTTTTTCGAGCCTACTGTGATTTGGAGTCTTTTTGAAAATGTTAATAGGGGAAATATGGGTATGTTTTGTCGGAACAGCCTAATTTTCCGTGTGGGACATTGTGAGGAATAGTTATCCCAATTACCATGGCTCCAATTAAATTTCTTTAGGAGTTAGAGCGCCAAATGTAACTATCAAAAAATCTAAATTACACCGGATGTTTTTAGGTCTAGTATATAATCTGCCAAGAGGTATATGGTATTATATATCATTAGAAAGGGAATTTTGTGTAGTTTAAAATGTTCTCAGAACATTTTGCTGTAAATGTTACAGTTAACAAGATATTTGCGAAAAATCATAATTTCACACCTCTGCCACCCCTCCCCCCAAATGTCACGCGCAAAAAAGTGTAACTTTTTACTGCGTAATGCGGTCAGGTCATAGAACAATTTGGCATCAAAAGTTAGCTCTTTTTTTGGATGTTTGGGTTTCATCATTTTTTTCAGGTAAAATCACGATACTAAACTTCGTAGCAACCAATCAAAATCAAAATGAACCGATTGCATTCTAGACTTTCATCGAACAACATTTTCTTATGGTTTAAACTTTAAAGCCCCCTCCCTAATTTTTCACAGTTATACCTAAATTTCGACCATGCGAGTTTTTGCTGCTAAGAAGTCAATAACTAGGTGAATTGAAGCAATGAATCAATTGAATAAAAATATAGACCCATTGTTAACGTTTTCACGTTTATATCGGAGAAAATTTAGGTGACCAATTTTTGTATGCAAATAGTTAGAAAACATGAATATGGTCGCATTGGTGGAATGTGGAGTTAGGGGTATTGCGTGATTGCACAAGTAAAATATTCGTACGTTCAGCAACCCATCCCACTACAAACAACAACAAACATTAATACCCGATGGTGTGTTTTGACTACCGATTACAGCTAATTTTTCGGTTTACTGTACCTATCATTTCAATTTACTTACTACTATTTATTACAGATAAAAAGCGTTTCGTTAATAAATACGCTGATGTTTGGGCCAATGTTCTAGTCAAAGTGATCTTTTGTACCAATCTTTTACGGCGGGTTTGGGAAACTTCGGACAGTGTGGGCCGGCTTTACATGAACATTGTTTGGTGTGGGGCTATGGAAATGGCTGCTGCCTGCTGGAACATGATGAACGATCTGAATATCTCGTGTGGATATTTACTTTGTATCTAAAATAGATACACTTAATCCTTTTACTTTGGCCCCCCGAGATTTATAACATGCGGCCGGCTTTATTATGATAATTTTCACTTTCTCTCGTTCCGTTTATGGATGTCTGTCCGTCTGCATTCATCAATAGTAAAAGAGCACACCGCGATTTTGTATGAACCAAGGAACTATTCATTGTAAGCGAAGGCCCCCGTTCACTCACTTTGAGTATAAATTACTTTCAGTTATTTTTAATAGCTTCAAGTGTAAAATGCAATTGATATAAACCTACTTGCACTAAGCCGATGTGTTAGTAAAAGTGTTATTACTATGACGGCCATAAGTGCCATAACAGCGTTCAAGGAGGCGTACGACGATGACCATAAGAATACATCTGACACGTGCATATTGTTACCCACACAGAGGATGTGTGCAGTTTAAAATTTCAATTTGCACTTTATCTTTGCTTCACGATTGCGCAAGAGTCCTCTTCTCTTATACGAGTATTATGATGCATGCAAAAAGGGTTTGGCACGGTGAACATTAGTTTTTATTATGCGATAAATGTAAGCTTTAAGCAATTGTTAAGTAATCTTACTACATTATTTGATTTATTGGCTGATGTAATACACTTGATATTTAATGTGCTACTTGGACTACGTAGATCACGATAAGTCTTCAAATTCATCCACTAGCGTTTGCGGCATTCTACCGGGAGTGTAATATTATGAATGATTTATTATTAAATAAAAAGGTTTACCCTGACTAAATGATAAGCCACTGACTGGCAAATCTTTTACCCATGAGCATCCTGTAAAAGATAAAGGCGGGTCTATGCTACACTGAAAAAAATGGTTTAGACTTTTATCTAAAGTGAAGTACTGAACTTTAATTTAGATAGTTTTACCAAAGAAATAGTTGATTTCTCTAATCTTCGCAGCTGAAAATACTATTAAATTCGTTCATTCAACCACGAAGGAAAAATTTAGTCAATTTTTCCATAAAAGTTGTTGATTGTACTATTCAAATATAAAATTTAACTACAAACAATCGTTCATATTTCCGTGAAGTAGTGAAATTTTTCTTCAACACAATTTAGCTATCCAACAGTTAACAATTTATAGATAATGAATAGCTGTCTTTACAAATGAATTAATTGAATTTGCAAATATGGTAGATGTTTCAACTAATAACGAATAGAAAAATTGTCCATATTGTCGTAGCTGTTTCAATTACACAGAATCATTAGCTGAAAATCAACTAAAGTTCGCTTTGATTTGTTTATTTTATTCCTTTATTTTGTGCTATAGTAGTTTAACAGCAGCCCTATGATTTAGTGTTCTGATGGTATCTGCTTTAACATTTCATTCTTTCGGGCAGCTCCTTGACCTCATGCGCGGATTCGGAAGAAATACATTTGTGTGATGTTTGGTTCACTTAGGTCCATTAATATAAAAGTTTTCCTTAGAAGAATCCTTTTTGGGGGGTTTGGTTTGTATGGCACCCTTAAGACCCCATGGGCCGCATCCGTTCGTTTTTACATACAAAAATTCTCAGAAAAACCTCTTCTTGGAGTTGGGGTTACAAGCCCCTATGACCACATCATCCAATGTCTGTGATTCAAACATATGCCTGCAATAAAAAGCACCAGCGCCAGCTCTAGCGTTAACGCCGCACCGGTCAAAAGGACAAATCGAAGCCCCTCAATTCCGAAATCCCCAGTTGAATTCAATATGTTAAGCCCAAAACAGAACATGTCGGGCACTCACTTATTTTGTAAAAATGGATTGAATGAAAATGTATGTATATCGGTTACCTACCCAATTCACAGGTGCTATGAGCCACCATCATTTAGCCTCATTGACGTTTTTCAAAAAATTCACCCGTTCTTTGTTATCATTAAAATCTCCAAGCTCCTGCCAGGAAATTCTGGCACAGTTCCCTCAACAATCTCAACCTATTATGGATGTCTGGTACACTCGGGCATGGAAGCCGACGAACTAGTAGATCATCTAGCAATTCGTTTCTAGGCCGTTTATCCTCCGGGAGAGGACGATGTCTCCCTTAGGTCTTAACTCAGGCTAGCTAAATCGAAAAAATGCTGCTGGAAGAGTTCTTCCAAGCAAGGGCAGGGGCAAGAATAATGACACAATTACGATCGCAGTATGCTTATGGCTACATTCATTCGGCAAACTAACTTAGTTGTACCTAATAGAAGAATATGGATCCACCATATTCAAACAACAGTCGAAATAGTGGTATTTCTGGGTAAATCTGCTCAAAAGGAGGAAAGGACGATACCATGGATCGGAAGCATTTTTGGGGATTTGCATAGGTTCACTGTAAAAACAAGGTTGAATTTTACATTGAAAACTCGTTGAATTTTACACCTTTTTTTCTCGCAAAATTACAGTAAACGTTTATTTTTCAACAAATTTTTTACTAAACCCACAAAATAGTGTAATATTACACATATTTTTTAATATTACTTTATTTTGGTGTAATTTTACACCACATTTGGTGTGAAGATGTGTGATTACTTTATTTCTGTGTAACTTTACATTTTCAGTGTATATTTTCACGTAATATTACGATTTTGGTGTAAAAAATTACACCTACATTTGTGTAAAACTGAGTTTGTTACAATACTTTTGTGAATTATTGCATTTTCCTGTATGTCACAAGTGGCTTGTTTTGTGTGCAGTTAGTCTGTTCCGTCCAAAGTGCGTTCGTGTGAGCATCATATTATTGTTGTTGTTGTAGCGGTTTTTTGCTCTTGAACCGAAGGAGGTGTGGCAGCTCTTGGCCTTTGGAATAACGGGTAGCTCCAGGACGATTTACATCGAAGAACCGGCTGCCGTAAATATTATTATAAGCCCGGATGTAAATTTACATATAAATAAAATAAATAACAGGCGCGACAATCCATCATTGGACTAAGGCCGCAGGATGTGTTAGTGACACCCTATTTCCAAGATCTTATCTGCTTTTTGTTGAGGTAATGAGATCAGCATCACGCTCAGCAGTGTTATTTATCCCCATAAATGGGTACTCGTTTAACATCTGAGTGAGATCATAGTCCGTCACAAGCTCGTGAGTTCGAAAAACACCATGGAACACGGTGAGATTCGAACTTATGACACTGTGCACCGAAGGTGCGCGCACTAACCGCTAGACCAGCCAGACTACTATTACAGACTAAATTTACATATTTGCCGGTGTAAATTTACATTTTTTCCAGTCCAAATTTGCTTATTTCTGATTTAAATTTTCATAAGTCTAAGAGTAAGTTTACTTATTTATGTGTGCAAATTTACTTATTACCGTTTGTAGATTTACACCAATTTTGTAGTAAATATTTACACAGTAAAGCGTAAAATTACTCTCGTTCATATCGTGGTGTAAATTTACTATACTATAATAGAAGGAAAAAATTTTCCTCCTATTATTGGAGTAAAATTTTTTCGAGTGTTGATCCAAACACATTTTCTTCGAAAATATAGGGTTTTCCGATAAGAGGTGTTATTAAAAAAAAAAATAGCTTTTTTTTTTAGATAAACGATCGGACGTTTATATCATTATAAAGAGGAAGGTACGTCGTTAATAACAGAAAACAACATCAGCAAAATGGCCTCCACGACCACGCTTAGAGGACCATATCCTTTTCATGAAATTTCCCGTAACCAAATCGCAAAGTAGCTGCCCTTATGTTCTCGATAGCCTCACGAATTCCATCTTTGAGGTCTTGAATCGACGCTGGGCTTTTGGCGTAGACCTTATATTTCACGTGGCCCCAAAGGAAGAAGTCGCAAGATCTCGGTGGCCTATTGTGATCACCTCTTCGAGAGACAACACGTTCCAAAAACTTTTCCCGTAAAAGATCAATGGTTTCGTTGCTTGTGTAGCACGTAGCGCCGGCGCCGTCTTGTTGAAAGTGAACGTTGTCCTGATCAATACCATCCAATTCCGGCCATAAAAAATCATTAATCATCTCTCGATAGCGCAATCCATTCACCGTAACGTAATTTTTATAGTGAATTTTAATAATTTCAATGCGTTGTTGAACCGTGTATCGTTCCATTTTTAATAATGGCGTAGTTTCTACTTGTCAAATGTCAAAGAATTACAGCTTCAAAAGTGACATCTACCGCAATAGCGGGCTATTCAAAATAACACCTCTTATTGGAAAACCCTATAGTATAATGGTTAATGCTGCAGTCACTGCTGAAATTCTATAAGGACAACGCCTCGGCTCATTTATCCAGACGTAACTTCAGCTTAAATACTAGAATGATGCTACGAGATTGTACCGCGTGCTTGTGTTGTGATGTTGTGTATCGGGAAAAGCGGTTCACGTTCAATATTGAAGTCATCGTCTCTTGTTTTACAGTGTTTCCAAAAGCTTAATATTAAGGAATTTATTTTAATTTGGTTACTAAACATCTCCGATGTTTCAATTCAGTTGCATTTAATACACGGCCCAAAACCTCATAGTGTTTTTGTTTTATCTATGGACCTTAAATCCATTAGAGGGGCACCTTCTCTCGCCTAATTATGTTAGGACGCCAAAGGACTTAATTTCAAATTAACTGGTCAAAATCAAGTTCGTGGAAAAAATTGTGACACATGCACTGGCCGGCATATGTATTTTGACATCTCATACCCTCGAGCCCCGACACTGGTTTTGTGTAACTAAAGCCAATAACGGTAAATTTCTTTTATCAAAATTAAAGCACATATCAACAGCAATAAATAGGCTTAATATTATTCCTGTTCCTCTTTCGGGCTATCATGCTATATAAAAGAGAAAAGATGGAGGCGTAATTCTGGTGTGGCATAAGTATTTTGACAACATTAAACTCTTTGATTGCAACCCTTTTTTCGCAAGAGTTGATGCACAAAACATATTTTTATTAATTTTGGAGTTCCCCATATTAATTTTCAAATAAAAAATATCACCAGTGGCGCGAAACATAAACAAAAATCAGAATTTCGAAGATTGGTTTGAGCATCGATTGATGCAAGCCTCAGTCCTGGTTTACACATTGAATACCTACTATTGAATTTTATTTTATACAGTAAACTGTTTATTACCCAACAAAAAATTGTTTTAAAATAAAATTAAAACAAATCTTGGCGCTATCTTAAAGAAAGCGAATGCGAACCCCGAGTGATGAATGAGCCACGATGAAGAACTCCAAGAAAGAAGCGAAATTTAAACCAAATTGTGCCGCAAAAGAAACGAATACAACTTCCGACGATTCAATGACGACCAAAAGAAGCTTTGGCCATGGAAACAGTGATTTGAACTTAAGCATCGTAGGCCATTGTAAGCAATATATCCCTGCATCCTGAGAGTGCCTCCACTGTGGTATTCATTTTGATAACCAGGTATCCATTTTTCCACATAAACTGGGCATTTTCTTTAAATATGTATTGATTTTTTTTGTAAAATGTAATAAAACAACGAATATTAGCCGAAAAAACTTTTTCCGAAAGTTGCAGTAGCTTGAACTTTTTCCTTAGTAACAGAGGTTGGCTTTTGGTATGGTTTTTAAATCTTTCTTTGGTTTCACTTTATCTGCGTATGCATGAAATTTGCCTTTTTTAGTTCTAGGCCGAAGGTGGTCGTTATTATCTCTGCCTCCGATGGCACATTCTTCATATTCATAATATCCTTTCGTTCAATTAGGACATTTTTCATAAATATTTGGAAGGTTTTTCGGTAATTATTCAATTACACATCCCATTTCTGTGATGCATGGAATAGTTTTCTATTTCTTTCCTCTTATTCAATTTTGGTGTTTAATAATGAACAGTCTACCTTAGGAAATTAAATTCAATTGCAGCGTCTCCCACCTTTAAACCAGGGTTGAAGTTTGCCTCTACGGAGGCTTAAACCAAACTCCGAATTTCTTTTTTTTTCATTGTTTCAAGCCACTGGCCACATTTTCTGCTTGGAATTCAAAATATAAACACAAATCATTAACAAAATTATGTTTTATCCATTTTTTTTCCAGAGAAATTGGTGAACAATCAAAGATTTAAATATTGTCAAAATACTTATGTCGCACCAAAATTTCGCACCAATCTGTTCTCTTCTTTATAGCAAGGGAGAGCGAAAGCGGACAGGAAAAATATTGAGCATATTTATTGCTGTTGATATGTACTTTGATTTCCTTATAAGAAATTTACCGTTATTCGCTCTAGTTAAACAAAATCAGTATTTTGGCTCGAGAGTACCAGATGTCAAAATACATATGCCGGCTAGTGTAAATATGTTTCAGTTGTCCTATACTTGCGAGAGACAAAACATCTGCATCCGCTGATCAAATCTGGGGTACAATTATTATCGACTTAAGACTGTTTGATATTTCTGAATTGCAGCACACCATTTATTCTATATTTTCTGTGATACTGAGCCTGCTTATTTTTAAGTGGCTTCAGAGATTCCTTGATGTATGTGAAATGTCCGTACTCGTATGTGTGTTAAAACTGCGACATGGAGTTGGGCTGCATGCAATGCTCTCAATTTTTTATTTTTTTATTTGTGCACTAATACTAAATAAACCTTACAAAAATATGTCTCTATCCTGTATCGAAAGCACCAAAAATATGTAAAAAAAAAAATGGAATCCTACCCTGGGACATAATGAGGCGAAACAAACACAAAAACCTTTTTGTATTATTGTTGGATTGGCTACGATATTTCGCCCATCATATTCCCATTTTTGAAAATCCCGACGTTTGTTATCCCGCCATTTCAATATCCCGTCAGCTATAAATCCCGCTCAATTGACATCCCGACTAATCAAAACCCCGCTATCGTCATCATATCCCACCACTTCAATAACCCGCTAATCCGCAATACCGCTTTTCAATATCCCGCCACCACATTGATGATGATGTATGACAGGCTTGATCGAGGAAATAAACACAAATTCCGACGGATTTGTGCTAAGGGAAAGTAGTATCGCATCAACTGCTGGGAGTCATATAAAATAACTATTGACTTTTTTTTATTATATCGCTATCACTATCCATTATAGCAGGACGGGGTTTTTAGTGGGCGGAATTTTGAGTAGGCAGGATTTTGCAATGGCGGGATTTTCTAATAGCGAGATTTTTAAATGGCGGGATTTAGTAATGTCGGGATAATGTAAAGCGTGATTTTTTGTAAAAAGCGGGATTATAAACGAGCGGGATTTAGTTTTTCGGGATTATGTAGGTATTCCATTTTAGTTCCTAAGAATCTTGCTCCATCTGTAGTGGCAACTTGACAAATGTTCGAATCAAAAACACATTGTCCTCTAGTGGGAACTCCGGCATTTCAATTTTAGCGATGTGGAGCATTTCTTATTTAAGTTAGACGCAGTTTTTACCAAAACACTCATTTGCTGTATTTTTTATTAATATAAAGATACTGTCAGCTTCTAGTAATTGTCTTAGAATTTCGACGAAAATGCTATGAAAGTAAAAATATTTCTGGTAATCACGTGACACCTGTCTCGATCGTAATTACAATCTAATTTTTTATCAATTTTAGAAAACAATTTAGAAAACAACCAGCTGCAAAACAATTACTTTAATCTAATCGAATGACAAAATGCTATATTTATGAAGTATTCTTGGCCAATTTATCGCAGAAATAAAATGCGCCAATAACAGGTATAAAGCAAAAACCCATATCTGGGCTATTTTTAACGCAGACAAAAGCGTGCAACAGATAGTTTGTCAATTGTCACGATCACGTTTAGATTACTTGATGTAATATGATCAAAAGGTACGTGTTCAATAAGCATATGTAATTCTCTAGTGGATTTGGTAATCGGAAAAGTTTCACAGAAAAGTGTAAAATGCAGAGATAATCACATTTGGTTTTGTTGAAGTCGTTCGCCTAATTATAAAGAATGTATGTATCTAGATTACATACACAGGGCGGAATTCATAGTCCCCACTTATGTCCTAATAAATGATGTCTATGAGTACGAAGCTCCCTTAAGGGCTCACTTTATAGAGAACCCTTATTTCTTAAGGAATTCCTATTACTTTTGTGGGAACTATGAATTCCGCCCTTATTTTCGAATACGTTTTATACGATGTGCAAAAGTATGTATAAGGCTTCCCTCACTCGAGAAGACTAAAATGCTAGCATACTCGATTCGAGAAAACTTTCTAGGCAAACATCGAACCTTTGAGTCACGGAGACAAAAAAAATCCCCTGTGTGAGTTCTACCTACTTGTCTAGAAATAAATTTACTGTTGTGCAATCTTACCTTTATTAGTGAATGTTCCCAGACTTCGAACTGTGCCAACAGTCGGCTGTTGCAAGACATTTGATCCGTGAATTGCATTGCTATTATTAAAATCGGGATCGTCGGCATCGAAGAGGACGTTGTCCTCCCACTCACTAACAATACCATTACCATTAGTCCCGTATTTCATCTGAAAATAAATCGAGAAAGAGCAGAAACATGAATTAAATTTCAGTGTCTCGATGGAATTTATGTGTAATATGAATAAGAAGCTTACCCTAGAGAGATAATCATATTTTTTACCCCTGAAAAGATAATTATACGTCGATTCGACGTGTTGCTAGTTAAAATCCTTATAACTTCTTTGTTAAGAGTAACATGTTGTTAAAAGGTAGATATATAATCATTTGTATTTAATATTAATCTGTTAAACTCATGGTTTTGCAAAATTATCATTTGTGTGTGTATATAATATTAATTTTAAAGAAGTGGTTCTAGTAGAAAGTGGGCTTTCCTTTCAATAGATTAAAATAAAGGATATCATTATCGAAACAGGCTTTTAGTGGTTATATCCAAGTAAATACACATCCACATTATGAAGATTTATAAAAATGTCAATTCGGCGGAAATAAAATATTTTTCAGTACAAATTTGTTCTACAGCTTTTACTGACATTAAAGATAATCATACGTCGATTCGACGTATATTTGACTTATGACCCCCAATATCGTAGGCTGTGTGGCACCCAAGCCAATTATTTCGCCACGTAATTACGCCTACAGACATGAATTGAGTTAAATCTTGGAACCAACAAATTATGAAGCTTCACTTATGAGATATAATAAAAAGAAAAATTTCTGTACGTCGATTCGACGTAGATTATCTCTCTAGGGTTTGCTGTTTGGCATGTGAAATTGTATTTTCAATAAGTAGGGTTGGGTATCGATAATGGATTATGCTAAGTTTTTTGTTTGATTCTTTTCGGAAGCGAAAATTTAATTTCTCGCTTAATTCAATTTGAAAATGTCTATACCAACTATACTCAATATATTCTTCTTCTTCTTTGCCTCGTTCTTTATACCGCTCCATGGTTTCGCGCTCCTCGACCTGCGGTGCAGGCACATCGCCCGTTGTGGCGTTAATATCTCAGCATATTTCTACAGGCAGCTCTATCTTAGATCATGTCATCGCCGAGACCAATGCGTTGTTGTTGCTTTTTCATTTGACACATCCAGGTGTTCTTCGGTCTGCCTCTGGCCTTGGGTCCATCAAGCGGAACTTCCATTGATATCGCTTTCTTTGCGGGGTTCTCAGACGGACGCCTTTGAACATAGCAATACCAATCCATTTGTCGGTCTTCGAGCTTTTCGGTGATTGGTTGGTCTATGGACAAGCAGCCTCGAATGTAGCTACTCTAACCAATTCGATGATCAAGCGATCACTTCTCTTCGGTATTATGCTGCCAAGTAAAGATGACGACTGAATAATGCCAACTCCGTTTCTTTGGTTTGTAATTGCATAGTATGTAGTACAGTTTGTACTTCATGGAATTCGTAAGAAACCGGGCTCTGTCTGTATGATTATTTCGCCACTTCATCTCTTGCACGCACATAATGTATATCCCTCTCCGCTTCATGATATCCTCAATCTCCTCGCTTGTTGACGTCATGGAACCGACATTCCAGCTTGCAACCTTCAGCTTCTCCACAATGTAATTGAACTGACTTATATTGCTCGCCCCCGGAAACCGTCGAGCTCTGGCACGAACTAGGTTCGCCCCGGGATCACTCAACCGCATAGCAGATGTAGTTCCCAGCGGGGTAGTGCTTGTATCTGCGTCAATTTCCATAAGGCCTTCCATTCTTTTACACTTTTTCGAGAAAGGTTGTGTATTTT
The DNA here is from genome assembly GCA_949715475.1 of Microchrysa polita. Lineage (NCBI taxonomy): Eukaryota > Metazoa > Arthropoda > Insecta > Diptera > Stratiomyidae > Microchrysa > Microchrysa polita. The sequence continues at coordinate 56,793,290 of OX454415.1, forward strand.
GGCACTAGTGGGTGGAAAGAAGTAAATTTATGGACTTTCCTTTTACGTCCGCCGGCAGTCTCCAGCTACAGCAACCCATGCAAACACACACACACACCTATGGGAGGTCTTGTTGATGTTAAAATGTGCCTCAGGCTTCAGATGTCATGGTTGCCTGCTACCTTCGCATACTAGCGGACAAGCACCCTCTTGACCATGCATCCCTAGGCGCATGCTGAATTAGGGTCCCTTCTATCGCCTTCTACGACACGCCGGGAAAGGCGGTGGCATTATTCGCGACCCACAATATTTTCATTTTAGCGAAATTGGCATGTTTGCTCTAAAGCATATAAAGAAGTTCCTAGCACAATAGGCCCACTGGCTTCAGTGCTTCGCGTTCACGCCCCTCTACATAAAGAAGTTCAGGAAGGTAATAAAATGTTCAAAATTGAATATTCGAAATCCATAATAATGGTCTGCTTGTTACTGTTTTTATTTTTCGGCTTTTATGAGATCACTTTAGTTTAGTGATTTCACGACGTCATTATCCAGCTGAGTAGTGGCTTTGATATATGGCGTTGCCGTAAGTGTCAAAACAGCAAACATAAGCAAACATCGAATATTAAAAATCAAAACTCTTTATTTTTTGGTTTTATAGAAAAATATAGCAACTTATTCACGTTCTTATTGTTTTTGTTAAGTACATTTTTTTCAACTGATGTATTTGAATTGTACATCTTCGCAGAAAATTCAATGGAAACTAAAACGCCGCGTAGAGCTTCTTTACAATAAAGAAATTCCTTCTCATTCGGACATATTCGAAAGTCTCGGTAATTTGCTGGGACCGATGGTATTCGAGACTATGAATCCATTGTCCAAGGAACTTATTCGAAGGGTGCAAGGTGAACTTACACTTCCAGTAGTTCATTCTGAAATAAGTAAAGCCCGAATACATGACGAAATTTTGGGTAAATACTTTTTTGGTTTTTACTTATTTAATAAATTTTTTTGAATTGTGCACATTTTTTTCAGAATTGGGAAAACAAGTAGAAGAAAAGGTTGAAAAGGCATACACGAAATTAATTGAACGTGCAATAGATGATTCACGGTATTCTGAGAGGTTGGTATATATAGCTAAAAAAAATAAGAATTTAAATCCTAATAACAAATTCAAATCCATGGATTCAAATACAAGAATCCGCCACGAGGTTGCTTCTGATGTTTACAATTTTTGTGCAAATTTAATTGAACTAGCGCAATAGCCTATAACTAGATCTTGGTCTAGTCGTGCTTTTTTGTAGAGGGAGCATATTTAATGAATGTTTGTCGCATAAATATATTCTGATTCAACACTTTCACTACTGCAATGACATTTTCAATTTGCAGATTTGAGAACGAGAGACTATTACAGTTTCGTTTGTGTCGTGAACGTGAAAAACACCAGTGTGACATCAATCAAATTCGCAAGGAGTTTAATGATGCCCTTAAGAACGAGCAAAATAAATTTTCCAAAAAACTCATAAAAAGTAGCGCCCAAAAGGAAGAAAAAGAAATCCAAACCGTTTCCTCAATCCAGACAGATGCGATGCCTGAGAAAAATATTGAATTGAACTCAACATTGCAATGCTTGTTCAAGGATTTGACAGATCACTTAAGCATTTACTTTCACTTATTTGCCGAATCAGATAAAGCACGAATCCAATGCCAGAATGAAATTGAAGGTTCGTTGCTTTGTCGTTCAGAACAAGACGATCTTCATACACATTTGCCAATTGCAATAGAGGAAAAATGTGCCTTAGATGAAAATGAGCGCAATTGCTGCGGACAACCTTCACGTGAAACTCCTTTTTCGAAAAGGATAACAGCAGCTATCGTCTATCCAAACAATTATGCTGATAACGTATTTTGCAACTGTCCTCCATATTTACAAGATAGCGACGAGGATTTCGTTGAAAAATGTTCGAAATTTAAGGATACAACTAAAAATGCCAATATTGAATGGAGTACTGTTTCGGAAAAGTCCGTTGGCAAAACTGAATCAGCCTCGTATTTTAGTTCAACTGAGAACGAAAGCGTATTTGGGGATAACGACGTACCCTTAAATTGCAAACTTGGTCTGGCGAAAATGATTGTGTCTCTAGCAAACATGATGATTGATGAGATTATCAAAGCAGCTTTAGAACAAATGCGTAACATTTCTGAAAAGTCATATCGTATTCTAGGTGAATTAATTAGCGTGGAGTTTCGCCGAAAGTTTAATGAACACATTGTTCTAAAAACTATCGAGGATACTAACAATAATTCAAAATCATTTTGCATACTTGGTGCAGCAGATTCGGTGGAGCTTTTACGAACCAAAAAGAACAGTAAATTGGAGTAAGTAGAGTATGATGCCACCTTCTAGGTTTGCTGTTACTTAACTAAACTAGTTACTATTCTGCACAACACAAAAACAAATATCCGTCTTAAGTGACATAATTTGTATAGCATGGATTGGACTGCAAATAAGACCATTAGACTTCGTTCAAACGACGAGCCGTCGTACGGTCTCGGTATCTCGAGCTTGGGAGCCTTACGGCTCGTGGTTTCAACAAAGCCTTAAGGCGCTTCCGTCGATCTGTGGATTCGAATCCATAGGCAAATTTGGATTTTGATAGAATGAAAATCCATGGACTGGAATGCACAGATTTACAATAGAGCAAAATTCATGAACAGACTGTTCTAAAAACTATCGACGATACCAACAATAATTCAAAATCATTTTGCTGCAGCTCATACAAAATGTATAAACTGCACCGGGAGTGTTTTAGTCTTTCTTGTTATTAATTTGAAAACAACAAAAATGAAATTAAAACTATGTTACCATTTCTTCTGCAGTACAACTACTAACACAGTACCTCGTGCTGTTACCGAAGCACAGAATGCATCATCAATGTTCACTTCGATCGCTGAGAAAGTCTCTATAAATCACGCTACCAAAGTTGACATCGATTGTAAAATACTAAATGGTCAAAATAAAAACTCCGAGAACGAAAAAGATGATAATGAGTTTTCGCACCGCTTGTACCGTGAATGTACAGATGAAGAGTTAAAATCGCTTTTAAAGCAAATTTGTGAACGCACGAAGAAAGAATGACGTAATAGGAATAAATAAATTAAATTTTCTGTAAATCTTATATTAAATACATATTTACCTTTCTCCATGTAAGAAAGATTTTTGTTCTCTAATATCATCATCATGGAACAGGGTTAAGGAAGAAATGAACTCTGCTGCTGATACCACCACCAAAAAACAGAAAAGAGCAAAGAAAAAAAAAACGCTTTACCAAAGGAGGACGCCCCAAGAGGTCCTAGGAAACGGAGGCATACAACCGTGCTGATTGGGCTAAAGAAAGCGCTGTTAGTGCAGTCATATTAGCATTTCAAATAGAAAAAAATGGAGTAAGGCTAATTTTTGTTGTTTTTGAATCAGTGGGCTCTCAGGAATCTACTACTGATTTTGCTAGAAAAAAATTTGATCGGAAAGGTCCCAAAAAGGACAAAACAGGATACTCTTTAATCCTTGACCGAAGGTCGGCATGCGGGGTATCATATCAAAGGGGAAGTCGAGTACATTACATATCTGGTGTCTGTTTCCTGTTTAAAGGACCCTCAACGGAATAAATCGAGCTTAAATGGAAAATTTTCGCGTTTCCCGTGTATCTTTCCAAAGCCATAACTACGTGAATAATTCAAGTTGTCACTACTTTTATCACTTTCCAGAATCTATAATAGCTGAAAATTCTACCATTAAATTTGCTAAGAAAAAAGTTGATCGAAAAGCTCTGAAAAAGGACATAAAAGGACACTAATTGCACACCTTAGTCGAACGTGGGCATGTGGAGTGTCATATCAAAGAGGATGTCAAGTACATTCCATATCCGGCATTTGTTACTTGTTCCAAGGACCCTCAAAGGAGAAAAGTTGGCTCAACTTAAAAATTTTTGTGTTTACATTATGCTCCCCACCAAAAATTATTACCATCCGATCAGAACTAAGGGTACCCCCCATACAAAGTGAACGAAAATTCTAACAAATTTCACATTTTTTCACTTCTAAATTCTATCTAAAATTAAAAAAATAAAATTTATCTCTTAGAAAGTCATTATAATAGTTAATTGTAGTCTTCTGAATGTATGTTCAAAATTTTGCATCAAAGCGTACACTACAAGTATAAACAAATTGTGTTTGAAAGTCATTGGTACTAGTTCAAAGGCTAGTTCCGAATAATATCGAGTAACGTGTACTAGCAACCTTCAAACCCCATTTTTCGTACTTGTAAGGCACGCTCTGCTACAAACTTTTGAATATACATTAAGAAGACTACAATTAACTGTTATAATGACGTTCTAAGAAGTAAATTTTACTTTTTCGTTTTAGATAGAATTTAGAAGTGAAAAAATGTGAATTTTTTTAGAATTTTGGTTGACTTTGTATGGGGAGTACCCTTAGTTTTGATCGGATGCTAGCAATTTTTGGTAAAAAGCATAATGGGGCTTAGACTAGGCACCTCACCAAATTTTATATGCCTGGCTCAATTTGAAAAGAAGCTAGAGGCATGCCTTTTTGAAAAATGTTAGGAGGAGCGAGGGGGCGTCAATGGTCGGAGCACTCCAATTTTTGGTACGAGTCAAAAAAATGTTGCTATCAATATATGGACAAGATCTTATGATAGTAGGTCCATTCTATCAAGAGTTTCAGTACGAAACGAAAAACTCAAAAAATGTAAATTCACTATAATACTTTTGGGTCTAGGGTATAATTTTCTGAGAAAATGTCTAGAGTGTTACATATCATTACAAAGGTAATTTTATGTAGTTTGTTTTGTCCTCAGCTCATTTTAAGGTCAGACTCATATTTTTCCAGATATTTGCAAGAAACTGAATTTTCACCCCTTTGCCACCCCCTCCCCCCTTAACCCATGACGCAAATTTGTGTAACTTTTTACTGCATATATTAGGCAGTGTTTTCAACAATTTGGCATCAAAAATTTCTTTTATTTTTGGATGTTTGGGTTTTGAGCTATTTGTACTAGACTAAGAAACAGTTTTCTGATTCCTGGCTTTCGACACTGCCATCTAGATAGACAGGCCGGATTATCAGCTGATCTGTCAGTGGTCATGCAACACTAGTAGTGCCATGGTTGGTCATGGTCCGCGCTTAGTACTGCCAAAGTACCGCTCAGTACTATCCACAAATTGTCCACAATCCAAATATCAGTGGCTGTCAGCCTGTCATTTCGTGTGACTTGCTATGATATACACATGCCAGTGCATTGATTTTTGGGATAAATATGGTAAGTACGATGTTGATGTATACTATTTTACCACTTGCACATCAAAAACACATTAAAGCAAACCATAACCTTTGTTTCGTAATAAACGCTCGGAATATTTAAACTTTTGGGTTCAGAAGCACTGGAGGTTGTGGGCTTTACATATGTCAACTGTCGCTGGTCACGAACGCACTTGTCCACTTGTAGACGAACAAATTTTTGCAGTTCGGCCTGTCTATCTAGATGGCAGTGCTTTCGATCAACCTCATGAGATATTCCGGTTGTGGCACTCAGGTAAAGGGCCGTTTTTAAGCCGATGATATATTACGTTAGTACCGCAAATCTGTGTAACTTTTTACTGCGTATATTAGGCAGTGTATTCAACAATTTGGCATCAAAAATTTCTTTTATTTTTGGATGTTTGGGTTTTGAGCTATTTGTACTAGACTAAGAAAGAGTTTTCTGATTCCTGGCTTTCGATCAACCTCATGAGATATTCCGGTTGTGGCACTCAGGTAAAGGGCCGTTTTTAAGCCGATGATATATTACGTTAGTACCGATAGAATTAAGTCAGTCTGGAAATTAACACCATCAAATAAAGACATTATTCCAAACCCGCAACACGACTCTTCATTGGCGCAGTCGGTAGGATAATGTGTCCACGTATAACTAAAAAAAGTTTGCATATAACATTAACTCTTAGAGAAAGTATAGCAACCCATGCCATGCGACATTCCAGAGTGGATATGTGCTCATACAACCCATATGTGTTTGACTCTAAATTTATTGCACTAGCGTATCGTTTTACAACATTTGAGATGAACACGAGCGGTGATCTGAAACAAAGCGTTTTCGAAAATTCTAAAGGTCGTCTGTGCGATATAAAGGACCCTCAAATGCTTTTTATTCGCTCACCGTCAAATATTTTAAAAAGCAAGGAGCTAGTGTAGCGAGTTGACAGGGCCGGCCCTAGACACTCAACCAATTAATCCAAACGTTAAAATATTGTCGATGCAATTATTAACCCTTCGGTCGACGCCTACGAGCTATTATGCCTGAGATGTAGCTGTGAAATAATTCTGTGAAATCAATCTTATTTTTTGAAATAGGTCTAATGTTGGTTCTAGAAACAGTTTACACTATGTCGTACGATGATACGCCGTTTTTCGTTTCTTTAGGCCTCCATTACACAGTCATATTTCTATTATAATATGTATGTCATATGCCTTAGCCTACTCGATTCATTCAGCATAAATTTTTAGACGTGCAGTAAGCGAAATCAAGTAGGCTTAAACATATTACAATAGAAATATTACCAAATATGACTGTGTACTGGAGCCCTTACACATAATTTATATTTCGCCGAACATTTCATCGCATTTGTGGCCTTCAGTTCCTTTGAAATATATGTGTATGGAAAGGGGTGGAAAATATTGTTGAACGATATTTTTCATCAAGATATAGTACCAAATAGTTTGTCTAAGTCTATGTGCCAACCGAGGGGTTAATTATCACGTTGGCATTTTGAGAGGGTAATAAATTTTACGCGGATATTATATGCTCAATTGTAAACAAAAAATTGACATTTGAATTAAATTTTCACACCTACTATGAACTGAAATAGTGTGAAAATGGTGCCATTTTTATTTTCTGATGCTCACTCTGGACTAACACATGCAGTGTGCAAGTTGCACATCGGTTTCTTTTAAAAAAGAAAACAGAGTACAAAGACGTGTTGTTTTTACCGAAATAAAAGTGTGAGGAGCTGAAGTAATATTCGAAATCAATGCTAGGGGAAATTCGATAGGGCTATGAACGAGAAATACGATAGCGTAAGGAAAAGGTAATCAATTCAATTTCAATTCAATCAAAAAAGTTTTATTGCGGTAATCATTTTATCAATGGCATAATAATGTACATAATTTTTTTTCGCTTTTCTTCACTAAAGCTTAGCGCTTGTGCGAGAAGAAAATTTAAATTAAAGGTTATTGTAGACTAAGTGTCAACTTTGGTTTCCAATAAAAAATTAACTTACACTTATAAAAATCAAACAATAAATTTATAATTCTGAGTACAAAAGAGAATAAAAATAATAAAAAAGAGAAATATAAAACTAGTGAAAAAGTTTAAACGTTTTAGTACAAAGAATTTCTATTATAATGATGTTCAAATATTTGATAAAATAGACTTAAGGATAGGTTAAGTAGCCAAAATTTTAATGCTAATTTGAACCGTTGCTAATTATGTAGATCTAATCTGATGTGATTTAGAAGAGTATTAAAAAAAATAAGGTCCGGTATAAGTATGGTATCTTTGAGAAGATTTTTTTTTACACGGGGCACTATAAGCCTGTTGTTACTATGACGCGTGTTTGATTGATGTATAATGAAATTGAAGTTAGAATGTTTGCACAAATAGTAGAAGAACATTAGCTATTGTATAGACGGATTCTGAAGGGAATGCCATTGGTAGATAAAATGCAGTTTTTAAGATCAACTTTTGTGTGGTTACTAAAGCTTTTAAGTGATTATCATAAGCACCACCGCATGCGGTAATGGCGTACTGTAAAGTTGTTTGAACTAAAGCAAAATACACTTCCCTGATTTGTTTCACTGTAAGAGTAGATCTCATAGCACAATAGGCCCATTGGCTTCAGTGCTGCGAAACCCTTCGGGTTCACGCCCCTCTACAATCTAAGAGTAGATCTTATTATTTTAAATATGTATAAGGTTTTGCGATTTTTTTGCATTAAATGGTTGATATGAATGTTCTACTTAAGAAATTTATCCAGGTGCACTCCAAGGTATTTAACACTATCGGCGCAATCTATATGTGGATAATTTCATAAATTTTCGTGATCGTGTTGGTATGATTGCATTCTGCAGTCATTAATATGAATTTTCATTGAACTACGGTTCGGTTGCCCCGAAATATTCAATGAAAAAGTTAAAGATTTGGTTTTATTCATATTTCATTGAAGGTATTGTGAATCGAACCAACTTTTTACTAATTGAAAGTCTTGTTGGGCAAACTGAAGGGTTTGTCGCCCAAAATTTTTTCAACATCATGATTTTCTTAGGAGTTGTCATTTCCGGTCGCAGAAATATTGTTAGCAAATTTTAGAGTAGCCTGGCTTGTGGTTGGATTGGTGCACAGGGCCATGGATTCCAGATTCACTGTGAACAAATTCATTTAATGGTGTTTTTCGAACTCACGACTTACGTGACGGACTATGATGTCGCTCAGATTGTAAACAAGTATCCATTTATGGGGATAAATAACATTTGCTGGGCGTGCTGTTGATCTCAACACCTTAACAAAACAGCAGTTTAGATCTTGGAAATTGGATGTCACTCACACATCTGCAGCCCTAGTGGACCGCCACGCATGTTATTTTTTTTTCTAATTTTAGAGTCAAATTTTTAAAATGGAGGAGAATGATTTTCTTCTGCATTCTGATTACATTCAACTCGTCTCCAATATCTGCCTTTTAGAGCGTAGTTTGTCTATTTTCAGTGCATTTTTTGCATCTCGGACTGCATATTCCACTTGCGAAATCAGTTTGTTTCGTCTGTCACTTTCATCTTAGCAAAGTAGCATCGTCAGAATATTTATAAATCCTTTATTGATTGAAATAATAAGATTTCCTATAAATTTATCAAAATATTAACAGTGACTAAATTTTATTGCTGGTATGATTCAGCTACAAAATAAAGTTTGATATAATAACTTGAAACACCCGCTCTGTGGCTCATTTGGTTGAGTCGCACTCTACGATGCTAGTAATCTAGAGGTCCGGAGATCGAATCTCGGCGTGGTCCAAAATTTTCGTACATGTGAATGGAAATATATAGTGCTTACAACATTATATACACTCCGAAATGATATGCAATGTAACGTTGACTCGAAATTGCCTATAAACGGCTAAATGAACGCAACATGGCCCCACTGCCTATATGGTACTGAGAAGAAAAAGAAGAACTTGAAAGACACTGAAATATGAGACCTGTTCTTTACATGCTTATGCTTATTTTTAGTACGGAAAGGTCATGCATCGACGACGCGCTACTTTGACGCTTCATACAAAATTTTCAAAAAATCCAACTTACCCTACTTACTTCGTCTAATCGCAATGTACCCGGCAAGTACATCGGCACGGTAATTGCTGTACGAAATAATAATGAGAATTGTCACTATTTGTCACCCTTTCAGATGTCCCGAAGGACATAACGGTTGAAATTGTGTACTCCAGCTCAGAACCCATGAAATGAAACAGGAAATCACAGGGATCCACGCAGCCACAGTAGCACACTCACAAGTGAAATGTGTGTGCTGGTACGCAGCCACCGTCAGTTACGAGAGGCCACTCGCTGTCATCTATTTGTATGCGCCTCCTGACTGCAAACTGTCCCAATCATGGCTTCTCCGGCAGCACTTGGAGTGTTAAGGAAGGCATCTGCTGCGCCAGCAACAGAAATTTTTTGAAAATGTTGTATAGTGCAGCGGTTTTTTTTACTACATTTATAAGGATTTTTTTACCATCTTCTTCGACCAGGGGGCGACCGCCCCTCCCTGCCCCCTCCCCCTGGCTACGCTCATGCTAGTACCTTTCCTTCCCGTCATATTATTTATTGTTTTCCATAACCTTCTCGGAGAGTTTCTGCTGTTTTCTATGCTTTTTTGGAGATATATCCTCTTGGCGTTTTTCAGTATTTTATTAAGCCTACTTCGATATTTTAATGCTCCTCAAGGTCGTGTTAAAAGGTTGATTATCAAGCTTGTTTTTTAATTTATCCCTTTTTCTTATCGATCGGATTAGCCCTTCAGTCATCCATGCTTTTAAAGTACCTATTAAATTTAGATCTAATTTTAATTTTATATTGACATTCGGAGATTAATTCGTTCATTTTGTCCGAAAGAATTCTGCAGCCAATTTCTGCACAATAATCATGTTGGGATAACACTGTCCAGTTAATTTGTCCTAGTTTTTCTCTTAATAGAGGATAGTTAGTTTTAACTAAAACATGTTCTTTAGCGGTTTTGAACAACTTGGGGTTAATGAGAATCGAAAACAAAATCGTATTATGATCTGTGATTGAGTTCTTCAAAACTATAGGCGTGGAATCTGAATAATTATTATTTTGTCGCATGAATATTATGATCTAGTGGAAGATGTGTCCCATACGCGTGTAGGCTTGTTAATAAGTGAAATGAACCCAAGTCGGGCAAGGCAGTTCAGATAATCATTTGTGGTAACAGAATGATCTAAAATATTTATATTGATATCACCAATATATCGGATGAATTGTTCGAAAACTGAAATAAATTCTCTAGACTAAGGTGACCAGATCCTGGATTGACAAATGCTGTACACAGAGTTGACCAAAACACAGCACCCCCCCCCCCCCATTCGTAATGACGAAAATAGATCTGAGTTCTCCAGGAAATCGTCGCTTGGTTTTCGCTCCTCATGGTGTTGGAACAATGCAATCTCGAGTTCCTTGTACCTCTTTGTGGAAAATTATTATCGTCCAGTATTCCAAAATAAATGATGTCCAAAAAAGAACACAGAATAATCTATTGACTTTTTTATAAATTTCACATTACCTTTAAAGTTGCGTTTTCCAAACCGCAGCTGTCTGCGGACCAGTCTGAAATTTAATTACTATACAGGCCACAAGCAAATTCAATGGTGGTTCACTTAAATAGTTTCACAAAAATGTGAGTTTTACCCGCCACTTGTACTGTGTTGAATTTTTTTTTATTTAAGTACATATATAGACTATTTTGTGGAACTTTACCCTACGTCGGGCGCACCCGGCCTGTCAGGCCGATAAAACTCCACGCTTGTAAAGTTTTGGACCTCTCTCTAAAACTTTACTATCCGTTTACTCGTCTAAATTTGAGAATCTCATACAATGCCTACCTCCAGTCGTCCATGCACATTTAGACAGTTGCGTGGTAAATTCTTCAACATTTAATTTTGGAGCCTCAAGGTACATTCCTAATAACGACTGCCTGCCTTTCATTCGTTTCAATTTTTCTTATAAACCTTGGATATATTCTTTTTTTAAATCATATTTTTTCGCTTTTTCTAGAGAATCTAAAATTTTGATTGGGTAGTATTACGTTTAATGAATGCGTTTCTTAGTAATCAATTTAGATTAATTACTTTCCCTAGATACTAATAAATAAATTTCCGAAAACTATTTGAAATTTTATAGCAACATGTTGGGAAAAAGGACAAAAATAGATGGGTGGCCTCTCAGACCGGGTGCGCCTTGTTTTGATTGATAGTGCGCCCGACAGAGGACCCTCCAGACTCTGGTCAATAAAGACAACATTTACTTTTAAGGATTTTATTTGTTTACTCTGAATTTGGTCTGCAGTTTGGGATTGATTTTTTCTGAAATTCAAGAAATCGTATTTTTCCACGATTTTGGATTTCTCGTGGAGAGTTATTATTTTTCTGTGAGTAGTGACCAGACATCGTGGAAAGTTATTATTTTTCTGTGAGCAGTGACCAGACCTCACATATTAGCCCGCGGACAAATTTTTGGGAAACAAATGTTGATAATAAATATATCTGAATCGAAGCAGAGATTAAGACTTGAATCTCTTTTGGTACAGTCGCTCCTCGACTTACGTAAGCATTTCGTTCCGAAGGTCTATACGTAAGTCGAAATTTCACGTAACTAGAAATGTTCTTAATACACATACTTTTGTTGTTTGAAATTCACAAAGAGTTGAAAAATGTGTGAATTTCAGACTTAAATTAATTTATGCAAGGATTTTTTTAACCTATTTTAAAATTTTGTAAAATATCAGGGATTTCACTTACACATAAGCGACGTTTTTTTCGTATCGCGTGTAAGTCTGACTCGAAAAAAACGATCGCGGGTAACATCCCGGTTAAGACCAAACAGCTGACATTTGACAGTTTTTGTGCATCTTTGACTCGCTTTCGTCGGCCTATTTTTTAGATGTGGTGGATTTTATCACAAAAGATGATTATTTCTTTGCAAAATCTTTTCTCGTGATTAGAAAAAACTCTCACATTTGCTTTGAAAAAACAAATTCCCTCATATTTCCCCTATGCGTCCGCCATCTACATTTGAGCTCTATCCCGTGTAGGGTAGTTGCACGGGTTAACTTTACCTGGGTAAGTGTCATTTTTATTAGCGACGTTTTTTTCGTATCGCGTGTAAGTCTGACTCGAAAAAAACGATCGCGGGTAACATCCCGGTTAAGACCAAGCAGCTGACATTTGACAGTTTTTGTGCATCTTTGACTCGCTTTCGTCGGCTTATTTTTTAGATGTGGTGGATTTTATCACAAAAGATGATTATTTCTTTGCAAAATCTTTTCTCGTAATTAGAAAAACTCTCACATTTGGTTTGAAAAAACAAATTCCCTCATATTTCCCCTATGCGTCCGCCATCTACATTTGAGCTCTATCCCGTGTAGGGTAGTTGCACGGGTTAACTTTACCTGGGTAAGTGTCATTTTTTTTATATGAAGTTCTACCCAAACCTGCACGGGATAAACACAATAAAACGTCCCTTTTATATGAAGTTCTACCCAAACCTGCACGGGATAAACACAATAAAACGTCCCTATAAATTAATTTAAGGGGAAAAGATTTTTCCAGAGTTTGGGCTTTTACGTAAGTTCGGAATTACGTAAGTCCACCTTACGTATGTCGGGGAGTTACTGTATACTAATAAAATAAATTCAAATACCGTTTTAATACGGGCAATACTAAGCATGGGTTGCACCTAAGGGTTCGTAACATTGATGGGTAAATTGTCGGGGGTGCTGTCTCCTATCACCCGGTCCCACCGAGCTATTGCTATTCTCATTAAATTTATATACATACATAATAACAATAATTGCATTAAAGCTCACAAACAAATTCAACCACAGTATAGTGTTGCTCACTTCCAATTCAACTACAGTATAATGTTGCTCTTTATGCTAAGCATAGACATCAACCCGAACGGAAAGATCGAGGCGACTTCCGGTACGCGGGAGTTATGATAACCATTTCTTATATCGTTTAGTTCTCGGCTCAGCCGCAAGTAATGGCGGAATCAAGGCAATGGCGGCTTTCAACCGAGGGGATAAAAGGGGTCCGAAGCTGCAGAGTCACTTCTCTTTCTTGCCTAGAGACAGAGTGAACCAAATCGAGTGATTGCGAGTCGCATCATTGTTCCCACTAGCGGTCGAGATTCGTGAGTTTGGCGACGTAACCAAGAGTGGGATTGTCTCCGTGGTTTTGCGATCAATACGTGGCCATCCAGAGATTACCCCGAGTTGGAGAAAAGCTGCGAGTCCAGCCTACAAGCCGTGAGGACGATTCTGCGAAAGGATACGAGAAAAGGTATTAGCGGTCGAGAATATATCCCCAAGGCGGAGAGGACTGAGCCGAGAGTTAGCCAACAGGCCACACGAATTGAAGGGTGATGTCGACAAAGGCCGTGACGAACAAGACAGCAATTAGAGGTGGATTGGTTGATATACGTGAGTTCTGAATTGCGCAATATATATTTTATAACGTATTTTTGAAAAGAATATATGATATACACGTCTAAAATATTGTGTTTTGCGAAGCAAGGTGGGATTCAACAATTAATTTTACAGGTGCAGTGGTTTAATAGTGCTGTCCAGACGCGGTATCTGTGCCCGTGTGTGTGTTTTGGATTGGGGCGATTATCCTCCACCCCCTGGGTCAACTTGTTCGCGTTTCGTGTTGGCTCGGTCGGAATTCTTTGAAACGCGTGGCGCCCACGCCCGTCTCCGCGATATCAGCCTGTAGCAGGGTTCCAACGTATCGTCCCCGGTCCGAAACACACCCCTCCCAGTGTAATTCCCAAGGACCGCAAGAAAAGTGTAACACTCCTCCTAAAAAGGATGTCCTTATGTGAGCAGGTTGGAGGTTTCACAGTCTCTAATAAGAAAGATGTCAGGCTTATCATTCATAATTTGCGATCGAAAATTAGTTCAAGTACGTGTCCATAATGCTTGTCAGAGGTTGGGTTGTCAAAAATGCTGTACATTTTGCTGTACGCTTCACAATGCTGTACGATAAGTCTAAATGCTGTACTGTACAGCGAAATGCTGTACGTATGGTCAGCTTACTCTAGACCATTAATAAATGATGATAATATCGAGCGATGGAGATCTGTATAAACCTACTATGGAAAGGCATGTTTTGTTAATTAGAGAAAAGTCTACCTTGATCCCGGATAAGAAATCATAGAATACTTCATGCCATTTGTACTCTAATGATTCTTTAATATAAATCAGTTCGTTTATTATTTGAAGGCACATGCCAGTCCTTTCCAGGAGTTCCGTTCGCTGCACAAGTACATATTTGTCACATACATACAAAATTAAAACCTTATGTAAGTACATACATATTACGAATGACAATATATGTATGTCCAAAATCAATCAATAAATCTAAAATCACATCACATTAAAAATGATTACAGAGACTAAATCTATTACGACATTTTTAGCTATACTCGTGATCGTGACTCATCTTCAGTTGATTTTGTTGTCAGTTATGGTCCATTGCCATTTCAATATGTGGATACAAGTATCTCGTTCAGTAGTGAGAAACACGCGCTATCATCAACCGTGCCCCGTGTCTTCCATTTAAAAATTGTCACCAAATTGAATTTGGCAAAGATTCACTGCTGTCGGTCGTTGCTAGGTTAGAGCTGTGATTAATTCTACAGCATGATACAGAGAGGCAGATCACTCATTAACCCAGTGAAACTTCTCCCTCCAGAAACATTCGTTGTAATCAAGCTAAACGAGATGATAACTGGCATAGCAGGGTGATATAGCGAATACTATGTGTCTTTCTTATTTGATTGCTCCATTACATACGTCTTCTATCTACAGTGTAGATACACTACACCAGGGGTGTCAAACTCAAAACATGAGCCGGGCCAAATATAGCTGTCTTCAGGCTTAAGCGGGCCGCAGGATAAACATTTAAAAAACCACAATATATTTTTTTTCGAATTTTAATCATAGAATACTTCTATTAAAACATGACAATAAATCAGAGTCACTAATAACCTCGGCATTATATCCTTTAGAAATGCTATCATTTGAAAATGTTAAGCAAACAAATTTAGACAGTTAAAAGATCAAACCATCAAAATTTAGTTGATCGATAAGTAAACATAATTTCCGCCAAATTTTTGACAGATGATCAGAACATTGTAGCCCCGGTCATCCAACATTCTGGTAGTCCAAAACTACCTTGTCAGTGAAAACTGTTAAGCTGACCTATATGAAGTTCGGATAGAAAGGTGTAACAAAATAGATAAACATTTGTTTCTTATGTGCTGTGAACAAACGCATGCACCAGTAAAGCTAAAAGGGAACAAAAAATGGGTAATGGACTGAAGCTACTTTACGAAATTCCACATCCAGGTGATTTCCTCATTGAAATTTCGCCAAGACTTGGAACATCTTGTTCTTGTTCCATTACTTTAAAGATGCAAACACGAAATTTAGTTCAACCGTAACAAATAACTATAAGCTTCGGCAAAGCCAACAACTATTTTCTGAACCAAATTTCGGGACAAAAAAATTTCACAAAGGAACTTAATATTTTCCAGCTAAAAAGAGTCGCCTTAGAAAAATATACCTCAAATGAGTCAGCAAATTGTAATAGGGTTATAGAACATAGAAGGAATGACTTCTTGACGAGTTTTAGTAAATTTTTTAGACTTGAGTGCAACATCTCACAATTTTTAATATTTACGCATTTTTGCTGATACACATTCAGTTTCTTCGACCTGGCCGCGGGCCGCACAAAACTGCGAGGCGGGCCGCATGTGGCCCGCGGGCCGCGAGTTTGACATGTCTGCACTACACAATTGTACGAGGTCTGTCTACTAGTCGTGAAGCCAAGTCATTCATCCGTTGTATGCAAGTACCACACCTCAAACAGGTGATTGGCGGTGGAGACTCGACGACATATTTTTTTTCTTAATTACTTGTCAGTCACGGTGCTAGCGATACTAGCAGTTAGCAGTGCTGCGGGGATGATGATTTTAAACTGCACGGTCAGTGTTATGAATGTAGAATGTGTTAGCATTATCATAAATCTAGATTGTGACATAGTTTAGCAGTTAGCACACATGTCGCACCACTGGAGTGAATATTTCCGATACTGAGTGGTTTGATTGAAAACTGACGGCAACCGGTGTTTGATAACAGCGGAAGTGACCAGATTAGCACATATGTATATGTACATATAGGTATATTGGGATGGTAATAGAATTTAATGTTTAAATAACTAGAGGTTGTTTAGTTAGCAGTCATTCTACACTACACCATGTTTGCTTGGGTTAACAAGTGTTTATAAGAAATTGAACGAACTAAGTGCTATGACTTTCAGCGGAGAAGCTGGGATAGGAATGTAAAGCTTGCTGCATTTAATATATTAATTTAACAAAAACGTTTTACGATATGACCTTTTGTAGCCCAAACGGTTATCCCGATTCCGAGCTACATATTAAAGGCCTGGGTAGACCTCGGACGATGAACAATTTTCCGCTGCAATTTTGCAACTGTAGAACCATTTTCGGATTATAGTTTATAGCATATCCCAGCGTTCTCAACATATTTCAAGACGGTATGTTTTCTGATTTACGTAAGGGGGAGATAAAGGTTGAAAGGCTCCGGCTGATTCCTCTCTTCGACTCACTTCCATCAAACGACGTCAAGCTGCTAGGAAGCTTTAACGCCAAAGTCGGAAACGAAAGCTGGCATAGGAAAACTACTGGAGGTCACAGCCTCCACGACGAAAACAACAACAACGGTCAGCGACTTCTCTACTTCGCGAGCGGCAGAAACCTGGTCATCAGCTCTATATGTTTCCCTCATCGACGAATCCATAAGCAGATCTGGAAGTTTCCAGATGAATACACCGTGAACCAGATCGACCACGTACTGATCAGCAAGAGATAGGCTTCTAATGTCTTAGATGTTCGATCCTATCGAGGAGCCAACTGTGATTCCGAGCACTATTTGGTGAAGACGACCTACAGGTGCAGAATCTCTTCGGTGCACCTAACGACATTCAACTCTGCCAAGATCTTCGAGGTTGACAATTTGATTGAGGATGCCACGGCGCGGCGGCTGCGTATACTACAGCGCTTGAGGAAAAACTGTTGCCCATGATTGATAAAATCAACAATTTCGGCATCCATGAGTTCTGGGAGGAGCTCAAAGACAGCATCAAAGGAGTCGCAGAACGTCGTGGGCTATAAAGGCCGGCGTAGACAAACAGACTGGTCCGACGACGAATGCAGGGCCTCGATTGAGGCGAAAAATGAAGCCTTTCGCCAATACACACAACGCGTATCCGGAGCCAAGAAAGAAATATACAATGAACTTCGGCGAGTATCTAATAAGTTAATTAGATGTAAGAAACGCAAAGATTTTGACGAACAGTTATAGCAAATAAACCAAAGATTAGCCAGTAAGAACATGAGACATGCGTACAAACTTATAAATATTATCAAGAACGGATATTTATTTATTTATTTATTTATAGAAGTTATTGAACGGGAATGTATCCCATAGTACAATAATATACAATAATATACAACGCCAGAATCAGGAAGTGAGTAACATGACTTACAAAAGTATATAGTAAATTTTTTTAATACAAGTTTAGGTAAAAAATAAAATAAAATAATGTAAGAAATAAGAAAAGAAAAAAAGAAAGAAATGAGAAATTAATGAGATTAAGTACGCAGTAAAAGAAATTAATGATTAAATGATTACAACTCAATCGTTTCAATTTGACGAAGAAGCTTTCTTTTGAAAATTGTAAGCGAAGGAGGTAAAGGACCAAGCTGTAGTTTGTCATAGTTGCTTAGCATGCGAGGCATTGGAGAATTCTGATAAATCGAGAGCTCAGCAGCAGGTGGATAAAAAATTGCACCACTACGAGTAAAGTGACTATGATGATTTCTAATAACAATGTTCTCGGTAAGGGAAGAGTGTATCTGATTGCAACACAATTTATACAAGAAGCACTCATCCAGATAAGCTCGACGTTTCTTTAATGACATAAGTTTAAGAAAGCTAAGTCGTTCGGAATAGGGTAAGTAATCTAGCCTGAATTTAAAGAAGACACCTCGAGTGAATTTTCTTTGGACTGATTCTATAGCATCTGACGAGCAGGAAGTGGATGGATTCCAAGCTATAGTAGCATACTCCAGGATGCTACGGACTAGCGAAATGAACAGGTTAACAGATGTAGAAACAGAAGTAAAGTCTTGGCTTGATCGCAATACAAAACCAGAGAGTTTAGAAGCTTTTTTAACAGTGGACGAAACATGCTCAGAAAAGTTGAGTTTTGTGTCAAAGGTGACACCAAGATCTTTGATAGTTGAAACGGAGTCAGTTGGATGACCATTTAAGAGATAGGTGAAGGAAGTGGGGAAGAATTTAAGGGAATATTGCATCACAAAGCATTTGGATACATTAAGAGGTAAGTCGTTGGACACACACCAACTGTATAACAGGTCAATGTCGGATTGGAGCAAGATGCAGTCATTGATGTTAGATATGGTTCTGAATAGTTTACAATCGTCAGCATAAAGCAAAGATTCACAATTAAGGCGATCAGGAAGATCGTTGACGAAAAAGACGAATAGAAGAGGTCCCAATATGGACCCCTGAGGAACCCCAGATGATGGACAAAAACCAGGTGAAAGAATGTTGTTAAAGATGACATAAGAGGTTCTTTCAGAAAGGTATGAAGAAAGCCAGGTTATGAGTGAAAGCGGAAAGTTCAATCTGACAAGTTTCTCGATTAATATTCTGTGGTTAACAGTATCAAAAGCTTTTGAGAAATCTGTATATAACACATGTACGTCTTGATGTTTGTTGAACGCTTTGGCAATGAAGTCCACTAACTCAACCAAATTGGAGGTGGTAGATTTGCTTTTACAAAAGCCATGTTGGTTAGCACAAATAATAGAACCGAAGTTCAGACTAATGTAGTTATGAACTATTCTCTCCAGCAATTTAGAAATAGAGGACAAAAGGCAGATAGGGCGGTAATTGGAGGCAACATTTAGATCACCCTTCTTCGGAATAGGGACAACATAAGACGATTTCCATAATGATGGAAATTTACCTTGCCGGATACTTTTATTGAATAGAATTGAAAGAGGAGTGGCAATGGCGTTAGAGGTTCTTTTTAAAAAATTATTGGGAATGCCATCTGGGCCAACACAGGAGCTTACTTTGGCAGAGCGTATAAGCAGTGCAACATACGAAGGTAAAATAAGTGGCACTGAAACATCACTGTTAGGAGGGATGGAGGAATAATTAACAGACGGCTGTCTAAAGGTACTAGAAAAATATTCTGCAAAAAGAGCGCAAATTTCCTCGGGTGTATGTGCGTATGAGTTATTGTACCTTAAAGATGATGGACATGAAGAAGAAGAACGCAAGTTACGAATGTAGGACCAAAAGAGCTTACTTTCGTTGTTCCGTATACTACTTTCGATAGTGCTTAGGTAAGCTGTCTTGGCTGCGGAAATTAAACTCTTAGTTTCTGATCGAAGCTTTTTAAAAACTAACAGGTCAAAAGGATGTTTAAAGCGCTTATAGCGTCGATGGGCTCGTTTTTTTCTATGAATCAAACGATGAATATGTGGGGTAAACCACACTGGACCTTTGCGAGGCTTAGGGCAATAATATGGTACAAAGTCTACAATAATATCAAATAATGTTGTGTAGAATTTGCTTACCGCAGTATCGCAATCACAATCAGCCAGAAGAAAATTCCAATTAATGAAAGACAATTTAGCGTTAATGGCCTCATAGTTGGCCTTTCTGAAGTTAAGACGGGCATTTTTCGAGTGTTGAGGAAATGAAGGAGACGAGGAAATAATCTCGTGCATAAGGGCAGGATGATAAGCGTCCTCAAGAACAAGTGGAGTAGAAGGTGAAGATGTTGACATGAGAGGCGGGAGTAGATTACAAAACGTAAGATCCAGGATCCGATCCATATGATTCAGAGTTACATTAAATTGAAGCAGGTCACAAAACTCCATAAACGCTGACAATAATAATAGCAGGGAAGGAGAGGAAGATGAGATAGGAAGTCCAGGTTCGCTCGGCCAAGAAATGCAAGGAAGATTAAAATCACCACATATCACAAAAGTCGACTTAGGGTATATGACATTAATGAAATTGGAAATGTAATTAAAGAAGTTGTCGTAGACAGCAAGAATAGAGTTACATGGAATGTATATACATATAATGATCAAAGGTGAAACAGGAGCAGACATCTTAACAATGACACAGTCGTATGATTCATTGACTGTAGAAGCCAACAGGCAACAATCCAAATGACTGCGCACAGCTATAAGAGCACCTCCTCCAGAATTTTTCCCGTGAAGTTCTAAGTTGCGATCACAACGAAAGATGTTGTAACCATCCATAATTTCACCGCTGCTAATATCAGAATTCAACCAAGTTTCAGTAAGGCAAATAATATCATGTAAGGAAGAAGCTGCATTAGAGTTAAGTATACGAAGCTTGGTCCTTAAACCTCGTACATTTTGATAATATAAATTAAGGATTATCTTGTTGGTTTTATTGATTTTGGCCGTCGAAAATTTCTATTCTCAAATTCTTTTAACAGAATGCCAGTAGGCCAAAATGATTTTTGAAGCGGTTGTTTTAATTCATAGGGAACGGTGATTTTGAACGACGACACAATTTTATCAGGAATATTTTCCTTGGTAAGTTTTTTGCAGGCTAGAAGCGATGGCTCAAAACCAAGTTTGTCGACAATATAGCGTTTGATGTCCGTTTCGGAAGTATCGTATGCCAACCTCGAAATAAAAATTTGCTTTGGTGGCTGGCATATACGAAGGCAGGAACTATGAGCAGTAGATAAATTATCGGAAATTTTAAGAGGCGCATCCTTCAGTCTAGATGTAGATGTACTACCGGAGGCTGAAGTCCCCAAATTCATGTTGGAATCAGACGAGTTGTCATTGCTAACAACAATAGTGACTCCATCAGCTCTAGACTTTGCTTTTGCCCTTGTCATGATGCCATTAGAATTTGAGCTGTCACGATAAATAGAAGAAGACGACGCAGCAGGAACGGATTCGCTAGAGTTGATATTAATAGGATGATGCCCACTGGTAAATATATCGAGTCTAGTCTGAAGATCTTTCAGCGCCAGCTGAAAGTCCTGAATAAACGTGGATGATGACTGCTGTTGTTGATGAGATGTCACAGACGAGCCTCGGCTTTGGCATGCTACTGGTTGACTAGCAGGAATCGTGAGCCGAGGAGAAAGGAGCGCATCAAGCTGTTGGCGCTCTCCAGATCGCAGCACGTTCGGCGATAAGTTGGGCGAACGCTGGTTAAGAGGCATGTTCGCAGTAAGCAGGAGCGGACCATGATGGTGAGCAGAGGATGTTGCATGCTGACTATCACTGCCTATATTTAGCGGTGAAAGGCTACGAATTTCATCATGATGAGTAGTCTGTTGGCGGGTTGTGATGCCAGATAATGCTCTGGAGGAAGACGCCACTGAAGCGTTGGATTGCTCCGTGTGTTTGGCCAGAGCAGCTAGATCCTCCGCTGCCGAGGAAAACTTTGAATGGAAGGTATTAAGTTCCATTGACAGACTGGTAACAATTTTCGTAGCTGATTTTAATTTATCTGCGTAATTAGCCATGGAGGTGGATCTGCACGTCTTGCAAAACCAGTATAGTCCAGTGTCAGCGGCGTTGACTTGATCCGCAGTTTTCGCAAAAAGACCCGCGCACTTGCTGTGGAACGAATTCTCACAGAAGCCAGAGCACATAATAAACGGAGATTTGTTCTCCGTGTCTTTACAGACGGAAGCGTGACAGACACTGATATTCATATTTGATGTTAAAAGTTCTAAGTGCTATGGAGTGAATTTCGAGGTTCGACTGTAACTGTAACAACCCAGGACAAGCCTATATGTAAGGACAAGGATCGTAACATCATCAGCGGCATCGAAAGCGTAAACAAACGATGGGCCTCTCATTTTGAAGATCTCCTCAATGTACCAAAAACATCCCCCACGGAGCCAGCTCTTGAACAGTTAGCCGAACCAGGCCTTCCCGTTCTACCCACAACAATAGAGGAGGTGAGTCTCGCCATACAGTCGCTTCAAAGTAATAAAGCGCCCGGCGCTGACGAGATCCCAGCAGAACTGGTGAAGCATGGTGGAACGTGCCTGATCAACGCTATATATGTGCTACTGCTGAAAATATGGAACGACGAAGTAATCCCCGAAGATTGGCGCAAAAGCATAATCTGCCAAATCCACAAAAAGGGTGACAAGCAGAAGTGTGAGAATTACAGGGGCAATCATTAATTTGTACGATCTACAAGATTTTATCGAAAATTCTGGAAAAGAAAATCAATCCGTACGCAGAACGAATCAGTGGCGAGTATCAAGGCGGCTTCAGAGCTGGTCGTTCAACGACCAGCTGTGAGCTTTTCACAGTGAAGCGACTACTCCAAAAGTGCTGCGAATATAACATCAACGTATACCAAATGTTTGTCGACTTCAAGCATAGGCATACGACAGTATCGATCGGAGTGTACTGTACAACAATTTGCTGCATTTTGGTATACCGGCAAAGTTAGTGGGACTCACAACGATGACGATGACTAATACCGTCTCGCAGGTCAGAGTGCAGAATCGACTTACTGACCTATTTGAAACTCGTACTGGACTCAAGCAGGGCGATGGGCTGGCGCCGACGTTCTTCAAACTTGCTTTGGAGTATGTAATTCGAGTCATGAATATGGACAGCAACGGAACGCTACTCTTCAAGTCGACTCAATTAATTAGTAGCGTACGCCGACGACATCAACATCATGTCTCGAAGATTGGGTGATGCAGAAAGCCTTCTGTATAACCTCAATAACGCCGCAAAGGAAGGTGGACTACATATCAAACGAAAGCAAAACAAAGGCCATGATGCAATCGAAAACAAGGACGTCAGCAAATTCAAGCATCACAGTGGGGGACCTTAATATCGAGTATGTAGACAACTTCAACTATCTGGGTTGTAACTTATCAAAGGACGCCAACGTAACCGACGAAATTAAGCGACGGATACAACTAGCCAAAAATACCTATTTCTCGGTCTTCCCTATAATTAATTCAAAAGTTTGCGCACACGAACACGAAGCTCCGCGTGTACAAAACGATCATCCGACCCGTGCTATGTTATGGCTGCGAAACATGGACCCTCACCAAAGCCGCCGAAATTTTGCGAGACCGATTCGAACGAAAGGTCCTTCGTCGAATTTTCGGGGCCGTTCGCAAACGAGATCAATGGCGTATCCCGTACAACAATGAGTTGTATCAATTGTACGATGAGCTGGAAGTATCGAAAATCGTGAAACTTCAGCGTTTGCAATGGGCGGGGCATGTTTAACGGATGGACGATAATCGCATGGCAAAGAAAGTGATGAACGCACAACGAATTGACGGAGCGAGGTTGCGTGGACGACCGAGAGCTCGCGGGGAGAAATCAGTAGGCGAGGACGCGCATCAGCTGCTGGGCTTTCGAAACTGGAGGACAAGGTCACGTAACCGTGACAATTAGAGGTCAACGAGTCAGGCGGCCAAAGCCCGACGGGCTATCGTGCCACATTGATGATGATGTTTTTTGATTCAACAAATGTAGCTTCATTTTCACTTTCACCAGCAGGCCTAAGAACCTCTTAAAATTTGAAACATATACAAAATACGAAAATGAACTCTTCGTTCAAACTAAATTTTGCAAGAAGTTGTTTATTATTTCATCAGTTTCGTTACACGGTAAATACTCATTTATTAATACATTTCGATAAGATGCTTACGTACGTATAGCAGCATCCAAAACAACGTATCTTATCTTAATTATGTACATAATTACTTTCGTTTATTAAGAAAACAGTCTAATGTACAGAACACAATTGAGGCAATTGTTGAAAAATTTACAACGCTATTATGACACAGCAATTTTACTCGTATAGGTACATTGTCGCGGAAATGACCCAACAAAATTCTGGAGTTTCTCACGATTGTAATGTGGCGCGATTAAAAGGATAAATCCGTCTTTTTGTGTTTCTACTAGTGGAATTACACGTCATGGGGCGATAGACAAAGTTTCATTATGCATTTTGCAATTTAAAAATTAAATATATTGTATGTCCTCTAAATGGTACAATTTAGGGAACAAATGCGTTAAAATAAACATTCGTAGCATGACGACCTCGTTTAAGAGCGCGTGACCTTGAGCCAAGCCTTACTTTTTGAAAACAAAAAAAGGTCGCATAAAGCAAGAGCTAGCACCCTCTAAGTCGACGGGCGATAGTCACGTTCACTTTACTTGTACCTTTCAACTGCAAGACTGCGGCAATGCAATCAACGTGTGTATTCGCCCAAGATCAACTGCCTTTGACGATACGCAGTTATTTCAGGTCCATTATCTTGCCTGCAAATCTGGCATTTTCTCTATCGGAGAAAAACTGTTGGATTACATTACAACCTGATCCTAGAGTCAGCAAAAGCGGCAATCTACGTACCTAAAGCTCCTTTATGTGGCTATGCGGCGCATCTGTCTTAAAAATCGACAGATTTTTTAAGAGGCTTCCTGCTGTGTATCTTGTACCCCGCACGGGTCCTTGTGACATCAGCAAAAGGCTGTGTAGTGGGACAGGGATCTTTGGTGAGTTGCGTCACCAACCACGTACCTGAGCAGCGCAGGGAGGCCCCTGGTATGGTTGATACGCCATGGTGTGGATCTTTACAAAGACCATTCGGGCGATAACGTTCCCGAGCTCCCTAGTTATGTACGGGTAGCTCTTGGCATAACCGACATCCTCCCATAACTGACGGTAGGGAAGTCATATAATGGCCGAGCACGATAAACGGTGTTCCCTGGTTGGGGGGGGTTCACCATACGGTTAATCGTGTGAGCTTCGGAGCTGGCGGCTTCGCATAACCCGAGCCTCGAAGGGGCTAGTTAGGAAGAATAGCCTTGGTGGAAAATGACTGCGAGCCTATATCTAACTAGTTTGGGGATTGATGACCACACTGCCCGAATCGAATTGCTGACTAGTAGACTGAAGTGGCCGCCTGCATGTGAAAAGTAGCGCAGCGAGTCTGCTTTAAGCAGACGAGTAGTCACAGATCCAACGAGCCTGGGATGTGCACAGCTGAATTTCTACATGAGGCTTAACCAATAGAGGCCGAAGGAAGACCACACCTGCTATAGAGAAGTCTTTAGCGAATAGTGTACCTCGGGGATGGGTGTGCCCAGGGTACCATGGTCCTTGCCCATCAAGGAGTTGGACTCGAGGTGGCTGTAGGTTGTTAAGCAGCCCCGGGGTTGGGTTTCTGAAGGTGAGTGCATTCACTAGATGGAGAAATCCCCATCTGACAATAAGACCTTGTCAGTAAAACGCCGAAGGTCCAAACCGCCGTAAAGACCGGGAGATAAGGCCGTAAAGGCTAGGTGCTCCCCTGACGGTACACCTGTAGATGGTATCCTTGTAGTCGAAGTTCTAAGGGAGCTCATTTATATTTCCAAACTTTCCGCAGTTTATTCTTTTCAGTGCAATGGCTTAAATATTAAATATTAAATAATACTTACTGTATTATTCTACATAAACTAACCAAATGTATTCATTTTTATACCCGTCACTATGTGAAAGGGTATATTAACTTTGTCATGAAGTTTTCAACGCACTAAAGGAAGCACCTGATCAGTGAGACGAGAGAAATCGATTGAGCGATGTCCGTCTGTCTGTCTATCTGTCTCTCCGTCTGTTGTAACGCAAACTAGTCCCTCAGTTTTGAAGCTATCGAGCTGAAATTGTGTATACAAGTTTTTTAGTGTACGCTGTATATATGTCGGAACGAAGGGAATCGGACCATGGGGTCATGGGGCTGCCCCTGAAAAACAGCTTTTCTAAGAAAAACTTTTTCTTTATGTACCAAACTTCACCCAAGTGTGTTCCTAGTAAAGCCTCAAAACATATCTAGGAACGGATGGAATCGGAACATTACGCCATAGAGCTGCCATAGAAAAGAACCACTGAAAATTAAGTTCTTCTAAGAAAAACTTTAGTTTTGCTTTTTTATTTTTTTATATTCAATTTTTATTTATTTTGCCATAGTTTACTGAAAAGTGCATCCAGATCTTCACTTATTTTTAATTTGGCTTCTTATGATTTATCAGCTATAACATAAGCAAACAAATATCATTTATCATTTATACATAAATTAAACAACACAGGACCCAAAATAGAGCCCTGCGGTACTCCAAGCTCATCGAATGGGGTTTCGCCAATTTTAACAACTTCTGTTTTTAAGTTTTAAGCTAGCAATCCAATTTAAAAATTATCCTTTTACGCCGCACGTTTAAAATCAAGAAAAACAGCAACAATTACTTTCTTTTTATGCAGAGTTATTTGCCAGTAGTACAACACATCGTTTATAGCTGATTCATAGGAATGTTGGGATCGGAAGCCTGATTCATTGTTACTTAGGATTTGGTTCTTGATGACGTTATTAAAGAATTGTTTTTTTTAGCCAACGACTAGATCAGCTGCTCTAAACAGAGAAGCATATTGCTCACCAATGTCAATTGACTCGACAACTGTATGTACTGGTAGGACAGTCGACCTTTTGAGGGTTTCAGGGAAAACACCCTCAATGAATGACTCATTAATGGTATGGGTTATTTCACGACCAATGACGAAGACTGCATCTAGTATTACTCGGTGCTTTTTTTTAGTTCTTCAAGGCAGCATTTTACTTCCGATATTGTGGCGTGGTGAAGATAAAATGTAAAATTTTCATTAGGATATATCGTGTCACCACAATTCACTGATTTTGATTTCACTCTGAGTGTCTTCATCAATTTCGGTGCCGCCATTTTTTATATAAGATAGTTTTTCGATAGAATTGAGTTCAATACCCTCCAAGAACCTTTCATATTGCCTCTCTCACGATCTAATTTGGATGGATGGATGGATACGACGCTTTGATGGGTTGCGCTGGTTACGCCCAATACTGCAGCCTGCTGGCTTATTGTATAGGTATTTCCCATTTAAGCGAAAAAGTTTCAGGTTATTAACTCTGTCCTTCGTAAAAGGCTTAGAAGAAAGTTAACCTGGTTTACTTTGGGTGCGACCATTCTGGTAGTTTGAGCCCCAAAGAAATGTTGTCTCCAGCTCATAAGAGCGGAGCATTCGAACATAACATGCGAGGCTGATTCCTCATTTTCGTTGCAGACGCGGGATAGTGGGTCTTGTGTGTTGTCCCTGTTGTATGCAGATGTTTCTGTAGAGTACAATAACCGGTTATAAGGCCTGTCACTGCCTCTTGCGGTTCGTTTTTCTGAGACTGAGGACTTCGGTGCAACTGGTATACCAGTTGAATGCCAGCATACGCATGCTGTGCCTGAGCCCCTCAGCGAGTCTCCATCGATCTTGGAATTTATCCTCGGTCCATCGCCTGGCAACGGTTCTGGCTAATTCCGATTGCAGATTCGGGACCAGTGAAGGGTAGTTCGGCACCATCTCTTGCAAGGGCATCCGCTTTCTCGTTGCCTTCGATCCCCTTATGTCCTTTCGCCCATTTCAGAGTTACGTTGTTTCGGGTAGGTTTTTGAGGTTTTGTTGGCATTCCCAAACCAATTTTGAGGTTCTTTTGGGACTTGCAATGGCCTTTATGGCAGCTTGACTATCGGAGAGAATATAGATGGTCTTGTTTATATATCCCTTTCGAGTACTCTCCCCTGATGTAAGGTTTATATGGCTATAAGTTCTGCCTGGAAGGCAGTTGTGTATTGATCTAGGGGTTTGAAGATACTATAGTTGTTGGTTTTAGTATAAACTCCTGCCCCTGTTCGTCTCCGACCCATGCGTGTACCACACTATATGTTTTGATAGATGGTTGTCGTTCCATTTAACTTATGTGTTAGCCCGCACACATTCTCAAATTACGCTCGTAACCGTTTGTTCGCCGGCGGCTACGTTTGTTCCTGAATGTTCGTCAATTATTTTCGTTTGTTCGTCTCTAATTGTTAAATAATAGCAAGTTTAAAATAAGGAGTGTGAACTTAAGCCTTACAGATGGCGGCTTAAGTTCACACTCCTTATTTTAAACTTGCTATTATGGTCGGATAAATATAAATTATATACATATTTGGTATCAATCGAAAGCCAGACATTTGTTCGTTGTTTGGTGCGTTTGTTCGTCCTGGAAACGCAAGGACTCAGGAGCAATTAAGGAAAAACAGAAGACGAGACACAAACCATTGGGTATAATAAAGCGAAGCAGAGAGCTTCCTTGAACGTACCCCTGATACTACTACTTATGGTCCGGGTTTTGTCGACGGAGTTTCTCTGTGCCGGTGTTCGGCCGTTTTTTCTCTACTCCTTCTGCAGGAGATTGAGATTCTGACCTGGTTCAGGCCCCACGGGCAGGTCTTGGGATCTTTCTTCGTTGAGCTCCGTCTGCTTTTTGTTTTTAAGGGTTAGTTGGCCCATTTTTGTAGACTAACACAACAGTCACGTCGGACCTCTCTGGTTTTGTGCAGAAAGCACTTCCCTGCGAGGGTGTTGCCGAGGGTTAGGACATACTTCCCTCACCTTTCGCTGCTTGGCTTATGGATGAACCATTTCCTTCAGCTTGGGCGGGTTGGTTTTGTTCTACCGCTTTTGTGTGTTCTATTGCTTGTGTGTTTGTTTTTGTCTTGTTAGTTTCCATTTTTGGTCCCACGACTATGGCGGTAATGAAAGGTACACGTGCTCAGTGACCCCTTAAACACGCCAGTCGATTTTTCACGGTGAATTAGCTGAAGATCACCGGCGAAAAAATCAAAATTGTTTTTAGTTTTTTTTACGCATTGAAATGGTGTAGTGGCGTTGCTAATTGTTTTAAGAAGGCAATTAAATGTTTCATTTACGGAACTCCTCGTTAGCATCCCAAGATAGAAGGGAATTTTCCAACAACTGTCATAAGACACTTGGATTATAGTCTTTCCATATACAAACAAGCTGGTTTAATTTGTTGCCATTTCCTTACTTCCATGAATATTCATTTCAATAATTGAATGATCATATATCTGATCAGAGGCGGCTCTCCCATATCTGCACAAGTGCACGTGCACCCCCTGGTAAAAAAGTCGTAAAGCACGTAATTCACTTCTTCAAATCGAAAATGTGTATCTCAAATCGCACACCTCGCCCGCATCGCGCCCTTATTCTATTTATAGAATTCATTATATTCTTCCCGAAGTCAATACATTTTTATATTTCCTTGTGAACCCCCGGTATTACCACCACGAGCCGCCACAATATCTGATCCCCACTCAACACACGGCAGTCTACATTATTCGTGGCAATATTTTTAAGACACAGGGTAATAATAGTCGCTGATCTCTCTACTGTTCTAGTGGCTGAATTTTTTAGTAAAGTTAGGCCATTATTTCACAGATACTTAATAATTGATTAGAGTATTGCAAATCCGATATCAATGTTTCAATCTCCGCACACAACTAATTGTTTTGGCGATATCATTTGCATCTCTTCAATGTTCAAATTATTGAATCACTTGGGACTTGATATTTGTCGATAAATAAACTCCCGCGAGAATAACATCTTATTTATACAGATTTCTAACGAGAGATATTATGCTGCTCGTTTTTAAGTCTAACTTGTTTTGTTCTAAGTGTCTTTTTGGCGAAAACAGTAACACCTCCTGCATGTTTCGAATAAGATGTAATTTAGTTAAGCTAATGATGTTGTGGTGGCTTTCGGAGAGCAGGTTTAATATCCCGAGGCTAAATAGGTTGTGGTTGAAGGTTCGGTGCAGGAAGGTTGTGCAGGATGTGTACATGGATCTGTGTTATATGAGTACAACAAAATTTTATGTAGTAGCGAATCAAGAGATTTTTTCTTCTGAACCGAATGGGTTTTTGGCAGCTCTTGATCGTCGTGGCTCCGAGAAGATTTACATCGAACACGGAATTTTTTGTAAAGACAATATAAACATACATGGCGACCCATGGCGATTCAAACCCACACATCGGCAATTCAGAGGAAGAGTGTCTTCTGTACACACTGAGCCACCGAATGCCCTAGTCCTTAATTTTATTCGGTGGTTCCCCACGGTTTCAGCTCAAACTAAGTTTGAAAAGAGAATTTCCCAGTATATCTATCGCTATGGATACCACTGATTATTATGGTAGCTACAAACCTAGTCAAAAGTATTTACACAAAGTGCATTTTTGTGCATGCTTCACAGACTGCGGCTTCTGCAGAGAGTATGGGTAGGTGAAATGCAAAAAAGCTTTTGTTTTCGCAAAGTTTAGCATATGCGAAGCCAGATGAAAGAAGAATTAAAAAATAACTGTTCTTGTTCTTAAAATAGACGCAAATGAACTGATGCTTATCAGTTGTCAAAAGTATTTACACACGATTTCTTTGCGTCAAAAGTATTTTCACAAAGGACGTTTGCCATTAATATTTGGTTTGCAGTGACAAGTGCAGGTTCGTTTGTTCTAATAATTGTAATCTATTTACAGATAATTTGATTTAATCATTTAACTAATTGCAATTATTTAATAAAATGCCGAAAACAAAGGAGTTAACCGTTGAGCGCCGAGCTGAAATTGTTACTAGGTTTAAGACCGGTACCTCCGCAGTCGAAATAGCTGAATTGTATCAAATCTCACGAAAAACTGTGTACAACTTAGTAAAAAAGTGCGATACAGTTGGAAGCTTGGAAAATCAAAAAAGATCAGGCCGAAAACCTGTGTTGGATCCAAGACAATGCAGGCACATACTAGGAGTTGTAGCAAATAATCCAAGTGGAAGTCATGTCCAAATTGCCGCACAGTCAAAAAAAATAATAATTGGCAAACATATTTGTGATGCTACACTGCGACGCAGGCTAAAGGAAGCTGATTTTAATACCTATGTTGTCCGTAAAGTGATTGACATCACACCAACCAACCAGACAAAACGTCTTAAATTTGCGTTGGAATACATAAAGAAGCCTCTTGACTTCTGGTTCAACATTTTATGGACAGATGAGGCTGCATTTCAGTACCAGGGGTCATATAGCAAGCATTTTATGCATTAAAAAAAAAAAAACAAGCATTTGGCAGCCCAGCCAATCAATAGGTTTGGTGACGGCACAGTCATGTTCTGGGGATGCCTTTCCTACTACGGCTTCGGAGACCTGGTACCGATAGAAGGGACATTAAACCAGATCGGATACCTCCATATCATAAATAACCATGCTTTCACATCAGGAAACAGACTTTTTTCAACGTCTGACTGGATTCTGCAGCAGGACAATGCTCCATGTCCATGCCATAAGGGTAGGATACCCACAACATTTTTGAATGACCTTAATCAGGCGGTTCTTCCTTGCCCCCCTGATCGAAATATTATGGAAAACGTTTGGGCTTTTATTAAAAACCAGATTACCATTGATAAAGATAGAAAACGCGAGGGAGCCATTGCTGAAATTGAGGAAATTTGGTCCAATTTGACCTCATAATTTGCACACACTTTGGTAAAACCAATACCCAACAGACTACAAGCTGTCATTGATGCCAAAGGTGGTATAACTAAATATTAGTAATGTTTTTTTATTATAATTAAGAAAATCTTTTGTTAACATTTAATATTAAACTGAAATAAATGAAATTGAATTGTGTGTAAATACTTTTGACGCAAAGAAATCGTGTGTAAATACTTTTGACAACTGATAAGCATCAGTTCATTTGCGTCTATTTTTAGAACAAGAACAGTTAGTTTTTAAATGCTTCTTTCATCTGGCTTCGCATATGCTAAACTTTGCGAAAACAAAAGCTTTTTTGCATTTCACCTCCCCATACTTGCTGCAGAAGCCGCCGTTTGTGAAGCATGCACAAAAATGCACTTTGTGTAAATACTTTTGACTAGGTGTGTATGTACTATGCAAAACAGTAAATGGATCACGTGAAAATTAATAACAGCAAATCATTCGCGTATGGAATAATTTAGACATTTAGATCCAGGGTATCATGACTCCACAAATCATCCATCACCCCCAGCAAACAAATCTAATCAGTGCAAACAAAAACGACTGACTGGCTTGGCTCGCGCGCCGTGTGGGCTTGTCGCTTGTTATGTGTGCTCCACTGTTACCGGGCAATTGGCATTATCGCTTTATTGTGTTGATACCGACTAGACTGGACTGGACGGCCGGCGATCGGATATATCGAACAAGTACGAATAATGCTCGTTGTCCGGAAACACTGACCTTGTCCTTTAGCAGTAGCGTTAGCTACTTTTAAGACTTTTTGTCTTATCAGTTAGTCCCCTTGAGATTTGCGAGAATAGGAAAAAATTTCCGCGGAGTTTGCAAACATTTCCAGCGTCCGAAGCAGGTTCTTGATGCCGGCCCGGCATCGCGCAATGTTTGTTTTGTCTGCGTCAACGATCGTAGCATCTTTATCTTAAGAATTTTATCTTCTTCACACACAGGGTGTCGTATTTACGTACGCACTAGTCAGCATCAGCACGCTCTAATTATAGGATGCCGCAACATTGCAGAGAAGGACCAACGAGATAGTCACCTCATCAGACTTATCAGAGGAGCTTCGCAGACGGTGTTAGTACGCAACAGCTGACACGAATACGAAATGGACGGCGAGGAGACGCGCTCGTTCATTTTGTTAGCCAGCGAAAAGTCAATGTCCGCCCGAACCCTCCTCCGCAGGCTCTTCCTCTTCTTGTTGGCAAAATGAAAGAAGAAGCTACCAGCTACCAGCTACCATTATGGGTAAATGCCACTTACCTTGAACTGCTGTTGTTGTGCTGCAGCTGGTTTTCGCTGATGGCTACGAGAAGATTAGAGAAGATTGGAAGCCACACTCTGTACACACTCTGTTTACACAAGCAATCACAGCGCGACTTTCGTGCAAACCGCGAAATCGACTGACTGACTACAAAACAAAAAAAAACACTTAGCGCCCCGAAAACACGACGACACACTACACGAAATTTTCGTTGGCTGGCAGGCGCACCACTCACAAACAAGTCAATTACCGCGATTTCGTGTTTGCTGCGTTGTGTGGTGCCTAATGAATTTTGCGAAATGCCTTTTTTTTATCGAAATCGTGTGTTTAACTAAGAAGCAACTAATATGAAAAGTGTATAAAGATGTTACCGTACATGAAAAGTTGCAGGGGACGAGGTGACAAACGAATGGCAGCAGCGAATTGGAAGGATTTTTTAAGAACGCGGGTGGAAATCACACTGCGAGTCGAAAACATCAACGATGATACGAAAAATGGTTGCGTTTAAATCGTGAACGGTTTGTGTAACGCACCCGATAAGATATTCTTGCCAACATAAAGCCGTTGGCTGTTAAAAAAGACCGTCGACCGACGTGTTTCCCGTGCAAAATAAAAACAAATTGGAAATTAGAGAAAAGTTTGTGACTTGTCAACGACAATTGTCAGATAGTTGTCAAAATCTTAAAATCAGTTTAGGAGCATTGCCATAACCGAAAATACTCTGGTGGCATTTTTTTGAACAACATTCAAGCGGATGAAGTAGATTCAAGAAAGAAAATGCCAAAATCTGCGTACTTTCTGGAATTTGTAATTTTATTTATTTAAAGATTGTTAATTGTTTGTACTTGGAATGGTGCCATTTTGACAACCCTACATATTTTCGATGCGCTATTTTTTCCAGCTGCATAGATGCATATTCTCTCTCTCTCTCTCGGTTAAATTAATTTTGAAGCTCTTTACAAAATCAGTCCAAGCATGGATCAGTTGCTACCGTATTAAATGGTGCGTGTTTCATTTCTGATTACTCCTTTAGTACACATATCGCTCACGCCCTGATGCAAACTGGAGACATCAATGGAGATTCCGGGGAGTCCCAAGTTTCTCCCATCAAAAGCGGAAGACGCCTAGTCCTGTAAATGTTGTTTTTGGCGTTTTTATTCAGCGCAATCGTTACAGTACGCTACGCCAGTACATTACGTTCAGGTGTGCAGTTCCAGCAATTGGATACACTCTCCATCTTCTTGTCAGTACCTTATAGCCCCATATGTGGCGCCACGGTGCGTTAACTCAGCCGTTTATAGGCAATTTCGAGTCAACGTTACATAGCATATCATTTCGGGGTGTATATAATGTTGCAAGCACTATATATTTATCCGCACATGTACGGAAATTTTGGACCACGCCGAGATTCGATCTCCGGACCTCTATATTACTAGCATCGTAGAGTGAGACTTAATTAAGTGAGCCACCAGAGCGTGTTTAGATACACCCTGCTGGAGGGAAATACAGATTTGTTACGTAATTTAGCCCGCTACACTGGCATCATATGATCCTTGCTGTATCGCATATCCAATGCATTTATGTAACGGAGTACGTCAAGTTTACTTCTTATGCGGTTCCTCGTAAGGTTACTTGTCGCCTGTTCTCCATAGTCCAACAGTTTCGAGCCACCGACTAAAGGTCGATCAAAACTTTGGTCATCGTCACAGTCATTTCCCATTCCAGTTGACTTATTTTCAGTCAATCAATTAACTGGTGTTCTTCGTTCTGCCTCTGGCCTTGGGTCCATCAAGTGGAACTTCCATTGATATCGCCTGATGAGCACCCTGATGTTCTTCCATAACCTGTGACAATCGGTTATTAAAAATGCGTTCAAAGATCTTCCTTATAGTATCAAGCTGGCAGATAGAGCGGTAGGATTAAGGCTCGCGGCTGGTTTGTTGGGTTTTGGAATCAGCTTTTATCTCTTCCATAGTTATGGGAAAGTCTCTTCCTCTAAACAGGTTTCGAAGACGCCAATTAATCTTCCGGGCTTCGCCAGAATTGCCACGTTACATTTCTTATGAAGGACACCATCCGACCCGGGCTTTTTTCCATCCTCTAGCCTAGAAGCACAATTTCTTCATGACTGCCGCCTTTCATGAGTTTATGTTCATGTCCTCAAAGAGCTGTTTGAAGCAGTCGCAAGCTTTAGCAATCTGCGGGCTGTTTTATAGGCCTATAGCTAATTACCATGCGCAATTGTTCGTTTCACTCGTTGACAGCCCGAGTTTTAAGGCATTTGCGCCGAATATGCTTGCGATCTCGTCAGCCCACCATCAGTAGTTTTCTCGTCTTTTATGGGCCGAGCTCTTACTTGGCATGGAGTTATGGCATGCTATAGCCAGATGTTCAGCGTGTTGCGAAGCTCTCGGGGCGGCTGATCAGTTAAATGAATTTAGTTGCGACAGGGTTTCTATGAATGTTGCCTCGTCCAAAAGTCACGTTGATATCCTACAATTGGGGTTCTTACTATAACTCGAGGTGATCTCTCTGCTAACTTGACACGGCTTGTTCTGCTATTTGTTCTCATAGGGAGAACTTTTGTGTTTCCGATATTTTCTGGTATGTGTCCGCTATATGGCGGACAGTAAGATAAGTATCGCTAGTGTCGATAAGAAGAGCAAAAAAGTTCTTCCTGTGAGAATTGATAGCGTAATGTTCCAAAATCTCTGGGTAGGATACTCCTTTTGGCTGATAAACTATCATCACGTGTGGCCTTGATGCTCTCGACTTCTCCCGTTTTGATTTAACCCTCGAGTAGGGATTATGCACTGTCCCCTTTTGAAGATTCTTTGCCTTCTTTTTTGGATAATGTGTTGTTGTCCTTTTTAAGGTCTAAAGAAATGCAGTCTCTTGCAATAGGTATGATGATTAGAGTAAAACCAATGAAACTCGAAAACTCGATTTTGAGTCTCGTGAAATAATACAAATCTAATATATTCGTTAATCACCACATCCGTTCTATTCATTTCGCCCACAAACTCCGTCAGATGTCACACCACTATCATTCAAGAAATTCCAACAGAACAAAAATTCCAATGTTGACTTTTCGTGTCGTTGTCATCTACGGACGGACGTCTGCTGTCATTTTAGTCGTAGAGAGAAAAGAAATTTCCTTAAGTTTTTTGTAAATTTTCATCAATTTCGCAAACGCGTCAACGTTAATTTGTGCCGTGATAATCTGGGCGGACATTTGCTATCGTTGCATCGCTTATAATTATGTGAAAACATCAAGCGTAGCGGCTAGAAACGAAGAAAAATATCTTGTGATCAGCAAACTCCAAAAGACCACCCAGACGAAACCAGCTCCTCAACGATGGATGACAATTTATGGTTTGTATTCTGATTAGGATTCGGTTCATCAGATTTGCGAATTTCCATTTCGATGCTTTGTTTGTTTACATAATGCCCACATACTGCTTGATGCAGGCCGTAAGCAAGGCGGCCGTGTTCTATTGCCAACAACATCTGATCGATGCGTGATACCATTCAAGACCGTGAGCGAACCGAATTTGATATGCTGGGTGACAAACCAGGGTGCTGCCAAGGTTTTTGGCAATAGCGGAACCGAAATTCAGTGTGTGATGCTGTTCGGGGCGCGAAGGGCGTCCTTTATTTTGCACTTCCGCCGCGCAATTCCCCAGTTCCGTCGGTAGTCAGCTATCGGCAAATTGCACGGCGATGATTCAAGTGATAAAATCACGATAATTTGAATGTGCTAAAATTTGATGGCCGATGCACGATTGTTTGTGACAAGCGGGCGAGTGAAGCGAAGCACATACGCTTTGCTGGCAACTGTTGCAAAGGTGGTCGCGGGCACAGCTAAATGGCAATTAATTATCACATGGGCCAGGAATGTGTCGTGTAAGATGTAATTGATAAGTATTGTTCGCGATCGGGTGTGTTGCAATTTTGCTGATAGTGCAATTGGAGGAGAACTCACCAGAACTTTTGAACTTTTAATCCGTAATCTGGGATTAAATAGTTTTGTGTCACATCCATCTAGGTCTAGTGAGATTTTTTTGTGCAGGTTGATAACGACGACGTTATCAATTTGCGTAAATAGTAATTCAGAACAAGCCACCTCGTTAGTATTTCTATGGCGTTTACTTCTAGCTGTGATATCATATCACTATCGGTTTAATGGCAAATGAAGCCATCCGCGAACTGGTTATGAGAAAGCCATGACTGTTTACATATTTCGAAAGAGGATTTCGCAATTGCTTTTGAACTATTGAATCAGGTGAATCCAGTAAAACGTTGAAGCACCACTGAACACACAAGACTGAATCTCACGCTACTGCCAGTTTTGCTTCATTTCTAATTAAACTTCAAAATTCTGGAAACGAGAGTATTCTGTTGTCGGTGAGCCTTAAACTTTATAGCTCGTCGGCTGAAGCTTTAGCAAATGAGGCAGTTGACATACCGCGGTGACAGTACTACAGACCATTCTGTAAAAGATAAAGAACTGTCTCTGATTGTTATCAAAGGCGAGCAACCTCGGTGAATATAGAAAATCGCTTGTTTGGGACCTCTCTTCTTTCTTTCAGCGGTGCAGAAATGCGTGCAATCGCTGTTGATCTGTTTTATAGTCTGTTGTGGTCCTCGCCCGTAATATCAAAGAACAATAACGCTGCAGGTGCGATAGGGTTTTCCCACAGTGGTACGGGTGTAAAGTATGTGGACACAGCACAGTTCGGACAGATGTTTTGAAAATACTTCTTCCATGTGGTCCTCCACGCGGGCGCCCCTTGGTAAAGGTAGTCGATAAAACCTCTAACAGCTAAGTGAAATCACTTGATGTGATGTTTGAAAAAAGAACTGCTGCGCCAAGGTGCTGTATTAACATCTTCAGCGTCTCAGGTTACTTAACGTGATAGGTGACAGAATAGGTTTAAATCAACCGCTAAAGCAGCATCTTCGAGGCATCCCCTTATGACCTTCCTTCAGCGGTTAAACCATATGGTTTAGCGATGTGTCGACAACTCATCCTAATGAAAAAGCTTTAAGTCAAGAAACCTGAAACAAAAGCCTCGGATTGGATGGATACAAAAAAACACGACTCCGCAAACGAACAACTGATTACTCTTTCTTCTTCTTCTTCTTTTAGCGATACAGAAAGGTGTGAACCGCTGTGTATCTACATGGACTCGTTTTATAGTTCGTCATCGTTTTCGTCCGCAATCTCCAGGGACAAAAACGTGGCAGCTGCAATGGGGTTTTCCCATAGTGAGAGGGGGGTGAGATTTGTGGGTGCAGCTGGGCATTGAAACAAATGGGCTACATCGTGTGGCGTGCCAGCGCAGTTAGGGCATACGTTTAGTATATTTGGGTCTATCCGAGATAGATACGAATTGAGGCGTGAGCAGAAGCCTGACCGAAGTTGGGCTAAAGTCACTCTAGTGGCTCTCGGGAGCCTAATCTCCTCAGGCGAAATAGGTGGTGGGAGCGCTGAGAGGACTCTGTTCGTACCTAAACTCGCAATAGACCTACTCACTTCCTCAGTGTGAATCATTGCAATGGCAGCCCGGTATGAATCTTCATCGAAAGGATCCCTTTTGTAACCCTGGACTTCTCTCTCAAGGTCACGAGGACCACGTTTGATGTTGCGTGGAGGGGGAATTTTGTCCATGAGGTTACGATTAGGATGATCCTCTCGATAACAACCTACTAAATATTGCTTTGTAAGTAGTCGATTGTGGTCACGTATTGGCATCAAATGTATCTCCTGATGTAGGTGGTCCTGGGCAGACATCAGAAGGCATCCTGTAGCTGTGCGTAGAGCAGCATTTTGGCAGACTTGGATTTTGTTCCAGCTTGTGTTACAGAGACCTTGCGACCAAACTGGCGCCGCAAAGTCAGCCGCTGCTCGACCCACCGCTTTGTAAGTGGCTAGCATTGTCTCTTTATCTTTGCCCCAGGTGCTACCAGCCAGTGCTTTAAGAATTTTGTTCCTACTGCGCATCTTTTCACATACCGCTTCCGCGTGATGAGCTGAAGTCATCATTTTCTCAAAGTGAAGCCCGAGAATTTTTGGATTTGCAACAGCAGGAACTGGTTTGTTGCCAATACGTACCCCAACCGGCCACTTACAATCACCTGACCAGGTGGTAAGGAAGGTCGCAGACGATTTGGACGCTGAGATGGTTAGGTTTCTACTATGGAAAAAGGCTTCTAGTCGCGCTAAATATCTATTGATATCTTCACGCATGACATCCCTATCCGCTCCCGTGGCGAGTACAGTGCAGTCATCGGCATAAGAAATAACTTCAATGCCTTCCGGAGGTGTTGGGAGACCGGCCATATAGATGTTAAACAAGGTGGGAGAGAGAACCCCACCTTGAGGAACACCTAATTTGATCTTTCTAAGTTTGGAACGACTGCCTCGAAACTCGGTGAAGGATTGCCTACCAGCTAGATAGTTGGCAATCCATCTTATCTCTTGAGTCGGAACATGCATATTGAGGAGGTTTGCCAGAAGCATGGAGTGATTAACCTTATCAAACGCATTTGATAGGTCAATCGCCACCATGATGGTTCTATGGCAAGGTGTACTGTGGTTTAGTCCGTCTCTTACACGTGTAGTGATCGCGTCCAGAGCGGTGGTTGTACTATGAATGCGTCTGAATCCGTGCTGATGGGGATCTAGCTTTGCATGTGAAACGAGTGTGGGGCGTCTTTGCTACAGGTGACAGGATCGTAATCGGTCTGTAGGAAGTTCCTAGTTTGGCACTTTTCCCTGGTTTAAGGCATGGGACTATACAACCTTGTTTCCAGATGTCGGGGATGGCGAGCGTAGACATTGACAAGTTAAAGACTGCCGTGAGATACTCAATGGCAGGAAGACCAAGATGTTTGAGCATGGCCATTGAAATGCCATCAGGTCCAAGGGCCTTAGAATTTTTTGCATTCTCAATGACTGTTTTAACCTGGTCCGGAGTATAAATTGGTACGGAGTCAACAATTCGGCTGCGAATCCGTCTTCTAATTTTGCGCTTGAGGCCATCTGACTTGGGATGTTCAATAAATTGTTTATTGAACTGGCTCGCACACTGAAGAGGATTGCTAGTTTCTTTTTTGCCGAAGGTTATGGCTATATTGCCCTTATCTTTTGTGGGGTTCGAAAGGGCACAGACAGTGGACCATAACTTACTGGCACCTTCTTTAAGGTTACAGTCATTGAGGTGCTCGTTCCATTTGGCCTTCTTGTAGTCTTTAACTTGTCGCTGTATTTGGATATTGAGCTCCCGAATTCTGGGGTCACCAGGGTTAGCGCGCCTAATGTTGTCACGTTCATCAGCTAAGGTTACAGTCATTGAGGTGCTCGTTCCATTTGGCCTTCTTGTAGTCTTTAACTTGTCGCTGTGTTTGGATATTGAGCTCCCGAATTCTGGGGTCGCCAGGGTTAGCGCGCCTAATGTTGTCACGTTCATCAGCTAACCTTGCGGCACTTGTTGCGAAGTTTGGACGAACCTTTGGAATGCGCCCTGCAGGAATGAACCGTGCCGCAGCTTTGGCAATGACGCTCCTAATGTTCCGTTCGGCCTTATGTATATTGGTGGGAGGGGGAAGCGCGAAGAACTTCGATGACATGAATGTTTTGAAACCTTCCCAATCAGCTTTTTTGTGATTGACAAAAGTTCGCTTCTCTGACTTGGTCAGGTCAGCTGGTTTGTCAATTCTGACTATGATTGGGAGGTGATCAGAGGGAAGACCAGTGAGTGTTTCCCAGGAGGTCTCACTAATTAGGCTAGCGCTGACAATTGTAATGTCTGGTGAGCTAATACAATTGTTTGCATCACGGGTTGGAGAGTTTTCATTGAGGGTACAGAAACCTGATGCGTCCAGAGATTCGGCGATAGCTTGACCCTTGGCATCGTTGTGAAGCGCGGAATGCCAGAGTTCATGATGGGCATTGAAGTCACCAAGAATGATCCTGTGCTCTCCATTAAGAAGAGGACCAATATCGAAATGGTAGTTTGTACAACTAGAATGTGGTGGTATGTAGATGTTAAAAATTTCGATATTGGTGCTCCCTGATGAAACTGAGATGGCTTGCAATTCCGCCGTACCGTCTGAAACTACATCTAATACACGGTAATGTACGGACCTGTGTATTAGGAAGGCAAGTCCACCTCCAGGGTGAGAATCATTCGTGGCGCCTTCTCTGTCCTTGCGTATGATGATATATTCACCTTCAGCGTTGAATGGTGAATTCGCGTGGAGTTTCGTCTCTTGGATGGCTGCAATCAGGATTTTGTTTTTTCTCAAGAAGCTTGTGATTTCAGGAAATTTCCCTAGGATGCCATTACAGTTGAACTGCAATATGGACACCGGTGTAAAAATTGCTGGCGGAGGGGCGGGAGTTAAGCTGTGTCTTACGTTCAAGGCAACATTATTGGGGGGAGTAGGGGGCGTTGGTGGAGGGGAGGGGCCTGGTATTACCCGAGGCTGCCCAGTATTCCTACAGCCTGGAGCAACAAATGAACCTTCTATGTAATGACCCATCCTTCTCAAACCGGAGCATCTAAAATGCACCCACTCCGAACAGCAACTACACTGAAGTGACCTGGCATTAGAACCGATACGTCGGTTGCAGACACTACACATCCATACCAAGACAGGGCCTGGATTTGTTTCAATGCCGGCGCGTAAAAGGAGAATTGAGAGCAGCCGCGCCGAGATGTGATGCTCCCAATAAGACGAAAAAACATATATAACGAGTCCACACATATACACAGACATACACAACCTTCCTGCATCGAGACCTTCGAGGCTCTTGCCAGGGAGGCGTTTTGGCAACTCTTGGCCGTTTGTTGTAGCAAACGGGTGTGGTCCGCCCCGGAGAGGCGTATTGCAACTGCAAAATAATGCAATAGCAATGGTTGCCAGTAGGACCACCTGATTACTCTTTCGGATCCTGCAATGTACGCTCCCTGAATAATCCGAAGCCCTAAGGGCTCTCCGGAACAGGTAGAAAAATACAAGCTGAGCGCAGTTGCGATCCAGGAAACAAAATGGCTAAAGCGAGATTAGTGACCGCAATTCGCACACTATTTTTACGAGTGGTAAAGAGGAGGGCAACAAGGAGTTTAGACTCGCTTTCATCGCGAGTAAGCGGCTTCAAACCCATAACTGAGCGGCTATGTCCGATCCATATCAAGATCCGTGTCGCTATTCTCTGGCTCATTAATGCGCATGACCCTACAGAAGTAAAAGAAGGCGCGATTAAGGACGAGTTCTACAACCACCAAGAAACACTCTTCGACTCACTTCACTCAAACGACGTTAAGCTGCTGCTGGGAGACTTGAAAGCTAAAGTCGGAAACGCAAGCTGTCATAGGTGAACTACTGGTCACATCCTCCACGATGAAGGCAACAACAACGGTCAGCGCCTTATCGATTTCGCTCTACATGTTTCCCTCATCGACGCATCCATAAGCAGACCTGGAAAGCTTCAGATGAATACACCGTGAGCCAGATCGACCACGTACTTATCAGCGAGAGATGGGTTTCGAATGTCTTAGATGTCTAATCCTATCGAGGAGCCAACTGTGACTTCGATCACTATTTGGTGAAGACGACCTACAGGTGCAGAATCTCGTCGCTGCACCTAACGAGAATCAACCCTGCCAACATTTTCGAGGTAGACAATTTTATCAATGTTGCCACGGGCTGCGTACACTACCGCCCTTGAGGAAAAACTGTCGCCCATGCTTCATA
This sequence comes from Microchrysa polita, assembly GCA_949715475.1. Classification (NCBI taxonomy): domain Eukaryota; kingdom Metazoa; phylum Arthropoda; class Insecta; order Diptera; family Stratiomyidae; genus Microchrysa; species Microchrysa polita. Next base: position 56,836,268 of record OX454415.1, read on the forward strand.
ACATCAGCAATTTAGGTATTCATGAGTTCTGAGAGGAGCTCAAAGACAGCATCAAATGAGTTGCAGAGGAGGCCGTGGGGAGGCGTAGACAGGCTGGTTCGACCACGAATGCAGAACCTCGATTGTGGCGAAAAATGAAGCCTATCGCCAATACACAGAACGCGCAGCCCGAGCCAAGAAAGACATATACAATGAACTTCGGCGAGTATCTAATAAGCTAATTAGACGTAACATTTTGACGAGCGCGCGACGGGCCGCGAGTTTGACACGCCTGATGTAGAGAGCAAAGTATGTAGACAACTTCAACAACCTGGGTTGTAACTTATCAAGGGACGCCAAAGAAACCGACGAAATTAAGCGACGTTTTCTTACGAATTCCAAGAAGTACAAATTGGACTGTCGCGCGTGTTATTTATTTTTTATAGTAAGTGTCGCGAAGAGAAATCATCGCTTGATCAGCATCTAATTGGTGTTCTGCGGAAGGGTGTGGAGTGTAATAATTGCCTACGCTCGCCAAGTGGGACTGCCATGGTTTGTAAGAAAACCAGACACCTGATCACCTACAATAGTGGCCACGGAGATAGGAGACACGAAACGCAGATCGATTACCACCTGTGCTTAGATTTTATGAGACGATGGGTAAAAGACTGCAAGGTTATCTTGGGTGAATCTTTGGTTACTCAACACCGATTGCTTCTGTCTGAATTTATTTTGAAAGTAGAAGGAGTAAGAAATAGAAGAACTCCCAAGCCAGTCGAAAAAGACAAGTGGCCGAATCTCACAAACGAAAACTTTGAACCTGGAGTAGCTCCATTCATTGATAAAATGACGGAGTGGTTTCAAAATAACACCAACTGCCCCAAGCACAGTCCAACGCAAAAGAAAAAGTTCGCTGAAATGTCAGCAGATCAGGCGGAAACGCACTTGGAGTTTCGAAAGGTCCACTCCACACGAAGAAAGAAACATGGTGGTGGAACGCCCGTGTGACAGCGAGGCTGCCATTGTCGCCAGTAGGACCACGGATTTAGGATTTACATCGTAGAACCGGCTGCCGTAGGACCATATTCCAAATATTTTCTATTTTAAGCCATTTTTAATGTAATTCGATCCAAACAATGAATACAATGAATTTTCTTTATCAATTTCAGGTTAATCGAACTTGAATCAGCTCTACTCGACGACTGCAACGTAAACGATATCAACGCCATTTGCCATGGACGCACCATACCAGAATCGTTACGACCCGACGTCTGGCAAGTGTGCTTGGATGTACGACACAAAAGCGACCAGATGTCCTTATTCAATGAAATTTACGATCTACCATTTCAAACACAACTTCGGGAAGACTGCAATAAAATCGTCGATCGACTGGGCAACGAAGACGAAGACAAAGTATCCGTCACCTCGGATTTGGAGTCAATATTAACGTTCTATTGTAAAAATCGAAATTTCCAATATCACACAAATAACGGTTGGATAGAATTGCTCATGCCACTAATATCGCTTAAGTTGAAACGAACCGATACATACAATTTGTTCGAAGCGATACGAGACACGTACATACCGAAAGGATGTGTTCCCAAAGGGAATGTGTTCCATGTGTTTCGTCTGTTGATACTGTATCACGATCCGGAGCTATGTTCGATGCTTGATACGAAGAAAATTTCGCCGGATCTGTACTCAATTAGTTGGTTCCAATCTCTGTTTGCCTCAACGTGCGGACTATCAGTTGTGCTTGCCATGTGGGATTTGTATTTTCAATATAGCGATCCTTTTCTAGTTTTCTTCTTGAGTCTGATAATTCTCATAAATGGACGCGATCAGATTCTGGCAATGAAAGATGAAAGTAAAGAGAAAATTATCAAGTTTCTATCGAATATGCCTTGCGCCTTGGAATCGGATGATGTCATTGATTTTTGCTCCCTAGCTCAATACTATGCTCTTAAGACACCGTCGTCGTTCAAAACGGATTTTTTGAAAGCCCTTTTTGGATCGACTGTCGAACCTGAATCTGACAATGTTGTCTCGCAAGCCCTGTGCCTACCCGTTTCCGTGTATGAACTAGTCGAGAATTCGGCATTTGAAATAACAGCTGCCGACGGTGTACGATTTTTCCTGGTCGATTGTCGTCCTGCCGAACAGTATAATGCCGGCCATTTATCCACAGCCTTCCATCTTGATTGTAATCTTATGCTTCAGGAGCCGGTTGCTTTTGCAACAGCCGTCCAGGGCTTGCTGCGTGCTCAACGACAATCGATAGAGGCCAATTCGAATGCAGGCGGCGAACATTTGTGTTTTATGGGAAGCGGCCGGCTGGATGAAGATCAGTATACACATATGGTAGTAGCGTCCTTTTTGCAGAAGAACACCCAGTACGTTTCGCTTTTGACCGGAGGTTATAATGCAATTCACAATTATTTCGGTGAGCATATGACTGATTGTCTGGAGGATCATGACTTCAAAAAGTGCATCGTTTGCGCTAAGAACACCGCCAACAATAAACTAGTCAATATTAATAACAACAACAACTATAAGACATCCCAGAGTAGAAATGGAAATTCAAATGCTTCGACGGTCAATGAACGACCCACATCGGATTTTTTCAGCAAATTCTCCGCCGCCATGAAAGTCAAATCGGCCGAAGTTAAAGGTAAACTTTTCGATATAATTGTCAACCCATCGATGTCAACACCCGCCCCGAATTCAGTTGTTGAAAAACATGTTTCAAGCAGCGAGAAGAATGGAAAACGTTATCGCGACGTTGCTCCCGTTTTCAGCATTGATGACGAGAACGACGATCAATCACCTTCCGGCGGCGATGCACTAGGAGAACTGCTGGCTTCATCCTCCTCAGCTGATACTAAAGAAGTCGTGGTAATTAGTCAATATCTGAAATCGCCCGACGTTGTTAACTCCTTCAAGTGTCAAGAAGTTCATATGAATGGCAGCATGTTCGATAGTCATCTGATAGTCACCCAAACGCATCTGATTGTGTTGCGTGAGCTGTCAAAAAGGGATTCAGCCCAAGTTATTGTACGACGTCCGCTTTCGAGTATTGTCAAGATAACGGCAAAGAAACGGCATCGTGACCTAATCACTTTCAAGTATGGCGTGCCAAATGGCGATGGACTTATTATCACCGATATGGATCGATTTTTGATACCCAATGCCAGTGAAGCAACGGCGATTGTATCGAAACATATAGTGCAACAATTGGATAGTAGTGCTAGGCAAACGTAATTTTATGTAGATATGTAGTTTGGACCGCGTGTCCGTAGATTATGATGGAAGCCTTCCCGTGAAGATGTTCGATGTGATGTTAGAAACCTGCATAATTCCAGAATATGCTTGTAGGCTGATCTGTTGCTAGACATCTCATTTTCTACGATATTTTACTAAAACAATATTGAAAGCTTTGGGAATCTGACAGGCATCGACATTGACATATTCAACCGAAATTTAATTCAGTCCACAATTCTACCTGATTTATCATTGTACTAACAAGGCTAACAAGGGAGATGCTTTAGTTGGTCGTATCTTCAATGTCCTCTTTTTTAAATGCGTTAAAATAAGTTTAATTTAATTTTGTCAATTCTTTGAATAATTATTAACTAATTTTAAGTTATTTTTGTCGTTCCGTTTATTCTTTGTTTCAGCTTTGTTCATTTTGCACCAGTCAGTCAATAAACGAGTTTTCTATAATTTTTTATTAAACGATGATAAAAAATTGTAGGGACATTGCGGCGATGACGATAAATGTCCGCCGTTGCGAGATAAGTGCTGAATGAATTTAAAATGTATTGTCTAATTTATGAGAAAGTATTTAGATGTAATTTTAACGAAAAAGAAATATATAAGTCATAGAGAAAAAATATACTATACAAATGTAGAAAATGGTAAATATTTAATATATATATACATTTGATTTTAGAAAAGTTGTTTTTATTTTATTATTTTTACCTACGATGTTGCTAGTGGGTGCAAGGTAAGGCCAATCTTAGGACAAAATCATAGAAATGTATGCCGCTGACATATTTTGAATTAGCTGCAATATATATGGAGGGTGTCCCGCAGCTGGTTAGCCATTGACCAATGGTGAGACTCTTACCGTTAGGGAGTAGTTAACCCTTTTTGTGATTCTTGTTAAAAACTCGACTTTTGCGAAAAAACTCCCTATTTTCTACCTTCCAGTTTACCCAAATGTTTTTTATATTCTTCTGAAAGTACACAAAATTTCCAATAAAAGGACATATCGAACGTTTCGAAGGGTTACGAGATACGACTTTTTAAATTTTGCAGTAATTTCAATTTCAACTTTTAATGTCATTGAATAAAGTAGTCTGGCTGGTCTAGCGGTTAGTGCGTGCACCTTCGGTGCACAGGGTCATGGGTTTGAATATCACTGTGGATCATGGTGTTTTTCGAACTGACGAGCTTGTGACGGACTATGATCTCACTCAGATGTTAAACGAGTACCCATTTATGGGGATAAATAACACTGCTGAAAGTGATGCTGATCTTATTACCTCAACAAAAAGCATGTCATTATTATACCCGAATTTCAACCATAATACATGCAAATGAAAAAAAAAACATAGTCTGCAAATGTACCAAACAGACTTCAATCTTGAAAAGGAAGCAAAATGCGTACATAAAGCATAGACTAGGATAATATGCATTATGGAAAAATACTTTTCGCTACAGTTTTTGCGGCTACTTTACTAATTATAACGGTGATTATACAGGGTGTCCCGCATTAGGTGGTCAATGCTGTAAGCGTTGATAGCCCAACTTGTTTCAGCAAGAAAATTACCAATACAATCGGAATTTTTTTTACCGTTACCTTTTTATCGCTCTTTTTGTGAAAGTCATCGAAAATCGTGCCTTGTCATGCAAAATCATAATTTGCAGCCCTCCTGATGACTTAACCCATTAACGACGAGACCCTAAAATCTTACCGATTGAGCTGAAATTTTCCACGTCGGTTTAAAATGGCTAAAAACACATTTTGTAGAAAATTTTTTTTCCCCCGGATGCCGGGTTCAGGCTCCCGGCACTGTTACATATGAGTTGCCCAGATGCAAAACCTGCTAAACGCGTTCCATTTGAATTTTGACAATTGACGAAAAACTGTTCTTGCAATATTTAGGCGGAGTAGATTTTTGGAAGTTTATTATAAAATTTGTAAAAAATATTTCTTTCCAGATTGATGAAACTTTTTTCATTTACGCTTTCATAATAAAATTATATTTTAGTTTTAAATATGTAGATGACAGGTTTTGCAACCTAACAACGAATATGACAGGTATTGTAACTCTATCAATTGATTTTCTGGAAATATATTCGGTTGCAAAAGCTGACTATTTGCCAGATAGGATGCAAAACCGGTCTCTTTTATTTATATCACCATACGATATATTATTATTTTATACGACTATTAGATCCATTTCAACCCTTTTGTATCCAAAATAATAGACTATTGTTTGAAAAAAAAAACATCCTTTTTATTTCACTGATGATATAAACATAAAGCAAGCAGAGAGTTTTTTAGGAGAAAAAATATAATGCATTGATATTTTTTTATATTGTTTCTTGATCTCCTTCATCCATCAATTCGAATTCATTAAGTTGGTCACTAGGCTCATCTTCAATTCCCGCTTGTTCCTCAAAAACTGTTTTGAAAAATTGAAGACTTTCAATGTCTTCCCATTCTGCACCAAAATGCAAGGTTAGAAGTTTCTTAACATCCTTTATTTTGGCTTCTTTCAGCTTTATTCCTCTAGGTAGTATGACCGGAAGAAAATTCTTTTTGAAATTTTTATTTCTTTTCACAATAATTTTTGGCGATCCACACTCAAAGTTGTAAAAAGGTTCTCCTTGGACCAGACAGTGCTTCTTATTGACACTTTTTGTCAATATAATTTTTGTGCACTTTTGAAACTAAAAATGCCATTGTCCAGGGTTCTTCAGTACCTCATCCGAATAATTTTTCCAATCACGAACAGGGGATTCGCCAAGAGGTATTACAGTTGCAAATTTCTGCATAACGTCAATATATCGGTCAGGACTTTCTATTACGCATTTCTTCTGGAATTGCCTTTCCATGTTCCCGAATACGCGGTCAGGTGGGATAAACGAGTGGCCGACTATGGGAAACCAAATTTGGATTTGCTCAATATTTGAGGAAGATTCGTGGAGAAACCAGTGACAAAGCATAGATATTACTGTCTTATTTTTATTTTGTCCTCCGCAGCCATCGGAAAATAATCTTATTTTTTTTGATGCCCTCCATATTCGTGCTGCACAGTCTGTGGTGAATAGCGGATGCGATCTCATTTGAGCCCTTAGCATATTCATTTTCGGTCCAATAGTAGGAAAACGTGTTTGACGTATTCTGTGATTCCCCAGAAAAACCTTCACAGATTGTAAAGTTGAACAGATAAAGCTGCCTGGAATAATATGCTGCTTGATCAGGCACTTTCGGAAGCACTAGGTTTTTCTGGCAGTCGTAGCTAAATGTAAGCTCACTTTCCAAATTTTCCTTTAATTTTTGGAAAAAAGCGTTGCATCTAATTTTGTGAGCTTTCATTTCGGCCTCGAATTTCATCCTATCGGGATTATTAGTTGCCGCATTTATCCGGCTTTCGAGTGAGGTGCATGTTGAGCACTTATCGACAGCAGGGAAGCTTTGGAAGCAAAGCCAATGTTGAAATTTTCAGTAAGTACCGTTCGATAATAGTCATATGTCACCACTAAGTCGCGATAGGCAACCGTATAAAGAGACCACATTTTGGAAATATTTAAATCGCTGTCAAGACCTCATTGTGTTCTTGCTTCTAGAATAATGACTTTGTAGAGGAACAAAACTTTTAACATGGGTCAATATTGCGTCTTTTTTGTCTTTATAAAGATGACTACGCCTATCACCGCCGCGTTTTTCAGTAGGTGCTGTATCGTTCTTCAATAATGCCTGACATAGCCTGTGCACCCTATTTCTTCCAATCTGAAACGCCTCTCGACATACACGAATATACTGCGTCTTGTTTCCTCTGCGCTTTGGGAGATTGAATGCAGTTTCCAATTGTTTTTTCGACTCCGATGGCTTAGGTGACTTCACTTTGATATGCTGGAGGATGAAATTATTTTGCGATTCCCGGTTAGGTTTTTCGTAAAATGTTTGATGAGCCTTCCGAATGTCCTGCATTGAAAGTTCCTCGCATTTGAAAGTTCCACCAGAATGACGGCATTCTGGCATACTCGGGAAATTCTTGGCTTTATATCTGCAATATAAGAAGCAAAATGTATTGGATTGTTGTTTGTTCAGGGGTCGCAGTCAATTTAAGTAACGCACACACCCAATGGAAGTACGGCGATTTTGCATAAGTATTACTACTAATAGTAGTGCCTAGTAAATTCTGATCAAATTGGCTGCTAGACAATAAAATGGTGCGAATGGAAATTACCTTGATTGCTTTTCAATATTTCTTTTCCATGTATGCGGTTGTCTTTTCTTTTTCCTAGACTTCGAAGGACTAGTTTGCTGTACTTGTCTTCTTTCTTCTTGTTGCTGCAAGTTAGCAGAATTTGCAATGTTCGGTTCGAGAATCCGAGCCATCTGCGAACCATCATGCACTTCAAAAAGAATTTCGTTTTCCTCTTCCCATTCTAATGGTAATATGATAATATTAGAATCATTCGCTTCCATTGAAAATGAAAAAACTTAGTCACTGCACACGACACTACTTCACGCAAAATCGAAATCAGACTGCTCACTGGTTCAATTACGTTTGATGTTTGAATTCTGAATATTTACCGTTAAATGATAACGGAAAATAAATAAAATGTAATACTAAGAGACCCAATTATTGCGACAGGGCAAATATATAACATGTTTTGCATCCGTATTCATAGTGCAGTATACTAACTTTGTTGAAAATGGCAGGTTTTGCAACTGGAAAAATATGTCAGTTTTTGTAAACGAACATAACAAAATTATAGCAGGTTTTGCATACTATCGTGTTTTTAAAATGTAAGTTTAGGAAGATTTAGTCGGGTTTTGGCCCTTATTTTTATTTCTATTAGTAGCCTGAGCCAAGACGAATCGAACGGTACCAAGAACTCAAAAAAGCAAAAAATGTCTGATAGCAGGTTTTGCATATGGGCTACTCATATGTAACATCAGGCACTCGAAGTACTCGAGGGTGTCAGGCATGATACGAGGAAAGTGTATTCAAAGTATATTTTGATTTTTTTTTTTTCAAAAAGAGAACATTTTAGTAAATATTTTTTAATAAAGCGAAAAATATATGAAAGCCGATATTTTACATGAAGTTTGGAATGTAGATAATGCAACAATAACGTAGAAATAATACGAAATGTGTGGAAAATTGAGCAGCCTTACAAAATTATTATGTCAAATATTGTATTATTTTATTTTATTACATATGTGTTTTGCATGTGGAGTTGCTGTTGTTTCATTGAGAAGTTTCTTGGACACCCACAAAACTAATAGATTTTACAGTTTGTGAATGGGAAAAAAGTTTATAGAACTACAGTAGTTACCAATACAGATTTTGACGATTATGGAAGATTTGTCAGTAAATTATAAAATTATTATTTAAATTTTTTGTCAATTTGTCCATTCGCCCAATTTGTCTAAAAAGGACTAAATATAGAGCCTATAATTCGTCCTTGTCTATAATTGTCTATACCATTTCTTCTTTCGTAGCTCAAAATCTATCCTTTTAAATATTATATTAGCAGAATTAAATAGAATTACTAATCCTTGGGCTCATGAAAATAAAGCAGACTCCTTGCTGCGGATACCCTTCAATCCGGCTATCATTTTAATCCACATAGGACAACTATTGTATCCATATTCCGGATTTCTAGAGGAATTCTAATTCCGACTCTTAATATTTTTGGTATGTTATGCCAAATGGCCGCTCAATTTGCCAGTCAAGAAGACACAAGGGTCTAGAAAATCATGTGACATGACTAATTTTAAGGAAAAACCGAAATAATAGCATTTTTTTCTTCTAAATTTTAACTTTTATGAAGACTAATAATGCTATTTTCCTATATAAAAATGTCTTGTTAAAATCCGGAATTTTCGTTAATCCGGATTTTTGGAGAATCCGGACTTCTTTTTTTTATAACTTATCCGGACTATCGCGTCAATAGTGTAAAAAATCCATAAAATAAAAAAAAACACTAAAAAAGTACATACTCATACACCTCGTATACGAGGAGTGCACTTTCCCCATATCAGGACGGATGTTACATATGTAACAGTGTTATAAAAGTACATACTTATAAAACGTAAACTACGGACAATATTTATTTCATTTATTTTTTGTATTGTTTCAAAAAGACCATGTAATAACCTACCATTAATTTTTTCCCAATTTTTTTCATACAATTAAATATAAAAATAAAATTCCTTTACTACTTTTGCCATCGTGACGATTTTCGTCAACATCGAAAAAACCATCAGAAAGAAACCTCTATAACTTCCACAATAGTGAATCAAATTAAGCTAAATTGATTTCTACGAATTGCCAATAGTGTCCAGTATAGGATAAAACACTTTTTAATGCCGAATTGATATCCTATTCCTTTAGCAGACGTTTGAAACGAAGGATGCCTTACTGTTGCATATATGTAACATCAGGCATTAATGGGTTTATCCAAGATTTGATGTCAGTTTCAGTTTGAAGTTTTTCCTGCTGTTAACATTACTTAAAAGATAAAAAAAATGTATCTATTAAATAGTTTTCAAAATATAAATGTAACGTAACAAAAACAAAATGGTAATTATATCCGCATTTCGATGCGTAAAAAATCCAAAATGGCGGGGTTGTATGGCAGACCCATGACCCCATGGTCTATTTGATTCATTCTTACATTCTTTTGTGTCCTCAATAGAAACACATTTGTGTGAAATTTGGTTGAAATTGGTGCACAAATAAAAAAGTTTTTCTTAGAAGAACCTAATCTGGGGGGTTGGGTTTATATGGCAGCCCCATGACCCCATTGTACGATTTTACCAATTCGAACATACAAACTGTCTGCAGCAAAAAGAAGCATTTGTGCAAAATTTCAGATCCATAGCTTTTAAAAACGCGTCTCAACAGATAGACATGGCCCAATCGACTTCCCAAAAGTCATGCTGATCATACGCATACTTTTTATATGTTCGGAGGTGCTTCCTTCAATGCGTTACTTCATGAGAAAGTTAATATACCCTTTCACTCTATGAGCGAAGGGTGTAATAGAGTTTTGAATATGAGAAAGAACCAATAAACTAAAATTATTATTAACTAATGATAAAATGGGTCTGTTTGATGAATTGGAATAATGCTGCTGGAATTGGCCTCCTCCACTTTGTATGCAGGCTCGACACCTTCGGCGCATGGAAGAAACGGTCGGAAGGATTTCAGGAGGGTTTTCCTTTATGTTGTCACAAGCTACATTAATTCGCTGCAGCAGCTGTTCCCGGGAGGTAATCGGCAGGGAATAAACATTGTTTTTTTTTAAGTTAACCCATAAATAAAAATCTAGGGGAGTAAGGTCGGGACTTCTCGCAGGCCACGCAATTGTCCCAAATCTACCAATCCCGCACTTTCCGGGAAATTCGTTTTCGAAATATTCTTTGATAGGTCTCGCATTATGAGCGGGGCATCCGTCCATCTGCCACCAGATTTCACCACGCTGAGGCATCTGATTGGCATATTGAAATTGAGATTGCCGAGTTTCATACTTATGTGAAGTTAGCCCTCCCACATTCTCAAATTACGCTCGTAACCGTTTGTTCGCCGGCTGCTACGTTTGTTCGTAATTGTTCTTCAATTATTTTCGTTCGTTCGTCACTAATTATTTAATAATAGCAACTTTAAAATAAGCAGAGTGAACTTAGACCGCAATCTGTAAATATGGTCGGATAGGTCTAAATTTGTGCGTTGTTTTGTGCGTTTGTTAGTCCTGAAAACGCAAGGATTCGGGAGTAATTAAGAAAAAACGGAAACGGAAACCATTGCGTGTCTTTTATATTCCAATTCAACTGCCTTGAATATAAAAAACGAGACCAAAGCTAATTTCGGGCGCGGCCGAAATTTGGATAGCCTTCGCTGGCCTCGGTCTAAAAGTTTTTTCGGGCTTACCTATGACTAGTGTTTAGTCCTCCCCGCTTCCATGCTTTTGAATTTTCTCATAAGTGCCGTGGCGAAGATTTATTGGGCGAAGCGGGTCGTGGGTTTCTTATAAGAACCAAAAAGAGGGGGAAGGGGGTTGTAGGGCAGTCCTATGGCCTTCCCATCAATTTTTACGTATGTTTGTGGGATAAATTAAAACATATTTGGTTCAGATTGGTGGACAGATCAAAAAGGTTTTCTTCGAAGAACCTAATTTGGGTGGGGGTTGGGTTTATATGCCAGCCCCATGACCCCATGGTCCGATATAATTCATTTTTGCATATGTCTTGTACTATCACTAAAAATACATTTCCATGAGGTTTAGTTGAAATTTGTGTCCAAATAATGGGTTTCTTATAAGAACCAAAAAGAGGGGGAAGGGGGTTGTAGGGCAGTCCTATGGCCTTCCCATCAATTTTTACGTATGTTTGTGGGATAAATTAAAACATATTTGGTTCAGATTGGTGGACAGATCAAAAAGGTTTTCTTCGAAGAACCTAATTTGGGTGGGGGTTGGGTTTATATGCCAGCCCCATGACCCCATGGTCCGATATAATTCATTTTTGCATATGTCTTGTACTATCACTAAAAATACATTTCCATGAGGTTTAGTTGAAATTTGTGTCCAAATAAAAAAGTATTTTTTAGAAGAACCTAATTTTGGGGGTCAAGTTTGTATGGCAGCCCCACGACTCCATAGTCCGATTTCACGTTTGTTATGTGGCATCAATAGAAATATAAGTTTCTGAGGTTTCATTGAAATTGGTGTGCAAATAAAAACGTTTTTCTTAGAAAGCTTTAATTTAGGGGGCTAGGTTTGTATGGTAGCCACATGACCACATAGTTCGACTCCATCTATTTATACATATGTTTTGTGTCATCAATAGAAACACATTTGTGTGAAGTTTGGTTGAAATTGGTGTATAAATAAAAAAAATTTCTTAGAAGAACTTAATTTGGGGAGCTAGGTTTCTATGACAGCCCCATGACCCCATGATCCGATTTGGTCCATTTTTACATATGTTTTGTGGTATTACTAGAAACACATTTGTGCGAAATTTGATTGAAATCGATGAGAAAATAAAAAAGTTTTTCTAAGAAGAACATAATTTGGAGACTAGGTGTGTATGGCAGCCCCATGACCCCATTGTCCGATTTGGTCGATTTTTACATATATTGTGTGCTCCCAATTAAAACACATTTGTGTGAAATTTGATTGAAATTGGTGCATAAATAAAAAAGTTTTTCTAAGAAGAACCTAAATTTGGCGGGTAGGTTTGTATGGCAGCCCCACGACCCCCTTGTCGGATTGAGCGATTCAAACATACAAACTGCCTGCAACAAAAAGAAGCATGTGTGCAAAATTTCAGCTCTATAGCTTTTAAACTGGCCGAGCAAAACGCGTCGCAACAGACAGACAGACGGACAGACGGACATCGTCCAATCGAATCAGCTCGTCACGCTGATGATATATACACATTTTATATGCTCGGAGATGCTTCCTTCAATGCGTTACAAACTTCATGACAAAGTTAATATACCCTTTACGCTTAATAAGCGAAGGGTATAACAAGCAATGTCTCGTCTTCTGTTTTTCCTTAATTACTCCTGAATCCTTGCGTTTCCAGGACGAACAAACGCCCAAAACAACGAACAAACACCTGACTTTCGATTGATACCAAATTTATATTTATCCGACCATATTTAACGATGGCGGACTAAGTTAATGCTTGAAATAGATTAGACGCGTCAGCAGAAGCATCGGCATCGCGAAACGTCAAGCCCAATGCATTTTACATTGCTGATAAAAATGTTGGGCAGAAGACATGGCATTCAGCATATTTGTCAGCTATAAAATTCTGCCGATGCTGCTGCTGACGCGTGTAATCTATTTCAACTATCACACTCAGAATTTTAAAGTTGCTATTATTAAATAATTAGAGACGAACAAACGATTTTAATTTACGAATAATTACGAACAAACGTAGCCGCCGCCAAACAAACAGTTACAAGCGTAATTTGAGAATGTGGAAGGGGTAAATTCACATAAGTGAGCCCAAGACCAGATTCATGCTGTGCAGATTTAGTGGCTGCTCACGAGGTCGATAAGGCGCGGTCGGTTCTTCTTGGGCTTATCGAATCGTCATACTTGTTCTTTCTGTCCTGTGCTATTGAAACAGGGATATGCAGCAACCCTATTGCCTATAGGAGTAAGGTCTGTGCCTGCAGCGGGGCATAAAAACATACTGTGAAAATCATTAGCCGCGTCATCGCATTTAGGCCATCTTTTGCATGTCCAGATCTATACGACAAAGATATGAAATTCAGCAAGAAAAAAAATGGACCGAAGTGGTTGCAATACTGAGAGAAATCTATTTCAAAATTCAGTGTGAAACTTCGACATGCTTTATCATCGAGTGGTTTGCGCTTGTAACCCTGAACCAGAACCCTGTCAAAATCTTGAAAAGCAGTCCCGCAGCTGGTCAGCCATGGACCTATGGTGGATGTATGGATGTTTTAGGAAAAAGGTCACCAAAATTATTTCTCTAGCTTTTACCGTTACGGAGTAATCGCATTTTTTGTGATTCTTGTAAAAAAAACACGATTTTTCGAAAAACGCCTATTTTCTAGCTTCCAGTTTACCCAAATCAATGTTTTTCATATTCTTCTGAAAGTACACAACATTTCCGAAAAACGACATATCTAACGATAAACAATAAAATAGAAACCATTAAAACTAAAATTAATAACGAAAACAATAAACAAAATAATGCAAATTCTAACACAAATAAAATATACCAATCAATGTCATATATTCCAAAACTGTCACAAAAACTAGCAAAAATAATACCTAAAAAAAACAAAAAACTCTAGAAATGAAGAGGTACACATAATCACTACATTCAAACCTAATAACAAATTAAGGGATGGAATATTCACTAATACCAAAGATAAAATACCAAAGGAGAACCAAAAAAACGTAGTCTACGCAATACCATGCAAAACATGCAACGAATCCAACATAAAAAACACATATTATGGATCAACGACTAGACAATTAAAAACTAGAATGAAAGAACACCAAAACAGAAATAGAATGATGAACAACAACCACACGAAACTAGTACAACACCAAATTCAGGATAACCATATATAATAGACTTCGATAATGTAAAAGTAATAAATGCAGATAATAACAAAAATAAACTATTAATTAAAGAAGCATTATACATCAACGAAAATTATAACCACTCACTTAATACAAAATATGAACTAGAAAACAAAACAAATAAATATATAAACATAATAAGCACATTAAAATAACATAACAATGCCTAATACAAAAACTAAAAATTAAAACCCACAATTCCCAACGCAGTAACGCCAACATTAAAACCTAATAGTATTAACACCTAAAACAAATGACAAATTGACAACTGACAAAGAAAGCAGGAAGAAAAGACCGCCAAAATTAAATTAAGCAATAAGCGTAACAAAAAACGAATAGAAACAAACTATTAATATAAATAAATGTAAGTAAATAACTTTCTATGTAAAACAAAACAAACTATAATGATTCTATTGTAGATATATATTGTCTGAAGATGCATAATAAAGAAAATGCGAAACGTCACAACAAAATAACCTTTTAATAGAGGAGGAAATAAAAGCAGGGAAGGCCAGTAATTTAAAAAAGAAATCTAACGATGCGAATAGTTTCGTATACCTCCGAGATACGACGACGTTTTGAATTTTGCGGAATATTCAATTTCAACTTTTAATGTCAAAATTAAACCCGAATTTCGTGACGGTACATTGATGAGGCAAATCTGCAAAGTTCACAAAAGTTGGCCCATTTCCTAAGCCTTCGAACGACATATAAGAACAAAGCACAGAGTCATCCAGTTTGTGAATAATATGTGTAAAAGGGAAAAAACCATAATCCGAAGTGCAAGAAATCTTGCCTTTACGTAATGACATTGACACTCTCATTCATGAACGAAGTGGTTTTAATAGTTATTCTTATTAGTTATATTATTATAGTAAGAAAAGTAAAAAAAATATATTTTTATTAATTAAAAAATTGAAATTCAATAGTTCAACTCCATACAATATTACGAGTATTTCAACTAATCAATTCGGCTTGATATTAGTAGGATGGTGTGGTTATTTATAAAATTTACCCTACAGATATTGTTCGAGCCCATTCCTTCGTGCGGATGTCTAATTGGCATCTTTTACACGTTGATTTAACTGCTGCAAGGATTTGTTGGTGGTTTATTTTCAAATTATTACTCGCCGTTTGAATTTGTTCCATTAGTTGCTCTCGAGACAAAATCGGTTGGGTGTAGACTTCGTTTTTGATTTTTCCGCAAACATGAAAGTCTAAAGGTGTTACGTCTTCGAAGTGGCGCAAACTTGGATTTTAACTTACCCCACCTGTCTTTATATCATATCAAAAATTTGAGACATCACCAATTTTTGCAAGGTAAAATCTCCCCGTTGATCGGAATAAATAGCAACTTTAAAATTCTAAGTGTGAACTTAGCCCGCCATCTATAAATATGGTTGGATTGGTATAAATTTGGTATCAATAAAAAGCCAGAGGTTTGTTCGTTGTTTTGTGCCTTTTTTTTTCCTGGAAACGCGAGGATTCAGTATAGGCCAGTCAATAAACCGAAAAATAAGGCGTTAGGTCGCAAAAAACTGCTCGGCTCTGGTTTTTTGGGATATTGTTACGATAGATACCAGAAGTGTACCACCAAGTTTGCAACTTCGAAAAACCTGTGCTAACCCCATGACCCTCAAAAAACCTCAAAATTTTCGGACTTTTTTCATATTTTTGTTTGTAATTTCTAAAACGTGCTTCCCACAAGTAAGTTGTCCACTGCACTGTTAAAGCTAAGAAAATCTTCTTTAATTTAAGTGTAACCCCAGCTTTGTAGGCGCAAAGGATCCCAAGATACAGCACTTTAAACATTGTTTTTTGAAAAAAAAGTTCGAAATTGTAATTTCAGTCATGTTCCGAGCTGAATATCGGCTTAAATGCGCACTTTACAGAGATAGTCATGTGTCATGAAGTTATAAACCAGCTCCTTAGCTGTATATATGTCGGAACAAGTGGAATCAGACCATGGGGTCATAAGGCTGCCCCTGAAAATTAGGTTCTTCTAAGGAAAACTTTTTTCTTTATGTACCAATATTAACCAAACTTCACCCAAGTATGGTGCTGGTTAAGCCTAATAAAAATCTAGGAACGGATGAAATCGGAACACTGAGTTATAGTGTCATACAAACCAACCTCTGGAAATTAGGTTCTTCTAAGAAAAACTTTTTTTCTTTATGGACCAATCTTAACCACCCTTCCCCCAAATGTGTTTTTTAGTAAAGCTTCAAAACATATCTAGAAACGGATGAAATCGGAACACTAGGTCATAGGGCTGTCATACAAACCAACCCCTGATAATCAAGTTCTTCTAAGAAAAACTTTTTTCTTTATGAACCAATCTTAGCCAAACCTCACCCAAATGTGTTCCTAATAAAGCCTCAAAACATATCTAGGAATGCATGGAATCGGAACATTACGTCATAGGGCTGTCATACAAACCTCCTAAAATACAATTTCGGACTTTTTTTTCAAAAAAATCACATTTTTTAAAGTGCTGTATCTTGGGATCCTCCGCACCTACAAAGCTGGAGTTACACTCAAATTAAAGAAGATTTTCTTAGCTTTGAAAGTGCAGTGGACGACTTACTTGTAGGAAGCACCTTTTAGAAATTACAAACATAAATATGAAAAAGTCCGAAAATTTTGAGGTTTTTTGAGGGTCACGGGGTTAGCACAGGTTTTTCGAAGTTGCAAACTTAGTGGTACACTTCTGGTATCTATCCTAACAATATCCCAAAAAACCAGACCCGAGCAATTTTTTGCGACCTAAAATCGGTAATTGACTGGCCTAGTAGTAATTAAGGAAAAACAGAAGACGAGACACAAACCATAGATAAAATAAACACTTAGTGCCATCTAGTGGAGAGTAGTGTAACCAGAATTAGCTTTATTTTACGCAATTGTTGGTGTCTAGTCTACTGTTTTTATACCCTTCACACTTTCCCGGACACAACGTCTATAGACGTCCAATTTTGAGCATTTGACCATACAAATCGTGTCAAATTTTGGCGTTGTGTCCGGCAATGAGTTAACTTTGTCATGAAGTTTGTAACGCATTCCCCGCATCCCCCAATAACATTTTTTTTATTTGCCCACTTATTTCAACCAAACCCCCCACAAATATTGTTTTGTCGAAGCAACGGAATTTTTGTGAAGATAGAAGGAAAAGAATGGGGGGAGGGGGTAGTCAAGTCGTAGTTACACCCGAAAAAACTTTTATCCCGAGGGGAGCGAAGGGTATCCAAATTTCGGCCGCGCCCGAAATTAGCCTCGGTCTCGTTCCTTAATTACTCCTGAATCCTTGCGTTTCCAGGACGAACAAACGCACAAAACAACGAACAAAATATGTATGGCTTTCGATTGATACTAAATTTATATTTATTTATCCGACCATATTTACAGATGGCGGGATAAGTTCACACTCCTTATTTTAAAGTTGCTATTATTAAACAAGAAACGAAAATAATTGACGAACATTCACGAACAAACGTAGCCGCCGGCGAACAAACGGTTATAAGGGTAATTTGAGAATGTGTGCGGGCTAACTTCACATAAGTACTCTCTGAAAATGTACATACATTATTGAAAGAATCTGTTTTCTAATATGTACATACAAATTTATTCTTACCAAGCCGACAACCCCATTACAGCTTCATTCATAAGCTCTACTGCGCATCTTCTCCACATTCGGTATCCCCCTCACGAAACTTATCGAAATGATAACGAACTCCTGGCAGACGCCATAGACGTTAAAAGCATCCTTCGTTTACGGATTATCTTCAGTCGTATCGAATTCGACCAACAGGTAGTTCACCTGGAAAAAGTTTGGAAAGGTCATAAAAGTGTTTCAGTGTTTCTCCCCTCACAACTCAGTGTCTGGTTGAAGTGTGAAAAGTGTTTATCAAGTTTTAATTGCAAAACCAGAACTACTGTATACAAAGGACTAAAATTTTTGCGGTAATGATGCGAAAATTTGTGAAAATCAATTTAACCCTCGTGGTCCTTGCCGCAGTTTCGACTTTGGTAAATGGCGTGCCAACATCTGTTCTTGCTGGCGCTAAGGACACTAAGTTGAACAATCCCAAAGGTAAGTGTCGTAAAAATTGAGATTACTAAAAGTGTCAAGGATTGATTAGGGTGCACTTTCTAAGGTTTACCCATAGTCTCATAGTGTAAATAGGATCAAGTAATGGATATTATTGTCAGAGGACCTGAACTGGAACCATGACCTCCAGACCTAATTCAGGGTCAGGCCAAACAGGATATTTGCCAATTTTCGCCTGATTCTTATCGGGAACTTCGTTATTTTCAATAGCCCACTCTCGTTTCAATCGCGCGGGTAGGCGTGGAAAATAGGCCGGAAGGTACGTGTGTGGGTATATGATTACCACTGCCGTATACCCCGTGCACGTACAATACAGCAGAATACAGAATACAGTCGTACGTTTTCGTTACTCGTGCTACCATCACTGCAGATGTTTCTTTTTGATGAATGTTAAATGGAAATTGCAGGTTATCTTTGCTTCGCTTTCTGAAAAGCGACAAAAATAGAAAACATGACAGAGAGCTAAGGAGAAAGTTGTTGATTGAAGTTTGTGTACATACACATCTTGAAAAATTCCCAGAAAAAACGAAAACAGGAAGAAGACGAATAAATTGATTTCAACCAACCAGACTTCCATTCTATATGGATGTAGCAGCTATGTATGGAGGCGGAAACTCAACAAAATTCAACCGATGTTTGTTCCCTAGAAATATTTACTTAATAAACCAATTTTCAGCACATTTACTCGTTCCTCCAAATCAGTAATATGGGTACTTTTTTCCTGTGAGGAAATATAAAAAAAAATCGATTTGATCGTCCTTATACCTGCTGTGGGACTCACAACTCACATCTATTTTCAGATTTAAAGTAAAGTTATCATCATGAAGAAAAACACTTTCTTTTTTTTGCGCTACCTAGTTGAGGAGACCTTGATCCTTGCCGAATGTGCGCGGAGAATATTGCGGAATATGAATCCGTTAAAATTGTTTACTAACATGACAGAGGATCGTCATCTCAGCGTGATATTAAATATTTGTTTGGAGTAACAAGAAGGGATGGCAACAAGTTGTTTTCACCAGTAGGATTAGGAGTTTGGGTTACTTAACCGTACTAAATTACGAGATCCGTTCAGGTGGAATCCCATTTCTGATTGAGTGAGTCCAGGCGGATATTGGGTTGTCGAAAATTGATTTTTGTTTGTGTGATTGAATATTACAGTGTGCTTAACAGTACAAAGTTTATAGGCCAGTCATTTTATGATTTAAGGTTGCAAAAAATAGCTCGGCTCTGGTTTTTTGGGATATTGTTAGGGTAGATACCAGAAGTTTACCACCAAGTTTGCAACTTCGAAAAACCTGTGCTAACCCCGTGACCCTCAAAAAACCTCAACATTTTCGGACTTTTCATATTTTGGTTTGTAATTTCCAAAAGGGGCTTCCTACAATTTGAGTCCACCCCCAGCTTTGTAGGTGCAAAGGATCCCAAGCTACAGCATTTTAAACATTGTTTTTTGTAAAAAAGTTCGAAATTGTAATTTTAGTCATCTTCCAAACTAAATATCGGCTTAAATGTGCATTCTACGGAGAAAGTCATGTGACACGAACTTATAAACCAGTTACTTAGCTGTATATATGTCGGAACCTCGGAACGAATGGAATTTGACCATGGGGTCATAGGGCTGCCCCTGAAAATTAGGTTCTTCTAAGAACATTTTTTTCTTTATGTACCAATATTAACCAAACTTCACCCAAGTGTGTTCCTGGTTAGGCCTCAAAAAATATCTAGGAACGGATGAAATCGGAACACTGCGTCATATGGCTGTCATACAAACCAACCTCTGGAAATTAGGTTCTTCTAAGAAAAGCTTTTTTCTTTATGAAACAATCTTAACTAAACCTCACACAAATGTGTTCCTAAGCCTCAAAACATATCTAGGAATGCATGTAATCGGAACATTACGTCATAGGGCTGTCATACAAACCAACCCCTAAATATTGGGTTCTTGTAAGAAAAACTTTTTTCTTTTTGAATCTTAGCCAAAAATCATCCAACTGTATTCCTGGATTAGCCTCAACGCATCCAGGAACATATTGAATCGGAACACGTCCTAGAGTACGTCGTGTTGCAATTTATTATTACTTTTTTACAAAAAAAAAAAAACATCTTTTAAAATGCTGTATCACCTACAAGGCTGGGGTTGCACTTATTTAGCTTTAAAAGTGCAGTGGACGACTTTCTTGTAGAAAGCGCCTTTTAAAAAATAAAAACCAAAAAATGAAAAAACTCCGAAAATTTTGAGGTTTTTTGAGGATCACGAGGTTAGCACAGGTTTTTCGAAGTTGCAAACTTGGTGGTACACTACTGGTATCTATAGCAATATCCCAAAAAAACCGAGAGCCGAGCTATTTTTTGCGACCTAACGCCTTATATTTCGGTTTATTGACTGGCCTATTATTGACCGAATTGTTTTTGCGATTTGATTAATTTGATTTTAGTCTCCATTAGCGTTTTGAAGACGAAACCACCATATTGCGCATTCGAGCCTAACCAGGGATTTGGAGCGCCACTTTTTTTCGCTCCGCTCCGCTCCCGCTCCGACCAATTTGAAACCGCTCCGCTCCGACTAAAATTTGTTCGCTCCGCTCCGCTCCATTACAAAAATACAACAAAATTTCATTATTCTTGGTAAATATTTATTATTTTTCGCGAATTTATCAATTCAACTTATATCTGCTCACGTTTTATAGAATATGACTTCATAGGTGCGTTTTATTCGATGAAGTACAAAACAGGATAGCACCAATTTCGTACAAATTTCAACATACAATTCAGTTGTTCCAGGCAGGTTGTCCGGAAACTGAACTATCGCAAAAGCGCACCGAAATATGATTATTAATGTCATTCCCAGTGAAAAAGGTGTACTGGGAATGTCCCGAATTCTGAACTCCTTAGCTACCAAAAGCATTTAAAGATTTTACAAAAATATTATCACTAAATCCTGAATTTGGCTATAGGCTCAGCCGATTTAACTAGCTCCGACCTTATTCTCTATAAAAATTCTCGAGATGACGCATTTATGAAAATAAATAAATATCGGCTGAACTAACAACTAAATTTTCAAACAATTTTTTTTTATCCTCCCCACCCCCTCGCATCAGCTTTCCACTTTTATATTGTGCACCATCCTTAAATTCAGTCCTGAATAATTCATCTCCTGTCTTCAGTTATATTTGTATGAGGATTATATTCTTCTAGAGAAAAAAAAGGTTTTCACTTTGCCAGAAAAAAACTCTAGTTCGTTGCTATCCTTTCTGCTCATTTCAATTATATTTATTTTGGTGCTATTATGTTCTATAATCGTCGGATTAAGGTTCTTTAGTACCTCCCAGACAACTTAAAGTTAGTATAAGGGTAGGTAAAAAACCATTGGGAACCACTAATCTAGATAGAATGGATATCTACTATCAATCTGTTTGGTCCAGTACTTAAGGGGCGGCAATTTCTCCTCTTGCCCGGGGCGGCGTAAGTCCTAGAGCGGGCGCTGCATGCAAGCTTACATTATGTATTTTTAGAAATCTTCCTTACAGTTCTAAAAAAAAAATGCTAACGGTTATTTAAGGATTAAGGTACATTTATTGGACGAGAACTTCTTTGATTGGTATTTATGAAAAGAAGGTCAAGCTGTAGCCAGAAATGCTGTATTTTTTGGACATAACAATTTCAGTCTATTGTCCGATTTTTTGCTTCTTATTAAGCTTATTAAGCTTTACTGGTGCATACGTTTGGATGACCGGAGTTAATGCACTAGGATCAACCATTTGTTTGCTTGATAATAGCATTTTTTAATATTTTAGGGGCACTCATTTTATTGGAGCGTTGTAGTATAGTATAGCGTCTCTGATCTAGTGTATGGCGCGTTCGATTGGAGAGCAAGAATCGTGGGTTTAATGTTATACTGGTGCAAGTTTTTTTTTTATCTATTTAACATTATTTACGGAATTAGCTTTCGAGGCGCAACAAAACACATATAGAAGAAAATCTTTGATATTTTCTCGTTTTTTTTTTTTAAGTTCAAAGGTTTGTTTGATTCAAGGTTAATTATCCTTGAAAAGATTTTATTTGTATTTGGCAGGGATCAATGTGAATACTACTCAAATAAAGAGAAATATGTATTCTTTGACTGTTTTTTTGTTTTTTCTTGATTCTATCGCCGTATTTTCATTATTTTAGCATACACGATTTGCTTCAGTACCCAATTTCGTCATTTGTTTTTCTCTAAGCGAATACCGTGCCCGTGACAGCTTCAGGGAGAGAACTCATCCACAGTATTCCAATTTTCGTACAAAATGTTCGCTACTGTGATTGGAGTATCAGAGCTTTATATTGGGTTAGACCAGTGATTCCCAAACTTTTCGGAGTCATGGAACACCTAGCATCGCCGCTTTTCTGGCCGGAACACCTCAAAACACTGATTAAAATAAATAATATACGGGGTGGCCCATTAAAAGTGAACTAGTGTAAACCATGATTAACTTTTTTTTTCCTGAACCGATAATTACTTGATAAAATTTTAGCAACGAGAGAGGCATTCATTACCACTCATTCATTTTTGGTTATTATAGTGTCATTATCTGATGCATTTTTACGACTTAATTTCAAAATAAACTGTCTAAAAATGGTAATTTTGGCAGTAATTACCTTTTAAACATTGAGCTATTGAATCGTTAGCAAAATTCGATTCTACCTGTCCGCATACGTGCTTTTTGTGAAAGAAATGGCTCAAAAATAAACTCTTTTATAAAACCTACCTAAATCGACCCTTCCTCAACGCGTACCTACCTGTAAAGTAGTGTAGACATATCTCCCATGTGTCTAGTTTATTGTTACCAAATTTCCCAAAAAAATATTAAAAGATAAAAAAGTAATGCATGGTTTACACTAGTTCACTTTTAATGGGCCACCCTGTATGTCTTTTCTGGACATACAGATATTCAATTCAATATAATGTAAAGGCTTTCTGAAAATTGTGTGCGTCTGCGTCGTCTCTATACGATGTAGTATACACGATAAGACTAGCGATTAGATAAGATGTACGAGAAACTGACACTAGGTGGGCTAACCTACCTCCTAATTTGAAAAAAAAACGAGACCGAGGCTAATTTCGGGCGCGGCCGAAATTTGGATACCCTTCGCTCCCCTCGGGCTAAAAGTTTTTTCGGGCGTTCCTAAGACTTGTGTTTAATTCTCCCCGCTTCCACGCTTTACCTTGAATTTTCACATAAGTGCCGTGACGAAGATTTATTGGAGAAGCGGGGGTCGTGGGTTTCTTAGAAGAACCAAAAGGGGGGATGTATGTATGTGGTATTAATTAAAACATATTTCTATGAGATTTGGTTGAAATTGGTGGAGAAATAAAAAAGTTTTTCTTCAAAGAACCTAATTTGGGGGTTGGGTTTATATGCCAGCCTCATGACCCCAATGGTCCGATTTAATTCATTTGTGCATATGTTTTGTAACATCAATAAAAATACATTTCCATGAGGTTTGGTTGAAATTCGTGAACAAATAAAAACGTTTTTCTTAGAGGAATTTGATTTGGGGGGATAGGTTTGTATAGTAGCCCCATGACCACATGGTCCGACTCCATCTATTAATATATTATGTTTTGTATCATCAATAGAAACACATTTGTGTGAAGTTTCGTTGAAATTGGAGTATAAATAAAAAAATTTTCTTAGAAGAACCTAATTTGGGGAGTTAGGTTTGTATGACAGCCCCATGACCCCATCGTCCGATTTGGTTCATTTTAACATATGTTTTGTTGTGTCACTAAAAACACATTTGCACGAAATTTGATTGCAATCGATGAAAAAATAAAAAAGTTTTTCTTAGAAGAACCTAATTTGGGGGACTAGGTTTGTATGGCAGCCCCACGACCCCATTGTCCGATTTGGTCGATTTTTACATATGTTGTGTGTCGCCAACGAAAACACATGTGTGTGAAATTTGATTGAATTTGGTACATAAATAAAAAAGTTATTCTAAGAAGAACCTAATTTTGGGGAGTAGGTTTGTATGACAGCCCCACGACCCCCTCGTCGGATTTTACCGATTCAAACATACAAACTGCCTGCAACAAAAAGAAGCATGTGTGCAAAATTTCAGCTCCATAGCTTTTAAACTGGCTGAGCAAAACGCGTCGCAACAGACAGACAGACAGACAGACGGACAGACGGACAGACGGACAGACGGACATCGTCCAATCGACTCAGCTCGTCACGCTGATCATATATATACATATTTTATATGGTCGGAAATGCTTCCTTCAATGCGTTACAAACTTCATGACAAAGTTAATATACCCTTTTCGCTTAATAAGCGAAGGGTATAAAAACAAACATGGCCTACGCTTGAATAAATATTGAATTGATAATTGTCGCGTACGGATAAAAAAACGTTTAGAAGAACGACCCTAGTAGGCTCGAATTTAAAGGTACGTGTTCGTAAAGACAATTCATGTCATGATCGCTCAGCGATCGTAGGTTTGCATCCAATTTCGAGCCGTATTTAAATATTTTTTGAATGGTTCTACTTTCCTAGTATCGACTATTTACTAAAGGAACACGTTTGTATAGAAAATATACCCATCTAGGGCTCAAAACCGGAGGTTTAACTTTGATCGCTGAGCGATGATCCCATGAGTCGTCTCTACGAACACAAACCTTAAGAATCCCCCTAAATCAAAATCGATCCAATTAATTGTCTCAGGGGCTGAGAAGAATCTTTCCACTTACAAAATTTGTTCGCACCTCTTCTCCCCCTCCAAAACCACCCCTGCGTTTTTGGCATATAACGTGCTTTCATCTTAAAAACTCGAATTCTAAGAATTATCAAAAAACAAAATAAATAAATAAGTGGCGCGACAGTCCAACATTGGACCGAGGCCGCAGATATATTAGTGACATCCAATTTGCAAGATCTTAACTGATTTTTTGTTGAGATGTTGAGATCAACAACACGCTAAGCAGAGTCATTTATCTCCATAAATGGGTACTTTACGCACAAGCCTGACGATTGGGAAATCGGTTGCCCACAATCGATCTGCCGCCCGTACAGCACATACATTAGGCAATTTATTGGGCAATCTGAAATAGACAGTCTCACGGTCCACAAGACACAACAAAAAATAGCGACAATTATACCATTTTTGCCGATGGAAGATTGCTACTTTGTTGGAGAATGACCGCCACAACCACAGCATGAAGAACGCCGCAGGTTTATGTCAAAAAATCAGCAACTGAGGACACATAATTGTCATGACAGGTTGTACGGAAAATTGCATTGGCAATACGTTCCACATGTCATATTAAAAAATTGATTCCGATGGTCCCATACACCCATACACCTTCCGATTTATCTGGCAATCAAAAAATCTGGCCGATCGATCGGAGGGTCTGGGGCGCCTCTAAGGGCTCCAGTACACAGTCATATTTGGTAATATTTCTATTATAATATGCTTAAGCCTACTTGATTTCGCTTACTGCACGTCTAAAAATGTATACTGAATTAATCGAGTAGGCTTAGGCATATGACATACATATTATAATATAAATATGACTGAGTAATGGAGGCCTAACATGAGTGAGATCATTTTCCGTCACATGGGTCATGAACTCGAAAAACACTATAAGCTGAATTCGCTCGCAGTGAGACTCGAACCCACGACCCTGTGCACCGAAGGTGAGCGCACTAACCAGCAACCAGACTACAAAGGCAAAATGTATCCACAATTTTAGGAATCATCCTAAAACCAAATGTATCCAATTAAAAGGGCATTCATACTATCGACAAGACTTAGTCAAATCTAGATTTAGTTAACAGTTGTACCATATTGTATTGTAATTCGAATAATGCAAGTACATAGTATCTATGTATACATTCTACGATTCATTTTGAATTTAATGATATACGATTTAATCTAGTAGGTGGGTGTCAACTCGATTAATTTAGTGGTTTTAGTAAATCCTGTCAGTAGTGTTTATCCCCCTTAATTGTCGCAACGACTGAAAAGATCATTTCTACTTTATATTTGTCGCGCCCCTCCTCCCCTTTAAAAACTACCCTTAAGTGCAATTGAAGCCGATTTTAGCGTTAACCTTGAAAATTCTGGGTTTAAAGAAATGCCCAATCGCTCAACAAAATGTGTCTAGTTAGTTGTCACAAGAGCGATTTTAGACAATTCCAATTAAAAAAAAAATTTTACGCCCCTCCTTTCTTAGAAAACTAACCCTGTCAAGTTAGCACTACCACTGAGAGGATATTATTTGTAGCTCTACGTATAGGTATATAGTTGCAACAACGTTGTGATTGGATGAGAATTCAAAGTTAATAGAAACAAATGCTTTACCTCTGTCCAGGGGGCATTGATACGCTTTTTTTAATTTTACATTTTTAATTAAGAATAACTATAATGTACTGCAATCGTGTTGCTGAAGATGGGTGGAACACCACTCGAAATGCATACGGATTAATAAAATTAAAAAATTTCCTGCAAATTTAGAAAACCGGTGTTTTTATAAAACAATTACAAACTATGGAATACATTTCAAAAATATTTTAATTTAATAAATAAATAATTAAAAAGTATTTTAATTCGTTTAATTACTTAAGTAATTACTTAAATCACCAGATGGCCAAGATGGTGCCTGTCGTGTGTAAACTAAGAAAATTTGAAAAAAAAAAAAAAATTAAGTGGAAATTAAAAGGAGAATAACAAAATCTTACCGTGTGCGAGTTTGATGGACGGAAGACGAAAGACGAAAAAAAGATAAGGTCATGTTTTTGGTTTGTGTTTAGGATTAGGAAAGAAGTAATATATGTAGTATTTCGTTTCTTTTTGAAAAAGTAGTTGAAGGCTATGTTCCCTGCGCCCATTTCTTGGATGCAGTAGGGCTTTGCAGGCAACCGCGATTTTTGCGTTGTAATAATTAAAAAAAAGAGTGACCGACTCTGTTCTAGCTCGGCTTTTTTGCGGCGGTGGCGCATAAGAACAGAATGAAGGGTTTTTTGTTGTTGCTCCAGCTAAATTTATAGCAAATTTTCTTCCGGGTACTAATGCATAATCTGCACCGTCCTCCCGTGGTGGACAAATTGCGTGAGGATGCAGTTTGTCCACCGAGGTGGATGCAGCTGGCTGAACTTGGCCAAGAGCTACCGTTCTGACCTACAGCACGCGCATGCCGCTGCTCGTTCGTTGAGGAGCCCTTTCCTTGGCCAAACCTGCACGGTTGTAGAGCCCTTGGCTCCGTCCCCTGGAACATCTCCGGATGTCCAGCGTCCTTCATTACACCTTTTATATCGGTAATACCACAGTGTTATGCCAGCACCACCCACTCGATTCTGGGGGAGAGAGGGAACACACAATTAGGTCGGACAAAATTAGCATATAATTAGCGTATAATATTTGGTGGTATAATCAGCTTATGATTGGCATAGAAAGCCTAATTGGCTTACACAATAGCTTCACTTGAAATATGTCGGAAAGTTATAACGGCATTTTCTTCAAACTTGGTGAAAATATTAGTATCAGTAGCCTGCTTGTTCTATTAATGACAAAAGGTCCCAAATCCGGAGTCCCGTTGGGATTTTCTTACGACAATTCTTAATAATAGTACAAACGTGAAAGTTCGTTCCAGAGGAAATAAAACACCAAATAACGGTATAAAAAGATAATTTAACGTTGGAAAAAGTTGCTGGTAATGAGTTAAACTTCCCTTAAATGATATATGAGCTCAAAAAGCCTATCCGGGATATGAAGAAATGAAAATGGAATGTAATTAAAGTTAATTACTTCCCAAGTTCCTCTAATTTATCAGTGTTGTTAAATTGTTGTATCTTCCTTGTCATTCATTTCCAAACCTTTTTGATAGTAGATCTGATCAATTTCGACTCTTAATTTGACGTTTAAGAGTCTACACTGCGGCCTTAATATCTAGACGGCGTTGCACCAACTTCCCTCAGTACCATCCTATGTCTTCAAACACGGGTACTTATTGAACCGCCCTCGTACTTCCACGATTTTAACAAAAAGGAATTAATTTTGTAGACGCATCACTCAAGCGTATGAAGTGTCGAGGTTTGGGGTTGACTATCTCGGTGTGGAACTCTTGAGCTTGTGGAAATTGGGAGTATTCAGGACGCCTTATGAAAATATTCTGCCTAATGGAACGACATTTTCCAAGCAACTCCTTCAATATTTTAACAAGAAAATGTCCCCATTCATAAAGCAAGGCTATGGTAAAAGATTGATTTCGAGATCAATTCATCAGGGTTATGGAAACACCGCCAAACTTCATTGATCTAAATATCATCAAAAATGTTTGGGGATGGATGACAAGACGGCAGTTTAAAATCCCTGATGAGTTTCTGCCAGCGATTAGGCGAGCTTGAGACGAAATTAATTTAAATTACATTCAAAATTTATAAAATGCTATTCCAGATAAACTTTTTGAGCTCATATCACTTAACGAAAGTTTTATTCATTACTAGCGATATTTCCAGAATAAAATTATCTTTTTATACCATTAATTTGTATTTCATTTCCTCTGGAACTATCCTAATGTACTGTTTTTAAGAATTGTTGTAAGAAAATCCTAACGGGATTCCGGATTTGAAACTTTGTATTATTAAAAGAAGAACAAGCAAGCTACTGAATATATTGTCACCAAGTTTGAAGGAAATACCGTTTTCACTTCCGACATACATACATCCATTTTCCAAGTGGAACTATCCTATTGGTTTTGTGTTTGTTGCATTGGTTGACAAAGTAATAAACATATACAGTAGAACCCCGATAATCCGGATTGTTTGGGACCGCACCCCATTCGGATTATCGAATTATACGCATTTTCGAAATGCACCTATTAAGACTCCGGTAAACGGCAGGTGTGCTAAAATTGTTAAAAAATCATAAAATCAATCATAAAATTTATTTTTTTAAATAAATGAAAATTTGGGTCTTTTGCCGAATCTGAATTATCGAACATGCGGATTATCGGGGTTAGGATTATTGGGTTTCTACTATACGCGTTTAATTTCATTACCCATTTTAAAACTATTTGCATTTCAGGCTAATAAAACAGACTTCCGAGTAGCATTATGCCTTGACTTCCGATGGCTATTGCCTTCACATTTATATTATCCTTTTATATAGCTACATCAGTTAAAATCCGAAAATTAAGGTTCTGCAATTTTTCGGATTCAAATAAAACAACGTGTCAAGCAAGAACACAGAGCCTAGCTAAGAAGCTATTACACAAGCGTAATGATAACATTAAAAGCGATTTAACTTTTTAATGATAAAATGCGGCCATACTCGTATAATTTTCCAGCAATGAAATGTCGAAACTTAAGTCGAGTGGAAAATGTTGTTTTCGGTTGTCTCTAAGGTTCATGGATTTTCATGTAATTGCCTCGTCTTTTTTCATATCTGGATTTTCTGTTAAATGCCTATACACTCCGAAAGTTTGTATGTTGTATGTCCTACAAAGGGAGATTTATGTATGTCTTGCCTGATATGGTCAAAAACGCCCAGGAGGTAAACGAACATGTTTTTCTCGCTGTATTGCTCAGGCGTTTCACAAGCAAGTTCGTTGTGTGAAAACGGTTCACTTCATTTCTCTTTTTAGGGTCACCATGGTAAACATTTAGTAATTTTTTGGGTATGGAATTCTGGGTCCTGTGTAAAGAATGAACATATTACAGATTTGAGAATCAATTGAACATTTTATTTTTGTGGACATGTTAGAGTAAATATCAATGAAGGATCAACGCTAAGTGAAGAAAGTATCCGTGATTTGAATGATGAAAGCAGTTAGGGCTGGGTCAATGGAATTTTTGGAAAACTTTTAGTTGGCGTTTTCGCTGAATTGTTCAAATTTTTGCATGGACACGGAGGATTGTACGGTCGTCGGTGATAAGCAATCTGATAGTTTCATTGGGTGAGATAGATTTTTATGAGATGTATAGATATTCAAACGAGTTTCGATTTCTGATAAAGCCCTGGCCTTAGTAATTTTTCTTTTAATCAGTATATCTGTCTTTCACTTGAATGCATCAACTGAAACTCAGTTTCCAGGGAATTGTATTTAAAGGAGCTATGTGGATGTATTGTGCATCTAATGCAGTACGTACCAGAACCTTCAGTTAATTTAAACCCGGTCCCACACCGATCGGAGTGTGGCAAAACCCGCGCAAAAGATTGATACGAGAAATCCTGCAGCAGCAGTGCAGCAGTGTTGTTGGGCGAATCCAAGGTATCATTCTTGGACCGGTCTTTTGCGCGGTGTTTGCCACACTCCGGTCGGTGTGGGGCCGGCTTAAGCGTCATCACACACAATTCCACCGTCTCATGAATCACAAAATCCAATTGTCATTCATTTAATACTAGAGTGTGATGCCTCATATGTTATGTTATACTCTTGATAGACAGATGCTCTTTCCTAAATTAACTTACCCTAAACCTAATATGAATAGCTGGCAAATTAACTTGTAGTTTGAGTCCTTATTTTCCTCATCGTTTCTCTTGGCCATCACCAAATTATTCTATCTCTTTTGGCTAGTTGACCTTTTAGTCTGCATGCCGAGGACTCCATGCTGCTTTCATGTATGTTCACACATATACGTACTCATAAGAAACATCCTTTATACTCTGTGCGTCCTGGCGCTCAACGCTGAGCTATAGGCATACGGGGGGAGTGGGCGTTACATATTACAACAATGGGCGACATCGTTTAATGAAAAGCTCCAAGCAAACACAGACATCATGGGCTTAGTAAGAAATGATAGTAATCATGGGATAATATCAGACGGTAGTCATAAATCACCAGACGTCTTCTTTATTAAGACGCGTGGTAACGATTCGACAGAATCGGTAAGGAAAAGAATATATGAATAAGTATTACCATTACGTACACGTATGGTTTAGGTTATTTGTACTGTTGATGCTTAATAAAAAATTTGCAATTGTGAAATTGATATTAGCATCTGCGAGGACGGTAAGAATATGTAAATCTTATTCAACAGGCGACAGTAAAAAGTTGTAAAACTATAAACAAGAAAAAAAGAAGAACATATCGGTTTATGTCGTACCGATAAAAAATATCCATCGGTGTACCTGTATGCAATTTAGAAAAACTGTCAAGAATTAGTTATTAACAAAGTGCACGAGCATCTGAGAACGATTTTCAATTGGAAGTTTTGAAGAGTCACAATTAACTTCCAATTTGCAAAATATTGATGAATTTAAGATTTCAAACGGAAACTCTAGATTCTATCATATCGACTAAGCGATTGGTGAATACCCTGTATAAAGTTCGGCTTTTAAAATATTAGTAGTCTGGCTGGTCTAGCGGTTAGTGCGCGAACCTTCGGTGCACAGGGTCATGAGTTCGAATCTCACCGTGGATCATGGTGTTTTTCGAACTCACGAGCTTGTGACGGACTATGATCTCATTCATATGTTAAACGAGTACCCATTTATGGGGATAAATAACACTGCTGAGCGTAATGCTGATCTCATTACCTCAACAAAAAGCAGATAAGATCTTGGAAATAGGTTGTCACTAACACATCCTGCGGCCTTAGTCCAATTTGGATTGTCGCGCCTGTTATTTTTTAATGGGGCCTACACTTCCAGAAGAATTTTCGAATCTTCGAACATTTCCAAAAATTTCTGAGTGCAACATAATGATTTGTGTACAGAACGTCAATTTATGTTTTTTAGGGTTTTTTAGAATTTTTTTTTCAAAAAACCCTTATAAAATCGATTTGTGTACGTCCGTTCTTCCGTCCGTCGTCTGTTCACTAAATAATTCACGAACGGCTCAACCGATCGACATGAAATCGATCGAAAAGAAACTTTTGCACAAATGTGCAAAGGAGCCAAGGAGAAAATGCTCAAAGGAGCCACCGGAGGTATGGCAAAGTATATATATAAATGATCAGGATCGATCCTTGATTTGAAATTTTGGTCAGATGATTATTTTGATAAAAGGTTGGATGGTATTGAAAATGGGCCAAATCGGACTAAGGGTTCCCCTACCTCCCATACAAATGACCCCTCAGTGATAGTTTAATTCGGCCATATTTTTCGACAGAATATCGCTAGCGAACTGAAATTTTCATCAATGTCTAATTGTGACATATGCTTGCAGTTGATGGAAAGTGAAGAGGTTTGACTACTCTTACCCCTAAGCAATATTCCGCCATATCTTTTTATAGAATGTCACGAAAAACTTCAAATTTATAGCAAATGATAGCTGCTGGATGCCGTTATAAAATATTAAAGATCTGGGAGATTCGACCCATCTACCCCTCCCCCCTTAAAAAAAACCCCGACGTCGGGCTATCGTGCCACATTGATGATGATAAAATTGAACTTGATATTAAATTTTTCTTTTCGGCTTTTCGGTTTTTTATTCGCGTTTTAACCAAAAAGCCGCCCCTAAAATTTGGCGACCGGGCTACCGCCCGGATTACACCCCCCCCCCCTCTAGAGCGGGCGCTGAGAATAACTAACAATCACATTATCACTATGGCGTAAAAAGTCCCTTTCCACACTAGGTTTTTTTATTCGCGTTTTAACCAAAAAGCCGCCCCTAAAATTTGGCGCCCCGGGCTACCGCCCAGATTGCACCGAATTAATCGAATACTTCAAGGAGTAAAGTAGTTTTATCCAATAGCTTGTAAGTTTTATTTGCGACAGCGAAAAATAACCAAATATAAAAACTAACCAAATCGGCTGCCTGTAGAAATATGCTGGGATATATACACCGCGGGTCGAGCAACGCGAAGCCATGGAGCGGTATAAAGAACGAGGCAAGGAAGAAGAATAAGAAAGAAAAATAACCAAATATTGAGAGAAGTATTTAAACAATGAAAGTTAAAGAATTAAAGGTTTGTTTTGGTGATTCTCATATTATTATTAAGTAAGTATTCTACGTATTCTTTGCAAAAGCTATAATCATCATCAATGTGGAGCGATAATCGGGTCTTGGCTTGGCACATAATCGCAATAGAAGGATATCATAAAGGCTACGTTCAGCAGCGACCGTAATTTTAAATGCATATTTGAAACGGTCGCGACACCACGGCTGCCTGTAGAAATATGCTGGGATATATACACCGCGGGTCGAGCAACGTGAAGCCACGGAGCGGTATAAAGAACGAGGCAAGGAAGAAGAAGAAGAAAGAAAAATAACCAAATATTGAGAGAAGTATTTAAACAATGAAAGTTAAAGAATTAAAGGTTTGTTTTGGTGATTCTCATATTATTATTAAGTAAGTATTCTACGTATTCTTCGCAAAAGCTACACGGTTAAAAAATGGTATAAACTTTATAAATTTTGGTATGTAGACTCGCGAAAACGTGAACTAATTAAAACAGCGACTGTTCACCTTAACGGGATGTTTATGTTATGCAGTTGTTCACAAACATTTTTTTTTTTATATTTTTTGTCAGTGTCAAAATGCATATTTAGAATGAACTGTGGTTTCTATGCCGAAGTCTTGGATATCGGGCGCAACATGGCAGCGGATTGACAGACGAAACCACCTGAACAGTTCTTGAGTCAGTCTCTGTGAATACTATCATCTATCTAACCGATAAACATGACATTTAACATTTTTTCAAAAAATTCGCTGACGTGAGAGGGTCATCACAACAAGCGCGATTTCAAGCAACTTTCAACTTATATGTGGTTGTTAGTTCTTCGACGTTCAACTGCCCGTTGCCAGCAATACGTCGCAGGTGCAATTTCAGTGACTTAACTCTCGCCTCCCAGAGGCCTCCGAAAATGAGTAATACTAGATGACTAAAATGTCATTTCATTCCTTCATTCGTTCGTACGTTTTCGAAATGAACCGAAAAAAAATTGTCTGTGTCTCAATGTGCTTCTTCCTTCAATGAGCCAAAATTTCCTTGATTGTTTATTCGAACTCATGTTTCTATTGTGGATTTTACCTAGTGAGCCAAACGTTACCTAAATTCAGAAGCCATTCTAAATTCCGTTGTTGAAAGATTATCTCTCTTGCTATGGGGCTTCGAGGAAAGTCGCCGAAATCGGAAAGTAGTTCACCTGCTCAGAGGTGTCGATGCTGTGAAGCGTTCAATAGTATCGTTCGAATCTGAAGACTCTTGACTGAAATTTACAGCAACAACAGATAAAAGTGCGTCCAGCTTCATCATTAGATGACAATTGTCACAACATTTATCTCCAATATCGTCTTAAAGCTTCAAACTGTGGAGGTTGTGTGAGGAAGCTGCACGAAACATTAATTTAAACACCTTAGACGAGTAACCCAAACATAATGGGAATTCGCGGCGGTGGGGAAGGCTGTTAAGGCATAGGTTCATTTGTGACATTTTTTTTTAACAGCAGAACATCGAAACGGGTGGCTATGCAATTTTCGTTTCAAGCTCCTAGTCATAGCACTACGATTACTAACCTTGGGAAAAATGCAGGGTCCTCTATCAGCTTATTTAGGACCTCAAAGTGCCTGCAGCCAACCCTCTTTAATATTTCAGACATCGAAAGCAATAGATCAAGTCCTTCACGAACGGTAGCATTGGTTTAGTTGGCAACGTCAATTCTTGGCACTGAGGGGCATCCTGAACGGGGTCTTGTTTTCACATTTCACCACCATTAAAACGTGAAAACCACTCGTAGATTTTGGTTTTACTTAAAGACAGTGTTAAGCATTACAATGGTTTCCCCGGCCAAATTCCCTAACAGAAAAAACAAATTTCACAGCCACGCGTTTCTCTCAGAAATCGACCACCTTCGGATAAGTTGTTTCACTAAAAAAAAACCTTAGCAGCGAACCGATGAAATCACAGCTATACAACTTCGCACACTAACTCAGGACACCTGTCCCTGACGGATATCCCGCTCCAGCCAATCGCATCAAAAAGTCTATTATGTTTTCGGTGTGTTGTTCAAAATCCTGCAAAGCAGTTAACTCATTGTAAAGCCAAACATGGGCGGTTCGCCCCCTATTTCGGCCAGCTTGTATGGGAGCAGCACTTGGGAAGTTGCCGGTATGTTCACTGAAAAGCAGCAAAGTTTCCTCAATTTCTGTTACTATCGATTTTCAAGCCTATAAAATTTCAAATATAGATCTCAAATGTCTATTGACAAATTGAACCGACCTTAACCTTACGTTCCTACTTTGCTAGTCGCGTGGGAACCCCTTTTCCCAAAGAAGTCGAAAAAGGAGTCACACTAAAAAAAAAAGACTTGATAGAAAAAACTGTGTCTATTAAGAGACTTTGCAAGAAACCGTAAATTATGACACGTAGGTGCAGTAGACGCACAATAAGGGTGTTAAAAAAATCTATAGTAATTATAAAACACGTTTTCAGACTTTAAATTGCAACCTACATCAAATAGATAATAAATCAGATATTTTTCCCAAATATTTAAGTGTTCATGTTTTAAGGCTTTCAGGACTTGTTCACGTTTCAGAGTAGTCTGGGTGAACATAAAATTGTTCACATAAGCGGGTGTTCACGTTTGACGCAGTTCACGTTAACGCGAGTCTACTGTAGTTCCATAGACTTTTCTGTATAAAAATTATACCAAGCTTCTTTATTAATCGAAGTTATCAGTTGAAGCTATACAGTTCATGCTAATTGCGTATAAAATATTTTTATAAGCTAACAATATAAAAATAATCCGAATAAGGTGTAAATAGTATTTATCCAGATATATGATAAAAACTATACAATTTTTTTATTCAAAATTTAAAAAAAAACAACATTCATTTAGATCTGAAGGATAATGTATGCCTGCAGAAAACCCCTTCTGGGACATACTGTTGCAGGCACTATACTCGTATATTTCCTATCCGCACATACAGAAATTTTTGACCACGCCGAGATTCGATCTCCGCACCTCTAGATTACTAGCATGCACTCTCAACCAGGTGCGCCACAGCGACGCACGAAGTCCACTTTTCCAAATGCGAATGCAATGATTTTTTTCAGAAATGTACAATTTAGGATAAACTTTACCTCACTTTGGTATAAAATTTTTCTATCAGTTCAATATTATTAAACGAATTCTCGATTGGTATGCAAGTTGTAATTTATAGTATAAAATCAATAACACGTTCTGATAAAAGATTCATATAAATGCTGCATAATTTTCAATAGTATTTTTGGATTAATTTTGTAACAGCTTCGTATAATTTTTATACGAACATCTCGAATTCAATATTTTAATACAAGCTTCGGATAAATTTTATAAAAATTAATATAAACAAAATTTATACATCGCTGTTTATTAAAATTTATACTAAAATATGTATGAATGAGCTTTATACCATCAGTTGGTATAAAAAATACACCAGAATTTTTAACCGTATATAATTATCATCAATGTGGAACGATAATCGGGTCTTGGCTTGGCACATAATCGCAATAGAAGGATATCATAAAGGCTACGTTCACCAGCGACCGTAATTTAAATGCATATTTGAAACGGTCGCGACACCATAAGGCTTATCGTAAATTGACCGGACGCGACAAGTACGTTACACAATGTGCTCTGTAATGTGGGTAAACGGTCAAGTACTAATTCTTTGAATCTAAAAAAAGTGTTAGGAACATTGATATATTTTTTTTTAGTATTCGATAAACAATTTTCTATTTATATTTATCTTCGGGTAAGTAAGCAATGACCCAGGTAAGTAAGCAATGAGGTCCGGAGATCGAATCTCGGCGTGGTCCAGGAAATATATAACGCTTGCAACATTATATAGGTACACTCCGAAACTCTATATGCAATGTAACGTTGACTCGAAGTTGCCTTTAAACGGCTGAGTGAACGCACCATGCCCCACAGAGGTTACGGTACAGAGAACAAGTAAGGAGCAATATTTTCCCCAATTAATTTATATTAGAACTAAAGTACTCGAAAAAATTAATTATTACAATAAAAAGACGAACATACACCCTACCCCGAATATATGGCGACGGGCTGAAGGTTTGTGTTCATATAAAAAAGTGTTCCAATAAAAAAAGACCATTATTTCCAATAAACAAAAAATTAATCGATTCGAACACCTCAAGGTCTCTGATTATAATACTCATTAACGTATTACATTAATTCCCATCGAATTACTTATGCAATCAATTTTGATTTTCTCATTACAGTAAAACGTTCATCTTTATCCACATCCCCTCAATCATCATCATCGGCCGCGTCGTCCTCAATCGAATCGTTATCCAATCATAAAATGGACATGGAAAATTCACCAATAGCCGGCAAATCTGAGATATCCTTGGGTAATACGCATCGTCAAAATGTCGGTCTTACGGAGGTCAAATCGACGCCACAGAAACGTGGTATCAATTCGCAATTAATGTACGGCGATATATTCAATACAATGCCAGCGGTAGGAGCCGTTGGTAATGCGCCACGAAATGGTGTTTGGTCGGACGAACTAGATCCGGCCGTTGTTTATCCTGACATTCAAGACTTTGAGGACTATCAGAGAGGTATGAGGGTGCGGGTTTTTCGGTTGTTTTGTTTTGTGTTTTTCCACACTCATAGAAGAGAGTGATTTGTTTGCCTATCTAGCTTTCGGGGGAATTTTTCTGAAGGATATGAGTATATGTTGTGTATTTACGTGGGATTTTTATTTTTCCTTCGGTAATTGATATAGGACGTTCAGAGGGTGGTATGTCAACATAAGCGAGAACCTAAAGGGCTGTTACCTTGGGGACGAATTGTGAACTGATTGTCCTCCTTTCTCAGAAAACGAAGAAGAAGAAAATGATTACCTTAACAATGATAAAAGGATAAAGGTCACGTTCTCATGCCATAGATAGATATTCCTCGTGATTTTCTCGACAGTTGGATATCTCAATTGAGTTAGACAACATTGACCAATACCTAAAAATAGCCTGAAACTCCCAGCAACATGTATACAGTATGCTCTTGATTACACATTTTCGTTTCCAAATTCTGTTATGATTCGCATAAAGTTTCCAATAAAGCTGGACAACATCCTTTCTTTCCTCAGGCACTTACAACGTGAAACCCTATGATAATATCCGTGACATACTGAGCCAAGAGCCAATAGCTCTTCCACTTCAGTATCCTTATCGTTACTATGGAGATCGTAGGAAAAGGTCTAATTCGAGAGCCATGGATGCCAGGTAAGTGGATTTTCAGTTTAATGCTCTGAGAAAATATATATTTTATTGCAGGATAATGAAATACGAAGTATTAGGCATTATAGGGTTAGACGTGTTTTTTTTCAATGGTCATGGAAGATTATAATAAGCCGATGGACATATGGAGAATAATAGGTTCCATATGGTGCTTAGTACTTTAGTGGAAACCATATACGTTTTAATTTTTGTTCAAGATGGTGTTCGGATTATCGGATCAAATAGTACGCAACATTTTAAAGAATCGTTTAAAAATTGTATGGCTAAAATTGTGTTGTTTTTTTCTATCACGTATTAATGTATTGCCGCAATATAGTAACTCACACCTGGAGTCTTTGAGCGTGGTCTTGTCCATGAAGTAACAAATTCACTTACTGATGTGAATGTTTTTGCAGTTAATACTTAATGTACAACTTTTTACCTTATC
Organism: Microchrysa polita; assembly: GCA_949715475.1. Lineage (NCBI taxonomy): Eukaryota > Metazoa > Arthropoda > Insecta > Diptera > Stratiomyidae > Microchrysa > Microchrysa polita. The sequence goes on from OX454415.1 coordinate 56,875,340, forward strand.
AGAGGGAATCAAATCTTTTGATTATTTAGCATCCTTCAGATACCTTCACAGCCTCCACTATGCCCTCTCACATACCTAGTTAAAGTTTTATAAGCTTTTACTGAATCGGATTTGCGCCAGCAGCGATCTCTTAGGCCGCACATGCAAGGGGGATCCATGGACTCCGAGTCCAACAAAACTTCATATAAAGCGAGACCGAGGCTAATTTCGGGCGCAGCCGAAATTTGAATACCCGTCACATTTGAATGCAACTAATACTTCAGGCGATCGGTCGGGAAATCCGGCTTCAGAGTGCATGCCAGACACTGTCTCAGATTATTTTAGAAATAATCTTTGGCATAGCGATTGTAGGTTAAATGTTACAGCGTGTCAAAGTTGAAAAAACAGCTTTACAAATCAGTGTTTTGCAAAGAAGTCGATAACGGTGAATTTTCGCGCAGAAATTAACACAAATTGACTTGTACCTTATTGAATTCCCTACAATCCCGATAAAAAATTAAGTCGATACAATCAGCCGCAGCCGAGATATACCCGAAAGAAGGTCAGCACTCCGAAGTAACTATGCGTTAGGTATGTATAATTTGTTGCAGATGCATTTAGGATGGTGATCTGCGATCTTTATTTGAGCTACCTGAAGGCTTCGAAATTGGTATGTGTTTATATTTGTAATGCAGCAGCTGAAATTGAAATAGGTTAACCCCCATAAAATAAGGTTTCCCGAACATCTGACAGTTCACCAATGAGATAAAGTAATTTACTTTCTTTTTATTTGGATGGCTTATTTTTAGTGATGATGGTACGTTTGTAGTATCTTCTTCAGTAGAATCCTGAATATGATATACAGATCTACTTGGTTGTGGAAGGGGGACCAAATTTGGAAGATCATCAGTTTTTATTACAAGAGCACGAAATAATTTTAAGAGGCATGAAGGGATGATTTCTCCCGAAATCATCACAGGTTCCAATACCGCCTGGGTTCGCTTCCAGCCCAAGTTTTCTGGTTTTAAAACGTTGCCGAGCCATGGCTGTATTTCGTGGTACGTTCGTAAGGAATTATGATCAGCGGCTGATTTGGTCGGAGGCAAAGCAGCAAGATCCGCTTTAATTTTCGTTCCTGCGCGAGCAAAAGGTTTGAAGCGGAAATCGCTTAGAGCTCGTTACGTGTACCTCCGTACAAGGCAATGAAAACATTCTTTCCGATAGTGCATACACAGCAAATATACAGGATACTGGGATAATACAAAAAACACGATTCGTTAAATAGTATATACATAGTATATCAACAAATCGTTTCTTGTTTCTTTCATTGGCCCACAATGCCTCCTGCCTCATACCTCTGAAGGTTGCTTAAGTAATGTTATGAGGCGAAAATACAAAACCCAGCTCTTTCCGTTCGGTGCGCTTCTCTCAAGATTTGACATCGTTGTGTGAAATTTTTTGGGTAAATCCTGCATAAGGGTCAGTTCTTCTGCTGAAAAAGTACCCCTTTTATCAAAATTTTTGAGCAGCAAATCGAATTTCTGGCGTTCGGAATTAGAAAACTCTGTCAAAGCAAGGATCTCTTCCCAAAGCTTACTGAACAATACAGTGACCACGTAAAGCTCTTGAATACGCGTGTCTACTCATAATCTTTTCTATGCTGTTGTCGGCGAACATAGTTTGGCGGGCATTTTGTAATCCACTTCCGGCCATTATGTTCCCAATCGATCCCATGAACATCATAAGATGAAATCCACCAAGACGGACATTTTTCAATAGAGAGTGCGAATCGACATTACAAATAATATCCTGAACAAACGCAAGTTTTTGACCAATTGCTTGAGTTTTTTCAACAGCAAAAAGTAAGGCAGTATACAAAGTATTATCGGTGGAGCGTTGATGAATGGAACTGTGAGAATCTTTCTCTTGTGCATATCTCGGTTGTGGATGATCGTATCGATTTTTTCTGGATTGTAGGGAATTCAATAAGCTACAAGTCAATTTTTTTAATTGCGTGGAACTTCACCGTTATCGACTTATTTGCTAAAATCTGATTAACAGGCGGGTTTTTTTCTTTTGACACGCTGTAGCATTTTATCTACTGCTTTGAGATGCACAGTCAGAATACAAAAGATGAAGGCAATTTTGGTGTCTTTCTTTTGAAATTCCGACCATCAGGGGCAGAGATATACGCAAAAAACCCAAACAAGACAAAAACCCTGATAAGTACCGTTAGAAAATTTTCCAAGTGGTGGAGTCTTAAATTTAAGCTTTAGGACTAAGCTCTACCGATTTCTAAAATAATCTCAGACAGTGCCAGGCATGCACTCTGATTTTATCAAAAGCCTAAAGTATTAAGCTTCTTTTGCATTAACAATTTCTACCGCAGCCCTATGACGTGTTCCGATTCCATCTGTTCCTGGCTGCGTTGAGGCTAATCCAGGACAACACTTGGATGAATTTTGGTTAAGATTCAAAAAGACAAAAAGTTATTAGTATTTGTATGACAGCCCTATGACGTAGTGTTCTGATTTCAGCCGTTCCTAGATATCTTTTGAGGCTTTACTAGGAACACATTTGGGTAAGGATTGGTTAAGGTAGGATCAAAATAGAAAAAGTTTTTCTTAGAAGAACTTAATTTTCACGGGTTGTTTCTATGGCAGCCCTATGACATAATGTTTCGATTTCATCCGTTCCTAGATATGTCTTGAGGCTTTATTAGAAACGCACTTGGGTGAAGTTTGGTTAAGATTCGTACATAAAGAAACAAGTTTTTCTTAGAAGAACCTAATGTTCAGGGGCAGCCCTATGACCCCATGGTCCGATTCCTTTCGTTCCGACATATATACAGCGTACACTAAAAAGAAACTTGTATACAAAATTTCAGCCCGATAGCTTCAAAACTGAGGGACTAGTTTGCGTTGCAATAGGCGGACAGACAGACAGACAGACAGACGGACATTGCTCAATCGATTTCTCTCGTCACACTGATCAGTAATATATATACTTTATATAGTCGGAGGTGCTTCCTTCTGTGCGTTGCAAACTTCATGACAAAGTTAATATACCCTTTCACATAGTGACGGGTATAAAAATTACAGCTGTGCACCCATCTATCAAAAGGCAGCGTTCATGTAAGCTTCTTCCCAGCTTGCAGGATTGAACTCGCTCTTGATGTCGAGCGCTGATCCTCCGCAATATCAATTTATGAATTTTTAAGGGTCTTGGAAAGGTGTCTTCCGTGGGCATAGTCAATGAATTTTGTTGAAGGACTTCAACAACAATTGAATTATTCGCTGGCTTTGTTTGAACATCAACTTTATGTGACTTTGGGGATTATCTGGACTTCGGTTTTGCAACGATCCGCAATGGCATGATCATGCCATATGGCCAATGTCCGATGGTGTCCCCGATGACTGCAGATCTTCAGGGAGAATGGATGAAACTATTTTTTCGAGCAGTAGCCGACGACAAAGGCAAATGACAAGAATGTGCTGATACTTTTTGTACGGCATAGAAAAAGAATCGAAACTGAAATTTCAAATGGTTCTTATAAAGAATGAGCGAAAAGAGTATAGTCCTATTTCAAGGGGCGACCGAATCTGTGACACTGGCGAAATCCTTGACTTTCTTTTAAATATGTATTTTCTAGAAAGCATTGTAGACGGAGTGCCTTTTCCAATGGCGGATGCAAAATTTTGAGAAGGGGTCGAAGGAGGGGCGGGGGGTTGCTCAAATTATCGGCTATTGAAAATTAACTCTAAGATTGTAAATCAATTAAGGTAAAAATTGATGAAGAAGCATTTTAACCAATCAGTGAATCAACTCTGACAGATTGCGACACTGCAAAAAAGGCCTCTCAACTTCTGTGTGCAATTTTAAAGATTAAGTTTACGCGTTTTAATCGGGTAGTTTAAACGCAATGGAGCTGAAATTTTGCACACCTGCATCTTTTTATTGCAGGCAGTTTGTATGTTCGATTCGCAGAAATCGGACCATGGGGTCATGGGGCTGCCATACAAACTCATCCCTCCAATTTGGTTTTTCTAAGAAAACCTTTTTTATTTGTGCACCGATTTGAACTAAACTCGACACAAATGTGTTTCTATTGATAATACAAAACACAAGTAAGAATGGATGGAATCGGACAATGGGGTCATGGGGTTGTCATATAAACCCAGCTCCCCAATGACGCCAGAAAACATATGTAAAAATCGATATAATCGGACCATGGGGTCATGGGGCTACCATACAAAACACACCCTACAAATGATGTTCTTTTAAGAAAAACTTTTTGGTTTGTGCAATAATTCCAATTGAAAATCATATGTAAAAAGGGATGGCATCGGCTAATGGGGTCATGGGGCTCTCATACAAGACCAGCCGCCTATTTGGTTCTTCAATACGAAATTTTCTGTTATATGTGCAACAATTCCAACAAAATCTCTCACAAATGTGTTTCTATTGATGCCACAAACATATTATATGTAAAAAAAATGTCATGGAGCTTGCATACAATCCCAACCCCCCAATTTGATTCTAAAGAATAACCGTTTTTTTTCTGCACGAATTCCCATCAAACCTTACGTATCAATCTTTCTCTATCGAAACCAAAAAATGTATTTACTGTTTTCTAGAATTAGAAACCTGATGATGGTCTTTTTACCGAAATGTATCGGTTCGGAACAACTAAATACGACTTTTATTTCATCCACTCGTGAATCCTATTTCGCATAAACCTTAACCATATTTGCGCTCAATATTGAAGACGAAGTCTCAATAAAATTGACTTCACCCTACAACCTTCCAGGATGGAATTTTTAAGGTGTAGAGCGTATTCTGGGTACTCATAATCTTTTGGCGATTCTATAAACTTCTCAGTTCTTCCTAAGATGCGTCGTCGCCTGATGGTTTATGATTAAGCTCTCGCGTATCATTCAGGAGTCTCTTGTCCAGTTTCGGTCAAGTAGGTATACCAACATTAAAGTGGGGATTATGAAAGCTCCACATCTGATCTCCAGGTGCCACGTGGTTGGACGTACAATATTTGCTTCGCTATGTCAAACCTACTCCTCTGGAATCTCAGCTAAACAAGCAGAATGGAAACGATTTCAAAACCAGCTAGTTTTTCGATCTTGTCAGCAGACCTGCAACAGGATGGTGTTGACTATTCCCTTAATTCTTTAACCCCTGAGTTTCTCCTGTGCTGAAAAAAATAATCTTGACCACTCGTCCCCTCCGTAAAGCTATCTACGCCACTGTTTCCTCGTCAATAATCATCAGCATGTGAAGCACAAACATATGTTTTAACTCAAAAACCTATTACAGGGAACAGTACTTAAAATAAAATTATTCACATAAAATAAAAGATAGATTTCAGAATTCTGTGCGGATCAGTATGATCTGGAATCTGGCTTTTCATGATGCCCGCAAAGTACCTAATTATTTAAAAACTTCGTTCCGTTTATTGCAGTAGATAAACTGATACTTCATTGGGTCGAGAATTTTGAGGGTTGTGATGGCTTTCCAGATACATTTTAAATGTGGCTATGGAGTGAGATCTGAGTAGAGCTTCAGCCTTATCCTGGTTGCGATATTTTTGGAGAAGTGGATGCATTCTTCGATGGTTACATTAGTGATGCTATGTTCCCTAGGCTCTTAATGACATAATGTGGGAAATCCTATTTATCTAAAAACCCTTGCAGAGTCCTTTCTTTTAGTATGCTTTTTCCTTTAGAGGTTGATAGGGGAATCAGATGGAGTACAGTGACAAATTTTAATTAAAATCGCCTCTCTTGACGGTTGTAACTTTTGAACCTTGGAAGCTAGAAGCTCGAAATGTTCGCCAAATATGGACAGCGCGGTGCTCTACAAATCTGCCAAATTTAAAAATTCCGTTCAAGTCTTTCCAAGTTATGGACGATTTTCGATTAGAAAGCACAAAAGTGCGATTTGGCCCGCTATACCTTTCGAGCGCGGATAGAACCATCAAACATGGAGGAAATGTGTTTTAGTAATTTTGGTCGGTTCCCGAATTATGGACAATGACTGATTGGCAAACTTTATAGGTACCTTAAATCGCATCTTTGGACGACTGTAACCTCTGAACCTTGAATCTTCACCAAATATAGACAATTTTGAATCAGAAAACTCAAACTTGCGATTTGGGCGCAGTGTGCCAAATTTCAGAAAGATCGAAAAGGGTTCCTGAGTTTCTCGAAAATGAACGATTTTCAAACATAAAAGTGCGATTATTTCGCTAAATATCGATCATACAGGAGTTAAACCTCACACTTCAATAGCAAACAAGACTAATCACAGGCCTCACCAAGGAGCTTATTTTGTAGTTAATTAGGTTTCATTGGTAGTTTCCCCATGCTAAGGGTAATGCTGTATATTTCCCAATGCTGTACGACATTTCAAAATGCTGTGCTGTACAGTAGGGATGTCAAAAACCCGCCCATAACACGGTTTTTTTTTTGCAAAGCCGGTTAGAACGTTCGGTTTTAACCGGGCTCAAAGTACCGGTTTTCCGGTTAACCGAGTCTTTTCATTGATTTGCTTAGAATTTTAGTAAAAACATGCATTCACACTTGTATTGCTATTGTTCGTATCGTATGCAAAATCAAATCAAAGATATAAGGAGAAGTAATTTGACGAAGCGATGGCCACGCTCTGTGGCTCACTTGGTTGAGTCGCACTCTACAATGCTAGTAATCTAGAGGTCCGGAGATCGAATCTCGGCGTGGTCCAAAATTTCCGTACATGTGCGGATAGGAAATATATAGTGCTTGCAACATTATGTACACTCCGAAATTATATGCAATGAAACGTTGATTCGAAGTTGCCTAGAAACGGCTGAGTTAACGCACCATGGCCCCACATGGGGCTACACGGTACTGAGAAGAAGAAGCAATAAGGAGAGTGTTCGAAAATATGTTTAAGGGCTGAAATTTGGAAATTATTTTTTCTCAAAGGGGACAAATAATAGAATTGCATATATGGAAAAATCAAGAAAATATAAAAAATTGTATGAATTTTGAAAGATTTTTTTCCCGGTTTTAACCGGTTGGAAAAAAACAACCGGGTTAAAACCAGGAGGAGAAAAAACCGAAAATAACCGGTTAACCATACTGAAAGTACCGGTTTTCGGACTAACCGTCCGGTTTTTGACATCCCTACTGCCCAGCAAAATGCGGTACAGTGGTCAGCTTAGAATATGGAGGCTTTAAGGGACGGTATGGACCTAAATAATAAATTAGCTTATATTTGAATTATTTTTTTCTTTCAATTTTAAAACAACAAATTTAGGTTCGTCTTCGCAGGGAAGGGGCTTCAAGCCGAAACCGCTCCCTCCTTATTCCCCTCGTGAAATATGTCAAATAAGGACGACACAACTTCCTCCGCAATCCGATAGCATTATTGATTGGCGAAATTCTATATTTTCACTGTTTTTCTATGATGAATGTAGAAAGTATATTACCACAGTTCTCAATCCTTTGAGGAAATATTAAAAATATGCTCGGACCGATAGGGATGGATTTTATATGGAAAATACTGGGTATGGCTTTGTCATTCATCACACTCTCCAGTATAATATCGTCGACGTACAAAGCTCTTTTTAAGTGCCAAGGTTCATCAATCATACCAGAAGGTACCCTATGTGCCACACCGGTCCTTGGTTTCGGCAGGCCTCAACTTTCTATGAATGTTAACCAATCCCTTTGTGCGGTCTTGAACAAACCGAAGTATTTTAAATTATGGATCGACCCGATTTTACATTATCTTGGTTGTGTTTAGTATACAAAAACAAAAATGTCGAAAACATGATGTGACGCAAACCATCTGCCAAATTACGAAATTTTACGATTTGAGCGCGACACATAAAAAGGCCGAATCTCGATTTAGCTGTATTAAAGGATGCATATAATTATCTATTGTAATCATTTTGTATTCTTATCATGTTCAGTTGCAGTGCCGATAAGATTTGATATGATTGTAGCATGTATGATAGCGCGATAATGTTCCACAGTGTTTGCGGTAGGGATGTCAAAAACCAGGTCATAACCCGGTTTTCGGTTTTTCTCGGTTTTTTGCAAAGCAAAGACTGTCCGGTTTTAACCGGGCCCAAAGAACCGGTTTTTCGGTTAACCAAGTCTTTTCATTAATTTGTTAGAATTGTAGTAGTGGTGGTGTTTGTATCGTATGCAAAATCAAATCAAAATGCATACACAGGGTCCGCCAGAGAAACTTACTTATTTGAAGAAAAAAACTTCTGAGCTGTGAGTTGGGCAAGTAGATGGGTGAGAGCGGGAAGTTTCCAAGGTTGTTTCCCATTCTAGTCAGTGGCCATCATGCTCTGGTGTAGAGAGCAGTGGGCCTTCCCTGTCGAGAGTTTCTTTTCTAACGGTCGCATGATCGCGGAGTTTTTAAACGAACGTTAGGGAAGTGTGTTCTCAGTCACAGATGGATAATAATAATAATAAATTTGTTGCGATAACTCCTCCACGACCACCTCATCTCTCAGAGAGGCGATTTCCCATGGCCGGCACGCTCTCGAGATTTGCTCCATGCCGTTTTTTATGTGGTTATTTGAAATCCTTGGCTTATGTCGATCGACCACGGACCATAGCTCACCTAAAAACGTTTCATTCGCGACGCCATTGCTAACATAACGATTGATATGCTGCAAAGAGTGGTGACGAACTTCAAAAAGTCATAAGGAGAGTGTTCGAAAATATGTTTAAGGGCTGAAATTCGAAAACGCAATTTTTATAGGGGACAAGTAATAGAATTGCTGACTGAAAAATCAAGAAAATATGAAAAATTGTATGAATTTGAAAGAATTTTTTTTTCGGTTTTAACCGGATGAACAAACAACCGTCCGGGTTAAAACCGGAGGAGGAAAAAAATCGAAAATAAACCGGTTAACCGTTTTGAAAGTACCGGTTTTCGGACTAACCGTCCGGTTTTTGACATCCCTAGAATGCGGCATGTCTCCTATACACGTTCAAAAACATTATGTGGGAGTTTGCATCAAGAAGATATATCACACATATCCGCAAACTTATAAATCGATCGGCTATAGCTCAATCATCTCCAGCGCATTATGAAAAAAAAAACTTTCGATATGTTTTGCTTCAGGCAGAACAACGCAAATACTTTCGATTCTCTCTCAACTCTCACCCACCATTGTTAGCTTTTATCTTATCGTTTTATATGCAAAAAGGATGTAAGAGTGTCTGACAACAACATTCCAACTTTCCTCGGGAAAGTCAATTTTATATGTATAGTAACATCACAGCAATAGCATATATGGAATTCGTCTACATATCCCTGGCGGTTGGCAAGGGCACCTTTCTACATGGTGTATTTAGCTTCTTATGTACCTGTTCGATTAAAGGAAAATGTCACACTCTTGTGGTCCGTTCGATTTGTACAATATTGAAACATGTCGCTTGCATTCATGCCTGCGCGTAGCGAAAACCATTAACCACTTAAATTCAAGGACATTTTACCATCATCATCCATCCCACTACTTGTTGAATTGGAAGTTTTAATTAAAACATTCTACTCCTCGCATTGCAATCTCGGAAAGTTTATGTTTTTATATGGATTTTCGGTCAAGTGGTCGATGGCCATTGATTTGTGGTAAGGGGCGGTTTTTGGTCTGACGCGTCGCGGTGAAAGCTATTAATCCAGAGCATTCGTACTACGTGCGGTAAATGCGTAATAGCACAATATGCTGTATAGGCAGCGATATATTGATTTTGGTTAACGGTTTCATCTTCCAAAGGATTAGGAGATGTCAGAAGAATACAAATAGGTTTTTTTTTTATGGGACAAATACAAGGAAATCTTCAAGATCTATTTAAATTTGACGGCATTCAAAGTCTATTTTAGGAACTCAACCCATATTTCTTCCTATTAAACTTTGTTTTAGATTTCGCACCGTAACCTCGAAAAGTTTTCGAAGTTTTCTAATGCATATAGAAATTAATGTATACAACATACAAATACAACAGCAAGGTCTTACTGAATCCATGTGTCAAAACAACATGACCAAGATTTTAATGGAATAAAGTTTACCTATTGTACTTTTCTTTTGTCACCAATTAATGTTTTTGGCATATTTGTCCTTCCGTATCAAGTATCCTTTAATGTGTATTTCATCATTCATGGTGTTCGTTCAATCTATGGACGTATAAGGTGTTTGGGTTGTTTTGTTTCTTCTAAGATTCCTGTCAACATATTGATACAGTATTTAGGACACAATGTTAAATAATATGAATATAATTGAGGAATTTATTTCGATAGGTTCTTTGTTTGCGAAGGATATATAGAAGCCGTCCTCTTTACTCGATTTGAAGACTTATTTTGTATATGAGGGTAGGAAATTGGCAAAATGTTGCTATTCATTAGGTTTAAGTCTGAAATTAGTTAGATCATAAATCAGTCTCCAATTTTTCATAATAGTTTTGGGCCTTAACGTCATATCTAGAGGTTAGTCTTATCGTATAGACCATGTATTCTCAAAGTGGTCCCCACGGACCCCTTGGGGTCCGCGAAACCGTGTTGGGGATCCGCGGGAGGTGCGAACAAATTTGGGGGTCCGCGTGCAGCCGATTAGGGGTCCGCGAATGATTTCGATGAAATAAAATATTTATTAACCATTTATATTTCATTTTCTCAAAAATGGTTTTATTGTTTTTGAAAATATTCACCATTAGCATGCACTTTTGCATGCGCTCAAACTATTTTTCGAAGCATTTTTTCCACTTCGATGGAGACACCTCCAAAACATGGTTTCTGAATGCTTCAAAGGCTGCTTGGGGCGAAGAAAACCGTTCATCACGTAATTTATTTTTAATAAATGGGAACAAAAAAAAATCATCCGGGCCAAGTCAGGGCTGTAGGGCGGATGACCCGTCAATTCAATGTTTTAACCGGTTAATTAGGCGCTAGTTTGAACTGATGTGTTCAAGCTCGCATTATCATGATGAAGAATGATTCGTCTTCTCTTGTTCGTTTTACGACTTCGGGCAAGCAAATCGTCGTGTATCATTCGGAATTGACCGTCCTACGTTTCTCAAGTGGAACAATGGCCACAGGACCCATTCGTCCGAAGAGATACCATTTCCCTCGCAGTGATTCGTGCGTGAACAACTGTTGTTCGCCCGACACGGGCGACTGCTGTTTAGTTTCCGGCTCATAGGCGTAGATCCATGATTCGTCGCCGGTGACGATTTTATTCACGTCATTTGATGCGTTATGGTATTTTACATCAAATTTCTGCACCAATCGACACGAGCCTTTTTTGAGACACAAACAAATCTTTTTTTTACGGCCAAGTGTTTATGCAGCATCGAATGTATGGCCAGGGGAGAAATGCCCAAGGATGCCTCTATGTCACGGTATGTCACATGACGGTCTTCCGTAATCATTTCACGCTCGGCATCGACGTTTTCCGGCACAATGGCTGTTTTTGGACGACCTCGTCATTGAGTGAATTACGCCCACGTTTGAACTCGTTAAACCTGTTATAAATTGTCGAACGAGATGGTGGTTCATCCCCAAATGCAAAATGAAGCCGATGGAAACACTGTTGTTGTGATAATCCAACTTTAGAGTCTTAGAAAATCATTTCATTTCATTTTTTGCTAAATTGACTTTTTTAACTAACTGTAACTTACACGATATCACTTGTCATCAAAGCGTTCTGAGCAGGTATATTCTAAAAAAGGTTAAACTTTCTGATGCAAGTATTATATTTGACGAAAACGTACTAGAACATGCCTAATCTAAAAACTTTTGTAGTAGACTACGTATTTATCAGCGGTAACATCAGAAATCGATAACCGGGAGGAAAAAACACAAAATTTCGTTCATAATATGCCTCATTGATCTTTCAAAGCTTTCTTTACCATGTTACCCGGCCGGATCCTAAGCTCCATCACACGTTGGCATTTTGAAAAGTAGAAAGGCGCGACAAGACGTTGAAGCGATATCCGGTGTCATCCTCCGTTATTTTATCGTTCAAGTGAAGCAAATATTCCCGATCACAATTTGAAGTGAACTTTTCACACTTAAAGTAGGTACTAACATCGTCAGTTCACGTGAAATCCATGCAAATACTGTCAAAATTTTGATGATCGTGAAATCGAATTCGCTTGGTGGTACTCACTTCACATGAAAGTCTCCACACAGGTTTTTGACATTTCGCCAGCGAAAATAATGCAGTTGCACTTTATTTCACACTGAAAAGATTTCATCGACAATCAATCAGAACGCGAGTGGACATTTATCTTACATTGAGTGAATAAAAAGCAACTCTCCACGGCACCGTTTTCACGGGAGACATATATGCAAGTTTTTCTCTCGGTGAACTCAGTACATACCTTTAACAAGAAATAAAGTTAAATTTATCTTAACAAAATGGAGACCTTTTGGTTTACTGCGAGCACCTTGAGGAACTTCATTTCGAATTTAAAAGGAGATTCGAAGATATTTTTGAACTCAATATTCCTGATTGTGTGTTGAATCCATTTTCATTTATTCAAGAAGAGGACATTTTCAAGCAGGAGCCACTTATTGAGTTGTCAACGAGTGAAGAGTTGAAATCTAAATTCGAGGATAGGTATCAGCAATACTAATAATTTTATGCACAATAAACAATTTTTTATCTATTTTTAAATATTTAAACAATTTAAAGATTCAAGGCTTGCAATTCAGTTGGGGGTCTCTGAACAGGCTTTTCATGTGTAAAGGGGTCTCCGGTCACAATAAGTTTGAGAATGACTGGTATAGACAATACGCACACTATCTTCTGTCTGAAAGCTTTTACATTACATATATTGAAATGAATTTCTGTTTATTTTGCATAGTTATGACATATTCTTCTTGGTTGCGCCATCATCTGAAATTGAGAAAATCATTTCGGAATTTCATACAAGGAGGTAACCAAGCAACATGTGGCATAATTAAGCAATATAAGCGAAAAGTCAATTCAACATAATGTAAAAGCTTTCGGAAAATGAAATGCGTCCACTAAATAAGACGCATGAGTAATCGACCCATAAACTCTTAATTACCCGATATGTTAAATATTTTTGGAGATACTAGGGGGCTTGGCCCCCTACTTGCTACACTCGTCAACCCCACCTCCTTGCTCCACTCTACGCAACGGAACCTTTGTGAAGACAGGAAAAGAATGGGGGGATACGCCCGCAAAAACTTTTAACCCATGGGGAGCGAAGGGTATCCACGCACGAGTATGGGGGAGATTAAATACAAGTCGTAGGTACGCCCGCAAAAACTTTTAGCCCAACTGGAGCGAAGGGTATCCAGATTTCGGCCGCGCCCGAAATTAGCCTCGGTTTCGTTTATATTAATGAGACTCACCATTAATATAAATATACTGAAATTATTGAAGCTAGATGAATCAAAAGGTCCTGAACCTGAAATTTAATTTACATTTTAAACCACCTTCAAAAGACACGTGTCAAAAATGTGACCAGCTAAAAATTAAATAACAATATTCCGTGGACGAGGAAAGACGTGCAGCTTAAGGGGAGCATAACGAGCATTTGCCAAATGCCGAAATTGCTCGCAATATGATGGCTACTAATATGGTAATCTCTTCAGAAGACACATATGTATGTACTTAGTTTTGATTTGGAAAAAGCGCTACCATTTCCGAAATTATCAACTTCAGCTACTTATTATATATGAAATTTATATGTCTATAACTTAGGTTGTCATAAATTGAACACGAATCCAGCATAAATGTATGTTTGGTCAATAACAGAAGGATCTCGGGGCTCCCAAGAAATTTCTTCATGTTTAATAAAATATATTAAGCTTTATGCACAGAGTTATTTAAAAATAATTATGTACACCGATTCTTGCACTGGCCAGAATCGTAACATTAAGACGGTCTTAAATTTATTAAAATTAATAGAAAGTAATGAAATTAGAGCGGAATCCATAGAACTAAATTTTTTAATAAGTGGACATAGTTATTTGCCAAACGATTCAGATTTCGCAGTCATTGAAACGCAAAGATCAAAATGTTAGCATATTTACAGTCCAAATGACTGGTATGCCATTATATTCAAAATTGTAAACGTAATAACCCGTTTACAGTTATTAACATGAGTTCATAGGACTTTTTCTCGACGAAACCGTTAGAGGAGGCAATCACAAACCGGAAGACATATTTAAGGTTTTACGCAAACAAATAGTCCCAAAAAGTGGCAAAACCCGACTGTAAGAAGATATTATTCGATGCCAATAGAATATTCAATAATGCTTCTTTTAATTTTTTCAAACAAAAAATCGATTCCTTATTGGTTATCTTATTTGGAAACATTAGGCTGGCATTTACAAAAATTTCATCTACATTTTTCAGTTCATTGTCAAAATTAGCTGCCCATAAATTTTAAAAGCTTTGTTCGGTCTGGACTAGCAGTTTTGTGAAGTTAATCGACTCTTTATTTGCCTCTTTTTAAAATCAACTAACAGAAACGAATCGTTTTCGCCAAAACTATTCAAATTTAATTTTATTTTACAACGGATCTTATACACACATTTCTTTGCTTTAATTTTCTGTTAGTCATTCTCATTTCTTCCTCAAATGATTTATTTAACTAAATTAACTCGGAACTCATGTTTAAAATTGCAAACCGCTTATTTTACTTTAATTTTATTCAAAATCAAAATTGAAGTTTGAATTAAATTTTTAGTGTAGTTACTAGGTGATTTCAGATTGCAAAGTGTGGTGGAGAAATTTTTTTTTGTTTCCTATGTTTTTTGGGGTGGTGAGCTCGAATCCGGAGCATTCAACCAAAATTTCGTTGCGGAACAGGGTCAAAACCGCGAAAAATCCCAAAATTTTCGGAGTTTTCCCGTTTTTTTGTTTATAACTCCGAAAGTGTACATTTTTCGGAAAACCTGTCCATGAAAATATTAGAGAAAACATAATTGCGGGTCCAACGCGCCATTAATCATTAAAATGTGTTAAGCGGTATTGCTACAATTGAAAGTCTTTTTTTATTGGTTTTTTTTTTACAATTTTGACCCTTTTTTACAACGAAATTTTGGTGGGAAGTTACGGATTCAGGTTCTGCACCCCAAAATACATAATGTACAAGGAAAACGCAACTTTTGCGACCAAAAATGAAAAACCGTTCGATCTCAAAATTTCATTCATAATATGAAACTATGTATGTTAAAAATGGCAAATTTAAATTATCAATTGTAGTAGTACTACTCAACGGATTTACAATATTTATGTCCCTTTGCACGCGCAATTATGTGCTCTCTAAAATATTCCTGGAGAGTTTTTCGCAGAAATAAATAGTTTCAAAATTAGGGGCCAAATAACGAAAAAACAGCAAAAATTTTAGCAATTTTCCCGATTTTAACCCTGTTCGGCAACGAAATGTTGGTGGAAAGCTCCTGTTCAGCACCCCAAAAAACATAAGAAACAAAAAAAATTTGTCTCCACCACATTTTCCAATCTGATGTACTAGGTTTATCACGTAGTAACTACACCAACCCTTATTCAATCATTCAATCAGATTTTAGAGTCCATCCCCGAAACTAACTTCTGAAAATACTCAAAATCGCCTCACGAGTCGTTTGCACTTCCAAGTTCTATTTTTTAGTCAATGTTAAAAAATTAATAACAGGCGAGACAATCCAGCATTGGTCTAAGGCCGCAGGATGTGTTAGTGACATCCTATTTCCAAGATCTTATCTGCTTTTTGTTGAGGTAATGAGATCAGCACGTTCAGCAGCGTTATTTATCCCCATAAGTGAGTACTCGCGTTTAACATCTGAGTGAGATCATAGTCCGTCACAAGTTCATGAGTTCGAAAAACACCATGATCCACGGTGAGATTCGAACTCATGACCCTGTGCATCGGAGGTGCGCGCACTAACCGCTAGACCAGTCAGTCAGTTAGCTAATAAATTATTATGATAGTTCGATCAAAGCTTAAGACATGTTCCTGATTGTATTTATCGTAACGGGAAAGGGTCATTACAACGGGGGTATCGTTGTCTTGCCTGGAATCATAATTATTCTATCGCATCTTTTCTATATGTTGTTTTATTTGTTTCTCAAACGCCAAAAAAATTAAGTCCGTAAATTTTGAGACTACACTGATTCATAGTTAAAAAAAATATGTTTCTGTTCGTTAAGTCTTATGTAATACAATCTGTTGAATAGCCTACATCCTAGCGGTCACCTTTCTGTACAATTCTCATCGAAACATCCAAACATGCACTGAATATTTTACGATAGAAGGCTTTGTAAAAAGTGTTTTTTTTCGAATTCATAATTTGTGGACTTAATAATTTTGGCAAATGACCCACTCATTTATCAATGACATTAATCTGGTTTTTCAAAATGTTGAATTTCTTCTCTTCGCAGACGATTGTAAAATGTTTAAAGCAATTTCCAGCATTGCTGATATTGTAACTCTACAATCTAATCTGAACAATCTTCAACAATCCTGTATTAATAATAGCTTGACATTAAATGCCCATAAATGTAAATTTATCGTATTTAATCGAACCAATTTACATTATCGGCACTCATATATGATCAACAGTTCTCCCTTACGGCAAGTTGGACAGCTTGAGGATCTACATAGGTGTTACATTTGACGTAAATCTAAATTTCATTAACCATGTTAGTAATATTTGTGATGCTGATGACGCTCGTAGATTATTGGGCTTTATTATTAGAAACAATTCCCATTTTCAAAATATTAACACATTCTCGAAATAGCTAGATACACGTTTTATTAAACTTGTATAACATTTGAAACAAGGAGGACTCACTTATTGGACAGCATGTGTGTTGTTGTCATATCTTTTCTTACGTATAAAATTACGAAACAAAAAGAATGGCAAATGAAAACGTATACGTACTTCACAGTACGAGCTTATCCTTGTTTGGAAATTTCAATTAAAATCATTGTAAATATGAATGTACCTTCATTGTTTCTTTTTTTTACGAAAGTACTCTGTAGAAGACAATGAAGAGTTGTAGTTCGTAGGTTCTAGAAACTTTCCGGGTATCATGAATGTTTCTGAAGAAATGAGAATGTTATGTGTACCATAGCTAATTTGATTTTTTTTTTACCCTTTCGCCATTCCTAGCCGAGTCCTGTCCAATGCTTTATGAATTTTTCAAATTGCGACATCGTATTGCACTCTGACATTTTTTTAATAAATGAAGATAAAGTCTTCCAAGATAGATTTTTTTCCCGAGAAAATTGATAAGTTAATAGAAATAATTAACAGTGCTAGAATAATTGTCCTTATTAATTTTGCCACGTGAAGAACGAGTGTCTGGAAATACATATTGCGATTGCAGCAATATTACAACGTGAACGATGTCATTATGAAATATAATTGGTCAGGTTCATGGAATTAATTAATAATCTTATTACAACATTGTCGATCTACTCTAAGAAATTCTTCGCTTCTATCTTCAGGGTTTTAGAAGGTGGGTGAATTTCAAGGTTAGAAGCCAACAGAGATAAATCACCGAAATCAACAATATTTGGTTGTGCACATCAACAACGATACTAATTGATACATTTCCAATTAACGGAAATCAGTAGCTTAAAATCATGGAAATATACCGCGAAGGAAGAAATGAATACAAATTGTGACATGTATGTGTATACAGGGTGTCCCATTCATAAATAAATAAATAACAGGCGCGACAATCCAGCATTGGACTAAGGCCGCAGGATGTGTTAGTGACATCCTATTTCCAAGATCTTATCTGCTTTTTGTTGAGGTAATGAGATCAGAATCACGCTCAGCAGTGTTATTTATCCCTATAAATGGGTACTCGTTTAACATCTGAGTGAGATCATAGTCCGTCACAAGCTCGTGAGTTCGAAAAACACCATGGAACACGGTGAGATTCGAACTCATGAGCCTGTGCACCGAAGGTGCGCGCACTAACCGCTAGACCAGCCAGACTACTTGTCCCATTCATAGTGGAAGATATTTCAATGGTGTGGCTCATTTGGGGAAAATTACTGTACAAAGGGAACCCTCTTTTTTTAACCGTTACAATGTTATAGCCTTTTTTGTAAGTTGTGTCAAAATGGCCGACTAAATTAAAATTTGCCATTTCATCTGAGATATGACTTCACTTTCTGAAACTACATAAAGTTTCCAATACCACACCTTATGTTGACACGATTATGTTGATCAAAAAAATCACGAAGTGCACAAAAAGCATTTTGTTTTAAACGTCCATTTTCGTAAAAGGCTTCAACGACCTTAACGCGCTGTTCAATTGTGTACTTCTCCGTGGGCGAGAAACTTATCGTTAAGGTGTGACACTCAATTAACGTTGTGCATTCTAGTTGGACCACCCGTTACCTTCCATTAAAATATCCTCGGCCATGGATAGGACACCCTATATATATGCTGAGAGTACCTGATATGCTGGGCGTCATTCCGTGAAATCCAGGTGTGACACGTAACGCAACAAAATAGCGTAACGAGACATTAAAGCCCGTATTTATAAGCATACCTTAACCTTCCGGCGGGCGCAATACTAATCCTAACACGATCGGGCGCAATGCATCTGATAGATTAAGTGCAGAAAAAAGGATGAAATTAAGTTTCTGTCAGACTCATATTTTTTTTTGCATTGTCTTTTTGAAATAGTTCTACGAAATTTTAGAAACAAATACTGGCTCACAAAGTTTGATGCCCTTCACATTGTCAATTTTCTAAGAATATTCCACTTTCAATCGCTTCAATATTTAAAAAACCTCCAACAACTCGACCGCTTAAAAAGTTTGAGCTTATTTTACTAAAAACATACTATCGAATGATTTTGTGAGCCTAAGAGTCAACACAACGTTATTACGCAATGTGAAGAGTATAAAAACCTGTAGTAACTCCATTCATTGATAAAATGACGGAGTGGTTTCAAAACAACATAAACTGCACCGAGCACAGTCCAACACAAATGTGGAATAGTTTCGCTGAAATGTCAGTAGGTGAGGCGGAAAAGACACTTGGAGTTTCGAAAGGTCCACTCCACACGAAGAAAGAAACATGGTGGTGGAACACCGAAACTAAGGAAGCAGTGCAAGCCAAATCGAACGCATTTAAGGCATGGACGAAATGTGAGTCAAGCAGTGAAGCCGAACGGGTTCAACTTCGCGAAAACTATATACAATGCCGGAAGAAAGTAAAGCGCTTGGTAGCTCAAGCAAAGGCGAAGGCAGCTGAGAAATTCTACCAAGAATTAGAAACTCAGACTGCGACCGAAGGACCGTCTTTGCGCGAGAGACCTAAGCACGACGCCAGGATATTTAGGGTCGCAGCCCAAAGGAGAAGGAACGCTCGGGAAATACAGGCGCCAAAGTACGTGGAGGACTCGCAAGGAATGTTGCTGATTGACGATACGGCAATTTGTAGCAGGATGCGAGAGTATTTTGACGAACTTCTAAATGAAGAATTTCCTCGGGCAGCTTTTCAAGATGTTGAGCCAAATACCACAAATATTGAAGATATCTCAGAGGAAGAGGTGATGGAGGCAATGCATCAGATGAAACGCGGAAAGGCAGTCGGCCCGGACAAAATCCCCGCGGAATTTTGGTTGAAAATGGAAAATGTCGGGCTTAGTTGGCTCACAGTTCTCTTCAACAAAATCAAAGGTGGGCAACCGATGCCTGATGCTTTCAGGGAAAGTTTTCTTCTTCCTTTCTATAAGAACAAGGGAGACTCACGCAAACTCAACAACTATAGGGCTATAAAGTTAACACCTCATACACTGAAGATCTACGAGCGAGTTGTCTGCAACCGATTGAGAAAGATTGTGCGGTTGAATGACAATCAATGCGGCTTTGTTGAAGGTCGATCTACAGTCGATGCGATTCAGTGCATTCGTGTTGCGATGGAAAAGTATAGAGCAGCACGAAAGGACTTGTATTTTGTGTTCATCGATTTGGAGAAGGCATTCGATAGAGTACCTCGTGATCTGATATGGTTGGCCTTGAGAGCACTTAATGTCCCCGAGGCATACGTCAGGATGATACGAGACATGTATGATGGAGCTACGACTAAGGTTAGATGCACAGCCGGTGAATCAGAAGAATTTCCGGTGAATGTCGGAGTACACCAGGGCAGTGTATTGAGTCCGTTGCTCTTCAACATCATCATGTGCTACTTATTAACACGTGTCTCCGACGGCCTAGAATGATGATATAGTCCTCAGTAGCCCAAACAGCGTTGCCTTGCAAGCAGCGCTTACAAAATGGTGTGACATTCTGGAGGAGCATGGACTGAGGGTAAGTATAACAAAGACTGAGTTCTTATGCTGCCAATTCTCAGACCCAAATGCACCGATACCAGAAATGTACGTCAAAGGAGAGCAGCTTAAGTCTTGTACCAAGTTCAAGTACCTTGGCTCGATGGTGAACAGCGGAGCTACATGCGATGATGACATCAAACATCGCACAAAGGTTGGGTGGATGAGGTGGCGAGAAAACTCTGGAGTTTTCTGCGATAAGAAAATGCCACTGAAGCTAAAGGGCAAGTTGTACAAAACGGTTGTACGTCCCGCACTCATGTATGGATCAGAATGCTGGACCATGTATGAAGGTTATGCGAAAGAAATGACAGCGACTGAAATGAAAATGTTACGCATGTCAGTTGGTGTAACCAAAAGGGACCACATCAAGAGTAGCTACATCCGAGGCAGCTTGTCCATAGACCAAACAATCACCGAAAAGCTCGAAGACCGACGAATGGATTGGTATTGCCATGTTCAAAGGCGTCCGCCTGAGAACCCCGCAAAGAGAGCGATATCAATCGAAGTTCCACTTGATGGACCCAAGGCCAGAGGCAGACCAAAGAACACCTGGATGTGTCAAATGAAAAAGCAACAACAACGCATTGGTCTCGGCGATGACATGATCCAAGATAGAGCTGCCTGTAGAAATATGCTGAGAAATTATCGCCAAAACGGGCGATGTGCCTACACCGCAGGTCGAGCAACGCGGAACCACGGAGCGGTATAAAGAACGAGGCAAGGAAGAAGAAGAAAGAAGAAGTATAAAAAGTGAAAATTTTCATAGAAAAGGCGAAAATAACTCAATCGGGCGCAATACATCTGAGAGATTATTTCATCCCCTACCGCCCCTCAGACATATGGTAGATAAAACTGAAAACTGCTTTGGGTAGTTGATCGATAAAGATTAAGCTATTGTGAGTTTCAGATCTCTCCCTTTTCATATCGCTGATTGGCGCAACAAAAACTGGTCACTTAATCTGTCAGATGCATTGCGCCCGCCCGAAGGTTAAGTTATCTGTCATAATTACGCATATGATAAGGTGACCAAACTCTCGAAGATCCAATGCTGTACACATTGCGGAATTCGGTTTTCAGGCAAACCCTCAATCATACTATCCCCTCCCCCTTTCAATGCCGATTTGGAAAAAGCATAATATGTCACGAGGCTACCACCATGGGCTCTCGTCCACTGCAAGCGTAAACTTGAGCGGCGCGGTGCTCCAGCAGCAAAGCTTTCACAAAATTTGCGGAAAAAGCTTTTACAAGTAAGCACATCTTCCACTGGAAGAGTTATTTAGTCGCTTATAATCTACAAAGGCGAGTGGAGTGTTGCTCGGGTGTGCAGATTAGCGATTGGTATTGCGAAAATTATTTATATTATACGATTTGGTGGGAAGTTTTCACGATTTGAAGGTAACAAAATATCTTATGTTTGAAATAGATTACACGGCAGCAGCAGCAGCAGCATGGGCATCGCGAAACGTCAAGCGCAATGCATTTTACATTGCTGACAAAAATGTTGATCAGAAAACTTGGCATTCAGTATATTTGTCAGCTATGAAATTCTGCCGATGCTGCTGCTGATGCGCGTAATCTATTTCAAGCATGACGCTGGAAAAGTTTGTCAGTCGTTTTGGATACCCAAGCGTGTTAACACATTAGGGCCGGGTTTCTGATAGTCTATATTTAGTACCTGTCGGCTGGTTAGTCTTATCGCATAGAGAAGACACACACAATATTCAGAAAGCTTTTCCATTGTATTGAATGGAATTTTTGTTTATTTTACATAGTTACGCCATATTTTGCTTGGTTACGCCATCATTTTAGATTGAACACTTTATCCCAACAGCGTAACTAAGCAAAAGATAACATAACTATGCAAAAGTAACAAACATGTAATTCAATACAATGGAAATTATCAAGGTAAATACTAGCCCATAATTTTGATTGGATATCCCGGCGGTGGTACCGGCTATCCGCTATCCCGCATATTCCATAGTGGGGAATGCCCATGAGCGGCATTTATTAATTTCTCATTATCTCCATTGTTAGATATAAAATACAAAATTTGTATTCTACTATTCAAATCTGGTGTATTTAATACACCTGATTTGAAAAGTAGCTCTCAACTCTCAACGCCTGAAGTTCGTGCGGCAATAAGCGTCAAATCCAACACTTATTGAAACAATCGCACGAGTCGCGCGAAGCATGAAAAAACTATTGGCATGACGACTTGTGGTTTGTTTTTGTTAGAAGGCAGTTCATAAAGAGAGTTCGTATGTACTCTCGAGTCTCGCTCGACTCACGAATTTGCTGTGCGCATGTGCTGTTCCTGTTGTGCGTGCAGTCAAAGTAAAGCAAATCCCAGTTGTGAGAGCTGGAATGCACTCTCGGTAAAATTCGGAAAAGCTTTAAACGCGGGAGCGCCACGCCGCTGGAAGCAGGTAATGGACGACAGGCGTCATGAATGTCATAAAACGGCGACACATTCTCCTTCCTTTCATAAGTGATATCTTCGTAAACAGATTTGGGGAAAAATAGTATCCGATATTCTGGGACATATGAGATGTCTCTCTCTCCCTGATTCCTGTCAACACCTTGTGGGGCATAGGGCATCAGCTACGCCTACTTTCCACCTCGTTCTATTCTGTGCCATCGACTTCAGGTCTGACCATCTCTTGTTTATTGAAACAGCCTCGCTAAATATGTAATGTACCTTGGGAAAACCAAAAAGTTCTCAGTGTCCGCATTTATAAAAACAGGTGGTGCCTATTTATTTAAAAGCTCCGTTTTGTTTCGTTTATTGCAATAGGCTGTAGAGGCTTGACATTTTTATCTAACATAGGCAGTTCGGTGCTCTATACAAATCTGTCAAGTTTCAAAATTTTCCACTATGAGTTATGGACAATTTTCGATAAGAAAACAGAAAAGTGCGGATAGGTGATAGGACCGTGAAATTTGGAGGAAATGTGAGCGCCAAGTAGCTCTACAAACTACAAAATGCCAATTTGGAGAGATCGGTCACAGTGTTCCCGAGTTATCGAAAATTAATGATTGCCAAACATTAAACCGCGATTATCTTGCTAAATTATTATCGATCGTACAGGAGTCATAGAGTTTACAACTTGAATTTAATCTTTCGACGAATGTAACTTCTGAACATTGACAACTAGAGCATTGAAATGTTCACCAAATATGGGCAGTGCGGTGCTCCACAAGTTTGCGAAAAACATTTTATGGACAATTTTCGATTAGAAACGACAAAAGTGCGATTTGGGCAGCTGTAACTGTTGAACCCGAATAGGTAGGACTTTAAAATATGGAGGAAATGAGAGCGGCAAGTACCTCTACAAGTGCGATTATGTTGCTAAAAACACCTTTAAAACAGACAAAACTGATCACAGGCCTTACCGAAGAGCTTATTAGGTTTCTTTGTGTGGAATTGGAAATGCTGTGCTGTACATTTGATAATGCTGTACGACAGGTCCAGATGCTGTACTATACAGTAAAATGCTGTACGTCTTGACAGCCATTATTTATGAAAGCTTTATTTTTATCCAAAATCTATGATTCTTTAATCAGCCATCAATCCTGGCTTTATCGGTACCTGTAATCTTTGTTAATCTTGCGAATTTGTCAGAAAGGTGGCTAAATATTGACAAAATTGTGTTTCGAAAGGTTAATAAAGTTAAAAGCCAAAAATCCGGCAATGGGTTGAAATTAATATGCTTACGGGTGATTTCTTCACCAAATACATAGCTTCGCGTTCTTTAAAGCTTGATCTTATTTTCGAATAAATCTCAACCCAAGATGTCCCTGCCACATAACTTCAAAGATGTGAACGCGAATTATAATGAAGCCGCGGCAGATAACAGATAAGGTTCGGCAAGAGTAGTCTGTGCTCACATAAAATTGTTCACCTTCACGTTTGGCGCAGTTCACGTTTACGCGAGTCTACTCTATAGACATTAAAAAGGGCCATCCATAGCACTCAGTGAGGTTTGCTGTAAATTTGGACGAAATAGAATAGAATTAGGAACATAATGTATCTCAGTGGCTCACAGCTTATTTTATGCAGTTCATATTTTAATTTTTGAGGCACTGTATCTCCGAAACTGGTAAATTTATAAAGCTGAAATTTACGATATTTGAAATGAAAAATTGTATTGTAATTGTACTTCATTTAATTATTTTTGGTATGATTTACAGGAGAAATATCAAAATATTTCCAAAAACATCAAAAATTCATCTCACAGCTAATTTTATGCAGTTGCTGATAATTTAAAAAAAAACGGAATATCGTTAA
The DNA here is from genome assembly GCA_949715475.1 of Microchrysa polita. Lineage (NCBI taxonomy): Eukaryota > Metazoa > Arthropoda > Insecta > Diptera > Stratiomyidae > Microchrysa > Microchrysa polita. The sequence goes on from OX454415.1 coordinate 56,899,972, forward strand.
ATCTGAGGATATTTTAATACTTTGTGTGGTAGCCCTTCTGGTCCATAACAGTTTTAAGTCGTTTCCGCAACGAATTGACTAGTTTCGAAGTAACTTCTGGCGATATTTTGTTCCATTCTAGTTGTAAAGCTTCTTTTAGGTCGTTCTTGTTGGAAATTTTGTGCTTCCTGATGTTCTGCTCCAATATTGCCCACAAATTTTCAATAACATTAATGTCTGGTGATTGTGCAGGAGGGGCCATAACATGAGGGCAGTTGTATATGAGCCCCGACTTATGTTTAGGGTCGTTGTCTTGGTAAAAACGGAAATGCGACCGTATCCCCAAATTCTCGGCGCTTTGCAATAAATTATCCTTCAGAATTTGAAGGTACATGTTCTTATCCATGTTTGTTTCAATAAAAGTCAGCTTTCCTGGACCAGAAGCTGACATACAGCCCCATACCATTACGCTTCCTCCGCCATGCTTAACAGTTGGTTTTAGGTTTTCCTTATTATACTCCGTATTGGGCTTCCTCCATATGTAAGACATGCCGTCTGACCCAAATTATTAAATTTCGATTCGTCGGAAAAGATCACTGATTCCCAAAACTCCTGGCTCTTATTAAGGTGCTCTTTGGCGAAATTTAATGGAATGCGCCTATTTTTCGGACTAATGAATGGTTTTTTCCGAACAACTCTACCATTAAAATCGTTATCTCGCAAAACTCGGCGAACAGTTTCGACACTACATGCTTTGCCAAGGCTTTCGCTTACTTCCGTCGTAAGTTTTACCGTGGAGATTCCAGGATTAGCCTTCACTTTTCGCACAATAAATCTCTCGTCAGCTTCATTGAAAATTTTATTTGGAGCTTTTCTTCCTTTATCGTGGATCTGATTTTCGTGAAGATAACGCTCAATAATTTTTTTAAAACGTAGATGCCTTCATATTTACCATTAAATCAATTTTCCGCTTTGCTCAATCGTTGTTCGTGGACCCATTATTATTTCGTTTTGTGACGACGTTAACAATGACAAACTAAGACATTAGACCAGACGTTAACAATGACAAACTATCAAATAAAGTTTGTCCAGTGGGTTACACAAAATTTGTCCAACTTTTGCAATGACCAAAAGTGTTTTTCGAGACCTATTACACTACGGGACAAACAAATGACCAACTGGTTTGGCCAATGACGTAGTCAGTCAGGTTTCAAGTCAGTTGTTTGACCGAAGCAAATTTACCTATCACACTAGTATGACCGTTTCAGAAAAAAATGACCAAAGCTAACTTAGCTCCAATATGAATTTAGTTAGAGTGGTTATTGTGCATTGTTTCATTTCTTTATCGAATTTGCAAAGGTTAAGTTGAATAAATGTTTCTTTAGTAAATCAGTTTAATTTTGCTTGAAGGCGTAATCTTGCCTCTTGCGATTTAAAATTTAAGAAGACGAAAAGTGACCGCGGAGAATGAAAAGAAAGTTAGATTAAAAAAAGGGGTGTACGGAGAATTTAGGAAAAATTAGAGTAGCAGCTAGCTCTTTCTAGAAATTTTCTGTGTGTTTCATGCAGGGGTGTACTCAAGAAAATATTTCGAAAGGGGGTTTCGGAATAAGGTTGGCGGTGCTCATATTTTATAACTGCTCAGTGCATCCAAATCACTGAGTTTAAGAACACTGGGAAATTATCGTTAGAGTTATAGGAGGGACCATCAGATTTTTGAACCTCCAAAAATGTTCTCCGCCTTCTCGTTTGTAGCTTGAATAATATGGTCCTCTTTTATTTCTAAGAAAAATATTTGTTTTTGATCGATAAAGCGAAGGTTTACTAAACTTACATACTAGCGACTTATTGGTAAAGGTAAAAATCAATTGTTTCGTATTCCGTGATCCTCGAAATTAGTATTCGATTTTCTTTTAGTTTAATTTGTATTGGAGATTTTTTCTGTAATATTTGTTTACTAAGCAACTTCACCGCTCTATACGGTTGTAAAGAAAGCATTAATAGCGCTGCAAAGCTTCATAGTACATAGACCACCCTTGGGGTCTTCTAGTCACTGATCAGGTTCTTTCTCCCGTCTCATCTAAAATTGCGGAAAGACAAATTCAAAATTAGCTGCGGATCTTAGTCTCAAGCTAGTGGAAAAAATGAGAAACACCGGGGAGTAGTTTTAGTTGTCCTACTTCTAACCTGAGAGTCCCTACAATCAATCTTTTTCCAATGATCAGCCTGGGTTCATAATAAAATTCTGAAAGTAATTACCTGATAATTTTTGTGAAAGAAGAAATAGAAGAAACATCTTGCTATCATAGTCTAAGAAAATTGGACCAAAATATGGCCATCGAACGGCAAAAATCCTACATGGGAATTTTTTTTTGATTATTGTTGGGGATGGTCCCGAGATGATGGCATAGAAAGTCCCAACCGATCGGGGGTCCGCAATCTTAAAAAAAGGGGGGAAAAGGGGGACTTTTTTTTGTTTTTTTTTGCGATTATTTCAAAAACGGTAAGAGATACAGAAAAATGGTCTGATGACGAAAAAAAACACATAAAATTATCTTTGCAATGATATATAACACATTAGAGTTTAATTGAATATTTCGGCGTTAGAATAGAATATAAATTAGAATATTTTCATTTTAGACCTTTTTTAAAAGCTCCATAACTTTTGAAAGAATGTTAGTTCAGCCGTAAAATTTTGTACAAGTATTCACAACAAGTTTAAGATAATTTTAACGTAAACACTGAGTCGCTCCGGTCAAGGACCCCCATTATCCCCCCATTTAAATTTGTCAAAACGGCATGTCCATAACTCCCCCCAAAATTGGAGCAGAGTGCTAAATTTTGGTTTGTTGCGATTGGAGGTCATAGTCACCCCACCCACCAAAAATCAGCTCATTCTGATAAAAACTAAGGGTACCTCCCATACAAAGTGACCCATGACAACTTTATGTTCTACAGTTTATAAATTGAGTAGTACGTACGTACGTACGTACTCCTGATGGGTCACTTTGTATGGGATGCTGATCTCACTACCTCATCAAAAAGCAGATAAGATAAGATCTTGGAAATAGGATGTCACTAACACATCCTGCGGCCTTATTCCAATGTTGGATTGTCGTGCCTGTTATTTATTTATGGCCAAGAGGTCCCAAGTTATTGAGGAAAAAAAGAAACTTTTAGAACCAGAAAAATTCGAGAAAATGATTGAAATGGCGTGCATCTACCAACATTTTTTGATAGAGATGAGATCTTCAAACTAGAGTTGTGTCCTGAACATGCAGATTGTTCCAGTCGAAGCTATTACTGAAAGTTTATTAAAAACATTTTCTTCGATATAATTCCACGGATTAATTTAAGTTTTGAATTTTCCAATATCCCACAGTTTGCAAAAAAGTATAAAATTGTCGTTATTTTTTAAATTGATCATTAAATACACCCAATCGAAACATTTCGTTTGACCACCATGGGTCGCACAAGAAATTGCTAATTTTGGAATGACCGTATGACCAAAAACTGCAAAATAAATTTGACCAAAGATGTGTTTTGTTATTACACTAAGGCCATATGTTTGACCTGAAATGAATGACCACGATTGTCATTCATTTTTTGTCAAACACATTTTTGGTCATTTATTTTGCTATTACACTAGTGGGACAAACTTTTTACGTCATTGGTCAAACTTTATTTGATAGTGTAATACCTCCTTAAGACTTTAGACCCCCAATAGACAATTATGATGCAATTTGTCAAACACGACACGCGAAAAATGCTTGGGATTTTGAATAACCAGTGCGAAATCGGTGGTATTAGGTCACCGGCATAAAATAAGCAGTGACATGTAATTTCGATGGTTACTTGGTTTTTGAAAGTTTTGAAATCCGGAGAAGAACTTATTATTTGTTAGATGCTCGTATTATATTCAATGAAACCATGACAATCTACATTTGAATTGCATCATAAAATATTTTCGTTTAAAAAATATGCCGTATAGAAATGAAAAGTTTCTATTGCATCAAATAAGCTGTGAGCCACTGTATGTTGATTACTTTGTAACGGCTTGTAATAATTTGATATGGAAATGTTACTGTGTGGTTTTTAGAACATGTAAACTGCAAACGAAAATGCGAAAAAGTGAATCGGAAAAAAATTATCTATGATAGAATTTTTTTTTTCTTTTAGTGAATATTAATATTCAATTCAATACAAAAATTTTTCAACGGCCTCTACGGGCTAGAAATCAGCTTTAAGAAAATTATATACAGAAAAAATATAAATTTTAAATGAGCAATGATGCGGTCTTTAATGTTGTTCGGCGTGAGTTTAACACAGTTTAACCAGTCCGGTCTGTGGCCTAGCCTAACTTAGCACAGATGTATTTACCCACATCATTCGCAGAGGTATTGTAGGCCACATGAGATAGAAAGATTTGGAGTGGTGGTGTCAATGGTTAATGACGGACAAGAGTCATTCCTTGGTGAGCTGGCTAATGGAAGAGCAGCAGTCAATTGTATAAACTGACGATCATGCAAAGTAAAGACATTTGCTGAGGTGCAACTGTTTTGTTCATAAGCAATTGATTCTGATTTAGTGTGTTCGGCCAATTACACATAAAATCAGACGAATGCGCTTTAAAAAAACAAATTAGGCGACTAATTCGGCGATGGTAGATGTTGTTGATGCATATTCGGAGTAATAAGAAGCGGTCCCTGTTGAATAATCGAGCTATCCGAAGATATGGTTGTTCGGTCTCGGTGACGATAAGTCGCGGAGGCAGACTTGGACGGAAGGTCTTGCAGTTTTGGCAAAAATACCCACGCATTTGCTGTGGACTAAAATTGCATATCTTTCGTGTAAAACTTAAATATATGTAATTTTACATAAATATGCAGATCGTATTTTTACAAAACATTTTGTTGGAAAATACACAGATTATGATGATTTTCGAATTTTGCACCAAAATTGCGGAAAATCCTCAGTAACGAAGTATTTTTCACGAGATTGTATTTGTATTGCAGACATTATGATGTTCTTTTGAAGTCTACACCAAAAAAAAAATGGAAAACATGAATAACTAAGTTTTCCTTATAGTTTTCATGTCACATTTGGTGTTTCGCTGTCTAGTGGTGCAGACATATTTTATGGACGCCACAAATCCTCCGATCGATCGAAAAGATTTTTAGATTGCGATAAACTGGAAGGTGTATGTGACCATCCAATTCAATTTTCTGATCGGACGTGTGGAACGTATTACCATGCATTTTTTCGTGCAATCTGTCTGACAAACATAAGCGTGTTCAGTTGCAGATTTTTTTTTACATAATCCAGTCCCAGATAGCATTTTGGAACTGATCCTGCGGCATCAATAAGTCTTCAATAATTTCCCCTCCACGCAAATGATTCCACATTGATGATTTAGTGATTCCCGTCATCAATAATGATTAGGAATGAGAATGACCAATATCGATGCAGAATTAGTCCAAAACCGATCCAAGTAATCAATAATTTTTCATGACAAAACTGTACTATTGCCGTATTGATCTCAGATCAGATTTAAGTAGCAATCCTCGGTATCAGTAAATCTTCAATCAAACCTTCGATGTTTTATTGATACCCAGATAGCATTTCGGTACTGATACTTGAGTATCAATAAGTCTTCAATAATTTCCCCTCCTCGAGATTGATTTCATATTGATGATTCAGTGTTTCCGGTCATCATCATTAGAAATTGATACTTTATTCAAGTTTTATTGATACCTACCATTAAGAATTTCTAAATTTTACAGTTGCGACGCTATTGTTTCACATGCATGTGCGTAGACATCTAAAAGTGAAGTGTGTGAATTTATGTGTACATTGCGCGTGCGTAATTGTGGAACACAATAATTTGATATTAAAAGTGGTGAGGACAATTTTAATTAATTAATTATGCATAGGAAGGAAGCGAAAATCAGGAAAAATGGTAATTACAAGTTGAATATTTTCAAACAAAGAATGTCGACATATTTTTGTGAATTTTATTTCGCCAAAAACCCAAATGGGATTATCGCTTTTATAACATCACATCGCCTTTGGCAGAACTATGTTGACATACATTGTACATATTGTACACGTACATAAATTGCAGAGTATATTTAAGATTATATTTTTAAATTACAGAAAGAATGGATTATGCAGACGAAGGGAGCATCCAACTTGAAAACATTTTTGCCCAATATCATCCACTTTAATGTCCAGCGGCTTTACAATTTTAGGGGTATACGTGGGAAGAAGAAATTTCCTACTTTCGAAAATATTTATACTTGCCTTTTTGGTATGTAGGAATTGCCATGACAATGCCCCTATAATTTATTAATGGAAACATTTCAATATTATTCCAGAGTCCTTTAAAAGAAGCGACTTCGGTATACGTGAGTTCACGGATGAGTTGGAAAAAGCGCTGCGAGATGCGAAAGTAAAATACAATAAAAAAAAAGGCCAATAATTTTTTGTGATGTTGTGATAAAAAAAGAAAACATTAATAAATAAATGTGAAACTGAATAAAAGTAAAGAAAACTATGTATTTTTTTAAACAAAGTAAGGAGCAGTTTTTTATACTTATTGCGGTGAACCAAATCATTCACTAAAAACGAGAAAAAAGCACAACAAAAAACAGTCAAGGAATATTTTTCTTGATTAGATGTATTTTCTTGTTTCAAGAAAAGTCTTTACTTAAAATAATGGTTTTATTTTCTTGAATCATTATTTTAAGCTAAGACTTTTCTTGAAACAAGAAGATACATCTCAAATCAAGAAAAATATTCCTTGGCTGTTATTTGTTGTATTTTTTCTTGTTTTTAGTGACCGATTTGAGTGAGCATCATTACAGTATCGATACAAGTCTTCAATAATATATCTATACAAGTCTTCAATAATATATCTAAGAAATATCGATACACTCGATACAATATTGGATTGATATACTTTTGATATAATATTGATACAATCAATCAAATCACCATTTCCCCTTTCGACTACGTCGACCAATGAGAACACTCGAAAAGCGGACATCGTCCATACAAAAACATCAATAATGGTATACTGAAGGTATCAGTACATTGATGTCAAAGTATCAATAAAATATTACTAATATATCAATATCGTGCTATCTGGGATGATGCTGATCTCATTACCTCAACAAAAAGCAGATAAGATCTTGGAAATAGGATGTCACTAACACATCCTGCGGCCTTAGTCCAATGTTGGATTGTCGCGCCTGTTATTTATTTTTTATTTATGTTATTCATTCCGAAAAAAATTATGGCTCATGCATAAAAATATGTTGTCATTGAAAAAAATAGCATTTACACTTTTGAGTTTGTAATGTGGAAACGGAGCTTTAATATACATAAATACATAATCAATATTTTGAAATAAATTGCGATGCCTACATGACAATTTGAAATTTAACCTGGATGCTACCCTCGATGATTTTTTTGTGTGTCTGGGTCCAGGGCCGGCTTTAGGGTGGGGCGAGCGGGGCGGTCGCCCCGGGCGCCAGGTTTAGGGGCGCCGAAACCCGTATTGTTAATTTAATTTATTTTTACAAATTTGTTTGTTGCTTAAGAAATTTCTTTTTTTAACTACTGAATTAGTATGATGTAAGAATACTAATGCAGGCTACACGACCATCCATCAAGTATGAACACAGTCAGATTTTTTCAACTAGAATACAGTAAACCGCAACTAGATGTGAGCTCCTAGATTTTCTAGTTGAAAATCCTGATGTGAACCGCCATAAAGCGGGAAAGCAGCGTTTCCAACCGAGCCTGATAGTATAACGGGCAACCGAGCCCGCGGAATGTAATTCGAACTATGTGGTGATTCCATATTACCGTAAAAGCAGCTAACAATATATTTATCCGCGGAGAACTGATTATATTTTGTTTTGGGCACTAAATTCAAGCGGGGGACATTATGTATTTATTTCATATTTATGTGGGAGAGTAGAGTAGGCATTGCACCGACTACTACGTTTAGATTACCTACTAGATGAAAATTATGATTTGACAGAACACAGAAGAAAAATAGAAATTGTAAAAAAAGACGAAAGACGTATAAGACGCGAATTTTGTAAGAACGTTAACTTATTAATAAAAAACTATTATTGAAATATAAAATAGTGTTTATAACATAACAATCCTACAAATTTGGGGGCTCAACCTTGAAAAAAAAAAATATATAAGAAAATAGTAGGTAATGCGATAAGTTGTAAATATTTTACATGCCACTTATAAGTTTCATTGGTCTTTATTCCATATCCGTCAAATTACTTCACTAATTATCTGGTGTGGGTATTTTCACCGGGTACAATACAAGTTGGTCGTATCAATTTCTCCATTCGCCAACTGACCGCTGTGCATAGTGTCCCTTATAGGGGATGGCTTGTAAATATATAGTATATACTTACTTTTTTCGAAAAAAACTTTCAAAAAGTACTTCCTTGTAGCTACTTTAATTCATAATAATTGACAAAAGTCAAAAAATGTTGTCAGGGAGCTTCATGCACTAATGGGTTAAAAAGCGGTAATGATTTTTCATTGCTTTATAATTTGAAACAAGTTGACGCCAGTGCTCGGTAAATTGAATTCAAGATGAATTCAACGTTCTATAAATTGAAGTAAATTTTGTTTGCCGCTCTATAAATTGAAATTTAGATATTTTACAAGTCTGAATTCAGAGGAAGAACATTAAAATTTTTACCGGTGCATGATGTGGTATACACTTAAAGTACTGTTTCTTCTCGGAAATCAGATTTATTGTATGATTTGAATTTAGTTTCCCGTAAGCTACATGAAGAGTGTTCAAATAAGCGAATGTGGTTCCGCGTGTCAAAAGGTGCTTGTCGATCGGGGAGAAATTAAGTCGAAACTGTATTAATATAAGTAAAATTATTTAAAAACTAGGGGGCTTCGCCCCCTGCTCGCTTCGCTCGCCAACCCCCGGGGCCGAGGCTAATTACGGGAGCGGCCGAAATTTGGATACCCTTCGCTAGGGCTAAAAGTTTTTGCGGGCGTAGTGACCGAGAAAAACGCGCTGCAACAGACGGACAGACGGACAGACAGACAGACATACAGACGGACATCGCCCAATCGATTCATCTCGTCATGCTGATCATATATGTATACTTTTTATATGGTCGGAGATGCTTCCTTCAATGCGTTACAAACTTCATGACAAATTTAATATACCCTTTCACTCTATGAGCGAAGGGTATAAAAATCACGTAAAAACTTGAATAACAATTATTCTTTTCTCTGGTTTATTAAGATCTTACTTCGCTATACCGTTCTCAACATATTGCTAACAAACTGTCGATAATTAAAACTCTCGATAAATTGAATAAAAATAGTTGTCCCTTGAATTTCAAATTATCGAGTTTATATCAGTAAAATATATTGCTTTTCTAGAGATCTATCTTTTATTTGCTGAACATCTAGTAAAATTGAACTGGATATCTAGGTCTTATTTGAGACTCGATCAATTTTACATTCAATCTATTTAAAAATAATGGATACCAGTTCTATTTTTTTCAGAATCGCTAGAATGATACTGATTTTATGCACGAGAATCAGCCTAGCCTAGCCTAAATTTAACGCGCATTCTAATCACAAGTTAACGGGATATTTTTATACAAACGCACGTCTGTGCGACAAGAATTCTATGTTCAATTTCACAAGGTTCACTCAAGGCCGCACGACACAAAATGTCACCTGTATCTTTTTATTAATCAGGTAACGATTTAGTTGGGAACTCATAATATCAGATTCCCACTTTAGGAATTGACTGACTGACATGTAACCTTTAATTAAGAAAAAAAGAGGTACACAATTCTAATAAGCACATTCGTTTTTGAACCATCATCATCAATATTTTATATGAGGAAAGGCAATTCTGGATTATGTTTATGCTTTTGTCTTTAAGGGCGCCACAAACCTGACGATTTCTTGGCCGATCGATTGGGCCCACAATCGATCTGCCACCCGTCCAGCACATACATTAGGCAATTTATCGGGCAATCTGAAATTGACAGTCTCACAAGACACAACACAAAATAGCGAAAATGATCCCATTTTTGGTGATGGAAGATGGACATCCATTGCTACTTTTGATGGAGAATGACCGCCACAACCACAGCATGAAGAACGACCACAGATTTATGTAAAAAAAAATCGGCAACTGAGAACACATGATTGTCATGACAGCTTGCACTGGCAATACGTTCCACACGTCAAATCAAAAAATTGAATCCGATGGTTACAAAAACTACTTAAAAAATATAAAAGTTAAATTGTAAAATTATTAACTTAATGAACGTTTATGTTGGTGACTCCAAAATAAACCGGTGGTACCTACATAGTGTAACCTGTAGTAATGCAAAATAGCCAGGTTTCCCGAACAAACCATTTCTAACCACGGTCGAAATTACAAAATGAAATGAATTAATGTTTTGAAAAATATGGGCGACTACTATACGTAAAATCGATACTGACTGAATTCGGTACCATAAAATTCAACCGTATTTAGAACCATTACCAAGTGCGTTTTCGCAAGGACCAGAGTATGTGAACCAGGAACGCACTCATTGGAACTGTCCATCTTTCCATAATTTTCATCTTTTTCGTGAATTCCGCAAATGAAGATAGCAGTGTACTCTTGAAAATGATTACTAATTTGTAAAATTTTAATATCGAAAAAGATGAATGCAAAAGTGCAACCTACTTAAGTGGGATTTGCTATCGTCTTCTCATTCAACATAACGAATGTTTGTTAGCTAAGATGTATGGTTCCTTATGTTTCTGCGACGTGAGATTGCCTGTTTTTATTTTTGAACGATTATAAAACTGGCAAAGTATTTTGTGGTTTGATTTAAAAATTTAAAAATGAACACTACCGTAGATCTTGCAATAGATCTACTACACTGTAAAAACAAGGTTGAATTTTACATCGAAAATTCGTTGAATTTTACACCTTTTTTTTCGCAAAATTACAGTAAACGTTTATTTTTCAACCAAATTTCTAGTAAACCCACAAAATAGTGTAATATTGCACAGATTTTTTAATATTTCTCTATTTTGGTGTAATTTTACGCCACATTTGGTGTGAAGATGTGCCATTACTTTATTTTTGTGAAATTTTCATATAATTTTGCGATTTTGGTGTGAAAATTACACCTTTGTGTAAAACTGAGTGTGCTACAATACTTTTGTGAATTATTGCATTTTCCTGTATCTGTCAAGTGGCTTGTTCTGTGTGCAGTTAGTCTGTTCCGTCCGAAGTGCGTTCGTGTGAGCATCATATTATTGTTGTTGTTGTTATAGCGTTTTTTGATGTTGAACCGAAGGGGGTGTGCCAGCTCTTGGTCGTTGGAATAACGACTAGCTCCAAGACGATTAAAATCGAAGAACCGGCTGCCGTAAATATTATTAATTAATTACATAAACCCAGATGTAAATTTACATTTTCGCCGGTGTAAATTTACATTTGTTCCAGTGCAAATTTGCTTATTTCTGATTTAAATTTACATAATTCTAAGAGTAAGTTTACTTATTTATGTAAGTAATTTTGTAGTAAATATTTACACCGTAAAGTGTAAAATTACTCTCGCTCATATCATGGTGTAAATTTACTACTATAATAGAAGGAAAAAAAGTTTCCTCCTATTATTGGAGTAAATTTTTTTACAGTGTACTTGCCTACGCTTTTTTATAATACTAACGAAATAATAATTTTCTAGGACGAATTATGAACAAATGTTAATTGATATAGGCATACTTTTCTGTTCGCTTTAAGCAGTCAATTGATTGGGAAACAAGGAAAAATTAAAGTGAAGTTAATAACAGTTAAAACCAGATAGTTTCAATGCCGGCGGGGCAATGGAGAAAAATATTCCCAAAGTTCAAGTTTTATTGCAATTTTTTCGTGTATTATAAACTATAAGGGGCGCTTCTTTCAAGTTCGCCCCGGGCGCCGTTACACCTAAAGCCGGCCCTGTCTGGGTCAGCAAACCTGCCCCCGATTTAAAAAAAAACACGGCCGTTTTAATATACTACTTCTAAATTGTTGTAATTTTGCGTATTTATATAAGTATTTATATTTTAAATCTGACTCATAATCGCGCTGTTTTGTGTAAATTTTACAAAAAAAAAAGTATAAAATCACACTTTCTGGGGGACTTTCTTACATCATTATGTTGTAATTTTTCACACTTGAAGGAGAATTTTACTCTCAATCCTGATAAGAAATACTGTTTTTGTGTATTTTTTGCACCCCATTTGGTTGATCGATTGCACACAAACAGCAAACACACTATGCAATGAGTCTCACGGTCAACACAACACAACACGACACAGCGAAAATTATCTATTTTGTGGCCATGGAAAATGGACATCCAATTGCTACCCATGACTCCATAGTCCGATTATTTATGGCATCAATTGAAGTGCACTTTTACGAGTTTTGGTTGAAAGTGGTGCACAAATAAAAAAGTTGTTCGTAGAAGAACTCAATTTAGGGGGTTGGCTTTGTATGATAGCCCCATGACCCCATCGTCCGATTCCATTCATTTTTACACATGTTTTGTGGCATCAAATGAAATGCACTTTTATGAGGTTTGATTGAAATTGGTGGATAAATAAAAAAGTTTTTCTTAGAAAAACTCAATTTGGGGGCTGGGTTTGTATGACAGCCCCATGACCCCACAGTCTGCTTCCATTTATTCTTACATATATTTTGTGGCATCAATAGAAACACATTTGTGTGAAATTTGGTTCAAATTGGTGCACAAATGAAAAAGTTTTTCTTAGAAGAACCTAATTTGGGGGGTTAGGTTTGTATGGCAGCTCCATGACCCCATGGTCCGATTTGATCCATTCTTACATATGTTTTGTGTTATCAATAGAAACACATTTGTCTGAAATTTCGTTGAAATTAGTAAACACATGAAAAAGTTTTTCTTAGAAAAACCAAATTGGGGGGGTTAGGTTTGTATGGCAGCCCCATGACCCCACGGTCCGATTTTAGCGATTCTAACATACAAACTGCCTGCAATAAAAAGAAACATGTGTGCAAAATTTCAGCTCGATAGCTTTTAAACTGGCCGAGTAAAACGCGTAGCAACAGACGGACAGACGGACAGACAGACAGACGGACATCGCCCAATCGACTCAGCTCGTCACGCTGATCATATATATACATATTTTATATGGTCGGAGATGCTTCCTTCAATGCGTTTCAAACTTCATGACAAAGTTAATATACCCTTTACTCTACGAGTGAAGGGTATAAAAACGTCGCTTCTTTCGACGTTCTCTACTATATCTTGATTTTTTTTTCCAATTCATGCCAAATTTATTTTACTTATTTTTAGGAATAGTAATCAAAATTATTCGACATTCTTTTATCTTTTCTCCCTAAAATTTGAATACCGAAAAACGCATATTTTAAATAAATGTATCTACATATGTATCAAGAACGGTGCTCATCAATGTAATGCTATCGAGTTCAGACGAAAAGAAGCTTTTTATCAAATTGCCTTGATCCTATTCACAAATACATTGATTTTTTAGCGACAATCAGGGCCGGCCTTAGCATTCTGGTGGCCCTGGGCCAAATCGATGATGGTGGCCCCTACCAACACCGAAACAATAATTTGTTATAGAGACGATGTAGTTTAAATTGTGTAGGTACTTTCATTCACCATTTTTTCGTTTATCCATGAGCAATCAGATTAATGTGATACATCCTTTATTTTAAGGAAATCTGTAGACATCGCTGCTTGTTTGAAGGGAGTTCTTTCGTTACAATTTCATTAACTCTTAGTTAGTACAATTGTAGCAAACATTTCCTTAAATGCCACTTCCCTTCAGGAAATGAACCAAAGTCATTCGAGCTGCTCAGTAGCTGTGAAAATGTTGCCTCAATCGAATAAGAGTATTTTGTATATTTTTAAGCGTAGAAACGAATATTTTCTTTTTCGATAAAAGTCCACTGGGCTACAAGTGTAGCCCGCCTGCCCAATCATGTATCTTTTGTGGTAGTCTTCGATATCCTTTAAGAATAAAAATATGATTATAAAGATTTTAGAAAATAGCAGCAGTAAAATGTTTGAGGGCTCCAGTACACAGTCATATTTGTCCATAATTCTATTATAATATGCTTAAGCCTACTTGATTTCGCTTACTGTACGTTTAAAAATTTATACTGAATGAATCGAGTAGGCTTAGGCATATGACATACATATTATAATAGAAATATGACTGTGTAATGGGGGCCTGAGAAATAAAAGGCTTTCAGGATAAACGTACAAAAACTAGATTGTTTTTTTTTTTAATGAAAAACCTGGAGTCGAACGTCTAAATTTCTTACTGTGTGCATATGTCACCTGATGCTATCATAGCTTAGTTTCTGGATAGAATTTTTAACAATTCTCGAAAATAGGGAACAGTTAATATAAATATTGTGAGTAAAATTTCAATCACCATGATTCAATATTTGTAGCTTCTTAGGAAGTAACTGTACTCTCAGTTTTAAAAAATAGTGAAAATTTGGTACGCAAAATAGTTTGCAATTCCACAAAGCATTTTACACTGCATTCTCTCGCTTGATGTTTCATTTCAAAGGTTTTTTTTTTGTTTTTTGAGAATATAAATATTTTTCATATTACGCCTAACCACGTGGCAAATAGGTGCGTGCCTAACGAATGGTTAATACTGATCCATTTGTGAGCTGTTTACTCGGGATAATTTTTTTCGGGGAGTCCTCTTTTTTTTCAGTGAAGTTTTTAATATATCTCTCGTGAATTTCACCTGGCTGGAAGTTCTTTTGATGTTTTTAGCTCAGCTATTTTTTCCATACTCAATTCCAAAATGCCAAGTTCAACAATTTATAAAAAGGGACACTCCGTTTTAGGTCTTCTTCAAGTTTCTTCAGCTCCTGAACGACTAATACTCCTATAGCGTCTTCTCCGTCCAGTTGTTGCGGAGCTATACGTTCGACAATAATTTTAAAAAGACAATTCTCTCGTCAACTCGTCACCAACAAATTGTTTTCTCTATTAAACTCATTGGTATTACTGACTGATACAGGTAAAGCGTAAGTTGGATGATAAAATTACCAATTTAGGGATTCATTATTGCTCACAGAAATTGTCCTTTCATTGTATGACTTCTGGAATAGAAGTATCTTTCGATACTCGGTAAGGTCTATCGCACGTTGGCAATTACACACGGTAGTCGTCAGCGCACAATGCTCCTCAGGAGTTAGAGCAAAGCAAGAAAACAAACCGTCCACATTATGCTTGCATTGTTTTTGTAATTCAATTTCCGATTATGTATGCTGACAAAATTGTCTTTGTACACAGGGAAAACCTACGCCTCAAGCTTACTAGTTATTCTAGTGTAATAAAACTATTATGTATAAGCAAATTTAAAACCAAAAAATTTGGAATCGGACATTGGCAAACTTTTCGATCAATTCCGAGAATGAGCAAAAATGTTTAATTTAATATCGCATAAAATCATCGTTATTACGCTTTGTATTAGCTGCAATATAGTCTTATATTTCAAAAGAGTATGGCATGGAGGCCGCTTGAGAAAACTGCCCTTTCCGAGTGGTGGCCCCCGGAATGCAAACGTTCCTGGAGAGTGGTGGCCCCTTCAAAGTGGTGGCCCTGGGCGACCGCCCAGTTCGCCCACCCCTAGGGCCGGCCCTGGCGACAATAATAAAATTAATGAGTATCTATAATTGAAAACGTAATAGGACGAGTAACACAAATTGTAAAAATAGAAAGAATGGAATGTTTCGTCTATTTCATTATTGAACAACAAATAAAGGAAAAGAAGATACATCAAAGTTACCATAGATAGGTAGATAGTAGTCAGGAATATTCTCTAGGGACGAAGAGTGACACTATACATAGGCATTGAAATCATCCTTAATCCCTTAATGTACTCGAAACATGCCTCTGAAATCTTCAACTACACTTGCATAATTTCTGTCGCTTTTGACTGACAAATAGCCATTTGTTCCGGTAATAGCCGCTATTATTATTACTAAGTCATAGACCCTGCTGACGCCCTTTTGTAATACACGTAATCTATACGGAATATATTACTGACATTTCTAAAACGCTAATTATTCTCCGTGGTAGTGGATAGTCCATTGACATTGATGAAGTCAACGTTTTGTGACAAAGTTCTGAGTAGATAAATTGAACTAACATATACTTTTTCTATAGAGGTATATCTGTGACATCACTATCGGAAGTAGATTACTTCTTAATACCAAGAAGATGTCCACTTTCTTGTACTTGCTGTCCTAATGCGATATAATTATTATAAGAGCGGCTAAGGAGTGCAAAAAGACACTGTTTTGTAATCCATTCGCTCGGTATACAATACACAAGGACTTGTTTCTGCGTTGTAAAGCGTCCAAAAATACCGTCCATTAGGAAAAGATTTACACGGTCTCGATGTTAGGTGTTTCGATCATTTGCCCTACATCTGTCAGTTAGCCTCTTAGTCTTGGGTAAATAATAAAATGAATAACTAATTTTGGAACACTAATTAGCGAGAGGAGAGAACTTTGCCCCTACAAAAGAAAAGTTTGGTACGACTAATCCCAGAGAAACCTCCCTGAAAACATTATGTTCAACACGGCCGGCGCAAACAAATGAAATGTTTTATTATTTAAAATTTTCTTACCGCTTGTCTCCTAACATCATTGGGTCTCGATGCTCTCTCTTGGTGTGCCAAGCAAAGCTTAAAGATAAATTATTATAATTTCCAAGGACTTACATTTTTTTTCTCCGAAAATGTATCTCCAGTACCTAGAGGAGAGATATGATTTGTATTCTGAATTACTGATGCTGATGATGATGGCGATGGTGCTTTTGGAAGAAGTGAAGGTAGCAATTATTAAGTATATTTCAAATTCTGCGAAAAGAGGACAAATGGCGCTGAGAATACTGAAAAGGAGGCTAAAAAAATCTGTTGTCTACGTTACACAGGTAGACGATAAATCGAAATAACGCAATCAAATGATATCTTTCCTTACAACATTTACAATTGAAGGGGATGAGCATCATTTTGGCATGGATAACTATACAGACGAATATAATTTTGGATGTCTTTAAAGGGAGCTTATTTCAACGAAATCTTCTTTGCTTGTGGTATAAAATGATGGTTCGGATGATGTTAAGCAGATTATTTTGTCTGGGGGTGAATTTGAGAAAAATTTAATTCCATCAAAGTTTTTCCATTCGTTCTGAAACAATTTTTGATATTCCAATAATAAGTCAGTGATGTCTCCATGCATTTCTTATTCATTTTTTTCTTTGTACACTTGTACATGAAGTATCATTGTCATATTCCTTTTTTTAATAATAATAAATAAATAAATGGTTAGCAGGCTTTATCCAGGGTCTCTCTTTGGGATTTCAAATTGGAGAGTCCAATATTTATCAAGACTTTTTTCACTTTTCAGTGAGTAAGTTATTCTTCGCTGGGTAATTTATTCTAAAATTCTCCCTTTAACTGCTGAATGGGAATTTAAGGGCGTGATCTAGTTTTGAATGTTCACAAAAACGTACCATAACTAAGTTCCAAATTTGAAACTATGAACAATTCAAAAATATAAAAACTCAAAAATTTTTAAAATTCAAAACTTCACAAATTCTAAAAACTTCAAAAAAAAAAAAAACTTAAATTTAAAATTTTCAAAAAAATGCTTGCTAGTTTTTTTCTATTGCAAGGAACGTGTTGAAGAGAAATGTTGTGAATTCGAATTTCCCTAACCTCGCTAAACTCTAAAACAGTCTTCCTTGGAATTAGCCACTATAAATTGATCATTGAAAATTGTCAATAATATCAAATATCAAACCGTTCTCTACATTCACGACAAAATTTTCCATTAGCATGAAGAACCACCGTCACAAGATTTCTTGTGACCAATTTGCAATCTAATTACTTTAAAATCATTTTCTTTTCTATTTTCCATCTCTCTGTGTGTTTCCGTATAATGGAAATTTGATTAAAGTATGCATGGTGGCAATTCTATTATGGAAACTTCCTGTCGCGGTCTCGTCAGATCGGCTGGAAGGATGTCTTCTATCGTATTGAACGTACATCGATAACGTTATATAGGAAAATAGAGATGTCTTGAAAATATGAGCGATGTCCTAGTTGACGATGAGATTGTTTAAAGTTTGCAGTTCGGAAGATGTTGAAGCTTACATGACAAAGTTTTGCTTCATGTTTCATTCAATTGAAGAGGAAACTTGACCTTATAGAGAATTTGACAAGAGATTGGTAGAGAATTACTGTATATAGAACTAATATAATTAGCTGGAATTGGAAACCGTATTTTCATATGCATATTTTCATATGCAACAAGTTGATTAAAATTAAATCAAATCTAATTAGGATTTAATTACGCTGAATAGTGGATTTTCTTAAAAATTGAAAAACTGTAAATCAGAGAAGCTAAAAGAGGATAAAAACTACCTTTATGCATTAACTGTCTTGGGTTGTCAGTCAGTCCATCAGGAAAACCGAATCTCCATGGTTGGTTGGTAAAAGTGGTGGCTAAAGGCGAGACAGGCGAAAAGTCCAATTATCACGAAAAGCGCCGTATTTGAGACCACAGAACTCCGTTAAGCTACTTAAAGGATGGAGGTTACTAGAAATATAATGTTGAGTGTGGAGACGCACCTAGAGCCATTTAGAGAGATATAGGAAGTAAACCAGCTCCCCTATTTTCGCCTCCAACGCATCCTCTAGGCGGCCAAAAAGCGCGCATCCCAACGTTTGGTAACGGGATCTGGCGAGACTTGGGCATTCGAATAGCAATTGAAACAGAGTTTCTTTTTCATTTGCATTATCGCAACTGCGACAGCGCGAGTTGTGGGGAATACGCAGCCTAGCTGCATGGTCCCCTATTGGCCAATACACAGTAATTATCTCCGTACTATCAATATCTTTACGCGGTCTGGTCAGAATCTCAGACGTTCTTTTCCGGTCATAGGATGGCAATTGCTTCCTTGATATTACCAAGTCCTAAGGTTTCGCCAATTACGATTAGCACTCGCGAGATAATGAGAGGATATTTTTCTTCTGACAGCAGCCATCGGAATGTCTAAGCGCTCCGCATGAAAGCTGTCCAGAGTTGCCCCCAATTTGGCCAACTCATCTGCAACCTCATCTTTCTGTATGTTCCTGTGTCCCTGCACTCAAAGTAGGGTCACTGTGTGCCTTCCTTGAAGGTTGTTCAGTGTTTCTCTACAGCTTTTTACAAGCCAATTACGATTAGCACTCGCGAGATAATGAGAGGATATTTTTCTTCTGACAGCTGCCATCGGAATGTCTAAGCGCTCCGCATGAAAGCTGTCCAGAGTTGCCCCCAATTTGGCCAACTCATCTGCAACCTCATCTCTTTGTATGTTCCTGCGTCCCGGCACTCAAAGTAGGGTGACTGTGTGCCTTCCTTGAAGGTTGTTCAGTGTTTCTCTACAGCTTTTTACAAGCTCCACGAGTTTCAGTGCCATGATAGCAGCCTGACTATCTGAACAGATGGCTACGTTTTTGTTATCTTGTATGTTCCCGAGTGCGTGACATGCTTTCATGATTGCAAACAATTCAGCCTGGAAAATGCTGGCATGATCAAGGAGACGGTAATAGTCTAAGAGCCCAAGTGGAAATTATTTACAACTATTTCCTCTCCATTCTGTTACACATTCTCGCAAATTTCACGATTGGAGATGCCCCAAAACGGTAGTCTGCCTCCTGGACAGTGGGGCTAAAGGGGTGGCAGACAACTTCAAAGTCGTTAATAGTTGCAAAAATTTGCAACTATTTCCTCACTGTTCGATCTTTGCACGATCATAGTACTTGGTCCACTGATAACGAAAATGCAGATGGCAGACACTTTCAGTGGGGCTAAAGTGGTGGCAGACGAGCCCAAAGTCGTTAATAGTTGCAAATATTTGCAACTATTTCCTCGCGTTTGATTCATATACCATTTCATAGAGGACTAGTCCCCGCATATAAATTCCACAAGGCAGACAAAAATTGGGGGGCTAACATGGTGGCAGACGCGCTCCAAAATTTGAAATTTGTATGAAAATTGGCAAGTGCTTCTACAAAAATAACGCTAGCTCCATCATGCTAAATCACATAGGTACAGAAAGAGCTTAATTATTTTCCAGACACTTCCCTGAGTACTTAAGCCAAATTTCATTTCAAAATTCCAGTTACAACCCGGTTAATTTATCAATCGAAATTTGACTATTTTCAAGTAAATTTACAGGCAATATAACATACACAGAAAACGAATATACAAAGTAACATTTTCCCCTAATATCACACGGATGGCCCTCAGCAGCGATTCTTTTTGAACGGCACATCATTCAGGACACCATGCTAAGTATATGTTTCCAAAGGCAGACAAAAACCTTTAAAAGGACGACCAGCAGACGAGCCTAAAGGGAAGCAAAAAGTGGGATTTTGTGAGAAATAACAAGGATCTAATTTTCCCTTAATATCACACGGATGACATCCAGCAGTGATTCTTTTTGGACCGCATATCACTTAGGACATAATGTTTAGTAAACATTTCCAAAGGCAGACATACAGCATTAAAAGGACGATCAGCAGGCGAGCCCTTAAATGGGGTAAATAGTGGAATTTTGCAAGAAACAACAATTATCTCTCGCGAAAGCATTTCCCCCTAATATCACACGGATGGCCCGCAGCAGCGTTTCTTTTTGACCGGTATATCATTCAGCACACCATGCTAAGTATATATTTTCAAAGGCAGACATAAAGCACTAAAACGACGATCAGCAGACGAGCCCTTAAATGGGGCTAAAAGTGGAATTTTGCCAAAAACAACAATTATCTCTCGTTGCAGCATTTTACCTTAATATCACACGGATCGCCCCCAGCAGCGATTCTTTTTGGAACGCATATCGCTTAGGTCACAGTGTTAAGTAAATATTTCCAAAGGCAGACATACAGCTTTAAAAGGACGATCAGCAGACGAGCCCTTAAATGGGGCTAAAAGTGGAATTTTGCGAAAAACAACAATTATCTCTCGTTGCAGCATTTTACCTTAATATCACACGGATCGCCCCCAGCAGCGATTCTTTTTGGAACGCATATCGCTTAGGACACAGTGTTAAGTAAATATTTCCAAAGGCAGACATACAGCTTCAAAAGGACGATCAGCAGACGAGCCCTTAAATGGGGTAAAAAGTGGAATTTTGCAAGAAACAACAATTATCTCTCGCGAAAGCATTTCCCCCTAATATCACACGGATGGCCCGCAGCAGCGTTTTTTTTTTGACCGGTATATCATTCAGCACACCATGCTAAGTATATATTTTCAAAGGCAGACATAAAGCACTAAAACGGCGATCAGCAGACGAGCCCTTAAATGGGGCTAAAAGTGGAATTTTGCCAAAAACAACAATTATCTCTCGTTGCAGCATTTTACCTTAATATCACACGGATCGCCCCCAGCAGCGATTCTTTTTGGAACGCATATCGCTTAAGTCACAGTGTTAAGTAAATATTTCCAAAGGCAGACATACAGCATTAAAAGGACGATCAGCAGGCGAGCCCTTAAATGGGGTAAAAAGTGGAATTTTGCAAGAAACAACAATTATCTCTCGCGAAAGCATTTCCCCCTAATATCACACGGATGGCCCGCAGCAGCGTTTTTTTTTTGACCGGTATATCATTCAGCACACCATGCTAAGTATATATTTTCAAAGGCAGACATAAAGCACTAAAACGGCGATCAGCAGACGAGCCCTTAAATGGGGCTAAAAGTGGAATTTTGCCAAAAACAACAATTATCTCTCGTTGCAGCATTTTACCTTAATATCACACGGATCGCCCCCAGCAGCGATTCTTTTTGGAACGCATATCGCTTAGGTCACAGTGTTAAGTAAATATTTCCAAAGGCAGACATACAGCTTTAAAAGGACGATCAGCAGACGAGCCCTTAAATGGGGCTAAAAGTGGAATTTTGCGAAAAACAACAATTATCTCTCGTTGCAGCATTTTACCTTAATATCACACGGATCGCCCCCAGCAGCGATTCTTTGTGGAACGCATATCGCTTAGGACACAGTATTAAGTAAATATTTCCAAAGGCAGACATACAGTTTTAAAAGGACGATCAGCAGACGAGCCCTTAAATGGGGTAAAAAGTGGAATTTTGCAAGAAACAACAATTATCTTTCTTGCAAAATTCCTCTTTTTGCTCGACTTAATGGCTCGTCTGCTGATCGTCCTTTTAAAGCTGTATGTCTGCCTTTGGAAACATTTACTTAACACTGTGTCCTAAGCGATATGCGTTCCAAAAAGAATCGCTGCTGGGGGCGATCCGTGTGATATTAAGGTAAAATGCTGCAACGAGAGATAATTGTTGTTTTTCGCAAAATTCCACTGTTAGCCACATTTAAGGGCGCGTCTGCTGATCGTCGTTTTAGTGCTTTGTGTCTGCCTTTGAAAATATATACTTAGCATGGTGTGCTGAATGATATATTGGTCAAAAAGAAACGCTGCTGCGGACCATCCATGTGATATTAGGGGGAAATGCT
Source organism: Microchrysa polita (assembly GCA_949715475.1). Lineage (NCBI taxonomy): Eukaryota > Metazoa > Arthropoda > Insecta > Diptera > Stratiomyidae > Microchrysa > Microchrysa polita. Next base: position 56,922,594 of record OX454415.1, read on the forward strand.
TTCGCGAGAGATAATTGTTGTTTCATTCAAAATTCCATTTTTTACCCCATTTAAGGGCTCTCCTGCTGATCGTCCTTTTAATGCTGTATGTCTGAATTTGGAAATATTTACTTAACATTGTGTCCTAAGTGATATGCGGTCCAAAACGAATCGCTGCTGTATGCCATCCGTGTGATATTAGGGGAAAATGAGATCCTTGTTATTTCTCACAAAATCCCACTTTTTGCTCCACTTTAGGCTCGTCTGCTGGTCGTCCCTTTAAAGGTTTTCGTCTGCCTTTGGAAACATATACTTAGCATGGTGTCCTGAATAATGTGCCGTTCAAAAAGAATCGCTGCTGAGGGCCATGCATGTGATATTAGGGGGAAATGCTTCCGCGAGAGATAATTGTTGTTTCTCGCAATATTCCACTTTTTGCCCCATTTAAGGGCTCGTCTGGTGATCGTCCTTTTAAAGCTGTATGTCTGCCTTTGGAAACAGTTACTTAACACTGTGTCCTAAGCGATATGCGTTCCAAAAAGAATCGCTGCTGGGGGCGATGCGTGTGATATTAAGGTAAAATGCTTTCGCGAGAGATAATTGTTGTTTCTTGCAAAATTACACTTTTTACCCCATTTAAGGGCTCGCCTGCTGATCGTCCTTTTAATGCTGTATGTCTGCCTTTGGAAATATTTACTAAACAATATGTCCTAAGTGATATGCGGTCCAAAAAGAATCGCTGCTGGATGTCATCCGTGTGATATTAAGGGAAAATGAGATCCTTGTTATTTCTAACAAAATCCCACTTTTTGCTTCATTTTAGGCTCGTCTGCTGGTCGTCCTTTTAAAGGTTTTTGTCTGCCTTTGGAAACATATTTATATTCGAAACATTTGTATATTCGTTTTCTGTGTATGTACTATATTGCCTGTAAATTTACTTGAAAATAGTCAAATTTCGACTGATAAATTAACCGGGTTGTAACTGGAATTTTGAAATGAAATTTGGCTTAAGTACTCAGGGAAGTGTCTGGAAAATAATTAAGCTCTTTCTGTACCTATGTGATTTAGCATGATGGAGTGAGCGTTATTTTTGTAGAAGCACTTGCCAATTTTCATACAAATTTCAAATTTTGGAGCGTGTCTGCCACCATGTTAGCCCCCCAATTTTTGTCTGCCTTTTGGAATTTATATGCGGGGACTCGTCCTCTATGAAATGGTATATGAATCAAACGCGAGGAAATAGTTGCCCCAGTGAAAGTGTCTGCCATCTGCATTTTCGTTATCAGTGGACCAAGTACTATGATTGTGCAAAGATCGAACAGTGAGGAAATACATAGTTGCAAATTTTTGCAACTATTAACGACTTTGAAGTTGTCTGCCACCCCTTTAGCCCCACTGTCCAGGAGGCAGACTACCGTTTTGGGGCATCTCCAATCGTGAAATTTGCGATAATGTGTAACAGAATGGAGAGGAAATAGTTGCATTTGATGTGTCGCTGGCTCTAGGTCTATAAGATTCACAGATATTGAGTGTGCCACAGAAGACTCATACACCCACACCGCAGTCCATTTTGGACCCATCTGTGAAAAGGGAGAGATCGTATTCCCCTGTTAACTCACTCCCCATCTATTGGCTTTTGGTGGGAAATCTGACATCGAAGTTATTCACGAAACTTAAAGTATAGTTACGGCAAAGTCCGTTGTAGCTTCTATCGTATCTTGTGGTATTTGGTGGAGCATATTAGAGTAGCCATATTAGTCTAGTACAGATAGCTCAAAACCCAAACATAAAAAAATGAATTTTTGATGCCAAATTGTTGAATACACTGCGTAATCTAGACAGTAAAGAGTTACACTAATTTGCGCCATGGGTTAAGTGATGAGGGGGTGGCAAAGGGGTGAAATTCAGTTTCTTGAATATATCTGGAAAACTATGAGTCTGACCTTAAAATGTGCTGAGGACAAAACAAGCTACATAAAATTACCTTTGTAATGATATATAACTTTCTCGAAATTTTCGCAGAAAATTATACCTTAGACCCAAAAGTATTATAGTTAATTTACATTTTTTGAGTTTTACATTTCGCACTGTAACTCTTGATAGAATAGACTTACCGTCATAAGGTCTTGTCCATATATTGATAACAAAATTTATTTGATTTGTACCAAAAATTAGAGTGCTCCGACCATTGACGCCCCCCCTCACTCCTCCTAACATTTTTCAAAAAGGCATGCCTGTAGCTTCTTTTTAAATTGAGCCAGGCAGATCAAATTTGGTGGTTGCCTAGTCCAAGCCCCATTATGCTCCCCACCAAAAATTATTACCATCCGATCAAAACTACCCATACAAAGTGATCGAAAATTCTAACAAATTTCACATTTTTTCACTTCTAAATTCTATGTAAAATAGAAAAAAAAAATATGATCTCTTAGAACGTTATTATAACAGTTAATTGTAGTCTTGTGAATGTATATTCAAAAGGTTGTACCAAGGCGTACGCTACAAGTATCAAAAAATTGGGTTTGAAGATCAGTGATACGAGTTCTAAGGCTATTTGCGAATATTTCGAGTAACATGTACTAGCAACCTTCAAACCCGATTTTTCGTACTTGTAAGGCACGCTCTGGTACAAACTTTTGGATATACATTCAGAAGACTACAGTGAACTGTTATAAGGACGTTCTAAGAGATATTTTTTTTTCTATTTTAGATAGAATTTAGAAGTGATAAATAAAATAAATAAATAACATGCGCGACAATCCAACATTGGACTAAGGCCGCAGGATGTGTGATCCTATTCCAAGATCTTATCTGCTTTTTGTTGAGGTAATGAGATCAGCATCACGCTCAGCAGTGTTATTTATCCCCTTTAACATCTGAGTGAGATCATAGTCCGTCACAAGCTCGTGAGTTCGAAAAACACCATGGAACACGGTGAGATTCGAACTCATGACCCTGTGCACTGAAGGTGCGCGCACTAACCGCTAGACCAGCCAGACTACAATTTAGAAGTGATAAAATGTGAAATTCGTTAGAAAATTGGGTCACATTGTATGGGGGGTACTCTTAGTTTTGATCGGATGGTAATGATTTTTGGTAGGGAGCATAGTGGAGCTTAGACTAGGCAGCCCACCAAATATGATTTGCCTGGCTTAATTTAAAAAGAAGCTACAGGCATGCCTTTGTGAAAAATGTCAGGAGGAGTGAGGGGGGCATCAATGGTGGGAGCATTCCAATTTTTGGTAGAAATTAAATAAATTTTGTTAGCAATATATGGACAAGATCGTATGACCGAAGGTCTATTCTATCAAGAGTTACAGTGCGAAATGTAAAACTCAAAAAATGTAAATTCACTATAATACTTTTGGGTCTAGGATATAATTTTCTGAGAAAATATCTAGAGTGTTACATATCATTACAAAGGCAATGTTATGTATTTTTTTCTGTCCTCAGCACATTTTAAGGTCAGACTCATAATTTTCCAGATATTTGCAAGAAACTGAATTGTCACCCCTTTGCCACCCCTCCCCCTTAACCCATGGCGCAAATTAGTGTAACTTTTTACTGTGTATATTACGCAGTGTATTCAACAATTTGGCATCAAAAATTTCTTTTTTTTTATGTTTAGGTTTGGGGCTATTTTGAACCAATTGTACTGGACTATATGGCTTGGATTCCAGCGACCTGGTTCTTTGGGCCTGATCGCACTACATGCCCCTAGTTCTTTGAAAAAAAATTTGATCGGCAGAAGATGTAGGATTTCATTCAACACATCCCGCGTGCATGTTCGCATACCCCCTGTAATGCCAAGACAATCCGATCCTTGCACCCTGCCTAATTTCGTTAAATTGTAAGCTCTACTGAGGACTGGCCCATATGGCTCTACCAGACCAGTGCCCCAAATGTTAAGATGGGGCGTACAGGCGTAGAAAGCTACGCTGGCTTTCTTTACACGCTCTTCTGTGTTTTACTTCCAGCTAAGCTTTGGATCTAAAACGACTCCCAGATACACATTGAGCTGATTGATTATGTGAGTTGTTGTCCATTTAGTTTTGAAAGGGGAAAAAGGCGGTAACTTTGTTTTTGTAGTTAACAGCATCATTTTTGTTTTGCTTGGGTTTACATCAAGGCCACTGTTTGTGGCCCAGTTGCCCAAGGGCTCCTTCCATGATCTGACTGATCACGGAGAGACACATTCCTGACACTAATATCGCTTTATCATCCGCATACGCCACAACCTTCATACCTTCCTCATCAAGTTTAGTTAAGATTTTTTTGATTACTATTAGCCGCAGTAACGGAGAGATGACCCCACTCTAAGGTGTACCCCTTCAAATGAATTTAGTTAGATGGCTGTTTCCCAAGTTCGCATGGATTACTCTAGTCTTCAATAGAGTCACTATCCGTTTACCGAGCTCCGTCTCAACTCCTGAGTCCAGGGGGGAATCGTGAATGGGTTCTGTACGAACATTGTTGAACGCTCCCTCTATGTCGAGGAAAGCGGCTAACGTGTATTGTTTATATTGAAGGCTGTACGCGATATTACGCATCACCTCATGGAGGGCCGTTTCTGTAGGTCGATCCCTGACATATGCATGCTGCGACGTAAAGAGTACTGAGTTCTCTAGCCTTTGCCGGATATGGAGTTCGACGATACGCTCCAATGTTTATAATACGAAGGAGGATAAACTAATGAGCCTGAAATCCTTCGCGGTTTCGTGCTTACGTTAACCTGTTTTCGGAGTGAAAACGACTCGAACTTGTCGCCACGAGTGGGGAACGTAGTTAAGGATCAGTAAACTCCCGAAGAGTGGTAAAAGCATTGGAACTACAAGATTCTGCATTTTCTCCAGCATGATAGTATGCCGTCTGGCCCAGGAGATTTAAATGGGAGGAGGCCTTCTCCTCCCTAGTGACAAAGTCTACAAAGTCACCCAGTCTAATGTCAGCATTATGCAGTCTTGGTCTGAGCGTGCAAACGCCCCGACCAATATTCCGAATAAATTCGAGAGACTCATCAGTGGATTCCTTCCAGGTTCCATCTTCTTTCTATATTAATGACGGACATGAATGTGCTTTTGATAGGATTTTACCTATCGTTGCTGAGTCCTTGACGTGATCCAAGGATTGGCAGAACTCGTCCCAGGCTTGGGCTTTTGCAGTCCTGATGGCTTTCTTATAGATTTTCAAACAGTCCTTATATGGTTGCTGGAACTTGTGTTTGTTGCAGATATTGAAAATGTCGCGAGTAAGCTTCCTGAGCTTGGATATGTCCTGATTCCACCATGGAGGAAGGGGAGGAGGGGTTTGCGTTGCGTTTGCGTTGTTGCGAGTAAGCTTCCTGAGCTTGGATAGGTCCTAATTCCACCATGGAGGAAGGGGGAGGAAGGGTTTCCTTACTACGCCTCACCGGGCATGAACTGTTGAAGGCCATTTCCAGTGCCTTTTCTAATGCCCCAATTCCCCTGTCAAACTCCTTCACGGAACCTGTCGAGTGATACGGAGCTCTTGGAAGTTTGTTTTTGAAAATCTGTCTAAACTTTGGAACATTACGCTGTTATCGACACTAGCGACACTTATCTTACCGTCCGCCATATAGCGGAAAATATCGGAAGCACAAAAGTTCCCCCTATGAGAGCGGATAGCAGAACATGCCTAAACTTTTTCCAGTTGATTGTTTTAGCGTTCCTGTAAAGCCTGTAAAGTCTCCCTGGAGACGTTGATATTAAAAAGTTTCCATTTGTGGCCAGAGAAAGATTTCAGATCGGATACTCTCCACTTTTCCACCTTCATTTTTTCGTTATCCGGCAGGAGTGTAACTAGTCTAGTACCTCCTCCCGCCCTGCGCTGTTTGCCGAGCTTGAAAAAACGAAGGTTGAATAGTTTTCCGTATTGCACACTGTAAGGTTAGTATTTAGTATTAAAACAAACAGGTCCTCACCCATCTCGGGAACCTCCATTCTAACAACTCTACAACTTGTAACCCGATGACTTGTTTAATCCTTTCTCACCTGAGTTTTTTATTCTCAAAAAAAAAAAAAATATTCTCTTATAAAAGCCTGCAGCTGCGGCTATAACTCTTTCGGAAACAAAATACATGAAATATATTATCCATTAAAATATGCATTTGACCTCGAATCAGAAAATCAAGTAAACATGAAATTTCACCAGAACGTGATTTTTGTATATTGACACATAGCAGCAATTCGTTCTTTTTTTTATTCCCACACGGAAACACATCATTGTATCGTTGAAAACAATGAAAAAACGACCTGACCCCCAGTGGCGGATTTGCATATTTGTCGCTAGTAGGCTGTTAACATTTTGCCGCCCCTACTACGAGAATATTGCGGTGAGTGCTTCCACTTCGTGGTTCCTGAGCATTCTTCAAACTTTATGTGATAGATAAACATAAAAACCAGCGATACACAAATTGATTGGTTGGAATGTCGGTTTGAAGGGTATGTTCTTCTTCTTCATAATGTCCCGCTTTTAGTGCACAATTCAGTAATACTGATAGAATCGATGGTACAATTTGTTTGGGCATACCACCATCAATAAAATTGGCATACATAATTAAAAAGTTTGAAATGGGGTTTTGAAACTATAGTGAACCCCCGAAATTCGTGAGAGATGCGTTCCACGAAACTATCGCGAAATTCAGGGTACGGTGTTTAGGATAGAGGTGGGACTTGTTTAATATGTTCATAAAATATCAATAATGTTATATGTAGGGTGCGAAGCTTGTCACACAACTTTTGGGAGTCTTTTTTGTTTTCTTGCACTTTTCAAAACAGTTCAACTTCATTTCGCCCCGTCTCTTCACTGATGAATTCCTTCAGTTGTTTCAATTGAATTGAGAGGACAAACTTGGACAAAGTGGTTTCAGCAGGACTGCGACCCGGTCTTACGCACTGCTTGATCATCAAAAGGGTATGCTTTTCGTAGCTGATTAACGAATGGAGTCGATCCAAAAAGAAGAGGTAATCATAATGATGTTTTCTGGGCGAAGGCTGCCAACAAATGAAATCGTGTGACCACTTCAAGTAAGTATTGGGTCATGCTGAAGTGAATTTTTCTCCCTGGTTGGTGACCGTACAAGAAGAATATGTATCCACCATTTCGCACTGAAGACTGACTGAAGCTGTTTTGGCTCCCAAACATGAAGTATTGGATAGGGGAAAGTGGTTCAGGTTAAATGTTGAGATCAATGTCTCTTGCTGATTCTATAATTCCAAATGCATGAAAAACCTATTCACTGCGGCACTGGGAAAGTGTATCGACCTGAAATAAGTTGATCTAACCAACCATCAATGGATAGAGCGCTATCATAGTCAAAATGGAGAGTTTTGAGTCCCGGTATAGCGTTTTTCTTCTTTTTTTGTAAAAATTTCAAAGCAGTGTCCGTATTCGCGCTTTTTGCTCCCCCATAAATTTAAATATTATAATCTAAAAAAAGGCGTGCCGCAGTGGTATATTTTCTTGCATTCAAAGAAACTGCAATGTTTGAAACGATCACGCACATTTTCAGCTATTTTTTATGTATGCGCATTTGAACTAGAACGGGGTCTCGAAGAAGCATCGTAAATACCGAAGAAGTGTCGCAAAACATGAAGCTAAAGCGATTTCGTGAATGTGGGGGATTTACTGTACTGTACTTGAAATTTCGCTGAAACGGGGTTTTCCGGTTTCAAATACTTTTCTATCAAAGATACATGTAAAATACAGTTTTTATATCTTTAGGAAATTTCAAATTTGATTTTTAAAAGAATATTTTAAAAACCAATTTCATAACGGTACGTTTAACAAATGAATCTGCAAATTTGCTTTAGTGTGATTTTTTCCAACGCATGCTATTACTTTTGACATTGGTAGATTGAAAAGTCTTTTAAATCAAATTAACTTACTGCAAAGTTGAGTACAAAATCAGGAGAAGGATAAATGCTATATCTGGCATTGAAACTCGTATTCAGAATTCGGTTTCCACTGTAGTAAATGTGTATGTAATGTGTTTCACCTTCCGATGCTCGCGGGTAGGTGAGACATACGGTCTGCTTTTTGCGTGCTCATCACTCACATATAATACCAAATTGCTGGGGAGCTCCGTCTCCTAATTTCCTATCACTCTGGAAAGAAGCTTCGAGCCGCTTTTTGTGTGCCGTAGGATCCTCATGCTCCGAGGGACGAGTAAATTGTATGTCTCACATACGCGCGATCATTCTGGTCATTTTTCGATTTTATCGGCTTATTACTTATACTAGGTATTCCAAAAATTCAAAAGCAAAAGCCATTCGCACTCAACATTCAAATCAAATATACTTTGATTGTTTAAATGGAATAAATGCCTGAGTAATTTTCTGCATTTTCCTGAAGAGTCCTTGATTTTGTTCTAGGCAAATCACATTGAGCAAAGTATGCGTATGTGAGACATACGCGCGATCATCCTTGTCACGATAGACGTGCGAGCATCGGAAGGTTAACGTAAAAAAATGTTTGTTCCGAATTTGCCGCCCCGTAAAATCTGCCGTCCTAGGCTGCACCCTACTCTGCCTACTGGTAAATCCGCCACTGCGACCCCCCGTTAATATTCCAGTATCTGGTCCTGAAAGCTCACTTAATAAATTCAACAAGTCCATGAAAACTTAATGAATATACAAATTAGAGCGTAAACGATGTGTAAACAGATTATTCGTGAAGTTTCATCAACATTGGCGTGACACAATAAAGCAACAGTTGTCCCCTTACCAATACCTCACGACACATCTCAGCCGGATGGCTTTTTTCTCCACACTTTGTCTTTGTTTCGGCATTGTCGTTGTTGTTTTCAGCCTGGATAACTCTTTGCAGAAGGGATATGCGACAAGCGACAAGTCTCGATGACGACCGGCGACGTGGCTACAATATTTCACTCTCATCATAATAACAAAAAGACATCATTCACTGCGACACAAAAACCCCTTCCTTACCCACTCCACAGTCCGAAGAGTTTTCTTGGAATAAGTATTTCACTTTGTTATACATATCTGTTCGTCGTCCTTTTTTATTGACAGGAAAACTGATCGGCTCAATCTTTCAAACGAACTCCCATGTTGACAACAGGCTTAAGTTTATATTCGTACCTACTCGTTGCGTTGAATTAGGCAAAGTTTACAAAAGGATACGTAGAAATTCAGAGATACAGTTGATTGTACGTATTATGGAAGGTTTTGTGTTGATTTTCCTCTTGATGTACTTGTATACTGTACCTACTCAGTGGGTGTATCGAATTCCAACTCAAATACACACTTTTTACTAACGAGATGAGATATATATATCGTATCGTCAAATTGATTCATTTTGAATGACAGGTTTTCTGTTTGCGAATGAATACACGTATTCATTGGGGTGAAATTCAATTTGCATGGGTATTTAATTTGCAAAAGTATTATGTAAGGGAAAGGGTGTGGGTTGGATTGGAACATAATATTTCAATTTTGAATACTTATTGGTTAAGGCTATTTCATTTACATCAGAAAATTAAAGTCTAAGCCCATATTTATGAACATACATACATACCTTAACACAAGGATACCTTGAGTCAAGGATGCCGAAATTCTAAAAATTAAATGTCATTTCCCATACTTTTTTCATAGAAATAATTTATATTCACGAGTCAATGCATCCTTGATTTAAGGCGAAACTCAAGGAGACCTTAAGTTTTCAATAGACTTGAAATATAATATTTCAAGGTAGGTGGGTAGCTTCCTTGACTTCAAGTAAGTTGACTATAGAAAATTTCAAGGTCTCCTTGAGTTTTTCCTTAAATCAGGGATGCATTGACTTGTGAATATAAGTGATTTCTATGAAAAGTATGGAATGACATTTAAGTTTTTAATTTCGGCATCCTTGACTTAAGGTCTCCTTGAGTTAAGGTATGTTCATAAATACGGGCCTAAAAGTACGCCTCTTTTGTAAGTTCCATGGTGTGTAAGCAAGTGTCATTTCATTACCGATATATAGAGACACGAAACCACAGACTGTGAAAATTTCGATAACGCTGACACGCACTGTGGCTCACTTGGTTGAGTTGCACTATACGATGCTAGTAATCAAGAGGTCTGGAGATCGAATCTCGGCGTGGTCCAGGAAATATATAGTGCTTGCAACATTATATACACACTCCTTTTATGCAATGTAACGTTGACTCGAAGTATGTAGTCTATAAATGGCTGAGTGAACGCACGATGCCCCACAAGAAGAAGGGGCGTACGCAGAAAAATATTTAGGGAGGGGTTTTCTAGAAAACCCGATTAACGTTACCCTAGGAATATTGAAGACATCAATACCTTATAGCAGTGGAATCATCTAGCTATAAAAGGACCGAAACGAATACCCAAAGTAGTTTTGAATGAGGTTTTGTGGTATAAATGCATAAAGTTTTATAAAGAACTCAGCATTTATATTGGAGCATACAGGTTTTCTTCTCTCGCAATACCGAGTAAATTTATTTCAGAAAATTTCAATGATTGATTGACATGCATTTCATACCAAAAATCGCAAACGCCCGTGCATTGGTATGACAAAAAATATGCAGATCCGGGGCATTTTATTTACATGAATAAGAATTAATGTACTGGCAAATTTTAATTTAATTTTATTAAATATACAAAAATTCTAAATCAAAAAGATTTCAAATTTTTGTCATATATTATTAGAATGAATCGGGCATTTTTTCTTTTTAATTTCGGTGCTATGTTTTTCATTCCTTTTGAGACTTTTTAATACAGGCTTCAACTTGCATTAATGTATCTATTTGCGCATTCGATCCATATGCAAAAGGTACCGATAATATAAATTCTTTACCATGCGTTCATGGTAAATTGGTAATTGTAAATTGATCAACGTCTCACCTAACGCTATATGCAATTATGTAGTCTTCCTTTTTGCCGTTTATAAATGTAATTATAGCTTCCTTAACCCTAGAGTGGGCGCGTCTTTCCGAGAAACGTCAGTGGGCGCGTGGGGAGCATTTTGCCGCTCCTTTTCAGTGGCAATTTTAAGTAGGAATAAAGCAACTGAATTAATTTATTTTCTCAGGATTTAAATAAAACACAAATAAGCAATGACAAATTAACATATTTATTGAAATATGTTTTGGGAACTTCGGTTTATAAAAGGTTTTGGAGAACGCAACGCATTTTAATAGACTTTTAACATATTCTACATTATCGTATGTAATACTCATAAAAAAGGAAAATTAACACCCTTCTTATAGTTTTTACAATAAATGTACCATAAAACATACCCAACATTCCAACTTTGCAAAAAATATGTTTTTTTTATATGGCGCGAGAAGGCGCGCGATGAGCAAATTGCCGCCTGATGGTAACAACCTCTTTCTCTAGCCCCACTCCGCCCACTGACGACGTACAGCCTTTCGGCACGAGTTCTGAATGAAAATAGAGGCAGCTACTGAAAAGTGCAAACTTAACGAAAAATTATTTTACGAACTATTAAGGCTTTTTTGGTGAGGGCGGCAAAATGCTCATAGCGCGCCCACTCTAGGGTTAATACCTAAGCTATTAAAATTATTCTTGTTAATATCTATTGTGAAACGTATAAATACTGAAATACTTCCATACTGAAAATTTACGAAACGTGCTATTATTATTTTGTTCTTCTTCTTCCTCGCCTCGTTCTTTATATTGCTCCATGGCGTTGCGTCGCTTGACCTGCGGCACTGGCTAATATTATTTTGTTACGCACTCATTTATCTAGGGACGCGGGAGCGTCCCGCCCGCCAAAGAAAAACGAAGAAATTTGAACAAATCAAAAGTGAGAAGCGACTAAGACTATGTTTACACGACGGAACAAGTACGGGTTTTCGGACCTCTGTAGCTCGGACTCTGGTTGGTCCTGAGTGTTCAAATTCGGTAAAGGTTGTCGTTCGCGCCGTCTTACGAAGTGTAGAAAATTTCAAGAAGATACGATGAAAAACACTGGAGATATAGGAGTTTGAAAATCGCATTTTTTCGAAAATCTTGTTCTCGTTGTTCTCGTTGTTCTCCTTGTTCTTGTTGTTCTTGTCGTTCATTGACAGGGCTACAGCCTTGCAGAGGGCATCTCGGGATTTGGTCTCTTTTCCCATTGATTGAGTCTGTCGTGAAGGTGTGCATAGGCTATCGTTTGGTCCGATCCGTGGAGTAGAAAAAAAGATACAGCGGAAAATGTGAAAAAATACATAGAGTTTCTCGCTTAAATCTTTTTATATGTTTTAAAGGAAGCATTTTGCAAAAGTCGGAGATTGGCCCAAAAAATGCCTAGAAAAGAATCGTATAGTTTTGTTATTTGGCAGGACTGTTTCGAACAATCCCTTGTATATGTTCTATAAAGTTTTCAGTTGTAAAGCGTCTGCAAGAGCGGCGGCAAGGGCTCAAAGTTCCAGATTTGGTTCGTCTCTTATACGAGTACGTACATATTACTATAATATTAAATGAACAAATAACATTCCGATGATCCTAAAGCTTCCAGCAAACGGTAGAGGTTCACAAAACACACACACCTCAGGTTACGAAGGACGCTACAAAGGTTACCAAGAGGGTTATTATTGTTATTATGTTCTCAAACATGGTCGTGATAAAAGGGCAGTGAATATCGTCTTCATTTCAAGAAAATAAACGCATTCATTTATTGTTATGTTAAGTTGATTTTCTCAATTGAAAACTGCAAAAAAATATGATATCTCACAAAAACAACTCTGTTGTAAAAAGTTTCCGCCAAAGAAAAAGTTGTCAGCCGCAAAAAGGATTGATATAATGCAATCCCGCCAACATGCTCGCAAGGATATGCATTCAAAAGTGATTGAATTAGTTAATAGTTTCCACCAAAACAGCGTGGTGCGGTATGCGTCCGAATTGGTGAAATATTCTCCGCCGCGATAGACCACGCTGAATTTGCCAATTCGTGTGGAGTCTGTGTTGTCTGTACCGCGTAACGCACCCGCGCTGGTTTGGTGGAAGCTAATTTCTTGCAATGCTGTTTGGCGGGGAGCTTTCATAGGGGTAATTGCAAGATAAAACCAATCTTATGAAAATTATGAAAGAACTTTATTGTATAAAAAAGGGAAAAGTCGTCTATACGAAGGAAAGCAAAAAAAATTTATAAAACACATTTTATTTACAAGGCTGGAAGATTCGAGACTAAAACTGATCAATAAAAGAGCATAGCAGCAAATAGCACCCTCGTCAGATCCCCGCCAATAAGCGTTGAAAGAAATTAGCTTCCACCAAACCAGCGCGGGTGCGTTACGCGGTACAGACAATACAGACTCCACACGAATTGGCAAATTCAGCGTGGTCTATCGCGGCGGAGATTATTTCACCAATTCGGACGCATACCGCACCACGCTGTTTTGGTGGAAACTATTAACTAATTCAATCACTTTTGAATGCATATCCTTGCGAGCATGTTGGCGGGATTGTATTATATCAATCCTTTTTGCGGCTGACAACTTTTTCTTTGGCGGAAACTTTTTACAACAGAGTTGTTTTTGTGAGATTCAATTTTACGAGTAAGGTTAAGCCCCTTAGAAAAAATGTTCTATCTACGCCTTTGTGTTTCTCTAAAATGTGAACAGCTGCAATTTGGTATCAAACTCAATAACCTGACCGAGGTTAAACAGCCCTTCACAAATTAATATCATCAAGTTTGAGGGGCCGCAGAATTATAAGTTCGAAAACGCATATAGAAAATTATTTTCGAAATTTAATCACGATCTCATACCCTTGAGTAATGCCATCTCTTTTGAAAATATTCTTCAACAAAATTTAGAAACCAGACAAGAAGTAACAATTTGAGTATGAACATATTTGTGAATTATTTTTCGCCGTATTTTGGACAGCTGCTCAGAACATTGTAGAACCGGTCATCCAGAAACATTCAGGTAACCCAAAACAACTTTGGAAGCCAAAATTGTTGGGCTAAAATAAATTAAGTACGGACTAGGGATGTCAAAAACCGGCCCATAACCCGGTTTTCGGTTTTTTGGTTTTTTTGCAAAGCCGGTTAGACCGTCCGGTTTTAACCGGGCTCAAAGTACCGGTTTTCGGTTAACCGGTTTTTCATTGAATTGTTTAGAATTTTAGCAAATTAATGCATACACACTCGTTAAGCTGATGTTTGTATAGAAATATGACTGTGTGATGGAGCCCTAAAAGAGAAACATGTTGAACAAAAAAGATAATCAAATAAAATTGTCAGAAGTATTCATAATGTTTCAAAAATAGTTAACTGAGTTTTATTGCTAGACAATGCATATAGTGCAGTCAAAATATACCATTTCAGGCCTCCAAATAGAAAAAAATAGAGTAAGGCTATTTTTTGTAGTTTTTGAATCAGCGAGCTCCCAAGCATCTAAAACTCATTTTGCTAAAAAAAAATTTGATCGGAAAGGTCCCAAAAAGGACAGAAAAGGATACTCTTCAATCCTTGGCCGGATGTCAGCATGTGGCGTAAAAAATCAAAGGGGACGTCGAGTACATTACATATCCGGTGTTTGTTTCCTGTTTCAAGGACCCTCAACGGAATAAATCGAGATTAAATCGAAAATTTTTGTGTTTTCCGAGTATCTTTCCAAAGCCATAACTACGAGAATAATCCAAGTTGTCACTACGTTTCTCACTTTTCCGAATCTATGATAGGTTAAGATTCTACCATTTAATTTGCTAAGAAAAAAATTATCAGAAGTCTCTGAAAAAGGACATTAAAGGACACTAATTACAAACCTTGATTGAAAGTGAGCATGCGGGGTGTCATGTCGAAGAGGACGTCGAGTGCATTGCATATCCGGTGTTTGTTTCCTGTTTCAAGGACACTGAATGAAAAAATTCGGGCTAAAACGAATTACGGCTTTGGAAAGAAACATGAAAATTTTCCATTGGATCCCAATTTTCTCCTGTGGGGGTCCTTGAAACAAGTAATAAACGCCAAATATGGAATGTACTTGACGTCCTATTTGATATGACACCCCGCATGCCCACGTTCGATCAAGGTTTGTAATTAGTGTCCTTTTTGAGAGCTTTCCGATAATTTTTTTTAATGTAATGTACTTGACGTCCCCTTTGATTTGATACCCCACATGCCGATGCCGAAATGAGTTTTAGATTCCTGGGAGCCCACTGATTCAAAAACCACAAGAATTAACCTTACTCTATTTTTTTTGCTTTTTGAAATGCTAATATGACTGCACCAATAGATGATGTAGACGTTGAAGTCTTTGTGGACAGGACGGATGTTGAAGTGGACGCGGATATCGATGTGGACGCGGACGTCGTAGCAACTGCCGATTCGTCTTCCTATAACAATCAACTCTAAATGCACTGATCTATACACATATACATTCACGACGCACAAAAGATACATGTGTGACACGCAACGTAAACAATATCTGCCTTGGAAAGGAAAAATGCAAGGAGCGGTAGTTTGACGAAGCGATGGTTCTTGGAATAATGGAGAGTGTTCGGAAATACGAAATTTTTCATAGAAGACAAGCAATAGAATTACAGACTGACAAATCAAGAAAATATAAAAATTGTATGAATTTGGAAAGTTTTTTTTTTCGGTTTTAACCGGATGGGCAAACAACCGTCCGGGTTAAAACCGGGAGGATGAAAAAACCGAAAAAAAACCGGTTAACC
This sequence comes from Microchrysa polita, assembly GCA_949715475.1. Classification (NCBI taxonomy): domain Eukaryota; kingdom Metazoa; phylum Arthropoda; class Insecta; order Diptera; family Stratiomyidae; genus Microchrysa; species Microchrysa polita. Next base: position 56,938,247 of record OX454415.1, read on the forward strand.
GTTTTGAAAGTACTGGTTTTCGTTCTAACCGTTCGGTTTTTGACATCCCTAGTACGGACAGAGAAGTGGCTTAAAATAGACAAAGTTTATGTGGTGTGAAACAAACGCATAAAGCGAAAACAGACAAAAAACAGGTAATGTGCTGAAATTGTTACATTTACAAAATTACTCATCCGGGTGATTTCCTTCTCCATATAAAGGATTTCTGGGTCTTTAAAGCTTAGCCTTCTCAATCCAAGATGTCCTTGTCCCATAACCTGAGTCCTGAGAGATGTCAGTGTGAATTATAATGCAATCGTGACAGATAACAGATCAGAGAAAATTATTTTTATGAAAGGGTTCCTTATTGACCACAAAAATCGAAATAAAAATAAGGTCCACTACAACGTTATTAAAATAAATTAAAGAACATCGCGTTTCACTTATTTTTATAATTTATTATGAATGCATTTCGGTCGTCAACAACGGGACAACCATCATCAGCAAAGCTTGATGTGCACTGGCTGTTAGAGATATATGTACATATATTATATATGGTTGTCCCATTGTTGACGACCGAAATGCATTCATAATAAATTATAAAAATAAGTGAAACGCGATGTTCTTTAATTTATTTTAATAACGTTGTAGTGGACCTTATTTTTATTTCGATTTTTGTGGTCAATAAGGAACCCTTTCATAAAAATAATTTTCTTAAATCAAGACCCCAAAACTTTCGTTTTCATTTAGTGATTAAAAACTAAATAACTTCCTATCATAACAGATCAGATCAGGAAAAGGAAAAAAAAATTGGTTGAACCGAATTTCGGGACAAAATAATTTCACGAAGGGCTTAATATTTTCCTGCTCAGAAAAGCCCGCCTTAAATAAACCTCAACTATCTGTCAGCACATGATTTACGAACATATACAGGGAGATTTCTAGAAAGCTACCGACCTCTTGACTTGTTTAAAGAAATTTCCTCGACTTGAGATCATTTTTTTTATTTTTAAGTTTTTGCATTGACACACTTTGTATGTATTTCGTCGACCTGGCCGCGTTTGCCCAGAACTGCGGTCATAGAAAACAAGTGGCCATGGCCAATGAAGCTTAACATCTGAAAAAAAAATTAAGTGATACGAAACCATTATCAGCGGCCAGTGTCGTGTTTTCAATGCTTGTAATATGGGTACAAGGCATAATCCCTTCACTTTACACTTGTTAAAACTTAATTGACATATTTTTTAATTACATAAGCTATAGCTAAGCCTACCTGGTCAACATATCACCAAAACGATTGCAAACTAGAGGGCTTCGCCCCTGCTCGCTACGCTCGCCAACCCCCGAGGGCGAGGCTAATTTCGGGCGCGGCCGAAATTTGGATACCCTTCGCTCTCCTTGGGCTAAAAGTTTTTTACGGGCGTACCTATGACTTTTATTTAATCCCCTCCTCATTCTTTTTCTTCCGTCTTGACAAAAGTTTTGGGCTTCGTTGAAATAAGTGGGCAAATAAAAATATTTACTCAGAAAATTTTATTGGGGTTGCGGGAGCATGACCACACAGTACGATTCCATTCGATTTGAATTTTGTTCTTGCTTTTGTAAAGACACATTAATTCAAGGTTTTGTGAAATTGGTGCAAAAAATGTTTCTTAGAAGAACCAAAATGGGGGTTGGGTTTGTATGGCCCCCCATGACCCCATGGTCAGATTTGATCAATTCTTAGATATATTTTGTGTCATTAAGAGAAACACATTTGTGTCAAATTTGGTTGAAATTGGTGCACAATTAAAAAAGTTTTTTTTAGAAGAAACTAATTTGGGGGGTTAGGTTTGTATGGCAGCCCCATGACCCCATTATTTGCTTTGATCCATTCTTATATATGTTTTGTGTCATGAAGAGAAACACATTTGTGGGAAGTTTGGTTGAAATTGGGGCACAAGTAAAAAAGGTTTTCTTAGAAGAACCTAATTTCGGGGGTTAGGTTTCTATGGCAGCCCCATGACCCCATTATCTGATTTGATCCATTCTAGGATATGTTTTGTTTCATCAAGAGAAACACATTTGTGTGAAATTTGGTTGAAATTGGTGCACAAATAAAGAAGAAGAGAAGAACTTAAGTTGGGGGGTTATGTTTGTATGGCAGCCCCATGACCCAGTGATCCAATTTCGGTGATTCAATCATACAAACAGCCTGCAACAATAATAAGCACGTGTGCAAAATTTCAGCTCCGTAGCTTTTATAGTGACCGAGAAAAACGCGCTGCAACAGACGGACAGACAGACAGACGGACGTCGTCCAATCGACTCATCTCGTCATGCTGATCATATACATATGTATACTTTTTATATCGTCGGAGATGCTTCCTTCAATGCGTTACAAACTTCATGACAAAGTTAATATACCCTTTCACTCGCCGCAAACATGAACTTTTTTTCTACTAGGAGCATATTTCTTTGAAGCAAGTTATGTTACGTAGGATCGGCACTGTCAGAGGCGTACGTAGAAAGATATATATATCTGTCTGGAACATTTTACAAAATTTGCATATTTGCAATAAGAACCAAAAGTGTCTCGTGTTCCGATTCTTGAAATTTGATTTCCTTTAAATTTAATTTTTATTGTTGAACTTTTCTGTAATTTTCGATTACTTACCATCATCAGCTTTTTACAGTTGTATTGAAAACGTTAAAAGTGGTCCAGAGTACTTTGCCGACACCTTTAAATGCCGCGTTCTAAGCCTAACTTTTCGTCTGTTAAGACTGCGGTGTGTGATTTATATTAACTCAATTTCTCATCTAAACATCATCGCAAAATTTCGGAGGGGGTTTGAATCCCCAAAAACCTCTACTTCTGGTGGGAATGCAGAATGGTAATAGTCTAATAGTATTTGTCACGAATACTTTTGAAGTTTGTAGGACCAAGTTTACAGGGTGTTCCTGAATAGCTACAAAAGTCTACTTTTTCAAAACTCATAGGAAAGGTTTGTATGGGTACTCATATCAACGGGCTCAACGAAGTCATTTCATATAAGTTCCTTTTTCTTGATTCGGAGAAACGGTAACGTATTTAGAGATGATAAATTCAGTTTATCTGTAGCCATCCTTACGTTTGCCTGAGTTTTTTTGTTGAGAAATTATAAATCGAAAAATGTCTGTAGAATTGCCGTTGACTCCTTTTATCCAGTCTAATTTAGACCAATCCGAAAATAGATTTACAAGAAGCATTTCATTAATATTGTGCATAATGCTTATTGCCTATAAAATATATGTAGATACTCGTATAAGAAATATTCACTATGCATTAAAGTTCTAAAAAAATCCTCGTATTTCGGGCGGAGCCCTCTGTACGTTCGGTATTTTTTTTATTAGAACTGGGTTTGAAAATTATCACTTATTTGTTATATCAATATGTAGCATTTTCAGGTCAAATAAATAACTCCGAGTCAAAGAGATAAATTTCCGAATCAACAAAATACGTTTCCGGATAAAGAATGAATTTGAAATTTGACGATCAAAAAGCTCAATTTCCAAATCAACATGATAAATTTCCGGGTCAAAAAAATAAATTTCCGAACCAACAAAATATGTATTCGGGTGAAATAAATAAAATTTCCAAACCGAAATAAAGGAATTTCCAAATGAAAAAAAAAATAATTCACATTTCAGAAAAATAAAATTCCAAATAAAGTCAGATTTCCAAATAAATAAATGTCCAAATCATAGAAATATACTTAAGATCAACTAAATAAATCTCCAAATCAAATTAACATACTATTTAAAAAAGAAATAAATAATTTTTAAATCAAATAAATAGATTTGAAAATCAAATAAATAACACAGGATTTAGAGTATTCTTACTGTGCTGATCTTAGTGATTTTTTTTTATTTATGCATGAACTACACTTTTAGAGAACATCACCTTAGAGACAACAATATCAATCTCTTTTACACCAGATCAGTATATTTCATTTTTTTCGAATAAATATTAACTTAAAATGACATAGCAAAAACGCGATTCATCGTAGTAATTCATTGGCTCCCTCCGAGTCCTAGGTAAGTTTTTTTTTAATTTGGAAATTTATTTATTTGGGTATTTATTTTTTTTTCATCTAAAAATCCATTTAATTGGTTCGCATATTCACTTCTTTGTTTCAGAAACGTGTTTTGTTGATTCGGAAATGTCTTTTGTTGCTCCGAAAATTTATATATTTGATTCGGAAAGATAAGTCAAATCATCTGATGCGACATTTGGAAGAAGCACCGCTGCGCCTGAGTGCTGTATTTACATCTGCAGCGTCTCAGGTTACTTAACGTGATAGGTGACAGAAAACGTTTAATTCATCCACTAAAGCAGCATCTTCGAGGCATGCCCATGACGGCCTTTACTCAACGATTAAACCCTATCATGGTTTAGCGATGTGCCGACAACTCATCCTAAGAAAAAACTTCAAGTCAAGAATCCTGAAACAAAAGCCTCAGATTGGACGGATACAAAACAACGACGACCCCGCAAACGAACAACGGATTACTCTTTCGGATCCTGGAATGACCAGGGGCCTTAAGGGCCCTCCTGGATCAGGTAGAATAATACAAGCTGAGCATAGTTGCAATCCAGGAAACTAAATGACTCAATAGCGAGATTAACGACCTCAAATCGCACACAACTTTTTACGAGTGGTAAAGAGGAGGGCAACAAGGAGTTTGGAGTAGCTTTCATCGTGAGTAAGCAGCTCGAGCACCACGTTATCGGCTTCAAACCCATAAACGAGAGGCTATGTGCGATCCGCATCAAGACCCGTTTCGCTAATCTCTGGCTCATTAATGCGCACGCCTCTACAGAAGTAAAAGAAGACGCGATTAAAGACGAATTCTATAACCACCTAGAAACACTCTTCGACTCACTTCCATCAAACGACGTCAAGCTGCTGCTAGGAGACTTTAACGCCAAAGTCGGAAACGAAAGCTGGTATAGAGGAACTACTGGATGTAACAGCCTTCACGACGAAAACAACAACATCGGCCATCGACTTTGCGAGCGGCAGAAACCTGGTCATAAGCTCTACATGTTTTCCCCATCGACGAATCCATAAGCAAACCTGGAAGTCTCCAGATGAATACAACGTGAACCAGATCGTAATGATCAGCAAGAGATGGGCTTCTAATGCCCTAGATGTTCGACCCTATCGAGGAGCCAACTGCGATTCCGATCACTATTTGGTGAAGACGACGTACAGGTGCAGAATCTCTTCTGTGCACCTAACGAGAATCAACCCTGCCAAGATCTTCGAGGTTGACAATTGGATTGATAATGCCACGGCGCGGCGGCTGCGTATACTACAGCGCTTGAGGAAAAATTGTCGCCCATGCTTGATAACATCAACAATTTAAGCATCCATGAGTTCTGGGAGGAGCTCAAAGACAGCATCAAAGGAGTTGCAGAAGAGGTCGTGGGCTATAAAGGCCGGCGCAGACGAACAGACTGGTTCGACGATGAATGCAGGGCCTCGATTGAGGCGAAAAATGAAGCCTATCGCCAATACACACAACGCGGATCCCGAGCCAAGAAAGAAAGATATAACGAACTTCGGCGAGTATCTAATAGGTTAATTAGACGTAAGAAACACAAACATTTTGACGAGCAGTTGCAGAAAATAAACCAAGAAGCCAGTAAGAGCATTAGACAGGCGTACCAACTTATAAATAATATCAAGAAGGGATATCAACCCAGGACAAGCCTATGTAAGGACAAGGATGGTAACATCATCAGCGACATCGAAAGCGTAAACAAACGATGGGCCTCGCACTTTGAAGATTTCCTCAATGTACCATCAACATCCCCCACGGAGCCAGTTATTGAGCAGTTAACCGAACCAGGCCCTTCCGTTCAACCCCCAACAGCAGAGGAGGTGAGTCTTGCCATACAATTGCTCCAACGTAATAAGGCGCCCGTGGTTGACGAGATCCCTGCAGAACTACTGCAGCATGGTGGAACGTGCCTGACCAACGCTATACATGTGCTACTGCTCAAAATATGGAACGACGAGGTAATCCCCGAAGATTGGCGCTAAAGTATAATCTTCCCAATCCACAAAAAGGGCGACAAGCTGAAGTGTGAGAATTACAGGGGCATATCATTAGTTTGTACGGCCTATAAGATTTTATCGAAAATTCTCGAAAAGAGAATCAATCCGTACGCAGAACGAATCATTGGCGAGTATCAAGGCGGCTTCAGACCTGGTCGTAAAACGACCGATCAGCTTTTCACAGTGAAGCTACTACCTACTTCAAAAGTGCTGGCAATATAACATCGACGGATACCAAATCTTTGTCGACTTCAAGCAGGCATACGACAGTATCGATCGAAGTGTACTGTATAACATTTTGCTGCATTTTGGTATACCGGCAAAGTAAGTGCGACTCACAAGGATGACGATGACTAATACCGTCTCGCAGGTCAGAGTGCAGAACCGACTCACTGACCTATTTGAAACTCGTACTGGACTCAAGCAGGGCGATGGGCTGGCGCCGACGCTCTTCAACCTGGCTTTGGAGTATGTAATTCGAGCCATGAATATGGACAGCAGCGGAACGCTACTCATCAAGTCGACTCAATTAGTAGCGTACGCCGACGACATCAACATCATGTCTCGAAGATTGGGTGATCCAGAAAGCCTTCTGCATAACCTCAATAACGCCGCAAAAGAAGTTGGACTACATATCAATGAAAGCAAAACAAAGGCCATGATGCAATCGAAAACAAAGACACCTGCATATTCAACCATCACAGTGGGGGACCTCAATATCGAGTATGTAGACAACTTTAACTATCTGGGTTGTAACTTATCAAAGGACGCCAACGAAACCGACGAAATTAAGCGACGGATACAACTAGCCAATAAAACATATTTCTCGGTCCTCCCTATAATTAATTCGAAACTTGCGCTCAGGAACACGAAGCTCCGCGTGTACAAAACGATCATCCGACCCGTGCTATGTTATGGCTGCGAAACATAGACCGTCACCCAAGCCTCCGAAATTTTGCTAGACCGATTCGAACGAAAGGTCCTTTGGCGAATTTTCGGGGCCGTTCGCGAGCGAGATCAATTGCGTATGCGGTACAACCATTAGTTGTATCAATTGTTACGATGAGCTGGAAGAATCGAAAATCATGAAGCTTCAACGTTTGGAATGGGCGGGGCATGTACAACGGATGGACGATAATCGCATGCCAAAGAAAGTGATGAACGCACAACGAATTGACGGAGCGAGGTTACGAGGACGACCGAGAGCTCGCTGGGAGAACTCCGTAGGTGAAGACGCCCACCAGCTGCTGATGATTCGGAGAGCTATTAACATGACGTGGAAATGCTTTATTTAAGTGCTCTGAGTTTCATCTTAACTTACACTTTGAAAAATCGATTTCAAAATTTCGGGGAAATTTAGCGGAACAGAAATATACTTTATCCATCGCTTATTCTTTTTATATAAATCACGTACGCCCAACTACCATAGCTTAATAAAAATGTTATCATCGCTGTAGATTTTTTTTGCGAAGCATTTTATGTATGTATGTATTTGGAAAAAAAATTGTATTTAAATTAGTTAAGACCTGCGCGTTTGTCTTCATCTCGTCTGCATACAAATGTTTTTAAACTTATGGCACAGATTACATATTATTATTCTTTGCTTATGGTAAGGATGTCCCATTTTGTTATCAAAGATGGCGAATAACCTATGCTCTTGTAAAATCTGCAACGAAAAATATTGCTTCATATTTCATTCTGCAATTTTTTCTTTCTCAATTTCTGGGTCTGGGAGCCCCTCCCGTGGTTGCGCCACTGGTCATTCAGGAGGAGAGGGAGAAGTGGAACGTAGGAAAATTAACTGCTTAAAAAATGTTCTCTTGGTCAATTATTCTTCAATACTTATTCTTTACTTCCATCGAAGGTGGAAGTCCTTTAGGAGGAGGAACGAGGGAGGCAATATCCTTAAATATAGTAAGCCGATCAAGAGTTTTAGGCAAAATCTGGGAAAACTCAACTGACTTCATAATTTTTCTTCTCGTCAGTGTAGCAGATATTTCAATAGGTATAGGTATGCTATTAAACGTGGAAGATGGAATTCACTAGAACCCACTAATATGGTCAAAACTATCATAAAATGCACTCTTCATAAATATAGTCTTTGTAAATTTTCCGCATGTTGTTTTGCAGTTCTAGTCTAAGAGCCCAAGTGAAAATTATTAACAATAATTTCCTACCTATTCTGTTACACATTATCGCAAATTTCACGATTGGAGATGCCCCAAAACGGTACTCTGTCTCCTGGAAAGTGGGGTTAAAGGGGTGTAAGGTACAGTAAGAGTACAGTAAGAGCCTAAATAATTTCCAGACACTTCCCTCAGTATACTTAGCGAAATTTCGCTTCAAAATACCAATTACAACCCGGCTGATTTATCAATCGAAATTTGTCTTTTAATAAATCCTATGTGTATGCTTATTAGAAAATTGGTCTTTGGATAATTTTTCGGTCAGAGCAGTCGTTTAATTGCACGAAGCCAGCAATCCGCAATAGGTATCAATGTTTCTTCGATTGTAACGTATTGTAAGTATTGAGCAAACATCCATGGTTTTTTTTTATAAAAAATGTTCAATTCATGATTCAACTTCAGATCAAAATTTCGTATTCTATTCTGCATAAATCACATCAGTGCTTGGAATTCAATTATTCATTGTACGGCGAAATGTACTGATTCAAATTTAATTTCAAACATAAACATACAGAGATTCCTCTTTTATATCTTTTCTAAACGTCACGATCTCATTCTTGAAAAAAAAAGAAAAACTTTATTCAACTGATTCTAGACATTCATAATAGAATCAAACCAATCGTGAAATTAGCAGATACAAACAATAAATTCTCATATGGGACGACATGTCTGCTATCCTGTAGGAAATCCCACGCAAATAGAATTTCCAAAGAATGATAAAAAGCAAATAGTAGAGACATTATCCTTTAGTATTAAATCCTGAATGGCTTAGCGGTTGGCTCGAAATAGATATTCTTAAACACTTACCACCATCACATTTGTATTTCTTCTAGACGCAACGCGAGTGTATGTATGTTTGTGTGTATGTATCGACACTTGTGGAATTTGAATTTAAATTGTCAGAGAACAACAAAATGTTTAGGGTTGGTTTGTGTATTAAAAAAAAGCGAGAGAAACGAAACGAAATTTGAAATTCTAATGCGAATTTAAATAGGATATGTAGGCAAATGTCGACACTCGACGAAGAATCTCTCTACGCCTGAACGTAATAATGGAACGCATACACAATTTGATTTCATTCGAGAGGCGACGAAAGAATTCATAGTCATGAGCATGAGGGAATCTGTAAAAAGAAAATCAAGTCATGTACTCGTTGAACTGTTAAATATTTGGTTAGAGTAGGGATGATTTAAAATTATCTTCAATATATTCGAACTTGACATTTATTATTGAGGCCGATAGATAAATTCTGCATTTGTAATGATTCTCAATTTTTACTTACAGGCAGCGAAGTGAATCTCAATTATCTCCAGCTGATCTGTTAGCGCTAGTGGCTCTGGTTGAAGCTGGCCAACGATCACGGTTTGAAAATGAGAATGAAGATAACTATGGCGACTACCCACGATCCTATTACAGAGAGTACGATCCACAGGCCGTAGAGGAAAATAATGACGACTTGTTTGTTGATCCTTCAAATTATGCTGCGTCGCCATACAGTTACGATCCCTATCCTTTGTATGATAACGTCAAGCTGACGAAGCCAATGCAACGATGTGAGTATATTATGCGGAAATTTTGTTCATTTTCATACTACGAAAGTAGAATGCTAATTTAATTAAATAATTTAATTTGCCCAAGTGTCCTTAAAAAAGGCTAATACATTTAAATACCTTATTTTGCCAGATAACTCCAAACGATTCATGGTATCGAAGAAGAAACGCTCTTTGGGTCCCTACGCCAATGATGTATCCGATCATGCTGCAAGTAAATTAAATGGTCGCTTCCCATCACATTTTATGTCCGGCAAGGCGCCGAAACGCTTCCAAACGGCGTTTTAAAACGGGAAACCAATATATCCATAGATTGTGATTTTTATCACAAATAAAATGAATTTACAGCAAAAAGTAACAATTGTATCACTAATAACAAATTAATTACTATCACATATAAATCAAAATCTATAAACCTCATACAAGAATTATTTTGATATGAATATGTATAACTATATGAAATATACCTAAAATCATAAATTATTATTATTATGCAAAATATGTATTAAAACACATTACTTAATTCTTGTCTATGTATATTCATGTTCGCTATTCAGTGTAATATTTGAAATAAATAAGCATTTTAAAACAGGGTGTGCCAAACATGGAAATATACTATACCTAATGTATATGTGTGCGTATTCTAGATTTAAAAATAAGTTCCAGTGCATTGTATGTATGAACAAATATGTAAAGTGTCAGTTAATCTTCAATCAGCAAGCAGCAGTATAATATCTTAAAATATCTCAAATTATAACAAAACATATACAAGTACATATATATATTTATTGTCCAAATTTATTAACCCTATATCTGTAAATCTGAATAATTATTACACAAAAGAAAATTCAATAAACTTTTGGAATTTAATATGAAATAACTTTGTGAAATTATTTCAATGTGTGTTAGCGTCAATATTAATATTCCCATTATAAACACACAATTTATTAAATTTAAAAGTAAAACAGCTCAATTAAACAGTAAATGGGAGTCATTCATATACCTATACATTTATTGATGTCAATAAATCATAACATTATTAAAGAATATTGTATTTTTCCAACATGCAAACTACTAAATCAGGAATTCTGCACAGTAAAAGGACCGAATTCAAAATAATCAAAGAATTACTATCATTTCTCAAAAGGCTTGCATTAATATTCTAATTTGTAATGTAATCTTATGTTTCGAAAAATGCATTTAATCTGTTACTTATGAAATGATCAATTAATTCATTTTTTTTTAAATGACATATTTGTTGAAGACTTTCTTGTCTTATCAAAACGATGCTACAACCAGCACTTTGTTATTTTGAAGTTTCTTTATACAATATTACTTTTTGTTCAAATTTTATTGAAATAAATATAGTTTACAAACAAACAAAACAATAAGAAATGTTTTATTTCAGATGGTCTTAATAATAAATTTACGAGTAGTACTTCCAAAATTAAAGATATATAAATTTTGAAATTTGATCGCGAGGGGCGAAGCGCTGACAGTTAATGAGAAATATTGGATAATTGGGTCCGCTCCTTTGTTCAGAACAGGCGAAACATATGGTTTTAGCAAGACCAAGCGCCTTACCGTACCGCCCAAGGTACAATGGACATTTTATCCGAACTGTTCGGGACAACATTTATTTTAAGAAGAGCATGAATAAACTGACCTGCTCGATCTCCAGATTCAAGATCTGCATATTTTTTTGTGGGGTTACTTAACAGAAAGGAATAAACCCAGAACCATTACAGCACTAAAAGAAAATAGGCGATCGGAAATCAGGGCTCTACGCTCTACAGCAGACGTGCCAAACTCGCGACCCGCGGGCCGCATGCGGCCCACCTCGCAGTTCTGTGCGGCCCGCGGCCATGTCGAAGCAGCACAACGTGTATCCACACAAAAAATTTTGAAATTGGTAAAGTGAACAAATTCAGCCATTGAACTCAAGTCTACAAAAATTACTAAAACTCGTCAGTCGCTTATGCAAGATTATTTTAAGATTTTTTCCTCCAAATACTACCGACAATTTGAGGCTATTTATTTGATTTTATATAAGACATCTTTTTTGTAGAGGACAATACTAAGTCTCTTCATGAAACTGTTCTGTCCCGAAATGCAGTTAATAAAAAATTGGTTGGCTTTACCGAACATGAATTGAGATTTATTAGAAAAAATGGCAAAGCTTTAAAATCTACGGAAATCTTACAGCCCAAATGCCTGATTTTTTTACCTATACTTATCAAGCTATATTGGTGCATGAGTTTGTTTAAAACAACCTTTTGTCTCTTTTAGCCACCTTTCTGCTGAAATTAATTTATTCTGGCTATTTTGCCTCCCAATGTTATTTTGGGCGACCTGAATGACTGGTGCTAAAAATTTTTTTATCATGTGTCCAAAATTTGGCGCAAATCATGTAATTAACAAAAAGTCGTTACTTGAAGATCAACCATATTCTCACGTTTTCGTTTCTTGTCTTAAGTGTTTAATGGTCTTGAAGTACATTTTCGAAAGGAGAATAATCCCGAAGCCGCTATAGTGATCCAGACTCTCTGCCATATTTTAAAAATAATATTCTGTAATCAACTTTCGTAATACGATTACATAAAAGTTTTTGAAATTTTCCTCTTGCGGCCCACCTAAACCTGAGGAGAGTCATATTTGGACCGCGCCAGGTTCTGAGTTTGACACCCCTGAAACATTGAAAGAAAGTAATGGAGCATACGGTAGATCGGGCTCGGCTTTGCGAAGCATGTAACACCCGTCATCTCAAAGAAATCATCTTACAACATAGCACATAATATGTGCTATGTTGTATATTATATGTGTTATATTGCATATATATTGTACATTACACAGGGGAAAAGCATTTTGTTCATTTAGATTTGATATTCATTTCTAGCTAATTTGTGGTCGTAGAATCCGGAAATGCTAACCGTTTTTCTCCTATACGTCCAGTTTTTGAGATACAGGGGCTCAAATTTTGGCCGATACAAACCTTCCTTTCATTGAAATTAAAACAAACGAAACTCGTTACAATTTTTTATTTATAAATATTGATTTTACACCTTAACAATATTACCTAAGAACTAAAAAAAAATTATGGCAAAATTTTCGTTTGTATCTTTTTCTGGAGTGTTAAATTTCAGGACAGCCCCGTTTCATGCCCCAACAATAGTCCGCCATCATATTCGCATCCCATCTGCTTTGATATCGAGTTTCTATGAGTTTTATATCTTGATGAAATCACTCTCCCTGCTCATGACTCACAGCTGCAAGATTTTCCGGAATTTCATCTAGATGACTGTGTAAAACGTGGACTTTGATGCTCATGTTGCAGCCAAGCCTTTGAAAACTGTCCAATAGTTGCTCGACTACTATCGCATAATTCGATGCACGTATATTGCCTAGAAAGCTCTCTCGCTAGAGTTGTCTGTGCCTGGGGTAGCTTCGGAGAGTTGTGACAAAAGGAAAACACTCTCTTTTTATTTTCAAACAATTTTATTCTATTCGGGTTGGGAGTCGCTTACGAACTAACTTAAAGTTTACAGTTTTGGAACTTAAATAAAATTCTGTTCTGTTTACATTAATATATAATGGACTTGGACAATCTTCACCTTATTTGGAATTTATTTTACAGAATAAATTTAAAAGAATTGCGAATCAATGCACATTTCAAATAATTGGCTAATATGGTCAATAATGAAGTGGCATCATTTCACACCTCTCCTAATTGATTATACTTCTTTCATAGGATAATTAAGTGACTAAAATACATAGATTGTTATGATTAAGAATGATGTGGCATCGCTTCACACCACTCCTAATTGATTATTATGATCATTGTATAGGGCAATGACGTAACTGGAGGGGAGGTGTTTTTAAAACTGACTGACTGACCTTAAAGAGCTGAATTAATATCGAGAGTGAAATTTTTCCCGCTGCGATTTTATCAATAAAAATGCATACTTACTGTCATGGAATATGTCACAAACGGTGAGGAATTCCATAAGCTGCAATTCGAGACTGGTTCCATAATTCTCCTCGGCCATTTTATGTATTAATTTTCGATTCCCCGGTTATTTGACCTTTCACGATGAAATAACCGGAGAATCGGAAAAAAATACTTAAAATGGCCGAGAAAAATCATAAAACTGTTTTCGGATTGTAGCTTATGGAATTCCCCGGCATTCCCCGCATATTCCACGACAGTAAGATACATTTTCATTGAAAAAATCGCAGCGGACCAAAATTTCACTCTCGATGTCAGTACTAGGCTTTAAGGACAACATTTCGACTGCCTATGTAACTTTTTCTGGGGCTCGTGTACTTGTTTGTAACCATTCTTGCTGTCGTGCGATTTCGTGGGCTTCAATGAAACCAAGACCATTTTTATACCCTTCGCTTACTAAGCGAAAAGGGTATATTAACTTTGTCATGAAGTTTGTAACGCATTGAAGGAAGTATCTCCGACCATACAAAATATGTATATATATGATCAGCGTGACGAGCTGAGTTGATTGGACGATGTCCGTCTGTCCGTCTGTCCGTCTGTCTGTCTGTCTGTCTGTTGCGACGCGTTTTGCTCGGCCAGTTTAAAAGCTATGGAGCTGAAATTTTGCACAAAGGCTTCTTTTTGTTGCAGGCAGTTTGTATGTTTGAATCGGTAAAATCCGACAAGGGGGTCGTGGGGCTGCCATACAAACCTACTCCCCAAAATTAGGTTCTTCTTAGAAAAACTTTTTTATTTATGCATCAATTTCAATCAAATTCCATAAAAATGTGTTTTCATTGCTGACACACAACATATGTAAAAATCGACCAAATCGGACAATGGAGTCGTGGGGCTGCCATACAAACCTAGTCCCCCAAATTCCCAAGCAGCACAAAATAACCTTGGTTAGATTTACAACCCGATTTTTTGTTATATTTTAGTTTAATAATCAACAATATGGGTTATAGTTACAAAAGTGAGCATTTTGTTGGAGTCTGAACTTAAAAATTTGCTGCAAAATTAACTAGATGGTTTCATTTGGGACAATTTGTCCTCCTGAAAACCTTAATGTTGTCCTTGTAACATTATTGTTTAAAATTTGACTCAAATGTTGTTCTTTGGAAAATTTTGTTATAAAATAACGTTATTGTTACAAATACAACATGGTTTAATACATAACACAATTTTTAGAATTTGAACCGAAAGTATCTTTTTTATATTTGCAATTATATTGGGTACAAAGCTTCCCAGCGCTAAACGGAAACAAATAGCATAAAGGGATAATGTTATTAGAATTTTTGGCATATGAAAAAAAGAAAAATAAAACATCGCATGATCGAGTATCAATCTTCCGACCGCCATGCATTGCGCATGAAGTACTTCAGATTTAGAGAACATGAGAAGTATTTCCTTTATGGCGCAATGGCAATGATGACAGACTAGCACGCAAGAGAACCAGGTTTGATTCCAGCTTGAGGCAAGATAAAAAGGTAATTTCATTGGATAAAAAGTTATAAAATATTATAATATCTCTGAGACAAAAAGTGTCTAAGATAAATAAAATTGTCCATTCTGAAAAATAAAAAGTATTAAAATTTTAATGTTTTAGCATACGAAATTGTAGTTGTATTCAAAACAATTTTACAACAATAGTGTCTGAAAGACAACGACATTACAACAATAATGTTACGTTTATAGCCAGGCAAAAACCTCTTTTTTACGGTTTGGCAAACGTTTTTAAAACGTTTTTACAACCATTTTCCTAACAATAATGTCATATAACCATGGTTGTATTTCGGTTATATAACCGTTTAACAACTCGTTTGTGCTACTTGGGTTAGGCTCTTCTAAGAAAAACTTTTTTATTTTCTCATCGATTGCAATCAAATTTCGTGCAAATGTGTTTCTAGTGATAGCACGAAACATATGTAAAAATGGACCAAATCGGACAATGGGGTCATAGGGCTGTCATACAAACCTAGCTCCCCAAATTAGGTTCTAAGAAATTTTTTTTTTATTTATACACCAATTTCAACTAAACTTCACACAAATGTGTTTCTATTGATGACACAAAACATATGTATGAATAGATGGAGTCGGACCATGTGGTCATGGGGCTACCATACAAACCTATTCCCCTAAATATAATTTTACTAAAAAAAACCTTTTTTTTGCATACAAATTTGAACAGAACCTCATGGAAATGTATTTTTATTGATGGTACAAAAGATATGCAAAAATGAATTAAATCGAACCATTGGGGTCATGGGGCTGGCATATAAACCCAACCCCTAAATTAGGTTCTTTGTCCACCAATTTCAACCAAATCTCATAGAAATATGTTTTAATTGATGCCACAAACATACGTAAAAATTCAAGGAAAGGCCATGCGTTCATAGGGTTGCCGTACAACCCCCTCCCCCCCACACACACACTTCGTTTTTGGTTCTTCTAAGAAACCCACGTCCCCCGCTTCCCCCAATAAATCTTCGCCCTGGCACTGGGGGAGCGAAGGGTATCCAAATTTCGGCCGCGCCCGAAATTAGCCTCGGTCTCGTTTTTTTATTTATACACCAGTTTCAACTAAACTTCACACAAATGTGTTTCTATTGATGACACAAAACATATGTATGAATAGATGGAGTCGGACCATGTGGTCATGGGGCTACCATACAAACCTATTCCCCTAAATATAATTTTACTAAAAAAAACCTTTTTATTTGCATACAAATTTGAACAGAACCTCATGGAAATGTATTTTTATTGATGGTACAAAAGATATGCAAAAATGAATTAAATCGAACCATTGGGGTCATGGGGCTGGCATATAAACCCAACCCCTAAATTAGGTTCTTTGTCCACCAATTTCAACCAAATCTCATAGAAATATGTTTTAATTGATGCCACAAACATACGTAAAAATTCAAGGAAAGGCCATGCGTTCATAGGGTTGCCGTACAACCCCCTCCCCCCACACACACACACTTCGTTTTTGGTTCTTCTAAGAAACCCACGTCCCCCGCTTCCCCCAATAAATCTTCGCCCTGGCACTTATGTGAAAATTCAAGGAAAGCATGGAAGCGGGGAGAATTGAACACGAGTCATAGGAACGCAAGAAAAAACTTTTAGCCCGGGGGGAGCGAAGGGTATCCAAATTTCGGCCGCGCCCGAAATTAGCCTCGGTCTCGTTTTCTTTTCAGGGATTAATATTAAGGGCACCATAAACCTGACGATTTCTGGGCCAATCGATTGGGCAATCGATTGCCCACAATCGATCTGCCGCCGGTACAACACATACATTAGGTAATTTATCGGGCAATCTGAAATAGACAGTCTCACGGTCCACAAGACACAACACAAAATAGCGAAAATTATACCATTTTTGGCGATGGAAGATGGACATCCATTGCTACTGCTACCATTGCTGGCCGATCGATCGGAGGGTCTGTGGCGCGTCTTAGATGATACTGAGAAAAAGAATAAAGGCTCAAGTTTACCTTTAATTGGATATTATTATTAAGTTATTAAGTGTATTATAGGTAGGTATATGGAAATGTATCAACAACGTACAACGACATTTTTTCTAGGATACATAATCATCACCAATTTGCCACAATCGCGAATCTGGATTTTCATATTTTTGATGAATAACAATCTGAAGTTTCAATTTCTTCTAAAAATCTAAATATTCATCTAGACCAAAACCTTTTTCTGAAATATTAGTAGAAAGTATCCAATTTCGTGAGTAGATTACAGTCTAATTCATGTTAACACTAAAAACAAAGGACTTTCTTGCTTCTGGCAATTTTTTTGAAGATTCGTGGTTCTGACATCTTGCCCGTTGTATGGATGTATGAGACAGGCTCTGACGTTATTTTCTTTTCGTTATTTGGCTATTGAAGATTCCCAGTTCTGGCAGCTGTTTCCTTGTATAGGTATTATGGATATTGATGAAAGATACAAACTAAACAATTTGGCGAGCTTTTGCCACAATTAACTAAAGTCGGATTCGAATTTTCCTTGACAGGACGAACTATCCTCAGATTTTACGCAAATAAAATGCTATGATGAAGAATAATCTAAGTCAATACAAGCATTCTTCATCATGGCGTATCCATCGATCATAAGTCACGTCGCTAAAAAAATCGAATCAGATTTTTCTAAATCGCGACAAAAATTAGCTGTATGTACATACCTTAGAAAAAGCATAGTAACCCATGCCATGCGTTAGTCCAGAATGGCTATGTGATCACACAACCCATATGTGTTTGACTCCAAATTTATTACACTACACTCCACGAAATAATTCAAACGTCAAAATATTGTCGATGCAATTATTAACCCTTCTGTCGTCGCCTACGAGCTATTATGCATAAGGTATAGCTGAATTTTCTGTGAAATCAATCTTAATTTTTGAAGTAGTTTAATTTTGGATCTGGAAACAGTTTACATACTATGTCTTACGACGATGCGCCGTTTTTTCGTTTCTTTAGACATAGTTTACATTTCGCCGAACGTTTGATCGCATTTGTGGCCGTCGGTTCCCTTGAAATATATATGGAAAGAGTGGAAAATATTGTTGAACGATGTTTTTCATCAAGATATAGTACCAATGGTCTGTCTGGATCTATACGCCAACAGAAGGGTTAAATATCACGTTGGCATTTTAAGAGAGTAATAAATATTACGCGGATTTTATATTCTCAATTGTAAACAAAAAATTGAGGTTTGAATAAAATTTTCACGCATACTATGAACTGCAATAGTGTGAAAACGGTGCCATTTTTATTTTCTGATGGCCATTCTGGACTAACGCATGGCATGGGTTACTATGTTTTTTCTAAGGTACATACATATAAAGTTATTGCACAATCTTAACCACACCTTCTTACATATATGTTCCTATCGGAGTCACTAAAAATTAAAAAAAAATTGAAACGCATGAAAGTCTACATAATTAGAAATAAATAATTAGTAATGGGTTTTTTTCTAATTTAACCCTTCTCTCGGCACAAAGGTCTGGCCAGACCTTTGGCACTATATTTTGGTCATAAAATATAGAAGGCGAAATCGCAGCGACTTCATTTTTCATGATATCCTAGAATAATATGTTTAGAAGCATTTTGCAAAAATTTTAAAAAATCGTTTGAAGTTTTGAGTATGTTTTTGATGATTTTCAATTTATAGTGCTTTTTGATACCCAATAGGTCTGGCCAGACCTATAGTTTTTCCCCCCATTCTTCTCTTGAGGTAAAAAGTGCAAATATGTAATTCTGTTAAAATTCTCCTAGGCATGGGTGTATTTCCGTATATTTGATGCTCTGGAAGCAGTCGAAATTGGCAAAATAATTTATCGTGATTTTACACCTATGCCTACTTAGGACATGCAAAATTAAGATATATTGTTTCGTATACGGTAAGCAAGCGAATTTTTATATGGAATGTCAAAATATGTCGTTTTATTTCAAACGATATACTAAAACTCTAATGACATTAAAATTCAATTTGTACTATAAACGATAAAAATTTCTCAGATTTTTCTTTGAAAAGCCGTGAAGTTCGGGAAATAAATATGCCTAATTTCATCACGTTTTATAACATCACCTAATCAACTGAGATTTGATTCGAGGAAATTCAAACCAGTTTTATTTCCTTTGTAATAGTTAGGACTAAGTATGAGAGACTTACGAACGTCTTTCTAAATATGTAGATTTGATCCAGAAATTTACGAAAAATTTAGAATGAAATGATTTCGCGCTTGAAAGTACCCTATTTCTTTCCACCTGCTTCCCTAAATCTGCAGGCTAATATCGCGGTAAAATCTACTAACAAAGCGCCAAATATTTGCCCAAAGATATTGGTTTTGAAAAATGCGAACAAACTTTCTACTAGATATACACCATGAAAAAAGAGGAGCAAAAAGAGATGAAAATAAAGGAAAAATATGTTTATAATAATACCACCTCAAACGATGTCCACTTAAAAACGTTACTAGTGTATCTAAACATGATTTTAATACTTTTATTGTTTAATACATTTTGAACCGGTGTTCGCACCTGCGAACAGTAACTTATGTCATAGTTCAATGGTATATTTTTTATAAAATAAATTGTAAATATTTTTAAGGAAGTATTCAGTAATCATGGTTTGTTTGTTAGTTTTTTGAAAATCATACACTGAAAAAAATGGTTTAGACTTTATCTAAAGTGAAGTAGTTGACTTAAATTTAGATAGTTTTACCAAAGAAATAGCTGATTTCTCTAATCTTCGTAGCTGAAAATACTATGAAATTCGTTCATTTAACCACGCAAGATTAGAAGAAAAAGTTTAGTCAATTCTTCCACAAAAGTTGTTGATTGTACTATTCAAATATAAAATTTAACTACAAACAATCGTTCTTTTTTCTTCAACACAATTTAGCTATCCCACATTTAACAATTTATAGATAATGAATAGCTGTCTTTACAAATGAATTAATTGAATTTGCAAATATAGTAGATGTTTCAACTAATGACGAATAGAAAAATTATCCATATCTTCGTAACTGTTTCAACTACATAGAATCATAAGCTGAAAATCAACGCGAACTTTAGATGAATTTGACTATTTCTTTAGATAACCATTCTATTTTTTTTTCTCTGTGTAAAAAATTAGCGATGTGAGTTTTAAAATGTCGATAAAAATCCGGTACAGTAGAACCTTGATTTTTCGAACCTTTTGGAAAACGTTTTCTATCTAGTTTAATGAGTTAAATTAGAAAATGTAATGATAAGGATTTATTGTTAAGATGTCCTACTTTGTGCTAGATGATATAATTCCAAAATATTTTGAATCGTATACTATGTAGATAAGAAAAAATACTACTGTTCGCAAGTGCGAACACTGGCCTATATGCAGCATAAAACTTATATATAGGTAGCTTATCTTTTTCCTTTGGATTAATTTATTTATGGAGCAAAAAACATTGCTTATACTATCATCATCATCAATGTGGCACGATAGCCCGACGTCGGGTCTTGGCCGCCTGAATCGTTGACCTCCAATTGTCGCGGTTACGTGACCTCGTCCTCCAGTTTCGGAAGCCCAGCAGCTGGTGGGCGTCTTCACCTACGGAGTTCTCCCAGCGAGCTCTCGGTCGTCCACGCAACCTCGCTCCGTCAATTCGTTGTGCGTTTATCACTTTCTTTGGCATGCGATTATCGTCCATCCGTTGTACATGCCCCGCCCATTGCAAACGTTGAAGCTTCACGATTGCTTATACTATAGCGCATTATTAGATTTTTGCTTTTTGTTGAACTTTGGCATGTATCACGAATTATTATTCCCTCCGTCGCGTGTATGAGTCACATGTGTCTCATGAGGAAAAAAACAAGGGATTTTCGGAGGGCGGGCGTAATAATAATCGTTACGAAAATAAGTCAGACTGTAAACATGTAATTTTTTACGCAGTCAACAGAAGTTTACAGGGGTCACGAACCGTCGGCAAATCAAAGCGTAACGGCTTAGTGTAAGCATAGCAGTTCATAAAATCTGCATAAGAATCCACCTTCATTCAACGAAGGAGCGATAAAATTGTAACTTTTACATCAAGCTATGTATTCCTATTATTCATTTAAAAGGTGTCAGCTGAAGAGATGTGACAAGCCAATAAAATAATTGCAAAACGACGCTTTACTAAGAATTAAGATGTTTAGGGTGCAAGTTATATAGGGTGACTATGGCATGCAAAATGGGCAAGTTCCGCCGTTCTTCTTCAGCACTGTAGGGAAGCTGCAGTAATCGAGCATATCAAGCCTCCAGGTTAGGATTCCATATATCCAAGAATATTAATATTAGACTGTCTTAGTGAGACCGATTCCTAGCTAGCTTGCACTTTGAAACACGCACGGCCTTTTAGTAGCACCTATCTAAAGTGAACGGGTTGGAAAAACGCTCATGGGTGTGTTTGATAACACATATTGATGGCATGCACTTCCATACACGCGTGACCCAGAGGGACAGGGGGTGATGGAACTAATAAGGAAAATCAAAAGCCATGTCGAAGGACTAAAAAATAAGGGAGAATGCAAAATTTGAGTCCGTGTCAGTTAACAGTTGTCCCTATTCCAAGATAAATACATGCAGGGAGCACCTAATCGCTTCTCACTCGTTCAAAGTAATTAAATTAACACCTTCAATATCTGAAAAAAGAGATCGTCAAGGCCCACGTAGTGTCACACCCATAAATGTATGAGACACATGTGGCTCATGAACGTGAACAGGAGGAACGCTTTGAGACGCAACTGTCTCATACACATTAAACTACTTAAAATTAGTTGATATCACCACAATCTGTTGCTTTGATAATGCATTCGACTTATACATACATGTCTTGTCCATATAAAGAAAATATGCTGGATACCAGTGTTCGCGCTTGCGAACAGTCCTTTCCAGGACTCACACGCTAGATAGACGAAAACGGACAACGGATTTGGATTCAGCAGGGCCCAATTACGATAAGTAACTATGTTTTTCTTAAATATTATGCTTTTGAATTTTCTTGGTCGTTAATGGGTTAAAAATGGCAGTATCACTCTCGTACTGTTTACCGTTGCAACGTTAATTTTTACAAGAAAGAATCCACTTCTTATAGCAAAAAGCAGATTAAATATTAATTTCAGTCGTGTATCAGAATAATTTACATGACTCACCTGTATTTTTACAGACTCCCATTTTGATTTCCGTGTTAACCTTCGCTTTCATAGTACCTACCCGGGTAGATATTTCAATTTTCATTCGTTGATAACTCAGCGAGGTTTCCCCAAAAATTAAAATGCCTCCTACTCAGTTATTAATTTTCATAGTTAATTGGGATAGTAAGAAAAAAGTTAATATTTTAGGATGCTTTTAAATTTTGTTTCGAGTTTTTCAATTTTGAAACGTAGTTTCATGTATATCTACCCGGGTAGATATATGACGATTTCTACCCCAATCTCATTCTTTTTGTAATACATTTTTGAAATAACTTTACAAAATCAGTTTTGATTTATTTTGAATTAAATCTGTGTATTTTTTACGGCGAAAATTCACTTAAGTGCCGGAATTATACAGTTTTTGTAGGGATGGGTAATTCAATCTCGGCACTATGTATGTTTATTTATTTTTTTGAAGAACTCCATTGATTTTTGCTGTTTTGTTTTCTGAATATCGATTTGATTTGCAATGGCAGATTATTGGTTGATATGTATGCAAATTTAAGACTCGTCATGGTGCATAGAAAGTACAGAGGAAAACGCGTGTGCATACAAATTAGTTTTTTGGACTAAAATTTAAACTGCTGCCTAAAATCTATTTCGTCGACGAACATTTTATTGAAGTGGAACCTATGTTGTAATAATTTACGCCTGTGTACAAAATAGCGGACATTTGTCTGAATGGGCCAATTCGAAATTACCGTTTCCGTGACCCCAGACGAAATTGTATATCGGAAGAGCTCGCCTCCAAAGAAATACCTTTCGATTGACATTAGTTTCACTTGTTAACCGGAAACCTTAGATTCGATCGATCTGTTCCACCCCAGTACTGAAAACAGCACATTCGGGGAAAAGCGTGAAAACTGCGCGCGGAGACTCCGGTGAAAGTCAACAAAACCTTTCAATTCACAATAATTGTAAAAGGCAAAGAAGTCATTTTTGGTTGGTTTTTGGTTTGGTCTTATAGAATACTAGAAACGATAAATTTTGAGGGCTTTTGTGGGAGGAAGGGGTGATGACTTCAGATCCGTTCGTTGGGGGACGAGAACTTTAATTAAGTATAATAGAAAATAATGAAGAAAAAAGAAGTGTATTTTTTGGGGTAAAAAAAATCTTTCCAAACGTTTTGCGAATGTTTCGATAAAATTTGATTTACAGGAATTGGAATTTTTTTCTTCGGCTCCAGGGCATATGAAATTCAAGAGGTAAGTCTTTTATAGGTGGAGCTCGCACGGTAGTCATCAACGCACCATGCTCCACTAGAAGTTACGGTATCAAGAGAGAGAGTTTCCTTGTTAACAATTAATCTAAACTCGGAAATATTCAAAAATTTGCAAACTAATTTTTTGGACATCCCTACTCTAACGATACTTCACATACAAAATAATCGATGCCATCGGTAATACACTTGATTATTTGCTTTAATATCTCAACAGAATAGTTATGGATGAGATTATATACTACACAAATTGTATGAAATATTTGTATCTACCCGGGTAGATACTATGAATCCACGTAGAAAAAAATCTTCATGAAAGCGAAGGTTAATTAATTCGAAAATGTTGGAAGACTGTAACAGGGTGGTTTGCATAGTTATATTTTGACTGACTGGATTTGTTTCCTTTGGATGGCTTTTTACTCTTGTTTCAAGTTTCAATAATCTATTGCTTTCAATATTTTTTCAAGGGCAGAAGTTCAGCCATAAGAATCCTTATTTTATTCATTGCAGGCAGAGATACAGCTAATATATTTTGTATTTATTTTTTTTATTTTTTTTGTAAATGAGTATTTTATACAGACACGGCTGTATTTGTAACAATAACAATGACCGCTTATATACCGCAGCAAAGATAAAAAGTTTTAGACAAATTTAAATTATTTTTGGACGGCATATACGGGCTGCACTAACTAATCGAAACTAAATTTAGTCTCGCTCGCAACATATGGCGAGGTGCTTGCCAATCCATAATGCCTAGACAAGCGACTGTCTCTGAAATTTATCCAGGAAGAGCGAAGTCGTCTTGTTACTGGAATGATATCGTTTTCGATTTTCGTTTCGCTACAAAGTTTATATGAAATTCCTGGTTATAAAAAACGCGATATTAACAAATTCCAATCATAATAATTGTCCAAATAATCGAAATGTCAGATAAACCATTTCTAAACATCTGCACATTCCACAACCAATTCGAATAAAAAGAAGAAGAAGAAAGTTAATACGCGAACTAGACTAGGACGGTATATTCACCCTATGGAAAAGGTACTATCTCCAAAAATGTTTTAAGATAGTTTAAATTAAGAGACGGTATATAAGCGCTCAATGTATCTTTCTTAGCATTTAAAAGATACGCAGTTGCAAGACTGTAAAGTATTCCTCGAAGTTCTGGCTTAAAGCTACTCCGGAGCCAACTAAACATTTTGCACAAGATCACTCCTCTTAACTTGCTGGACTGCTTTATATATATGTGATTTGGGGATTTACCGAAGCAGACCACTACTGTTTGGGTCCCCTTAGAGTCCTCAGTGATTTCCAGAAGTCGACTGATAATTATCGACTTCTTCCTTCATCACTGAGTCCCGTGTGATGCGTAGCATATCCTTGAAGCTAAGTTCCCTCATGGATTCCACACTTATTGTGGATTTACCTTATAGTATCCTTAGCCTCCTACTACCTAGTGCTGGGCATTCACATACAATGTGTGCTGCCGTCTCAGCCTCTTCCAGACATAGTCTGCATACATCATCTTCCACGATTTTCATCTTAGATAGACGAGCTTTAAAATTACCATGCCCTGTTACTAAGGCAGTTATCCAACTTAAGCTACTCCGTGTGTAACTGAGTACTTGTTTGGCTTTCCTCCCTAGTGGAATGGTAATTGCGTTACGAGCCTGTCTACAGGTACGTTGTGCTCGACACGACTGCATCGGCTCTAGCGACAGCGACTCGCTCATTTCATATAAAAACTCGTTTTTAGAATGAGAGAAAAATTAGTTTTTATATGAAATGAGCGAGTCGCTGTTGCTAGAGCCGATGCAGTCGTGTCGAGCACAACGTACCTTACAAGTGGATAGGCTTCGTCATCGTTGCCGATGGATGGAATCAATCCAGCCATGTATCCTGGCTTCAATCATGCCGTTTCCCAAAGCAATTTTGGGTTCCGGCCCTTGAAACTTTTCTGCTGATCCCTCTTTTGCTAAAGTATCTGCAATTTCGTTCCCCAATGTACCTTCGTGTCCTTTAACCCACATTAGCTGGACTGCTTTAAATGTATCTATCTTCAATACTCAAAATCAAATCCACAAAAAGAGTTAATTTTTAATGACAATCACAAAAATTGCGACTATTCCTCATTGCTACGTTCGACGAGACTGGATAGAGCTGCTATGTAACAGTTGCCTTGCCTTTGCCAGGATTGTTTATTTCAGTGACTCTAAAAAAAAGAAAAGGATATTGCAGCATTGGGGGCCCCTAACGGTTGGGGGCCCGTGTTCCACTGAACACATGGAACACCGTACGTTACGCCACTGCTTCTGAGAAAGGTCACCACACCATATGCATGCACAAGTGCGAATAGCACGCGCGATTAGAACTCGGCCTCATTAGTGTTTTCTATAATATTTCCGTTTTAGTTAATTGCTGAATTTTGTATTGGAAGCCTCTTAAGGTCCATCCAGACCGACCGCCAAATGGTAGCACGTGCTACCAACTGGTAGTTGTCGTTGCATCCAAACTGACCGCCATTTGGTGGTCCGTCCAGTTTTGATATTCAATATGGCTACTCAATCATATGCCTGCTGAGGCTTTGACAACCGCTTGTCGAGTTCAAAATGACAATTTCGCTGCAATATTGAACTTTTGTTTCTTTTTTTGTCTGAAAGTGAATAATTATTGAATGGCAGAGTAATGCTTCCAACGCGCAGAGTCCGATTTTGAAAATTAAATTTAAAAATTTCCAAAATGAAAGTTTGGTTATGTTATTTTTAGACTTCATTTGGTAGCTAGTGTAGCAGCCAAATGGCGCTCCGCGACGCCAGTTTTTGGACGCGATGCATCTTAAGTTGTAAATCAAATCATACGAAGATTTAAATTAAAAATGTAATTCCCACTTTTAATAATAAAATTAACACAACAACATATGCAATGTGATATACGTATCTATGTATGTATATGGTGATACCATGTCATTGTCTAAATTGAAATTTTTTTTATTAATAAAATACAAATTCCAAAATATTTCAAAATATACAAAAAAATACGCGTACGAACATCGTGAAATGCTTAATTCTCGTCTACCGAATCTCTGCTCGTCCGATTTTTGCTTGTAGTGTGGTAATGGCCAAATAGCTGTGAAAGGAGCTTTATCCAAACTTTAGTAGGGACATACTCAACGAAGCTAACTTTACTCGAACTTAACGAAAGCTTTTGTTAAATACTAATATTTGCCGAGTATGCGCAGGGTGGCTGATTTAAATATGTATATAATCCTTTGACGTAGGGCCGATAACTCGTACATACATATAGGGTCGATGACACTCACATCTTATTTAATACCAGCACTTTCCGAAAGCTTTAATACTGGAATAAATTTCTTACTGGCAGCATACTCTTTGGATAAATTTCCAACAGGTATCAGGTAATTTGGGTGAATTTCGCATATTTATGCAAAAAGTTTTTTTTTTGGTTAAAGTTGTTGATACATATGTACAAGTAATCGGCTCTAGTGCCCGTCGGCTGGCTAGTCTAATCGTATAGACAAGACGCACACCATTTTCCGGAAGCTTGTACATTGTATTGAATTGTTCAGTTTGGATATTTGGAATTATACACAAAAAATCATCGCCAAACTAAAAAATGTTGACTAGTTCAAATCTTCTAAAAAGGCAACTCTTCGCCACTCAATGTGTCCTTTTTTGCTTGTACTCCACATTTTCATAAATTTTCGAAATAAAAACATTTCTTTCGAGAATTTTTTTGCTGAATTTTCGTTGCATATTTTTCAAATTTCTTTCGGTTTTTTTACTTACATATATTGAATGCCGTAAAACGCAAGAATCGGCTTACAACTTACATTACCCAATGGATTGAATAATCAAAGCTCATTTCTGTGGGAAAAGTTAATTTTTTAGGTTCCACCTCCGAATTCACTAGAGAAAATGCGCTGTGTGAAGTTAGCCAGTCATTTTTTTATATTACGCGCTTTTGCTCGGTGACCCGTTTGTTCGAATGCGGCTACGTTTGTTCTTCATTGTTCGCCAATTATTATCAATTGTTCTTCTCTAATTATTTAATTATAGCAACTTTAAAATTGTGAGTGTGAACTTAGCAAGTCATTTGTAAAAATGGGTCGGAAAGGTATAGGTTTGTTATCAATCGAAAGCCAGACGTTTGTTCGTTTTATAGGGCGTTTGTTCATCCTGGAAACGGAAGGATACAGGAGTTATTAAGGAACAAGAGATTAGTTGTGACGTCATCTACACTCAACTATAGAAAACTAGACATAAACTACCAAGTGAAAACGAGTTGACGTTTGACATCTGGCTTGACAAAAATGTCAAAACTATTCAGGCAGAACTCGACGGTGCCATATTCGAATTCGCCGCAATGATGATTCAAGATGTGGGCGAAATGGTTTGACATTTATGTCTCGTTTTCTATAGTTGAGTGCAGATGACGTCACAACTAATCTCTGTTTCCTTAATAACTCCTGCATCCTTCCGTTTCCAGGATGAACAAACGCCCTACAAAATGAACAAACGTCTGGCTTTCGATTGATATCAAACCTATACCTTTCCGACCCATATTTACAAATGACTTGCTAAGTTCACACTCACAATTTTAAAGTTGCTATAATTAAATAATTAGAGAAGAACAATCGATAATAATTGGCGAACAATGAAGAACAAACGTAGCCGCATT
The DNA here is from genome assembly GCA_949715475.1 of Microchrysa polita. Lineage (NCBI taxonomy): Eukaryota > Metazoa > Arthropoda > Insecta > Diptera > Stratiomyidae > Microchrysa > Microchrysa polita. The sequence goes on from OX454415.1 coordinate 56,966,685, forward strand.
CGAACAAACGGGTCACCGAGCAAAAGCGCGTAATTTAAAAAAATGACTGGCTAACTTTACACAGCCGAGAAAATGAGCTCCTTCCACAGAAAATTTGCTTTCTCCACAGGAATGAGCTTTGATTGTTCAATCGATTGGATAATGTATGCAACTCTTGAAATAGCCACCGTATTTGCTTTATCCAAAGCTTTACAAAGACACATTCAACGGAATCAGAGACAAAAACAACGAAAATTTTCGTTCAGTCATGCCTGAAGCTTTTAGAGTTTCTTCGTTTAAGGGCTGAATCAGGCCCGTGCGAAGAGGGGGGGGGCAAAGAGGGTACTCGGGGGCGAAGGGGGCACTCGCCCCGAGCGCCGCGTTACAAGGGGGCGCCGTAACGTATTTTTTTTTAGAGAAGTAAGTGTTTGTTCTTTAAACTATTATATACAGTTATTGACCTCGTTACACATTTTTTAAGCCCATACTTTTTTTACAATTTCAAAAAACCTTTGGGGGTGGACTTTTCAATTTAAACACGCTATTTTTTCACATTTACTAACAATTCAATTTTAAATATTAATGGCACAAAATTTGCAGCTCTTATAAATTCGAATTGCAACTTAAGACAGTCATGTACGTGTCATAATTGTGAATTATATTGTACTTATGGCCCTACTAATATTTAGTACTTGTAACAAATGTCAGAAATAAATCGGTCTCTTCCGCCTGTCATACCACAACACACGGACGTGTTTTCTTTCTGCTGCTCATCGAAAATACAAAAGTGGCGACGAGGATGGATGGCCCTACTAATATTTAGTACTTGTAACAAATGTCAGAAATAAATCGGTCTCTTCCGCCTGTCATACCACAACACACGGACGTGTTTTCTTTCTGCTGCTCATCGAAAATACAAAAGTGGCGACGAGGATCCCGAATTTTCAGTGGCATCGAGCACTGAAACAGTAACCATTTTGCATTAATTAATAGAATTTCGTTAATTCTTTTTCTTTCGTCGATTATTTAGTCTAAATTGACATTATGCCGGACGCAGATGTGCTAGCTGCATCAAATCATTTCAACATCGAACCATTTGATAAGTCCGTGATATCGTGGGAAAGGTGGGTCGAGCGGCTAGATAGTGCTTTTCAAGTCTTCGGCACAGCGGCAAATAAAAAAGTACACTATCTACTACATTATGTCGGATCAACAACATACAACACGATTTGCGACAAATTAGCACCGGTGAAACCTACTTCGAAAACGTACACCGAGCTGGTCAGTTTACTACAGGCGCACTTTGATCCAAAACCTTTGGAAATCGTGCAAAATTATCGTTTCCATATGAGAAAGCAGCGCGACGGCGAAACGGCTGAGGAATACATAGTGGCTCTTCGCAAACTAGCCATAAATTGCAACTTTGGAGCGTACTTGGATACTGCGCTTCGAAATCAATTCGTATTTGGCGTGCGCAATACCAAAATTTTAAATCGACTCCTCGAAATGGACGATCTTACACTTGACAAGGCGGTCAAGAAGGCCTCATCACTGGAGTTGTCAGAGCGTGGTGGAGCCGAGATCCAACAAGCGGGCGTCAAAGTTCAAGTCAACCGAATCGATGTCAAGAAAACAGGTACAAATAGTAATAAGCAGTGCTTTAGGTGCGGGAGTGAGAATCACCTTGCAAATAAATGCAAACATTTAAAATCTATTTGTTCACTTTGTCATAAAGTTGGTCATCTCCAGAAAGTTTGCATGTCATCATCGAAAAACAATAATTTCAAAAATAATGTTAAAAATAAGCCAAATAATAATTTTAAACATAGAAAATATCAGAATAACTCTACTAATTTTGTTAATGAAGAGGCCGAGGAAATTTGTAATATTGCGACTAATCATGTCAGTGAGCGTGCAAAAATCGTAATTAAGCTAATTGTCAACAAAAGTGTGGTTGAATTTGAGCTCGATACGGGGTCACCGGTGGCCATTATGAACGATCGCGATAAAAATAAATATTTCGGGAATATTCAAATTCAAAAATCGGATTTGAAATTGGTGAGTTATTGCAACCAAGCTATTAAAGTTATCGGTTTTGTAATGGTTAGCGTCGCGTCTTCAAAACTCCCTGATTCAATCTTGCAATTGAAACTTTACATAGTAGATTCGAATAGGCATCCGTTGTTAGGGAGAGAGTGGATAAGAAATTTAAAAATTGATTGGAATCAGTGTTTATCTCAAGGTGTTTGTGCAGAAAGTACTAGCTCTTTACAAGCTAATAATAACACTGTAGAAAATATATCGGATGCTCTGGATAATTTAAAAACAAAATACTCGAATGTTTTCGAAACCTCTGTGGGGAAAATAAAAAATATTACGGCCAGAATTCAACTAAAAGAAAATGCAAAGCCTGTTTACATAAAAGCGAGAAGTGTTCCGTTCGCTATACGTAGTGCTGTGGAAGCTGAATTAAACGAACTTGAGGCTAATGGTGTTATTACGAAAGTAAATACTAGTTCATGGGCTACACCAATAGTCCCAGTGCGCAAACGTGATAATAAGGTCCGAATTTGTGCAGACTATAAAATTACGGTTAACCCGAATATTTTAGTAGACAAACACCCTATTCCAACCGTTGAGGAACTTTTTGCCCCTATGGCTGGAGGTATGAAGTTCTCAAAGATAGATCTTTCAAAAGCCTATCTTCAGGTTGAAGTTCATGAAGATGATAGGGAGATACTCACTATAAGTACACATAAGGGGCTATACAGACCGAATAGATTAATGTACGGCATTGCGTCGGCACCTGGGATTTGGCAACGCCAGATTGAGCAGATACTTGCTGATATTGATGGTGTATCTGTCTTTTTCGATGACATAAAAATTACTGCACCATCGGATGCACTACATTTAATTCGCTTAGAATCCGTGTTAAAACGGCTTAGTGAACACAATATGCGGGTTAATTTAGAGAAATGTGAATTTCTAGCCGACAAAATAGAATATTGTGGGTATGTCATTGATAGAAACGGAATACATAAAATGAAAGGAAAAATTGAGGCCATACAGCAGATGAAGCAGCCTTCAAATAAAGATGAAGTTCGTGCATTCCTAGGCCTAGTTAATTACTATGGTAGATTTTTGCAAAACCTAAGCGACATTCTTTATCCAATCAATAACTTGTTGAAAAAAAATGTTCCATTCAAATGGTCTAAGCAGTGTCAAATTTCGTTTGATATGGTAAAACGTGAAATGCAATCCGATACTTTCTTAGTACACTTCAACCCCAAGTTGCCTATTGTACTGGCAACTGATGCTTCTCCATAGGGAGTAGGTGCAGTTTTAAGTCACGTATATCCAGATGGTGGTGAACGACCAATACAGTATGCTTCTCAGACCTTGTCCCCAACACAACGCAAATACTCACAAATAGACCGCGAAGCCTATGCCATAATTTTTGGAATTCGAAAATTCTATCAATACGTCTATGCCGCAAATTTCACGCTTGTTACTGACAACAAGGCTCTTGCGCAAATCTTTTCCCCGTCCAAAGGACTTCCACTCATGTCTGCGCTCCGAATGCAGCACTACGCTGTATTTCTGGAATCCTTTTCTTATAATATTAAGTACTGTTCTGCAACTCAACATGGAAATGCTGATGGACTGTCGCGTCTTCCCACTCCAGAAGTACATCCTCTAGTAGAGGAATCAACCTTGATTGAATTAAATGCTATCGATTCACTACCTGTTTCAGCCAAGGAAATAGGTCAGGTAACCCAGAATGAGAGAGACGTTAAAATATTAATCGCAGGACTTAAAAACGGTCGAAACGTTGAAGCAAAAGATCGATTTGGAATTGATCAAACTGAATTTTCTTTGCAAGACTCTTGCTTATTACGCGGAATACGCGTTTATATTCCAACTAGCCTACGACCTCGTGTACTTGAAGAGTTACACTCAGCGCACTTTGGTATGTCGAGGATGAAAGCCTTGGTGCGAGGTTACTGTTGGTGGCTCAATATTGATAAAGATCGAGGACTTGGTTCGAAACTGCCGCCAATGCCAAGAAACGCAAAAAAATCCGCCTAAAGCTCCTCTACATGTATGGGAGAGGCCTTCAGGCCCATTTCAGCGTATTCACGCAGATTTTGCCGGCCCGTTTATGGGGAAGCAGTTCCTTATTATTGTAGACGCCTTTTCAAAATGGCTCGAAGTTTATGTTGTACCTAATATTACAGCAGATTCCACTATTCAAAAATGCCGTGAGTTCTTTAGTCGGTATGGGATTCCATCTGTTTTCGTAAGCGACAACGGAACTCAATTTACTTCCAGTAACTTTAAAAATTTTCTCCAGGCGAATGGTGTGACGCATAAATTGTCTGCACCCTATCACCCTGCAACCAATGGCCAATGTGAACGTTACGTTCAAACCATTAAAAATAAACTGCGCACCATTGATTATAACAAAGAGGATTTGCATAAATGCTTATGTAATATTTTACTAACTTATCGGAAAACGATTAATCCGGCTACCGGGAAATCTCCGTCTATGTTAGTATTTGGAAGGCAAATCCGCTCACGGATTGACCTTATCCTTCCGTCTAAATTTGAAAATACTGATTTTTCTAGTAAGGACAACGTACGTCAACTAGATATTGGCAATCGTGTTTCAGCTCGAGACTACATGGCCACTAACAAATGGAAGTTCGGTCATATCGTAGATAAAATGGGCAAACTACATTACTCTATTGAACTAGATGATGGTCGTATCTGGAAGCGCCATATCGACCAGATTAGGAAAGTAGGACCAGATTTAGAGCATGATACTCCAGCCAGTTTTGACGATGACGATTATTCCTAAGATATTGCTGAAAATAAGATTGTTGTAACACCAATTCCAAATGAATCAATTACACCTGAAATATCGAACGCGAGTACCAAACCTATTGAATCAAGTACACCTGAAATACCGAACGCGAGTAGTGACACCAAACCTATTGAGTTACGCCGATCGTCTCGAATAAAGAAACCCATTGATAGATTAATGTATCAATAATACAATTTCCTTTATTAAATAAATATAAATTCATGTTAATAGATGGAATTAATTAAATTAAACTTAATGAAAATTAACTAAGCAATATGTACATTTAAATGATTGAATTATTTTAATTAAATTGTAAACATAGTCATCTAAGATGATACTTGAAATTTAAATTGTTTAATTATACAATAGGATTCTTATATTAATTTTACACTAGAAAGAATTTTTAAGTGGGCGGAGACTGTCATAATTGTGAATTATATTGTACTTATGGCCCTACTAATATTTAGTACTTGTAACAAATGTCAGAAATAAATCGGTCTCTTCCGCCTGTCATACCACAACACACGGACGTGTTTTCTTTCTGCTGCTCATCGAAAATACAAAAGTACGTTGCATATGCTCATAGTGATTTGCATATCATGGGCATACTGCCACACACGCACGGATTTAATATTGTAGATCAGTGATTCTTAATCGGTGGGACGCGCCTCCTAGGGGGCGCAGGATAAACTCAAAGTCGGAAGGTATTCCGACCACAAAATGGCGATCAAGGAAACTACTTTGGAAGTAAACAAAGAGCGCCCACTATATGGAAATCGGAATTGTAAAGAAAAAGTGTTAATACGAGAACATCCACTTTTCAAGTCATCCCGCAAATGATTCAAAATTGAACAGAAAGTCGTAGTCTATCAGTAAAAACTATCGATTTGATAGCAAAATATGATCCTGATATCCGTTATTATTGAGACAATTCCCTTAGACCTTTTGGTCGAAAAATTGCATACTTTTCGAATAACAATCCAAATGAAGTAATTACTCACTTAGGATAGGAACTTAAGAGTCCAACTATGAAAGAAATTCACGATGCGGAATACTTTGCCATTTCATTCGATTGTACTAAAGACGAATCGCATAAAAAGCAAATCAGGGAAATCCTTTGTTACGTCAACATTTCTGAAGATGATTTCTTTCTCCATCGGAGAAAGTTTTCTTTGTTTTGTCGAATCGAAGTCCAAAACTGGTGAAGGATTAGCAAATGAAATGGAAGTAAGTCCGACGACTTATAATGTCGAGCTCAATGCTTCGATAATGGCGCAAATATGGCAGGAAAGAGAGTTTGTTAGTTTTCTTTTCGTCATCTCCCCTCAGAAGGGAAAAACAGAGATATGTATCGCTAAAAAAACAGAGACATTCGCTGGTCATCGAAGCAGCAGGATATGTCTATAGTTCATAAATACCAGGCAAACATTTTTAAAGGCATTGGAGGATCCAATAAATAATGAAGAAAAATAATAATGAAGAAACATACACTGGTGCAAAGATGCTGATAACTCAATTAAAAGATTTCCAATTCTTATGTAGGTTGGTTGTTTAAAACAAAATCCTTGACGAAATTGATACAGTCAATAAAACATTACAAAAAAGAACATCAGCGTAGCAATAGCTAGCTTCGTACACTTAGAAAAATTTCAATGGGAAATCCCATTAAACCAATCATTTTGTCCCATTTATTTTTAGTCAATAGGAAAAATCAGATTACATATTTTGAAAATATAGGAACTATAAACGATAAATATCCGTTTGTTTTAATAGTTGTCTCATTTTAAAATAAACAGACGGTCTAGTTATTTTCCAATAGGAAATATCCTATTGAATTAATAGGATCAATCCTATGTAAAAAAATCTTTTCACTCGTAATCTGATCGAACTATACTATTTTTGTATAAGTCCCATATTATTATACCATCAACGCTACGTCATTGTGGATTTTTTTTAAGAATCATGACATTTAGCCAGGCCGACTATTGAACATCTGACTTGCTCTTCAAAACTTTCCAAGTCACGGGGAGGCAACCGAACGATCTCGGCTACGGAGCATGATGTTGGTTGTAAAATACATCTATGTGCTTGAAATTTAATTAAAAGGCCCATTAATTTAATTAAATTATCCCATTAATGTAATAGGGCGTCATAAAAAACAATGCAGCGGGTCGACTTTCAGAAAATTTTTTGTCATTTGCGGTTCTATTAAATTTATAAGGCAGATACTATTAAGTTTACGGAATGCATTTTTCAGAGTTATAGTTGATTTTATTAGTTTTGAATTTATTTTGATGGGACCCATCTTATTATTAGTTAATCATATCAGATTTTGTTATTTTAATGGGACAAACTGATTAAAATGTAATATTATGTCCCATTGGATTTAAGGGACACATTTCATTCCATACTAAATATCTCAATAAGATTCGTCCAGTTACATTAATTATTGCATCTGTTTACTTTTGTGAAGAAATCTGGTAAATTCCGTCCAATTAAAATGATGGTACGTAAAATTTTAAGTTTACTGAGCCCATTTTTCTGAGTGTACATGAACACATTGGTCGTGCTCTGTGGCCGTGATCGGTCGCCACTCTGTGAAATAGACACTCATAGAGAAACGAGTTTCCAAACTCGGCACGACTCGTCGCAAGTTTATTATTCAGAAGAAGATGATAAGAAATATTCTTATCGTAGAATAATAAACTAACAATGCGACTAGGAAGTGGTATGGCTGACAACCGTATCACACTCCGAATTCAGTTGTCTTTGTAACGTTGATGACTACATACGGTAGTCATCAACGCACCATGCTCCACTAGGAGTTACGGTAATGAAGAGAGACATGAACACATTGAGAAATGAAGGAGTTGACACACTGTCCAACTACAACATTGACCACGCTTAATATCTGGATATAATTACAGAATTCAAAGAAAAAAGGAAAAGAAAAGTCCGAAAAATGATCCGTTATGAGGCCGATGATGACACTCCAAAAATAAGCCATAATTAAAAAATTTCGTAGAAATTATATAAAAGTCCTAGATACAATTGTCACGCAGCTTAAATGGATGTTTGAAAAGCTTAAAACGGTTGCAGACAATTTTCGCTTTTTATCTGACGAAAAACTGACCAGCCTTGACGAAGATACCCTAGCCAAAAAAGTAACTTAACTGACTCAAAAGTATTCAGCTGATTTTAATGAACATGAAATCAAAAATTTTAATTGCGTACAAAAATTACATTATTGAATCCAAATTTTCCAAATATGAACCATTTCGAAATACTGCAACTTATTCATAGCTTTGACTTAGTCCCGAGGTGTAAATGCATGGAAACGGCGCACGTTCGGGACATTTTTGACAATACTTGTGTCTGCTGCTTCTGCTGAACGTTCATTCAGCAAACTCAAAATAATAAATAATCATATATTTGAGATCTTCAATGGGCCAAGAACGATTAACCAACTTATCAAAAATATTAATTGAGAAACAGCTACAGATTTTTTCAATGAAAATGCTGCTACTTACTGTCGTGGAATATGTAGTAAATGCTGGGGAATTCCATAAGCTACGAGTATAATCAGAAAACAAGTTCCATAATTTTTCTCGGCCATTTTGTGTATTATTTTTCGATTCCCGGTAATTTCATCGTGTAAAATATCTAATGACCGGGGAATCACAAAAATATATAACTTCCATAAGCTACAATTCGAGACTGGTTCCAAAAATCTCCTCGGCCATTTTATGTATTATTTTTCGATTCCCCTGTCATTTGGCATTTCACGATGAAATAGCCGGGGAACCGGAAAAAATACATAAAATGGCCGAGAAAAATTATGGAACTGTTTTCGGATTGAAGCTTATGGGATTCCCTAGCATTCACCACATATTCCACGACATTTTCATTGAAAAATTCGCAGCGGACAAAAATTTCACTCTCGATGTCAGTACTAGGCTTTAGCAACTGAAACCAAATACATATGTAGGTACAAAAAAAAGCGGACGAAATGAAGGAAATCTTATCGGTTACCTGTTAATCCTTAAGGGGAAATAAATAGCTAATTCCTGTATCCTGTTTCATTTTGTTGAAGATATAAAAAACAACACTTTGTTCAGTTAAAATCCAGAATTTATTGCTCTGTCTTTGATATGACTTACAAATAGAAATTATGAAGTAAATGCTTTATATCCGTCCTGTTTTCATTGTTGAACCACTTCCATCTATGTAATAAAGATTGAACCATTTTTGGACTATTTTTATGGTATATTTAATGACAGTTATACTAGTGTGTATGGTACAAACATTTTAGTATTTTATATGATTTTGGCTCCGATAATACAATATTTTTTGATTTGAATTTAACTTTCAGAATTATTATTTTTTTTGAGTGAAGGTGAAGACAAGGTTATTGTTTGAATTTTGTTGTTCTTGTAATCTTGGGATTTAGCTTGAAAATTTCACACTTTTATATTTCGTTTTATGTAAAATTGTTGTTTATTTTACGTTATTTGTCATATAAGTATATGCTACGTACAATTTTTGAATTTATGGAATTGGTATTTGTTTAGTAAAAATCATAATACGAAATCTATAGTTTTGTGATATTTATATTTTTGTTCATTTATATGTTTTTTTTTTCGAAAAATTTCCTGCAACAATTCAATTTAGATATTTTCTTTTTGAATTATTATTTAATCATTCATATTTTGTAAGTGTATTTAACAATCAGTTTATAACATTCATTGGACCCGAATAGCAACGAAAAATACATACATACATATTTAGAAATTTTATGTTCGACATCTATAATTTCTGTTTTGAATGGATAGATAGAAAAAACTTTTTGTTGTCGGCGATAGAAATTATTAAGGATAGCTTCGAGTAAGGGAATAGAGCAGAAAAACTTAAATTTATGTGGAACTCCATTTTGCTATACTTACATCAATTACTTAGAAATATTAAATTAGAAAAAGAGAATTTAGATTCAAATTTACAAAAAGATTGCATTGGAAATTTATACATTTTTTAAATTTACATATTGCATTGTTCTGCTTATACACATACACGTATGGCTTAAAAGCTTTAATATCTCATTTTGGGTTTTAAGGGCGACGAAAAATGGGACGGCATCACAGACTTTTTTTCTATAAATTTGAAATATGTAATGCATGTTTGTGTGTGAGATTTCTTAAATTGTAAAGCTACCATTTATACATACATATTTTTCTCTTGTATTAATTGCAATTTTTGAAGACAAACTAAGAAGGAAATGTGGTCTGTACATATTATTGTATAAAAAGGATTTTAAATATCGGGTGAATCAAGACAGGGCGTATTTTGTAAGAACTTAAGACGAATTACAAGTGAATGATATCATTTGTTCTTGCTATTTTGTGTTGCTAAGATTTGAATTTTAAAACTTTTTAAATTGTATAATAATTTTATTATTTTAATGTGAACGTGAAAGTAACAAGTTCATTATATTGGTTTTGTCCTATTTTAATTTTTATCACGGAGAATTTATTGTAGGGGGTTATATTATACACTGTACACGTTACATGACATGATTTGTATTTATTTCAGTAGTTTTTTTATTATTAAATTAACAATATCAATATACAATAATCTTTTTGTTTTCACGTCGTGTAATTAGAAATGCAAGACTTGGCTTGACTCTTGACGTTTTTATGTAGTTAACTAGAATATTCCCATCTTAAATAGCAAAATGATTTGCTTTATAAACATTAATTACAATTTTATCTATATTTTTTATTTTTGACATCATATTCTACGAAAATAGATATTCTATATAATGACAAGAAAGAAATGAGAAATTATACATATAAAGTGAGTTTACTTAACAATTAAAGTACATTATGTACCTGAATATTTTTTTTTACATTGTTCAGTAAACTTTTTAATGTCTAGTCTAGGAGATTGTTTTATCGTTCAGTTTTATTGTGGGATTTGTGTCATTTGTTTAGTAATGATTGCATTATCGTTTTCGAGTCGTTTTTTTGGAAAGAGCTTCAACTGTAGGTGTTAACACAATTTTTTTTAAAGTAATTTATGAAAATCGATGTGTCCCTAAAATTAAAAATTGCTGAACAAGTCTTCTTCTAGAGTTTTGTGTTGAGGACAATCCACTCTCTCCATTCTTGTGTTTGAAATCGAAATGGAGGCCCCTCACATTCGATTTTTTTTTCACAAGGATAAATTGACGAAACATAACCCACACTTAAAGTGTTTCTTAATTTTTTTTTGACAAATTTGAATAACTACACTCGGCCGCAAAACTATCGACTCAACCTGAAAGCGCGTGTATTTGTACGTGTTTTTTGGAAAGTATGATAGTTATCCATAAAAGTCTAATGTCGTTTAAAAGTTTGAAACTTTAGCTACCTGTCAGTACCCTTTTTATCAATATTTGCTTCGCACTTTTTAAATTATTGCCACTTGTAACAAAAAACCCAGAAAAATTGAAATTTCAGGTAAAGGTCAGCTCAGGTAAACTACCCCTATAAAAGCACCCGTAATCGGTTTCTCGTTATCAGTTGCATCAGCAAAAGTTAGCTAACTTCCATCTGAAGTAATTCCAATCACTGTTTTGTCATCAACGGATACGACGCCAAATCAGACGGCATAAGTTGTAGCCCTATTGTCGGAAAATCATAGTCAGCGAAACGTCGCTCGTCGTCTTGGAATGAGTCAGTCTGCTATCTCGAGAGTTAGCAGGAGATTTCGAGAGACTGGTAGCTTTAATTCGAGACCAAGAACGGGCCGCCCTCGATCCACTTCAGAGAGAGACGACCGTTTTATTGTTACAAGTCCGTTACGAAATCAGTTCCTCACGGGTGTTGCTGCGCAGCGGAACCTGAGGCGTGTTCGCGGAGTAGCTGTTAGTATCTGTACAGTAAGGAGACGATTGAGGGAAGCGAATATCAATCCAAGACGGCCTGCCAGCGGCCCCAAATTGACTGCACGACACCGACAAGCGCGCCTCTTATTTGCCCGAGATTATCTTACTTGGAGCGATACGGAATGGAGCTCAGTATTGTTCACTGACGAGTCGAGAAGGTGTCTACATGGCAGTGACAGAAGATGTCAAGCCATGCGTTCAACTAAGCGATGTGCGCAGTGCTGTTTCACTGAAACGGTTGCATACGGCGGCGGTTCCTGTATGATGTGGACTGGCATTTCCTTGGAGGGAAAAACGGATCTCGTATTCGTGCCCACATGAGGCCGAGGATGAGGGATGACAGCTAAGCGATACGTTACCGATATTCTCCGTGTCCACGTTGTGCCCTATGCAGCATTTATTGGCGAGAACTTCACTTTGATGCACGACAATGCCCGGTGTTATGCATCGCGCCTCACTCGACAGTTCTTGAATGAAGCCAATATGTCGTCACTTAACTGGCCTGCATGCAGTCCCGACATCAATTCAACTGAACACTTATGGGACGAACTCAAGAGAAGAGTCCGAGCCAGAAATCCAGTTCCTTCGTCCACTGAAGAATTGAAGGCAGCCCTATTAGAGGAGTGGAACGGTATTCCTAAAGATACCATCAGCAACTTGATCAGATCAATGCAGAATCGACTGGAAGCTGTCATTAGAGCAAGAGGAGAGAATACCAAACACTAAAATAATAAATACTTAACTTATTTTCCAACAGTTTTTGTTTTATTTGCAAAAAACGTAACCAAAAACCATTTTCATATTTGCTCATTTTCGCTACGATTTCGCTCAAAGAGCATCAATTTTAAAAGTTCTCACCAAATATTGGTTAAAATGGTACGAACGTAAAGCTGACGCCTTAAGCTTTTCAATGACATACGATTTTTATAGATAACTGCTATACATTTCGAAAAACACGTACAAATACTCGCGCTTTTAGGTTGAGTCGATAGTTTTGCGGCCGAGTGTATATTGGAGAACCTGTATAAGATCATCTATCTATCACAAAATCCAAGAGGCGCGGTGAAAAGACCATCTTGAAGAGTGCATTACATGCGTAATTTGGAATTCGTGCTAATTATGGTAAATTGGTGTTATTATGACGCATTTGTGTAAATACGTTTCAATACTAATATATCTAAGCTTCTCCATACACAAAATGTAATGTTTTGCTACTACCCTAGATTCTGTAACTGACTTGCGTATTTTCCTTACAGATTAGTAAAAATGAATGTCTTGTAAAAGAAGAAAAGAACATTTCTTTATGATTTCGGATTTGGGGGCTCCTTTCTTTGTCTTGCGGGGCCCGTGTTGGACTGAACACATGAAACACCGTACATGACGCTACTGAGTATATCGGAATCGGTTCAACAACCCATCCACCTTACTAGAATTCAGACCAATGACACATGTAACGAAATTAATGAGAATAAGCCTGAAAAAGATTCTTCTGTTTAACGATAATCTTGGAAAGAACCACGAATAGGGGCGCTACGGTTAAAAAACCAGACCAGGTCCCGGTCCCAAACTAGCGCTTCCATTTTTGATCTAAAAAATCAGCGATCATTCGAAAATGCATGATCCTAACGAAGATTGGAGGCATGTGTTGTGCATATGCCCAGCTCAAACATACTGGGATGGACTGGGCAGAGAGATTAGATCAGGGAAACATTGACGTGTTTATATCTTTACCGACTAGAAAACGTGCTCGAAACGTAAACTCCTTTGCAATAGTAGTTTTTAGTGAATGTAGGGCACTGACAGGAGCTAGGCAAGGGATATTCCTGAGCATAGGCGTTTATTTGTCACTCTGCTGACAAGCCCGAAACTTACTAGCTGGTGCTGAATAAAATCATTTAAGTCGCAGGATCTGCTGATTCATCGAAGGAAATTAATATATCCCATTATATGAATTGAGGGGAATTAAGAAGCAATTAATCGGTATGCCATTTCGGAATATTGACTATTGGAGTGCCATCGAATTGAAAGCAGCCCCTGGAACATATTCCTTTGAAAGTGACCACTCGCCAAGTGTTACACCTCAAATCCACAGTGAAGCGAATGTACATACCTCGGTTCATCGGAGGCAGAAGATTATTCGATACTGATGCTAACTTCATTGGCGAATTGATTCGCTTTGGATTTTCTTTTACGACAAACCAAATTCCAGTTCTTTAAGAGACAGCCTTTAAAACAGATGACGGCCTTACTCCACTTTAGGTGAAGGATAATTTCATTTGTGATTTTACTTCGCCAAACATAGCTAGGTGTTCTTTCGCGGTGCCTCTTTAGTTTGGTGATAAATAGTTAAATAGGCCATGCAGATGACTTTTTAAATTTCAATTTATGTTGTATGTCTCAACAAATCAAATAAACATGTGTCTAAAAAATCATTTAGTTTTTATTGCTCTAGCTTATTTGTTAGCTGCTTTGAATGCGGGTCCTGTCAATATTTCCTAGTTAAAAAATCGAACAAAGGGACCCTCTTTTAAATTTCTAACACAAGCCATTTTGGAAACGTTACGCTGCTGATCATCATCTGTCAAATAGTTGCCTTAGAGTGCAGAGTAATTCTTTGCTGAAACAGAGGGGTCTATACAGGGGCGGCGCATAAGGGCCCGCAGGTCCCGCGTGGCGGGGGGCCCAAAAACCACATGAATGACTTCTCGAAAAATAAAAACAGCACGACTGTGAAAAACAATACTGTTTTTGTAGACAGCAAGAGATATACACTTTTTGAAGTCAAAACAAATGTTTAACTTATTGTTCCTCTTTCAACAGATTCATTAGATAAGCCTCTACGCTTAAACATTTAATACTGTCCTCAAATTTTTGAAATCTCATCAAACAATCTGAATCCTAAAATTTTCACAAAAAAAAACTCTTCTAGGGTTGAAAAGAGTTCCTCTATATTTTTATAATCATTTATGGTGCAAGAAACTTTGGCCTGCTTTCCTAATTCACATAGTTCGAAATCAGTTCATTTTCCGTAAATGAATGCAAATTGAAAAATTTTAAAACATATTGAAAACACATCATTGTGTAGTTGTTTTTGTGAAAATATAAGCTAAACTTTTAAAAATGTTCTGCTTAATTTAGAGTAAATTTCTCTAAAATAAGAAATCCGCTTTCGGCTCCCTAAACACCTTATAAGCCTCCATTACGGAACAAATTTGCTCATGCTGTGCTATAATCCGACCCACTCTTTAGCTCCTTCTGCAAACAAACTATTTTAAAACATTTTTGAAGATAGTTTATACCGGACCAAGTTCCAGTCAAAGCCACCGTAAATCAGAGCCCGGAGCTAGAATTTGTTTATGCGCTATTTGGACTCTCGTGAAATACAATTTTGCATGAGTACGAAGAGTGCAGTTGAGAAGAGTACATTGTCTATGTATTAGTGGCAATGCTTGCATTAAGCCTAGTACTGACCTCGAGGTGAAATTTTTCGCCGTTTCAATTTTTTCAATGAAAATCTATTCTTACTCTCGTGAAACATATGGGAAATGGTAGGTAATTCCATAAGCTACAATCCGAAAACAGTTCCATAATTTTTCTCGGTAATTTTATGTATTTTTTCCCGATTCCCCGCTTATTTCATCGTGTAATGTCAAATTGCCGGGGAATCGAAAAATAATACATAAAATAGCCGAGGAGTGTTATGGAACCGGTCTAGGATTGTAGCTTACGGAATTCCCCACAGTTTGTGACATGTTCCACGATAGTAAGTATTTATTTTTATTGATAAAATACCTGGGCGAAAAATTTCACTCTCGATCTTAATTCAGCCCTTTAGCGAGAATAGCGGCAATTGTTTGTTATGGCTATTATTTTGCATTAGTTAGAATGAGAGGCAATGAGCCGAGAGTCCAACTAACACGTAAAAAAATTCTAGCTCCGGGCTATTAGTAACGATGGTTTTGATTCCAGTCCACTTTGTCAAACTGTCAAACACGAACAAAATAATTGTATGATGTTGTATTGCCGGGTTGTAAGTGATGATGCAACTTTTTGTTTTGCCTCCTTGTGAAATCCGTTTGAAGAAAAACGCTCAAATTATTCACTAATTCAAAAATATTTCGCGCATTTGTTGGCCCATCTTCAGGGAATCTAAGTTTGTTTAATGTTTACTATTCCTTTGTTTAGAAGACATAATAAATTCGCGAATGGTACTAAATTTAGTTCAAACTAGTTAGTACGACCTGTATATGTCGTGGAGAACTCCGTCATTAAGGCTGTAGTGCTGAGACCATATCTGGTTTGACGTATAGAGGTCAATGCTGGGCTGTGTGAGCTTTTTTATTTTATAATAAAAAAGATTGATGAAATCAATGTTTTCCATTGATTGCACTCTGCTTTTCTCTCAGTGTAGGGGGCCCACTCAAGTAGTTGGCGGGAGGGCCCCGAGTGAAGTTGTTCCGCCACTGGGTCTATAATTACGTTTTAGGGTCGTGTAGAGGTGTAATCTTCTACGAGCTCTTAAGTCCACTGCATATTTGCAATCAAGAAGTGTATGTTTACCGAGGCTGAATGTGAGGCTAAATGCAAGAAATACTAAACAACATAATTCTGAGTGTTCATAAATAACCTCCGCTGGACCTATCCGTATATGCACAATACGTCGGCAATTGAAGCTATTACTATGAAATTGTGACTCTAATTGCTTCCGTCTAACTTACGCGGCTCCCGCTCATAATCAGGGACACAATAGTACTCTAGAAAGAGTCCCGAACTCACAAAGTTGTTGGGAATCAGAGCAGATACGATAAATAGTCCTTAAACAATTTTCGGAAACCTTTTTAAATTCAAAATCAATTCACTATTATACCATAATCATTGAATATTAGCACTACAAAGAGCTCAAATCACTATGAATTTAAAAATTGTGCTATAAGAATTCTATAACACTTTCTCTAAATATTAACCTCAAAAGATAGTCCATTAATTACTTCTCTATTGTGTTTATTGTATGACATAACACAAACAATAGTCTCCTCTAGCAGATAATCACAAATGGCGATTTTGCAAGCCCTAACTTAGTTGGGTCGTCACTTGGTCACTGTTAGTCGGGTTCGATTTTCGATCTCTTGATTCAGTGCTGATCACATGAAGAACTATTGAGAAGTGCCGCTCAGTACTACTTAGAGAAATGGATTGCTTCTTCAACCACGTGGCTTTGTAGGCATAGGCAATCGCCACACAAATGACTTAGCCCGGGATGCGTCACCAAGAATGGTTGAAGACGCCTGCGCGAACTTGACAATGCCTATTGCCGCTTGACAATAGAAACCGCTGTAGAACACAGGACTGCATCCGCGCAACGACGAGGATGATCTGCCCAAAACTATACAATCCGTTCTACCATGCTACTGTCCTTGGACAGAAACCATATTCGCAATGTGGTGGGCATAATAACGGGGCACTGACATATTAGGAAGCTTGAAGACTTCGAATTCCTCACAATGTCTCTTGCGGAAGTTGTGATGACGCACTTTTTCACTGACCGACGCTTGCCGATAAACTTAGGCATTTTCCGGGCTTAAGGTATTCTTAAGATACCGATGTGAGCCCCTTAAATATATTGCTAGCATGAGCTGGTTCCTAGCATAAGCGATTAGTAGAGGCATGATTGTCTCGGTGGTATCACAACGGACCAAATTCTGGTCTAGGTGCGCGGGATGTAGACCTGGCAGGCCCTGTACCTAATTTAACCTAACCATGGTCTAAGTTGGGCCGCTACTATGTCGTTGGAAAGGAAATGGTCAGACCACGAAATACTACAGCAGTGGAATACTCTTCAAGGCAATCCAAAAATCTGATACGTCTCTTTGGCATAAAATATGGTAGCCGTCTTAATAGGAGAGTATAGAGAAGAAAGGAAATGGGCCTGTCCGCTGACATGGACAACTGTAAGTAGAAGTCCGAGGCGCCTGTAGATCCGGTTTCATCCGGTTGGTAGAATGTATTTTTGAGTAGTCAAAGCTATGGCATACCTAGTAGATTTTATGGTCGTATGGTATCCATCAACACCTTGCAAGCAAACACGAATTGATTATGATCAGAGATTAGACCAATATATCAGTACAGTTCCAAGCAAAGCTCGGTAATACTCACTTCACGATTAGCTGTATCGTTGGGACCTAACTGAACTCTTGTTTTCCACAACATACCCCATATACTCAGGAGACTTGACGAGTTACACTTTGTGGAGATATGAATAAAATAAATAACAGGCGCGACAATCCAGCATTGGACTAAGGCCGCAGGCAGGATGTGTTAGTGACATCCTATTCCCAAGATATTATCTGCTTTTTGTTGAGGTAATGAGATCATCATCACGCTCAGCAGTGTTATTTATCCCCATAAATGGGTAATCGTTTAACATCTGAGTGAGATCATAGTCCGTCACAAGCTCGTGAGTCCGAAAAACACCATGCTCCACGGTGAGATTCGAACTCATGACCCTGTGCACCGAAGATGCGCGCACTAACCGCTAGACCAGCCAGACTACGGATTTATGAATACACATATACATAATAATTAGTTTCCACTAGGCACAGCAGATATTCCGATTCGGTAGGTTCATATTGTGATAATGCACTTACATAACCGGCAGTAAACGTCAGGTCGGGTTCTTGCAACTTGCTGTGGTTTTTAGACCATAGAATTACTCCAACGAAATACAGCAAAACTTCGTTATAACGCTCCCGGATATAACGTTTTCCCGGCTATAACGCTCTTTTTTGTCGGTCCCGGTCCCATTAGCATTTATTACAGGGAATTTCGATTCGTTATAACGTTTCTATTTCCCGGTTATAACGCTCTTTTCCCAGTCTCACTTTCTTAAAAAAAAATTATATTGACAAATTCATTGAACACGTTGTCTATCTTTACATTGTAATAATCGCAAATAAAACCATGATGCACAAGTTGCTCCGTTAATTCACATCAAGGTCAAATTTCCTGGAAAAGGGAAAGACATACACATAACAACAATTGAAAGTATAATCGAAGATATCGTAATTGCATCAGCATCCGTCCACACTGAAGAGAACAAGAAAGAGGCGTCAAGCATGCAAAAAACATTTGCAGTCTTAGTTGCAATAAAGAAGATTCGAGCAATTTTTGCCTATAGCATGGACATAGAGGAAGGATTTTTCAATAAATTGAAAACCTTAGTATTACTGCAGTCTGTTACCAGTCTAAAACAAAAACAAATATTTTTTTTTTAACCTGCATCTGTTTTTTTTTTTTAACCAGTAATCACTTGATTGCCATTTCCTTACTATTTCATTCCATGTATCAATCGAATAATAAATGTTGCCACCTAAAAGGTGTATGCGTTTATGAAGTATATTTCTTGGACTTCCCGGCTATAGCGTTTTCCCGGTTATAGCGCTTTTTTGGTTCAGACCCCAGAAGAGCGTTATAACGAAGTTTTACTGTAGTCTGAACGGCTATGCCATCAACGGTCGGTACCAATCATGTAGTTTGAGGATCCGTAACACAAATTTCGATGGCATGCGAGCTTCTTATGCTGGTGGCCTGGAGTGAGGCGATATGAGAGACGGTAAATTTGAAAGTTAATTTTCGGGCAAGATATTCAGAAGGAATCTTATTTAATGGAAAAACAAGAAATTCTTGAGTTTTGAGTCGCCTACATACCCTCATGCTTTCAGAAGGGACACCGTTTCAGGCTTAGTCTCAAATGTGATAAACAATTATATTTCCGTTTTCCTATACACATTATGAATGTACCAGTTCTGTCTGGGTAAAAGCATTAAGGATTTCTTTAACTCCTTTGGCTAAATTTAGAGACGACCAAGTCAGTGATGTAGCTGGGGGATCACGGCTGATTTGTGAAACGAAACATAACTTGTTTTTTTTTTCCAGGGTACCGACCAAAGAAGTTTATTTTTCCGGTAAAAGTCATAGCAGCATAGATGTCTGAAACTTCTGAAGAAGTTTCCATTTATTTGTCTATTCAGAAAAAGAAGAAGTTGGAGTGGTTTAAAATTGAGTTAGAGAAAGGATATAAGTCAACTTTGTCCATGTTCGTATTTGTAAAAGGTCAATTAATATTATTATTATCGTGCAGAGTTTTTAGCCCGGAAAAGTGGACCCATAGTGCCCCTGAAAGGATTACTGCATTAGGACAGACATGTCAAACTGGCAGACGGAGGATCTGTTCCAACGAACCCGATGTGTGTGTATTAGCACAAATACGTAAAAATAAAACTGAAAATCGGTATGATGAACTCAAGTCTAAAAAAAAGTATTAGTATTCATCAAGAAGTCGGTGGCTTATGCAAGCTTAACTATGTATTTTAGAAATCTTCCTCTATTTTACTACTAATAATATGGTCGGTACGTGTTTAGGCAGCCTTTTTGTGAGATTGTTTTATCCCGAATTTCGATCAAGAAAAATCTTTTAGGCTTTGTGGAACGTGATTGTTCTTTGATTCACGTTATTGGATAAGAACATCAAAAAACTCCGAATTCGTATCGTATGGTATGCTGAGGAAATCGCCTGGATGTGAAATTTGGTAAACATGAGAATTTCATCCCAGCTACACGATTTTGAGCCTTTTAGCTTTAGTTTTAGATTTTGAAACGAAAAGAACCAAATTTTGGCGTTTTAAAGTTTCTTAATTTGTTTGAAGAACCTTTTGAAAAGATGGAATCTCTAAAGGACATAATCCCTGGCTCAGATTTATAGTCACATGTTTAAGATAATATTATGCGATTAAATTTCGAAAATACATAATTTTTTATACACGTTTTAATTTTTTTTATTCGGCAGCATGAAAAGAGTAATATTTGGCCTAGACCAGGATTCGGATGTGACGCCCCTGCATTAGGACACAAGATAGAGAAGAAGAGAATTAATAAAATCAAAATAAAAAGCAAGATTATTCTGATTTATGTTACTAGCGTAGATCACTAGTTATGATCAGGTGAGGTCTAAGAAAATGAAAAGCTTTACTGTTTAAAAAATAAAACAAAATGGACACAAAGACTTTATCTTCAAATGTGATTGTCCATGTGAGTCAAACTCTGTCTGTAGCGATGTATAGATTTTTCATTATAGTAAGGGTACTTTGGAGAATTCAAGTTTTTTTTCTCACAAAAAATCATCAAATATTGGACAATATACTAAAAACCGATTTAGTAAAAGTAATAAATGTTTTATGGTACCTACTTGAGATATTATTGACTGATTGCCTTATTCGAAGAACCAACTTTGCCTACCGATAGTTGATACCTCCGTCTAACCAAAACTTGTATTTTTGGTCTTGTGAAAATATCACAACGGTGGCTCTGATTCGGAGTCTGTAGGACTGATTTGCGAAAGTTCCATACTTTCCAGCAACGGAGTCTTCTCCTCACTCGAACTCGGCGGATCATCAACGCCGCCAATAATTCGGCATACGCTCTGATGATTTTGATGCCGTTGCTGATGATGCTGCGGCGAAGTTTCACGTGAACTCGCGGCTCCAATTGACTCTTCCATCGGAGATTCTTCGCAGCTTTGGAAAATCGATATATTGCTAAAATGTATGCTAACGGCATTTTGTCGATTGATTGAACTCGATGCTGGCGACAGACGTTTCAACTTATTGTCGTGATAGTGCGTTGAGGTGGAGATTTCGTCTTCGGAAAAACAATCACTTATCGCTGTCTGCTTCAATTTGCCCAAACTGAATAGGTGACGCTCTGATCGTGATTTTCTCGAATCAATACGTGAATGATCCAGAGATCCCGTTAGGAAATCTTCACTTTCCGCTCGCTTCGTACACGATGCAATTTCATTTACTGAGTTGCCGCGATTCAGAGATTTTCTGAGATCGTGGCTTTCGCCTCGCATAAGGGACGGTGATAGTTTCGGACTGGGCGAGCTTTCCAGGAGGGAATCGTTCGATTTGGCAATTTTATTCTTACGATAGAAAATACTTTCGCGCCACAATGTATGACGATCGCGTGGACTTGACGGTGGTGGAGGCGGATTCGGACTCACAATTGCATGCAAATTTGACTCCCTACTCGACGAAGCCGTATTGCTAATGCGATGACTAAAGGAAGTGTGCGTAAGTTTTTTGTATTTTTCCGAATTGTTAACGTTATAGACCCTGTTTTCCGAATGTGTTCGATCGCGTATCGGCTGAAAGGCGTTGTCGATGCGTCGCTCGTCTTCCAACGATCGAAATGTGATTTTGTTGACGCTCTTCAGGTGCTTACGACCCTGTTGCGGCGGGGATGGTGCCGTCATATCCTCAAAGGACGATACTCTGTATTTTTGAGAGAAGACTTCTATAGTAGCGGAACGTTTTGATGGTGATGTGGTGTAAATTGAGTTTTGATCGTTCACAAGAATTTTCGGTGGATCAAATTGTAAGCTTTGCAGATTTACATTGCTTGGACTAGGTGAGTCAGCCGTGCATTTTCTAGGTGATGGTGAAAGAGAAAAATTATTATGGTGCGTGTGTGAGTGGTGAAAGTGGGCGTGAGGGTGCGATCGATTGTTGCTTGAATCATCCGTGCACGACGACGAAGTGAAACTGGGCGAACCTTCGAAATGTGACGACGACGAGCTGGCATCCGATATGACCGAATCGATTTGGATTTGAGTCTGCATCGGAGATGGACTGTTATGGTTCTGATGTCCAGCCGAAGTGGTTTTCAGCTCCAAACTTGTCTCGTCCGCAACGGTTGTGGCGACAATCATATCCTCAACGCCTTCGTCAATAGGCGATCCGATGGATTGAAAACTGCTCAGGCGAAAGCTGGACGAAGCAACGGAAAGTTCGCCATCAGTAAGCGATCCGAATGCAGAGTCCTGCGACGGATTACTTCGACCATATTTCAAACAACGCAGTGAATATTCCAGTCGACGACTTTTTGAATTTTTATAATTACAAATATCGGTTGTAAGCTGATTGTTTAGAGCGCCTGATGACATCGAGGTGCACGGACAGTTGACCATTTCGAATTCAGCACCACCCATATCAGTGGGTCGAGGCGAGGCGCTCGAGGATGTACCCGATATTGCGATGGTATTGCTACAACTGCTTCCGGCTCCGGCACTGTTATCATCCGATTGTATACTATTGTCACAAAAGTGAATTGGTGAATTGAGTGGATCGTAATGGTGTGAATCGTAGCTACTTGATGTGATCACAACCTCATCAAGACCACCGTCAGAATCGCTGGAAATATCAAACGAGTCGGCCGTTCTGCAATGAGAAGACAAGAACATAATGATGGTTGATAATGGGGTGTGAATGAAATGTAATTATGTATGTACATTCGGTGCGTTAATTCTAGAAAAAAATTACATTTTAGCTGCGG
Organism: Microchrysa polita; assembly: GCA_949715475.1. Classification (NCBI taxonomy): domain Eukaryota; kingdom Metazoa; phylum Arthropoda; class Insecta; order Diptera; family Stratiomyidae; genus Microchrysa; species Microchrysa polita. The sequence continues at coordinate 56,989,841 of OX454415.1, forward strand.
TGCACTGCTCTAGAAAGTTGTGTCTTAAGTTTTTTTTTGCAAGTGCAGAATCCGAATTCAATTTGATTTCTAAGAAAAGGCTATCCAGTTGATCGCGGCTAACCGAACGAGGTATTATTTTTTGATTCCCCGGTCATTAGATATTTTCCACGGTGAACTGACCGGAGAATCGAAAAATAATACATAAAATGGCCGAGAAAAATTTTGGAACCATTTTCGGATTGTAGCTTATGGAATTCCCCATAATTTCCGACATGTTCCACGACAGTAAGCATGCATTTTCATTGAGAAAATCGCAACGGACAAAAATTTCATTTTCATTCCGCCCGAGGTCTATCCAGACCTTAAGGAGGGTCACGACGATCCTTATCCACTCGAGTCATGCTAGTTAGTTACGGTTACTCCTCCAGAATCGAGTCGTTATCAATGAAACTACAGAAAGTACTTTTAGCAAAAAAGTGGAATATGTGAAATTCGTAACTCCATGAAAAGCATGGTGGAAGTGGAAGGGTATACATCTATCGGTATCAAACCAGCCGAATTATGACTCAAGGCAGTCGACTCCTGAACTCTGCGCTAAAAAACGAAAATTGAGATCGAGTCATCTTCTCAAGGTTAAAATACAAATGTGGGTGAAAATATAGGCATAATTATTGGAATGGTTTGAGGTCCACAACCAACGGAATACTATGAGGTCAATGAGGACCATCCAAATTATAGCCATAGTCTTCACGACGGCTGCAGCCAAAAAAGTGTTGGAGGTGGGGAAACGTATCGTTGTATGCGGCGCGCGTGTCAAGTGGGAGCAGCCGGGAAACGAATAAGCGTTGGAGGAAATTTCTAATTTAGTTCTAAGGAACATAGGAGTTAAAATCTTTCGAAAAGGAATCTCACATTTGTCATTAGTACCATAGACTGTCTTGCCAATGACCACTACAAATGAAGTGGCCTACGGAGTAGTCTTTCTTAATGGAAATTTCTTTGAGGAATAGACTGAATAAAGAACTGATCACAATAAAACGTTACAATATCTTATAATGCCTCTATGTCTGGGAAATGTTCCTTTATTGACTACCCAACCTTTGGAGTGATCATACGTTAACTTTTATTGGTTAGGTCTAACTATGAGGAACTCTAAACTCCGAACCCCCCCCCCCCCCCCCCCCCAACAATAACCTTTAGTTGCTGTTACAAAAAAAACCTTCCGACGGAAGAGGCGCCACCATTCGGAATAGACATGTTCGCTAATCGTAACTAGAATTTCTAGAGTACATTACCCCGTGAAAAAGATGCTCAAGAACGTCCACGTTATGTATAGTGGAGCCAAGGAACTGGTCTACGGTACAGTGGCCAAAAAACTCCTGAGTGACAAAGAAGTTCAGACTTTACCGAGAGTTCCATATGTACGGACACCGAACGTTTTAAGCGCAGGCGGAACTTTAGGGAGACGGCATCTCCTCTAAGAAAAAAACGCACTCTGCAAAAAAGAGGCCAGGGGATCAGCAGGAGGGGGAAGAAAACCATAGTCCCTCGCCCAGGGTCGAAACAAAACGTGAGAAGAGCCTATTCAGAATAGATGACCTACGCCGACATTCTAAAGAGAGTGTAGTCTTAGCCTTGGCTGAAAGAGATGGGCGATAACCCGCGGTGGATATTCTGTAGATGAATCCATCCAGTATAAGAGCATTGCGGCAGATTAGGATAGGGGTTATAGATCTCGACGCGATCACATTGAGAGAGAATGTTTGGGCGGCGTTTTTAGGGAAATTAGAGGTGGAGCTTTCACTCCACACCGTGAAGTCGTTGAGGAAAGCATACGGTGGGACCCAAATACAACGATAGACTTGCCTACAAATGTAGCCAACAAGATGAAGGTAGGTAGGTAAATACCACCTTGGGTATCGACACGGTCTGTCCGTTAAAATGGTACCCTACAAACCAAGTTGTGCGGAATATGCGAGGAAGATGCGAGTAACACTCTCGATCTCTTTCAGTGAAAATGGATAGGGCACCGGGACAAAATTCACTTATTTACTTCCAATAATTTCCAGTTTTCCCCACGTACATGAATACGTGTGAGCGAGCTTTTCGCTGCAAAATGACTGAGCGTTCTTTAATAATTATAAGAGAATGCTCTGTAGAATTATATGAGAAGCGACACAATCTTTATTGCAGAATGCTCCGTAGAATTATATGAGAACCGATGCAATAATTATTGAGGACGTGATATAATCATTATTTTCGCCATTCTAGGAGAAATATATGGGTGGTTCATTAAAAAAACAATAGGTTGGTTAATATTTTGTTTTATTTAACATATAAATAAAATAAATAAATTTGTATTATTAAAAAGTTACAAACCGCGCCGCACTTTGAATTTGCTTTGCATGCTGCAACACGACTACTGCACACGCAACCACGCATGACTTTCGCAACAATTGCGATCTATTTACCTGGAAGATCGTCAAGTGGGCTTCCCCGCCATCATGTCATATGCAACTCAAATGTAAGAACTTTATAACTTCTAAAAGGGGTAATGAGCTTTCTTGAAATTGAAATGAGTGCACTAACACAATGTCAGAAACCATTCGATAGTGTTGGTTATTACATAGGATTATAGGAAAATCTTGGAAGTTTGGTTTGCAGGGTAATTGTCTCTGAGTCTACGTCCCAGTATATCTAAATGCTAAATCCCAAGAAATGCTATTACAGATGGTGGAAGATAGGGGGAATCGATGTTGCAGTTATTTGCGACCCGGTTGCAGTAGCAATTTGAACTTGCGGACGTTTTGCATTCCAGCAAGATGTGAAATAGAGAAGTTACGGTGAAATTATTCAGAGTTTGACGGTTTTCCAGATGAACTTGTATACGAGCCGACCACATACTCCGATAATTATGGTAGACTTCAATACTAGGAAATAGGGTCCATCATCGATCTTACATTCGTGAACAATTCGTTAGTATGTATAGCTATGGAATGGCAAGTTAGCGAGCATTATACGTATAGCGACCATTAGGGAGTTATATTCTCGATAGCAGATAGATCGTCCATAGGTATAACGAGAGATGGTCTAAGAAACTTTTCGATGAGGCATCGTTTATAGAAACTCTGACCAATGAAGATACAGTTAACCCGTTAGCGAAACATAGAGCCGATTTACTATCAATAGTATGCGACGCTTCCATTCCAAAAAAACACCAATCGGAGAAAAACTATCGTTAGACCTAGGAGATTGCGAGTGCTTCAAAACTTGTCGTCTTTGCCAACATTCTACATGAACTAAAGCGTACAGCCAATCGCTCGACGCTCAACACTTATAAAGCAGCCCGTAGATCCCTAACACTTGCAATTAAAAGGAGCAAACGAAATTGTTTCAAACAGCTTGTGAAAACACGGACATAAATCGGTGGAGAATAGCGTAAAGGGTAGTCTTGAAAAAAATTGGACAGAGAGCTCCTCAACTCAAATGTCCAGCACTTTGATTGGAGGTATCACACCCGCAATTACTATCTGCGAACTTTTAGCATTCAACAGTATCCAGGCTTGAGGGTGGTAAAGCGCCTGGCCCGGATATCGTCAGAATAGAGTGTTGAAGCCGGTTTTCTGAAAATCAGTGCCGGAAAGTGTATTTTATAACCACTAAGTTGTTAGCTGCTGCAAAGGAGCACCAAGCTTCACATGTCTAAAATTATCACCCGCCTTGCGCTCTGCTATATGGCTGCGAAGAAGAAACCCTCTATAAAAACTCTGAAGACATATTCGAGGGAAAGGTTTTAAGGAGAATTTTCCGGTCCAACCATGAGTTGTATCTGCTGTGCGATGAGCTACATTTATCGAAAATCGTAAAATTGCAACGATTACAATGGGCGGGGCATGAACGACAATCGCATGCCGAAGAAGGTGAATAACGTGCAATTAGTTCACCGAGCTAGATTGCGTTGACGTCCAAGAGCTAGATATGAGCAACCAGTAGGTGAGGAGGCCCACCAGATGCTGAGCTTCCGAAAGTCGAGGACAAGGTCGCGTGATTGCGACAATTATACCATACAGGCGGCCAAGATCCGACGTCGGGCCATCCTGCCGTAAAGAAGAATAGGAAGCCGTTAGGTACTTTGAGGCTATAATTGGCTCGAGATTAACCTTTGGAGACCAATTAGAGTACATATATACATAGGTAGTCCTCGAACAAGTAATGTCGAGGTAAAGTCAATCGCCCTGTGGCGCGGGTCAAGAATAGTGCCTCCGTCTTTCCCGACGTGTCGTAAGAGGCGACTAAAGCGACAGGAGAGAATAAAACTCTCCTGAGTTTCGAACATATCTCTACAAGTGTGCGCGCAGCGACTCTGTTTTGTGTGCCCAAGGGTTCAGATATGTACGAAACTTAACAAAAAATTGACCCCTGTGGTTTTTGGGGTTAGAATTATGCCACAGCGTTCCCGGCTTGTCGTAAAAGGCGACTTGAGGGATAGGGTACGTAGGCTTGTAACCCGCGTACTTGAAATTTTCTTTACACTCGAAACATTTAACGAGCCTCGGATACCTCGGACTGATTCATCGGCAACGACTTTTGGCTATAAACAACGGACCACGATTGGGTTTTGGAACGTTCGAACGATGTGGGGCGAGTGCAACAACATGAGACTCACTGAAGTCGAACGGGAAATGACCGCGTATAACATCGCTATATTAGGACTGAGCGAAACCAGATGGCTCGGATCAGGAGCGACTTTATCACCAAGCTCTCATACTGTTTTATTGTACTCTGGAAATGATGACCAAAATGCTCCTCGGCAGGCAGGCGTCGGAATCCTCTTGACAAGGGATGCACGTCGATCCCTTATCGATTGGAAACCAGTTTCCGACCGTATTATCACCGCCACAAATGAGAATCCGACAATTGAAGATAGATGGAAAGTCGCTAAGGATTCATTTATTTCATGTGGCGAAGAAATTTTAGGACGATTGGATCGCGGTAGGAGACCATTTATTAGCGACTCTACTTGGTCTCTTATCTCAGCACGCAAGAGAGTTAAGGAGCAGATTAACTCAGCTGCTGACGATTCAGCTAAAGAACGATACAGAGCTGAATACCGTTCGTTTCAAAAAGGCGTTCAGAGGAGTGTAAGACGTGATAAGCGTAACAACATCAACGCACTTGCGAAGGAGGCAGAGGATGCGGCTCTCCGTGGTGACAGTGGAACACTCTTCAAACTTATAAAGCCATTAACTGGCAGATCTTTATTAACGGAACATCCTGTGAAAGATAAGGAAGGTGTTCTACACGTTACCGAAGAACAACAGCTACAAAGATGGAGAGAACACTTTTTAGAGGTCCTGAATAACACTTTCGGGTCTGCAAGTGTATCTTCGTTGCCAGCAGAAGACGTCCCTCAAATAGACGGCATTAGTTCCGGTCCACCATCCAAAAAGGAACTAACAGACGCTATCAAATCAATGGACGCCGGTAAAGCCCCGGGGATTGATGGAATTCCGACAGAATTTTTAAAAGTGGATATTAACGCTACAGCGGATATTCTTCTTCCCTTAATCCGAGAGTGTTGGGAAACTGAAACTCTTCCCAGTGAGTGGAAAAAGGGCCTAATTATTAAAATTCCGAAGAAAGGTGACCTGAAGAATTGTAATAATTGGCGTGGGATCTGTCTACTTCCTGCTATTTCCAAGTTGATGGCTAAGATTGTTTTAGGACGAATCAAGGAAAAAGTCGATAGCACATTGAACGATGAACAGGCTGGCTTTCGCGAAGGGTTTTCCTGTAGCGACCACATTAACACCCTCCGTATTATCATCGAGCAATCCGCGGAGTGGAGATCCCAATTACATCTCATGTTCATCGACTTTGAAAAAGCCTTCGATAGTGTTGATCGTCAGTACATCTGGGATGCCTTACGAAGACGAAATATTCCAGATAAGATAATCTCCATCATTAAGGAATCCTACAATGGAGCCCAATGTCACGTCTTGCATAAGGGCAAGCTTTCAGATCCTTTTGAGGTGCACAGTGAAGTGAGGCAAGGCTGCATTTTGTCACCTATGCTCTTCCTTATTGTCATCAGTGATGTACTCGGCTCCGCACTTCAATTACATCGTAACAAAGGTATCAGATGGAAATTGTTTGATCACCTTCAACATCTTGACTACGCTGACGACATTTGTCTTCTATCAACTAATACGGATGATGTCGCGCAAATGACAGAAGCTCTAAATTGCGCAAGTCGTAATGCGGGGCTGAAAATCAATGCTGCCAAGACTAAGTTCTTGAGCACATATCCAGGGGGGCAAAGCGGAATTTGTATTTCGGGACAGGCAGTCGAAAAAGTTGATGAATTCTGCTATCTCGGGAGCGTAGTTACAGCAGATGGTGGAGCGGATGCTGATGTAAAATCACGGATAAACAAGGCTAGGGCGGCTTTCTTCAATTTGACTCCTTTCTGGCTAAACAACAATATTTCCAGACGCACCAAACTTCGAGTCTTCAATTCCAATGTGAAATCCGTGCTGCTATATGGCTGTTCGACCTGGAAGGTGACTAAAGAGATTGCTGATAAGTTGCAAACTTTTGTAAATCAGTGTCTACGGCGCATCCTACATATTCGTTGGCCGGAGATCATTTCGAACGAGGATCTCCTCACTATAACTGGCCAAGAAAGGATAGGCACTTCGATCAAAAGACTTAAGTGGCAATGGATAGGTCACACCTTCCGAAGAGGGACCAATAACATCGCAAAAAAGGCCCTGAACTGGAATCCACAGGATTCCGGAGCAAGACGCCGTGTTGGACGGCCAAGGAACACATGGAGAAGATCGGTAACAAGCGAGGCGAAAACGCTAAATCTTACATGGTCACAGCTAGCACCGTTGGCGCAAAACAGAACGAGGTGGAGAGTAGGCGTAGTTAATGCCCAATGCCCCACAAGGGGTTGACAGGAACGAGAGAAAGTCAATCAATGGCGTATTTAGAAAATTCTCAAAGGGGGGGGGGGGCACAGAGTACGGGGCTAAATTGTTACTTAAAGTTTTGGTGTGAGGATACCCGAGAGCAGCTACATAGGAAAAACATTAGCAAGACTGAGGGATCGTTGATCCTTGATCCTTGATTTAAGGCGAAACTTAAGGAGACCTTAAGTTTTCAATAGACTTGAAATATAATATTTCAATGTAGGTGGGTAGCTTGACTTCAAGTGAGGTTGACTATAGAAAATTTCAAGGTCTCCTTGTGTTTCTCCTTAAATCAAGGTTGCATTGACTCCTGAATATAAGAGTGATTTCTATGAAAAAGTATGGAAAATGGCATTTAATTTATTGAATTTCGGCATTCTTGACTCTAGGTCTCCTTGCTTGAGTTAAGGTATGTTTATAAATATGGGCCTGAGAGTCCTTTGCATTTCAAGTTTATTACACCAAAAGTTTAGTTTTCCTGACAGATCTTAGAATAACACTCATTAACTGCCTTTGGCTTTTCCTGAACCAAAATACGGAGGGCCTTAAAAAAGTTTGCGTAGTGTAGTTCGAAGGAGCCTGAAGCCGAAAAGGAATTTTACTAACATGGACTTATTGGCTATGGAATTAATGCAATGACGAAAGAGACTGTTTCCATTTGATAAAACGGATTCCAGACGGAACGCTTTTCTCTGGAAGAGAAATTTCATACATCGTCCGAAATTCTGCCAAATTTCGGCCAAATTCCGCCAAAAAGTGGTTCTGCTTACTTTCGAAAAAAAAACACAGATGAAAAGCTGATACAACAAATTTTGGCTGACATTGTGGTCTTGAATTCCATGGCAAGTTTAAGCGAATTTGAATGCAAAATTAGGATTTACTGAAAAAGAGGCCCTTGTATGTTTTGTCAAAAATCTAGTAATAGATTCCGTAAAATCGTAACAAGTGTCGAATAATATTTTACAAGTACAATCCAGAATACTACACGGTTGTAAATTTTGGTGTAAACCGGGAGTAAATTTTATAAATAAAATAGTATAACTCCTATATATTCCAAAACTTGAATCAAATTTGATGCTTTTCAACTTATAATTTTAGTTTGTTCAAAAATTATATTAATTTTATAACCGCTACAGAATAAAACTATACAAATACTCTTATACATTTTTCACCGTTCGGGATAGAATAAATTGCATTGAATGTTGTTATAACATAAAAGGGTAGAATCAATCCTACTATGTTATCAAATCTACACTATCAACCCAAGAAACCCATTCAAGCTAGAAATCTATTGATTGGTAGTCAGTGAGCAGCGCGCTTGCCTACAAATCACAGAATTGTGGATTCGAAGCCGACTGCACTCGTATTACAATTTTTATTTTTTCGAGCGGTTTGTATAAATTTGCTTATCAATTTTACACTATTGAACAGTAACATTTTTATCAAGAATACTTATACTTTTAATATAGTTCGATTATACTTTTGGTAAAGTTTTTATATGGGAATGTATGAATATATTTTTTTACAAAAATTACACCAAAATTTTCTGCCGTGTAGGAACTATCCGTGGCATAGAGCCGGGAAGTGGTCAATCGATTAATTAAAATGAAGCAACAAAAGTAAGCAGGAAGGTATGATTGTTTGTTATTTCCATATGTACTACACTAGCTTCAAATCTATAGTATCTGCAATACCTTTTAAAACGAGTCCTAGATGGTAAGCTGAAGCAACATGCTTTGACAAATCAATTGCGAAATAGAAATGAGAAGGATCGAAAAATCAGACCGATTGTTTCAAATATTTATCAATTCAGCGGCTTGCAAGACATCGATACCGCAACATCTCCTCAACTTATATCAACATAAGATGGGGTCACTTCACACATGACGAGACTTTCAATAGCAGTCCTTGTCTCCGAACAGATTCACGTCGAGATTGGACAACGTTTCATGACCACCTCGTTGCCTCGGCATAATCATAGCTTGTACTTATTCTCTGAGAGTTCTTGTTCTTGAAACCACGCGTCTATGAAAATAAACAACTCAACCCGTTCAAAAAACGTACCAAAAATTTGGTACTGCAATTTTTAGTATGGTGTGAAAAAAGTTTGATGTGCTCACAGGGGGGCACGTGCCCCCGTGCCCCCTGTAAATACGCCACTGAAGTCAATTATAATATGCCTCGCCTCGAGGATGTCGGCGGTATTCGATTCGATTTTAATATGATGTTTCGTTAAAGTCGACAGCATGTTATGGTAATAGCTTCTAATAATAGGGAACCTTCAGCCGTTATAAGCGCTTTTACCAACCTGGGTTTTATTGGCCTGCTAGTTGATTGTGATGCTCAGATCTAGAGTAAGTAATTACTTGTAGCCTAGACACAACGACTGTCACGAGACATGTATGTATATAGTTTTAGGAGCCCTCCTAAGGGTGGTGTCCTTTCGCCGCTTCTCTTGAATTTGGTGGCAAAAATCTTAGCAGAGAATATGGGTTTTAGGGTTACTGCGTATGCTCACGATCTGGCTATCGCAGTAACTAGCAACTTTCCCCAAGTACTCAACGAAATAATGCGCTAAAGACCCTTAATAGTTTAACTGAATGGGCTGTGCACATCGGAGTTGTAGTAATTCCATAAAACAGATTTTGTTTATTTCTCGAGAAACAATACATTACCACCCTTAGTGGCACCAGTGTTGCGGGGGTTAAGACATAAGGGCGCCACATACCTAGCGATTTATTGGTCAATCGATTGCCCACAATCGATCTGCTGCCCGTACAGCACACACACTAGTCAATTTATCGGTCAATCTGAAATTGACGGTCCAGGTCCACAAGACACAACACTAAATAGCGAGAACTATACCATTTTTGGCGATGGAAGATGGACGTATCCATTGATGGATGATGGCCGCTTTAACCACAGCATGAAGAACGACAACATGCTTATGTCAAAAAATCAGCAAAATTGTCATCACAGCTCAAAAGGGAAATTGCATGGCAACATGGCAAACTACACCCATGGCCTGCGGTACTATTTAATATGCTTCCACTACAATATCTGGCCGGGATAACTTCGATTCGGCTGCGGGAAACCGAACAGTGGACTGAAGCTTCGAATGTTCCTGCAAATATTTTACGTAAACTGAATATTACAATGATAGCGGACTATACCACTCCTTTCTTAAAGGCTACTCTAGCCAGATACCTAAATGACAGGAGTGGCCTACAAATAGAATAGTAGAGGAAGGAGTGATAAATTTCTATATTGGTGGTTCGAAAACAAATGAATTTTCTCGGAAGAGTTAAATGTGTGCTTACCACTATAACTTCCAGGTGGAAATATTTAGCTTGTTTCCTGTTTCAAGGACACTAAATGGAATAATTCGGGCTTAAATGGGAAATTAAGGCTTTAGTAAGATACATATACGGGAAGCACGAAAGTTTTTCATTTGAGCCCAATCTTCTCCTTTGAGGGTCCTTGAAATAAGTAACAAACGCCCGATATGGAATGTACTAGACATTCTCTTTGATATGACACCCCGCATGCCCATATTTGATTAAGGTGTGCAATTAGTGTCCTTTTCAAAGCTTTCCAATCAAATTTTTCTTAGTAAATTTTATGGTAGAATCGTCAGCTATTATAGATTATGAAAAGTGATAAAAGTAGTGACAACTTGAATTATTCTCGTAGTTATGGCTTTGGAAAGATACACGGGAAACACGAAAATTTTCCATTTAAGCTCGATTTATTCCGTTGAGGGCCCTTGAAACAAAAAACAAACACCGGATATGTAATGCACTCGACGTCCCCTTAGATATGATACCCCGCATGCTGACCTTCGGTCAAGGATTAAAAAGTATCCTTTTTTATCCTTTTTGGGACCTTTCCGATCAAAATTATTGATTTAGTCTTACTCTAATTTTTTTGTATTTGAAATGCTAATATGACTGGACTAAACTTGCTTCATTTTAACAAATATGGGAGTTGAGTCTTTGTTACCCAGAATTTTAGTTCCTATTACGGGGTGATTTGGAAAATTTAGCCTAGTCCTTCCTGTGCTCCCCAACTGTATTTAACGTTTCAATGTAAGCTATTCTAATTTATTTGGCATATATATAAAAACACGTAAGGAATTTCTTGAGTTAAAAATTTAGATATAACATTTCTCGGATATCCCCTGAATTTTGCCGCGTTAAGCCGCTTCCTTTATCGCCGATGCGCACTGGTTCATAATTTAAATAGCTTTAATTCAAAAGTTTATTTTTGTTCCGTGATACAATAAATTTTATTCAGAGTGGATGCGTGATCAATAAATAATAATTTCTCAATCTGAAAACAATAAATTGATATTAAAAGCATGCAGACAACAAAATCATGCTTAATACAATAGTGCCAGTAAAATACATTGTTGTTTAGTTGGTTCATTTATTATACAAACTTATTAAAAAAATTGATAAATTGGAGACATTATAATAAAAAGCCAAGCAGTGGAAAAGAAAAACTAAAAATTATGATTTTTTCCTTTCGTGATACGAGAAATCTTACCTTCAATCAAACAAACGTCCATAACATTTTAATATTATTTTAAACTGTTCAAATTTATATAGATAAATGTTACTTAGATCAAATAAAGTCTTAGACTAAACGATAATCAAATTGATCATGGGGTGCAGCGAGAAAACTGTTATCAATGATACATATTACATAAATTAGTTAACTCTTTTTGTTTTTAGATGATAGAGGATAGACACTTATTCTAAATGTTATTTATGTACATACATACAATCAGACAAAACGTTAACATTATGCTTGCATGCAAAAAACAAGATACAAAAAACATTTATAATGTCATTCACAAATTTTCACCAAAAATGAATGTTGTAGAAATTATTATGAACAATGAAAGGTATAATGATATATAATTATACAGTACAAAATAACCAAAATTTTGAAAATCCAAACGTTCAAACTCAATTTACTAATTTTCGTAGGGTCCAAATTAGACACAACCAAAAATAACACCACAACACCATTTTTGTTATTATATTAATTAATAATTTTGTTTATATAAAAATTAATATTGTACTAAATAATATTAGGAATGTCGTTTTAATCTAAATAGTTTTAAAATTAAGTCGACTTTCGTGGACTGAAACTTCGAAAAATATTGAAGGATCGTTTACGATCGTTATTGTTGTTATTGTTTTTATTATTTTTACTACAATTACGAACTAACCCTGTTCGACGATCGCGCGGCGTTGATGGCGGCGTGCACGGGGAGCTTGCCTCACTCAGCGATTCTCCTAACGATGCTGTTTGACGCTTTTTGACGGCTTGTAAAAGATTTAGTGTAGATTTACTTAAGCTGGGTTTGATTGTCTGCAAAAAACATTGGAGGTTGTTAGTTTTTGAAATGTAGGGTAAGATGAGTAATGTACTTACACTAACGCAAGGACCACGTAATTCTCGCAAATCGATGTTACGAAATAAATCACAGAGAACTAGATCTTCGACAGTGACGTGGCATCCGTTTTGTGGTTCGAATATTAGTTGTAATATTTCTAAAATCTGTTGAAGAAAACCCATATATGTATTTCATTTGTTTGATAAATTAATTAAATTATTTTCAATAATTTTTGTTCACCCAGATAGCCACTAAAATGCAAACTCCTAACCAACTTGGACAAGATCCAATTTATAAAGTGGACTTCACTCTTCAACTTTTTAATTAAATTCACTCACCTGCGGGAATCGATCCAGTTCCATTTCGAGAAATGCTGTGGACGGTTGTGGTGTATTCAGTTCGCTTCCAACGACCATTTCATACAATAAATGTCCGAAGCATATTATATCGATATTATCTATATCACTAATTGAGCGCGACCACATGACGGCATTTACTCGTGAACTTAAACCTAATAAACCATTTTCCAGCCCCGTGAGTCTATAATGAAAAAAAGAGGCAATTATTTAAAACAAATACTATTGCACTGAACCACTATAGAAAAAACCATATAAATTACCTCGCCACTCCATTCTGAAGGATAACATTGCCGCTATGGAGATGACCATGTAATGGAAAACCGCGTTCCCGTAAAAATAGTAAAGCTTCCAGTATTTGTCTACCTAATCGTTGTACTTGTGATATTGGGAGGCATGTTGGTTTACGCGTGTATTTACGACTCCACGGTTCATTCCATTGAGCCTGTGAAAAATCAAACAATAAAATTATTAGAAGTCATATTTTCGCCAATAAATGTGTTGTACTTACTTTATAAATTAAATCTTTAAGGCTTCCACGTGGATTGAAGGGCATTACAAGACAAGCATAATCAATTGAATCAGTATGTAAAAATCCTAAATCTAAAACTGGATAGATGTATGGATGATGTAAGGATCCTAAAAGTTCCATAAATAATCCTTTAGGTGTTTCGCTTGGCGGCAGTTCTTCTAAGGCAATACAGTCTGGAGGTAACGGAAGTAATGTCATCAAACGATCAGTTCGTACCTAAAAGTATAACAAAATAGAAATTTACTAAATTTGGTTTATAAAATTTGTTAATGCAGTAAACAAAAAACCGTGGCTAATTTCGGGCGCGGCCAAAATTGGGATACCCTTCGCTCCCCTCGGGCTAAAAGTTTTTTTCGGCGTATCTACGACTTGTATTTAATCCCCCCTTCATTCTTTCCTTCTGTCTTCACAAAGGTTCCGTTGCGTCGACAAAACAATATTTGTGTGGGGTTTGGCTGGAATAAGTGGGCAAATATAAATATTTACTCAGAAAAATGTTATGGGGGGATGGGGGAGCATGGCCCCATAGTATGGTTCTATTTGTTTTTACGTTTTTAGTTGCTTTGATAAAGAAACATTAATTCAAGGTTTTGTGAAATTAGTGTAAAAAATGTTTCTTAGAAGAACCAAAATGGGGAGTTGGGTTTGTATGGCAGCCCCATGACCTCATGGTCGGATTTGATCCATTCTTACACAGAAACACATTTGTGTGAAATTTCGTTGAAATTGGTACACAAATAAAAAAGTTTTTCTTAGAAGAACTTAATTTGGGAAGTTGGGTTTGTATGGCAGCCCCATGACCCCATTGTCCGATTTTACCGATTCAAACATACAAACTGCCTGCAGTAAAAAGAAGCATTTGCGAAAAATTTCAGCTTCATAGCTTTTAAATTGGCCGAGTAAAACGCGTCGCAACAGACAGACAAACGGACAGACAGACAGACGGACATCACCCAATCGACTCCCCAAGTCATCCTGATCATATATGTATACTTTTTATAGGGTCGGAGATGCTTCCTTCAATGCGTTACAAACTTCATGACAAAGTTCCCTTTCACTCTATGAGCGAAGGGTACAAAAATCTGCTAAATCCAGTGTTTAAACAGTAAAATTAAAAAAAAAGACGTTTAAGTTCCAAACTTTGAAATGGCGGAAAAAGTTTTCGCTCAATAACGGAATAATCCAAGTAGACATTGCATTTACTGTGTAACTCATTAAAAACTAAATAACATCAGTCTCAAATGCGGTAAGTCCATATAAGGACCTCGAGGATGTCGATCTCATTATTACTATGGCGAAAAAAAGTTCCCATGGCATAATTGATGATTTTCGCAGCAAATACAGGGTGGGCCAATTACAAGTTGTGTTATATCATTAATGGGAGCTTAATTACTTTCTAATAAAGCCGTGTTCGTAGAGACGACTCATAAGATGATCGCACAGCGATCGTAGTTTTCCATCCAATTCCGAACCCTATTCGCAAATTTTTTGAATGGTGCTACTTTCCTGGTATCGACTAGGAACTAAAGAAACATATCTGTGTAGGAAATATACGCATAAAGGGGTCAGATCCGGTGGTTTAACCATAAAGTAAGTAATTGGAATAGAGATTGAACTCCATATAACATTAAAACCTACTGAAAAACATTTTACCTTTGAGTGTGTGTTGTAAGTAACGTGTACATAGAGGAAGATATATTCGTGTATGTATATACACGTTACTTACAGCACACACTCAAAGGTAAAATGTTTTCCAGTAGATTTTAATGTTATATGGAGTTCCATCTCTATTCCAATTACTTACTTTATGGTTTAACTGCGATCGCTGAGCGATCATCACATAAATCGTATCTACGAACACAAACCTTAAGACATTGAAAAAAGTTTATTTTATTGCATTTTTAAAAACGAACTTGTAATTGGCCCACCCGTTATTAAAAACATAAAATATTTTCTTCTTCTCTTTTAACGATACAGGAAGGTGTGAACCGCTGTGTATCTATATGGATTCGATTTATAGTTCGTCGTCGTTTTCGTCCGTAATCTCCAGGGACAAAAACGTGGCAGCTGCAATGGGATTTTCCCATAGTGAGAGCGGGGTGAGATTAGTGGGTGCAGCTGGGCATTGGAACAAATGGGCCACATCGTGTGGCGTAACAGCGCAATTTGGGCATACGTTTTGTATGTTTGAGTCTATGCGAGATAGATTCGAATTGAGGCGTGAGCAGAAGCCTGACCGAAGTTGGGCTAAAGTCACTCTGGTGGCTCTCGGGAGCATAATCTTCTCAGGCGAATTAGGTGGTGGGAGCGCTGAGAGGACTCTGTTCGTACCTAAATTCGCAATAGACCGACTCACTTCCTCAGTGTGAATCATTGCAATGGCAGCCCGGTATGAATTTTCACCAAAAGGATCCGTTTTGTAACCCTGGACCAGTGGCGTATTTAGAAAATTCTCAAAGGGGGGGCACAGAGTACGGGGCTAATTTGTTACATAAAGTTTTGGTGTGGGGATACGAGAGCAGCTACATAGGAAGACATTAAGTTTTCAATAGACTTGAAATATAATATTTCAAGGTAGGTGGGTAGCTACCTTGACTTCAAGTGAGGTTGACTATAGAAAATTTCAAGGTCTCCTTGAGTTTCTCCTTAAATCAAGGATGCATTGACTCGTGAATATAAGTGATTTCTACGAAAAAGTATGGAAAATGGCATTTATTTTAATTTCGGCATCCTTGACTTAAGGGCTCCTTGAGTTAAGGTATGTTTATAAATACGGGCCTGAGAGTCCTTTGCATTTCAGGTTTATTACACCAGAAGTTAAGTTTTCCTGACAGATCCTAGAATAACACTCATTAACTGCTTTTGGCTTTTCCTGAACCAAAATACGGAGGGCCTTAAAAAAGTTTGCGTAGTGTAGTTCGAAGGAGCCTGAAGCCGAAAAGGAATTTTATGAATTACACTTAATTGGCTATGGAATTATTGCAATGACCAAAGAGACTGTTTTCATATGTCAAAACGGATTCCAGACAGAACACTTTTCTTTGGAAGAGAAATTTCATACATCGTCCGAAATTCTGCCAAATTTCGGCCAAATTCCGCCAAAAAGTGGTTCTGCTTACTTTTGAAAGAAACACAGATGAAAAGCTGATACAACAAATTTTGGCTGACATTGTGGTCTTGAATTCCATGGCAAGTTTAAGCGAATTTGAATGCAAAATTAGGATTTACTGAAAAAGAGGCCTTTGTATGTTTTGTCAAAAATCTAGTAACAGATTCCGTAAAATCGTAACAAGTGCCGAATAATATTTTACAAGTACAATCCAGAATACTACACGGTTGGAAATTTTGGTGTAAACCGGGAGTAAATTTTATAAATAAAATAGTGTAACTCCTATCTATTCCCAAACTTGAATAAAGTTTGACCCTTTTCAACTTATAAGTTTAGTTTATTCAAAAATTGTATTAATTATAACCGCTACAGAATAAAACTATCCGAATATCTTTTTAATATTATACATACTTTTTAAACCGTTCGGGATAGAATAAATTGCATTGAATGTTGTTATAACATAAAAGAGTAGAATCAATCCTACTATGTTATCAAATGTACACTATCAACGCAAGAAACCCATTCAACCTAGAAATCTATTGATTTGTAGTCTGTCTGGTTCAGTGAACAGCACGCTTGCCTACAAATCACAGAATTGTGGATTCGAAGCCGACTGCACTCGTATTCCAATTTTTATTTTTTCCAGCGGTTTGTATAAATTTGCTTATCAATTTTATACTATTGGAGAGTAAAATTTGTATCAAGAATACTTATACTTTTAATATAGTTCAATTATACTTTTGATAAAGTTTTTATATGGAAATGCATGAATTTATTTTTTTATAAAAATTACACCAAAATTTTCAGCCGTGTAGGAACTATCCGTGGCATAGAGCCGGGAAGTGATCAATCGATTAATTAAAATGAAGCAACAAAAGTAAGCAGGAAGGTATGATTGTTTGTTATTTCCATATGTACTACACTAGCTTCAAATCTATAGTATCTACAATACCTTTTAAAACGAGTCCTAGATGGTAAGCTGAAGCAACATGCTTTAACAAATCAATTGCAAAATAGAAATGAGAAGGAATGGCTACGATGAGGTTTTTTAATTCGTGAAAATTGAAGCATTGAAGAAAATACCCCAGGCAGGGCACCACAGACACCGAACCGTAGGAATTCGAACATGTATGCTAAAAATGCTTTCCCACCAAAACACTTCAATTTTTAGCTTTTTGACAGAAAGAGAAGCATCTGGTTTAAAGACCTTTACAGCAGCCCAACACGAATTTACGGCCAAATTAAAATACACAAGCCCGATCGAAAAATCAGACCGATTGTTTAAAATATTTATCAATTCAGCGGCTTCCAAGACATCGATACCACAACAACATCTGCTCAACTTATATCAACATAAGATGGGGTCACTTCACACATGACGAGACTTTCAATAGCAGTCCTTGTTTCCGAACAGATTCATGTCGAGATTGGGCAACGTTTCACGACCACCTCGTTGCTCGACATAATCATAGCTTGTACTTATTCTCTGAGAGTTCTTGTTCTTGAAACGCGTCTATGAAAATGAACTCAACCCGTTCGAAAAACGGAAAGGGTTCATCAACGAGGAGATGTGTTTCGAAAAAGAGTTACAAAGTTTAGTAATAGAAACGCTCAAAATAAAAAGGGAACATTTGGTACTGCAATTTTTAGAATGGTGTGAAAAAAGTTTGATGTGCTCACAGGGGGGGCACGAGCCCCCTGTGCCCCCCCCCCCTGTAAATACGCCACTGCCCTGGACCTCTCTCTCAAGGTCACGAAAGGTCACGTTCGATGTGGCGTGGAGGGAGAATTTTGTCCATAAGGTCACGGTTAGGACGATCCTCCCGATAACAACCTACCAGATATTGTTTTGTAAGTAGTCGATTGTGGTGATGTATTGGCATCAAATGTGTCTCCTGATGTAGGTGATCCTGGGCAGACATCAGAAGGCACCCTGTGGCTGTGTGTAGAGCAGAATTGTGGCAGACTTGGATTTTATTCCAGTTTGTGTTACAATGACCTTGCGACCAAACTGGCGCCGCAAAATCAGCCGCTGCTCGACCCACCGCTTTATAAGTGGCTAGCATAGTCTCTTTATCTTTGCCCAGGTGCTGCCAGCCAGTGCTTTAAGAATTTTGTTCCTACTGCGCATCTTTTCACATACCGCTTCCGCGTGATGAGCTGAAGTCATCATTTTCTCAAAGTAAAGCCCGAGAATTTGGATTTGCAACAATAGGAACTGGTTTGTTGCCAATACGTACCCCAACCGGCCACCGACAATTACCTGACCAGGTGGTAAGGAAAGTCGCAGACGATTTGGTCGCTGAGATGGTTAAATTTCAGCTGAGAAAAAAAAGCTTCTATTCGCGCTAAATATCTACTGATATCCAGGCGCATGACACCCCTATCCGCTCCCGTGGAAAGTACAGTGCAGTCATCGGCATAGGAGATCACTTCAATGCCTTCCGGAGGTGTTAGGAGACCTGCCATGTAGATGTTAAACAGGGTTAAACATCCTGTGTAACATCTAATTTGATCTTTCTAAGTTTGGAACGACTGCCCCGAAACTACCAGCTAGATAGTTGGCAATCCATCTTATCGCTTGTGTCGGAATATGCTTGTTGAGGAGGTTTGCCAGAAGCATGAACTGATTGACCTTATCAAACGCATTTGATAGGTCAATCGCCATCATAATAGTTCTATGGCATGGTGTACGTTGGTTTAATCCGTCTCTTACACGTGTAGTGATCGCGTCAAGAGCGGTAGTCGTATTATGCATGCGTCTAAATCCATGCTGATGGGGTTCTAGCTTCGCATGGGAAACGAGAGCTACAGGTGCTACAGGTTACAGAATCGTAATCGGTCTGTAATAAGTTCCTAGTTTGGCACTTTTCCCTGGTTTAAGACATGGGACTATGCGACCTTGTTTCCAGATGTCGGCGATGGCAAGCGTGAACATTGACAAGTTAAAGACTGCCGTGAGATACTCAATGGCAGGAGTCAAGATGTTTTATCATAGCCATTGAAATGCCATCGGGTCCAAGGGCCTTAGAGTTTTTTTTTGCATTATCAATGACTGTTTTAACTTGGTACGGAGTCAACATTTTGGCTGCCAATCCGTCTTCTAATTTTGCGCTTGAGGCCATCGGACTTGGGATGTTCAATAAATTGCTTATTGAACTGGCATGCACACTGAAGAGGATTGCTTGTTTCTTTTTTGCCGAAGGTTATGGCTATATTGCCCTTATCTTTTGTGGGGTTCGAAAGGGCACGGGCAGTAGACCATAACTTACTAGCACCTTCATTAAGGTTACAGTCATTGAGGTGCTCGTTCCATTTGGCCTTCTTGTATTCTTTAACTTTTCACTGTATTTGGATATTGAGCTCCCGAATTCTGGGGTCACCAGGGTTAGCGCGCCTAATGTTGTCACGTTGATCGGCTAACCTTGCGGCACTTGTTGGAAAATTTGGACGAACCTTAGGAATGCGCCCTGCAGGAATGAACCGTGCCGCAGCTTTGGTAATGACGCTCCTAATGTTCCGTTCGGCCTTATGTATATTGGTGGGAGGGGGAAGAGCGAAGAACTTCGATGACGTGAATATTTTGAAACCTTCCCAATCGGCTTTTTTTTAGGTTGACAAACGTTCGCTTCTCTGACTTGGTCAGGTCAGTTGGTTTGTCAATTCTGACTATGATTGGGAGGAAGGAAGGAAGACCAGTACGTGTTTCCCAGGAGGTCCTACTAATTAGGCTGGCGCTGACAATTGTAATGTCTGGGGAGCTAATACAATTGTTTGCATCACGATCCGGTTTGAACCGATACGTCGGTTGCAGACACTACACATCCACACCCTAAATGGGCCTGGATTTGCTTCAATGCCGTCGCGTAGAAGAAGAATTGAGAGCAGCCGCGCCGAGATGTGGTGCTCCCAATATGACGAAAAAACATATATAGCGAATCCATACATATACACACACATACACAACCTTCCTGCATCGAAACCTTCAACCACAAAAATATAAAATATTTTCGAAAAGTTAATCGAAGAATACAAGAAGTAAAGCAGTTTTGGCAAAAAGTTTGGAACTTGCCTTGGCGACGAGAAAAAGTATTGGCGGCACAACAAAATTTTGGAGGGATAGTTCTGCTTGTTGCAGACTATTCTGTTTTATTGATGAGATCGTAATAAATTTGATTGGAAATGACTCTTATAGTAATATTCTTCATTCAAGAAAGAGACAATATGATATACGGTACATCAATTGGCTATTTCCCATGGAGACGAAAAAAACATGGTCTATGGTTTTCTTTCATAGTTTGGTTTCGTTCAAATACACTTAGTAATCGTTACTATGAGGCTATTCCCGTATAAGAAACCTTTGTTACGAGTCCTACAGTATTATCTTGATGAACCCTTTAAATGGGGATTTCAGCATGGGCGTAGCCAGGGAGGGGGGGAGGCAGTCCCCCCTGGCCGATGATTATAGTAAAAAATCCTTACCAATGTAGTAAAAAAATCACTGCACTTTGTAGTGTATTGTAGTGTATACCTCATAGTGTATACCGCGTAATATTAAGTAGTGTAGTGTATTAATTATCTTGTAGTGTATATGTAATATAAAACACGCGACAGAAATAGCCCGCGCCAAGCAATAAGGTATCCCATATCCGAAAATAGGAAGAACAACAAACAGACGAAAATAGTAAATAGTATGCAAGTCCATCCATTCATTCTGTTTTGCAATCCGATATGCAGTCTGTATGCATATGACTGGAAATGTGCATATGACTTGAGTGTCCGCGTTTGAGACATTGAAGGTCAGTTAATTTCTGAAAAAGTTTTCCCATGGGAACCGAGAAATTGCTTGACGCGCACTTTTTCATTAGGTTTAAGTAAATATGTAAATTAGTATAAATAGTGTTAAGTTTTGTAAATAAAATATCAGTCTTTTACTATAAACACGAATAGGCAGATCTCTGCCGCAGTTTTTATTCTAGACAGATCTCGTTTAGCAGTTGCCAGCTGCTTGCCTAATTAGTGGCAGTTAAATATGGTAAGTTCGGCAGTTAACCTACTGCTTGCCTTCTAACGGCAGAACAAAGGTATATTTCGGCAGTTTGTGCCTATTAAAGAGCGGAAGACAGCTGCTCTCCAAATCTCTGTCTAAGGTCTGATTTGTCCTTTCTTTTTTTCATGTGGAAATAATCGAACATATCACATGGCGATCCTGCCAACTCGATCCTGCCTGCCTAACAACTCGATCCTGCCTGCCAACTCGATCCTGCCAACTCGATCCTGCCTGCCAACTCGATCCTGCACAACTCGATCTTGTACAACTCGATCCTGCACAACTCGGTCCTAAACATGCTCGATCCTGCCCAAGTCAACGCTATGGCGCTGAAGAGAAAGATTTCCGCATGTTTTGACGATTTTTGCGAGTATGTACATGCAACGCGATACAAACGGTGTTGAGATTGGTGTCTATACGATCTGAGGAGTCTCACCGTTGCTTACGCCCAAGTTTAGCCGCTAACGAAATTCGGAAAAGCCAGCGATATTGCGAAGTTTATAAAAGAAATTCAAAAATCTTTATTAAAAATGGTTTTCTCTGACACAAACGTTGATGAGAAAATAATCGTTAACACTGGTTCGGTTAACAACTCAAACCAATTTTCGTCAACTCAGGTTTTTACTTTCATCGTTATAACTATAGTAATCATGATAATATTTTTTCTGATCTATTTTATTACCAAAAAGTTTATCAAAAAAGAAATTAAGAGAGCTGTAAAAAACAGTACAGACGCATTAAATGTATAAATTAGTGCTACAATAATGGAATGTGTAAACGAATTAGACAATATATTACAAAATTTAAAGAAAACCCCACAAAGAACTTATACTGATAAATACTTGGTAAATTTGCAATTGTTCTTACATGAGTTACGTGAAAAATTCAAACTTGAAATACCAAACTTAGAAGCTTCAGAATCTTTAAAATTAAAAACATCTTTCAGCAATAAATACACAGAAATTTTCACACTACTGAAACAAAAAAGACAGACTACAACTGAAACTAAAGACGAATCCACAAACACTACAGACAAATCCAAACCAGAAGAATCCAAAAAAACAAATATGGCAACTTTCGATATATTTAACAGTCTTAAAGTCATTCCTGACTTTACAGGAAAATACCAAGACACTAACAGATTTCTTAGCGTAATAGAAATTATTTATAAATCTGTACCGACAGATAAACAGCAAGACTTCATTACACTCATTATAAACACAAAAATACCAGATATAGCTAGGACAAAACTTAATTCATTCTTAGCACCAAAAACTTATAATGAATTATCAACCAACCTTTTGAAAGTATACAAACCACCCACTTCAACTAACAACCTTTTAGATAAATTGTCAAATATACAACAGAATAGTAATCTTTCAGTAATTCAATTTGCAGAAAAAATTGAAAACCTAACAGCTGAAATTACAGCCTTACAAATATCTACAATTGGTGAGCAAGGATGGGAAATTCTAACTAAAACCAACCAAACTCTAGCACTAAACAGCTTCAAAAGAGGTTTATTCAACCGAAATGTACAACAAACGGTACAAGCTAGTAGAGTAGAAACTTTAGCAGAAGCCATTACCGTTGCCCAAGAAGCCGAAAGTACATCAAGAGAGAACAAAGTTTTCTATTACAAAAAACAAAATAACTCATTCAATAGTAATAATAATAAATTCTACAATAACAATAAAAATAGGAATAACTATTATCATAAAAATACTAACAATAAGAGAAACACGAATAGAAATAACAATGATAGAAATAGAAACAACTTTAGAAACCATAACTATTCCAATTACAATAATAATCTTAATAATAACAATTATCGTAACAATAATCGTAATAACAATAGTCGTAATCGAAACAATCGTAGCAACTCTGTATATTTAACAAACCAGGAAAACTCTGGAACCCGAGAAACCCCAGTGGAAAATTAAGTAATGGTCAATCCGGGAAGAATCATAACAATAATAAACATAAAGCGTCAACTTTCAATATAAAAATAATTGAATTCAAAGATGGGATACCAAACTATATAAAAATAAAAACAAACAATAAAATATTAACGTTCATGATAGATACAGGAGCAGATATTTCATTATGTAAACTTAACAACGGAATAGATCAGTGTACAATAAACGAAAATGATTCATGCAAATTAACGGGTATAACTAAAGAATACACCAGAACAATTGGTTCCACAAATTTAAAAATACAACTTGATAATGAAAATCTTCATTTTAAAATTCAAGTAGTCGACAACAACTTTCCAATTCTAACAGACGGTATACTAGGAAGAGACTTCTTTCAAAAATATTTAGCCAAAATCGATTATGAAACATATACTTTTTCTTTTTCAACCAATAAAAATTCCTATATAATTCCCATAAATACGAAAATTTTTCAAATAAGAATTCCACCAAGAACTGAGATAGTTCATCCAATCGATACCAAAATATCCGAAGACAGTCTTGTATGCGGAAAGCAAATAACTGAAAAATTATTTGTCGCAAATTGTATAATACCAGCAAAAGGTATTAAACACATAAAACTCCTAAACACCTCCGATGAGGAAATCGTAATAAAACATATTGAATTAGATACAATACCCATTAGGCACTTTCAATTTAAGAAGTATAGCAAAAACAAACAAAATGAAAAATGGTCAAAATTAAATAAACTTTTAAAAATTGGTACAGAAGATACAGAATCTACCAATTCTATTAAAACCATTTGTAAGGAATTTCAAGACATTTTTCACTTAGAAGGCGAAAAATTAACATCAAATAACTTTTACAGACAACACTTGAGTACTACTGACCAAACACCAGTATACATAAAAAACTACAGATTACCACATTCTCAAACCACCGAGATACACAAACAAGTTCAAGATCTGATAAACAGCGATATAGTAGAACCATCTACCAGTCCTTATAACTCTCCAATGTTAATCGTACCAAAAAGATCCAACAGCGACACAAAAAAATGGAGATTAGTAGTTGACTATAGACAACTCAATAAAAAATTAGTAAACGACAAGTTTCCTTTAACTCGACTAGACGACGTACTAGATCGAATTGGAAGAGCAAAGTATTTCTCAACTCTTGATTTATCGAACTCTTTCCATCAAATTGAGTTAAACAAACAATCTCGTCCATTAACAGCATTCTCAACCAACAACGGTCACTATCAATTTAAACGTTTACCGTTCGGACTAAAAATATCATCCAACAGCTTCCAACGCATGTTGACAATCGCTCTAGCTGGTCTCGACTCTAACGCATTTCTTTACGTAGACGATATTATCGTATTCGGATGTTCATTGAAACACCACAATGCTAATTTAATTGAAACATTCAATCGACTGCGTAAATACAATCTGAAATTAAATCCCGAAAAATGCAATTTTCTAAAACCCGAAGTAGTATACCTTGGACACCTTATAACCAAAAACGGAGTAACAGCAGACCCCGACAAGTGTAAAGTAGTTCATAACTACCCTGTACCAACAAATGCCGATGAAGTTCGAAAATTCGTCGCATTCTGTAATTATTACAGACGATTCGTAAAAGATTTTGCCGCCATTGCTAAACCCTTAAACAATCTCTT
Source organism: Microchrysa polita (assembly GCA_949715475.1). Classification (NCBI taxonomy): domain Eukaryota; kingdom Metazoa; phylum Arthropoda; class Insecta; order Diptera; family Stratiomyidae; genus Microchrysa; species Microchrysa polita. Next base: position 57,014,872 of record OX454415.1, read on the forward strand.
GAAAAAGAATCAAAAATTCATTTGGAACCTACAATGTCAAAACTCGTTTGAACAACTCAAAAATTCTATTACTAGTCCACCAATATTACAATACCCAGAATTCGATAACGAATTCATTCTAACAACTGATGCCTCAGATTACGCCTTAGGAGCAGTGCTATCTCAAGGTGAAATAGGGCAAGATCTACCAATATCATTCGCAAGTAGATCTTTAACTAAAACTGAATTGAACAAACCCATAATTGAAAAAGAACTTCTCGCAATTCATTGGGGAATAAATCATTTCAGACCATATTTATACGGTCACAAATTTACAGTTGTCACTGACCACCGCCCTCTCGTATCTCTCTTTGTAAATAAAAACCCATCACCAAAACTAACCAGAATCCGATTAGACTTAATGGATTATAATTTTGATATTGTATTCAAACAAGGGAAAATGAATACTAATTCTGACGCTCTATCAAGAATTAAACTTGATTCAAATTCATTAAAAGAAATGATTCCCAAAAATATGAATGTTATTACACGCAGCCATAACAAAAAATTGAATAATGACTATGTGACCACACAGAATATGAATACTACTAAGCCTACTAATGAGCCTGATCAACTCTATATGTGGCAAGGTACATCCATTTCTGATGTTAGAAATTTGCCGATATTAAAATTCGAGCAAAATACAGGGGACGCCCATACCAAAAATAATAAATGTTTGCCAAAAATAAATATCAATGAGAAAGATATCGTTGTAGAATTTAGCGAAAATCCTCACCGAGACTTAGGTCAGGTACTGGAGAAGCTAATATTCAAATTACAACATTGTGGAATACACAAGCTAGCATTATCAACAACTGATAAAGTATTCAACCACATAACAATCAAAGAATTGATTGATTCTTATAATAAAATACATGCATGTATAGTTAAAACAAATAGGCAAACCAATGTAAAAATTATATTATTCAATACTCCCAAGACAGTCGAAAAAGTAACTGATCAACTAAGGTTAATTAGTGAATATCACGACTCTATTCACGGAGGTCACACCGGAATTAGGAGAACCATTGCAAAACTAAAACAAAAATACATCTGGAAAAAGATGAACAAAATGGTAAAAGAATATGTGAATAAATGCGAATCATGCTGCAAAAATAAAACAATCCGACATACCAAAGAAAAATTTGTAATAACTGACACTCCATCAAAGTGTTTCGAGATAGTTTCAATTGATACAATTGGACCTTTACGAATATCAGATGGATACAGATACATAGTCACAGCACAATGCGAACTATCCAAATATATAATAGCAAAACCTACCTGCACCAAGGAAGCAGATGAAATAGCCAGAACTATAGTCGAAGAAATCATTCTTAACTATGGACATTTCAAAACAATAAAAACAGACATGGGAACAGAATACGTCAACCAATTATTTTCTAGTATTTGTAAATTACTGAATATTCAACACGTTACATCAACCCCATACCACCATGAAACCTTAGGCTCAGTAGAACGCAACCATAGAGTCCTAAATGAATATCTACTATCTTTTTGTGAAAATTTTAATTGGCATACCTTACTACCATACTATTCATTCGCATACAACACGACACCACACTCTGACACTGACTATACACCATTTGAATTAGTATTTGGTCATATTGCAAATCTTCCAAATGAAACCAGTAATAATATACCATTCTACAATTATGACAGTTATCTATCTGTACTCAAAACCAAATTGAAAAATGCTCAAGAAACAGCAAAAGATAAACTTGTTAAAGCAAAAGAAATAAGACAGAACAGTAGCGAAGATAAATCAAACATTGTAAACTTCAAAAATGGAGACTTAGTATACGTAAAGAATGAAAATAAAAAGAAAAATGAAAGCCCATACAAAGGCCCATTTACAATAATAGAAAGACAAGGCATAAATTCTCTTATAAGAATAGATAATAAAAACAAATTGATACATAATAATAGGTTAAAGAAATATAGTTAATCAAAAAAAAAAAAAACAAAATATAACTAAAAATTTCTCTTTACATTCAAAATTTTTCTTAAAGGGCGAAGGTGTAGTGTATTGTAGTGTATACCTCATAGTGTATACCGCGTAATATTAAGTAGTGTAGTGTATTAATTATCTTGTAGTGTATATGTAATATAAAACACGCGACAGAAATAGCCCGCGCCAAGCAATAAGGTATCCCATATCCGAAAATAGGAAGAACAACAAACAGACGAAAATAGTAAATAGTATGCAAGTCCATCCATTCATTCTGTTTTGCAATCCGATATGCAGTCTGTATGCATATGACTGGAAATGTGCATATGACTTGAGTGTCCGCGTTTGAGACATTGAAGGTCAGTTAATTTCTGAAAAAGTTTTCCCATGGGAACCGAGAAATTGCTTGACGCGCACTTTTTCATTAGGTTTAAGTAAATATGTAAATTAGTATAAATAGTGTTAAGTTTTGTAAATAAAATATCAGTCTTTTACTATAAACACGAATAGGCAGATCTCTGCCGCAGTTTTTATTCTAGACAGATCTCGTTTAGCAGTTGCCAGCTGCTTGCCTAATTAGTGGCAGTTAAATATGGTAAGTTCGGCAGTTAACCTACTGCTTGCCTTCTAACGGCAGAACAAAGGTATATTTCGGCAGTTTGTGCCTATTAAAGAGCGGAAGACAGCTGCTCTCCAAATCTCTGTCTAAGGTCTGATTTGTCCTTTCTTTTTTTCATGTGGAAATAATCGAACATATTACAACTTTATAATGCTTGAAGGCGTAAACATGCGAGTTTGAATCCAGAGACTTCGTAAAATTTTCTGCTGCTGAGACTGTACTCGTAGACTGGAAAACTAACCAGGAGTACGTCCCATTTATACTTCCCTTGAACAATTTTTTTTATATAAAATTTGCCGAGGATTTATATCAAAGTTAGCGGATAAAATTGATTATTGAGTTCCATTATACAACACTCGATCTAATGCCATCTTTAACCCTCCTATAACTGATCTAGCTCTATATGCCAATTCTCCTTTGATTCGAATGATGAGAACATTTATAATTCTATGGAAATTGGACCTCTACAATCTTCTCTTGCATCATTTATAAGTATTATTTCGTCAAAAATTTCAATAACTCTTTTATCATACTTTTGTTTTGCTCGTTTGTATAATTTTTTTTTTAATATTTTGCATAATGATTTTTGCTTTTTGTAATATTCTTTTCTTTTCCTTTCAAATTGAATTTTTTTCCTTTTGGAACTCTTGTATTAATATCTAATGTTACTGATGTAATTGGATTATTTCTGTTCAGTAAACAAATAAATAAATCTGAGTGAAAATAGTTACTAACATTGACTTTCCGTTGTTCCAAAACACCAATAGTCACAAATAGCTATCTCTCCGAGTCAACTTTTGTCGATTCCAATATCAAATGGTCCACTGTCGTTAATAACTATTTCCACTCGCACTCTCGAGATGATCCATCGATAGCTATGGAAAATGTCCGTTGGCAAGTTCAAGTATGTGAGGTTATGTCGGGTCGGCTGTTGATGTTTTTATCAAATGTTGCGATTATTAGTTACTATTTAGGCAATGTTTGCTTTTTAATCGACACTAAAGTTAATCAACAAAGTGAACAGATTGATTTCGCCCCTGTTCACTACGCTCGCCAATCCCCCTACGAACTACCATATTTTTTAATGAAGGGAATTTCAGGATTTTTATTTTACAAGGTTTTTAACTTTTGTGTATTTCTTTAACGACAGCAAAGTGGACAATTTATGACAAAAACGGTTGGAAACATCAGAAGAAAACACTACATTCCTCCTCTGTAACCGCCTCCTCGTATTGAAATAATTTTAATTTTGTAGGTTTTGTCGAAACACACACAAAAAAGTTCGGCCGAACCACGCGCAACCGTTCAGTCGAACCAAGCTCAAATGATCAACGAACCGTGAGCGGATTGATTTCACTGAAGAACGTATATGAAGATAAAATTCAATTCCCCTGGTTTTCTTATGCGTTGCATAGCGAACATCGCGCTAAGGTGGGCCGGCTTTAGAAAAACCTAAAATCTAAAATGTAACAAATCATTGAGTAATCTAGTACCGACTTTTGTCCATTTTTGACGACCACTCTTATACTTTCGAATACATGTATATGGGGGAAGAGTTTACCGTACCTTTTCTATTTTTTACAACATTTTTATTGGATTCGCAGCCGCAGCATTAGTCTAACTTTTGTGAACAGGAATTCCCAGCCATCGTATGATATCTTATACATGAAAAGTTAATGTTAGTAAATTAGCCGGTTTTAAACGGAAAAATATTAAACGGGCATTTTAAAGGAACCTAAAATTTGTCCACTTGATGGACCCAAGGCCAGAGGCAGACCGAAGAACACCTGGATGTGTCAAATGGAAAAGAAACAACAATGCATTGGTCTCGGCGATGACACGATCCATAATAGAGCTCATCATCATCAATGTAGCACGATAGCCCGACGTCGGGCCTTGGCCGCCTGAATCGTTGACCTCCAATTGTCGCGGTTACGTGACCTTGTCCTCCAGTTTCGGAAGCCCAGCAGCTGGTGGGCGTCTTCACCTACGGAGTTCTCCCAGCGAGCTCCCGGTCGTCCACGCAACCTCGCTCCGTCAATTCGTTGTGCGTTCATCACTTTCTTTGGCATGCGATTATAGTCCGTTGTACATGCCCTGCCCATTGCAGACGTTGAAGCTTCACGATTTTCGATACTTCCAGCTCATCGTACAATTGATACAACTCATGGTTGTACCGGATACGCCATTGGTCTCGCTCGCGAACGGCCCCGAAAATTCGCCGAATGACCTTTCGTTCGAATCGGTCTAGCAAAATTTCGGAGGCTTGGGTGAGGGTCCATGTTTCGCAGCCATAACATAGCACGGGTCGGATGATCGTTTTGTACACGCGGAGCTTCGTGTTCCTGTGCGCAAGTTTCGAATTAATTATAGGGAGGACCGAGAAATATGTCTTATTGGCTAGTTGTATCCGTCGCTTAATTTCGTCGGTTTCGTTGGCGTCCTTTGATAAGTTACAACCCAGATAGTTGAAGTTGTCTACATACTCGATATTAAGGTCCCCCACTGTGATGCTTGAATTTGCTGGCGTCCTTGTTTTGGATTGCATCATGGCCTTTGTTTTGCTTTCGTTGATATGTAGTCCAACTTCCTTTGCGGCGTTATTGAGGTTATGCAGAAGGCTTTCTGCATCACCCAACCTTCAAGACATGATGTTGATATCGTCGGCGTACGCTACTAATTGAGTCGACTTGATGAGTAGCGTTCCGATGCTGTCCGTGTTCATGGCTCGAATTACATACTCCAAAGCCAGGTTGATGAGCGTCGGCGCCAGCCCGTCGCCCTGCTTGAGTCTAGTACGAGTTTCAAATAGGTCAGTGAGTCGGTTCTGCACTTTGACTTGCGAGACGGTATTAGTCATCGTCATCCTTGTGAGTCACACTAACTTTGCCGCTATACCAAAACTCAGCATGATGTTGTACAGTACACTTCGATCGATACTGTCGTATGCCTGCTTGAAGTCGACAAAGATTTGATATACGTCGATGTTATGTTCCCAGCACTTTTGGAGTAGTAGCTTCACTTGATACTCGCCAATGATTCGTTCTGCGTACGGATTAATTCTCTTTTCAAGAATTTTCGATAATATCTTATAGGCCGTACAAACTAATGATATGCCCCTGTAACTTCACACACTTCAGCTTGTCACTTTTTTTGTGGATTGGGCAGATTATGCTTTTGCGCCAATCCTCGGGGTTTACCTCGTCGTTCCATATTTTCATCAGTAGCACATGTATAACGTTGGTCAGGCACGTTCCACCATGCTTCAGCAGTTCTGCTGGGATCTCCTCAGCGCCGGGCGCTTTATTATTTTGAAGCGACTGTATAGCAAGACTCACCTCCTCTACTGTTGGGGGTAGAACGGGAGGGCCTAGTTCGGTAAACTGCTCAAGAGCTGGCTCCGCGGGGGATTTTGATGATGCATTGGGGAGCTCTTCAAAATGCGAGGCCCATCGTTTGTTGACGCTTTCGATGTCGCTGATGATGTTACCATCCTTGTCCTTACATAGGCTTGTCCTGGGTTGATATCCGTTCTTGATATTATTTATAAGTTTGTACGCCTGTCTAGTGTTCTTACTGGCTAATCTTTGGTTTATTTGCTGTAACTGCTCGTCAAAATGTTTGCGTTTCTTACGTCTAATTAACCTATTAGATAATCGCCGAAGTTCTTTGTATCTTTCTTTCTTGGCTCGGGATGCGCGTTGTGTGTATTGGCGAAAGGCTTCATTTTTCGCCTCAATCGAGGCCCTGCATTCGTCGTCGAACCAGTCTGCTCGTCTGCGCCAGCCTTTATAGCCCACGACCTCTTCTGCCACCTCCTTCATGCTGTCTTTGAGCTCTTCCCAGAACTCATGGATGCCTAGATTATTGATGTTATCAAGCATGGGCGACAGTTTTTCCTCAAGTGCTGTAGTATACGCAGCCGCCGCCCGTGGCATCATCAATCATATTGTCAACCTCGAAGATCTTGGCAGGATTGATTCTCGTTAGGTGCACCGAAGAGATTCTGCACCTGTAGGTCGTCTTCACCAAATAGTGATCGGTGTCGCAGTTGACTCCTCGATAGGATCGAACATCTAGGACATTAGAAGCCCATCTCTTGCTGATCAGTACGTGGTCGATCTGGTTCACGGTGTATTCATCTGGATACTTCCAGGTCTGCTTATGTATTCGTCGATGAGGGAAGGATGTAGAGCTTATGACCAAGTTTCTGCCGCTCGCGAAGTCGATAAGTCGCTGACCGTTGATTTTGTTTTCGTCGTGGAGGCTATGACCTCCAGTAGTTTCCCTATGCCAGCTTTCGTTTCCGACTTTGGCGTTAAAGTCTCCTAGGAGCAGCTTGACGTCGTTTGATGGAAGTGAGTCGAAGAGTGTTTTAGGTCGTTGTAGAACTCGTCCTTAATCGCGTCTTCTTTTACTTCTGTAGGGGCATGCGCATTAATGAGCCAGAGATTAGCGAAACGGGTCTTAATACGGATCGCACATAGCCGCTCATTGATGGGTTTGAAGCCGATAACGTGGTCCTTGAGCTGCTTATTCACGATGAAAGCTACTCCAAACTCCTTGTTGCCCTCCTCTTTACCACTCGTAAAAATAGTGTGCGAATTGAGGTCGTTAATCTCGCTTTTGAGCCATTTAGTTTCCTGGATTGCAACTATGCTCAACTATGCATGTATTGTTCTAGCTGGTCCAGGAGGGCCCTTAAGGCCCCCGGTCTATTCAGGGAGCGTACATTTCAGGATCCGAAAGAGTAATCAGTTGTTCGTTTCCAGGGTAGTCGTTGTTTTGTATCCGTCCAATCCGAGGCTTTTGTTCCAGGTTTCTTGACATGAAGTTTTTCTTAGGATGAGTTGTCGGCACATCGCTAAACCATGATAGGGTTTAATGGTTGAGTAAAGGCCATCATGGGCATGCCTCGTTGAGTTAAACGTTTTCTGTCACCTATCACGTTGAGTAACCTGAGACGCTGCAGATGTAAATACAGCACTCAGGCGCAGCGGTGCTTGTTCCAAATGTCGCATCAGATGATTTGACTTAGCCAATAAAGGTTTTACCCACTACCGTAACCAGGGGGCGCCCGCGCGGAGGACACAAGGAAAAGAAACCTAAGATTTATTTCAATGGTCGTCATAAAAAATAATATTTACAGCTATACTCTTCTTCCTGTTTAGGGAATTTGAAAAATCATTAACATTCTACATAAAGAACATTTTCTTTTTAGGGTTACATTCGCACGCGCTGGTTATTGGCTATTTCCGTCTGCCATAACTTCCGAGGCTTCATCAGAAAAGCTTTAGAAGTTTTAGTATCGCATACTTAAAATTTTACAGTTTTTTTATAATGATAACGAATTTTGACAATAAAAATAATTACTTAGTTGTTTATTTATAAAAATTACTGGTATAGAATTGTGTTTATGGTAAATATTTTCAAAAAATTTCAAAAATATTTTATAAAAATTAATTTAGTACATTTAAGTAATTGATTCAATTTTAAAAAGCTAAGTTAATATTATTCAAATATTAAACAAACTACAAAATATCTTATATATTCTTATAATATTACAATTATAACTCATATTGTTCTTACCGTAGTATCATTTATTAAGAACCAATTTTTATTATGTCGCGATCCGATTTCATCCAGATGGGCGATTATATCGTAACGACCATTTGTATTTTGTGTCCATTGTTGACAGGCACTCAAAGCACGATCGCGTGCAGCTCTTTCGCGAGGACTTCGCTCCTGTATACCGTTGCCGCTATCTAAAGCTGTGTATTGATATTTGACATTTGGTCTGAAATTATAAGTGCAAAAAAAGAGAGTTTAGTCCAATAGTATCGATACATGAAATTGGTTGATTTAAAAGTATGTTTTCATAAAAGAACATACTAACAAAAATTAAATAGATTTACTAGGCTTGCTTGGATCTATTTAAAAATCCCTTCTAATGTTTTGTTCTTCTAAGTATAGCATTCTTCATAATTTTGGGATCCGGAAAAGAGATAGGGAAATGTGTTTATTACTATTTGCGGATAAACTTTGTTTCCTATTATCGTAGCTGCAATTTGTAGTGTTGCCCATTATACATACTAAGGCATTGTGGTGAGGAAAGGATTAGTGTGTCCTTTGCGATAACTTAAATTTAAATTAATTTGAATTCTAATGATGTTGCCTCAACAATTCATTAATCGTACAAGATAAACTCCAACGCCACTCCTTTGAACGCCGATACCAGTATCGCCGATACAAAAACAATCAATTCCGGTATCTATAAATACACCTCCACTCAAATTACGAAAAGTGGCAAAATTAAACAAGAATATACATAGTCACTTGGGTCTGTTGTACTTGCCCATATTGCGAATCTCCATATTGGTAGATTGATGATCGCAATGTCAGCATATGTAACCTACGGGAAAAGATACGGAGATACAACACACATAATACACAAAGATTCGTCCATATTGTGGGACGAATGATGACGCCTTCCTGAATGGCTATTAGCATCACAAATGGCTCAAAAGGACACTCTTAATGTATGTACGGACGGGGTGATTGTTTACACAGACAGAACATATCGGATGCAGATACTTGACGGATGGTCCTTGTTCAAATGATGTTATTTTACGATATATTGGAACATAAAATCGTTTGAAGGATTTGGGGATACCATGTTCTCGTTCTGAGTAAGGTTTGAGGAGAACATAGCGTTTATATTGCTGTTTTTGGGTGAGTGGTTAAATAATACAGTATGTACTGATTTCAAGATTCATTTTTAGTGGAATTGTGGATGAAAGTTGGTTTGGTATTCATATTGTCAAAAATTTGTGATTCGCACCAAAGAGAATGGTAGTTATAAAAAAAAAGTTTTAAAATAATATGTATATTTATCAATGCCATTTGACTTTTTTCAAACCCTACGGAACGGGTAACTTTTGCACAATTTCAGAAATTCATATTTGCATTTGCTTTGGGAATTTCTCTATGTATCCCAGCATTAGTGAAATTATACAGAGTAAACTTAGTGACGAGCCTAAACTTTATTCACAAATCGATAGGTTGCAGGATTATCCCAAAAAAAAATGGGATACACCATTACAAAATTATTTGATGACCATCCTAGCGATGCAAATTTATGTGTTCAACTATATGAGGATGGGGTGAACACTGAACAGTAATGTCCGAAAATTATAACTTGAGATGATCCTACAAACGAAACGCAATTGTAATTGACTAAAAATCTACATATTCACAAATTTCTAAAAATACATACAAGAAACACAAATATTTTTTCACATACATAGATGTTCGAAAATGTATGATTTAAATATAGTCTGTTATGCTCGGTTGATGGTCTAATTTGTAAACCAACTCCCTTTTCATAGAATATTCGATAAACTTTAGTGCATATTTGCGGGTATTCGTGACAGAAAAAAAGAAAAACCCGAGCGTGTGTACTTGGACAGGAAATATAAAATTTAAATTAAATTTCACTATGAAATTGGGTCAACTTTCGAAATAAACGTTTTTCTAAAAGGCCCTCGAAGTATGTACTTTGTAGCATGTATAAACTCTGAGTAGGATATTGATTACTTTCATTTAGTGTAGTGACTTTGGTTGAAAAAATTATAAAACCCAAACATCCAAAAAAAGAGCTGACTTTTGAAGCCAAATTGTTCTATGGTCTGACCGCATTACGCAGTAAAAAAATACACTCTTTGGCGCGTCACATTTGGGGGAGGGGGTGACAAAAAGGGTGAAATTATGATTTTTCGCAAATATCTTGTTAACTGTAATATTTACAGCAAAATGTTCTGGGGACATTTTAAACTACACAAAATTCCCTTTCTTCTTCTGTTGGCAGACCTAAAAACATTCGATGTAATTCCGATTTTTTTATAGACATTTGTCTCTCTAGCTCCTGAAGTAATTTCAGTGGAGCCACGGTCATTGGGATAACTATTTCTATCAATATAGAGCTGGCCCACACGGAGACTCAGGCTGCTCCGACAAAGCATACCCATATTTCCACTATTAACATTTTTCAAAAAGACATGCCTGTAATTTATCTCCAAATCACAGTAGCCGAACAAATTTGGCAAACGTTAAGGCTAAGTTTAGCTGACCAGACGTACAGCATTTTGCTGCACAGTACAGCGTTTTTACCTGTCGTACAGCATTGGGAAATGTACAGCAAAATGTACAGCATTCCCATGACACACAATGAAACCTAAATCACTAAATAATAAGCTACTCGGTAAGGCTTTTGATCAGTCTTTTCTGCTTTTTAGGTGTAAACTTTGACTCCTGTACGATCGATAATGGCACTTTTGTGTTTGACAATCGTTCATTTTCGATAACTCAGGAACCCGTCTCGATCTTTCCGAAATTTGCCACACTTGTAGAGCTATTTGGAGCTTACATTTTCTCTGAAGTTACGGCTACCGAAATCGCAATTTTGAGTTTCTAACTCGACAATTTCTAAACGAAAAACTTTGAAATTAAACTACTTGTAGAGCACCGTACTGTTCATCTTTCGTAAAAATTTCAAGGTTCTAGTTGTGAAGGTTTAGAAGTTACAGCCGTCGAAAGATGTGATTTAAGGTGACAATTCCTCAAAGTTCCAAGGTCCTACCTATCAGCGCTTGATAGTTACAACTGCCCAAATCGCACTTTTGTGTTTTCTAATCGAAAATTGTCTATAACTTGGAAATTCTTGAGCTAAATTTTGAAATTTGGCAGACTTATAGAGCACCGCGATGTCCACATTTGGTGAACGTTTTAAGACTCTAGCTTCCAAGGTTCAATATTACAGCCGTCAAAACATGCGATTTTAATGCTCCAAGTTTGGGGGGAGTTATGGACATGCCGTTTTGATAAAGCCAAATGGGGGATAATGGGAGTCCTTTACCGGAGCGACTCAATGTTTACCTTAAAATGATCTTGAACTTACTATGAACACTGGTACAAATTTTACGGCTGAGCTAGCATTCTTTCAAAAGTTTTGGAGCTTCTAGAAAAAGTCCTAAACGAAATATTCTAATTTATTTTTTAGTCTAGCGCCGAAATATTCAAACTCTCATGTGTTATATTTCATTGCAAAGATATTTTTATCTACTCATACCATTTTTCGTTCTCATACCATTTTTCTGTATCTTTTGTCGTTTTTGAAATAATCGCAAAAAAAAAACGAAAAAATACCCCCCTTTCCCCCTTTTTTTAAGGGTGCCGACCCCCAATCGGTTGGGACTTTTTTCCCCATAATCTGGGGCTCATCCCCAACCATCATGCAAACAAATTTCCGATGTAGTATTTTTGCCGTTCGATGGCCATATTTAGGCAAGTGGCACAATCTCACAAACGACAACTTTGAACCTCTAGTAACTCCATTCATTGATAAAATGACGGAGTGGTTTCAAAACAACACACACCGCACCGAGCGCAGCCCAACACAAATGTGGAATAGTTTCGCTGACATGTCAGTAGGTGAGGCGGAAAAGGCACTTGGAGTTTCGGAAGGTCCACTCCACACGAAGAAAGAAATATGGTGGTGGAACACCGAAACTAAGGAAGCAGTGAAAGCCAAATCGAACGCATTTAAGGCATGGACGAAATGTGAGTCAATCAGTGAAACCGAACGGGTTCAACTTCGCGAAAATTATATGCAATGCGGAAAAAACGTAAAGCGCTTGGTAGCTCAAGCAAAGACGAAGGCAGCTGAGAAATTCTACCAAGAATTAGAAACTCAGACTGCGACCGAAGGGCCGTCTTTGCGCGAGAGACCTAAGCACGACGCCAGGATATTTAGGGTCGCAGCCCAAAGGGGAAGGAACGCTAGGGGAATACAGGCGCCATAGTACGTGGAGGACTCGCAAGGAATGTTGCTGATTGACGATGCGGCAGTATTTTGACGAGCTTCTAAATGAAGAATTTCCTCGAGCAGCTTTTCGAGATGTTGAGCCGAATACCACAAATATTGAAGATATCTCAGAGGAAGAGGTGATGGAGGCAATGCATCAGATAAAACGCGGAAAGGCAGTCGGACCGGACAAAATCCCCGCGGAATTTTGGTTAAAAATGGAAAATGTCGGGCTTAGTTGGCACACAGTTCTCTTCAACAAAATCAAAGGTGGGCAACCGATGCCTGATGCTTTCAGGGAAAGTTTTCTTCTTTCTTTCTATAAGAACAAGGGAGACTCACGCAAACTCAACAACTACAGGGCTATAAAGTTAACACCTCATACACTGAAGATCCACGAGCGAGTTGTCTGCAACCGATTGAGAAAGATTGTGCGGTTGAATGACAATCAATGCGGCTTTGTTGAAAGTCGATCTACAGTCGATGCGATTCAGTGCATTCGTATAGCGATGGAAAAGTATAGAGCAGCACGAAAGGACTTGCACTTTGTGTTCATCGATTTGGAAAAGGCATTCGATCAAGTACCTCGTGATCTGATATGGTTGGCCTTGAGAGCACTTAATGTCCCTGAGGCATACGTCAGGATGATACGAGACATGTATGATGGAGCAACGACTAAGGTTAGATGCACTGCCGGTGAATCAGAAGAATTTCCGGTGAATGTCGGATTGCACCAGGGCAGTGTATTGAGTCCGTTGCTCTTCAACATTATCATGTGCTACTTATTAACACGTGTATCCGACGGCCTAGAAATATCTCTTCTTTTTGCCGATGATATAGTCCTCAGTAGCCCAAACATCGTTACCTTGCAAGCTGCACTTACAAAATGGTGTGACATTCTGGAGGAGCATGGACTGAGGGTAAGTATAACAAAGACCGAGTTCTTATGCTGCCCATTCTCAGACCCAGATGCACCGATACCAGATATGTACGTCAAAGGTTTAAGTCTTGTACCAAGTTCAAGTACCTTGGCTCGATGGTGAACAACGGAGCTACATGCGATGATGACATCAAACATCGCACAAAGGTTGGGTGGATGACGTGGCGAGAAAACTCTGGAGTTTTCTGCGATAAGAAAATGCCACTGAAGCTGAAGGGCAAGTTGTACAAAACGGTTGTACGTCCCGCACTCATGAATGGATCAGAATGCTGGACCATGTATGAAGGTTACGCGAAAGAAATGACAGCGACTGAAATGAAAATGTTACGCATGTCAGTTGGTGTAACCAAAAGGGACCACATCAAGAGTAGCTACATCTGAGGCAGCTTGTCCATAGACCAACCAATCACCGAAAAGCTCGAAGACCGACAAATGGATTGGTATTGCCATGTTCAACGGCGTCCCCCTGAGAACCCCGCAAAGAAAGCTATATCAATGGAAGTTCCCCTTGATGGACCCAAGGCCAGAGGCAGACCGAAGAACACCTGGATGTGTCAAATGAAAAAGCAGCAACAACGCATTGGTCTCGGCGATGACACGATCCAAGATAGAGCTGCCTGTAGAAATATGCTGAGATATTATCGCCAAAACGGGCGATGTGCCTACACCGCGGGACGAGCAACGCGAAGCCATGGAGCGGTATAAAGAACGAGGCAAGGAAGGAAGAAAGCCATATTTAGGCTTAATTTTCTCAGACTAATAACTGTTTTCAGTGGAATTAATGCTAGACTGAGCTGAACTTCACAATGTTGGGATATTGACCTAAAGCCCCACAGCAACCGAAGTTAGCAAACACCGAACAAAAGATTGATACGAAAAATCGTGCGGCAGCAGTGCAGCAGTGTGGTTGGGCGACTCCAAGGTATCATTCTTGGAACCGATCTTTTGACCGGTGTGTGCCACACTCAGAAAATTACATAGGGAATATGCCTACGAATTTTCATTCGAATAACTGTATCCAAACCGGAATCGGAAATATAGTATTTGCCTTTCACAATGCAAGGGAAGCCTCTTAAGCATTTCTTCAATGCATATCTTTTAACTTGATGAAACAATGAACATGAAATTTGGTGGAAATGCATAGAATGGTAATAGGTTTAACACAAATATTTTTGAACTTTGAAGGACCAAGATACAGGGTGTCCCTGAATAGCTGCAAAAGAATACTTGTTCAATACTAATAGGAAAGCTTCCGTGGGCTCTTATGTCAGGGGACACAATAGAATCATTTCATATAAGTTGCTTTTCCTTGAATAAAAAAAACAGTAACAGTAGATTTACAGCCAATAATTCAGTTCATATACAAGCCATCCTTACGTTTGCCTTAGTTTCTTTTTGCTCAAAGGCCATCAGAAATCTTAAATCGAAAAATGCCTATAGATTTGCCTTGGAGTACTTTTATATCAACTGGGTAAATAGTAAAACTATTTTTGGATTGGTCTAATTAAAGGTGGAACGCGTTTATTTAGACCAATCCAAAAATATATTTACAGGAAGCACAATTCTTATCTATTGCTTATAAAATATAGGTACAAAAAATATTCACTATGCATCAATTTTCTTAAAAACCCTCGTATTGCGGGCGCAGCCCTCTGTATGCCGGTATTTTTTGTTCTTGGGTCGCGTATTTGACAATTTTTTCCCGGGGGTCTTATCTTTGGACTCTGAAATTTTTAGCAAAATGTGCGCCGCATTGCCCCCACTCCATCTTTCTAATTCTCTTCTATCCACGTTTATTTTTAACATGCTGTTTTTTGTTGTTTTACATGTGAAACCACATTGGAATCATTGAAATCATTGAATCATTGAAAGCTTACATTTTTCGCGCTTTCTTTTTGGTTTGCTTGTGACGACTGTTCATCCCGGATATGAATATTTCTTACTTATTTTATTCTAATCTTCTTCTGCGCTACCTGGAAGAAGACTTTGGGAAAGGAAAAGGTGTGAACTATTCGCAATATTGCTTCTGAAACAATTCGTTTACTGCGAGAATAGCGGGTCCTTCATACTGTTTCGTCTTTTGCAACAAAAAAATAAATGCAAACTAAAACAATGTTCTTTGATAGAAGATTACACGACACCTATCTCCTTGTGCAAAATCATATTAAAGCTTAAACCTTCTTCCTATTTTGGTGAGTTAATCAATAGTGGAGCAGTCTTCATTCAAATTCGAGTCTCTGTTTCATATGATGCAACGTAAAACTACATATATAGTTTCAGCATTTCACTTAAATTCAGGAAGGAGATAATCCTTTTGGGGGACACGACATTTTCCGATTCTCATTCGTATCTCTTAGCCAGCAATTTCCCAACTCAAATTGTCAATATTAATACATATATCTATATGTGCATATAGGACAAAATGTGTATGTAGATATCCGTTTCAACAACTACGGAGTTATATCCTTTGGATATATCGACACCGAGTAAACTAGGACATCCTGCAAACATTATGACGTATATGCAGATACATCCAGATCCAGCTTAGCCTCGTGAATAGAACTAAAAAAAAAGCTAAGCGGAAACGTGAAAATTACTGAAGCAGCAAAACATACACCGTACGATATGTTGCATCTCATGTGAGTGTGCAAATACAAATTAGAGAGAAAACAAGTAATTTCTTGCGCTTATTTGCCTTACACTTTCAGTATACCGTAATCATATGGATACGTTTAGATTTGATGTGACACGATTAAGGACAATACGTTCATATTTATAAGGACGAATGAAGAATGACGTTATGACAGTAAAATGTGAGTGGTAATATCGCACGCACGCAGAATGCTATTTAATCACTTGGGAACGTTTCGTAATTTATTAATATAGTCCTCTTCGTAACGAATAAAATGGTTACATTTGAAACAATTCATTATGAAGGTTTATGCGCGCTAAATAAAGGATTTGTATTTGGGGATTAAAATGTTTGTTGACAGGAGGGACTAAACTATTAAATTAATGAGAGTTATTCTGGATTAATTCTGTCAACTATTTAACATATTTTAATTAAGTAGAATTAAAAATAGTTATGAGAAATAGTTCTAAAGGAGGGTTGAACGAAGCTATGTAGATATAGTTTCATGTCACGGAGTTACCAATTTATAAATCTGTCATAGACTACTGAAATACAATAATTACGAACATTAGGTTAACATTTACATACATAGTAGATAAATAACGCTATTTAGTAAGAGTAACGGCAGAACAATAACAAGAAAAAACGTTAATATTATAGTATTAAATACAATATGAATAACACTTATGACTTAAGAGTATACAGTGATAACATAGCTACACGACTACATTGAATCGACAATAAAAATAGTTTATCTTGTAAACAAAATGCAATAAACTGTATAAAGAAATTTATTTGTACGAATATAATAGATTTTATACAATAATTTTATAATGATTATGTATAATTTGATTTTGGTCGTAAGAGATCTGAACGTCGTTCATTCAATTATTGAAATTAAATGTTAAACAAAATTTGAACGATCACATAAATAAAACAAAAAGTACATACTAGAAGGTATACAAAAAAGTATATTAAAATTAATTAAAGTTAAAGAAAAACAATAGAGAATCATTCGTCCCTGATTATTTTGTGATTTTGAAAAATTTAAGCAATGCTTAGTTTTTAATTGTTTTGGTTATTATTCCTTAAAATATTATTATCGTTGTTATGTAGTCCAGACTAGTTTTGGTAATAATTTTTTTAAAGTCCCGACAAAGCCTAATCATGATGGTTAAATTTATCTACATTAATAATACCATCTTTAGAATAGTGGTTACGTTACGAATTCGTATTATCGTTTATCATACACCCCCAGGTTCGGGGAAAACCTTGGAAGCGTTTGCTATTAATCGCAAAACATCTACAAAAGATAAGCCATTAAAGGGTCTGTAACCATACGCAAAAGTTAATTGTTGCGTATTACAACTAATTTCCCCAGATTCGAATTTCCCAAATCCAGCGCAAAAGTGGGGTAACTTGGATTATCCCCAACCATACTGATCTTTTAAACTGCGCAATTTGGCAAACCCCAATCAGTGTGGTTGCGGCCGTAGATTTATATCTAGAGTTTAGACACATTGAATGTCTGGACCCTGCGGGATGACTAAAATGTGTACCGAGTAGGAAGTGGAACGATGATTTTTTGTAAGTTTAAGAATTGATACAAAATAAATATATAGAAAATTACAGTTAAATATACATATTAAAAAGCACAAATAAAATTAAATAATAAGCAATTGTTAAATTGTTGTACAAAAAAATTAGGTGTATATTAAATTGTTGAAGTGTTGAGTATGTGACAGATATTAACATGAATGACACGATGTTTGATGCACAGGCAATTCATGAAATTTATATACATATATACATACTATTTGTAATAATAAAGTACAAATTTACATTTATACAATTTGGTGTAAACATGTTACAGAGTTTTAAAATTGAAATTTAATTTAATTAATATCGGTAATTTGGTCAGAATACCTACAATTTCTACGACAGAAAATGTAGATTAACTTCAGCATGAGACTTCTTCTCAAGGTTTCAAACAATACCCCACAAAAAAACATATTTCTCTTATTGCGTGATGAAACTGAGCTTAGCCCATTAGAGTATTAACCATTACTTTAATGGGCGCCAAATTCTTTTAGCGCACTGGTCGATAAATAAACAGTCAGCGCCCGCTCCAAGGAGGGGCAACCCGGGCAGTCGTCCGGGGCGCCAAATTTTAGGTGCGGCTTTTTGGCTAAAACGAATAAAAAACTCATAAAACCAAAAGGAAAAATTCGTTATCAACTTCGATTTAGTGTCAAGGAAACCATGGAAACTACAGATGAAATAAAAAGGGGTGAAACAAAATAAGTGAAGAAGCACAACAATTGCTTCTTTAGGACACTCGTTAGTTTTATATTTATCATCTATATCATTATTAGTTCTCTTTTGAAAGTTGTGTTTTAAGGATGCAAAGTCTATTCTAGGCTTTGAAGAGCCCACAATTGATATAAACATTACATCTGTGATGCTTGCAAAGTTATGCGCCAATTAAGTTCTTCCTTAAAAAGAAACTTATTGGAGAATGGTCTGATTTCGTCCTCCAATAGAAAATTCCTCTTCTTTTCATCAGAATTAGGGATTTGCTTGCATTTTCCCTAATTCTTGTCAAAGATAAGGGCTACCTGATTTTGAAGTGGCTTGATCTGCTATCCATTCTCATAAGGATAACTTTTGTGTTTCTAATAGTTTCCGCTACATGTTCGTTATACGGATGATGCAGAAAATGTCGCTAGCGGCTATAAAAAGAAAAAAAAAATTCGTCTTTCGAGAGCTGATAGCGTAATGCTCCAAAGATTGGTCCAAGGTAGGATTGGATTCCTCCAGCCACACGGCTAGCAGTTGACCAAACCGAACAAATGACAAAATTTAAATCCCCATCGTCTCTGTCCATCCCAGGCGCGTGTGTTGTCCACAACTTTGATGTTTTGTGCGCGGTTTTGAATGGCCCGATTGTGGCCTAATATTTTTATTCAATCTCCTCCGGAGAAACTATAAGAAATAATAAATAATTAGTGCATAAACACTCAGCACATAAAAGCGTTAAACAAATCTTCTATGAGAAATTTCTTACCGAAATGCATCACCAACAAATTTTTTTCAGGCATTTTAGAAAACATGTATCCACATTTGGCAGCAATTAGCCCGGTCTCCTCGCGAATAGATTCATTGATTCATCTAGCATGGAGTGGGCCAATTTCGGACAAGGTAGTTTCAATTTCAGCAAGTTGAGGAAACACAGTACACATTGTCAGAGCCGCAATAGCAGTCTCCCTAATGTTTCCGGACATGCTAATGTCGGGATTTGGCTAGGTTCCCCCGATTTAACTAGCTCTTACCTTATTCTCTATAACAACTCGCGAAATGATCCCATTATGAAAATAAGCCACCAAAATTGAAACCACTGAAGAAACTCGAAGAGACCCCGCTAATTTATGCTTATCGGCCCCATCATTTTTGCATACCATTTTTGAGAGCGGATTTTTCTAAACTGTGTTGAATGTTTTTGTGGAAAAAAATGTTCACATTAATTTTCAATCTCTTACTTTATTCCATACATCGGCAACGATGGCGAAGGCTATTGACTTGTAGGCAAGCTCGAAATGCAATTACCAGCCCACTAGGGAGGAAAGCTAAACAGGTACTCAGTTATACACGGAGTAGCCTAAGTTGGACCACTGCCTTAGTGACAGGGCATAGTAATTTTAAAGTGCATCTAACTAAGATGAAAATCGTGGAGAATGATGTATGCAGACTATGTCTGCCTAAGACGGCAGCACACGTTGTGTGTGAGTGATCAGCACTAGGTAGGAGGTTGAGGATCCTAGGCAAATCCACAATAAGTGTGGAAGCCATGAGTGAACTTAGCTTCAAAAACATACTACACATCACACGGGACTCAGTGATGACTTCTGAAAGTCACTGTAAGGGGACGAAAATGGACCCAAAAAGTAGTGGTCTGCTTCGATAAATCCCTAAATTACATATACGAGTATGATTCATTCTAAACTCCGCCACGTTTCCGTATGACATCTGTATATTTTTTGCTGGCGGTGAATATTATTTGGCTGGGGAAATTCAATACTTATAGCTTTAATTTTGGAATTTCCAAAAAACTTTCTAGAAGGCTTTGCTGAAGTGAGGTGAACTGCGCTTAGGAGTATGAGTTGTGGCGGACTTCTACCACATACTCTGGGCTTTCTCAGTGGGTAGACATTCTATTTTCTGAATTACTATAGCGTTGGTTCGAATTCCACTGTGACTATGAATTTTTGGGTTGATATGTGATCCTACGGCAGCCATCGTGGAACCGATGAGTTATAACGACCAAGGGCTGCTAAAATCACTCGATTTAAGAATAAAATGTCTCTTAAATTTCTTATACAACAACAACGACATAACATGTGTGCCATCTACTATCAATCTGCCTGGTACTTTACCCAAGGGGCGGCTATTTGTCCACTCGCCCGGGGCGGCGAAAGTGCTAGAGCGGGCGCCGTAAACAGTGACATTTTTGCGCCCACGTAATGGTGTTTTTTTCTACCAAGCTGGCTGAGTGGAGATTTGTAATCGTTTGAATATAGTTTCTACTGAGTTTTTGTTGCCTCAGTGACTAATGCATTAAGAAATGCATTAAGAAAAATGTGTTTACGACTTTTATGCGTTAACTCAGCCGTATATAGGCAATTTCGAGTCAACGTTACATTGCATATCATTTCGGAATGTATATAATGTTGCAAGCACTATATATTTCCTATCCGCACATGTACGGAAATTTTGGACAACGCCGAGATTCGATCTCCGGACCTCTAGATTACTAGCATCGTAGAGTGCGACTCAACCAAGTAAGCCACAGAGCGTGTTAAACTGAAAAGTATTGATTTTAAAATATTGACACAAACAAAATGATGACGAATTTTTAATTCAAATTCAACAATTTCAAAGTCATGTTGATGAATTTTCATTTCTAATTGACGAAATTCCATGTCAAATTGACGATTTTCAAAATAATTTTGACGAATTGTCAATGCTTTTTTCAAATTGATGAATTTCCAATTAATATTGAAGAATTTCCATTTGAATAATTTCCCATTCAAGATGATGAGTTTTCATTTAAAAATTTATTTGGCAAATGAATTTTAATTTTCATTTTTAATTGATAAATTGCAAAATCATGTGTACGAATTATTGACGAATTTCCATGTACAATTTGCAAACATCATTTGGCAAGTTTTCGTATCAAATCGACGGACTTCCATTCAGTCGGGATTGATCGGTTTCCCAGACATAATTACTCTATAAATGTATGCTCAATGTACTCGCACAATGCCGCAAAATAAGAAAATTTAAATTAAATAATTAAAAATGTAATGATAATGACGCTGGTGAAATCATGTTCAATGCACTGACAAGCAAATTTAAGTGTGAGGGCTTCTTATTAAAAATTGATTGCGGAGCAATAATTTCGTTTCGAAAAATATTTGTTGTTGTTGTAGCAACTCGTGGGATTTGTTTTCCTCTTGAATCGAAGGGAGTTTCTGGCGCGACAGTCCAACAACGTCCAACATTGGACTAAGGCCACAGATACTATATGGATTGGATTTAAAATCAATCGAAAATTCGACTGTATAGCCTGCTTGTTTATGGCATCATCAATCAGTACATTATCGTAGAAATAGAGTAGGATTTAGTGCATAATAAGTGGGAAAATTAGACTTCTAGATAACGGTAGGTACGCGAAAGGCGCATATTTCAAGGCTCCATAGCTTTCAAGGTTTCAAAGTTGCAGACATCGAAAATTGACGGTTTTAATATATTTTTCCTATCACAGAACGATCAAAAAAATCAGCCACTGTATTTCGTCCGATTCCCCTATCAACCTCTTTAGGTAACAGCATACTAACGAAATAACTCTTTTTTAGATAAAGTTTTTTTTCCACAATATGTCATTCGAATCAGTTAAAATGGCGTTAAGAGCCCAGGTTACCGGTATAGCATCACTAATGTAACCATGATGAATTGCATACTTTCTTCGAGAAATATCGCAACCAGTAAAAGCAACCCTTGCACCGTTCTGGAGGTTCGCCTTCACTCGGACTGCATTCCATAGCTACTTTGAAATTGTGCCTGGAAAACCATTTTAACGGGTGGGCCAATTACAAGTTCGTTTTTCAAAATGAAAGTAAGTAAGCTCCCATTAATGAGGGAACACAACTTCATTCAAGTGGCTGCCCCGGCTGGCGTCGCAGTAGCTCATTCTGTTACACCAATTTTCCAAGACCCTGTTGATGGTTTCGGGCTGTAGTTCACGGATTGCTTGGATGATATTGGCCCTAAGTGCTTGAATCGTTTCTGGATTGTTGGCATAACATCGGTCTTTCACGGTTCCCCACACACAAAAGTCTAAAGGGGTCAAATCGCAGCTCCGAGGCGACCAATTGACATCGCCCAGACGGCTGATAACACGATTTGGGAATTTGGTGCGTATTTGTGGCATGGCGCGCCATCCTGCATGAACTTTTCCAGCACAGAGAAAAAGCATTAAATTTATGAATTCTAAATAAGGAATTTAAGGAATATGTAGTCTCTACCATCTTGTTTCTATGCTTTTCAACCAAATAGAAGTTAATATTTTGAGGTCTGCTGGCAAGATCGAAAATGGGCCGTCGCAAGGTTTTGAAATTATTTCAATTCTGCTTGTTTATCTGAGATTCCGAAAGAATAGGTTTGGCACAGTGAAGCAAATATTGTACGTCAAACAACGTTGCACTTGGGATCAGGTGTTTCATAATCCCCATCTTAATGTTGGTATACCTACTTAATGGAAGTCGGACTGGAACAACTGGGAAGTTTATAGCATCGTCTAAAATTATTATCAGAACGTCGAATATGCTCTAAACTTTGAAAGATCGATCCTGGAAGGTTGTGGCTGTGGGTGAACTTAAAATTGAAGGTTTGTCTGCAATATCGAGCGCAAATGTTATGAATCCCTCCCACACTGGAGATGGAGGCGGTATAAATAGGCCTCAATGAGTGGTTTGTCTGCAGCATGCAATAATGTTCACCAGAACGAGGAAGGGGGACGTAAAGACGTGAAGGCCGCCCCTGTGAAGTAATACCGAAAGATGGCATACCGAGTAGCAAGATTCGGCAAGCAAATTAGTACTGCCAATGCCGTAATGCCATATATGCCTCGTGAAATATTATTCTTTCTTTTAATCGGTGTGAAGGGGAGGGGTAGCACGGTTGAGGATTTGCCTCAAAACCCGAATTCCGCAACTATCAAACTATCAAAAGATTTAAGAAGTTTTAAAAGATTATACTTTCAAGCTTTGATCAACTGGAAAGATGCACTGCCGATAATAAAAGGCTTACTGAAAGTGCACAAGTACGGAGGCGTGTTTAGGGAAATTATGGCATCCTATCAAACTCATAGAAGCAAAACCTTCATAAGGAGCTCAGTCTATGGTTTAGATGGACGCGGTTCGACAAGGAGACTTATGAACAAGCTGCAACGCGGTTTCAATTTCTATGGACGAGGGGGAGGGCTTGGTATCATTTAATGCTGCAGTCTGCCAGTTCGAGAAGATCGGTTGCCCTAACCTTCCGGGGTGATTATAGTAGCAAGAAACAAAAGCTACCAAGAGGTAACTCGCTCTCTACGCAGGCTGAAGGCGAAAAGGTTAAAACGAGATTTTTACAATATTTATATTCGCCAACCAGCATATTACGTAGTATAAACGAGTAATTTTTGCTGAATTGTAATTTCGTAGTTTTCTAAGCATTTTAATGATTTTTTGTCTAAAATTCAGCGGGCTGAATTGTGGCTCGCGGCCCGTATGTTGGATAACCGCTACTTCGATTGGATAAAGTTACTATACCTTATAGATTCATTCACGTGAATATTAGGTTTTTAGATATAAGGTGCAATCTAAATGAGCCTAAGTTAAAGGACCGAGAATTTACAGCAATTTTTTGCCTTGACAAAATTTTGAGGTAATTTTTAATTTAGAACTTTCCATACTGTAGACTTATCTTTTAAAGCAAAATAAATATTTAGAAGTTTGATACTTTTAACTGCTATTACATGTTTACACTTAAGAAATTGATGAAATTTTTACGCTATCTATTATATTTAACACAAAAGAAAGTTTACCAAACATCATAATGCCGAAATTTGCATAATTTAAGGATATAGAGCATGTGACATGGTGATAGTGACAGATATTTTATGATAACATTTTAAACATGATAGAATTAAACAAACAAACAAATACATATCTTGGATTTCGCAAACAAACATAATAAGGAAAAATTAGTGTTATAGAGAATAGAAAATAGAGGGGGACAAACTCAATAGTAACAAACAACTCCGTAGGGGAAACAAACCAATTCAATGAAAATTAAAGAAACTTATAAAAACCTTGACGATGTCGAGTCTATTGAGTCCCGATTTGATGTGCCATTTGTTGAAGTTGGTGCTGATTTGCTGAAAAATATCTTGGCCAAACTATCTAGACGGACACTGACTAGAGGTGATTTTTCCGAATGTTCCGAATGATCAGAATTTTCAAGATCTGAACTGGCCGATCGATGACTGGAATAACAAATAAAAAATCTATAAGAACAAAAAGTGTAAGAATTGTGCAGAACAAAACTGAACTGACTAAATTAAACTTATTCAAAAATGAAATTTTATGAAGCATTTTATCAAAGTGATCTACACACTTTATGAAACTAAACATTTATAGATGAAGTAAACATTTTATTTTAGTGATTTGTTGATGTTGAGCTAAAACATTTACCTACTAAATAGTTGACGTCTGGCAGCGGCTGTGAGGACTGTATGATCGATTTCATTCGCTGAATTTGTACGCCGAACATTTTTCGATTTTCGTCTTTTTGGTCTGAATAGAAGGGACGTGGTTAAAGTGTCATTTAGCGTGTTTATTGCGAAAAATTAGTGAAGACTTCGAAACATTTACTAAAAATACTAAAAATTTATAGAAAGTTTATAATTATAGGGTGCTGAAACATTAGAGAGTTTTAGCATGTCGTTCAAATATAACGACATAGTTTGACATTTCCATACAAAAATTCGCTTGCCGACAATACGTAAATCAGTAAACGACAATTTTGCATGCTCCAAGTAGGCATGGGTGTATTTCCGTATATTGGATATTCTGTAAACAGTCGAAATTGAGACAAATAATGTCGTGAGTATAACCCCATGCCTACTTCGGAAATGCAAAATTGTTTTGCGTATTGTCGGCAAGCGATATTTTTGTATGAAATGTCAAACTAATGTCGTTATATTTGCAACGACAATGTAAAACTCTCTATTGATTTATAATAATTCTCCAAATATTGTTTGATAAAATTCAAAAAATAATTTATGGAACAACTCAATAGACAAAGGCCAAGCAACTATTTTGTCAAATTGAGTGGCCTGGCACTTCGGTCGCTAAGACAGAGGTATCCCTTTCTGAGTAGACCGTATACTTTGTAGGAAAGCTGAATAACTGACCAGATTTTATGTTAAAAGTAGTTTGTAAATCCAGTTGTTCAGCAGCGCTTTCGAAATAAAGATTCTCATGTCAGTAAGTAATGTTTCAAAATCCTTTTCCACTATTCTCGACCATTCTTCCATACTTACCTGTTGGTTACACGCGTCTGACAAAATCGATCATGTCCTGTCGTTGGTTCATGGCTGCCACCATCCCCACGATTTTTCATCGTTGAATATAAATTGAACATTTTAAGCGATTTCTTGGCACTGGCAACTTCACAAACGCGAAATATAATTTTTCGACTACTTTTGAAAACCGTGTTAAGCGTTTTGTACACAAGTATGGACACAGAACGTGGCGGTTGTTGTTGTTGCTGCTGTGGGGCTGTCGAAGGAGGAGGTGGTGGTGGTGGTTGTGACGGTTGTTGCAGTTGTTTGGGAATGTTTTGGTCTTTTGGTTTTTGGTACTGTGAATTATTATTGTTGTTGTTGTTGTTATTGTGGTGTTGTGGTTGACCCGTTGTTTCCTTTAAAAAATATACAGATAATAAAATTTAAAAATGTCGAATTATGCTTAAGTACAACATTAGAAAGCGACATCTATATTTAAAATAAAAGCTTTGTGAATTATGTATTTATCAAACAATTTCAAAAGCCAGCTAACAACGAAGCTACCTTCCAATAAATCTTTGTGATTTTATAAGAGCACGCTCCTTAGTGATTGATGTGAGTTTGTTGCTTAAAAAAAGCACTTTATAGTGTTATTTACATTAAGTATACATAAAGCGCATTTATTATTATTGTTATATATTTTTGAAATTTGTAATGATTTTTTACGAAACTGTGTACCATATTGACATGATATGATATTTAAGAAATGTATTTAAGATGAATATTACTGTGAAATGTACAATGAGACGTAGATATTATATTACAAAAAGTGCGCAATCCTTATCATTTTAAGATCACCCATACACGGGAAGATTATGACTTCATTATGAAAGGATAAGGGTGTCATGGGTGCATTATACATATTTTTTTTAATATGAAAGTGAAAACAGTACAACAATGAAAACTGTGTCAAAAATTATAATTTGCGAACAAAAGCTGACGCTTACCATAAGTTGTCTAACTTAGAGAAACCCCAATTTTAAATGAAACCCCCTACCCATGTTTGTTTGTAATAAATAGGAAATCGCTTGAAATTTTACGATTTGTATTATTGAAACATTTCTATGCCATTTCACCTGATACAGACGATTAAACCAATGTTTGACATTAGCACATATAGGATAATTTACAGTTTAAATGTTATTTTGAAAATCCGCCATTGTCGGGGACTCCCAATGACCCATCCACGGATTCTAGTTCAAGTTAGTGTGGTAATTAATACAAAGGTATTGCACCGTTTTTAATCCAATCCTTATCCTTATCGTACACTGTAAAAAGTTTGTTGAATTTCCTATTTAACATGTAGTAAAATTCACAATTGAAAAACTTCAAAAATAAATAAGAGAGGGGATTTTACACATTTCTATGGTAATGAGTAAAACTTTAGGAAAATTTGATAAAAAATATTAAAATCACATTGGTTTCGTAATATCCAAAACAAAAAATGTAAAATCAAGTAAATTGAATGTAAATCAGAAAATGTGTAAAATTACCGGCTTATGTCGGAATTTTTCCGCAAGGTTTTGTATTCAGTTGCAGTTCGCATCTTAAATTTTGAGAGTATCGGTAGTTTTTACTCCGCCTTGTCGGAGCTCATTTTTTAAAGTAAGCCGACAGCGACGAACTATGTTTTTTTGTTTCCCTGAATGGAAGAGGACGCCGCAATCCGTGACAATTGGAGGCCCGACGTGTGTCAAGGCTCAATGTCAGTCAATTGCGCCATTAAATATTTTCATTGTACATATGAGCTAATGAAACTATTCACTTTTTAAGGATTTGTGGATTCGCAATCGCTCAAAGTTCATGATTAGTCGTTTCTGCGATTTCCGTTAGCTCATTTAAACTACAATTACTTCAGACAGAGCTAATTTTAACAGCTCGTAGAGTTGGCAATTTGTTGCCAAATTTCAAAGTTGTAAAATTACATCAGCATATTTACGCTTAAATATTGGATTTATAACTGCAACAAAATATATAAATAATTTCCTTAAAACATTTATTTTTACATATCGAACGGGTCGTCATTCCATTCCAACAATGTCAAATTAAATGTATGCCGGAAATGATTTAAATACTTTGTTGTAATTTTAAATGCGATATTTAATGTAAATTTTAAAATGTAATTTTACAACTCTGAGAGTTGGCAACCAATTGCAAACTCTGAAAGCTGTAAAAATTTTAAACCGTGTAGCTAGGCCTGTTCCAAAAACCGGGATCCCGGTACAAAACCGGTGTTCACTTGGTACCGGACCCGATATTCTAAAGTACCGATATCCCGGTTTTTTGGTACCGAGTTAAAAAACCGACCGACGAGTCGGTTTTTTGGTACCGAGTTAAAAAGAACGATTCACTTCAACCATGAGCCGGTTTTTTTTCAGGTTTTTTGGTACCGGTTTTTTACCCGGTACTCAAAAAAACCGGCTTATGGTTGAAAAAACCGTCGGTACTGAAAAAAACCTGAGTCGGTTTTTAACCCGGTACTAAAAAAACCGGCTTATGGTTAAAAAAACCGTCGGTACTGAAAAAAAACCTGAGTCAGGGAAACCGCTTGTGGTACCGGGTATTGAAAAAAACCGAAACCCGGTACTGAAATCTCGGTACCGAACAGGCCTACGTGTAGCACTATAGTATTTCAACCATATAAGCATGTTAGAAGTTCTATAGAAAATATACTGTATGGGTTGTGTTTGAAATCCATATATGTATAACACCATATAACACCTTCCATCTCTTAGAGAAAGCATGCGTTAGTCCAGAGTGGGCATCAGAAAATAAAAATGGCACCGTTTTCACACTTTTGCAGTGTGTGAAAATTTTATTCAAATTTCAATTTATTGTTTACAATTGAGAATATAAAATCCGCGTAATATTTATTACTCTCTCAAAATGCCAACGTTATAATTAACCCTTCGGTTGGCACATAGACCTAGACAGACCATTGGTTCTATATCTTGATGAAAAATATCGTTCAACAATATTTTCCAGCCCCTACCATACACTGCTCGTCATCAGATTAGCACACCCCTTCGCATGAATAGTTTCGGCTGATTTCCAACCAAACTAAAAGAGCTAAAATTTCAAAATTATAACTGTTAATAGTCTATTCAATTCTGAGTTAATTAACACAAAAAGAATTGTGTTTACATTTTTTATCATTGATTTATAATTGTTTTTCGAAAAAGAACACACAAAATAGCCATTTAAAATTTGTCATCAGGATAGCACATGCAATTTCTTTTTTGTCTATCTTCCACAATTAAAGACGTAGGACCCCTAATTTTTTGTGGTTGTTTGAGTAAGATATTAACTTTAATATGAATAAGGGAAAATCATTATCTGCGGAAGAGGGATCAAAATTTAAGGCTTACAAGGAGTCAAGGTGGTCAAAAAGTTAAATTTCGAGAAAATTAATAAAAGTCGATAAGTTGAATCCGAATTCGTGTGTAATAAGTAGCGTTAAGATAAAAATAACAGAGGCGATAAAAATTGAGTATTTGTCAATCCCTATGATAGAGTAATTTTGAGAGAAGCATCCAGTCCTCATGACTTGGTCGCAAGAATTAGGGTAAATTTTGACATTAGGGTGAGCCTATTGTTCAAATAGTGATACAAAAATGCTCCACATCTAAAGAAACTAAAACTAATGGAAAATGCGATTAAATTAAACTCGAGAGCACTTGACATGTAATAAAGAATGGCGCTATGTTGTCTTTTCGAATAAAAAGAAGTATCATCTCACAGTATCACTTGGCCCTCGAGACCATTACACAATCTGTCCGACAATGAATGCGGTCCTAATGGTGTCCTTCCTAGCAAAGATCCTGGAAGTAGACATTATAACTGTGTTACTCTTCTAAAGTGAACTTCTTTTTATCCGAAAAGATAACATACCGCCATTCTTTGTTCCATGTCAAGTGTTCTCATGATTAATTTTAACGTATTTTCCTTCGGGGAAAGTTAAGTTGGAGTTTATTCTGTAGTTTTAGTTTCTTGAAAAGTGGAGCTTTGTTATCACTGTTTGAACAAAAGATAGGCTCGCCTTAAGGTCAAAATTTACCCTAATCCTTGTGACCGAGTCATGAGGGCTAGATGTTTCTCTCAAAATAACTCTCTCATAAGGATTGACATGTACTCAATTCTTATCGCCTCTAATATTTTTACCTTAACGCTACTTATTACACACGAATTCGGATTCAACTTAACAGCTTTTATTAATTTTTTCTCGAAATTTCACTTTTTGACCGCCTTGACTTCTTGTATACCTTAAATTTTGGTCCCTCCTCCGCAGATAATGATTTTTAATTATTCATTTTAAAGTCAATATCTAACTTAAACAACCACAAAAAATTGGGGGTCCTACGTCTTTAATTGTGGAAGATAGACAAAAAATAATTTGCATGTGCTATCCTGATGACAAATTTTAAATGGCTATTTTGTGTGTTCTTTTTCGAAAAACAATTATAAATCAATATTAAAAAATCTAAACACAATTCTTTTTGTGTTAATTAACTCAGAATTGAATAGACTATTAACAGTTATAATTTTGAAATTTTGGCTCTTTTAGTTTGGTTGGAAATCAGCCGAAACTATTCATGCGAAGGGGTGTGCTAATCTGATGACAAGCACTGTATATGTATCTTTCAATGGAATTGACGGCCACAAATGCGACCAAACGTTCGGCGAAATATAAATTATGTCTAAAGAAACGAAAAAACGGCGTATCATCGTAAAACATATTATTTCGTGGAGTGTAGTGTAATAAATTTGGAGTCAAACATATATGGGTTGTGTGATCACATAGCCACTCTGGACTAACGCATGGCATGGGTTGCTATGCTTTCTCTAAGTTCCATCTATATTTTGCATTCCTAATAATACATGTGCCAACGATATTATCAGGGCCGGCCCTAGGGGTGGGCGATCTGGGCGGTCGCCCAGGGCCACCACTTGCAAGGGGCCACCATCCTCAAAAAACCATTAAATTCCAAGGGCCACCACTTAAAATGGGTTTCACTCTCAAGGGGCCTCAACAGAACAGCCTTTAAAAATATTTACTGAAATTAGGTTAAAGTAATTATAAAGCGAAATAACAATTTAATTGCGATAAGAAATCATTAACAAAGCATACTTATCAGACATTGATGTCCAACATGAGTGCAGAATTGAAAATTTTCATAAGTTTAATTCCTATGGCAACATCTCCCTTATTACTAGCCTCGCTTTCAGTTTTGAAAACTAACTGTAGAACATCTGCTTTCCTGCAGATGTTCTTCGAATTTTATTTCAAGTTTTTTTTCAATTCAAAATGTATCTACAACTCGCCATGATGCAAGATTAAGCAACGACTGGCTTGGCTTAGCTATGTCTATTAGAAATGAGGTTGCAAACTAGGGATGTTGCGGATATCCGCATCCGCACCGCAACTGCGGATAATCCGCATCAAATTCTACATCCGCATCCGCATCCGCATCCTCATGTTGACATCCTCATCCGCATCCGCAATCCGCATTTTTTATGCGGATATGATGCGGATATCAATAAAAAACCAATTTCCCATCTAATCATCTACATTCTAAACCACTCATAGAATCGAGAATTGATAGCGATTGCAAGAAACCAAATCTAATGCATGTAGATATTAGTCTAAGAAAATTGAGCCAAAATATGGCCATCGAACGGCAAAAATCCTACATCGGAAATTTCTTTCTGATTATGGTTGGGGATGGTCTTTAGCACGAAATACTTAGACGTTGGTAGGACAAAGCAAACAGGGTGTCCCGGAGATTTGAAAAAGTCGACTTTTTTAGTTTTTATCAAATCAAAGAACTCGATGGGTACATTTCATATCAGTCGCTTTTTTCCAGTTTGGAGTCATGGTAACGGCGTTACAGCTAATAAATCCACTTAACATGTGTAGCCATGATACATAGTAAATCTATTTTTGGATTGGTCTAATTAAAAAGTGTTACAGAATGAAAGGCTAACGCCTTTCATTCTGGATCGCGTTTATTTAGACCAATCCAAAAATAGATTTACGAGAAGCATTTCATTAACATTGTGCATAATTCTTATTTATTACCTATAAAATATATTTGCAAAATTATTCACTATGTATGTATCCAAAATCTAAAAAACCCTAGTATTGCGGGCGCAGCCCTAACGCCTTTCATTCTGGAACGCGTTTATTTAGACCAATCCAAAAATAGATTTACGAGAAGCATTTCATTAACATTGTGCATAATTCTTATTTATTACCTATAAAATATATTTGCAAAATTATTCACTATGTATGTATCCAAAATCTAAAAAACCCTCGTATTGCGGGCGCAGCCCTCTGTACGCCGGTATTTTTATCCAAATGAGCTGATTTTTGGTGGATGGGGTGACTATGACCACCAATCGCAACAAACCAAAACTTAGCACTCTGCTCCAATTTTAGGGGGAGTTATGGACATGCCGTTTTGACAAATACAAATGGGGGGATAATGGGTGTCCTTGACCGGAGCGACTCAATGTTTACCTTAAAATGATCTTGAACTTATTGTGAATACGTATACAAAATTTTACGGCTGAAATAGCATTCTTTAAAAAGTTATGGAGCTTATTTAAAAAAGGTCCAAAATGATAAAAATTTATGGAAAAGAAAGGCTTTCGACTATGACACTGCTTTTTAATGAAGCTAGTGACTTTGTCCAGCACTCAAAAGGATTGCACATTTTGCTAAGCTAGGCCTTCCTTGTACATTTTTTTCTAACATTTTCGGTATTAGTAAAATTCATTTCATATATGTTTTTAACTAATCCGCATCCGCATCCGCATCCGCATTTGCAAATTTTATGACATCCGCATCCGCATTTGCATCCGCATCCGCAAATCTACATTTTCATTGATCCGCATCCGCATCCGCATCCGCTAAACCACATCCGTTACATCCCTATTGCAAACAACAATTTGTCGGTTCTTATTGAAACAGTTGTCATATGCTTGAGCTCGAAAAAATAATTTTTGAATTTTTTGTTTAGCTTCAAAATAAAATATAAAAATGTCCCAGAGTATAAAACGTCCCAGAATAGAGACCTAGAAGCCTTTTTGGAGAGAAAGGGGATCAGTAATCAGTATTATTTAACAAAAAATTAACGAGGGCATTGTTCTTGCAGAAAAGGGACATTTTTCATATTGCAGAGCAGATAGTTCGCTGTGAAATTTCGTAAAATAGACAAGCTGATTTTGAGTTTAAATTCTGCAATTCAGCGTTTGAATTAATTAGTTGATTTTTTTACTTATGGCACTGTCCTTTTGAAGCAACTTAGCAGTGGCCTAAATTGAAACTAATTCTCGAGGATTTTATATGTCCGCTTTCGCAGCTAGCGATGGCAACTATGGCAGTTGGTTGAAAGCCCTTATAATAATTTAAATGCGATAATCCTATTTTGAGAAATAATTTAGGGAAACTTCCAAAATACAAGTTTGATTATGTCAGTTTCCTGCTTGCAATTCTGCTTGAATGCTGCTAAATGGCCTGCCTGTTTTCTTTTTGGCGAACCGTCAATTGGTATCGGGTGTGGATACAGCTTAACATTCGAATATAACCATCGTCAAGATGAATCCTCTTTAGTTCGTCAAAGTTTTAAATCGATTAATGAACATCTTTAGGTGATGGAACAATTCGTGGCATGCGTGCACTTTAGCTTCCAGTTCTGATTTGATTATCATTTCCAATGCATCTTCCTAAGATTACATTTCTTTAGCATGTTTCAAGTTTTGCATTTGAATCGATAAATTCTGGCAAGATCGCTGATTCTTTTTTTATATCAATCGATGAAAAAGTTATTTAGAATTTCAAAGAGTGTTGGTTCAGTCAGGAGTCAGATACGCTGAGAAAATGTTTGTGATTCGCTACGATCTGAGTGGTATGGGCTCTAGAGCCAAAGATGCCACAACATTAGCAGAAAGCTAGTTGCGATCACATGAAGGGGCTTTGGGAGTTCAAACACCCTCGGAAATGAATTGATGAAACAATGAATATTTTATTAATAAAAGAGTAACAGTACTGCCTGAAATGAAAGTATGTATTTTGACACATCAAGGACGCATAGGGTGCTGAAAAATTTCTCCCTAAGCGGTTTTGCACATTTTGGTCGTGTAGAATGAAATGCAACTTGTTTCATATGCATGTTGTGGCAAAACTGCTGTGTTCTACAACCTCAAATATATCTCTGCAATAGTTTATATTTTTCTAGGTATTACATTTTCTTTAATATAAGATTTGAATAAAATTTGTAGGGTTGTATCAGGGTACATGCCAACCAAGTTCACTCTGGAAAACCCCTCCCGAAATTAAAAATAATAACGTACGTACGACCCTGTTAAAAGCACACAAAATGCAAAATGTCCAACACATGTTTTTCAGGGTAAAATTAAATGCAAACTTTTCGCTCGGATAAGCTGATGACATTTATTCAAAATCGTTTTTTTTTTTTTAATTGTTAACGATCGGCATGAATATTTCCTATTTACGAAGGATCCCTAATTTCCACCTGTTAGCGCTGAAAATTTTGTTTGGGTATTGGTAGGGGCCCCCATCATCGATTTGGCCCAGGGCCACTACATTACTAAGGCCGGCCCTGGATATTATCACCATGGCGAGTAATCTGCTGACGGTAGACATATGTGTGTGTTACCTGAGCGGTGATAAGATCGTTGACACCAGCACGCGTACTTAATCGCGAATAATCAATTTTGTTGAATAAGCTTTTATTAGATGGAAATAAAACATAGACATTATGAGTCTTATCATCAACTACTTGTAGTACAATCCATTCTTTCATTCTCAGGAGGAACAAAAGAGTTCCTCCATCTTCAAACAGGTTGTTTGTCGTATCAAAATGAAAATGCTCCTTTAAGCAATGTAACACTTTACCGTGGGCCACTGGCCAGTTTTATTCAAATGTATTACCGCATTAGCCTCAAAAGGATCCCAATAAAAGCAGACTGAGCATGGTGTTTATCTTTAGCCCAAGGGAATACAATACGGATAAAAAATCAACTGGCTAGTTTAGCCGAGCTACTCCTTAAAATGAGAGGATTTCGGGCCAACTTTGCTAAAATCGTTTCGCATGTTATTAAGATTCTTTTTTTGTGGAAAAATGTGGAACTAAGTGTCTCACCAAATATGATCGTATGTACATACTTGTTTTTATGAAGCAAGTATGATCGTATTTTTTTATGTCCACTCTTCGACAATTACTCTGTTCATGGCTCACCGGTTCAGGGGTCAGGACGAACTACTGGCACTTCTTCCAATTATCCCGATAGAATTTTACCTTAATCATTTCTAAAGCCGCACACCAGTGGCGTAGATAAGGAGGATCATACTTTAGGTATGTAAAACAAAGCAAAAGTAAACTTTGCTGGATAATTATTCAACGCGTGTAGTGTTTCATAAAGACGTGAAACCATTTTCATAACTGTAATAGAACTTTAGTACTTCCTCAAATTTTAATTAGATAATAGAAGCGTAACAATAAAATCATATTCATCAAAAATTATCATTTGAATTTTTGATGGAATTTAAAATTTCTTTAAAGTTTGAACGGGCGTTTCTCGGAAGATACGAGCAACTTCGTAATGGGCGAGTTGTTGTTTTATTGGAAATTTTATGTAGTCTCAGA
Source organism: Microchrysa polita (assembly GCA_949715475.1). Lineage (NCBI taxonomy): Eukaryota > Metazoa > Arthropoda > Insecta > Diptera > Stratiomyidae > Microchrysa > Microchrysa polita. Next base: position 57,050,280 of record OX454415.1, read on the forward strand.
AAGTGAAATCATATCCGTTACAATGTAATAGCATTTTTTGTAAATTGTGTCAAAATGCCCAACTTGCCGAACTAAATCTAAATTTGTCACAATACAATATGTCACAATATATTCATCAAAAATTATCATTTGAATTTTTGATGGAATTTCAAATTTCTTTAAAGTTTGAACGGGCGTTTCTCGGAAGATACGAGCAACTTCGTAATGGGCGAGTTGTTGTTTTATTGGAAATTTTATGTAGTCTCAGAAAGTGAAATCATATCCGTTACAATGTAATAGCATTTTTTGTAAATTGTGTCAAAATGCCCAACTTGCCGAACTAAATCTAAATTTGTCACAATACCGAAATGTTTGGTGGTGTTGCAAATTTTGATTTAGTTCGCCAAGTTGGGCATTTTGACACAATTTACCAAAAATGCTATTACATTGTAACGGTTAAAAATAGGAGGGATCTCGTTGTGCATTAATTTTCCCAAAATGAGCCACACTACCATTAAAATATCCTCCATCATAAATGAATGCTGAATAGCTGACGGTGTCCTACAAGTTTAAAAATTTTAGAAATATCTACTCACGAATTTCTGAGTTATCGGAAAACTTTGATTTAAAAACACAAAAGCTGTACTTTATCCACTTGTACTGAGTACTGGGCATTCTCAATGAGCTCTCGTCTTCACATTTTCCGTTTTCTAGACATATAACTGCTTGATTTATTTTAATCCCTGTTTTGAGGTGTTTCGGCCAGAAAAGCCGCGATGCTAGGTATTCCGTAACCCCGAAAAATTTGGGAACCACTTATAAGGTCAGTAGTGAAAATTTTATAAAAATGGGAACACTGTAGATTTACTCACCGTAGTAAAAAAGACAAAATGATCGATGCAATATTTTCAGGACTCAGTTTTTCTGAAATTCAACATTTGATAACTGTAAAAGTATAGTAATCTTGCAAAATGATCCCCTCCTTCTCCGAAAAGTTATCTACGCCACTGCCGCACATACAAGGAAGTCCTGTTGATTGAGCACATCAATAACATTTAACAGAACGAAAATCCAATAAAATTCATGGATTCGCCGTGTGTATGTGGCTTAACAACTTCTATTTCCCGAGACTTCTTCTTCCTTGCCTCGTTCTTTATACCGCTCCATGGTTTCGCGTTGCTCGACCTGCGGTGTAGGCACTGAGACAATTGCCAATAATAGATTCAACCGTCTAGTAGGATTGAATAGATGCACTGTCACAAGATGATGTGTGAACCGTAGGAAATTCAGATGGGCCAGCTCTGAAGTCTCTCGTTTTCCCTTTGTATTTGACATACCTACATAGATAAGGATTAGATTTGTACACGCTACTAGATTAGATACTTTAATAGAAACTTAATCACGCGTTGCGCTGTACATTTTACACATTTTACTTTTGAGAGCCAATCCGACTCCAGCTTGGAAGGGATGGTCAGGCACCCTGATATTCGAGGATACAAAATCTGCTGTTTCTTTATTCAACGAACCCCACTCACTTTGTTCTAAACGAATCGTCGATTTACTTGTACACCTAAAGCCGACCCACACCGACCGGAGTGTGGCACACACCACACAAAAGATCGGTCCAAAGCCGGCCCCACACCGACCGGATTGTGGCAAAGGGTGTTTCACATTGCAAGACGAAACCGGACGGCTAATAAACGGACGGCGAGAGCTTTTGTAGTGGCCAGCAGACAAGCATTGTGCATTTCACATTCTAAGATCGCGTCTTACGAAAGAAAAAAATCGTGACACGGTTGTTTTTCTTTCGTGAGAATCGACTCCGTAACCCGCGTCACTTCATTGTACAATAACTTTGGAGCGTGCATGGCAACATTTAGACATACTTGCTGTGTGATTATTGTTCGCCCGTCCGTGTTTTGATCGGATAGTGTGTGTAGGAGTTCATAGTACGACCATTGACCACACCTAACCGATTGGCGCTGCTACCAGCAAATTCAAATGTCAAAATACAATGTATGAATTTCACAATCGAGTCGCCATTGTTGAATACATCAGACGTAAAATTTTAGCTCTGTGTTTTAATTAATATATTCGTGGTTTTCAAGTGCTAGCATCCTGCCCTCTTATTGACGATTACTTTAGCGGCATCTCTTGCCACTAAAACTGGTGACCCCGTCGAACAATTGAACTTCGCTTAAAGTGCAATTTCGATTTGTGTGTTTCTCGTCGTGTGACTCCATTTTTCACACCACGCGACGCCATATTGCGCAGCAACAATGGCCACGGACGAAAAATTTTCCGATGCGATCGACGAACAACCGACCGTTTCACAGCAAGATACTGCGGTTGGCGATATTAATGGTATCGCCCTGACAAAATTGCCGACATTCTGGAAATTGCGACCCGCACTTTGGTTCGCGAGGGTGGAGGCTCACTTCCGAGCACATCGCATAGCCAGCGACACCATGAAATTCGACAGGGTGTTGTGTGAGTTGGACCATGACGTGTTAGGACAGGTTGCAGACATCGTCGAGAAGCCGCCGGACGAAGGAAAATACAACGCATTAAAGACGCGCATCATTAGCGCATATGCGCGTTCGGAGGAAACCGAAATCCGCGAGCTTTTGACGGAGCTTGACTTAGGCGACCAGAAGCCGTCGCAGCTTTTGCGAAACATGAAGGTGCGTGTTGGCACGAAGGTGAGTGATAATTTCCTAAAATCACTGTGGATGCAACGGTTACCGTCGCGAGTGCAGGCCATATTGGCAATATCCGAAACGTCGGATTTAGAACGGTTAGCGGAAATGGCCGATAAAATCGTGGACGTGCGCGATCCGGGTGTGCTTGAAATATGTGCATCGCGTGCAACAGCACCTAGCCAGATAGACATGTTAAAAAATGAGTTGCACGAAATTCGATCGCGCTTAGACAATTTTTACATAAACCGCTCGCGAAACGTCAATAACAATCGACGCCGCTCTCGTTCGCGCAATAATCAACGCAATCGGTCCGCGCACCGTGGTGACGTGTGTTATTATCATAAAAAATTCGGCAAGGACGCTCGACATTGCCGACCGCCGTGCACGTGGTCCACGTCGACTGTAAATCCGGAAAACTAGCCGCGTCGTTGTTGCAGGCGGATGACAACGATGCAGTCAAACACCGCCTTTTCGTTTTTGATACCACCTCCGGCCTACGTTTTCTCATTGACACAGGCGCCGATGTGTCAGTGATTCCACCGACTTTTCGAAAACCTAAACCATCTGAATATCAATTATTTGCTGCCAATGGTACCCCCATCACCACGTATGGTCACAGAGTCTTAAATGTTAATCTCGGGTTGAGACGCGAATTTAAATGGAAATTTTGCATCGCGGATGTGTCGAAACCAATCATTGGTGCAGACTTTTTGCGCTACCACGGCTTAATGGTTGACATTAAAAATTCTCGAATAATAGACCCTGTCACACACTTAAGTAGCAAAGGCCGCAAAATCGACACTGATTATACCTGCGTTAGTACAGTAAATAATTGCGCATACCGTGCCTTACTTGAAACTTTCCCAGCCTTGACCAACCCGTCAATACAGAAATCGGTCGAAAAACATGCAGCGAAACACTGTATTGAGACAAAAGGCCCGCCTGTCGCGGAGCGTGCACGTCGACTTGCACCCGACAAATTGGCTATAGCAAAACGCGAGTTCGATTATCTGCTACAAAAGGGTTACTGTCGACCTTCTAATAGCCCGTGGGCGAGTCCCTTACATCTCGTGCCCAAAAAGGACGGATCCTGGCGTCCTTGCGGTGATTTTCGGCGACTGAACGCGGTAACCATACCAGACAGGTATCCGATGCCGCACATACAAGATGTTGTAACCGGTCTCGCAGGCAAACAAGTTTTCTCTAAAATTGACCTGCTCAAGGCGTATCACCAAATACCAGTGAACGAGTCAGATATTCCAAAGACAGCGGTAATAACCCCATTTGGGTTATTTGAATTCAATGTCATGACGTTTGGCTTACGCAATGCCGCTCAATCGTTCCAACGCTTCATGAACTCAGTGTTATCTGGACTCGATTTCGCCATATGCTATATTGATGACGTTTTAGTCTCGTCAGAGTCGCCTGAACAACACATAGAACACCTTCGCCTCGTTTTCGAGAGACTTGAAAAATTCGGTGTTGTCATTAATATAGCAAAATGTTCCTTTGGAGTAGAACAAGTCGAATACTTGGGACATCTTATCGACCGACACGGTATTTCACCACCTCCTGCGCGCATCGAAGCGATCAAAAATTTCACCCGTCCTAAAACATCCAAGGACCTTCGACGATTTTTGGGGATGTTAAACTACTATCGTCGATTCATCCCCAACGCCGCGAACACCCAGGCCCCACTACACGAATATTTGGGCCGCACGAAGAAGGGAGATAAAACGCCGATTGATTGGAATCCAAGACTCTCAAAGGCATTCGAGGATTGCAGAGACAGTCTTGCAAAGTCTACGCTACTTGTACACTATCTGCCAGATAGGCCTCTCGCCATCGTCACCGACGCTTCGAACGTTGCCATCGGTTCTGTCTTAGAACAGCGTCAAGGCGATCGTGGGTTACCAATCGCCTATTTCCAACGGAAATTAACAGCAACAGAACAAAAATACAGCGCGTACGACCGCGAATTGCTCGCTATCTATGACAGCATTCGCCACTTCCGGCATTTTGTAGAAGGTATCGAGTTCACCGTAAAAACCGACCATAAGCCGTTGATTTATGCGTTCACCAAAAAGTCAGATAAAGCATCACCTCGCCAGCTTCGTCAACTCAATTTTATTTCGGAGTTCTGCGTGAATATAGTTCACATCAGTGGCGAATGTAACAACATAGCCGACTCGCTTTCTCGCATTGATGCCATATCTTTGCCAGCGAATGTCGACACTGACGACTTGTTAACTGAACAAGCCACAGATCCTGAGCTTCAAACACTTATCAAATCGAACTCAACTTCCCTCGTACTACAACCTGTTAACGTTGGGAAACCGCAAATGCTTTATTGCGATAATTCGACAGCTGTCATCCGACCATTCGTACCAGCATCCTTACGTAAACGAGTTTTCGACGTTTACCATCGTGCTTCTCACCCCGGAAACCGAGCCATGTTACGAGCTTTGAAGAAAAAGTTTGTATGGCCTTCAATGAGAAAGGATGTCGCCAACTGGACTCGTACATGCATCCAATGTCAGCGATCGAAGATTGGCAAGCACACCAAGAACCAGTTTCAACATTTTCCGATGCCAGATAAAAGGTTTCAACAGGTTCACATCGACATCATCGGACCTCTTACACCATCCCGAGGCTATCGCTACTGTCTAACCATGATGGACCGATTTTCAAGATGGCCCGAAATATGCCCTATGTTCGATCAATCCGCTGATTCCGTTGCCGAAGCGTTCCACAACACCTGGATTTCGCGATATGGTGCACCATGCATCATCACCACTGATCAAGGCACTCAATTTGAGTCGGCTTTGTTCAAATCGCTCGTACGTTTAACCGGTTGTCAACGAACCCGAACCACGCCTTATCATCCAGCCGCAAACGGGGCTATCGAGCGATGGCATCGCTCACTCAAAGCCTCAATCATGTGTCACGAGAACAATGTCAACTGGATCGAGCTTCTTCCCACTGTGTTGCTTGGCCTACGCAACAGCGTGAAGGAAGACCTGAATGCTTCTCCCGCCGAGTTAGTGTTCGGTACAACTCTTCGCCTGCCTGGTGAATGGTTCATCGACGACAACCGATACATCGATCATCACGACTTCCTGCACAAGTTCCGCCAGCACATGCGAGAACTACGACCACAGCCAATCGTTCATCGTAACAAAAGGACTTCCTTCGTGCACAAGGACTTCAGTTCTTGTTCGCACGTCTTTGTTCGAGTGGATGCAGTCAAAAAATCTCTTACTCAGCCGTACACCGGACCCCATCGAGTAGTCAAGAGATTGTCAGCCGCCGTTTACACAGTTGAAATTCACGGAAAGCAGGTAAATATTTCAATTGAAAGACTAAAACCCGCTTTTATCTCGGTAGACGATAGTATTCCGACTACGGTACGATCAGCTCAGCGAACTACACTTCAAGTCAACCTGCGAACACCTCCCGTGGACTCAGCCTTGCCTAATGTTCAAGCAAGCCAGCCCATCATCACACCGTCATCGCAGTCATCACAACGTTCAACGGAAACCATCCCTACTACACCCGTTGAGCACAGTTCGTCCTCGAAGCAATCACCGCCAGTTGTAGTTAGGCAACCAAGTCTTGCCAAGCCGCCAATCGTCATTCAACAACCGATTAATCCCCGACCACCGCATATCCTTCGAACATACCCACCGAAGAAACGTGTCCAGTTCTCTTGTTAACTTGGATATATCGGGAGTGTCATCATTTTGGAGTTGGATCCTCTCAACGCGACGTCATCACTCAGGAGGGAGTATTGTAGGAGTTCATAGTACGACCATTGACCACACCTAACCGATTGGCGCTGCTACCAGCAAATTCAAATGTCAAAATACAATGTATGAATTTCACAATCGAGTCGCCATTGTTGAATACATCAGACGTAAAATTTTAGCTCTGTGTTTTAATTAATATATTCGTGGTTTTCAAGTGCTAGCATCCTGCCCTCTTATTGACGATTACTTTAGCGGCATCCCTTGCCACTAAATGTGAAATGATCATACGATGGTTCTTGTCGTTCAAGTTAACCCGTCCGTTATCGTCTTATCAATCTGAAACCACCCAAACACCGCACAAAAGATTGATACGAAAAATTATTCTTTGACCGGTCTTTTGCGCGGTGTTTGCCACACTCCGGTCGGTGTGGAGCCGGATCAAAAATAATACCTTGGAGTCGCCCAACCACACTGCTACACTGCTGCTGCACGATTTTTCGTATCAATCTTTTGTGCGGTGTTTGCCACACTCTGGTCGGTGTGTGGCCGGCTTAAGGATAGAGGTACATTAATAAAGTTCATACTGAATAAAACCAAATCATCTTGAGTAGCTTTGTATGGTCGGTGCCCTTACTTTTCATCCGATTTAACTAGTATTAGCCGGATTGTTTTCTTTCTTATCAGAAGTTCTACTTTTATTAGAATCGTTTCATTAATACATATTTCTTGGCTATACTTTCATTTCTTTCGGAGTGATCGTAAAAATATATACAAACCATGTTTTAATTTAAGGCCAATGCTGAGTTGGGACATACTCTTTAACTTGACGAAGCACGGAGTAGGTCTGACCTCTAAAGGCTATGACCAACCAAATTTTTTCAATATTTTATCCTTGGCGGTAGCAGTGATGTGCTCTTACAAAATATTTGAAATCCATTCATCCCTACCTATCCATCCGATAGTTTCCCTACAAAAACTTGAAATTGCATATTCCGGCTTTTTGTAATCTTCTGTACATACATATAGGCATATGTATTATACACTTAACGTGCTATTCGCACAAATAGAACTCGGTCTCGTTTTATATGAATTTCCTTACACGAAACCACACGGGCTGATAAAAAAAAACCAACTAATATAGTCGACTGTTGCTGGGCTTCCGAAACTGGAGGACAGGGTCACGTAACCGCGTCAACGATTCAGGCGGCCAAGGCCCGAAGTGGGGCTATCGTGCCACATTGATGATGATGATAATCAACTGTTATTATACATCATTGAAAAGGTGCACAGGTTCTGGCTCAATCAAACGGAACTAATAAATTTGTTATTACGAAAAGATTTACTAAACTTAACTTTATCACTACAATAAAAGTGATATGCCCTACATTTTTAATAAATCCAACCTTCACTTTGTTTTCCGTAATAGTTTATATTTTGTAAATCGCTTCGAGCTTCACTTGACATACAATTTTAAAGGTTAATTTTGTAAAATCTTGTTCTTGAAAGTGTAAAAAGCCTGCAAATGAAATAAAGAAGAAAAATGTTGTATGCCCCAACCCCAATGGACAAAACCTGAACATGACCGATTGTAATGCTTGTGCATTATGCACTCTCAAGTACAGTAGAGCGTCGATTATCCGAACTAATGTCGACAAGGGTAGTTCGGATAAACGAAAGTTCGGTTAATCGAGCTTCCATAGAAAAATTAGAAAATAGCCCAAATGTGAAATTAAGCGACAAACTGAAAACGTGTATAACGACTAGAACTGAACAAAAATATAAAATTCGAGGTAATTGAGCGATGGAGATGAGAGGTTGATTCCTTCAGACACTTTATTATTCATTTTATTCGATGCCTTTCACAAGAAAAGAAACTAAGTGCCAGTTCGGTTAATCGAATGTTCGGATAATCGACGTTCGGATAATCGACGCTCTACTGTATAGTTGTTACTCGTAAGTTGAATAGTGCTCGTTTCAGTAAAGCTTGTGTTTGAATTCTTGGAAAAACCAAATTAAAGAATTAATGTTTCCGTACTTAACATGCAACATTTGTGGGATAGTACTTTGAGATAAATCATTTCTCTACGCACGGATTGTGGTTATAATATGAAATAATAGAATTTTGTCTTTGGATAATGGAATGAAATATTTTCTTTCTAGGCATTTTACCCTTAATGATCCACCCAATAATGCAATTTCCACGGAGTCACGATACTACGGATATGTAAAGGAATTTCGCCATGGATGGCTAAACTACATACACCAAAAACATCGGAGTGGGCTGACCTGAATGGATTGCGCACTCACTAAGCACAAGTATTAAGAACTATACAAAGAGCTGTGGACATATCGGCAGGTCAATAAACCGAAATATAAGGCGTTAGGTCGCAAAAAATAGCTCGGCTGTGGTTTTTTGGGATATTGCTAGGATAGATACCAGTAGTGTACCACCAAGTTTGCAACTTCGAAAAACCTGTGCTAAACCCCCGTGGCCATCAAAAAACCTCAAAATTTTCTGACTTTTTTCATATTTTGGTTTGCTATTTTTAAAAGGTGCTTCCTAAATGAAAGTCGTCCACTGCACTTTTAAAGCTAACAAAATCTTCGCTAATCTGAGTGCAACCCCAGCTTTGTAGGTACAAAGGATCCCAAGATACAGCATTTTAACATTTTAACACGTTGGCTACGGCACATGCCCCCGGGGGCATGTGACTAGTTATTATTTCTGGGCGGGTGAAAAATTTGTTTTTCATTCTCCAGGTGCGAAAACCATAAAATCTCTAATTTTCATCCGATTTTAGCGAGACAAGGAGCATTTTACTTAGTTCGCCCTATACTATAATATTATAATAGAAACATAATACATGCCCCCGGGGGCATGTGCCGCACAGGATTAATCAATTATTACTCATATGCGGCACATGCCCCCGGAGGCATGTATTTCTTGAATAAAATGACAGACAAAGCACCGTTAGAATGAATTTCTGGCTGCATCATGTTCATTTAGTAGTCTACTGCAGTGCGAAAATAACATGTCGGAACGCTCGCGTCGCATTGTCCAATTGGCCAAAGCAAAGGTGGAAAAAAACCAAAAAAATACAATTATTATTATAATCATTTGGAATCGGCTCCTGGCTCAGATTAAGACTGGTTTGTAGCTAAGGAAGTATTTTATCTAGTTTTTGATTTATTAAAATTAAATTCCAGGATGTGAGAGCTCATTTACTGTTGCAGTAGCCACATGCCCCCGGAGGCATGTGCCGTACATGAATAAAAACGACTTACATGCCCCCGGGGGCATGTGCCGCACAGAAAAGAAGATAACCGAAAATGACTGCCGTAGCCAACGTGTTAAAAGATGTTTTTTTTTTGTAAAAAAGTCCGAAATTATGTACTCTATGACGTGTTCCGATTCCATCTGTTCTTGGATAAGTTGAGGCTAATCCAGGAACACAGTTGGATGAATTTTGGTTAAGATTCAAAAAGAAAAAAGTTTTTCTTACAAGAACCTAATATTTTATAGTTGGTTTGTATGACAGCCCTATGAAGTAATGTTCAGATTCCATCCATTCCTAGATATGTTTTAAGGCTTTACTAGGAACACATTTGGGTGAGGTTTAGTTAAGATTGGGTCATAAAGAAAAAAGTTTTTCTTAGAAGAACCTAATTTCCAGAGGTTGGTTTGTATGACAGCCCTATGACGTAGTGTTCCTATTTCATCTGTTCCTAGATATTTTTTGAGGCTTAACCAGGAGCACACTTAGGTGAAGTTTGGTTAATATTGGTACATAAAGAAAAAAAAATTTGTTAGAAGAACCCAAAATTCTGGGGCAGCCCTATGTCCCCATGGTCCGATTCCATTCGGTCCGACATATATACAGCTAAGTAACTGGTTTATAACTTCGTGTCACATGACTTTCTTCGTAGAATGTGCATTTAAGCCGATATTTAGTTCGGAAGATGACTAAAATTTCAATTTCGAACTTTTTTACAAAAAAACAATGTTTAAAGTGCTGTATTTTGGGATACTTTAAACCTACAAAGCTGGAGGTGAACTCAAATTAAAGAAGATTTTCTTAGCTTTAAAAATCCAGTAGACGACTTTCTTGTAGGAAGCACGTTTTGGAAATTACAAACCAAAATATGAAAAGTCCGAAAATTTTGAGGTTTTTGAAGATCACGGGGTTAGCTCAGGTTTTTCGAAGTTGCAAACTTGGTGGTACACTTCTGGTATCTACCCTAACAATATCCCAAAAAACCAAAGCCGAGCTATTTTTTGCGACCTTAAATCATCAAATGACTGGCCTAATATTGTATATTGCGAATTTATTATATTCTTTTGTACAATATATGTACATACAACATATTAACGCTGATTGCATGCCAAAATTTATTTGTTTTGGGAACGCAAGATAATTGCGAGGACAACCAAAAGACCTATGTAAATGTTCAGTTTATGTGCAGTAGCTACAAGGCTTCCTAGACTGGAGGGCGCTAAATCAAAGGTAAACGCTTAAGGCAATAATTTGCATAGCATCGACTCTACGGTTCGTATCAACTCTTCAGACGAAAAGACTTTTTAGGAGACAAAAGTGACAAGTTGAAAAAATTTCTTGGAGCAATGAAAGGAAATTGATATTCTCGTTAAAACCGAAAAATTAAACAACCGCCCGCGCTAAAAACCAGAAGACAAAAAAACAATAACCCGGTTGTCCGTTCTGCTGGCTTTAGACATCCCTAACTTAATGTCTCTGAGGCATACGTTAGGATGATACGAAACATGTATGATGGAGCTACGACTGGCATAGCCGGTGAATCTGATGAAGAGTTTCCGGTGAATGTTGGGGTACACCAGGGTATTGGGTATTGAATCCGTTGCTCTTCAATATAATCATGTGCTACTTATTACCACGTATGTCTGACGTAGTCTGGCTGGTGTAGTGGTTAGAGCGCGCACCTTCGTTGCACAGAGTCATGGGTTCGAGACTCACCGTGAACGAATACCTATAGTTTATTATGTTTTAGAACTCACGACCCATGTGACGGACTATGATCTCACTCAGATGTTAAACGAGTACCCATTTATGGCGATAAATAACACAGCTGAGCGTGCTGTTGATCTCAACACCTCAACAAAAAACCAGTTAAGATCTTGGAAATTGGATGTCACGAACACATCTGCGGCTTTAGTCCAATGTTGTTATCTATTTATTTCTATTTATTATCTCTGACGGACTAGAAATATCTCTTCTTTTTGCCGATGATATAGTCCTCGGTAGCCCAAACATCGTTGCCTTGGTATAGCTGCACTTACATCAGGAGGTAATATTCTGGAGAAGAATACAACATAGACTCAGTAATCATGCTGCCCGTCCTCAGGCCCAGATGCACTGCTACCAGATATGCACATCAAAGGAGAGCAGCTTAGGTATTGTCCCAAGTTCAAGTATATTGATGGTAAACAACGGGGCTGCCATGAACTGCCGCCGGTCGAAACCGAAAATTACAAATTTTTCAAATCCCCTAATGGGGATACATTATTGTTAGAACGGGCGACGTGCCTACACCGCAGAGCCGAGCGACGCGACGCAATAAAGTAGTATAAGGTGACAAGGAGCTTTAACTTTACATAATAACAAGGATAAAAGAATAATGCACTTTTCAGTTTTGAATTATCAAATTTGTGAATAGCCTTACTTTAATTATAGCGAGCAGAGTTTGATTTCGATAATTATAGAATTCAAGAAAACATTCAAGATGAAAGTTTATGGCATAATTTTACTGCTACCAATTTGGCAGCATGTCTGTAGGCAGGGCATGTGGCTTAAAGATACGTAGACACCAGTTTGAAAGTAAGCTTGCGGTTAGCATTTTTTTGAAAATTTTGAGTAGAAAATCGCAAAATGCCTGAAATGTTAATGCTTTTAAGTTTGAGTAGTTCGCCACACTCACAAAAGATCCTAACCGCAACCTAAGTCGCTCACTATTTCTCAACGAAATTTATTATTTTCTGCGAATGCGGTTTCCGTACAATACCTTAGGTACAGTCAGTTGAAGATGAAACGTAGGCAGTCGGAGTTTTGAAACAGCAACGTTGAAAAGCATACTTACACTAGTCGCTTCAGAGCCCCAATATTGATTGCATGAAACTAGAAAACTAACTAAAGGTTGGCTCCCTAAGTCACGTTTTAGCGATTCCATATAAAATTTTAAAATTTGCAGGAGGTACAAATGAAAGGAAACACATCTCTACACGTATGAGGACTTTTGCAAAAACATTAATTTAGAAGAGGTTTGCACAGTTCGTGAGAGTTAAAATTGGGCAAATCACATCGTTTTTTTTACTTGTCTATATGTGGCATTGAGACTACAAAATGTATATCACACACAGAAGCAACACAGTTCACAATCATATTTAATGTTAAAGCAAACAATATATGAGTGAATTCACTGAAAGTGCACTTAATACAAAATTGTTTGTGATGAATGAGCCAAATAAGCGCAATTTCTTTAGCATTTGTTGGGCAATCGAACAAAAATAATGTTTCAAACTGATTACCTTTTGTTTGAATCCAATTTCCATAAAATAAAAAATAATCCAATCGGTTAAATGGTTTTTGTTTTAAAACACGTTAAAAGCTTATCACACAAAAATATAATGGTCCTTTCTCACAGGTTCGTCACTTTCAGCGTTTCGAAGTTAATAAACGGGCGAAAAGAGACTGCAGCACTGATCTTGCGAATAAAGGGGAAATTCAGATTGTAAAATTCGGACGTTTTCGTAAGACACTTGAGGTATTCACTAGGTTTTTTTTTTTTAATTAGGTTTCTTTATAAATTTTGTTATAAATTTTCACACTTTTCACTATTGTTAGAATTTAAAGCACTTTTCATATTTTTTGTGGCATCTAAAACACCCGCTTTTGCGACACAATATACGATAGCACCCGAAACACTCTTTTCATATTGCCATAAAGGAAATTAAACACAAAGTAAGAATTTTAGTCGAACCAGCTTTTCTAGGGCTTCCAATTGAAGAAATAGTAGCACTCTCTCTCGACGTTGTTAAATTAAGCATGCGAAATTATTATCACAAAATGTCGAATATGTATAATTCCTCCACCTGGCACCAAAGTGGGTGGCAGCAACAATTCAGGAGCACAATATGCTATTCCGCCAGCTTTCGTTCGTAGCACACATACGTTATTTCTGTAATAATATTGGTTGAAGATAATAAAAAGTGTCACACGTTCACAAGCATTAAGACACTGTAAGTATTCTGTATTCTGTATATACGCTTCTAACCGCACAGCAACAAACCATATTTGGCGTGACAAACTACCCTCCCGGCACTGAAGGAAACAACATATTCGTACATAATTTATGGCTGGGTTGGAGATAGCTGCGAGTTCATTAGTGTGGAAATGTGTCAAAGGTGGAAGCGCATACACATACTGTTCCACACTTCCTCATATATTTAGATAGGAAAGGAAACCTACAGAATACGACGCATGAATAGTCCGTCACACATACTCCATTCGTGGTCACCTAAGCGACAGGCTTTTCCAGCATAATTCAATTATATAGCTTGACCACCTAACATAAGTTTCTGTATACACTCTTTATGGAATTGGACTCGCCAGAAGGACAGTTTGAAGGCTAGCTGCCAATAATACTCACGGGTAATGCTGGTTAGCTATGGCTATGAAATGCCACTCATTTATAGGAAACAGACAGAAACAAAAGCTGAAAAACATTTTCTGTTTGTTCTTTTGCGAAAGGGGAAAAGATATCAATTAAGTAGCTAAGCTAGCAACAGTCAGTATTGTCAGTGTTTACTCATTTGGTTTGATTCCGCTGTAGGCATACCTGAATGCGAATGGGTTCAAGTATGTATGTCATAGGTGGAGACATGGATTTATTGCTGACAAGATTTACACAGTTTATGTGCTCAGGAATCCTATTCCACGGTCGTCGTGGTAAACATAGGCATACTTTCGACATGAAGGAGTGGTTAATTTATTAGTTTATTTCAACCTCTTCCACAATTATGTAATGTAACGCTATTCATGTAATTGGAAGCATTCACGTCATCTACATTTCTTTAGGTTAATCAATATTCCAATATTAGTACAAGTACATACATACAAGTATGGAAAATGAATAAAAAAATTTTAATCTGTCATACAGCTAGGGGTCAAACTAAGTTGAAATGCTAATGTATAGAGTTAATTTTGATGTCTTATCCTTAGAAGAAAATATAGGCTTTCATTACTTCCTATCAATTAATTATGTTTTCTAAATTATAAAAAAAGTAACACGATAAAACAAGGAGTAATGTTATTGGCTAAGCTTTACATAGTCTAACCGTTATGCCGACCATTGTAAGAGATGTCAAGCTCGACCATAGGAAATGATGCTGATCGAGGATCACCAAAAACAATTGCAGCGTTGAACGTGAAATGGGTCTTTCATGAAGCTGGTTTGAACTTTTACGGTAAGTAGACTTCTTTGCTTAGCTAAGAGCTTCAACCATCCAGTTCATTGGGGACTAGGTGGATATGGTGGTAGCTTGAGTGGTTCGTTATTTAGAAGAAATCGCTGTTGGCATTAGCATTTTTTAGACTGATTGGCAATACTTTTGGCCATCGCGAATTTAAGTGAGTGACGAAATATATCATTTTTTACTCTTACTCTTCTGTAGAAACAAAAAAAAAACACTAATTTTGTTATCACTTCTTGTCGGCAGCTTTACCTGCATTTTCGTATCCAATACGATATTACAGCTATTGCTCCTAAAATAAATGCACCAAACGCACACCAGAGTATAGTCTGAAAAGAGAATAAAAATACAAATATTAATGTAAGAAATTTCCAGACGATTAACTAACGAATTTGCCAATTTATTTCAATGCTTGAACAAGTCAAAATAAACTAATCAATTGTCATTATCAAAACGACAACCTTGCTAAAAACTAGGTACACCTAGCCTACCATACGTTGATAAGACTTCGGTGTGAAGCACGAAGTTAAGGGCTGGTTGCCTTAGTAATTCAAGGAGCAGTACGGCGGAAATGAGGGTAATTTCTTCGAGATATGGAGGCTCCTCCCTGCTCACATCCACCTGAAGCCGAGGCAGCAGACAATGAGACCGTTATACATCCTCCAAATGCTTGTGCCTACGGCAGCGATTAAAAACCTCCTTTTCCAAGGCATTTAAAGCCAGGACATAATCACGTCTAACGAGGCAGTGAGAGACATACGGTGGTCCTCAATAGTCATGCCAAAAGCTTCAACATCTCGGATGTCCGAGTACGCTGGAAAATGACAAAGTACAGGCCCATGCCCGCAAAAATTACTCCCTCATCAGAGCGCAGCAGAGCGGGCCTTACATACTCTGAGACATTAAGTAAAAAACACGTTGATTTGACAGGTCTTACTAAAGAGGTACACAACCGCAGTTAATCCCTGCGCACAGCCACGTAATGCACGCATGCTTACCATATCATAGACTCACGAAGCCGATGGAGTCTCTGTCGGGGAAGTAACTCTTCTAAATATAGGCAAATCCGCCAACAACGTAGAGTTTGAACTGGATTCCATTCCCCCTTGAAATCAATAAAGATTCGAGATCATCAAGGGGTGGCACCCAGTACACATTTTTTTTTAGAAAAGGATGCATTCTCAGCCGCACACATATTTCACATTTTTTAATCGTAAATTTTCATTGAACAGCGTAGAAAGGAAATGGTTACAAATCAGCTGATTACCCCTGTTGGAGTGGAGTGTTGGAATGTATTGGAATTGGTAGCAAAGAAAGAAAGACTTAGAATGGCCCACCTACTATACATGACCGTACGTGAGTGACTAAAAAATTCATTCGCCTCTCTTCAAGTACCTACCCGTCTGAGACAACGCACAAGTTAGACCATTGCGTTGTCAAGTCGACAACCAAATGACCATTATTTTTTCCTTTTCTCAGTAATTTCCATTGACGTCCAGTGACGATCCTACGTAGGGGTTTTGGGGGTTTGAGCCCCCTCCGAAAATTCGGATGTTCATAATAATAGATATGTAGATAGATAACGTACATATGTGTATATGTAGTGAAAAGCTGCAGCTATGAAAAAGTATGATATTTGACCATCCATTGAATCAAACCGGAAATTAAACAGTACTTAACATTTAAAAACAAATCATATTTTCATAAAGAAAACAAAGAGCGGATTCCGAAAATTTCTTACGCATGGTTAAGCTGTTTTGTAGCGTCTCAGGTTACTTAACGTGATAGGTGACAGAAAATGTTCAACTCAACCACCAAAGCAGCATCTTCGAGGCATGGCAATGATGGCTTTTACTCAACGATCCCTCCTATCATGGTTTAGCGATGTGCTGACAACTCATCCTACTCAAGGATCAGGTAGTTCAATACAAGCTGAGCATAGTTGTTGTAATCCAGGAAACTAAATGGCACAAAAGCGAAATTAACGACCTGAATTCGCACACTATTTTTACGAGTGGTAAAGAGGAGGGCAACAGGGAGTTTGGAGTAGCTTTCATCGTGAGTAAGCAGCTCAAGCACCACGTTATCGGCTTCAAACCCATCAACGAGCGGCTTTGTGCCATCCGCATTAAGACCAGTTTCGCTAATCTCTGGCTCATTACAGCCCTTATACACCTGCAACTTGGTTGCCAACCTAAGTTGGCAACACGCAAAAAAAACCGGAAATTAAGTGATTTGTAGGCATGTTGCAGGTTGCACTACCAGGTTGCAAGAACGTGAATGGCGTGGTTGCTGGAATGTTGCAAGTGTGTAGTAACGTACCTGCAACTTAGGTTGGCAACCAAGTTGCAGGTGTATTTGGCCTGTTAATGCAAATGCCCTCAAAGAAGTAAAACAAGACGCGATTAAGGACGAATTCTACAATCACCAATAAACACTGTCGCGAACCACGAAATTATCTATGCCAATACTTCACATCATCCGTCGTCGTCGTTAATATTGCACAGGCAATATAAATTGTGCCAACAGTACTGTACTTGTAGATGTACGGAAAGTTGACAATTTTCAACTCTCATGTACATGCTGCTGTTGATATGATTTGTAACAGGCCAAATACACCTGCAACTTGGTTGCCAACCTAGGTTGCAGGTACGTTACTACACACTTGCAACATTGCGGCAACCACGCCATTCATGTTCTTGCAACCTGGTACTGCAACCTGCAACATGCCTACAAATCACTTAATTTTCGTTTTTTTTTTAAGTTGCAGGTGTATAAGGGCTGTAATAGCAAGCGACGATGACGATAGATGATGTGTATGCATCTATGTACAATGCGATGCTGGTGCTGCTCGTAGGCGATCGGAGGGACGATCTACATGCTATGTGGACTGGTTTTTTTTCGGGTGGTTTAATTTTTTTTTCTCGGTTGCAATGCAGCCGCTACTTCTGGGTTAAATGACCTTGAATGCTGCATTGCAACCGAAAATATGCAATGTTGGACGAAAATCGTTAGTCGGAATTTAACGGGCGGATGGGACGTGGTCCCAAACGCGCTGGGTCGCGCTTTGACCAGCGAATTTTCTAAGCGGTTGATTGTTTTCCGTTTCGCGGCCTTTATGAAACTTATTATCTTTGGATATTTTTGGCCGAGAGTGCGAAATTTTTTTTTGTTATTGCGATAATCGCTTGTTAAAAAAAAACAATACAATACAGTGGTGGAAAAAAAAAATGTGACCGGTGCCTTTTAATTGGACATTTAGTGGATACACTGAAATTATAAACACTATGTGCAAGCGCGATAAAAGAAAAGTTTTATTTTTTTTTTCTGCATACTGAAAATATGTGATCCACCCGGTGCATTTATTAAAAATCAAAATATAAAAGTGGTTAGATTATTTTTCCATCCATGTTATGTTTCAAAAATTGAACACCAAGAAAAAAAAAACAAAACAACAACAAAAAAAACGAACGATATCATCGTCAATATAAAATTAAACGCCTGAAATGAAGGAGTGATATTTAAGGAACGAGTGATTGCGAGAAGAGGATGTTCGAGGCCTTGAATTTGGAATAATTCATTATTACTGCGTGTTTTTTTTCTCTTAAGTATTTCCATTTGTTTTAAGTTGTTTTCATTTAATTCGATATTTTTTTTAGTATGGATGATGCGTCACGATCGATCGTCGATAGTTTCGTTCGGCGACATGAAAATTGTCATTTCCGTCTATTGCCAGAAGTCACTTGCCAAGCAGCGAAACAACCACTTTGTGGAGCTGCAGCGGGAGAACGGGGGTGACTAGAAAGAAATAACTTCGGAATCGTCGAAATCTTTCAATTGCCACCAGTTTCGTTCGGCGGCATGAAAATTGTCATTTCAGTCTACTGCCAGACGTCACCCGCAAAGCATCGAAACAGCCACTTTGAGGAGCTGCAGCGGGAGTACGGCGGTGACTACACTCTAAAAAGTGAATTTAAATTTCCGCTGAAAATGCGGTAATTTTACACTTTTTCCCGCTTATAATCACATACAGAGTGCATTTTTCAACAATTTCTGTGTAAAATAAAAAAATTACACCAAAATCGGTGTGAAATGTATTTTTACGCTACACTTCTGTATAATTCAGATTTTCTGGTGCATTTTTACAACGTTTATGTGTATAATTCGGATTTGTGGTGTATTTTTACAACGTGCAGTTGAAGTTTTACTCATTTTTTGTAGCGTGCTCTCCAGTTGTCATACTTCAATCGGCTGGACTTAGCACAGTGTACCACATTTTTTCAAAAATTCTCTGCATTTAGAACTCATGTGTACACGCTCTGTGGCTCACTTGCTTGAGTCGCACTCTACGATGCTAGTAATCTAGAGGTCCCGAGATCGAATCTCGGCGTGGTCCAAAATTTCCGTACATGTGCGGATAGGAAATATTTAGTGCTTGCAACATTGCAGTCCGAAATGATATGCAATGTAACGTTGACTCTGAGTTAAGGTACTGAGAAGAAGAACAAGTGTACAGATCGCAAAAAAAAAAGAACAATTTGCAACCTCCCATGTATACGAAATATTTATCAGCAAAACTCGACCGATACTTGTTTATATTTTATATATCCTTAAATAGTTTTATTGATAACTATATTATTTGTAAAGGTTCGCCACTTAAATCTTTACAACGAAAAAAGAGTGAAACCGCATTATATTCCTATTATTACGGAGTGTTTTTACACATAGCACGGTGTAAATTTGCTAATATATTAGAGTACTTTTTTACACATTTTTTATGTAAAATTACACTTGATTTGCAAATTTAGATTGCAGAGTAATTTCACTATTATAATAGAAGGAAACAAAGTTTCCTTCTATTATAAGAGTAAAAATTTAATAGAGTGTAGGAAGAAATGACTTGGGAATCGTCAATAGGGAGAGGAGACCTTTCATTCGCCACCAATTTCGTTAGGCGACACGAAAATTGTCATTTCCGTTTAGCCAGACATTTCCCGCAAGCAGCGAAACAGCCACTTTGTGGAGCTGCAGCGGGAAAACGGAGGTGACTACACTCTATTAAATTTTTACTCTTATAATAGAAGGAAACTTTGTTTCCTTCTATTATAATAGTGAAATTACTCTGCAATCTAAATTTGCAAATCAAGTGTAATTTTACATAAAAAATGTGTAAAAAAGTACTCTAATATATAAGCAAATTTACACCGTGCTATGTGTAAAAACACTCCGTAATAATAGGAATATAATGCGGTTTCACTCTTTTTTCGTTGTAAAGTTTTTCGTATACATGGGAGGTTGCAAATTGTTCTTTTTTGTTTTTGCGATCTGTACACTTGTTCTTCTTCTCAGTACCTTAACCCAGCCGTTTATAGGCAATTTCGAGTCAACGTTACATTGCATATCATTTCGGAGTGCAATGTTGCAAGCACTAAATATTTCCTATCCGCACATGTACGGAAATTTTGGACCACGCCGAGATTCGATCTCGGGACCTAGAGTGCGACTCAAGCAAGTGAGCCACAGAGCGTGTACACAATGTTCAGTTCTAAATGCAGGGAATTTTTGGAAAAATGTGGTACACTGTGCTAAGTCCAGCCGATTGAAGTATGACAACTGGAGAGCACGCTACAAAAAATGAGTAAAACTTCAACTGCACGTTGTAAAAATACACCACAAATCCGAATTATACACATAAACGTTGTAAAAATGCACCAGAAAATCTGAATTATACAGAAGTGTAGCGTAAAAATACATTTCACACCGATTTTGGTGTATTTTTTTTATTTTACACAGAAATTGTTGAAAAATGCACTCTGTATGTGATTATAAGCGGGAAAAAGTGTAAAATTACCGCATTTTCAGCGGAAATTTAAATTCACTTTTTAGAGTGATAGGGAAAAATGACTTATGAATCACTAATAGGGAGTTGAGACCTTTCATTCGCCACCAATTTCGTTTTTTTTTTTCATTTGACTAGGTAGAAATGACTTCCGAATCGTCAATAGGGAGTCGCGACCTTTTGATTGCTACAAATTTCGTTAGGCGAGATGAAGATTGCCATTTTCGTCTACTGCCAGACATTTCCCGCCAAGCAGCGGAGCAGCCACTTTGTGGAGCTACAGCAGGAGAACCGAGGCGACTAGGGGGAAAATGACGGAATCGTTAGTAGGGAGCTGACACCTTTCGATTGCCTTATAATTTCGTTTGGCAAGACGTGAGTTTTAATTTCGGTCTGCTGCCAGACAGACATCTTCCAACCAGCGAAAATTGTGTTTTTCTAATAATTTTTTTTTCAATTAATTGTATTTTCGTTTAATCGTATTTTCTATTAATCGTGTTTTCGATTAGTAATATTTTCGATTATTCGTATTTTCAATTAATTGTGTTTTCGATTAATCGTATTTTCAATAATTTTTCGATTATTTCTCGATTATTTTAACAATCGATTAATGGTATATGCAATCGAAACGAAAATAATCGATTAATCGATTATTGAAAATAATCTGAAGAAAAAGTCGTAGTCTATCAGAGAGCTACAATGAGTCTTGATAAATCTTGAGATAGCTTGATTGCGCTGCGTTCAAACACTTCTGCCCATCCGCCACGATGTAGTCAAACGACCAATTTTACCAATAAAAATAGAGTGTGTATCATCGATTAAATACCAAAATATCATCAGCAAACAATTTAAAGATACCAAATTGGGTGTCGTTGATTTTTCTGTAAGAAATCCAGTCTACGGTCTGAGCAAGCAACGACAAAGACACTCTCCACTTTTTCCACATCCCCGCAGCCTTTGCCAAATAGTTATATAGAAAGTTAAGGCTTCTGGCGTAAAGCGTTGTTAAAGTGAGCGGTTCGAGCACAAGGCGTGAGAGCCATTCATTATTATAATTTGCATGTGATTTAATTCCTTAAACTTAATATGTATAAAATGTGATTTAAGAATAGACTTACTATCCAGACGTGCGCTGTCGAAACTCTAAAATCAAATTGCATTGCTTCTCATCAAGCGTCACAGCCTTTGTATCCTGCAAAAAAGAATAGAAGAAAACAATTCTTTAACATCATATTCTGTCAAGTGCATCAAACAAACAAAACAATTCTTTCTTTTGTATTCCATAAAACTTTTTTTAATTACAAAAATTGTACAAGTAAAAGTTCCTTTAAGCGTAGAAAACGTATATATACTACTATTTCTTAACTATTTACAAGACTCTTGAGTCATACATTTCTTATTTCCTATGCAATAATGTTATACTATAACATGATGAGGTACGTACGAGACAAAAAGGAAAGGTTCAGACATTTTTGTTTTGTGTTCATAGCACAGGGACATACTTGAAAAGTTTCGCACTTGTTCGCAGAGAACTTGGGAGGTTATGTTTATCCTTTCGATGTGTAACTTAGAAAGGTAGGTACATACGTACGAATACAATCAGTTTTTATCTGCATGGCGCATATAGGAGTAAGGATACTGGAAGGAGGAAACGTTTTAAGGTTGGACATAGTCAGGGCTCTGCAAAGAGGCAAGTTCTTTTCGACGGTACATATTCAAGTAATGTTTTAATTTTAATGGAAATATATTGTTACCGTTACATAATACGTCTTGTCTTTGTTGTTTACAACAAATACATATTTGAAAACTTTTTAAAACAACAAACTAAGGGTTAGTTATATGGTTTTCGTTCATACTAGATTTACGAAATTGTAGCATCAGTGCCGAAGGCTGCTTCACGTTTGCTACTGAATGTATTCAACCCGTCTTCCACATACGAGTATATGGATGGATATATGTACATACAATGTATTTGGTCGATTCATGTTTATCACGAAGGACAAATTAAATGGAGTCATAAAATGATAACTGCGTTTCATTTTATCAAGTAAAGGACAGAAACGCACTACTTTGGTAAGTACAGTGTTGATAGAGTTATCCTATAAGAACAACTCGTATTCAACTTCGTCTTCAAATTTGTATAGAAGTTGTGTTAGTTTACCAAAATGGGACACAGCTGATTTTGCGGTTATCCGTATATGCAACACAAAACCACGGAAGTGATATATGGCGGAGTTCATATAAAAATGTATAAACTACAAACTTCCTAGTAATTCGAGCTAGGACTCTCAAGATCCGATTGAAACAATAATAATAATAAATAAGTCTTATCTAACTTCTGTAGACGTTTTAGCATACTACGGAAATAAACGCTAATTAACTCACAATTTAAAATTATCATTTCATTATCGCTGTCATGCAAACCTTCCACACTGACATATTTCACTTTAAATCACCCACTCCCATTATCTGTACGGCACGCATCACACAACGTAAACATCCTTGAGGAGAAGCAACTGTGTAAAGCCATCAACTTAATTACAAGATAATTAAACATAAAAGCCTGCAAAATTTCAAATCCTCACTTCGGTTTCTACCACCGATCCCCGCCTAGTCATCGTCAACGCTTATGTCTGGCATTATTAAGTGGACCACATACATTCAAAAAGGACTATAGTATTCTCTGCTCTCTCCAATCATATTGTCTTGTTCGCCAAGCTCCTATAAAAAGATAGCTCCCCCGGGGGAAACAGACCGTACCGAATGCAGGAAAAAAGTGCATACCATCCCTCGACTAAAAACTAGAAGAACTAGGCTATATAGAGGCTTGGCTAAGCCGTATAGCTCGTCTGCCTTCAACAATAGACCAATATTACTCAGCCAGACATATTATTATGGATGGATAGTCAACCGGAAAGTGGATGGAAAAACCACACACACATCCCAGACAGATGGAAAGACATTGCTTTGCTGTGCATAAGTTCGCCGTATCCTGACTAAAAATAGAAACTCATTTTTAGGTATTGGTCGGGAGGAATTTCTCTTCCACGTACAGACTGTACGAGTATATTGTATGCAATTGTTTTGAAAACAGTGTTATTTCAGATAGAAGGACTTTTTGTCTGATGATTGGTGGAATTATTATGAAAGGTTCCTGCAGAGTGGTTGAGGTTTAGTTGGCGACGTTTCAATTTTTCAATTTTTATGAATTGCTTTTAGGATTATGATAAAAAGAACTTTTTGAAATATTCGGCAGCATATGCCGAGAGAAAATATTCAGGACATCATATTGTCTGGGAGAACTGGCTTTTTACGATGAAATAAATTTATTATGTAAAATTGTTGCCTTTTTTTCAAAAAGACGATGAAAATTTTCAGTTCAAAGTACTTCACTATTAGGCGGTTAAAATAATTTGTTTAATGAATATAACAAAATTTATGGTTTATTCTGTCTTATTATATCAAGCGGATTATTTTCTTTTATGCATTTTGTTTCTCACGTGGATTTAACTAATAAAATGACGCGGTGAGAAAAAAGTATGCAGGACCTTCGGAAAATACCGCATAAACAAACCAGAAAGACTCATGTGATTTCCAGCAAAAAATATACACATGTTAACCATTAACTACTGTTAACATTATTCCGAGAGGTGTTAAAGGAAAGAGGCTCGCGGTTCCAAGGAGTCCACCACAGGTGAATATCCTACAGCCGGGGAGCTCCAGCAAAACAGCAAGATTTCCAAAGCATACTTAAACATTTATTTGAGAGCTTCGTGAGGGAACTCAAAGTCGATAGTTACGGTCCTACACTGTTCTGATTACGTTTAAGGGCCGAAAAACTTTATCGCAAATTAACTGAGGCTCTCAGTGTCAATCTGAAGTTAAGGCAGAAATTGTGAAATTTAAATCAGAACTAGGTCAGAATTATCGACTTGGGATTTTTTTCTGAAGCTACGAAGACCTTTGGAATAATAGACAACATCAACTGTTGCTGTGATGTTGAATATCTTGCTTGTTTCTTCTTTGGCCTTCACGGTTGTAAAATGCTTTCTCTTTCGGTCTTTTTTTATACCCTTCGCTCATAGAGTGAAAGGGTATATTAACTTTGTCATGAAGTTTGTAACGCATTGAAGGAAGCATCTCAGACCATATAAAAAGTATACATATATGCATGGGCGTAGCCAGGATTTCGGTCAGGGGGGGGGCAAGCCCAAAATTTTTTTAACATCATGATTTTGTTAGGAGTTGAAATTTCCGGTCGCAGAAATATTGTTAGCATATTTTAGAGTAGCCTGGCTTGTGGTTGGATTGATGCAGAGGGTCATGGATTCCAGACTCACCGTGAACGAATTCATTTTATGGTGTTTTTCGAGCTCACGACCTACGTGACGAACTATGATGTCGCTCAGATTGTAAACAAGTAGGTACCCATTATGGGGATAAATAACATTGCTGGGCGTGCTGTTGATCTCAACACCTTAACAAAACAGCAGTTTAGATCTTGGAAATTGGATGACACTCACACATCTGCGGCCCTTGCTTACTGGGTGACTGCCACGCATGTTATTTCTTTTTTTTTTTTGATAATTTTAGAGTAAAATTTTTAAAATGGAGATGAAAAAGATTTTCTTCTGCATTCTGATTACATTCAACTGGCCTCCATTATCTGCCTTTCAGAGCGTAGTTTGTCTATTTCAGTGCATTTTTTGTATCTCGGGCTTCCACTTGCGAAATCGGTTTGTTTCGTCTGTCATTTTCATCTTAGCAAATTTATAAATCCTTTATTGATTGAAATATGGTTAACGGTTTTAATGAGATTTCCTCTAAATTTATCAAAGTATTAACAGTGGCTAAATTTTATTCCTGGTATGATTCAGCTAGAAAACAAATTTTGATTTAATAACTTGAAATACCCGCTCTGTGGCTCATTAGGTCGAGTCGCACTCTACGATGCTAGTAATCCGGAGATCGAATCTCGGCGTGGTCCAAAATTTCCGTACATGTGAATGGAAATATATAGTGCTTACAATATTATATTTATACACTCCGAAATTATATGCAATGTAATGTTGATTCGAAATTGCCTATAAACTGAGGCTGAGTTAACGCACAAGGGACTACGGTACTGAGAAGAAAAAGAAGAGCTTGAAAGACACTGAAATATGAGACCCGTTCCTTACAAAATCCTTAACCCTGGAAGGTCATGCTTAGTTTTAGTACGGAAAGGTCATGCTTCGTCGATTCGTCGACCCTCAACTTTGACGCTTCATAAAAATCACACTTTCTCAAAATATTACTAAAATTTTACAAATTTTCAATCGTTAGTTTATTTAGAATGGAAAGACATCGATATTGAGTAATTTTGTAAGGAAATTGATTTACAAATTAAATTTTCTTAATTCAATGTTATTTGGCCCGAAATATAAAACACTAAATTTAAAAATGAGATAAATAAAAATTTAACGTTGATATAATTCAAAAAACGTGCTCGAATCATAAAACACATATTCTAAACGTACCTACTAGGAAATTGGGTTTAATGAATGAGAAGCTCATGTATATGCAAGAGGCACAGCGATCCATTTTGGGGTTCCAACACGGGTTTTCTTCCACTTCACCTATTGCGGTTTTTACAGTGGATTGTAGAATTATTTATAGTGAATTTTGGAATATTTTCTCCCCGAGTTCCCTTGATTAATTCTAATTTTATGTACGATGTCTAATTTTGACATTGAGTGCCTTGGAGCCGATTTTTATGAGTTCGAAATGCAATCTTCCTAAATGAGGAAGAATTTTGAGCCATTTTCCTGATTTGTCCTAGTAAATATTTTTTCCATAATTTTTGAAAAAATAGGTCCCACATTTCAAAAATAAACATATTTGTTATGAGCTAGTTGTATGGACACAGACTTATGGTCGAATCGACAACCAGCCATAAGAAATACTGGAGTTCTAAGAGTTACACAAAATTCATCCTTTGTCGTTTCGATGACACCGATTTCCAAAAATCCAACTTACCCTGCTTACTTCGTCTAGCCGCAATGTACCCGGCAAGTACATCGGCACGGTAAGTGCTGTACGAAAACTTATCTCCAAATAATGAGAATTGTCACAAAAATGGGATAAATTTGATGATGCGTAGTCGATTCGACGAAGCATGACCTTCCGGGGCTAACAAAGCAAAGCTGTATACCATTTGTCACCCTTTCAGATGAAAATAAGTTAAATTCCACTAACTTTCCGAAGGGACCTAAATGAAACAGGAAATATGGGATCCACGCAGCCACAGTAGCACACTCACAAGTGAAATGTGTGTGCTGGTACGCAGCCTCCGTCAGTTACAAGAGGCCCTTTAGAGTGGTAAAAAAGGCAACTGCTGCGCCAGCAGCAGAAAATTTTTGAAAATGTTGTATAGTGCAGCGATTTTTTTACTACATCGATAAGGTTTTTTTTCAGCATCTTCATCGACCAGGGGGGGGGGGGCGACCGCCCCTCGCTGCCCCCTGGCTACGCCCATGCATATATGATCAGCATGACTTGGGGAGTCGATTGGGCGATGTCCGTCTGTCCGTCTGTCTGTCTGTTGCGACGCGTTTTACTCGGCCAATTTAAAAGCTATGAAGCTGAAATTTTGCACAAATGCTTCTTTTTGCTGCAGGCAGTTTGTATGTTTGAATCGGTAAAATCGGACAATAGGGTCATGGGGCTGCCATACAAACCGAACTCACCAAATTAGGTTCTTCTAAGAAAAACTTTTTTATTTGTGTACCAATTTCAACCAAATTTCACACAAATGTGTTTCTATTGATGACACAAAACATACGTAAGATTGGATCAAATCAGACCATAGGGTCATGGGGCTGCCATACAAATGTAACTCCCAAATTAGGTTCTTCTAAGAAAAACTTTTTTATTTATGCATCAATTTCAAACAAATTCCACACGAAGGTATTTCTATGGATGACACAAAACATATGTAAGATTGGATCAAATCGGACTATGGGGTCATGGGGCTGTCATACAAACCTAACCCCCAAAATTAGGTTCTTCTAAGAAAAACTATTTGATTTGTGCATTAATTTCAACCAAATTTCACACAAATGAATCTCTTTCGATGACACAAAACATATCTAAGAATGTATCAAATCGTATAGTGGGGTCATGGGGCTGCCATACAAACCTAACCCCCCAAATTAGGTTCTTCTAAGAAAAACTTTTTTATTTGTGTACCAATTTCAACCAAATTACACACAAACGTGTTTCTCTTGATGACACAATACATATCTAAGAATTGATCAAATCTGACCATGGGATCATGGGGTGGCCATACAAACCCAACGCCCATTTTGGTTCTTCTTAGAAACATATTTTGAACCAATTTCACAAAACCTTGAATTAATGTGTCTTTACCAAAGCAACAAAAAGGTTAAAAACGAATGGAATCGTACTTTGGGGTCATGCTCCCGAAACCCCAATAACATTTTCCGAGTAAATATTTTTACTTTCCCACTTAATTCAACCAAGCACAAAACTTTTGTCAAGACGGAAGAAAAAGAATGAGGGGGATTAAATACAAGTCATATATACGCCCGAAAAAACTTTTAGCCCAGAGTGAGCAAAGGGTATCCAAATTTCGGCGGCGTCCGAAATTAGCCTTCGCCCCCGGGGGTTGGCGAGCGGAGCGAGCAGGGGGCGAAGCCCCCAAGTTTTTAAATTTATTTACATATATTTATTTATTGGTGATCATCATGTATACATTTTCCGGGTTGCTTACATCAACTAATTTTGGAAGGGGCATGAGCCTCAAAAACCGTAAGTAAGATCGCCACTGCTTTCCATAGCATTGCTCGTGGACTTGACAATGATACGCCACCGTCAACATTTTAGAGTTAACTAAGTTCAAATCAAATTGTCACGAGGCTTCAAGATCTACTATCTGCAGTTGTGAGATTTGTAAAGAAGAAATCCTCGGCGCGAATAGAATTTATGCTGTGCTGTTCGAATGGAATATTCGGAGGACACAGAGTCAAAGAGTGGGATACTTTCACCTATAAAGATGGACGTATGGTAATCATGTCCATGTCCAATGCACATTTTTATATGATTTTATATTCTGTAGAAGCCATAGGGCAAGAGTGAAAATTTCAGATATGGAATAAAATTTGTTGCATTTCGCAATATTCTAACAGCGCTAAGAGCCCATACTCCAGCCCAACTAACTTATTCTCGATCGCGTTTCGGACATATTTCTTAGCAACACTCTGCACTCCAGCAGTGGAAAGTTCGAAACATTAAACTCTTAGAAAATTTGGATAATCGTTCCAACAAATTAAGAAGAAAAGTCTTACCCAGTGAAACCACAAATTCTTCAGTACAAAGCTACCTGAAGCTTTGTACTGAAAAAGGGGGTAATTAAAATAAGTTACGCCGCCACCTGAATTCAACCACAAAGGTCCGACGCCATCAAGAAATATTAAGAAAAGTCTGTTTTGAGTGAGTAATAATTTTGTACACAAAATATTAGTATTTCGAGGACTAGCGACTCAACTAACAACTAAATTTAAAATATGTGAGTGGATTCAAAAAACAATTAGATTCTCAGTTCTCATTTAGATAGGAGAAAGGTTTCTATGTTTTTCCAGTGAATTGTATCCGTTCAATGTGCTCATATTCATCCAGACTTACTTCTTAAAAAAAATTCACTTGTTGAATAGAATCCTATTTTGTAAACGCACAAGTTTTGCCTATTTTGGTAATGGCACTGTATGAAAAACAACGCTTATATCAAGAACATGAATATTATGCTGGAATACGCTAGGAATTGCCGGAGTTCTATTAGTCCAGTACAATTGGTTCAAAATAGCCCCAAACCTAAACATCCAAAAAGAAAAGAAATTTTTGATGGTAAATTGTTGAATACACTGCCTAATATACGCAGTAAAAAGTTACACTAATTTGCGCCATGGGTTAAGGGGGGAGGGGGTGGCAAAGGGGTGAAAATTCAGTCTCTTGCAAATATCTGGAAAACTATGAGTCTGACCTTAAAATGAGCTGAGGACAAAACAAACAACATAAAATTACCTTTGTAATGATATGTAACACTCTAGACATTTTCTCAGAAAATTATACCCTAGACCCAAAAGTATTATAGTGAATTTGGATTTTTCGAGTTTTACATTTCGCACTGTAACTCTTGATAGAATAAACCTACTGTCATAAGATCTTGTCCATATATTGATAACAAAATTTATTTGATTCGTACCAAAAATTGGAGTGCTCCGACCATTGACGCCCCCTTCACTCCTCTTAACATTTTTCAAAAAGGCATGCCTGTAGCTTCTTTTTAAACTGAGCCAGGCAGATAAAATTTGGTGGGGTGCCTAGTCTAAGCTCCATTATGCTCCCCACCAAAAATTATTACCATCCGATCAAAACTAAGGGTACCCCCCATACAAAGTGAACGAAAATTCTAACAAATTTCACATTTTTTCATTTCTAAATTCTATCTAAAACGGAAAAATAAAATTTATCTCTTAGAACGTCATTATAACAGTTAATTGTAGTCCTCTGAATGTATGTTCAAAATTTTGCATCAAAGCGTACACTACAAGTATCAACAAATTGTGTTTGAAAGTCATTGGTACTAGTTCAAAGGCTAGTTCCGAATAAATCAAGTAACGTGTACTAGCAACCTTCAAACCACATTTTTCGTACTTGTAAGGCACGCTCCGGTACACACTTTTGAATATACATTTACAAGACTACAATTAACTGTTATAATGACGTTTTAAGAAATAAATTTTATTTTTTCATTTTAGATAGAATTTAGAAGTGAAAAAATGTGATTTTTTTTAGAATTTTGGTTTACTTTGTATGGGGAGTACCCTTAGTTTTGATCGGATGGTAACAATTTTTAGTGAAGAGCATAATGGGGCTTAGACTAGGCACCTCACCAAATTTTATCTGCCTGGCTCAATTTGAAAATAAGCTACAGGCATGCCTTTTTTAAAAATGTTAGGAGGAGTGAGGGAGGCGTCAATGGTCGGAGCACTCCAATTTTTGGTACGAGTCAAAAAAATGTTGCTATCAATATATGGACAAGATCTTATGACAGTAGGTTCATTCTATCAAGAGTTTCAGTACGAAACGTAAAACTCAAAAAATGTAAATTCACTATAATACTTTTGGGTCTAGGGTATAATTTTCTAAGAAAATGTCTAGAGTGTTACATATCATTACAAAGGTAATTTTATGTAGTTTGTTTTGTCCTCAGCTCATTTTAAGGTCAGACTCATATTTTCCCAGATATTTGCAAGAAACTGAATTTTCACCCCTTTGCCACCCCCTCCCCCCTTAACCCATGGCGCAAATTTGTGTAACTTTTTACTGCGTATATTAGGCAGTGTATTCAACAATTTGGCATCAAAAATTTCTTTTATTTTTGGATGTTTGGGTTTTGAGCTATTTGTACTAGACTATATCCAGGGCAGGGAAAATACTGTGAAAAGTTTTGAAGTCTCCCCGGGGTCGTATTTCGGAAACCTTCTTCAACTGGTCACTTACTTGGGGACGAGATCGATCAGCTTTTCTAGTGTCTAAAGAACGAAAAAACCCCTATCGATTTCGTCCCCTTAGAGTAGACGAGCTCGCACATGATTTCGAGTACATTTTTCATTTAAATCAGCTATAAAACCTTATTCAACTCGTTTCCTTGGAAGTGACGAAATCGATAAGCTTTTGAAGTTGTTAAGTCGTCTCGTCCCTTAAAATATGAGAAGCTCGTGTCAGTTTTAATAGAATATTTATTCATAAATTTTAGAAATTGAATGCGTTTAACACATTGCCAGAGGAGTCCATTTCAAATTTCGTCCTTAACTAAAATGAAATTATTATAAATATGTGAAAAAAAAAATAGTTTTATTACAATATTTTAGACAACGAACACATCCCAATGCCGACACGAGCTCATCATAATTTAGAGGACGAGTCAAACAAGGGTTTCCAGAAAGCTGATTTCGTCACTCTCAAAGAGACGAGCTATACAAGGTTTTATGGCTATTTTCAACGAAAAATGTACTTGAAACCCTATACAAACTCGTCTACTCTGAGGGGACGAAATCGATAAGGGTTTTTGGCTGTTTAGTCACTAGAAAAGCTTCGTCACCTGTCTGAGGACGAAATTAACACGGTTTCCTAAATACGCACCTCAAGCAGCGTCGTTCTACCAGATATTTTTATGAAATGTAATCAATTAAATGGCCGAAAAATAAATTTATCTAATTAAGTATGTATGACCACAAAGGGGGATTAATCCCTTTGATTCAACCCTCTTTTGTCTGCGCCACTGACTGTTGGATTTATTAATAATAATAATAATTAATCTTAATCTTCACATTTCCAAGAAAAGGTCCTCCTGAATGAACTTTTGTGAATCAATTCAATTTATACGGGTGGTACTCTTAGTTTGATTCGTTTGGTATAAAATAACCTACATAACATGACTTAGGATAAAAATCGTATTCGGTGGAATTATTCATGACCTGAACTGCACCTGGTTGCGAAATTTCTGGATGTCAGTCAAGCGACAATTGTAATTATTGTCCGATGTAGGCGAAATATTCGAGCGGAATTCACTTTGTAATTTGTGAAACCTAATCATAACCGGGTAGAGAGATGATCACTGTTGATTTAGAAAACAATAGCTACACCCATCACCAAAGTACACATGGTGATGCGTGTGCCTGCGAGACTATCTAAGCGACTCGAAGTACCTGGGGTGGCTCTTTAAAACAACCAGCTGGAATTGTAACTCTAGGGGACGGGTTTATAGTTCATACTCTGAATGAAGAAATATCGGCTTGATAAGATCGTGCCGAGAAAACCGCCGAATGCCGAAACTGTTTTAGAGACCGGGCTGTTCAGGGGATCCTTTGCTAGACAGTCCTGTAGATGACGTGCACACATTCTGTGGTAATAGACTTTTATTAATGATCCCATCTCAGAAAAAAATATCTCATAGTGAGTATATCCTGTCAGAATGGCAAATTTTCCATTATTGTAGTTTCTATCTCCTATAGACACTACAAAGACAAGCATTTAAGAATCATCAGACAATGGTTTTCAGCTAGTGCTCAATCCAGACTCAAACCAGATTAAATGATGATGATAGTAGTATTCATCCAAGCACTGCCTGCTGCTTAATTTTGAAATGTACCTTTTACCTTTACAGCAGCGCAATTGTAATATGTATTGACATTCTCCATCTCCATCCTATACCTTGCCCGATATCCATTCACCTTGTTTATTTTGTTCTTTGATGGGATCACTAATTGTTATTGTCGATAAGCACGATTCGAGCACACAAACATGGTTCTGGAAAATTCGCCGTCATGGAATAGACATACAAATTTATCAGAGCAGAAATACTAAGTTCTTAGCACCTAGCGGTTAGGGCAGTCATTCCCTGCAGTCAGTGCCCGATTAACCACGTGGCAGAAGGTGGCAAA
This sequence comes from Microchrysa polita, assembly GCA_949715475.1. NCBI lineage: Eukaryota > Metazoa > Arthropoda > Insecta > Diptera > Stratiomyidae > Microchrysa > Microchrysa polita. Next base: position 57,083,558 of record OX454415.1, read on the forward strand.
TGGCACGGGCCCCGCGCTTTGGGGGCCCCGCGTTTTTCTCAAACAAAAATTATAACAACCAAGATGCTTCGAAATTGTTATAACACGTTATCGTTGAACAATTTACGCTAGGGTGTTCCAAAATTACAGCAAGGTTTGTATTGCATAAAAATACAGAAATATTTCTTTCTAAAGGCTAGTACTGAGATCAAGAAATTTTTGTCCGCTGCGATTTTTTCAATGAAAATGTATTCATACTGTCGTGGAATATGTGGAGAATGCTGGGGAATTCCATACGCTGTAATCCGAAAACAGTTCCATAATTTTTCTAGGCCATTTTATGTATTTTTTTCCGATTCCCCTCATCGTGAAATGGCAAATGACCGGGGAATCGAAATAAGATTTTTGGAGTTCATGTTAGGAAATGTGCTTGCATACATCCATAGAATTAAGAAATTACAAATTTGTCTCTAATGCACAGTGGCGTACCGCTTTAAACCTTATGAAAAGAGCGGCAAAAATACCTGTTTAAAAAATGATTCAAAATGCTTTCTCAAAAATGTGGCTTTTCATGGAAGTGTGTAAATTTTCGATTTTTTTTTATTAAAAACAGTAAAACCGAATTACTGTAGAAGATGTTAACGTGAATTTGGCCTTTTGGTATATGTGCTACGTGAGTATCTTTATTGTGGGCATCTTTTAGCTAGATGTTTGGTTGTCAGTTTTTATGAACCTGAGTAAACCTGAAAAAGAACAATTCAATCGAAAGCTATTAATAGGAAACACTTATATAATGAAATAATTTTCCATTTTTTATTACTTTTCGGAAAATGTTAAATTTTTAAATTTTTATAGGTCGTCCAAAAAGGGACTTCTAACATCAATTCTTCTTTGTCGAATAAGTACAGTTTGTCTACAGAAATTCGGTTTAACTAATTAAAATAAAAAATAAAAATGTTGGCAAACTCACACACGTCAATGAAAAACATTTTTTGAAACAATTTTCAAAACAGATAATATTGCCCCCATTTTCATAATTAATGGGATGGGAATATTCTCACGGGTTGAATTAAAAAACCTTGGAGTTTCTCTCGACACGTTCATTCCGCACAATGTATAACCCGGAAGAGCCAAGGCAAACGTCAACGTAGATTGACAAGTAGTTATTCGTTAAGTAGTGGGTGCGTTCAAAATATAGGTACACGTTTTTCTAACAATAATGCTTTTTTGATTTTTTTTCCCGCTAGAACAGTGGTTCCCAATTTTTTTTTTAGCCCTGAGAAAATGCTGGCCAAAAACCGAAAATAGATGCAAAAATTGCCTTGTGCAAGGAATGCTTTTAATTTTGGACATAAGTTCCGAATCCATTGTCGCAATTTAAATTGTTTGAACATTGTGAGTTCCGCCGTCATCATGGCTTTAGTGATATGTCGAGCAGCAAAATTGATATTAATATTACTGGAGCGACCAAATACCGTAATTTTTTTTATCCAAAGACTATAGCTGGCTGATGCGGTTCAAATCAGCCTTATCAAATAGGCCCCGCGCTCTACATATGCCACGGGCCCCGCGCTTGCTTAATCCGGCACTGCCTGCAGTGTTATGTCGAATATCCTTTTGAACATTTAGTGCTTAAAGTGTTATTAAACTACCGATTTGGAATCCTTCCAAGTTTCATTGAAGTGAATTTAAACGAAGATAGGAACTTTGTTTACCGAAGAAGAAGCTAAAATGTAAGTTTTAATTCAATTCGTTGATTGGAGGATACATAGCTTTCAAGAATTAACGGCCTGGCTAGAAAAGCGCAATTCCTATTTTCGGAAAACAGGTGCGTGCTCTGTAATGGAAAATGAGAAAAATACATATAGCAATTCCAAGCAAAAAAAATATTTTTTCGTTGCCTTAATCTACCGATTTATAGTTTTAGATGTCTTTTCTGGAATTTGTTGATACATATTCCAAGGATATTACGGTTAACTGACTTAGTTCTACATATTTTTTTACATATCATCATCATTAGAAACTCTTAACCTAAAAAGTGTAAAAACAGATAGATAAAGTTCAGTTATTTTTCCCTCAATAGAATTTTTCGAATCTTTCTTCAAATTAATTTATTCGTTCTACTTTTCCACTCAACTTTTCTCACATTTGCTTTCATTCGTTCCAGAACGTAATCCATTACACACTAAATGATTCCTTCGCATCCTTTGCATACAATGGAGATAGACTTTTGCTATTGAAATTGTCTTTATTTGAAAAGTTACTCTTCGTTGGTGATGTTGATGCTATGTCTTAAGCATGTGCCAATACATCGTGTCTAACATACACGCAACGATATTCTTGCTATAATTAAGGAAACTCAATACGGCATGTGCATGTACATGTAGAGTGGGAACTGGAGGCGTCGATACCGGAGACCACATCGTTCTACTATGTCGGTATCGACAAAAGGAAATTGCAATTGGCAAGTATAAGAAGGTTCAAGAAATACTAGAAGGGTTAAGAGCTCGTGTAGATCATCATGTCTGTATGTACGTGACCCCATTGCATTCTTATGTACATACACATCGACAAGTATTTTGCCCATCCGCCCAACTTATCTTTCTTCTTCAATGGGTGCTCTTCCTTCCGAAGAAAAACTCTGATTTTTCGTATTCGTGTCGTAGTGTAGTCATTAATTCGACGTTGGCTTACATTCAGTATTACCATACTCGTTGGTCGTTGTATTGTCAATTGTATGGAAAATACCAGAAAGGACTCTTGGAAACTATGGAGGAGACCTGTTAGTGAGTTGGTATCTGAACTGAAGTGCAAATGGAAATTGCATTTTGTGTCATCGATCTGTAAAAAGTACTTTACATTCCTGGAATTTTGAAAGGCTGAATACTCCTATATTAAAAGCGAATGCAAGAAATTGCATTGGAAATTAGATCAATAGTGTATTACGTACGTGTGGATTTCTGACATGAATGGAGAAGTTTAAGAGGAAGATGAAATAACGAGTGTAGGTGCTTTAGTGTAGAATCTGATTTCGAAATAATTCAAGAATGCATACTTCCAGGGCAGAAGTTGCATTCTCTAAGGCGATACGCGACAATCACTTTAATTTGTTGGTATCATCTAACGCTAAAATGGCATTATAATCTTTTTTTTACAATAACGTACAAATATGTACAAAATATGTAGTTACTTTTCAAAATGCAAACCACAAAAACCTTTATGTTCTCAGAAAAAAAAAAAAACTTCGAAATTTAACATTAACCGAGACAATGGGTGAGGTTATAAAACACAACGTTCGCGTAACGTTTCGCGTTTTCCGAAACGTTTCCTATTGTGTTCTGTAAACGCATAGATCCGGATCAGACTTGGTGTTCCCATCGCCATCTCTCGGAAAGTGACAAATGTGACAATTGACACATCACAGCTGATACGTTTTGCTCGAAAATTAAAATTTCCAGTTTTAAACGAGATGCAGATACATTTTACATTGATTATAAATAGTTTAATAAATAAATGAGGGCGGAAATGCACGGTTCGACGGCAGATTGTAAATTTTTGCCAATCAATCAAGCTATGCCTCGCAAGGGGGCGCTTAGAGGATCTGTTTGTAGGGAGAAGTTTCTGATCCGTAACGGCCGGTTGATTTGAAACGTTGCGCGAAACGTTGCGCAACGTTGTGTTTTATAACCTCACCCAATGCTGTTTCAAATGCCCAGTTGGTGGAATTCGAAACTTATTTATTTCGGGACCCAATTTTCACGAAATTCTATACTCGGAGTACAGTTGCTTGCTAAAAAGTTAACCTTCGGGCGGGCGCAATGCATCTGACAAAATAAGTGACCAGTTTTTGTTGCGCCAATCAGCGATATGAAAAGGGAGAGATCTGAAACTCACAGTAGCTTAATCTTTATCGATCAACTACCCAAAATATACATAAACTTAGTTTCATCCTATTTTCTGCACTTAATCTGTCAGATGCATTGCGCCCGATCGTGTTAGGATTAGTATTGCGCCCGCCGGAAGGTTAAAAATATAATGGACATTTTGATCCGGCTTTTAAATACAATATTTAGATTAAAACCCATTCCCCGCCAACACATTTTTTTTCGAATTACATCCTGAAAATTGGTATTTACGGTAAAGAAGCCACCCTGAATTCAAAACCGTTTACCATTTTTTCCTACGTGCCTCCGTTCTCCCGCAAAGGCCCGATGCCATATGGCATCATTGGCGGGAACCCATTACAAATTTTTTTTTTCAATTAAGATAAAAACGTTGAAATTTTTTTGGAAAAACACTTTTTACTTTCTTTAATTATAATTCTGAGCTTGTGTGAAATTTTAAGAAGCATTTAACACATAATCCTGTATCACATTTGATGCATTTAGTCCGAGTTTGGCTTTTGCAGGGCGGATATGCACATCTTCTTCGATTGCATTTCGCAACATAATGGCCAATTCCATCATACGTGCAACATTCGGAAGACTGTGGTATATGCTACCCAAATCTGATGAGCCACAGTCGTACAATAGTAGGTTGCAATATCCCTACGGAACTGCATTTGGGTGACTTCCCCGACTTTATTTGTAATATCCAAGCATTTTCATCATCCGACATGATAGGTTCAAGATATTCAACCGCCTCATGTAATTTCATTCTGCATAAGAAATATGCATGAAAAAGAATGGATTGAAATTGCTTTCTTTAAAAAAATAACGGATAAATGCTCATTGTGGAAATTGAATTTTGGTAAGTTACTTTTACACACTTTTTTTGCTCTGTACCGAGACAAGCCTTTCGAAGTACTGACTCAAAGCTTTTGTGGACAAATATGTCCTTCAAACTCCTTGAAATTCAAAAAAAATCAAGATGAATAATTATCACGGTTGATTCAGCGCTTGAAAATAATGTTGCGTATACGCAACTTTGAGCGTTTACAGGGTGTAGTGTGCATGCATATAGACCACCCAGAGTAAAGGATGATGCACACTTGAGAGCAACAAGGATAATTCCGAAAAAAGTCCCATTGTTGAGACCAGATACGTCAAAGGAGTAATTTGACTCTTTGACGAGGTCTCGTACGTGTCTGAGTTTATTATTTAGTGCATCGTATGTTAGTCTCCTGGATGGAATACACGTCCATATTTTAAAGGTGTTTGTGGGTGCGCTTTAGAAAATGATGCATTTGATTGTGAAAACGATCATCGGACTTGGACTCTAAATCCTCAGAAACGAATTTTCAGCATAAAATTAATTTTCACAAAGTGAAAATTATTAAAAACGCAGTAAAACATATTGAAAAAATATAAAAAAAAAATAAAATTAAAAATACATTTTTTAATAGGTTTCCGCCAATGATGCCATATGGCATCACTAAAATGTATTTAGTGTTACTACCTATAAAACTACCGTTATTGCAAATTTTTTTTTTTGCTATTCTAATCTATGCTACTCTGGCTTTTGTTTAACACAAATTGTTCTGAGAAAATCAGGTCGCAAGTATATGATTTTTGAAATTTTGTGGAGACTTACCCGCAAAAATCGCATTTTTTTTTTTAATTTCACGACACTTTTTTTTTCTGCTCCCAATGGCACAAATCTAACTAAATACTAGCCAGGAACATTGGAATAGATAGAAGAAACATTACTTAGTGTAACAAAGAAAAAAACTATGTTGAGGATGTTACAGGGTGTCCGTGGCGCGCTCCCAAATATGAGGCTTTTACTGATGCCATATGGCATCATTGGCGGGGAATGGGTTAACTGTTGATTCAATATTTTCATTAGAATATATAAAAATTCTATGCAGAAACTAAGGGGCGATTCAGACTATCGACAGGATTTACTAAATCCTATATTTAGTTCACAGTTGTACCATATTGTACTGCAATTTGAATAATGCAAGTACATTCTACGATGTATTTTGAATTTAATGACACATGATTTAATCTAGTAGGTTGGTGTTTACTCGATTAATTTAGTGGTTTTAGTAAATCCTGTCCATAATGTGAATCGCCTCTAACCATTGTTAGGATCAGATTACATAAGCCAGCTGTAAGAGTCGGACCTTTGACTACAGGGTTTTTGTTAAAATAGTATCCAAATTTATGGTAAATTTATCTTGAAACCCTATTTGATATCAGACATTTCGCTGCTGCTGCTTTTCATATTGTTTTTTGATGTTTTTTGTCTGATATCGAATACCAAAACAGTTAATGATTGGGCGCAAGGAAACGTGGGGACGTAGCCAGGGTGGGGGTCCATGTGGTCCGGACTCCTCCAGAAATGCTTTCGAAATGCTTTCTATAAATGCGAGTGTTCATGACATTAATAAAAAGGTTCACTCATTCAATCCAGCAATTTTCCTTAACACCTTGGACCATAATGATTAAAATTTTTCAATTAAAGTTTGAATTGTAAACTCAAAGTTTAAAATCCAAACCAAGAGTTTAAGAGGGGATTAAATACAAGTTGTAGGTACGCCCGAAAAAACTTTTAGCCCGAGGAGAGCGGGCCGCGCCCGACATTAACATCGGTCTCGTTTTCTATTTCAAACGATTCTACCTATTATTGGCTTGAATTAATTAACCAGTAATCATAAATGGCATTAGAAAACTACAGGCTACAATAATTGGAATAAAAAACAGCTTCTTCGGCGCAAATCGAAACAAGAACCACGAAATTAAATTTTCTAGATTTACTACTAATTGACTGAAGTTTCGAAACCCCTTTCCGAAAGGGACCTACGGCTTATTCAGAATATAAATTGTTACAAACATTATTCCAGCTACTCGACAATTAAATGTTGAACAAAGACAAGACCCCAATTGTTTCACCGGTAGCACATTGGTCTGTGAGGAGTATGTTTTTCTGTGACCACCGATGACACATGGCCTGTGGGGAATAGTTTGTGTGTGTTCACCGGAGACCAATGGCAGCCAAGGTGTTAAATGTAGTCTGGGTGAATGTCTACAGTCACAGGAATTAAAAAATCGAATCGGTTTTTAATATTAGAGGTAACTTAATGTTAAGACCCCTGCATGCCTACATGATTCGTGTTCAAAATGCGCTGAGGGGATTTTTGTACAAGAAAAGCAAATTAAGACATTTCATCCGCAAAAATCGTGTAACTTTCATTTCTTGCAGGATTATTCTTAATCGTTCCCTGATTATGAGAAAAAAATCCTGATCAATAGGGGCCCGGAAGTTTGGGAAAAGAGGAGACAAGAGGCCGTTTTTAAAAGGTTTTAGGGATTATTTAAATAAAAACATTGAGTTACAAGTTTATCCTTAACTTGCGCATCACTATTGGACTTTTTACCCATAGTTAGAGGACCATCCCTAACAATCCATTTTCCAATTTTCACCTCGCACTAGGATCTATGTGAGCCTGGAGCTTTGAACATTCTGCTGCATCGTCTTAAAAAATAAATAACAGACGCGACAATCCCAATGTTGGATTGGCCGAAGGATGTGTTAGCGACATCCTATTTCCAAGATCTTATCTGCTTTTTGTTGAGGTAATGAGATCAGCATCACGCTCAGCAGTGTTATTTATCCCCAAAAAAGGGTACTCGTTTAACATCTAAGTGAGATCATAGTCACCAACACCATGGTTCACGGTGAGATTCGAACTCATGACCCTATGCACCGAAGGTGCGCGCACTAACCGCTAGACCAGCAAGACATCGTCTTAAGCGTTGCTATAGAATTTATGCGAAATGGGATCAGAACCAGACCGAGGCTAATTACGGGCGAGTGCGAATTTTGAAAATTCGTCACATTCGAATTATAATAGTGTTGATAATTTCTACCGCAGCCCTATGACGTGTTCCGACAACATCTAATCCTGGATGTGTTAAGGCTAAACTAGGAACAAGCTTGGATAAGGTTTGGTTAAGATCGGTTCATAAGGAAAAAGATTTTCTTAGAAGAACTTTATTTGGGGGTTGGTTTGTATGACAGCCCTTATAGTCAGGGTTCTTAATGAAGTGAACTACTATTTTGATCCCGCTGCGTACAAGGAGTTGATCGCTACCTTTCCGCAATTCTCACAAGGACAGATTCCTAGTATTCAAACTAGTCTGATCGCCATCTTAAGTAAGTGATGTACAATCTCTCCAACTTCAAATGAACACATTCACATCAAAATATTATCTACTAATAACATGCAAGCAAATTCAATAAAAAAAATTCTGCTTACGCCCATAAATATGCACGCAATCAAATCAGTTCAATTCCGTCTACAACCGTATCAGCACGACTCAAATCAGTGAGACTCCTTTGAGGCTTGAAGACCCGATTGATCAGGTCGCATCAGCACGACTCAGATCCGTGAGACTCGTTTGAGACCTGAAGATCCGAGTGATTAGGTCGACCTGAAGAGTCGATTGATCAGGTAGACCTGAAGAGTCGATTCATCAGGTCGACCAGAGGAGTCGAATCATCAGGTAGAGATTAAGACCCGTTTAAATAATGTTAAATTAATGTACAACGGAACGCCTCTATTTTTAACCGTTAGGTACAATGTAATAGCATTTTTTGTAAAAATGCCCGAACTAAATCAAAATTTGCCACACCACCAAACATTTCATCCCATATATGACTTCACTTTCTGAAACTACATAAAATTTTTAACAAAACGAGACCTTGCCCGTTACGAAGCTGCTCGTATTTTACAAGATATACCCGTTCAAGCTGTAAAGAAATTTTAAAATCAAAAAATCAAATGATAAAAATTTACGAAAAACCGAATTTTAAATTTCATTTTGAACCGGTGTATCTCGGAAGATGTTAATCAATAGTTTACAGTTAACGCAATAAATGTAACTATCCATACAAATATCATGCAATGAATTTTGTCATTACAATCATTTTTACAATAGGCCAAAACCAGTAAAAATAACTACATTGTAATCAATTTCCCTACATTTGAATAATGTTGTGAATTTCATTGTATGATTTTTTTAATTCATTGCACATTTTTCTCTCCGTGTAGTTTTAGAGACCTACTCCGATGCACAAGATCATTAAGGTCGACCTTAAAATCCATAAAGAGTTAGTCGTACCATGCATGTATATATGTATGTAGCCCTATGAGGTAGTGTTCACCAAACATTTCATCCAATATATGACTTCACTTTTTGAAACTACATAAAATTTCCAATAAAACGACACCTTGCCCATTACAAAGTTGCTCGTATCTTCTTCAAACTGTTAAAATCCAAAAAGAGTAGGTCGTACCATGCACGTAGCCCTATGGCCTATGAGCTAGTGCTCCGATTCCATCCATTCCTGGGTATGTTTTGGGGCTTTACAAGGAGCTCACTTGGGTGAAGTTTGGTTAAGATTGGTACAACAAGAAAAGAGTTACTCGTATTCTTAGGAGAACCTAGCTTTGGGTTGGGTTCTAGCACAGATAAGATAAAACTACCAGATGCCTTATCGGTATTTTGGAGGCTTAAATTCTGCCACAGTGCCATCTGACTTGGTAGTTATTAATATATTGTTCTATGGCAGCCTCATAACGCCAGAATGAAAAGTGTCCGCGTCATTTCTTTGGCCGCATAACATTCGAACGTGTACAGCTAAAATTGAGTGAGTCATCATTTACTTTTCAATTTTCACAGTTTAATTCGAAGTTTGCATTCATGTTTTCCTCGGAGTTTTCGGCAACTTTCACGATAACTGTTTAATTTTGCAATTTTGTTACTATAGGTACTAGATTGATGAATAGTAGCAGCGAAAATCCTCCATGCAGATTGTTAGTTGAAGTTTCGCATTTTCATTTGAGAGTCCAATTTTTTTTTTCAAACTTAAAATTAAACTTTCCTTCAAAATCATCAGGGAGAATTTCGAATCATGTAGTGCTACAATTGTAGCCCAGTGGACTTTGATCGTACAAAAAATTAATTTGTAAACTCAAAAAATATGGAAAACACTCTTATTTGATTAAGCAACAACATTTAGACAGGTACTTAGCAGCTCAAATGAATTCCATCGTAGCCCGCGTGCCGAAAGGAGTGTTAAAATAAACTTCCATTCAAGGTATATGCGGACCATTTTAGGTCTATTACCTGGCCAGGTTTAGCGTTAGACGATACTAAAAAAAAAGTGAAAGTGCAGCCTGTCGCCTTTCACCTGGGATTTTGCCTCGGGAGGGGAACAAATATTTTCGAGCCACCAAACTAAAAGAGTTTGAAGAATTTTACTAAAATATGTAATTAGAATTAATTATTTTTCAGATGTTGTTAAAAGTCCCGAACAGAAGGCTTACGCAAAGATCCAACTACCAAATTTTCGCAAAAAAATCGTTTTTTTTTGTCGCTCCCTTACTATAGAACTTCAACAATAACTTTAAAAAATTGAAGCACCAACTAACAACACACGGGAACCTGACAAATTTTAAAATTTTAAAACGCCTCAAAAAAACGGAAATTCATGTGCCACAAAACTTCCTTAAGCCAATCATCAAAATGAAAGATGACAACCCTGCAAAAAATCGCATGCCAAGGAATGGTGTGTATTTGCATCACTTTACTTTTTGACTCGTTATTGGGAGTTCGCTCTAGAATTTTTCCAGCAGACCCACTTCAATTGCGGTACCAACTACGGTCATCTCAGGAAGGATAGCGACGTAGTAAGCACTCCATTCCGTATTCCATGATTATAGTAGGTTCTAAGATCGTCGTTTCACGTGGAATCCATACAAGAACTGTCAAAATTTTGATGATTGTGAAATCGAGTTCGCTTGGTGGTACTCACTTCGCATAGAAGTCTCCACGCGCGCCGGTGTTTGACGTTTCTCCAGTGAAAACAATGCAGTTGCTCTTTATTTCACGGGGAAAAAGTGAAATCAATCAATTCGTATGACCAATATATTTTAAGCAAGAAACTCATCTTCAGTGTCAGTTCTAACTATGACAAACCATGTTTTTTTAACAAAGGACTCGCTAACATCGAGGAAAAGTAGCCATTCTGGCAAAAGAAAAACTTTGGTTATTTTTTTCATCCAATATAAATTGAAATATATTGCCATTTGAATTTTGAAGGGGTACATTGCACTTCAGATGTAATGGGAACAAAGGATTCAAAAAGACACATAAGATTACCCTGATTACCCTAATTTAATGTACATTTTTAAATATCTAATATTATGTAGATGCTATAGGGTTAAGCTGGAAGTTTTTCCAGGAACGCTCAGGACCCTTGCAGCCAGCTCCAGCTAAATGTATTCATCATTGCGTTCTGCAATAATTCCTTAACACTCACTCAATTTAAAATATCAAGCTCTAAGAAAAGATATATTTTTTCCTTTTCTTTTCTTATCACCAAAATGGATCTTTTATTTGAAAATGAATAGGAGAATAATCGTATGAAACGAGTAGCGGAGTAGATTTAAGTCTGAATCCTGAGTTGGCACTCTTTAAAGCGGAGGGTGATACATATAACATACAGAGCACATAACTTTTGCTTTCTTTTTTCAAAGATATATAGAAGATTTTTCCAATAGTTTAGGCTCCGGTTAAACATCTTTCGCAAAGAAATATGGTAAGTTGGGTATCGCAGGAAAGGAAGTGCTTTCAAGAGTGCATTTAATTACTTTTTAAGCTCAAGGGTTTCTTGTTTTTAATATAAAATTACAGCTTCGGTTCACATCCATTTTTTTATACCCATGGCTGGTAGAGTGAATGGGTATACATATTATCTTTTTCATGAAGGAAGCATCCCCGACCATATAAAAAGTAGATATAATTGATCAGTATGACGAGCTGAGTCGATTGGGCGATGTTCGTATGTCTGTCTGTCCGTCTGTTGCAGCACGTTTTCGTCGGCCGCTATATAAAAGCTATGAAGCTGAAATTTTGTACACATGCTTATTTATGTTGCAGGCTGCTTGTATGTTTGAGTTAGGGATGTCAAAAACCGGACGGTTAGTCGGAAAACCGGTACTTTCAGAACGGTTAACCGGGTTATTTTCGGTTTTTCCTCCTCCCGGTTTTAACCCGAACGGTTGTTTGTCCCTCCGGTTAAAGCCAGGAAAAAATTGTTTCAAAATTCGTACAATTTTTATATTTTGTTCATTTCCCAGTGAGCAATTCCATTCCTTGTCCCCTATGAAAAATTTAGTTTTCAAATTTCAGCTCTTGAACATATGTATTTTCGAACAATCTCCTTATTGCTACAGGGTGCACCGGAAAAACTTACTTATTTGAAAAGTCACAAAATCCCAAGTTTTTTTCACACAGTCTAGCAAATGACATCGGTTAAATGGCGACCCCATTGTCGTGGGCGTAGCCAGGATTTCGGTCAGGGGAGGGGGTCAAGCCCAAAATTTTTTTAACATCATGATTTTCTTAGGAGCTGAAATTTCCGGTCGCAGAAATATTGTTAGCATATTTTAGAGTAGCCTGGCTTGTGGTTGGATTGATGCAGAGGGTCATGGATTCCAGACTCACCGTGAACGAATTCATTTTATGGTGTTTTTCGAACTCACGGCCTACGTGACGGACTATGATGTCGCTCAGATTGTAAACAAGTATCCATTTATGGGGATAAATAACATTGCTGGGCGTGCTGTTGATCTCAACACCTCAACAAAACAGCTGTTTAGATCTTGAAAATTGGATGTCACTCACACATCTGCGGCCCTAGTTTACTGGGTGACTGCCACGCATGTTATTTCGTTTTTTTTGCTCATTTTAGAGTAAAATTTTTCAAATGGAAATGAGAAAGATTTTCTTCTGCATTCGGATTACATTCAACTGGCCTCCAATGTTTGCCTTTCAGAGCGTAGTTTGTCTATTTCAGCGCATTTTTTGTATCTCGGACTTCCACTTGCGAAATCGGTTTGTTTCGTCTGTCACTTTCATCTTAGCAAATTTATAAATCCTTTATTGATTTAAATATGGTTAACGGTTTTAATGAGATTTCCTCTAAATTTATCAAAGTATTAACAGTGGCAAAATTTTATTGCTGGTATAATTCAGCTAGAAAATAAATTTTAATTTAATAACTTGAAATACCCGCTTTGTGGCTCATTTGGTTGAGTCGCCCTCTACGATGCTAGTAATATAGAGGTCCGGAGATCGAATCTCGGCGTGGTCCAAAATTTCCGTACATGTGAATGGAAATATATAGTGCTTACAACATTATATTTATACTCTCCGAAATTATATGCAATGTAACGTTGATTCGAAATTGCCTATAAACGGCTGAGTTAACGCACAAGGGGCTACGGTACTGAGAAGAAAAAGAAGAACTTGAAAGACAATGAAATATGAGACCCGTTCCTTACAAAATCCTTAACCCTGGAAGGTCATGCTTATTTTTAGTACGGATTCGACGACCCTCAACTTTGACGCTTCATAAAAATCACCCTTTCTCAAAATATTACTAAAATTTTACAAATTTTCAATCGTTAGTTTATTTAGAATGGAAAGACATCGATTTTGAGTAATTTTGTAAGGAAATTGATTTACAAATTAAATTTTCTTAATTCAATGTTATTTGGCCCAAAATATAAAACACCAAATTTAAAAATGAGATAAATAAAAATTTAACGTTGATATAATTCAAAAAACGTGCTCGAATCATAAAACACATATTCTAAACGTACTAGGAAATTGGGTTTAATGAATGAGAAGCTCATGTATATACAAGAGGCACAGCGATCCATTTTGGGGTTCCAACACGGGTTTTCTTTCACTTCACCTATTACGGTTTTTACAGTGGATTGTAGAATTATTTACAGTAAATTTTGGAATATCTTCTCCCATGTTGTTGGTACGCAGCCTCCGTCAGTTAGGAGGACCTCCCCTCCCTGCCCTCCCCCCTGGCTACGCCCATGCCCATTGTGCTGATACATACACTGATTACACTCTTTGCATTGCAGCATATCAATCGGTATTGCTGAAACCATACGTCCCTAATGTTCGTTTCTTCGAGGCTTCGATGAAAAAAATCCTCGATCTTGTTCCAAGTGAGCGACCGTTAGAAAAGAAGCTCTCGACGCCCGCTGCTCCAGACCAGAGCATGATGGCAACTGACTAGAATGGGAAACAAACTTGGGACTCCCTCCTCCAGATGCGCCACCTCCCACCCGTCTACCCACCCACCTCATCGATCGGGAGCTTTTTTTAAAAGAAGTAAGTTTCTCTGACACACCCTGTACGTGCACTTTGATTTGATTTTGCATACGATACGAACACCAGCAACACGAGGGTGTATGCATTCTTTTTACAGTGCGTACTCGATAATCCGGACTAATGAAAACCGAGGTCGATTCGGACTACAGAGGAATTCGGACTAGTGGAAGCCTTTAATTTGCTGTAAATTTCGAGCAAATGGACGCATTTAAACAAACTGCTCGAAGAGTCTGCTTTCTATTTTCGAAGAATTTCACTCTAAGCGTGTTTTTTTGTAAAAAAGGTGCAGGTTAGGGTATATAAGCACAAAAAAACGATTTGGGTTAAAAGCTGTTTAGATCTATTGCACCAACCATGAACTTTGTAAAAAGCTGAAGGTTCAAAGTTGTGATAAATAAATAACCAGTAAATTAACATGTCATACAAAAACAACAATGAACATTTAACCAATGGTTTTGGTATTAGCTCATGCTTTTTCGTGTTAGAGCGCCTCTGGTTGTCACATCTGTAACAATTCTTCCGGGTTAACTTTGGTCAGAGTACGTACCCGCGATAGATTACTGGGTTTATCTGGGTTATGTTGTTATTGTTATCCCATGTAGTTACCCTAAACTAACCTACACCCGAGCACAATAAAACACGCCTTCTGTTATTCTAGATTTTGTACTTTCCAAGAAGAAAGAAAAATGTTGTTATTATTTGGGATGATACTAGGCGTGTTTTTTTGTGCTCGGGTGTAGGTTAGTTTAGGGTAACTACATGGGGTTACAATAACAACATAACCCAGATAAACCCAGTAATGTATCGAGGGTACGTACTCTGACCAAAGTTAACCCGGAAGAATTGTTACAGATGTGACAACCAGAGGCGCTCTAACACGAAAAAGCATGAGCTAATACCAAAACCATTGGTTAAATGTTCATTGTTGTTTTTGTAAGACATGTTAATTTAGTGGTTATTTATTTATCGCAACTTTGAACCTTCAGCTTTTTACAAAGTTCATGGTTCGTGCAATAGATCTAAACAGCTTTTAACCCAAATCGTTTTTTTGTGCTTATATACCCTAACCTGCACCTTTTTTACAAAAAAACACGTTTAATATCACTGTTATTATGAGAAAAAGTCAGATTTGGATTAAAGAAGCTCTTGAAATTCGGACTACAGAGTGTACAATGCAATGGTGATCCGGATTACTGGAAATTCGAGGTTTCGAGGCTTCGGATTATAGAGTACGCACTGTACTAAAATTCTAAGCAAATCAATGAAAAGACTCGGTTAACCGGAAAACCGGTACTTTGAGCCCGGTTAAAACCGGACGGTCTAACCGGCTTTGTAAGATACCGAAAACAACCGGAAACCGGGTCACGGGTCGGTTTTTTACATCCCTAGTTTAAATCGTCAAAATCGGACCATGAGGTCATGGACTGCCATACAAACCCAACCCTCCCAATTAGGTTCTTTTATTTGTGCATTAATTTCAATCAAACTGCACTTAAATGTATTCCCATTAATTCCACAAAACATATGTTAAAGTGGATACAATCGCAATTGTATTCGTTTTGTTGTTTGTGCAATTATTCCAACCAAAAATCACTCAAATATGTAATAGTCGGAGTTTTTAGAGATTGGAGAAAAGTGAAAACAAAAGTAGCCAAATCTTATAGAAATATGTAAATCTCGATGATAATGATGTAGAACATTTTTATCTGGCCGATTGTAGTACTTAATTTAAGTTCGGTTCAAAGAATTCAAACATTTTATCAGAAGTAATTTCCTTTGTGACTGCAAAAAATAGCACTCCAAACAATGTATGTATGTATACATACATACACACATTCAATAATATTTTGATAATTTCGTTTTAGGATTCGATTATCCCGTTGAGCGTTAATATAAAAGTTCTATGGATCCGGATTGTCTGCGTCTGGTAAATATTGACCAATAAACAATGTGGTACACGATGTGCCAATTTAATCGATATCCTCTTGTTCGGCTAGGTACCTGTATAAATACAAAAATTCTTCTTCCACCAGAACTAGACCAGAAGCATATTGTAGACAGACTTTTCCGCTGTTGTGCCAACAAAATCTGTACCAAGTATTTCGAATGTCGACATACAAAATCGATGAGTGTGACATATGTTTACACGTATGTCAGATTGTCAGACACGAGATTGAAACAACAAAATGGTTGGAGTCAAAATAAACGTGACATAAAGAAATAGCAAAAGTATTTAGTAACTAATGAATGCAGACGAAGAGTGTTAATTGTCTAACGTGAAGTCAATTATGATAGGGCAATTCACTTTATTTCATAATTTTTAACTCATGGAGTCATTCATTGTTTTGCATTTATTTTATAGCTGAGTATCAGAATTGATTAATTTAATTTGTTATAGTTGATTTATAAATCAGAAATGGTAAAAGAATCTCTCATAGGAGTTAGCGATGGGGTATACCAGTTTACCCTACATGTTTTAGTTTATTTTCATAATAATAAAAATAAACAAAATAATATGTATGCGAGAAAATAAGGCCAAAGAAACTTTATCGTATCATTTATCCAACCTTCACTCGGAAATGTGGAAAACTCCATGATTCTGCATAATGACAAACTCTTCAAATGGAAAGGATTTCATTCAAATTAAAAAAGATTTCCCTGCCGCGTGACTACGTATCCATTCGGCTTTACGCAGTATCACAAAGTTGTGGATGGAAAGAGTATATGAACCGACCCAGAATATTTAAATTTTCTGTTGTTGTCGTCACTTATTCGACCAAGTAGGATTTTCCACGCAAGGACTCATCTGAATTGGGGTCGATTAAAAATATGTGTGTTGTATAAATCGTCCAGGGGATAATCATTCTTTAATCTCAACTGTCATTCCACAACCATGAGTAATGGACCCATAGTATATTCCTAGCCATCATTCAGGGATAAAAACCTGTGTAAGTCCTTGTCCTCAATTCGCAATTTAATAGTCAACTTATAAATTATTATCATGACACATTACCTCATCCTTAATGCTGAGCTGTCAAGCCCACTTCGACTCCACTTCTTTGTAATAAAATTCATATATCAATGTAAACACGTGGATCGTGGAGTTTCAACCAACGAGAAAGAGTCCTTTAGCATAAGCGATTACATGCAAATGAGTGGGAGCTACGCTCTCGTATTATTTTCGATGGCAACTCGAGTGCTTAGCTTTGGCTAGCAAACTCACTCGCATATATGCATGTTTTGATATTCATTGAGCGTCACAATGACGCCGTTTTACCACTCCGCCTTGCGTCGTGTTGTCGTCATACATCCATCCATCCACATCCTTCCAATTCCACCAAAACGGGCAGAAAATAATAAAAATTGTAGAAATTGACAATATTGTGGTGAGTAGATGGCAGCACAAATATAGAAAAAAACCACAAACCATGCTGGATGGAAAGCAAGTTTCATCGTTTTATAGTGCCAAAAGGTTAGTGAAATATAATATTTATGAGGGTGTCTTCGTTTTTCATGGACGCTTGCTATAAAAAAGTCTTTCGTCGTCGTACGTCGTATACACAGTTTGCATGAAGCATGATAGCATGAACGAAAGAAATTTATCTTTTTATGGAATCCTAGACAGTGTCGAACATTGGGGAGCGGCTCCTGTTTCCGTTGGTCTGATCGGAATTTCGGATAAAAGTGGACGAACATTCGAAAAAAACTTTCTTCGGTTGATCAATTAAGATAGGTGGGCTGTCGAAATTTAATGGGATCGTGATTCCATGTTATTGGCACCCGAAAGAGGTTTATTGAAAATTTTATGACTCAATAAAGCAGGATGGAAAATTGTTGAGGTATGTATGTATTTTCAATTCGACGTGATTTGATGATTAATGGTTGGAGTTGAAAATTTAATTTAAAACTGTATCGGAATGAGTGCAGCGAGTAATATTGGATAATGTTGTTTGTACGTTCAAATTTCTCAACAGGCAACAGTTAAACTTGATAATGAACCTTTAAGGTCCATCTAGATTAGTCGTCAAATGGCTGCGCGTCCAAAAACTGGCATCGCGTACAGCCATTTGGCTGCTACTTAGCATCTACACTAGCAGCCAAATGGAGACAGAAAATGCCATAACCAAAATTTCATATAGGTGATTTTTTTTTAAATTTAATTATCAAAATCGGACTGTACGCGTTTGAATTATTACATACACGGCCATTCAAGAATTATTCAATTTCACACAAAAGAACGAACAAAAGTAACAAAATTGTCACTTTGAATTTGACAACCGCTTGTTGTTGTTGCTTACACAATTGTTATAAAATATAAAATATTTTATATTTTATAACATGGCGCAGCCGATAATTGGACTACGTGAAAATGATGTCCAAAGAACTTTCGCTCCAACCCGAAGGCGAGAAAATTTAAAATTGAATTGAAAGAAAGTTACAGAAAGATTTCACAGAAACATAAAAAAAGAAAATGAAGTTTGATCCTTTATCAAGAAAAAGGAAAAGTATATAGAAGAATACAAATAGGAGAAGAAAAGAAGAAGTAAATAATAGAAAAGAAAACAAACGAAAGGAAAAAGCAAAAGAAAAAAAGAAAGAAATCTTGTGTTCGTTGTTGGGTATTGGCAAAGTAAGACCAAAACAACAAGCGAAATACAAGTAAAGAAATCTTGTGTTCGTTGTTCGCTTTTGGCAAAGTAAGACCAGAACAACAAGCGAAATGCAAGTAAAATAAAGAGAAATAAAAAAGAAGAGAAATAGAAAATAATGAAAAGAGAAGAAAAAGAAAGGTAAAAGAAAAAAGAAATGGTTTAAAAGAAAAGAATAAGATGAAGGATCGAACTTGGCCTCCATTAGACGATCATATTTGTATGTGTACATATACTAGAAATATGATATATGATATGATGTTGTCTAATGGAGCCATATAAAAAAAAAAAAGAAAGAGAATGAAGAAGGGAGATGTTTTATAAATATATTTAATTATGTAGTAACCTTTAAATGATATGTCAGTTATATTTTAATATTCATAAAATAAAGATGTTTTTCAAATAAATACATTTTAACAAATATTTTATATTTTATAACAACAATTCCCATTGCAAGATTATTTTTTATACCGCTAGGCAGATGAGAAAACATAATAAAAATTCAATTCAAACATTCAAACTGCCATATTAATATAACAATAACTAATAAACGTCGTAGGGATGCAGTCTTTAGCGAGGCCGACCCTCCGTTTTTTTTTACTTTTGAGGATTATGGAATCATGAGATTATGAAATTATTGAATTAGGCATTTTTTAGATGCTTCTAAAAAACAAGATTTCCTCTTAAAAATTTTAATTATTTGCTTCTCATTTATTCGTACCCAAAAACTTTACCTATATTTTGAAAGATCATAAATTTTCTAATGAAATCAGAGCTGAAACGTTTCGAAGTTTTTCGTAGGTACACTCAAAAATTTGGAGGAGTGCGCGACGAAAGGGGAGAGGGTGCTCGAAGATCAAGTGTCAGAATTGCAATTGTTTTAGGGATTTGTAATTCCACCTTGACATGATACTTTGTTTAGGATTTTTGTAGCACAATTTCATTGATTTTTTATGTTTTGCTTTCTGATTGATCGATTTGACATGCAATGGCAGGCTATTGGCTGATATGAATGTACAGTCGAGAACGGATAAGTGCAATCGTCTCTCGTAAAGTAAAGAAAATTGCACTTATTTGTTCTTATCACCAATCCGTTTTCGGACAGATTGAGAAAAAAAAACATAATTTCAGTATGAAGGTATGAAGCATAGATATTAAGCGTGCAAAAATTTACCATATAAAAGTTAATGCTAGGCTGAGTAATTCTTAATAATTTAGTGAATTGTTCTCTTCGATAATTTCCAATATTAAATCACTCCCAGCGTCTAAGTTTTACTTAATTACTAGTCTAGTTCGAACGACGTTTTATTTTTTCACATACTTGGAGCGGTCAATTTATCGACACAATCGAATATTTGCTCTTTGTCGCCTTTTAATACCAAGGTATTAATTCTGGAGAGATACTTGGCCATATAATTGAAAAACCAAGACAGGCTAGAACACATATTTGACTTAATTTTGAATTGAATTGAATTAAGAGTGATAGATAGATAGATAGATAGATTATTGTTTTATTTGTACAATTTTTATTTCATTACAATTGCAATTCATATATTAAAAACAGTAGAGCATGGCAAAGTCGCCTGCTCGATTGCGTTGATATTTACTTGTGTAGGTAATAAAATATTAACATTTAGTTTCCAGGTTATTTCATTTTTTTTAAATATAATAATTTATGAGTTTTTGAAGAGTGTAGAAGTGTCAAAAGGAAAAATGAGGAGAAAAACTTAAAAAAACGAGGCTAATTTCGGGCGCGGCCGAAATTTTTAATACCATTCGCTCTCATCGGGCTAAAAGGTTTTTTGGCCGTACCTACGACTCGTATTTAATTCCCCCCCCCCCCCCATTCTGTTCCTTTCGTCTTCACATAAAATATTTACTCAGAAAATTGTATGGGGGGATACGGGAGCATGGCCCCATAGTGCGATTCCATTTGTTTTTACCTTTTTTGTTGCTTTGATAAAGACCCATTAATTCAAGGTTTTGTGAAATTGGAGTTGGTATGACAGCCCCATGACACCATGGTCCGATTTGATATATTCTTATATGTTTTGTGTCATCAATAGAAATACATTTCTGTGAAATTTGGTTGAAATTAGAACACAAATAAAAAGTTTTTCTTAGAAGAACCTAATTTGGGGGTTGGCTTTGTATGGCAGCCCCATGACCCCATGTTTTGTGTCATCAATAGAAATACATTTTTATGAAATTTCGTTGAAATTAGAACACAAATAAAAAGTTTTTCTTAGAAGAACCTAATCTGGGGGTTGGCTTTGTATGGCAGCCCCATGACCCCATGGTCCGATTTGATTCATTTTTATATATGTTTTGTGTCATCAATAGAAATACATTTTTATGAAATTTCGTTGAAATTAGAACACAAATAAAAAGTTTTTCTTAGAAGAACCTAATCTGGGGGTTGGCTTTGTATGGCAGCCCCATGACCCCATGGTCCGATTTGAACCAGTTTAAGATATGTTTTGTGTAATCAGTAGAAATACGTTTGCGTGAAATTTGGTCTAAATTGGTCCACAAATCAAAAAAAAAAAATTCTCAGTAGAACCGAATTTGGGGGGTTGGGTTTGTATGGCAGCCCCTTGTCCGATTTTACCGATTCAAACATACAAACTGCCTGCAAAAAAAGAAGCTTCATAGCTTTTAAATTGGCCGAGTAAAACGCGTCGCAACAGACGGACAGACGGACATCGCCCAATCGACTCCCCAAGTCATGCTGATCATATATGTACACTTTTTGTATGGTTAGAGATGCTTCCTTCAATGCGTTACAAACTTCATGACAAAGTTAATATACCCTTTCACTCTACAAGCGAAGGGTATAAAGATAAATGAAAAATGGTTCTGCTGCGCGAAGAACAAAGGTAAAATTGGGCATCGAAGATACTGGTAGAGCTTAATAACAAGATTATTAAAGATCCTTACAAAAGAAGGTTAACCAACAACAATAAAAAAGAACGTACACACATTGTCCAATATAGGACAAGACAAATAACAACTAAGCACTGTTTACTAGAAAGAATATTTCAAAGCCATAAGGGAATAAAATAATAGAGCAAGAGGTGAATTTGTAACGGTAGACTTTGTGATCAGACACATGGCGGTAGTAATTGCTTCACGAGGGGAATATTCCAGTATCTTAGTCCCCTGAAACAATCGAATCTCAAATTATTTGAAGCGTATGACTTTCTCTGAGGTTGGTTCAGTAAATTCATGGGAAAAGAAAGATATTTCCACTTAAGTGCTTTAGTAAAAAGAAAATTCAATGCACTTAAACTCCGTTTTAATTTTAATTAGCCCCACGAAAATAGTAAATTTTACAAATTGTCCAAGATGCTTATGAAATGCCAAAATGACTGAAATGAATACGTTTAATAACCAAGAAGGGCTTAATAAATCAGAATAATAAGGGCACCACATACCTAGCGATATTGGTCAATCGATTGCCCAGAATCGATCTGCCGCCCGTAAAACAGCACACACACTAGGCAATTTATCGGGCAATTTGAAATTGACAATCTCACGGTCCACAAGACACAACACAAAATAGCGAAAATTATACCATTTTTGGCGATGGAAGATGGACATCCAATGCTACTTTTGATAGAGATTGACCTCCACAACCACATCATGAAGAACAACCACAGGTTTATGTCAAAAAATCAGCAACCGAGAACACATGATTGTCATGACAGCTTGTACGGAAAATTGTACGGCAATACGTTCCACATGTCAAATCAATAAATTGAATCCGATGGTCAAATACACCTCCCTATTTATCTCGCAATCAAAAATCTCGCCAATCGATCGGAGGGCCTGTGGCGCTTCTTAGAATGCATTTGGTTCAATTTCAAAACCGAAGTGGAAATAGCACCAAATTTCAAATTAAGTCAATGAAATGCCATCATGAATGACTGTCAAAATTTGACAACACAGATCCTGAAATCTGAAGAGTATAAAACAAAAGCTACTGCTTAAACTTTAACAATATTCATATTTTTCTCATCTGTAAGTGAAAAATAAGCAATAGGCTTGTGCAAATAATAATTACATACAACGAACTTCGGGCGAGTAATAGAGAGAGTAATATTATCAGCGACATCGAAAGCGTTAACAAACGATGGGCCTCGCATTTTTAAGAGCGCCTCAAAGCACCATCAACATCCCCCACGGAGCTAGCTCTTAAGCAGTTTGCCGAACCAGTCCCTGCCGCTCTACCCCCAACACTAGTAGAGGAGGTGAGTCTCGCCATACAGTCGCTTCAAAATAATAAAGCGCCCGTCGCTGACGAGATCCCAGCAGACTGAAGCATGGTGGAATGTGCCTGACCAACGCTATACATGTGCTGCTGCTGAAAATATGGAACGACGAGCTAATTCCCGAAGATTGGCGCAAAAGCATAATGTGCCCAGTCCACAAAAAGGTTGTCAAGCTGAAGTGTAAGGGGGTTGGCGGGGGCAAAGTAGGCGAGTATAACACGGACCCCAAAGAAGAATAAAGAATATTCTCCTCTTACAGATCCTTGGGTAACTGTTCTCTTAAAGAAGTTTATTTTTTTGGTCTGTAAAACAATACCCGAACCAGCTGCAGGATCTACCATAGAGACAAAATATTCCGAAGCTACTAATTTTGTGTACGGGGAATTTTGAACTTCGTGGCATTTAACTATGGATAACGGAGAGCTGCCACCTTTCATGTAGCATCGTTTAGCAATAAAACAATCACCAGAGCAATAATTAAGTGACAAAGAGAGTGGCTCCCAAGCTTATTAAATGGGGATATGTCTGAATATCAGCTTTTCTGAGTCTTGGTCACGAAAATATTGAAGAGATAGAAAGGTTTGACTTCAACTTCGCAAAAAGGAGTGATTCATTTAAAGGTTCTTTCGTAAAATTGTGCCATTGTGATCCACTTCGTCGAGTGTTTGAATATTGAAGGAAAAGGGACTGCTAAATCAAGGAAAATGTGTTCACAATATTGAGGATCTACCGCCTAATGTCCATATAGCGGATCCATCATTTCTCCAGCAGGAAGCATTTATCTTTACCATGAATTTGATTTCAATCGACTAAATTCGCCATTAATACGCCGATGACTTAACTTGCCCCGAGTAGTCAAAGTTGTGAACAAGCTGACGTAATCCTCAGATTTAAGGTAAATACTTATAGTATAGGAGCAATGACTGTTATACGAAACACGGATGTAGGCGCACTTCTCGCGGTTTCGTTTTTTCGTAGCGTGTATTTAATTAACTTAGTGATAAAAAGTTAAAGAGGATACCTATTTGATCTTTACAAGCTCTCCAGTATATTTATTCGAATTTTTTACTCAAATTTAAAAAAATTTTAGAACATGTCTTTCAAACAGAAGATTTTCGTTGCTCTTGCTCATTTGTAGACTGCCGTACATGCGGGTTCTGTCAATATTTCTTGCTGTTAAAAAATCGTACGAATGGCGGTCCCATTCAAATTTCGAACACAAGAAATTCGGAAAACGTTACGCCACTGACTATTTGCGTATATTTTCATGCTCCTTTAGTTCATGTTCCTCTTGTCCACAATCCAGACAAGGAAAGCCACATTTCAAAAATGTAGCTGCATCATCACCATATCCAAGTAAAAGTCTGAACAATCCACGGCAATATTTTCGCAACTTCGGACTGATATCCGTGAGCACATGCTCGCGGGGATTATACGCAACTTCTTGGCCTTTATGAATTGTTGTTCCATTATTATCAGCAGACAACATTAAAGACAACATACGATTGTACAATAAAGCTCATTTTCTTTGGCGAAATCTCATTTTCCTTAGCGTCATCGGTAGTGGATCCAAAAAAAGGAGCTTATTGTCCAATCGATTGGACAGTCTATGGCGACTCTAACGATCCAATGGGCGAATTCAAATTGTAAGACGAAACCGGACGGGTAGAGAGATTACACAATATAGTGGAGATTTTTGTTTGTATATTATGTCTTTGGGTGGTGATCACGAATCCGGAGCTTCCCATAAAATATTTCATTTTGATACAGGTTTAAAAAGAGTATAATATTAATGAATCTAAACCACAATCAGAACTTGGGAAATTAAAATTTTCGCCAGAAAGTCAAACATATTTTTTTATTAGCAGGAGTTCTAAACAAAAATGTAAACTATTAGACGAGAAAACAAATAATAAATATATAAATAATTATGTACCTGTATTCATACATGCATTTCATTCTGACGTGATAATTTCCAACAACTTCGATATCTGTAGTTTACACTCACCTGAAAAGATGAAAATTAAATAAATTAGTGGATGGACTCGAACTGCATATAAAAAAGTTTTCAATGGGTTAATTGTAATTTTTTATATATATTTTGACAGAACGAATAATTTAAAAAATCGATTCGGATTCTCGTGTGTGGGCGGCATTGGACCGTGTTGTGTGTTGCCAGATAGGCTGCGTGACTTCTTCCTAAATTAAACTTGATTTGCCCCTGAAACGATGGTCTTCCCCTAAATTGGAAAAAGGACAGAAAACTATCAAAAAGTATCCACGCTAGGCACCAATTGTGTTGAGTTTATGAGGGCAGGACGCCTAAGGTTTCGTTCAAATGTCGAGCCGTACGGCTCGCAAGCTCGAGACATACAAATGCATTGGCTATATGGGAAGCACATGACGAGCCAGAGCCGTGAAACTGTAAAAAAAATATTTTAAAAGAAAGACTCTTACTGGTGGGCTGCTCTCTTTGACTGTGACTTACTGTACACTAGTCGGCATATGTATTTTGACATCTCATACTCTCGAGCCCCGACACTGGTTTTGTTTAACAAGAGCTAATAACGGTAAATTTCTGTTAAGGAAATTAAAGTGCATATTAACAGCAATAAATAAGCTCAATAGTTTACCTGTCTTCTTTTGGACTCCCATGTTATAGAAAAGAGAAAAGATGGAGGCGTAATTCTGGTGCGGCAAGAAGAAGTGAAATGTAAACCAAATGATGGCGCGGAATAAAACTCGACGATATAACTCGACGATTCAATGACGACCAAAAGAAGCTTTGGCCATGGAAAAGTGATTTGAACTTAACCTTCATCTTCCCCTGAAAAAAACTTACATACGTTAAGTACCCTCATGTGTGGATTTTCACACAAATGCAACTTTAGTGAAATTTAGGCGAATTTCTTAAAGTTAGAAATGTGCTTTATGTTGAATTGTCCACTATTTCGGTTACGAGAAGAGTATATTGTTGACATTTGATATTAAGGGTCGGTTTATCGATGCCATGACAAGACGTAGTTACGTACTACTATAGTTGACTCATTTACATTCACTCAGAGAAAAAAACGCACATTCATATTAAAAGCTCCACATTTAAATTGAACGCAGTATTCGTTTGAAAAATCTCGTTTGATTTGAACGAGTTCTCATTTACGCTAAAAGAATTTCTTTTAAAACAAAAGAGTAGCTAAGCCCCAAACGGCGGTCGTTTAAATCAAAAGATTCCGCATTACATAGTAATGTGTATGCATTCCTTTACGTAACAAATACACATACATAAAAGACGCGATGCCAAAATATCATTTGTTTCAACGTAGCACAACAGGTAATTAATACTTCTGGCCGGTCCGATGAGTCTCACGTGTTCATGTTCATTGTGTACAAATGTGAAGTGTCTAACAACAAACGTGTATGTCATTAGTTAGAATCTTCGTCGATGTTAAGAGTGTTTTCGATAATGTACTTTTGCATTCATCTGGAGGAATGGACGCTTCCACACGTGCAATTTAAGTTTAGCGGGTGTTAAAATAAAAGTGTTATGTATTAATCATATTAAAATTAGACATAAATAAAAAATAAAGTGTATTCCTGAAGTTTTCATAAGTTTTATTATTTATTGATTTGTCAACCCAGGTAACAGTGAGTATCTAATCGAATGGAGAATGGACAATCAAACGGAATGTATTATTTTATTTCAGCAGAGTTTGCTTTTAATTCCATGTAAAACTCAATTATTTTGAATGGGGTAATTTCTATGAAATGAAAACGGGATATGTTACTTTCGAAATACATATCGTTTCATTAAAAAGAATGCTTCGTTTAATTTAAATAACAAAAATGTTCAATATAAAAACGAAGACGTTTGATACAATTGCCTTTCATTTATTCAAAATGCGTTACCCGTTTACAATCAAAGAATAAGTGTTTATTTCAATGAAGAATACGTTTAAATCGACTGGCTCCTTCTTTTCAGGTAAACGCAAATTCTTTTAATTCAAACGCCTTTTTACAACTCATTATGCTTTTGAAAGAAACGCCACTCGTTAGAATTAAACGCATTTGCTTGTGGAGCCAAATCAAAAGCGCAAATCGTTTGAATTAAATATATTTCGTTCAATATGAGTGAATATTTCTCTGAGTGTTTAAACTCGATTTATTACCTTGAGGGTCCTGGAACAAGAAAACTAACACCGGATGTGTAATGCACTCGACGTCTCCTTTGATATGATACCCCGCATGAGGACCTCCGTTCAAGGATTAAAGAGTATCCTTTTTGTCCTTGTTGGGACCTTTCCGCTCAATTTTTTTTTAACGAAAATGAGTTTTAGATTTTTGGGAGCCCATTGATTCAAAAACAACAAAAATTAGCCTCACTCTGTTTTTTTTTCGTATTTGAAATGCTAATATGACTGGACCACCAGGACCTGAGTCTGCATGTTTCAAAAGATTTTCAATTATGGTGTGTCCTAGACCAGAGTTTCATCATGAATCACATTTTCCACATAATTAATTTACTCCAAACGATATCGATTCATGCATTCTAAAAAAAAGTAGATTTCACAATGTTATTACGGTAAAAACAAAATTCACCCACAAAAAACACACCGTTAATACGATATGTGTGAATTTTCACACATGAGGGTATTTAACGTAAGTTTTTAAATATCTAAAAATAAAAAATAATTTTTTTTTTAAACTCATGTTTTTCTTTTTAAATGGAAGTTTTAGGAAAAGTCATGACGAGGTATAGGTATCGGTTGGAAAAGTCATGGAGAAAAATGGAAAATAAATTGCGTTTTTTTGTGATTTTTCATACAAGGGTAAGATTAAGGTTAAGGCGCCTAGACCATTGTACCAATATATCCCTGCATCAAGACAAAGCGGTTTTCATCCGTTTTTCTACACTCTATGATATTTTTACTCTTATAATAGAAGGAAAACGCCCGTAAGGGGGAAGATAAAGGTTGAAAGGCTTCGGCTAATTCCTATATCTTTTTCAGTTGTGGCATAACTGCGGACCCTTAGCTATGCAGGAGGAGTTTCATAGGAAAAGGACTTCGGCCAATTCCTATGTCTCTCTACGGGGCGTTACTTTCCCGCATTATCCGAGTAACCGCTGCGCCTGAGTGCTGCATTAACATCTGCAGCGTCTCAGGTTACTTAACGTGATAGGTGACAGAAAACATTTAAGTCAACCACTAAAGCAGCATCTTCGAGGCATGCCCATGATGGCCTTTACTCAACGATTAAACCCTATCATGGTTTAGCGATGTGCCGACAACTCATCCTAAGAAAAACTTCAAGTCAAGAAACCTGAAACAAAAGCCTCGGATTGGACGGATACAAAACAACGACGACCCCGCAAACGAACAACTGATTACTCTTTCGGATCCTGGAATGTACGTTCCCTGAATAGACCGGGGGCCTTAAGGGCCCTCCTGGATCAGGTAGAAAAATACAAGCTGAGCATAGTTGCAATCCAGGAAACTAAATGGCTCAAAAGCGAGATTAACGACCTCCATTCGCACACTATTTTTACGAGTGGTAAAGAGGAGGGCAACAAGGAGTTTGGAGTAGCTTTCATCGTGAATAAGCAGCTCAAGGACCACGTTATCGGCTTCAAACCCATCAACGAGCGGCTATGTGCGATCCGCATTAAGACCCGTTTCGCTAATCTCTGGCTCATTAATGCGCATGCCCCTACAGAAGTAAAAGAAGACGCGATTAAGGACGAGTTCTACAACGACCTAGAAACACTCTTCGACTCACTTCCTTCAAACGACGTCAAGCTGCTGCTAGGAGACTTTAACGCCAAAGTCGGAAATGAAAGCTGGCATAGGGGAACTACTGGAGGTCATAGCCTCCACGACGAAAACAACAACAACGGTCAGCGACTTATCGACTTCGCGAGCGGCAGAAACCTGGTAATAAGCTCTACATGCTTCCCTCATCGACGAATCCACAAGCAGACCTGGAAGTCTCCAGATGAATACACCGTGAACCAGATCGACCACGTACTAACCAGCAAGAGATGGGCTTCTAATGTCCTAGATGTTCGATCCTATCGAGGAGCCAACTGCGACACCGATCACTATTTGGTGAAGACGACCTACAGGTGCAGAATCTCTTCGGTGCACCTAACGAGAATCAACCCTGCCAAGATCTTCGAGGTTGACAATTTGATTGATGATGCCACGGCGGCTGCGTATACAACAGCACTAGAGGAAAAACTGTCGCCCATGCTTGATGACATCAACAATTTAGGCATCCATGAGTTCTGGGAGGAGCTCAAAGACAGCATCAAGGGGGTCGCAGAAGAGGTCGTGGGCTATAAAGGCCGGCGCAGACGAGCATACTGGTTCGACGAAGAATGCAGGGCCTCGATTGAGGCGAAAAATGAAGCCTATCGCCAATACACACAACGCGCATCCCGAGCCAAGAAAGAAAGATATAACGAGCTTCGGCGAGTATCTAACAAGTTAATTAGACGTAAGAAACGCAAACATTTTGACGAGCAGTTACAGCAAATAAACCAAAGATTAGCCAGTAAGAACATTAGACAGGCGTACAAACTTATAAATAATGTTAAGAACGGATATCAACCCAGGACAAGCCTATGTAAGGACAAGGATGGTAACATCATCAGCGACATCGAAAGCGTCAACAAACGATGGGCCTCGCATTTTGAAGAGCTCCTCAATGCACCATCAACATCCCCCGCGGAGCCAGCTCTTGAGCAGTTAGCCGAACCAGGCCCTCCCGTTCTACCCCCAACAGTAGAGGAGGTGAGTCTTGCCATACACTCAGAGAAATATTCACTCATATTGAACGAAATATATTTAATTCAAACGATTTGCGCTTTTGATTTGGCTCCACAAGCAAATGCGTTTAATTCTAACGAGTGGCGTTTCTTTCAAAAGCATAATGAGTTGTAAAAAGGCGTTTGAATTAAAAGAATTTGCGTTTACCTGAAAAGAAGGAGCCAGTCGATTTAAACGTATTCTTCATTGAAATAAACACTTATTCTTTGATTGTAAACGGGTAACGCATTTTGAATAAATGAAAGGCAATTGTATCAAACGTCTTCGTTTTTATATTGAACATTTTTGTTATTTAAATTAAACGAAGCATTCTTTTTAATGAAACGATATGTATTCATATCCCGTTTTCATTTCATAGAAATTACCCCATTCAAAATAATTGAGTTTTACATGGAATTAAAAGCAAACTCTGCTGAAATAAAATAATACATTCCGTTTGATTGTCCATTCTCCATTCGATTAGATACTCACTGTTACCTGGGTTGACAAATCAAGAAATAATAAAACTTATGAAAACTTCAGGAAAACACTTTATTTTTTATTTATGTCTAATTTTAATATGATTAATACATAACACTTTTATTTTAACACCCGCTAAACTTAAATTGCACGTGTGGACGCGCCAATTCCTCCAGATGAATGCAAAAGTACATTCTCGAAAACACTCTTAACATCGACGAAGATTCTAACTAATGACATACACGTTTGTTGTTAGACACTACACATTTGTACACAATGAACATGAACACGTGAGACTCATCGGACCGGCCAGAAGTATTAACTACCTGTTGTGCTACGTTGAAACAAATGATATTTTGGCATCGCGTCCTTTATGTATGAGTATCTGTTACGTAAAGGAATGCATACACATTACTATGTAATGCGGAATCTTTTGATTTAAACGACCGCCGTTTGGGGCTTAGCTACTCTTTTGTTTTAAAAGAAATTCTTTTAGCGTAAATGAGAACTCGTTCAAATCAAACGAGATTTTTCAAACGAATACTGCGTTCAATTTAAATGTGGAGCTTTTAATATGAATGTGCGTTTTTTTCTCTGAGTGTACAGTCGCTTCAAAATAATAAAGCGCCCGGCGCTGACGAGATCCCAGCAGAACTGCTGAAGCATGGTGGAACGTGCCTGACCAACGCAATACATGTGCTACTGCTGAAAATATGGAACGACGAGGAAATCCCCGAAGATTGGCGCAAAAGCATAATCTGCCCAATCCACAAAAAGGGTGACAAGCTGAAGTGTGAGAATTACAGAGGCATATCATTAGTTTGTACGGCCTATAAGATATTATCTAAAATTCTTGAAAAGAGAATTAATCCGTACGCAGAACGAATCATTGGCGAGTATCAAGGCGGCTTCAGACCTGGTCGATCAACGACCGATCAGCTTTTCACAGTGAAGCTACTACTCCAAAAGTGCTGGGAATATAACATCGACGTATACCAAATCTTTGTCGACTTCAAGCAGGCATACGACAGTATCGATCGAAGTGTACTGTACAACATTATGCTGAATTTTGGTATACCGGCAAAGTTAGTGCGACTCACAAGGATGACGATGACTAATACCGTCTCGCAGGTCAGAGTGCAGAATCAACTCACTGACCTATTTGAAACTCGTACTGGACTCAAGCAGGGCGACGGGCTGGCGCCGACGCTCTTCAACCTTGCTTTGGAGTATGTAATTCGAGCCATGAATATGGACAGCAGCGGAACGCTACTCATCAAGTCGACTCAATTAGTAGCGTACGCCGACGATATCAACATCATGTCTCGAAGGTTGGGTGATGCAGAAAGCCTTCTGCATAACCTCAATAACGCCGCAAAGGAAGTTGGACTACATATCAACGAAAGCAAAACAAAGGCCATGATGCAATCGAAAACAAGGACGCCAGCAAATTCAAGCATCACAGTGGGGGACCTTAATATCGAGTATGTAGACAACTTCAACTATCTGGGTTGTAACTTATCAAAGGACGCCAACGAAACCGACGAAATTAAGCGACGGATACAACTAGCCAATAAGACATATTTCTCGGTCCTCCCTATAATTAATTCGAAACTTGCGCACAGGAACACGAAGCTCCGCGTGTACAAAACGATCATCCGACCCGTGCTATGTTATGGCTGCGAAACATGGACCCTCACCCAAGCCTCCGAAATTTTGCTAGACCGATTCGAACGAAAGGTCCTTCGGCGAATTTTCGGGGCCGTTCGCGAGCGAGACCAATGGCGTATCCGGTACAACCATGAGTTGTA
Source organism: Microchrysa polita (assembly GCA_949715475.1). Taxonomy (NCBI): domain Eukaryota; kingdom Metazoa; phylum Arthropoda; class Insecta; order Diptera; family Stratiomyidae; genus Microchrysa; species Microchrysa polita. The sequence continues at coordinate 57,115,704 of OX454415.1, forward strand.
TCAATTGTACGATGAGCTGGAAGTATCGATAATCGTGAAGCTTCAACGTTTGCAATGGGCGGGGCATGTACAACGTATGGACGATAATCGCATGCCAAAGAAAGTGATGAACGCACAACGAATTGACGGAGCGAGGTTGCGTGGACGACCGAGAGCTCGCTGGGAGAACTCCGTAGGTGAAGACGCCCAACAGCTGCTGGGCTTCCGAAACTGGAGGACGAGGTCACGTAACCGCGACAATTGGAGGTCAACGATTCAGGCGGCCAAGGCCCGACGTCGGGCTATCGTGCCACATTGATGATGATGAAACCGCGCTATGTGTAAAAACACTCCGTAATAATAGGAATATAATGCGGTTTTACTCTTTTTTCGTTGTAAAAATTTAAGTGGCGAACCTTTTCAAATAATATATTTATCAATAAAACTATTTAAGGATATATCACATATAAACAGGAGGTTGCAATATGGTCTTTTTTGTGCGATCTGTATACTTGTTCTTCTTCTCAGTACCGTAACTCAGCCGTTTATAGGCAATTTCGAGTCAACGTTACATTGCATATCATTTCGGAGTGTAATGTTGCAAGCACTAAATATTTCCTATCCGCACATGTACGGAAATTTTGGACCACGCCGAGATTCGATCTCGGGACCTCTAGATTACTAGCATCGTAGAGTGCGACTCAACCAAGTGAGCCACAGATTGTGTACACATGAGTTCTAATGCAGAGAATTTTTGGAAAAATGTGTTACACTGTGCTAAGTACAGCCGATTGAAGTATGACAACTGGAGAGCACGCTACAAAAAATGAGTAAAACTTCAACTGTACGTTGTAAAAATACACCACAAATCCGAATTAAACACATAAACGTTGTAAAAATGCACCAGAAAATCTGAATTATACAGAAGTGTAGCGTAAAAATACATTTTACACCGATTTTGGTGTAATTTTCTTATTTTACACAGAAATTGTTGAAAAATGCTTTCTGTATGTGATTATAAGCGGGAAAAAGTGTAAAATTACCGCATTTTCAGGGGAAATTTAAATTCACTTTTTAGAGTGTACACTCTATGAAATTTTTACTCTTATAATAGAAGGAAACTTTGTTTCCTTCTATTATAATAGTGAAATTACTCTGCAATCTAAATTTGCAAATCAAGTGTAATTTTACATAAAAAATGTTTAAAAAAGTACTCCAATATATTAGCAAATTTACACCGCCCTATGTGTAAAAACACTCCGTAAAAATAGGAATATAATGCGGTTTCACTCTTTTTTCGTTGTAAAGATTATTTAAGTGGCGAACCTTTACAAATAATATACATAGTTATCAATAAAACTATTTAAGGATATACAAAAATAAACAAGTATCGCTCGAATTTTGCTGATCAGTTTTTCGTGTACATGGGAGGTTGCAATATGGTCTTTTTTGTGCGATCTGCACACTTGTTCTTCTTCTCAGTACCGTAACTCATGGTTGAAATACATTTCCCGCGTCAGCATCAGCATCGGCAGAGGCATCGGCATCAGCAGAAAAATTTCAATTTAGAACACACGCATTTGCCTTTGATGACCCACATTGACAGCAGCAGCAGCAGCAGAAGCATTTTTTCTGCTTCTGCTGTCAATGTGGGTCATCAAAGGCAAATGCGTGTGTTCTAAATTGAAATTTTTCTGCTGATGCCGATGCCTCTGCCGATGCTGATGCTGACGCGGGAAATGTATTTCAACCATCAGGCGTTTATAGGCAATTTCGAGTCAACGTTATATTGCATATCATTTCGGAGTTGCAAGCACTAAATATATTACCTATCCGCACATGTACGGAAATTTTGCACCACGCCGAGATTCGATCTTTAGATTACTAGCATCGTAGAGTGCGACTCAACCAAGTGAGCCACAGAGCGTGTACACATGAGTTCTAAATGCAGAAAATTCTTGGAAAAATGTGTTACACTGTACAGCCGATTGAAGTATGACAACTGGAGAGCACTACAAAAAATGAGTAAAACTTCAACTGCACGTTGTAAAAATACACCACAAATCCGAATTAAACACATAAACATTGTAAAAATGCACCAGAAAATCTGAATTATACAGAAGTGTAGCGTAAAAATACATTTCACACCGATTTTTGTGTAATTTGCTTATTTTACACAGAAATTGTTGAAAAATGCACTCTGTATGTGATTTTAAGCGGGAAAAAGTGTAAAATTACCGCATTTTCAGCGGAAATTTAAATTCACTTTTTAGAGTGTACATAAACCGGGCACTTTCTATAAATATTGATTTTTTTTGCAAAAATATAATAAAGAACCGATTATTAGCTAAAAAAAAGAAAGTTGCAGTGGGTTGAACTTTTTCCGTAGTAAAAGAGGTTTGCTTTTGGTAGTTTTTTAATATTTCTTTGGTTTCACTTTATCTGCTTATGCATGCAACTGGCCTTTTTCAGTTCTAGGCTGAAGGTGGTCGTTATTATCTGTTCCTCCGATAGCACATTCTTCATATCCACACTAACCCTTGGTTCAATTAGGACATTTTCCTTAAATATTTTGAAAGTTTTTCGGTAATGATTTGAGATTCACATCCGCTTTCTGTGATCCATGGAATAAAAATAAATAAATAACAGGCGCGACAATCCAACATTGGACTAAGGCCGCAGGATGTGTTAGTGACATCCTATTTCCAAGATCTTATCTGCTTTTTGTTGAGGTAATGAGATCAGCATCACGCTCAGCAGTGTTATTTATCCCCATAAATGGGTACTCGTTTAACATCTGAGTGAGATCATAGTCCGTCACAAGCTCGTGAGTTGAAAAACACAATGGAACACGGTAAGATTCGAATTCATGACCCTGTGCACCGAAGGTGCGCACACTAACCGCTAGACCAGCCAGACTATGGAATAGTTTTCTTTTTTCTCTCTCTTATTCACTTTTGGTGTTAAATGATGAACAGTCTGCCGTATGAAATTAAATTCAATTGCAGCGTCCAAACTTTAAACCAGGGTTGAAGTTTGCCGCTACGGAGGCTTAAAACCAACTTCGAATTTCTGATTTTTCTCCAATGTTTCAAGCCACTTCACACATTTTCTACTTGGAATTCAAAATATAAGCACAAATCATTAATAAAATTATATTTTGTTCATTTTTTTTAGAGAAATTGGTGTACAATCAAATGTTAAAATATTGTCAAAATACTTATGCCGCACCTGAATTACATATCAGTTCTCTTCTTTATAGCAAGAGAGTTCGAAAATGGAGAGAAAAAAATTTTGAGCATATTTATTGCTATTGATATTGATACTTTGATTTCCTTATAAGAAATTTACCATTATTCGCTCTAGTTAAATAAAATCAGTGTCTGGGCACGATAGTACCAAATGTCAAAATACATATGCCGACTAGTATATCCCTTATTGCTAATACATAGCTTCAATTGAAGCCAGCTCATATTTTTTTAAATACTACCACCGCATAAGAATTCATAATAACTGCGAATACGATTTTGGACAAGTTGGTCTACTTTGCCGAAATGGCAAAATGTCTCCTGGAACGTAAAAAACAATAAGATTTCTTAGTTCGACTGGGTAACCAGCACAAAACGGCAAAAAGTCACTCAAAGCTCAGTCAAACGTGCAAAGCGTCATAATTAATGTACTTTGTTCTCTCTCTCTCTCTGTAGCAAAGGCAAAAAAGGCGTCCTGTCGTGCAGCAACATTGGAAAATATACGCCTTTGTGCAATCCCATGCAATTACACTTCTTGCAACATTTCATATAACAGGCAGTGCATGCCTAATGAGTTTTTCCTTTTGCGATTTCTTTCTAGCGATTAAATTTCCATTTTGCACATACACCGACAGAGTCCTTGTTCATCGTTTTGACCACTTTGCAATTTGAATCGTTGGCGGTTGATGTTAAAGTTTCTTTAGTGTGGGCGCGTAATGTATTATACGGAGCCAATGTCTACTCTTTGTGGCTACAACGACGGGGTTATATCGTGCGCCAAAAATCTTTCAATTAGCGTGAAAATAACTGAGCGAAAAGTAATGTAATTAAAATTCCACCCTAAAAAAGTTAGACTACAGTGTAGAATTCTGTACTCGTAGAAGACACGTTTCGTTATCCTGTCACGTTGCTAGCGAAACGGAGGAAATAGGAAGGAAGTCAATGAGGAAAAGCGATTGAATCAAAGATTAGAGTCGACTATGAACATGCTACTGGAGTCGGTATGGAAATGGATACTTTCTTCTGACTGGTATTATTGCCAGTTTTCCGTTCTACACCATTCGGTTCCAGTTTTCACTGCGGTAATGGTAAATCTGTTAATGTGAAGTTATGTATGATACATGAGCTGTGAAGAGCACGGAGGTTTATTATTACATGAAACGAGTAACTATGTGGTAATGGAAACTTCATTTGTGAACCTTTGGATCCTTTACAACATAAACATAAATGTCGGAAAACATTTAATTGGATCAATATTATCAATCACTATAAATAGCATGCTTCTAGCAGGATCCATTATGATGGGATAATTTACTAGGTTTCGTGTTTTCGGAGAATAACCGTAAATGTCCAAATAACAATGCTTTATTCCTCATGAAATGGCCTTTCGTATGGTTCGGTCGGGTTGTTAATAATTCCGTTGGGCTATGTTTTATATGTGATTAGTCCTTGAGACCGACACATGCCACTGTAGAGCTTACTAATGAACTTGAACTTCCATCTTAGTGACACTAACCTTTTCATGACGTTTTCCTTTCTTTTAGAGCTTTTCTTTTAAAAATAAGGGACTAAACTGAAACACGTAGATATATAGCACGCATTCCTGCTATAACTAGGGTTACCAGACGTCCTGGTTTTCCAGGGCATGTCCTGGTTTTGACATTGCCACAATTATTCATCCGATATGATTAATGGAGGAGAAAGCTATTAATTTACGAATTGAGGTTTGGTTTAATCCACCAATGGCTCCAATAATTGCTGAGGCAATAGCGAAATAAATTATAAAGTTAAACATGTAAATATAAGAAATTAAGACTATAGGGGCATTTTTTTTGTCATGTTATCATTTGTCCTGGGTCCTGGTTTTCTCCCGAAAATCCGAAAATAAGCAAAATGTCTTGGTTTTGACCGAACCAAATTTATTCTTTCAGGAAGTTTTACAATTTTAAGAAAGAAAGACGCGTCAATGAAAAAAAAAAATATTTTATTACTTTAGTTGTAATGTATGTAATTACAATACTGTATATGACTTGTAGTAGTCTGGTTGGTGTAGTAGTTAGTGCGCGCATCTTTGGTGCATAGAGTCATAGGTTCGAGTCTCACCGTGAACGAATTCAGTCGATGGTGTTTTTCTAACTCACGACCCTTGTAACGGCCTATGATCTCACTCAGATGTTAAACGAGTACCCATTTACACTGCTGAGCGCGTGCTGTTGATTTCAACACCTCAACAAAAAGCAGTTAAGATCTTGGAAATTGTCTAAATAACTTATGAATAATTTTTGCGAATTCTTTGAAGTGCCTTTCATCTACTATTGTACCCTAGCAAGACACGGTGGTAAGTTCAATGTCAGTAGTGCATCGTATTTTAGAAATGTTCGCTGCTTTAAGTGCTTATTTTGAATCGCAAGAAAAACCGCCAGCAACTCTACTCGTGACTTTGCAGAATGCTTCCTTTTATTTTTGCATTTCTTAATGTCAGTCTTCCACGATAATGTTAAAAAGTGAGAAAAAGGGGCTATAATAAAGTTGAGATTTTAAATATTGTGTACGCTCTGTCACAAGCGTAGAAAGAAAGGATAGAAGCAAAGTTCGTTCCACTTGCCGTAAAGTCGATTCTTTCGAAATTGGTTGAGAGCCGAGAATGCGACGAATTTACAGAGAAGGTCATGATGGTTATAGGGAAATTTTTGAGTATGTGCTTAACTGGATTTTGATTCCTTTTAACTAATTTGAATATTTTTGTTTTTATTCAATTTTATTAAATTGTATTTCAAATTGTCAAGTAGCTGGATTTCCAACGTGGTGTGCCATTCACTTTCAATTGTGTTGAAGTTTCTGCCAGAAAAAGGCGTCATTTTTACCGAAACGAAGCTTTTTTATCAATGCATGAATCTGGAAATTTTTATTAAAAAATAGGAGGAAGAAGCTGCGATAGTCTTTTTAATGAATGATGCAGCAATAAGATGTGTCAATTCTTCGTGATCAATAACCAATACTTCTCAGAAATATTGAAATAGGAGAATATTTTTACTCGATATCTGTGCGAATTTTGAAAGGGGTTTTCCGCTCATAAAAAGCCAATGAAGCGACGAGCGCAATCGACTAGGCGTGGAAACAGTTCGCGATCTCATGATTGTATGCATCAATTTTACTGAATTAGATTGCACTGTACGTATATCTGTATGTATCGAAATATGTATGAATAATAATAATTTATCTGTGAAGAATTTAAAAAACATTCAACTTCAGCTATGATTAAAGATGTTTCTTTTCTTATTATGCTCAACTAGACACTCAAATATCGGCATAAGAGTATGGATGTAAACGCCGACCAACACTCCCCCCCCCCCCCCCCCCCCAAAAAAAATTTTCAGTGTTCTGCTTTTCGACCTAATCTGTCTGGTAACCCTAGCTTTAACAGATGAGGTATCTCTGGCAAGCTGTTCCAAGATCAGAGGAGGGCAAAGCTCCAAAACCAGATGGGATCCCTTATAGAACGTTGAAGGTTGCAATATGTTCTATTCCTGAAAAGTTTGTTTAACGTCTTCGAGAATTGCTTGGCCGAAGGCAATGTGATGCTTTTTGGTGGCGTTCTTGTTTTCGATTGCATCATGGCCTTTGTTTTGCTTTCGTTTATATGTAGTCCAACTTCCTTTGCGGCGTTATTGATGTTATGCAGAAGGCTTTCTGCATCACCCAATCTTCGAGACATGATGTTGATGTCGTCGGCGTACGCTACTATTTGAGTCGACTTGATGAGTAGCGTTCCGCTGCTGTCCATATTCATGGCTCGAATTACATACTCCAAAGCAAGGTTGAAGAGCGTCGGCGCCAGTGTGTCGGTTCTGCACTCTGAGCTGCGAGACGGTATTAGTCATCGGCATCCTTGTGAGTCGCACTAACTTTGCCGGTATACCAAAATACAGCAAAATGTTATACAGTATACTTCGATCGATACTGTCTTATGCCTGCTTGATGTCGACAAAGATTTGGTATACGTCGATGTTATATTCCCAGCACTTTTGGAGTAGAAGCTTCACTGTGAAAAGCTGATCGGTCGTTGAACGACCAGGTATGAAGCCTTCTTGATACTCGCCAATGATTCGTTCTGCGTACGGATTAATTGTCTTTTCTAGAATTTTCGACAAAATCTTATAGGTTAACGTCTTCGAGAATTGCTTGGCCGAAGGCAATGTGATGCTTTTTGGTGGCGTTCTTGTTTTCGATTGCATCATGGCCTTTGTTTTGCTTTCGTTTATATGTAGTCCAACTTCCTTTGCGGCGTTATTGATGTTATGCAGAAGGCTTTCTGCATCACCCAATCTTCGAGACATGATGTTGATGTCGTCGGCGTACGCTACTATTTGAGTCGACTTGATGAGTAGCGTTCCGCTGCTGTCCATATTCATGGCTCGAATTACATACTCCAAAGCAAGGTTGAAGAGCGTCGGCGCCAGTGTGTCGGTTCTGCACTCTGAGCTGCGAGACGGTATTAGTCATCGGCATCCTTGTGAGTCGCACTAACTTTGCCGGTATACCAAAATACAGCAAAATGTTATACAGTATACTTCGATCGATACTGTCTTATGCCTGCTTGATGTCGACAAAGATTTGGTATACGTCGATGTTATATTCCCAGCACTTTTGGAGTAGAAGCTTCACTGTGAAAAGCTGATCGGTCGTTGAACGACCAGGTATGAAGCCTTCTTGATACTCGCCAATGATTCGTTCTGCGTACGGATTAATTGTCTTTTCTAGAATTTTCGACAAAATCTTATAGGTCGTACAAACTAATAAAATGCCCCTGTAATTCTCACACTTCAGCTTGTCACCCTTTTTGTGGATTGGGCAGATTATGCTTTTCCGCCAATCTGCGGGGATTACCTCGTCGTTCGATATTTTCAGCAGTAGCTCATGCCGAATATAGTCGCCCCAAAACCAAACAGGAGATTGTTGTTAGCAAAGGTTATTGCATATGGATGCATATGGACTGCTACTGTACCTCACTAGTGTCGACTACCTCACTAGAGTCTTCTCGGAACGCCCAGAAATGAAGCTCGGTTTACCGTAGAGCAACTTCACACAAAGCTGCTTACGCTGGAATGATTCCAATAGGAGTTCTGGTTGAGGAGCCACGCAGATTGTGTTTGGTGAAACTATTTAACTCAATTTCTAACGGGTCATGGTAAATACCGGTAGTATGTGCACCTTTTCAAGCTGCATGACTGGCCAGAGCTTGCTGCAATGGAGTCGCAGAAGACGCAAAGCACGTATTTTTCGATTGCCTCAGATTTGCCGCGCGGTGCACGCAACTGAACGGCGAATTAGGCTTCATGCACAAGACGCGAAAACGGCTCGCAAGCTTGACACATCGAAATGCATTGGCTCTTATGGGAAGCTCATGACGAGCGACAGCAAGCGAGAGCCGTGCTCAGTCAAAATTTGCGGATTGTGGTGCACGATATGTGAAAACACGTCTCGCTAGTTGTGATTTGACAGCGGCACGGCTCTCGCTGTCGTGAGCTTCCCATATGAGCCAATGCATTTCGATGTGTCGAGCTTGCGAGCCGTTTTCGCGTCGTGTGCATGAAGCCTTAGGCGAAACGCTAAGCCCACAGAATGTTGTGTGTGAGCCGTATGTTGGAGTGCCAACATTATTTGGGAGGCAATCAGTAAGGTTGTCTGCGGGATTCATAAAGAACTGAAAAGCTAGATGGAAGTCAGTAAATCATAGCATGAGGTCTAATTAGCCGAAGCCACCCCTGAGAAGTAGTACCGAAAGATGGTCCCGCAGGGAACGTGGTGGAGGAGGCGGTTTGGTTTTAGCCGATAGAAATCCGGCAGAACTGCATTAGCGGTATGCAGTGTCTATCAAAGATTTCTATACCTCGTTAATTAAATAATAATATTAAAATGTATGGTTACACTAAAACAGTGGTTCCCAATTCGCAGATGTCTGCGGACCAATTTGCCAAGAATTCATTGCTACGGAGGAGGATGGATTGAAAACTGTCGAGAATGTTACTTTTGCCTATTGTGTTCTGCCTACCTATGGTCAGCACATACTTTTCTATCGCACAGAGAAAATTTATTCATTCCTTCATAAATGAATTTGTGAAGAGCCCTTCTCAGCAAGATATCTTCTATACATGTCTATGTCATTCTGTGCACTCGGCCAGAGGAGTTTATTATATACGTATCAGGGCGACAAAACTGAATTTGTTCAATTTAGTAAAAAAAAATACAATAAAGTTGAATTGAAAAAAAGAAAGCCTGTCGCAACAGGAACGGGATTGATCCATCTTATCTACGCCATTGCTCTTCATAATCAGAGAATAAACCTCACGGCAACGGCAACAAGGCCACACACTTTCACTTTTCGGCTCTTATTAAGTATGTGATTGTTTGTCCTTTGGAAAAGATACCCTTTGCTCGGTACTAAAAAATGTACCCACCCAAGACTTCTCGGCGATTTTTTACGGATAGTCTGCGCTTTCCAACCCTTTTCTGCTAAATAATATTAAAATGAAACTTTTAATTTTAATCGCTCAGTAGAAAAGAATAATTTACGAAACGAAAAAGGAATTTACAACTCACAAATTCGTCAGTACATGCTTTTAGGTTCGCAATATATCTCTTCAACCTTGGTTATCTACAGAGATCAAGCTTACACAGATAAATTGCTCAACAAAATTTGAATTACTGATTTAGTAAAAGAGAAATACTTTATTATTGGGACAAGCAGATTCTTCGGCGGACTACCTTCGGCTCTACATCTGGTATGAATTAGATATGTACCAAAATAAATTTCGTTTGTCGTTTCTTTTCGAACATAGTCGAGCCTGTAACCTGCGAAATTTTTTCCTTGAATTGGATCTACTCTACATAGGGTCAAGTTTAGTAAAAATTTAAGCTCAGGAAAAGGCTTGACGTCGACTGGGTTCCTACTTCAGAAAATTAAATCGAAGTAGATGTAGATTTTCGCGTATGGTATTGATTTTTTGTTTGTTTTCACCAAATATTATACTGTCCTTATATTTATGCAATAAAACATCCTTTACAGACATTTTGTTAATCGATTTAGTGGTAACTTCAAACAACTGCCACTTTCTTCATATTGTAGAATAATATACAAACGAAATAATTTACCTTTCTATCTGTAGACAGGAATAATTAAATATTTTTCTTTTTTTTTAAATCGCAGCAGATTCCAATAGAAATGCAGTGGTGCGGTAGTAACCAAATTCTTACGGATTACAGTATATTTACTGCGAATGAAGTGGGAATACTGGACGTGTTTCTAAATTTTAGGGGTTTCAGGCGAAATGCTCTTAAATTCGATTCACTTCCCAGAGGGACATTAATGTGGTGAACATATAAAATAAGGGCGTAGAGCCTGCATTATGGAAGCTATCAATATCGTTTAGTCTGACGAAGTATGTACCTTGTGACGATTGCGATGATTGAACTGGAGGTTGGTTGGACAACATCAGTGGCGTAACGTTTCCCAAATTTCTTGTGTTCGAAATCGAAATGGGGGCCCTTACTGTTCCATTTTTTTTCATAATGAAAAATTACAGAACCTAACTCACATTGAAGCAGTCGAAAAATTTGCAAGAAGAACGAAAATTTTTGGCTTTAACAACATGTTTCAAATTTTTTTTTAACAAAATTAAAATTTGAAAAATTACTGGAGAACTTGTGAGATCATCTATTTATCACAAAATCCAAGAGACGTAAAGAAACCACCTTGAGGAGTGCCCCTACATACCTGTCTCGAAACTGTCGTTGATCCTAGACTAAAAGCGATTATCCTAGATATGAGAATCACATCAACTAGCTCAAGAGTTTTGACTATTCTGATTTCGGCCAAGTTAAACTACTACTAGCATGACCTGTCCAAATACAAACTAAATCCACTGAAATCAGATTTGTGCTACAGATTCTCCAAAGACGTAGGGGAAACGGCTAATCTAGTATCTGCACTCACTGGTAAATCGGCAGGGATCTGTTTCCTGATGTCTCGAGTCACTGTTAAAAAAGACTTTCTGACTTAGGCCTTATTGGACGATCTTACTAAACGCTTAGCCATTTCGGTCGATAGTCCAACAGTTATTTCTTTGTTACATTCTGAACATATTTTTCCTTGTGATGTATGACTTCAAGATTCAAATACTCTAACAAGGGGATGAATTGAACCTTTATTTCTTTTCAATATTGTTGAGCAAAACCCTGAAAAAATTAACTAAACTCATTTGATGGGTTTAGTTAATTTGATCTACTTCTAACTTCATGTTCATCGAATATGATTCCTTTTCCTGACGTATTCTAGGGGCAATAAGAGGATGCAGCTTACCCTATGCTTCCCGTTTTTTATGTGAGTTTGGGGTACGAGGGACAATTTCTCATTCCGATTATCCCGACTTAACGCCTACGCTCCACCTGAAGACAAGTCTTCTCGACAGCTGTGTTGTTGTTGCGTAGTAGCGATTCAAGAGTTTTTAATATTGAATCGAGACGGCCTGGTCGTTGTAGATACAAAGGGTAGCTCCGGAACGATTCTATTGTTGAGCTGGCTGCCTAGGGAGCATTTTTTAAAGACAACACAAACATTAATGGTTACAGCGGACTGGAACCCACGGCAACTTAGAGATAGAGTGTCATCTCTCACTAAGCCACAGAATGCCTGAAATAGGTGAGTCATTCACCTTCACGGTACCATTACGCTTCATCACCTCGTCCACATATCACATTTTGCGTCCAGCGTGAGGCTTTTTGGTTATTTTCTGCGCTTATACCAATTCGAGGGGGAAGACCATCATTTTAGGAGAAAATCAAGTTTCGTTTAAGGGGAAGTAACAAGATCGATCTGGCATCAGTGCTAGACTCAATGAAAGACTTTTTTTTATGTTTCCCTATTTGGGGGCCCCTCTGGCTTGGGGGCCCGTGTTCCGCTGAACACATGGAACACCGTACGTTACGCCACTGGACAACATGATCACAGACATAGGGGATGATATCCTTGCGAAAACAAAACCTTAGGATGTAACGCTACAGATTCACGAAATGTTATCTTGGGAAACACCAAAACCAAAATCCAGCTTTTCTCGAAATATTCCGAAGCATGTGGCTCATTTTCCTTGACAAATATAAATTTGCTGAAAAATTTGTTCTCTTTTGCACAATCATTAATATGCTACGATAACATTAATCGCATATCGAATATTACAAAACGATGGACGAAAATTACATTTAAACCATATCGAAATTTACATGAACCTAAATTATTATCCCTGCCCGAACATATACACAAACTATTCGTCCGTGAGCCACTTATCCGGTGGTGCCGAGACCAGCACCAAAAGTCCCTCAGAATATAGATAGCATCATTATGAAAGCAATATAAACTTCGTTGGCATATGAATAGTACATCCCAATATCTAGTTGAAAAAGGGTTTCGTCCTTTTCAATGTACAGCAATGTACCTATACCACAGAGCTCCATACATTTCTGTTAGAATCGTGTTTCATGGAAATACGTAAAATATCCGATGTTGACTATATGGTTGCCTGGATGCTATCCATATCTGTGTTACAGGAATCTTTGAAAGGACTTTCAATCCGATGAATGTATAATGTGCTGTTATAGGTGAAAGTGAATCGGCTATGTAGTTTACTAGGCAAGACAGGCACAAAAATATATCCGCTCCAAGCTATAGCAAGCTTTCAACACAACGATTGAAAGCAACGATTCCTGGAAGAAGAATAAAAGGATATACCACTTGACACACACGATTCAATACTCTTGCTTCCGACTACAAAACGAGCTTCAAAAATGAATTGGTATTCAGTTATTTTTTATTTTGTGCCGAATGCCGATGAATCTTTCAATATATTTTATGTGACCTAAAAAACTTGGCCTAAATCTAAAAATCCTGATATACGCAGCCTTGTGGCTACGGTCCAAAAATGCCCAGTAACGGCATTGAGAGATAAAGATAAGTTTGTTCGTCTGTTGGTTGGTTATACTCCGTCCAAGATCTTAATATGATGCTTGGCTTGCCCTACATTCGCTGTGTGTAAGAGATACGTCATTGATTTTGCTGATGATAACAATGGTTGGGGACTTACAATAAAGAAGCCATAATCTGAGATTGCCATAAAGCGGCCGAGAAAAGGGAAACATTTTGCGATAAGAACACTTATTCGGAGTAATATTTTTCGTGCCGGAGAAATTTTCGCTGTAATTATGGTCCTGGTCGATGATTGACTCTGAATAAAAATTGCCTAAAGTGAAAGCGTACATATTTTTTTTTCAGCAAAGAGTCCTTTTGCCTGTTGTTTTTTGATGATGATTTATGTACTTAAGTTTTAGAAAGAAGCTCTGTTGCTTCAAAACATTTTTCGAAACAACGAGAACGACTAATATTTTTGGCAACCACCCACTGATAATTCCATTATAAAATGCATTTACATTCCTACTAAAACATAATTTCATTTAATGGATGAAGTCCGAATAAAAAATTTCTCTAATTTAAATTTTCATTGCAATCATTCTTCTGCTCCGCCTCACCGCATCTATATGCTCCATTAAAAAACTTTTGTTAACTCGTACAAAAAAACAGTGCTGCTGACCTCAATTCACCTCCTCTTATAGCGATGCAGTCCAACGACTTTGCAATTGTATACTTTTATTCACCCTATTCAAATTTTCACTGTGCCCATTATCCAAATGGTTTCATAGCAACGACAGCAAAAGCTGACAAATCAGAAATGAACAATGCTCTACCACCTAGTCCCTGGACTATGCGGCGCTACATAGTGCAGTACAGTTTGCAGTCAATGCAACCAAGTCGTATGCATAATACAACAGCACAAAACGATTTTCGGATCAAATCCGAAGATAGTAAAAGCATCATTCAAAATACAGTTCCATTAAATCCACGCCAAATAGGACACCCTTATCCGTGGAACGAAATGAAAACAGCCGACACAAAATGTATTTACTATCCGCCAACTTTGTCATCATTATCATTTTCGGGGATGATCGCAGGATGGAACGTTAATGTTAATGCTTTCCATTTGTGATGATTCTCCTTAAAAGCCTCTGTGCCTGGAACATGACACTCGACAATATGTCGCACGAATAAATAATAATATGAGAACTACAAGAAATGCATGCCATAGACAAAATCGAATTTTCATTTCTCTACAATGAAATGAGCTGAAACCAGAACACACAACATTCGCTCTGGCAAGGATTCCAATTTGCATATCGGCACCGCATATAATACGCATAGTAAGCAAGGAAAGGCTGTAACAATATACACAAACGGTTCAGCTTAGCTGGAGAATGGAGAATGTAGACACAGCTCGAGAAGTATACATAGACATAAAACAACGTCTTTACATTGGTCCTGGCAAACATGGCGTTTATGCTAATTTAGCCCTCGGGGAAGCTACTATTTTTCTCCGCTAGCAATCATCGCCGTCTACTCTCTGCAGGACCTCATACAGCGGTTACAACTTGAACGGACAAGTTCATGAAGATTCTGTAATTGGTTCTCGACACAGGAAACTATGAGAATACACATAGAAAAGCGCCAGGAGCTCGTCCTTTTTTATGGTTTCAAGTTTTTGTTGTCGTTCTTCTTTTCCGTCTTTTTCTTTAAGTACCTCATTGAAAAGCAACCAAACTATGTACATGTATAGTGTTGAGTGCTGCTTTCTATGCACAGTTTTAACCTGCAAGCGAAATCGCACAAAATCTACAGAATTTATAGTCCTTTCAAGTTGGGATGAAGGTATTATTCGTTGATAGTTGCGGTGCGGGTTGGTTGCTCTTGTTATTGTTATTTGAGGATGTTCTTCGTGCTAAATGAACATGCTTTTGGGTACACACATACATTTTATCGAATCGATTGTTTTGTATTCGGCGGGCTTAGATCGTAGTGGGTTGAAAGTGGGCGTGTGATTTATTGGGCTAGAGTTCGTGGCATTTAGTAAATTCCAATATGTAAGGACGACCACAATGTCAATGATAATAGCATGCATTTGTGAAGGTCAATGGCAATGAGAGGGTATAATAAATGAGTACATTAAAGAGTGTGGAATGCTTTTATGCCACGGTCAAAATAAATTACTGATTACTGTTCATATAATTTACATAACTCAACCGGAACCAAAGGAAAATTTTTAACAAGCAATCACATTTTTCTCGTGACCATAAGTTTTATAAGCCATAATCATTTTTAGAAATAGGCAAGGGTTTTTTTTACTATTACAATTACGACATGGCTACCTAATAGACGTAAAGATGGAATGGGACCTCGGAGGATAGCCTCTTCTTTTCCTTATAGAGAAGGAGAATCAAACAAACCTACTACATACCATGTGAACTGTACAAATATTCCCCTGCTTACTCCCTTACTTACTTAGAGGTTCATGGGGTCCGGATCCCTCCCGAAATGTTTTGAAAATCATGGAAAGTTTAGTGAAGATAACATCAAAATTGAAAACATGCTGGCTTATTCGAATTAACTTTTTCCTTATGATTTTCCTCCCGATAGACAACAGTCAGTTTGGAAGCGTACGATAAATCATTATATTACACCAGCCCCTTCCTCACAACCATTGTTTATGTTGTTCATCGAACTACCTTCTCCTAAAAAATGTGCACAAGGAGGCTGAAACGAATATAAGTCATTGCTAAAGCAACGGCATGATTTATTCCAGCAGGACGTATCCTCAAGGTTCGACGTACCTCGAAAATTCCCCCCTGATTGTTACCAGGTTAGCCGATCAACGAGACATTATAGGTGATCGCAGAATTCAGGAGCTAAATAGTGAAAGTAGACGAAAAGTTAAGAAATATCGGATGGCAAAATACGGGGTTTTCCAATAAGAAGTGTTATTCTGAATAGCCCGCTATTGCGGTAGATGTCACTTTGAAAGCTGTCATTTTTTTGACATTTGACAAGTAAACTACGCCATTATTAAAAATAGAACGATACACGGTTCAACAACGCATTGCAATTATTAAAATTCACTATAAAAATGGTGAAAATGAAAATGGCGAAAAATGGATTGCGCTATCGAGCGATGATTAATGATTTTTTATGGCCGGAATTGGATGCAGTGCCGGATTAACCACGTGGCAGAAGGTGGCAAATGCCACGGGCCCCGCGCTTTTAGGGGCCCCGCGTTTTTCTCAATCAAAAATTATGTCAACGAAATTCTACAAGCCAGTTCCTTCTAATTTGATATAACACGTTATAGTAGAACAATTTACGTCAGGGTGTTCCAAAATTATAGGAAGGTTAAAATGAAAATACAGAAATATTTCCTTCTGTATAATTCATGATGGCATTCCCGTAAGTTTACGTCGGCAGTGTTTCAGATTCACATTCTAGAGGGGACATAAGATTTTTGAAGTTTGTGTTGGGGTATTTGCACACATCCATAGAACTTAGAAATTACAATTATATCTCTCATCCACAGTGGCGTTCCGCTTTAAACGTTATGAAAAGTGGGGGCAAAATTAATTGCTTAAAAAATGATTCAAAATTGTTTCGCAAAAATTTTGTTTTTCATTTAAGTGTGTAAGATTTCCAAGATTTTTTATTTAAATTAGTGAAACCGAATGAATGTAGGTGTTAACGTAAATTTGCCCTTCTGGTATGCGCTACGTTAGTATGTATATTTATTAGAAGCTTTTTTAGCTAGATGTTTGGTTGTGACCTTTTATGAACCTGAGTAACCCTGAAAAGGGACAATTCAACCGAAAGCTATATTAACTCATTGCCGGACACAACGCCAAAATTTGACACGATTTGTATGTCAAATGCTCAAAATTGGACGTCTATAGACGTTCTATCCGGGAAAGGGTTAATAAGCAACACTTATAAAATGAAATATTTTCCCATATTTTATCACTTTTCGGAAAAGGTCGAATTTGTAAATTTTCAGAGGTCGTCCAAAAAGGGACTTCTAAAATAAATTCTTCTTTGTCAAATAAATATAATTTGTCTACAAAAATTTACTGTTTTACCACAGATCAGATGGTTTTACTAATTAAAATAAAAACAATCTTGGCAAACTTACACAAGTCAATGAAAAACATTTTTGTGAAACAATTTTCAAAACAGATTATTTTTGCCTCTATTTTTCATAATGCTTTGAGAGGTACGCTACTGTGCATGAGGGATATAATTGTTATTCTATATTCTATTGATATCAGTAATCGCATACTCACTCTTTAGATTTTTGTCCCGAATGTGAATCTGAACCACTATGCGTGGAAGATAATAATCTTCTTGATTTTAGATTGATTTTTTAAAGGGTTTCCCATTAATCAGAATAAATTTGTAAATTGTAAATGCAGAGTGCTGAGAGTTCACAGAATCACGAGCATAATGGTTTACCAAACAGCAAACACCGTAGTTTTAAATATCATAATAGCATTTCTTTTATTGTACATTCGTCGCATAATGCAAGGCTGTAATTCCGATATTTGCTAGCAGCTAGCCGTTTTCCTAAACCCCTTGAGAAATGACTAATAACACCAAAATATTAATTTTAGAACCAACAAACTAATAAAGTTGGATTTGAATGGTTGTATTGCCGGGATCTCCAAACTCATAAGGTTAATCGAAGTTCCACAGGCCCCGCGCTCAACATTTGCCACGGGCCCCGCGCTTGCTTAATCCAGCACTGATTGGATGGTATTGATCAGGACAACGTTTACTTTCGAAGTAAACCGAAGACGGCGGTACGTGCCACACAAGCAACGAAACCATTGATCTTTTACGGGAAAAGTTTCCGGAACTTGTTATCTCTCGAAGAGGTGATCACAATTGGCCAATGTAATCTTGTTATTTAACACATTCCGACTTCTTTCTTTGGGGCCACGTGAAAGATAAGGTCTACGCCAACAGCCCAACGTCGATTCAAGACCTCAAAGATATAATTCGTGAGGCTATCGAGTACATAGGGCACTTTGAGATTTGGTTATGGAAAATTTTATGAAAAGGATATGGTCCTGTAAGCGTGGTCGTGGTGACCATTTGGCTGATGTTGTTTTCCATTATTAACGGCATACATTCCTCTTTACAATGAAATGAACATCCGATCGTTTATCTCAAAAAATGCTATTTTTCTTTGAATATCAAAATAACACCTCTTATTGGAAAACCCTATAAAATGAGCACAGCAAGTCAATGAAAAGTTATGGTCTACTGTCCGCGACGTATCCAACCCTTAAAAAAGAAATGGACAATATAATAACAATAACTTTCGGCAAGAAAATAACCAGCAATTCTCTTCATTGCGCAAACCAGTTCAAAAAGCATTTTTTTTTAACATCCTAAGTCCGATTGGTTTTAGTGAAAAATTACAAGGCGGATTTCCAGCCCAACTTTTGATACTGTACCATTGTACACTACGGACCAGGTCAAGAAAGTCGTTGAGAATCCAAGAAACTCCAAGGCCCTCGGAACAGATGGAATTTCGATGGCCATGCTTAAATAACTCGCCTAGAAAGCGGTTAACTATAAGTAATTCTAGCCCTATTCGACTCACTGGATCATTTCAAGATTTATTGGAAATCCCATACAAAATGATAATCCTGGAAGTTGATCCAGGGTATGACTTGGATCATCTGCCAAGCTAATCCCCTAGATGTCTCCGTGAACAATTTCCCTAAAATTCCCCGTATGTCATTTTGTTATTCAGTATTTTTGGTTTGTAAACTTTATTCAGAGGTAATCATTTTAATATTTTAATATATTATTGTGTACTGTATGAGCTCATTATAAATTTCCAAGAGTTAAATTATAATCTGCAAAAAGAAAAAAAAAAAGAAAAATAAAAAAGCTACGTGGTTCAAATTGGTACTTTCGTGGCCCACCCGCTACTTATTGGCATACATATCTATTGAAACTGACAAATAAAATATAAAAAAATATCAAGTATAGTTAAAAACTCAAATTTTTTAAAAAATTACAAAGTGTTTGTCAACAAATATGTATATGAATTCGTATAAGGTTACTAGATATATACCTAAACGAATAAGGGAACCCTTTAGAAAACCCTTAAGCGTTTGCTTATTGAGAGATTATGAATAGCGTCAGTTTAAGGGTTCCCTTAAGTATACGTGGGAACTATAAATTCCGCCCTAAAAGTTAATATTTTGTGTTTTTTTTTCAATTTGAAGTTCCTAAAAGAACACCCTGAGTGCGTTCCATGTTGTTGTAGCGGCGCAAGTAAGGGGGGGGGGGAACTAGTGTCATTCGTAAATGGTTGGCATTCTCTCCTCAAGTTCGAGGCCTAAGAAGGTTGCCACCTCAATTGGTTTTTCCCAAAGCGCAATGGGTGTTAGATGCGTTGGTGCGGCATTACAATTGAAAAGGTGGTCCACGTTGTGCGGGCTGGCTCCACATGCTGGGCAAGTGTCTGCAATGGTGCTGTCGATACGGGTCCAATATGAATTTAGTCTGGAGCACCATCCAGATCGAAGCTGAGCCAAGGTGGTACGTGTTGCTCTAGGTAGCTGTAGTTCGTCATTGGATATATCTGGTGGTCGAGCTCGAAGGACACGGTTTAATGACAGATCATTCGTGGCTATTGTTACCTCGCTAGTATGCAACTGCTTTAGAGCCGCCTTGTAGTTGTTGGTGTTATCGAGGGGAACTCTTTTGAATCTTTGGACTTCCCTTTCCTTGTCCCTTAATGTACGTCTTACATGACGTGGAGGTGGGGTTTTGTCCATAAGATCGAAATTCGGGTGTTGACTACGATAGCAACCAACAAGATATTGCTTTGCGAGTAGCTCATTATGAGTTTTTAGATTAAGCAGCTTAGTTTCTTGGTGGAGGTGATCTTGTGATGTCATGCGTACACATCCAGTGATTGTACGCATTGCTGCATTCCGGCACGTTTGAATCCGTTTCCATCGAGTGTTGCAGAGATTGTTTGTCCATATGGGTGCGGCGTAGTTTACCACTGAACGACCGATGGCTTTGTAAGTGGTGAGTAATGTCTCTTTATCAGTTCCCCATTTGCTGCCAGCGAGAGATTTTAGGATCTTGTTCCTACTCTTCAAATTGTCACATATATTGTCGGCGTGGCTATTGAAAATGCCGTGATTGTCAATTGTGACGCCGAGGATTTTGGGGTGACGGACAGTGGGGACTTGGGTGTCGTTTACACTAATGTCTAGCCGTAGGTTGTATTCCTGGTTGTACGTGGTAAAGAGGGTGGCCGAGGATTTGGGTGCTGATAGCTTCAGGTTCTTGCTAATGAAGAAGGTGTTGAGCTCTACTAAGTAGCCATTGATACGGTCGCACATGTCTGAAATATCGTTGCCGGATGTCAGGATGGTACAATCATCAGCGTAGGATATTATGTCGATTCCTTCAGGTGGGGTGGGAAGCCCTGACATGTAGAGGTTGAATAAAGTGGGGGAAAGAACTCCGCCCTGTGGTACTCCCTGTTTGATCCTTCTTAGTTTAGATTTCCCATTTCTAAACTCAGTGCTATATTGACGTCCGGCAAGGTAGTTTGCGATCCATTTAACTACATACGACGGTGTGGATGAGTTTTGGAGGTCTGTCAGTAGGAGCGAGTGATTCACCATATCGAACGCTTTCGACAGATCCAAAGCCACTAGGATGGTGCGCTTAAACGGCTTTGGTTGGTTCATTCCATTTAAGACCTTAGACATGATTCGGTCTAATGCAGTGGTGGTGCTGTGCATTTTCCTAAAGCCGTGTTGATGATTGGCGAGTTGTATATGCGTCGTAAGAGTTTGTGTATCAATGCTTCAAGTATTTTTGCCACAGGAGATAAAAGCGTGATCGGGCGGTAGGATTCTCCTAAGGAGTGTTGTTTGCCAGGTTTGGGTATAGGAATAATGCGGCCTCTCTTCCAAATTTCTGGTATGATGAATGTTCTAAGTGAAAGGTTCATCGTGGCAGTGATATACTCTAGGGCCGGTGTGTCGAGGTGTTTGAGCATTATCATTGCTATACCGTCCGGTCCAAGCGCCTTTGAGTTTTTGGCGTTTTTTATGGCATTGGCTACTTCAGTGGTGGTGGTTTGAAGATATTCGTCTACCTTGGTGTTACGGATGGCTCGTGTAATTTAGTAAGACTAGCAAAAGCTTCGCTTTTAAAGCCATCCCAGTTAGCTTTTTTAAAGTTTGTGTACGTTTTCTTGTCGGGGTGGACGAGTTTCGACGGCATATCCAGCGTTAGTATGATTGGAAGGTGATCAGAGTACATCGTGAGAATTGGCTCCCATGTCATGTCGTTGATAAGTCCAGGGCTAGCGATGGAAATATCTGGTGAGCTTGTGCAGTATCCAGCGATACGAGTCGGTTTGTCGTCGTTTATTGGACAGAAGTCTGATGCGTCCAGCTGATCGGCGATGATGTTACCTCTGGTGTCGTTGTGGAGGTTAGAGTGCCAAGGACTATGATGTGCGTTGAAATCACCAAGCAGAAGACGATACTGGCCGTTTAGGAGAGGGTTAATATTGGCTTTGTAATTTGCGGGACAGCTGGAGACGGGTGGAATGTAAATGTTGAAGATTTCAAAGTCAATATTGCCCGATTTGACGGTTATCGCTTGTTGTTCCATTGTGTTGTCGGCGGAAGTGATGTCAACGATGCTGTACGGTAGATTGTTGTGAATGAGGAAAGCCAAACCTCCTCCAGCATTGCTTTCTCGGTCGTGTCTGATGACGTTATAATTCCCGTAAGAGCTGAGCGAATGGTTGGAGTTTAGTTTGGTTTTTTGTACCGCAGCAATCTGTATATGGTGTCTGTCCATGAAATCAGTAAGTTCGACGATTTTATGTTGGAGTCCATAACAGTTCAGTTGGACGATTTTGGTGTTGGTGTAGTTTACATCGATGGTACGTGGAGCTGGGGTCAAATTAGGCGTAGGTTGAACTGTGCGTACAGGGTTTGCCGGTGTGGAAGGTGTTAATAGTTGGGAACCTTGGTGGGGCGGCTGCTGGTTGGATGAAGAGCGTCGCCCACGATTTCTGCATCGACTCGCTGTGTAGGTTGGACCTCGTTGATTATAATGGGTAAGTCCTGAACAGTTCTTTAGGTGAACCCATTCTCCACAGCATGTACATTCGACCGACGTTTGTACATTGGTCCAAATCCTGTTACCGCACACAGAGCACATCCATGGACCTGGATTTGATTCAATGCCGGCACGTATTAATAGTGTTCGGCCGGCCAGGACTGCTCCCCGAGGGAAAAAATGGAGTTGAATGAAATGACACGAAGTTTCCATCCCCTTCTTGCGTCGAAGGGGGTCGTTGCGACTCTTGGCGCCATGCTGAAGCATGGGTCGTTCCGGTTCGTAGACCCGGTCGCAGTAGGAACGAGTGTTCCATAATCTCCGTCGCTGACTACCGTCAGAGTTTTCAGCAGTGTGAAAGAGTGAGATGGAAAGTGAATGTGAGTAACTATTTTTATGTGAGTAACTATTTTTATGTGAGTAACTACATATGTATATTTATATTTTTATATAAATGGAACGCGCTTCCTCTATATCTTGTTGATGGTACACTTGGACTGTGACACTTCGGACATCAAAACAAATACTTAATGTATTGTCACTCTCTGATCAGCTTCTCATTAGCTAAGACTGTCACTGTACGTTCAGAGAATTTAATATTGACAAATGTTTATTCAAGTCGAATTTATCAACCAATTTTACCATAAAATCATAAGTACTCGGGTCGTGTGTAACTTCTTCATTTTTTGTTTGGTATTCTTGTATTGCCTCCAGGATTCACGAAATAAAAATTCAATTTTTTATTGCAGCAACCTATATACATCGAGCTTGAGGCTCATCTTCAGGGTTGATATTTCTGTAAAAATTACATTTTTAAAAAATTAAATACATCCGAGTTAATTATACCTATTGAGAAAAATTAGTCGAGCAAACAAAGGTTGTACAATGGTGGTAGCAAATGCCAAAAACAATAGTCAGATAAATATTAGAAACAGTAAAACCTCACATAAACATAACACATTTAAAAAAAAAATAAATTAAAGAATATGACAAGAACAACTTAAACAAATAAATAAAAGAATGAAAATATCACACTTAAGAGTATTTTGCAAAGGAATATATATTTGAAGCTACTTTTTATCACATTATCTTATCATTGCATACTATATTTTCATGTTTTATAATTTGATTCACTTCTTGTATTTGTAATTTGGTTTTCTTGGGTTGATTGACTAGGATTGTTGAATCCTCAAAATTGAAGTGACGCTTATTGTTTATAGCGAGCTTTAAAATAACAGGCGCGACAATCCAGCATTGGACTAAGGCCGCAGGATGTGTTAGTGACATCCTATTTCCAAGATCTTATCTGCTTTTTGTTGAGGTAATGAGATCAGCAACACGCTCAACAGTGTTATTTATCCACATAAATGGGTACTCGTTTAACATCTGAGTGAGATCATAGTCCGTCACAAGCTCGTGAGTTCGAAAAACACCATGGAACACGGTGAGATTCGAACTCATGAGCCTGTGCACCGAAGGTGCGCGCACTAACCGCTAGACCAGCCAGACCTACATAGCGAGCTTTGCCAAAGCTAATGTGTTGTCATTTGCGGTCTTTTTTGTGTCGCTCTTGTGCTGGCTTAATCTGGTAACCAATTTTTCGATTGTTCGCCAATGTATACTTTATTGCAATCCATGCAATCGATTTTGTACACTAATCCCGATTTGTCCTCTTTAGGTATTTTAGCCTTTAAGTTACAACAGTTCATTTAAGTTAATAATGATAGAGACACTACTGTAGCCCGACGGAAAAATGTTGTCCATCGATGTACTGAAACTTTGAACTTTAGCCACTAAAGGAGAAATTTGTGTTTTATGTATAATTCTGTCTTAACATAATTTTGCTTTATAACCACATCACATTTTTTGAAGGTATGTAAAATTACCACGCCGAGTAAAGTAGTGACCTAGGCCGATAACCTGAGTCACCGAGCGTGAAAGAAGTGGTGGTTGAAATAAAAGTTGTACTAAACTGAGATTTTTAACGAAAAAGTTGAAGGAAGGGCCCCAAGCCAAGTTGTTCTGCGACTGATTGATTTACGTTAATATTAGACCGTGAAGTATACTGAATAGTGTTTTGTATCGAATAGCATTTTTGACACTGAGCCACTACAGCTTTGCTGCGACGCACACTAATTTTAATAAAAAATGTAGATGATGAATTTTTAAATATAAATGAATTTTTAAATAAATTTTAATATATTGTACATATAGAGAGCGTCGATTATCCGAACGTCGATTATCCGAACATTCGATTAACCGAACCAGGTAATCATTCTTTTTATATGACAGACATGAATTAAATGAAAAATCAAGAGTTTGAAGGAAGCAATCTCTCATCTGCATCGCAAAAATTACTTCAATTATTTTTGTTCAATTATAGTCGTTTTAAATGTTTTCAGTTTGTCGCCAAATTTTACATTTAGGCTATTTTCTAATTTTTCTATGGAAGATCGATTAACCGAACTTTCGTTTATCCGAACCACCCTTGTCGACATTAGTTCGGATAATCGACGCTCTACTGTATATGATTTATTGATAAAACTCAACCCATGAAAAGAAATCGACTCGTGTCAAATCATTGTACATATTCCCCTCATAATTATCATCTAATTAAGGGGAGACAGACGTTTATTGGAAGTCGTTATATGGGCAACAAAATTCAGCCGAATTCATGCAAGGTAGTCATGGAAAATTATGACACATAAGGGGCCATTTGTCCGGAGAGCTATTACCATATACATATGTAGAAACCTTATTGGGCATCTGTATGACTATATTTACATATATATATATTGAACATACTACCACTCGTTTTAATTTGGTTATTAAGTTTTTTTAAGGCCAGCGCGGGACCTGTTGCATTTGCCACCTTCTGCCACGAAGTTAATCCGGCACTGGTCACTTTGGGGGGGGGGGCACCCTTAATTAGTTGGTTTTGATCAGATAAGCTGATTTTTGGTGGGTATAATCTCTCTTCATTACCGTAACTCCTAGTGGAGCATGGTGCGTGACTACCGTGTGTAGTCATCAACGTTAAAAGACAATTGAATTCGGAGTGTGATACGGTTGTCAACCATACCACTTCCTAGTCGCATTGTTAGTTTATTATTCTATGATAAAAATATTTCTTATCATCTTCTTTTGAATAACAAACTTGCGACGAGTCGTGCCGACTTTGGAAACTCGTGTCTCTATGAGTGTCTATTTCACAGGTTGGCGACCGAACGATCACGGCCACAGAGCACGACGACGATTTTTGCTGGGTATAATAGTGCCCTCAAAATGCTATAAACGAAAATTCAACCTAGTGCTCCATCTTTGGGGGAGTTATGGACCAGTTTTACCAAATTCAAATGGGGGGATAAGGGATGCTCTTAATCGGAGCAACTCACTTTTCGGCAGAAATTATCTTCCACTTAATATGAATATACACACAAAATTTCATGGTCCAACATGCGTTCTTTTGTGAGTTATGCTATGAAGCTATTAGAAAAGGTCCCAAAATCATAATACTCCTATACTCCCAGTTTTCGCATACAAAGTATGTGCTATTATATATAATCTCAAAAGAAATTATTCTGTATTTATTTTTTCGTGTGAGACTATTTTTCTGCATCTTTTGCCGATTTGGAAATAATCGCTAACAACCCCGAAAAATACCCCATCTAAGTACTAACCGCGCCCGACACTGCTGGACTTCGGTGATCGGACGAGGACCGGTTCCCCGCAGGCCTTGCGATACAGAGCATTCTGTGTAGGGGGATTCCGATTTTTGGTGAGTGGCGCTACCACGTACCCGAGCTGCATAAGGGGGCCCCTAGTATGGTTGATACAAACACGGCGTGGATCTGTACAAAGACCTACGGGCGATGAAACTGTGCTCCCGAGTTATGTACGGCTTGGCTGACTTTCTCCCATTCGCTTGCGGAAAGTTAGTGATACAGGCCGAGCACGATGCGGTGGTTCCTTGGTGGGGACGTGTCACCATAAGTAATCGTGTGAGCTTCGGAGCTGGCGAATTCGAATAGCCCGAGCCTCGAAGGGGCTAGTCAGGGAGAATGGCCTTGGTGGAAAATGCCAACGCGTCTACATCTAACTAGTTTGTGGATTAATGACCAAACGCCCCGAATCAAATTTCTGGCTAGTATACTGAAGGGGCCACCCGGATGTGAAAAACAGCGCTTCGAGTCTGCTTTAAGCAGACGAGTAGTCACAGCCCAACATGGGCGTAACCAAGGGGAGACAGGGAGGGGCGAATCCCCTAAATAGTCCGGGACTTACTGAAACTTTCAAAATTTTTACAAAAATACTACAGCGGGCAAATCAAATTGTTTTGAAAATATGGTTAATTATTAATTACATTTTGTGGGGCCGCCATTGCGATCTCGAACACAAGATATTTTAGAAACGTTACGCCACTGGAGTTTATCGATAAAAGGCAATCAAAATCATTCTGGATTCTGTCTTCTTAAATTTTGACTTTAAAATGTGATGTTAAACATTCTCTATCAAAACTTTGAGGGCAACAAAAATCAGCAAAACCGACGGGAAACCACAATTGTTGCTGATGATTTTAAATGTTTAGCCTCTTAAAAATTTCCTGGATACAATCATGAATTTGGAAATAGTTTTTGGCTTGACTCCAGGTGGCTGGTAGGTTGTTACCCAAGTCAACCAGCTAGTGTTGCAGCCCCGGGGTTGGGCTTCTGAAGGTGAGTGCATTCCCTGGATGAAGAAATCGTCATTTGACAATAAGACCTTGTCAATAAAACGCCGAAGGTCCAAAACGTCCGAAGGACCGGGAGGTAAGATCGTACAGCTCAGGCACTCCCCTGACGATAGACCCGTTAGATAATTCACTTGTGCCCGGGATGGTTCTAATTACTTCGCAGCGCCACCGCTAACTGCTAGCTGATCCGCTATTTAAAGCAAGACATGCGAGTCTGAATCAACCATATTTTCTCTTAGTGCTGCTTCTTTGGATTCGCAAGATTGGTCTCAATAATTTTATTACGATATATGATTTCAGAAATAAAAATATCCTACAGAGGATTTTTATTCTGGGAATCTCGGCCGACTCCAAAACACATTTCATATCACATATGATTTTTTTCTCGGGGACAAGAGCAAAATTTTATTTTTTTTTTTGATGAAAGACATTGCCTTTTCCGGATAAAAGCGAAAAATTCAATAAACGTTCGGGTTAAAAAACTAAATAGGAAAAAAAACGAAAAAATAACACATTGTCCGTTTTGAATGTACCGGTTTTCGGTCCGTCCGGTTTTTGAAAGAAGCATGTGTGCAAATTTTCATCTTGATAGCTTTTAAACTGGATCCGCAGTGAGATTAAATCTACTGCGATTGTAGTAGAGCAGGGGTGTCAAACTCAAAACCTGGCGCGGGCCAAATAAGACTCTCCCCAGGTTTAGGTGGGCCGCAAAGGAAACTTTCAAAAACTTTTATGTAATCGTATTACGAAAGTTGATTACAGAATATTACTTTTAAAATATAGCACTATAACGGGGGATTTTTCGTGAGAAATTCCTCCTTTCGAAAATGTTCTTTAAGAACATTAAAAAATTAAAACCACGCCACGCCAAATACGCCAATATTTTACGCTCGCTGACAATGATTTTTTTAAGTATGAGTTACAGAATAATATGATACTCGTATGAAGTACATTATGGGCGAACATCGTATGGCATATCGACGCCATGTTATTCGCTTGCTGCATATTATATTGTTTTCATTTAGGTATATAAATCCAAAAGTTACCGAATAATTTATTCATAGATTTTTCAACGGGCCTTCTTTGAGAAGTTCCAAGAAGGCAGAAATATCCTTGTGTGTAGTATAGTATAGTAAAAGATTGTTTAGCCACGACCTACAAATATAAAGTAGGTTGAATTAATGACGCCTTTCCAAATTGAAGTACCTACTATTTATTATCCAACCAACGTCAGAAGTTGGTGTTCCTTGGGAGATTGAGAGAAAGTACCAGTACCTATATTAGACGTTTATTTGCCGGATGAAATATACTTATGGTAAAATATGAAAAGTAGTTAAAATCTGCTCTTAAATGGAGGGTTATCCAGTTGAAGTGAAGTTATTATGGTATCATATGTATATAACTAATGGTAAAATGTCACTATTATCATAGCGTGAAATATTATACACAAGTCTTTTCTGTGAATAAGAAAGAACGATAGAGAGAGTATGAATTGCTCTAATATATCCGTAGTGCCAGAAAAGCTATTGACTCTTTTCATAATAAATTACATTCAATTATTGTTATTGCCTATTTCTTATTTTACAGATCTTATGCCAAAATAAAACCGTAAGTGTTTTGTTATCATGTTAACCGTGGTCTCACCTTTTTAGTATAAAGTTTTCATACAACCAGCTAGATTTTCTCGTAGGTATATGTGAAATAAACAGGAAGAAGAAGGAAACTAGACATTGACAATTTTTATTTGTTTTAGCACGAGAACAGTAAATTAAAGATTAACAATTTGATATAAAGTTTTTCTCACCGTTTGTACGCTGTGCACAAAAATACATAAATAGTTATTTTCTTAAGTTGGCAACAACACAATTCTTGTCATGCTAATTGTGGCTGTGAATTGTGTTTTGTGTGTGCTGGAATTTTGATCCTCGTGCCTTAATGTCCATTCAAAATGAAAGATAACATTTTCTTGCCGTCTAAAGAAGAGTAATTCGTGACATTTACAAATTTATATTTAATTTTGGTTTGTCATGCTTCAAGCGCCATTGACGTCACAACAAACAGGATGAAACAGTTATAAATCTTATCAGCCCATGGAAAGTTTCAGAAGACTAAAAAAAAGTCCCAACCAACGTGAACAACTTACGCCCAATGTGTTCACGAGCATAAGTTAACCTTCTTGCTCTGCCTATAAAATCCCTTTATCAAATAACCTTGATCTGAGCTACAACCCACCAGAGAATGCGGAAAGGAACGAAAATCTCGATTTTAATATTATATTTATTTATTTATGTATTTCCCAGACACATTGTCTCCATAGACTACTACGCTGTAGATACGTGTAGTTCCCACGCATAACATAGAAGCACACAAAACATGGTTACTCTCGCGAGCCGTCTTATCGTAAACATTATTATAGATCCCTACTCGGCAAGGCAATACAACACTGAAAGGGCAAGGGTAGGAAGACTACCGCTAATCAATATTCCATTCGGAGTTATACACATAGCTTACAAATAGTCGACATACGATAGGATAAAAGTAGCACTGACATCGGATCCGCGCCACACTATATGGGCCAAAAGATATGGGAAGTCCAAGGATAACAGCGCGACAGCACGAATCAATACAATATTCGTATGTATGAGTATATAGCAAAGCTAGACAAAGTCTCTTTCTTTTCTTACCCGTATCCTTCGGTGGCTATCATTTTGGGTTCATTTTCTTTACAATAGATACTGATATCACAGATCAGATATATATATGCTGATATAGAGGCGATTCGGCAACGGCTAGCATGAATGCGATATAGGGTATACACTGTGGGACAAGTCACAATTGATATCTCTCAGGACATTTAGGAGACAATCTAAGAAATTATGTTTGATCGGATAATACATTGTGTTGCCAATAATTTCTGAGGGTATCATTGGCTGAATTCAAATTGTAAGACAAAACCGGACGGGTAAACTTGCAAGACAAGAACCATCGTTCTTACAATCTGAATTGCACAATGCTTGTCTGCTGGCCACTACAAAAGCTCTCGCCGTCCGTTTATTAGCACAAACAAACACCCGGCGAGAGCTTTTGTAGTGGCCAGCAGACAAGCATTGTGCAATTCAGATTGTAAGAACGATGGTTCTTGTCTTGCAAGTTTACCCGTCCGGTTTTGTCTTACAATGTGAATTCTCCCATGGATGGCTATAAAAACAATGTCCTACAAATATTTGCAAATTGTTTTTTTTTTACATTTTTTGCTACGATTGTAGCAGTAAAAGGTACAAAAGTTCATAGAACCTACATAGTTATCATCTCACAAGCACTTTTATTGTCAAATTTGCTGGGTAATATTTGTATACCCTTCGCGAGTGAAATCAAAAATAAATGGAATCGTATTGTGGGACTACTGCCCAGGGGCGCTCCAGAGTGTTAATCCCGCCCTGCCTTAACGTCTGTCGGTGAGCTACTGTACGTCTCCCTGTAATGAAATGGTAGCTGCTTTGGCTTTCAAATAAAATTCAGTAATGCCCTAACTTTATAACACCTCTAGGGGTGCTACGTACGGCAACACTATCAAAAGTGTTTCAGGAAATGATTCTTTTATATTTTCTAAAACGATAACCTTTACTAGAGAGACGTCTGTGACGAATTTGTATCTCTTGTGACTCTTAACTAAATGCCAAAAGTCACTGGCGCCAGTGTGTGCCCCTAAGAAAAACGCAACTGTAAAACGAGTTGATTTTTCATGATTATTTCTATATTTCTTAAAAGCGCATTTATGCAAACCTTCAGTATGCCCTACCGTTATTAATACTTCACGTTCATGGTGTCCCAAAAGTCAACGCCGAGCCGGAAATTGATAATAGGGAATAGTGCACGCTACAAAAAAAAAGTTTACGCACGTTGTATAGATTCCAAACCGTTTTTAAAATTTGATTCATTATTCCTACACTGAGGAAAAAAACTAGACCAATCATCTTAAAAGTATTTGGTATCGGCTAAAGTTCAGCCATATACAAATAAGACATATATGTCCAAATTGGTACAAAATGTTGTTCCTATGAAAATGTATCTGAAATTTCCTAGAGCTTTCAAGCGAATCGCATGAGCCTGTGTGCGTGTCAATTTGAGAGAACGTTTTCCAGTTCAAGGGAGTCAAGAGACTCTTTTTATAGTATCTTTTAAGAATCACTCATCGCTTGCCATTGCCTGCGACTTCCGTGGTGTGTGATGGAGATAGATATCTCCGTACTCCGTGACGCATGACAAGTGGACCGAGTGGGTCCGAGGAAGAGAGGAAGTTGCCGTTGCGGACAAAATGTTATGTTATGAACACAGAAATGATTATGAAATTCATTCACTGCCACGTCCCGCCCGCTCTTGTGTGGTGTGCGATGTATGGAACCGCGGCGCGCGCAAGATAAGTGGACCAAGTTGGGTAGAGAGAACGAGAACACGTTGTGCATGAGCCTACGAAATTTATAATTCGTCTGTGGCGTGTGTATCTATATTTTGAGGTTCAGATTATCTGAGCAGATATTTAAATATGATATTTGAGAGTCAATTCCAAGCAACCCAAGCGATGCGACAAGTCTAAGAAAAATGGCATATTTGGTCGGCAAAAATCCTACATACATGGAAATTTTTTTGAATTATGGTTGGAGATGGTCCCCAGATTATGGCAATAAAAATCCCAACCGATTAGGGATCCGCAACCTTAAAAAAAAAGGGGGGAAAGGGGGACTCTTTTCGTTTTTTTTGCAATTATTTCAAAAAAGGTAAGAGATACAGAAAAATTGTCTGCCTTCTCCTCTTTTTATACACTGCGTGGGGAGAAGTCTATTCTTAAATTTACCTTATTTTAGTGAAATATGCATTAATTATTAATTAGCACATACATATGTATTATCAATATTTTTTATATAATCAGAAAAGGGAGATATTTAGCAGGCTATGAAGGCTTTGGTTTGGTGTCAAAAAGAAAAGTCTCTAATGGAGACGATAATAATTAATAGGTATGAGTTTTAGGGTCATAGACATGGAGTTTCTGAAAAAATACCTTCTTTGTTATTCCGTTCGGGCATTTTACTCACTCCATAACTTCTGACAGAATAAAGGAAGTTCAAATTTTGCACATATGATTTTTGTAAGAAGCTCTTCCTGCATGTTGCGACCAATTTATTCAATACTTTCTCTAAATTTGCATTTACATATGCATTCCCGTCTAGACAGCTGTAGATTTTTTAATATAGTATACATAGTATTGTTTCTTGACCGGCCGTGGCAACAATCATAGCAAAAATTAGCCAAAACTAACGCCCGTATTTTTAAACATACCTTACCTTCAAATATAAATGCCATTTCCAGTAGTTTTTCATTGAAATAATTTAATTTCTCGAGTCAATTTATCCTTGACTTAAGGCGATGTCAAGGAAACCTTGAAATCTTGCAATAGTCCACCTCACTTGAAGTCAATGTATAGCTAGTTACCTACCTTGAGTTATTATTATATTACAATTGTGTTAACAGCTTAAGGTCTCCTTGAGTTTCGCCTTAAATGACTTAATTGACTTGTAATATAAACTACTGGAAATGACATCTATTTTTTTGAATTTCGGTATACTTGACTAAAGGTCGCCTTGAGTTAAGCTATGTTTATAAATACGGGCCTAAAAGTATAAATTTCGGTATCAAAACCAATTTTCCGATAGTTTTTTTTCATTAGTCGTAAGTTAGGAAAATATACAGGGTGTCTGCCGCATAAACGCACCGGATTGTGATTCCTCATTGATTGTTAGTAAAAAAGTTGTATTGAACATACCCCCTTAGCTTAACCCTTTAGCTGCCACAGGCATTTGAAGATTTAAAAAAAAAAATTTTCTTTGACGACTAAAACGTCATTATCTCAAAAGCTATACTAGCTAGAATAGCAAAACAAAATTATTATTAAAGCCAACAAATTTATCCAAAAAATAAAATTAACCGCACTAAAATCGGATAAGAGGTTTGGTTTTTACAGAACTTCAAAGTCAAATTTTTGTGATTTGACCCAAAAACAAAATATTTTACCATCTCAATTTTCTGCAACTTCTGCCAAGGTGAGGTGTTCGTACGATTCTTCACAAAATTGGCGCATAGTCCAAAGATCATTTCTTTCTTACATCATTTTATTCTATCTTCCGTATTTCTAACAGTTTTAATGCCTTAAGTACAGAAAACTGTGGTTAATTTTAGCTCTATTTCAATTCAATTCAACTAAAACTGCCCCTAAAGATCTGCAATTTGGTAAACTTTATTCAAATTATATCAAAATCGATCCAAAATTGAAACTCATATATTCGTTGCTCTCTAATAGAGACTTTGCGTTTTGAGACTTCTGATACAAATTTCGTTAACCAACTTTCATACAAATGTGGGCATTCTCATTTGTTTCAAACAATTAAATCAATATGATTTTATTATAGCCGAAGAAAAAAAATATGGTCATCGAACGACAAAAATCTTACATCGATGGATTTTTGGGGATGGCCTTCTGATTATGGGAAAAAAGTCTCAACAGATTAGAGGTTTGCAGCCTTGAAAAGGGAGGAGGGGTACTTGCGTTTTCAGAGCTATGGAGATTTTTAAAAGAGTCTAAAATGAAAATATTCTAATTTATTTTTTAGTCTAGCGCCAAATTTTTCACTAAAATCCTAATGTATTATATACAATATACAATTACAAGGGTAATTTTATGTATTTTTTTTTCGTTTTCAGACCATTTTTCTGTATATTTGGTCGGTTTTGAAATGTTTGCTAAAAAGTAAAAAAATACTCCCTTATCCCCTTTTTTCAAGGTTGCCCTCCAATCGTTGGGGACTTTTTTTCCATAATCAGGACGCCATCAGCATCACCAACCATCCTGCAAAAATACAGCGATATACGATTTTTGCTGATCAAATATCGTATTTTTTTTATCAATACTCTACAACTCACTCTCGTACTCATATCCCTCCAATTGAATCGAGTAAAGAACAGGACAGAACAACTTGCATACAAATTTTCAGTTGATGTTCTGTATAGAAATATATATTTTTTGAAATATGTATATGGAAGTTGTGTTGCCTTGTCCTGCACTAAATCCACTCACTCTACCGCATGCTACCACTACATTGCATTAACAGCGCGGCATGCACCTTACGAAATGCACTAATGAGGTCAATGAACGCATGGCAACCTGTTCCGGAACCTCAAGAAATGCATTGTCATCAAATCATCTTTCATGTTTTTTCAATATGCAGTTTTCGCAGGCACAGATACTTTTGCGTAAGCCACCCCGACCCATGGCATGGGACAGTGGAAGAAGATACACTCATGAAGTCGACAAATGCACGAAAACCTGCTCTGGCAGAGTATCTAAACTCTCTTCAACTTGGACTGTGTAGCAAAAGAGCAAATAGCTTTAATAGCCTGTATACGTGTATCTGTATGGTCGTATTTGTGACATTGCGTGCAGATCAGACGACATGGCCAAAAAAATGTGTACCCGATTTTGAGTGAGCTTTGGACATATATGTATTATTTGTATATGGTTCAGCTTATGATTCTATGTAGATAGTTGAAACAGATACGAAAATATGGTTGATTTTCTATTCTATTCATATTCCTTATTAGTTAAAACACCTAATAAATTTACAAACTCAATTAATTTATTTCTAAAGGCAGCTATTATTGTCTATAAATTGACCAATGTTAAACACCAATTTCAACAAACTTTCACACAAATGTGTTTCTATTGATAACACACAACATATACATACATGAATGGATCAAATTGCACCATGGGGTCATGGGGCTGCCATACAAACCCAACTCCCCATTTTGGTTCTTCTAAGAAAGGTTTCATTTGATTTCACAAAACCTTTATCAAAGCAACAAAAACGGTAAAAACAAATCGAATCGCACTATGGGGCCATGCTCCCGCATCCCCTAATAAAATTTTCTGAGTAATTATTTTTATTTGCTCACTTATTTCAATCAAACCCCACTCAAATATTATTTTTTCGACGCAACGGAAGTTTTGTGAAGATGGCAGGAAAAGAATGGAGTGGTTTAAGTACAAGTCGTAGGTACGCCCGAAAATACTTTTAGACCGAGGGGAGCGAAGGGTATCCAAATTTCGGCCGCGCCCGAAATTTGACTAGTTTTCCTCTAATCCTGCAGGATTATTTTCAGCTGCGAAGATTAGAGAGATTGACTATTCCTTGAGTATACCTATCCAAATTTAAATTAACTACTTCTCTCTCTCTCAGTACCATATAGCCACATGTGGGGCCATGGTGCGTTAACTCAGCCGCAATTTCCAGTCAACGTTACATTGCATATCTTTCGGAGTGTATATAATGTTGCAAGCACTATATATTTCCCATCCACATGTACGGAATTTTTGGACCACGCTGAGATTCGATCTCCGGACCTCTCGATTACTAGCATAGTAGAGTGCGACTCAACCAAGTGAGGCACAGAGCGTGTTAAATTAACTGCTTCACTTTAGATAAAAAGTCTTAATCATTTTTCACAGTGAAGTTTTAGTCAGAATATGTTTTTAAAGAACAGATTCATTGGTCAATTTCCGAAACCATATTTATTTTAATGTTTGACTTCTCCTCCTCCTTAGGCCGCACATACACGGCGAGGTCATGAATCCAATTTCCATGTTAAAGCCATGGATTCATTGAGTATGTGCGACATTAAAGGAACCATATCGTTAAGGGGCTTTTCGATTTTTTTTTTTGACAGAGGATTTACAATTTCATCATAGGTGACTTTCCATAAAATTGGAAGAGATACAAATGAAGATGAACAAACATGTTACCTTTATCTATATATTCACAAAATATAGTTTTTTCATCGCTATCGGCACCCGTACAGATGTGGAATTTGCGGGTCTTATTTAGAACTTCGAAAGGAACGCTGACGCGAGAATCAAGCTTTCGCTCTTTCCGAAATTTGTCCGAATTTATGTTCCCATATAATATAGGAGAAACATCCAAAGATGCTAATGAATGGCTATGAAACTCTGACCATCGAAATAGCCGGTAGCAGAACTGTTTCAACGATCGAATATGATTCGAATCGCAGGCCACTAGGGACAATCTAGCATCTACAGACGAAAATATAGTGAAACTAAGCGGAGTGGTATGAAGTAAGATCGATGGCATATACCTACGTTTGTTATGCTTCACCACGCTGGAACGATTAGTAGTACATACATAGTGATAATTTCATTTCGCATTTCGCAACACGACATTATTCTTATGAATACAGAGGCAGGTGGAAACAGCCGCCACCACGGGCAAGAGGACAATTTGCCGCCTCTTAGGTATAAGATTTTGACTAGTAATGTATTTTGTTTGAAAATATTTTTTTAACTTTCGGGGAATAAACTAGACACTTGCAAAGCAGAATCCCCATTTTGAATGAAGTCAGAAATGTAAACACATTCGATGATTTTCCAAAAGTTGCCAAAAACTAAATCCTTTTGTTATTTTAATTATGACCTTAAAAAAATTGTCTATCAACCTGCTACCGAATATCAATAAATCTCCCATGGTCTAGTTTATTCTCCCAAAGTTTCAAAAATATCTTTTGCAGTTTTTTCGCTGCAACCAAGGCTGAAGTAGTTCAGACTCGGAATTTCAGAGAATATAATTTCCACCCTATGGGCTACTGAAGATAAAGTTAGAATGTAGTAGAAATCTATTCATTCATACTCCATAGTTCAGCTAGCCTTGTAGAAATTTTGTTTGGAATTCTCCGAACATAATTTTTCATCGCAGGAAACCTGACGGCTCTTAAGGTTTGTGTTTGTAGTAGAGATGTAACGGATGTTGTTTAGCGAATGAGAGGATGCGGATACAAAATAGTATAAGATTGAGGATGCGGTTGCGGATGCGTTTTCGGATGCGGTTCCGGATGCGGATATTCATGGAAACATTTTTGAGGAAGCGGATGAGGATAAGATCGAATATGTAAAAAAAATTCATATTTCGGTTTCATACTTTTCATGAAGATGGAAAAAAATTAAATTCCTCTTATTAGTGTGGTTAAAAATAAAAAAGTTGCATACGTCCTTACTTCCCTACACCTTAAAAAATAGCACTTCACCCCCCTCAGCCCAATTCATTCAAAACAAAACCACTCAAACACTAGTCACAAAACTGCGAACTGCTGAGCTGACCGACAAATTGAAGTTCAGTTGTGTATACGATACAGAATACAATTTGTCTCAATGCGTGTCTTTATAGTTATGTTTGAAATACATATTACGCAGCAGCAGCATCGCGAACTGTCAAGCTCAATGCATTCTATTCTATATTGCTGACAAAAATGCTGGGCAGAAAGCTCGGCATTCAGCATATTTGTCAGCTATGAAATTCTGCCCATGCTGCTGCTTCTGCGCGATATGTATTTCAAGCATTACAATGTAACATGCACGTGAGTGGCAAATATCCGCTAATTGTCTATACATGCATATTCCTTTAGGTCATAGTCGATGCAAGGAAAGTAGCAAAATTCAAGAAATATGCAAATATGGATCGGAATTGAATGCAAAACCACTATGGCTGAGCGATCATCACATGAGTCGTCTCTACGAACACGTACTTTTAAACTGACGACGCGACACGTTGTAAGTCGAAAGTTAATGCGAAAAGTGTTTTTCACTAAATCATTCAACACATTTAAAAAAACTTCTCTCTTGTAAATTAAGATAAACTTCAATTAGTCGAAAGGTAACCATGTTCACTGAACATTTAGGTCTCCCACGAAATGTGCTGTGACCCTTAAGGACCATGGCGCGTTGACGACTACCTTGTGTAGTCGCTTTTTGTGGGTATCAGTTTGCGTCATGGCCAGCGCCCGCTCTAAGGGGGGGGGGGGGGCAAGCCGGACGGTCGCCCGGGGCGCTTAATTTTAGGAGCGGCTTTTTTGATAAAGCAAAATTGAAAAGCTGAAAATTAAATTCAATTTCAACTTCGTTTTAGTGAAAAGGAAACCATGGGGTCTACAGATGGAATAAAAAGGGGCGAAATGAAATAAGGAATAAGGTTTCGTTTACCCTTCGCTTTCTAAAGATTTTTTTCTAGGCAGATTCATAGTATCTACCCGGGTAGATACAAATATTTCATACAATTTGTGTAGTATATAGGTAATCTCATCCATAACTATTCTGTTGAGATAAAAATAAAAAATAAATAACAGGCGCGACAATCCAGCATTGGACTAAGGCCGCAGGATGTGTTAGTGACATCCTTATTCCAAGATCTTATCTGCTTTTTGTTGAGGTAATGAGATCAGCATCACGCTCAGCAGTGTTATTTATCCCCATAAATGGGTACTCGTTTAACATCTGAGTGAGATCATAATCCGTCACAAGCTCGTGAGTTCGAAAAACACCATGGAACACGGTGAGATTCGAACTCATAAGCCTGTGCACCGAAGGTGCGCGCACTAACCGCTAGACCAGCCAGACTACTGTTGAGATATTAAAGCAAATAATCAAGTGTATTACCCATAGCATCGATTATTTTGTATGTGAAGTATCGTTAGAGTAGGGATGTCCAAAAAATTAGTTTGCAAATTTTTGAATATTTCCGAGTTTTGATTAATTGTTAACAAGGAAAATATCTCTCTCTTGATACCGTAACTCCTAGTGGAGCATGGTGCGTTGATGACTACCGTGTGTAGTCATCAACGTTACGAAGACGCCTGAATTCGGAGTGTGATACGGTTGTCAGCCTAGTCGCATTGTTAGTTTATTATTCTACGATAAGAATATTTCGTATCATCTTCTTCTGAATAATAAACTTGAGACGAGTCGTGCCGAGTTTGGAAACTCGTTTCTCTATGAGTGTCTATTTCACAGAGTGGCGACCGAACCATCACGGCCACAGAGCACGACAAGGAAACTAGTGTTTATTTAATTTTGCTTGGCTATCATGTTTAGTTGCCAACTTTTTCCGGTTACGACAGCCAAACAAAGTTCAGTTTTACAGGTCGAGCTCCACCTATAAAAGACTTACCTCTTGAATTTCAGATGCCCTGGAGCCAAAGAAAAAAAAATTCCAATTCCTGTAAATCAAATTTTATCGAAACATTCGCAAAACGTTTGGAAAGATTTTTTTTACCCCAAAAAATACACTTGTTTTTTCTTCATTATTTTCTATTATACCTGATTAAAGTTCTCGCCCCCCCCCCCCAACGAACAGATCTGAAGTCATCACCCCTTCCTCCCACATAAGCCCTCAAAATTTATCGTTTCTAGTATTTTATAAGACCAAACCAAAAACCAACCAAAAATGACTTCTTTGCCTTTTACAATTATTGTGAATTGAAAGGTTTTGTTGACTTTCACCGGAGTCTCCGCGCGCAGTTTTCAAGCTTTAATCCCTGATTGTGCTATTTTCAGTACTGGGGTGGAACAGATCGATCGAATTTAAGGTTTCGGGTTAACAAGTGAAAGTAATGTGAATCGAGAGGTATTTCTTTGGAGGCGAGCTCTTCCGAATTACAATTTCGTCTGGGGTCACGGTAATTTCGACTTGGCCCCAGTCAGACAAATGTCCGCTATTTTGTATACAAGCGTAAATTATTACAACATAGGTTCCACTTCAATAAAATGTTCGTCGGCGAAATAGATTTTAGTTAGTCAGTTTAAATTTTAGTCCAAAAATCAAGAAGTTTTCCAATTTGTATGCACACACGTTTTCCTCTGTACTTTCTATGCACCATGACGAGTCTTCAACTTGCATACATATCAACCAATAACCTGCTATTGCAAATCAAATCGATATTCAGAAAACAAAACAGCAAAAATCAATGGAGTTCTTCGAAAAAATAAATACATAATTAAATAAACATACAAAGTGCCGAGATTGAATTACCCATCCCTACAAAAACTGTATAATTCCGGCACTTAAGTGAATTTTCGCCGTAAAAAACACACAGATTTAATTCAAAATAAATCAAAACTGATTTTGTAAAGTTATTTCAAAAATGTGTCACAAAAAGAATGAGTTTGGGGTAGAAACCGTCATATATCTACCCGGGTAGATATACATGAAACTACGTTTCAAAATTGACAAAACTCGAAACAAAATTTAAAAGCATCCTAAAATATTAACTTTTTTCTTACTATCCCAATTAACTATGAAAATTAATAACTGAGTAGGAGGCATTTTAATTTTTGGGGAAACCTAGCTGAGTTATCAACAAATGAAAATTGAAATATCTACCCGGGTAGATACTATGAAAGCGAAGGTTAAGTATTTACTTATCACATCACGTTAATTTCTGAACTTATCAACTGTATCATCAGTTCTCTTTTGAAAGTTGTGTTTCAGCGATGCAAGACCCTTGCTAGGCTTCCTCTTCTTTTCATCAGAATTAAGAATTTACTTGGTTGATCTCTGATTTCTGTCAAAAAGGAAAGGGCTTCTTGACTTTTAAATAAATCATAGCACCTAATGATTATTATGCGACATGCCGCAGTGACTTGTGCTGCTATTAATTCTTGGAGAAGTTTGCTGCTTCTGATAATTTCGGCTATATTTCTGTATATTGAACTCCCTAATATATTTTCGGACATGCTAATATCGGGATTTGGAAAAGTTCCCACGAATTAACTAGCTCTGCCTATATTGTCTATAACAACTCGCCTGATGACCTCTCTCTCTGGTTCCTGTTAACCCCTTGTGGGGCATAGGGAATCAACTACGCCTACTTTCCACCTCGTTCTGTTCCGTGCCATCGTCTTTAGGTCTGACCACTGTTTGTTTAATGAAGCAGCCTCGCTATTAACCGATCTTCTCCACGTGTTTCTTCGTCGTCCAACACGGCGTCTAGCATTGGCTCCCTGAGGGTTCCAATCTAGGGCCTGCTTTGCAATATTTGTTGGCCCTCTTCGGAGAGTATGACCTATCCATTGCCACTTTCGCCTTTTGACAGAAGTGCCTATCCAATCCAGGCCTGTGATACTCAGGAGATCATCATTGGAAATAATCTCCGGCCAGCGGATTTGTAGGATGCGCCGTAGGCACTGGTTTACGAAAGTTTGCAGCTTAGTTGTTATCTCGTTGGTCACCTTCCAAGTTGAACAGCCATAAAGAAGCACAGATATTACAATAGAATTGAAGATTCGGATTTTGGTGCGCCTGGAAATGTTGTTATTTTGCCAGAAAGGAGTCAAAGTGAAGAAGGCTGCCCTAGCCTTATTGATACGCGATTGTACATCAGCGTCCGCGCCGCCATCTGCTGTGACTATGCTTCCGAGGTTGCAGAGTTCGTCAACTTTTTCGACTGCCTGGCCCGAAACACAAATTCCGCTTTGTCCCCCAGGATGGGAGCTCAAGTACTTGGTCTTGGCAGCGTTTATCTTGAGCCCAGCATTACGACTTTCGCAATGCAGAGCATCGGCCATTTGAGCTACATCCTCCTTTTTTATTTGAAAGCAGACAAATATCGTCAGCATAGTCCAGGTGTTGCAGGTAATCAAACATTTTCCATCTGATACCTTTCCTCTGGTTTTGAAGCGCGCTCGCTAGTATGTACATCGTTAATGCCTATGAGGAAAAGAATAGGTGATAAAATGCAACCTTGTCTCACTCCACTGTGCACCTCAAAAGGATCTGAAAGCTTACCCTTGTGCAAAACGTGACATTGGGCTCCCTGATAAGATTCCTTGATGATGGAAATTGTTTTATCTGGTATGCCCCTCCTACGAAGAGCTCTCCAAATATACTCCCGATCAACACTATCGAACGCCTTCTCGAAATCAATGAACATGAGGTTTAACCCTTAAATGCATAGCGTACCATATATGGTACATGGCTTGATTCCTGTAAAAGTCTAGCTATTATTAAATTTTTGATATTTTTGTTACTTTTTCCCAAAGTAGACAAAACAAGGATTCACATAAATTAAATTTTGGCTTCCCGAAGCTTTCCTTGAATTGTCTGTGCGTCGTCAAAGTGGACGAACGTTATTTTTTGTGAAATTTTAAAAGCTATTCTTTAGAGCTAAAAAAATTGGCGAAATTTACCGTTATTTGGAAAAGGAAAAATACTGGTGAGTAAATTGGAATGTGTTCTTTAGATTCTTTTGAGATTTTGACTAAAAAAAGTCACTAAAGGTATTGTTTGCACCAATTTTGCAACGTACCATATATGGTACACCATGCATTGGGGCATATTCAGAAATATCTATACATATATTCCGATCGTTCTTAGCTGATAAAATTATTCTCCTTTAGTCTTGGGTAGGGTAGGATATGTTCATAAAATTTTAATTATCAGCTCTTTCAACATTATGGTGCGTTTTATTGGGCCCAAAACAGGTCCAAATAACCTAAATTTTCATACAAATTATGTCACCATTCAATTTTTCCAGGACATTTACTGCTATTTTTATGAAAGCTAATTTAATCAGTTCTGTTCAGGATCCAAGGAAACGGAGCTGTCATACTTGATCTGGAACACTGTTTCCGAACAGGTGGTCCGCGGACCGAAAGTGGTCCGTGACAGACCCGAAAGTAGTCCGCGAGGTACTATGGAGACTACTTCAGAAAAAGGAGTTTTAATCGTGATTAATTGAAATAACAGGCATGAGCTTTGAACGAACTGAATAATTTCGCTACTAGGTATGTGGTTGATCTGAAAATGCGATGTGCAGACCTTAAGATAAGTTGCAAAAAGCTCGGTGGTCTCAGTATACATTGTACCGGTGATTTTCGGGAAGCAGTGGATTTTTCTTTGCATAATGTGACACTATTGCCTGTACCTAATTGTTTTTACTTCTTAAGTTAATTGGCACAGTGGCAGCACAGTGTCCAAATTTTGCCACAGTATCATTTGAAGACAAACCATGTCAGAGTAATCAACCACTTCAACAACTCCTTAATCCGGTAAAACCGCATGTAATGAATTATTATCGAACAAAGTTAGAAGCCTTTAACTCTGGTTAGGTGTCTCTGTCCTGTTCTGAAGAACCTAAAGAACTGCCGATGCAACGAACAAGAAAAAGAAGGAAATGAAAATTCTAAAATTAGAGGGGACTTTTTGCTTAGATGTGTTTATGGTTACTCATACTATAGCAATGAGCAGTGACGTAGTGTTCAATATGTGTTGGGGGCAACCAACAAATATGTCTTAAATGTAAAGAATTTGTTTCCTTTTTATCTGGTTTATATTAACATATTTATCGTTTTTTTTTAGATATAAATTGATAATGTAATTTCGGTCGGTAATTGTCTATCAAATTCAAATTGAACTTAACATTTGCTGGAGAAACTTATACTACTAATAAATAAATAAATTTTTGCGCTATCCCATCATCACTTCCAATTTGGTCTTGTTGCAGAGTATACTGCGTTAAAAAAAATATAATATACATACATATTAATCCTCTTTATATTTATATTCGTATTACATTTACTCACATCCAAATTTATCCGAGGGTAGGCCACCTCCTCGAGCTGTGTTCTTGCGTCATACCGCGAAAGGTCCGATTCCAAAAAATGATCTGAACACACTAGCGAGTTTTTTGTTATGGGTATCTCATACCATCCTGTCGCTTTCCTCCAGATTTCTTTTAGAGCGCGTTATCCTTGGGAAATCTACAATAACGTATGTTTTTTTAATAGAATAAAACATAAAATACCAGAAAAATCGTTAAATTAACTTTAACATAACTTTATCGCCAAAAATTAATTTTAATTATTTTTCATTAACTTGTTGCCCCATTTTTAAATTTTTTAAATTTTTTAAACTTACATAAACAAATTGCAATAGAATGCGCAAGCGCATACATTTGTTTACATTGCAATTTTGCATTCATATTGGGTACAAAATTCGTTTTTATTGGGAATGAAATTGTACTATGTAAATGTTCCGTATTAAAACATAATGCAACATTATTTAGTAACTATATTTTATACGTTACCTGTGGAAAGATACTCCACATCTTCGCGAACGCGTCCTATTTTCGCAGGTCCTTACTACACATTTCATTTTGTCTTTAATTACGTGTTTCCACTTCACTAACTAATTGTCACACTTTCACTAAATCACTATACAGAACCTTGGTTTGACAAGAACCTTTTTTCCGATTTCACTTTCAATTTTTCTTCGGCATGTTCTGCTATCCGCTTTCATAGGAGGAACTTTTGTGTTTCCGATATTTTCCGCTATATGTCCGCTATATGGCGGACGGTAAGATAAGTGTCGCTAGTGTCGATAACAAGAACAAGAAAATTCTTCTTGCGAAGCTGATAGCGTAATGTTCCGAGGTTTTCAATCCAGGCGGCCAAGGCCCGACGTCGGGCTATCGTGACATAAAGAAAAGGAGAAGGTATAAGAGTGCTCATAAAAGATGGACAAAAGTCGGTACTAGGTTACTCGATGAAATGTTACATTGCAGGTTTTCAGTTTTTCTAAAGCCGGCCCAACTTAGCGCAATGTTCGCCGTACCACACAAAAGAAAAACAGAGGAATCGAATTTTATCGTCATTTGGGTGGTTCAGTGAATTCAACCAGCTGACGGTTCGTTGATCTTTTAAGTGTGGTTCGACTCAACTGTTGCGCGTGGTTCGGACGAACTTTTTTGTGTATGTTTCGACAAAGCCTATATAGAGTCTGCTTCAAATTATTTCAATACGAGGCGGTTACAGAGGAGGAATGTGGTGTTTTCTTCTGATGTTTCGAGCCATTTTTGTCATAAGGTGTCGTAAAAAAACAATAAAAAAGTATAAAATCTTGTGAAAAAATCGCGTAATTACC
Source organism: Microchrysa polita (assembly GCA_949715475.1). Lineage (NCBI taxonomy): Eukaryota > Metazoa > Arthropoda > Insecta > Diptera > Stratiomyidae > Microchrysa > Microchrysa polita. The sequence goes on from OX454415.1 coordinate 57,160,569, forward strand.
CTTATTAAAAAAATATGGTGGTCCGTAGTGACTCATGTTCAAGCAAAGTGGTCCGCAGTCATTTGCGAGTTGGGAACCACTGATCTAGAAGGATCGTTTTTGTCATTTTGTTTTCTATAGCACACCGGTCAGGGCCTAGCGTTTCTGTAGCTGCTTCTTATAATCCTGGCTGGCTAGCTATACTGAAAAAAATTGTCACATCTTTTGTTTTGTCCTTAGGACACGCCACTAAAAAACCGAGCTTCCGTACTTGACATCTTCGTAAGATGAGATAAGCAAGGTAAGATCATTTCACCAGGACTCAAGCAGCTGCTCCTTGATATCCAATTTCTTATACCATTTGATTATGACAAGTATTGTCTTGTAAGTCCACGGGGAGTACCACATTCGATAAACAAAAAAATACATGGATGTTATTCTTGTAGACATGTCCTGGAACCTGCACAAATTTGGGTTATAAAGCAGACAGCAGTTCATTTTCATATTCATATCCTAGCAAAGTCAATCCAATCCATATACTTTTCAAAAAAGGAATCCCATGAGCTATGATAAGTCAAAAGAAGTCTCGAGATATACGTTTAACAGTGGAACATGTTTATAACGAACTATTATATGAAAGATCTATTTTATAAAGAGACCGAGTTCTAATCGTGCTAATAGCATGATGAGTGCATATACTATACCCATGTATAGGGCTAGATGGCACGCAAAGCCCTAAAAAATCAATTCCGTGTTTTTTGTAGAGGAGGAAGGGGTTTATGATTCGGATCTGGCGCAATTTTAATATTTTATAAGGACATCCAACAGCTACCACTTGACACACATTTGAAGTTTTACGCTACATTGTATCAAACGACATGGCTAAATTTAGGTTTGTAAGGGATGTTGGGATAGTAAGACCTGCTCCACTTTCCATCAACTTCCAGGATATGTCACAAATAGGCATCGATACAAATCTCAATAAGGAATAGGAAACTAATAACGCACCTACGCGAGCACCCTTTTAAAAGACTGAATATTCGCGATTTTCTATAGAAATTACCACCTTTCCTTTAATGAAAAGGAGTTCATTATAACGCGTTTCCACTATAATTTCGATCAAAACTCAATAATCATTATCCTTTCTTTTTTGTACTGTCCCTATTAAAGTAAGAGGCAGATTAAATAAAATTTTAAAAATGTCTTTCATTTACAACATATGGCCTGAATTGAATACATGGCGTACCATATTTGGTACACAATGCATATTCTACTATTTTCGCTTTTCTGGGAAAACGGGCTATTTTCTGGGAAAATAAAGGCTGATTCCGTGTTCAGTGACCGATTTTACATAAGGGGAGGTACGTTACGATAATGGGTTCAGACCCCATGCATTTAAGGGTTAATGGGGATCTCCATTCGGCGGATTGCTCAATAATAATTCGGAGGGTGTTTATATGGTCGCTACATGAAAAACCCTCACGAAAGCCAGCCTGTTCATTGCTTACTCGTCGATTCCCAGTGTCACCTGTGGGTGACACTTCTTCAACGATATTTGTAAAGTTCTTGTAAACATTTTTTTTTAATTATGACTTCAAAATTCAACAGTGTACGCTTTATAGTGTGCTATATATTTTTAACAATATACTCGCTCTATCCCATCTGCTAAATTTTTACCGTTGTTTCGAGTGCCATTGCAAGTTTCAGTTGCTGTTGTGTTGTCTGTGACGAAAATTGCAATTTTCATGCCCAAACCGTAAGTTACCTTTCATTTCTTGATTAGTGATATCAATAACAGTATAAACAATGGTGTTTACTAGTTTTTCTGTAAAAAAAATAAATACCGTGTGCGTGAGATAACGGTGAATGTTAGGTGTCACCTGGAGGTGACACTGGGCATTATTTGAACATCAACTATTATTTTTTCACTCGTATCGGTTGGTTGAATTTCTGTCATAATTTACCACTTAGAGGTTGACTTTCGACGAAATACTTGAGGAATTAGAAAAAGGAGAAGTTCCTGGTGACATTATTTTGTTTCCACCCGAAGATGGAGAAGTAACTGATGAAGATAGCGGAAATGAAAACGAGGCGGTTTTATCCCATCTTCCTAGCCGTATGCTTCGTTCACAAGTAGATATCCATAACAACTCTTCGCTTCCCGGAAACGACTACGAACAGAACGAGCCGGAAGTTTCTGCTCCGAAAAAAAAGAAAGAGAACGCATTTGAAACTTGGTCAAACACGACCACTTTCATTTCTTGTGGTATAGGCGACTGTCACGAAGAACTTATGAGCTTTGAAGAAAATATTTCGTCCGTGGAGTGTTTTGAGCTACTTCATACCGTCAGCTTGGTTCAGTTTATTGTAGAAAAGAGTATAATCTGTACGCGTTACAAAGAAACCACAATTTAAATGTATCAACGGACGATATGAGAGTATACCTGGCAATTCTACTGTTAACGGGCTACCTTGACGCCTAAGTACATGAGGATGTACTGGGAAGTCAAGTCGGATACTCATAACGAACTTGTAGCATCCAGCATGAGGAGAAACCGATTGTTCGAAAGAGAATATCTACACCTCTGTGAAAGTTCGTTTCTTTTACAGTCTGGCGACAAATGTTCTAAGGTTCGCGAATATTTCACGATTCTGAATGAGAACTTTTCGGAAAATTAGAAAAGGGCTGGGTCATCACATATTGCCATAGACGAAACAATAGTTCCGTACTTTGGTAGACACGGCACAAGGCAGGATATGCATGGAAAGCCTATACGATTCGCCTACAAGCTTTGGTCTGCAGCTACACGACACGGATAATTGCGAGTTTTATCAAGGAGCCACCGGTCCAGTACTGAATATGCAGCCCACATACGGCCTTGGCGCAGCCGTTATATTGGGCTGCCGAAAGAATTGGGTCCCTTCAATTTATATTTTGACAATTTTTTTACGAGTCTACCTTTGTTAAAAGTTCTTAGAGAGTATGACGTTGGAGGTACTGGAACCATTCGTGAAAATCGTCTGCAAAATTACAAACTGGCAGATTCAAAGCAAATGAAAAAAAATAGTGGTTCCCCCTTTTTGCATTTGGGTTAGACGCTGCCTGTCAGAATGGTTGGCTTATAAAAAGACAAGCAAGCAATTTGACATATTGTGATTTTGGTCGATCTGTGGTTACCGCGTATTTCCACAAATATGGCAATCCTCCTGTTGAGCGAAGGAATTATAAGAGCGCGTGAGCTAATGCAAAGGCGTGTAATTGGGGAAAGAAAAATGACCGATCTTTATTCAACGATTACAAGCGCGAAGTGACATAACCTTTGTGACAGTAGGTACATCAATGTATGTGTGTGTACATATACAATTCAACACCCCAACTTGCTTAATTATAACAATCATAAATCAAAATTCAATTCAAAAATGCAAAAAATACAATGATCACCAAAAAAGGTAGTTAATTCATTAATTTACTTCAAAGTTGCATCTATGATTTTATGATGAAGCATATATTATGCCCATTTTAGAGACACAAAATAGTAGCTTGCTTGCGCTGACGCCTTTCGTCAAACAATCGGCAACATTCAGGTCGGTTGATACATATTTGAATCGGATTATTCCATTTAAAACCAGGTCCCTTACGAAATGAAACCGAATGCTGATATGCTTGGTGTTAGGTCGATATGCATCCTCCTTTGCGATATCCAACGCCCCTTGATTGTCACATCGTAGACATACGGATCCAACTGCTTCAAACTGGCGTAAGAATTGAACCAACCAGGACGCTTCTTGTGCTGCTGAACTCATGGCCATATATTCGGCCTCCGCTGTCGACAATGCCACTGTTGCCTGCCTTTTGCAACTCCAGGAAATAGCTCCACTCGACAGTGTGAACACCCATCCAGTGCATGATCGCCGGCTGTCGACATCCGATGCCCAATCTGCATCTACATATCCGCTCAATGGTCTGTTCGGATCTGAAAAACGATATTTAATTTTATTATTGATAGTACCTTTCAGGTAACGAAATATCCGTTTAACAGCTGTCCAATGTTGCGTAGAGTGTGCTTTGTTGAATCGGCTCACGTTGTTGACTGCGAATGCTAAGTCCGGACGAGTTCCCTGGACAAGATATAACAAGCACCCAACTGCCTCCTGATAGGGAACATCAGTTACAACATCTCCATTGCCAGCTACTGATAGTTTATGTGACGCATCCGTTGGATTTGTTACTGCCTTGCAGTTGCTCATACCAAACCGAACAAGAATATCTTTGGCATATGATGACTGCTCGATACAAATGCCATCGTCCTCGTACTGTATCGTCAAACCAATACACGATTTCGCGCGTCCCATATACTTCATGTGAAATTTATCCGTAAGTTTTGTCACTAAAGTATCGCGGGTCTGGGCGCATTTCCAAAATATAAGGAAGTCGTCTACGTAGATAGCGATAATCAAGTCGACGTTCTCCGTAAAGTAGACGCACGGATCCAACTTTGACTTATTCAGCCCAAACGATTTCAAAGCGTCATCGAGATACTTGTTCCACCGACGTCCACTCTGCTTCAAGCCATACATCGCTTTCTTTAGCTTACATACGCGACCAGTATCGTCTTGAAACCCTTCCGGCTGCTGAATATATATGTCCTCTTCAAGTGTGCCTTGTAGATACGCAGTTATGGCATCCATCTGGTCGATACTTAAACGACGCTCCGCTGCAATTGCAATAAGCAGTCGAACAGAAGTGTAGCGGACGACTGGTGAGTATGTTTCCGTGTACTCCAAACCATACTTTTGCGCACAACCTTTAGCTACCAGCCGCGCCTTGTGACGTATTATCGTGCCGTCGTCTGCTCGCTTCGTTCTAAACACCCATTTCGTTTTAATGGCTTGTCTCCCAGGCGGTAGCTCCATCAGATCCCACGTTTCATTTTCGTGCAACGATTTCATCTCGTCAGCCATCGCTTGTCTCCACTGCGTTGCATTATGGCTACTTAAAGCAGCCTCCCGAGTCGGTGGATCTCCTGCTTCACGTTCACACGTCAAATACAATGATGGATCAAAACGATCTACAGGACGCCTGATTCGCTGTTGTATCGGTTGCTCAATGTCTGGAGATAATCCCGCATCAGGAATCTGCGCTACAAAGTCGGGGTCACGAATTACATCGTCGACTGTTGCCTCGCTTGTATCGCTCAAAATGGATTCGTCGTCGAGCTTCAAGTCGTCGATCTTCGAGTCGTCGTGCTTCGATTCATCGTGCTTCGAGTCGTCGTGCTTCGATTCGTCGTGCTTCGAGTCGCCAGCCCCAACTGGATCTTCATCTGCTTCCGAATCGCTTGGGATATCTGCACCGAAATTCGGCAAATACTTCTTCGTTTTGGGTAAAAACATTCGAGGATTTGGCTCTCGTGATTGCACAAAATCTACGTCCCGACTGACAATTACTTTCTTCCTTTCTGGATCATAGCAACGTAATCCCTTTTGGGTGTCGGCGTATCCAACGAACAGCATTTCGGATGCTTTCGCGTCCCATTTTCTGCGTAATGGCTTCGGAACATGGACCATCACACGATTTCCAAAAGTTTTCAAGTTTCGCAAGTTTGGTCGTTGTCCACTCCACACCTCTTCTGGGGTTTTACCCACAGTACGATTCACAGACCGATTAACGAGATACGCAGCATGGCTGACGGCCTCTGCCCAAAATTTCTTCTCGAGTACTGCATCGGCCAGCATACATTTTGCGCGTTCTATTAGCGTCCGGTTCATACGCTCGGCGATGCCGTTTTGCTCGGGCGTATACGGAACGGTTGTTTCGTGGATAACTCCGGACGTTTTACAAATATTCGCCATAGCCGCATTCACGAACTCTGTCCCGTTGTCTGTACGGATGCGTTTTATTTTGAATCCTGTCTGGTTCTCAGCCATTGATTTGAACGAGCGAAATATTTCAGGAACAGCACTCTTATGCGACATGAATGACACAAACACTTTCCGCGAGGAGTCGTCAATTAGTGTCACAAAGTATTTCGCTCCACCGATTGATGTTGTTTCCATGGGACCACATACATCCATATGTACTAGATCAAGTAGACCGAAGGATTTTATATCGGTATTGTTTCCACTGAATGGCTTTCGAGATGATTTGCCTACAGCACAACTAGTACAGCCTTCCAAAGACGCTTTCGATCCGCTGAACTCCAATCCGTCGCTCACAGATTTCAACTTGCACATGCCGCCGTAACTAAGATGCCCAAGCCGTCGATGCCAATCGATAATGTCACCGTGTGTCGCCAATACACAACGTATCTGACCTGCCTGGATCTTGTAAATGCCACCGTACGTTTCTGCTTTTGCAAGTAATTCGTTCTTTGCATTATACACGGAGCAACCACTAGCGTCGAATTTGACAGAATTCTTACTTTTTATCATCTCGCTAACTGACAGCAAATTCGCCCCTAAGCCGGGGACACACAGAACATTGTGCACGGAAATGTCAACACCGTCAATGCTCAAGTATGCAGTACCACTACCGATGACTTTAAGTCGCTCATTATTTGCGACTGATATGTCTGGATGCGATGTATTCCGAAAGTCAACAAGAATATCTTGATGCGGCGTCATGTGACGAGAGGCTCCGCTGTCGATAAACCAATCGGTTGTTTTTGTTGCACTCATCGAAGCACTAAACGCATTTGCAAACTTTGCCACTGATATTCCGCCGTCTTGCTTATGCTTATTGGGACATTTTCGTTTGTAATGCCCAACTTTGTTACAACCGAAACATCGTGGTTTGCCTTTAATTGGACCTTTTTTACCATCGTGTCCACTTACAAATGCAGTTTCGGATTTCACACTACTGGTCGGAACAAGATTGAGCAACGAAGACTTCACCTTCTCCGTCGTGATATCTGCGCCGCTTGCTGTCAAACCCATAATAAACGGCTGATATCCCGGGCCAAGCTTTCCAAGCAACAACAAAGCAACAACTCTGTCCGTGATGATGACTTTCGCCGCAGTGCACCTCTTCCACGCCTCCATTGTTCGGCCAATGTAATCGTCCATTGATGGACAATCAGCCAGCTTGATTCCAGTGAGATCCATTAATGCAGATACTTCTCTGTCGATACCGGACTCGCTGAAAGACGTTTGTAGCAATTTCCATACGGCCAATGGACTACTGGTGTCGCTGAAATGGTTCGCCACGTTGGTTTCTGTCGCCAAAACCAGCCATCCCATAGCCTCATCCAGCTTGCCAACATCCGTCTCGGTATCTTCTTCGGCGATACATTTTGCCAACTTTCGCGTTCGTAGGAACGCCAGCATCGAACGGCGCCACTCGCTGTAATTCTCCCGGCCTTTCAATTTCTCGAACTGTATATCTCGCGGCATTGTGCAAGGCGACGACCCGAAATTTCCAAAAACGAAATCCGCACAAATCAACCGTATTTTTTACTAATCCCGAGTAATTAACGCGATAGCCACACTGCTGGGCCCATAACCTGTTGAGCGAAGGAATTATAAGAGCGTGTGAGCTAATGCAAAGGCGTGTAATTGGGGAAAGAAAAATGACCGATCTTTATTCAACGATTACAAGCGCGAAGTGACATAACCTTTGTGACAGTAGGTACATCAATGTATGTGTGTGTACATATACAATTCAACACCTCCAGTTCGCGTATTTTCTTGTGGGGTCCCGATTCAAAGCAGAGTGCCGACCGAAGTTCGAGCTGCAGGTAACTCCGAAGATCATCGGGTTATCGACTGTACCCAGCGGCGATGCGGATTATGTCACCAGCGCACACGGAAAATGTGCGACAAATGCAACAATGGCCTCCATGTTAAATGCTGGTATAAATTTCACAACGGATAAAATATAATGTATTGTATTGATTGATTTATTGAATTAAAAAAGTCGGAAAATAATTGTTTTGTTTCATTTTCCTATTTACATATGAGAAGTTATTGTATTTCCCAGTGTCACCTGTAGGTGACACCCATTTTATAAAAAAACTATTAAACTTTTTTTTTCGAAAAAAAAATTTTTTGTTTACTGTACTCATAAGTAAAGCAAAATAAAACAGAAATTTGCAAAATATTCAATGGGCTTCTCATGGGAATTGAAGGGTAGTGCGACAACTTCATCCTTGATCCGGTTCAAAACAATTTTAGCCATCAGCTTGGATACAGCTGGAAGTAGGCAAATACCGCGCCAATTATTACAATCCTTAAGGTTACCCTTCTTGGGAATTTTAATATGTAATTACACCCTTTTTCCATTCTACTGGAAGAGTTTCGGTTTCCCAACACTCTCTGATGAGGGGAAGTAGAATATCCGCTGTAGCATTCGAATCAGCTTTAAATAGTTCGACCGGAATTCCATTTATCCCCGGGGCCTTACCGGCGTCCATAGATTCGATAACCCGCTTTAATTCCGTCTTAGCTGGTGGTCTGGAATTAATACTGGCTACTGGAGGGACGTCTTCTTCTGCCGATGAAGATGCACTTGCAGGCCCAAAACTGTTGTTGTTGTTAAGGACCTCAAAAAAGTGCTCTTTCCATCTCTGAAGTTGCTGTTCTTCGGTAACAAGCAGTAACCCTTCTTTATCTTTCACAGGATGGTCGGTTGTGAACGATTTACCAATTAGTGGTTTAATTAGCTTAAATAGGGTACCGCTTTCACCACGGTAAGCGGCATCATTTGCCTCCTTCGCTAAAGCGTTGATGTAAGTACGCTTATCACGCCTCACACTTCTCTGCACGCCTTTTTGCAGTGAACGGTATTCAGCGCGAAGTTGATTTTTAGCTGAATCATCAGCCGCAGAGTTAATCTGTTCCTTAACTCTTTTGCGTGCTGGGATAAGAGACCAAGTAGTATCACTGATAAATGGTCTCCTACCTCGATCCAATCTTCCGACAGTCGCTTCGCCACATGAAATAAAAGAATCCTTTGCAAAATTCCATCTATCTTCAATTGTAGGATTCTGAAGAGATGTTGCTGCACAAGCTTTTTCGTGCAAGGCGGTCGAATATTGTTGTGAGATCGTTGAATCGTTGAATCGCTGCCGTTCGTAAGCGAAATTTCGCGTTAACAAGATGTCAACATCTTGATGCTGCCAACATCAGCCCCACGCTTCGACCTGACGTCTAAGAGGCAGTTTCTCCATGTCTTAGAAACAGCAATATGGTCAATTTGGTTCACTGTTCTGCCATCAGGAGAAATCCAAGTTGTTAGGTGGCAGGGTTTATGCTTGAACAACGTTCCGCCAATGACTAGTTGCCGAGAGTTACAGAACTCCACGAACATTTCGCCATTGTTGTTCCTGTCGCCAAGCCCGTGATTGCCCATAAGGTGTTCCAAGCCTAAATTATCAGTACCGACTTTGGCGTTGAGATCCCCCATTATGATTTTGATGTCACCCCTGGGAGCCCTATCAAAGGTGTCGCCTAGTCGCTGATAAAAAACGTCCTTTGCGGATTGGTCTGCAGGTTCAGTCGTTGCGTAGCACTGAATAATTGTGATGTTTCGTACTCTGGATTTGAACCTGGCTGTGATGATACGGTCGGAGATAGGTTTCGAGGCGATAAGGGATCGGCGTGCATTCCTAGTCAACAGGATTCCGACGCCCGCTTGCCGAGGTGAATTATCGTCTTCACTTCCAGAGTAGAGCAGTACAGTGCGAGAGCTTGGTGATAAAGTCGCCCCCAATCCGAGCCATCTTGTTTCGCTCAGTCCTAGTATAGCGATGTTGTATGCGGTCATTTCCTGTTCGACTTCTGTGAGCCTTGTGTTATTACACTCACCCCACATCGTCCGAACGTTCCAAAAACCGATCGTAGTCCGTTGTTTATAGCCAAAAGTCGTTGCCGTTGAATCAGTCCGAGGTATCCGAGGCCCGTTCAATGATGATGCTTATAAAAATAAGCCACAAGTTTAAACCACTAAAGAAACTCGTCCACGAAGAGAACCATCTAATTGAATTTTATCGGCTCCACCATTTTTTGCAAACCATTTTCGAGAGCGGAGTTTTCTAAAATGTGTTGAGTGTTTTAAAAAATCTTCGCATTAACTTTCAATCACTTACGCAGTGGCAGATTTACCTGTAGGCTGAGTAGGCCTAGGGCGGCAGATTTTAGGGGGGGGGGAGGCGTCAAATTTGTGTCAAATATTTTTACATATTTAATACCGTGGAAAACCCAATTCTGAATACGAATTCCAACGCCAGATATAGAACTTATCTTTTTTATGAGATACATTTTGGGAGCAGTGTATGAAGTGTGATTGTACCTCAGTGAGACACCTAAGTGAAGAACTGTGTGTCACCGTTATCTCAAAAGTTCAAATATTAGGGATGATTTATTATTGAAGATGAATCTGCGAAAAGGCCTTTTACAGTCGATTACTTGCAGGATAAAATTCAAAACCAAGCACTTTTTTATTTTATTTTTTTTTAATAAATTATCTGGCTCGGAAAATTCAACATTTGAATTTCGAAATTTTAAACAAACTCTCTAGAAGGCTCTCTCAGGTGAATTGCGCTTAAGAGTATTAATGATGACGGAACAGGTTTCCACTTCGCATACTATCAGATCAGGGCCTTCTCAATGGGTACACATTATATTCTCTAAATTACTAGCGTTGGTTCGAATACCACTGTGATTGAATTTTTGTGTTGATATGTTATCCTACGGCAGACATCGTGGAACTGATGTGTTACAACAACCAAGTGCTGCCAAAGTTACTCAATTTAAGACTAAAATTCCAATAAATTGCTTCTACAACAACAACGGCATAACATGTACTATCTATATCAATCTGCCTGGTACAGTACCTAAGGGGCGGTATTTTGTCCTCTCGCCCGGGGCGGCGCAATTGCTAGAGCGGGCACTGGTCATGGCTTGCTGCATTTTATATCGCTATAGTTTCTTTCTATGGTTTACTTTCCACTAAGTCGAAATTGGTATTCGATTTTTCCTTTCTGCTTTTTACATTTTTTATTTGAGTGCTAGCGAAAAAGCCCCCTCAAAAATGCTGGCGTTTGTTATACGACATGTTTGCTACCCGAGGGGTTCGTTAACCGAGGGTACACTGTAATACTAAAATCCAATGGGAATTGGGAAAACCGGTTAGCAGAACGATATATGGAATTCGCACGAAGTTGCGTAAGAACGAAGCCAGGAGTAAGTCAACTTACCACAATGTTGGCCAATTGCCCAGAGACGTTCCGGTGAAATAATATACCGAAAGAGTGTTTCGCAATGTGCGCTCTGAGTAATGAAGATCTAAATTGAATCAGTCGATACAAGATTGTATCCAACTTAACGGAAAATTCACATTCTTCCATGTCATTTCCGAAGAGGATAGCAAACATCATTACTTACAAAATTACACATTTCCCTCTTGGGAAAGAAAATTCGTATCCTGTCTAATTTCACCTTTGTTTCGTTTTCAAGTCAACTTTGCTTCAACCATCATAAGGATTACACCGCAAACCCAACAGAACAGAGGCATATGCTCCACCCGTCAAAACGTGTGGGCGTAAAATGCTAAAATATCCAGCATACATGTATTTACAATACACTTTTGCCTGGATAATAGCAAGTGTATTAGTAGATCGCGTGAGCATGAATTGTAAAAACCTGGAAAAAAGTTTGTGTAATAAAAAAATTTGCTTATGAAATTGCCAACGAAAATTGCAGTTGAAGATATGTATACGAAACTTTCATGTAGTCGAAGACCCAACAAAATGACGAGCAATGTGAAGGACTCACCTAAAATTATGTTCATCGGGGCCATCTTCACGTTATATAGTCACGTAAAATTGCTAAAGAACTGCTCGGTTCCCGTCAACACTGACTGGGTTGTACATACACATGTTGCAGACTATGGCAACCGATATGGTTTTGTGGTTCATATCTAAACCTGCCTGACGTTATTTTATACCGAGACCGACATTACATAACTCTCTTCTTCTGCAAAACTTGTGTATACATACTCATACTGATAATATCCTTCACCAGTTGCTGCCTGCTCTATTGCTTTAGGGATACACATTTTAAGAAACTTTTATTTTGATTATACTTTTTCAGCTATACACATACTCGCGGCATTTAGTATGCGTCGGGCATACTAACTATGACCGTTCTGTAGTGTCCTTCCACCGATCGATGTCGGTGAATGTCAGGTGGAAAGTTTATGTGGAAAATGAATGTCCTGCGCCATTATGTGACCGGGTGAGTACACAACAAAATGATACCGATTAGTCCCATAAGATACGAATTAAGTTGTAATTTAACGTCGCACTTAAAGTTTTATGTAATAACAATTACATGACCGAACCAAGTTTCTTACTTAGTCGCAAGTAATTTCGGTGAAAGAGGTAGGCAGGATAATATTAGAAGTCGTTCACTCAACATGCTGAAGGTCTTAATTAGAACAAAGTGTTTGGTCTTTTAGGCCTGTGCAGAATATATTATGTATGAAGGGTCTCTCCCGGTTGGCAATAGCAAGGACAATTGATTTTCTGTTAATATAGAAATGTTGTGGTAGTCAAACATCAAATCAGAGAATACACGCTAACTAATTTGTATAAGTGTTTCCTTAGATTAAATCTAAATATGACCATAGTTTATCGCTTAATATTCCTATAGTATATCTCGAGAAGGCCTTATCTTCATATCTTTCTATAAGTATGTATTTTTACAATTGATAAATTCTATCGGTTTTTGTATCAACACAATACATCTATCACCCGCCTCAAAGAACCCCAAGTTTTTATGTACATATACCAAGTTGCTTTGTTTACGTCAGGAGTTCCCAACCTGTACGTCGCGACACTCTGGGCGTCGCGAGGATGTCTTAGGGGCGTCGCGGAACGCGCACCACACCGGTCGCCTTCACGCACCAAATTGCTGAGTACCGTACAGAAAGACAAGTTATATTTACGATAAAAAGAAAAAATAAAAGAAATAAGACACTGCATCTTATTAGTTTGTTCACACTGCCATAACAACATTTGTGACGAGTTTGTGTTGAAAACTTTGTCGTTGATTTGGTGTGAAAAAAAGCTAGAAACAGGAGCCGAGCACACATGGTTACTGTATTACAGTAACTCTCGTTGGCTGTCAAGAGGAAATGTTCTATCACGGGTAGACGCATTAAAAAATGAGTTACATATATGAGTTTTTACTGACGGAGTCCCATAATGATGCTGAAAAGTTTCAAGACACGGACTTCTTAATGAAAATCGAATATCTGTGTGATATATTTGAGAAATTAAATGCTCTTAATAAGTCATTGCAAGGAAACGAAAAAATTTTCTTCAACTTTCAGATAAAGTTTCATTTAAAAACAAGCTGCTTTTTTGGAAAAGAAAACTGGAGGAGGGACAGGCAAATTGTTTCCAGTTTTGCAAGGCTTGCTGCAGGAAAAATCTTTTAGCGATTTAAAACCAAATTTGAAGTCTACATTTATCCATCATTTGGTGACTTTAGAAAGGCATTTTGAACAGTAGGTATTTTCGTGATAAGTTTGAAGAATACAATTGGATTAGAGATCCATTTCAATCGACTCCACCTCCATCTTCACTTCCAACTGCCCAAGAAGAGCAACTGTTAGAGCTATCATGTGATACAAGCCTAAAGTGACGGTTCGACAAACACAAGCTATTTGAATTTTGGGCCAACGTATTGCAAGAATACGCTGGGATCAGCTTTACTGCCTTGAAGATTCTTTGGCCATTCGCAACATCATATTTGTGTGAAACTGATTTTTCTGCTGTTGCAGCAATTAAATCAAAGTACAGGTCAAAACTTAATTTAGAAAAAGAACTAAGAGTAGCAAAAAATATTTTTTCTCTTTGTTTCTATGAAATCAAAGTATACACTGAGAAGGGTTATGCTTGGAATGACACTTTGAACAGCAAGCACCATATTACTGGCACATTCGTGCAGTAGCGTGCGTACTGCAAATTTATATTTTTCTTTCAAACCTAACAGATGCATGCTAACTTCATCTCTAATTCTTTTGTTTATTTTCGATTATGAATTGATTTCATTAGGACAAACTTTTGGTGTTTGAAATTTCTGTAATTTTCACCAAACAACGCACTCCCTCCTTCCTCACATAGTCCAGCTAACTATAACCATACAGAAAAAAAAATGTCTTACTAGAGGTGCATCGCGAAAAATTGTAAGCTGTATAGGGAGTCGTAGTAGTTTAGGATCGGTATTTCGACTATCACCTCATTGAAAGGAAAGCGACAACGAAACAATTTATATCAAGGCGACACAATTACAGAAAGTGACTTACCAAATTTACAATTCAGACCCAGCATTGGGTGCGGTTCTGAAACGCACCGGTCGGATATGTTCCCACAACATGTTGTCCATTCTGATCCTGTAACTGCGGTTTTGCGGATCAACAATAGCTTTCGGTGTTTTCCGTATGTCTGCCAATTATATTTGCATCTATGTATTTAGATAAAAATATAATGAGTTTATAGTCCCAAAATCCGTTTGAGACTTTTTTAATAAAAAGAATAAACTTTTCGTTTAAAACACTTTATTAACTTTGATATTACAATGACACTTTATTAAAGTAAACTGCACTTGAACTAATTCTAAGTTGCACTGGACTTTGAACAATACTGAGTTTGAAAGTGAACTGACTGAACTAGGATGTTAACTGAACTGGAACTGAACAGTATTGGTTCTGGATTTTAAAATGAGCTGAACTAAACGTAGTGGGTGACATGCCCTTTTATACCTATTATATTTGAACTGCATGGTCAGCAATTCTCAAGTTAGGTTCCCAGCATTAGGTTCCCAGCATTTGATATAAATAATTATGGCTCATTCATTTGTTTTGATTTAAGTCACGATCGAAATGAAATGATTCGTTGTTATTATTATTTGGAACATCTATTTTTAGAATGTTTATTAAACAAATATGTGATAATAATATTTGATATTATGAGTCATTTTTATGTGAACTTAGTCGTAACAAAAGTATCCTGAAGGGATTTATGCTCTAGGGTATCCTGAAGGGATTTATGTTGAAGGGGAATTTGCTCTGTACCTATAACTTGCCTATGTGGAATATGTAAACGAAAAGCTCCGGAGATCATTCCTTATTCGTAAAATCGCAGTTAGAGGATGAGAATGGACAACATGTTGTCTCCACATCCCTAATATTACCATACTAGGAGTGGTTTAACCAAAATTGTTGATTAGATATCCCGACGAGCTACCAGTTCTACCAGTTGGATTAAAGCTACGTCTCTATTGTTGTTTCTAATATCGATTGCCATTTTCCAAGCTCTGAGCCTAACAACGGCTATCCATGTCATTGCCTCAATGTGTATGTGAACTGGTGGTATAGGTTGAGTAGAGCTTGAACCCAGTTAAGCTCGAACAGAAGGTCACGGTAATGGGCTGGTAGCCTTTCTTTATCTCTATATCTTATATAGAGAATACCTGGCCTCAGTGCTTCTAGTCACTTTTCATTTCCACAATACAAGTTCCTCGGGTTACTAACTGGTTTCATTCGTACCCAAAGCCTCTAGCCTCTTAGAGTCGCCACAGACTGTCCAATCGATAGTACAATAAAGCTACGCTTTTTTAAGCTCTACTACCGACTCCTCTACAGAAAATGAGCTTTCTCCACAGAAAATGAGCTTTATTGTACAATCGATAGGGCAGTCTATTGCGACTTTTATGTACATAGATCAAAGCTTTTTTTTTTAGTTAGTGCGACCACCGTTATTTGACACTATTGGTAATCATTACCGGAATATACATGAAAGCACTGACGTAACTCTGTTCCATGTATTGAATGAAACACGGCTCACCAAGCCATGGAGCCTCCAAAGTCAGAAACGTAAATCATTTTTAGGGTTTTTTAGAAATTTTTTTTCATAAGGAGGGCAGCATATCGTAGTATATATTGCATCAAAACTTTCCACTTTTTTGGATGTTTGGGTGTGTTTTTTTTTACGATTTGTACTACACTATATACCCCAGGAAATTTTAACAAAAATTTGGGCAAAAAAGCAGGATTTTTGTATGAGCCTTACCTTTGAGGTCCTACACAAGACCCTAAAAGTCCCTGTCTGTACGAGTGCCGCTAGCGGGGCTACAGAGTATCAAAGACTCTCAGAAAACCGGTTTTTCTGAATATATCGATAACGAGTGGATTTGGAAGGCCAATAAAAACCAAACCACTTATCCAATTTTAGTGCGCCCCCGCTAGGGGCACTCGTACAGCCGGCGACTTTTGGGCTCTTGTTTAGCACCTCGAAGGTTCATGCGAAAGTCCAGCTTTCAACTAATTTCTCCGAAGTTAAATGCTAAATTCTCTGGGATAACATATAAATTAATTTTAAAGAGTTTTGTTTATGTACGTGGAAACTATGTAAAATAAGTATGTGGTCCAAAGTTGTCATAATGTGCTGAGCACAAATAGAAACCCATAAGTGATACGATAGTTAGCATTGTTTTTCTCCTGAAGGAATAATTATTATATTCTTCCCACACTTAATAATATTTTCCCGTTGGAAACCGTGAAATCAAAATGAATTCCTATATGATTACTCGTACTATTTCAGAGAGTTTAATGATTGATCATTCAATTGTCGCAAAATGCAGGTTGAACTAGTATAAGTAACAATAAGGTTACATTAAACAAATAAATAAACAGTTGCAACAATGACATTAATGTTGTCTGTTGGTAGTCTGGAAACCAATATGACATCCACATCCACCACCGCTTTTGAACACATGCTGTCGGGCTTATTAAAATAAAAATGAAATGAAAATAAATTGCTTCAGCATTCGATTTTAAAACTTGTGGCTTAACGTACGGTGTTCCATGTGTTCATTAGAACACGGGCTCCTGGGCCACAGAGGTCCCCAAAGCTGTAGATCAAGAGTACCTATTCTTTTTAATACATTTACTTTAACTAGTATGTAAGAAAAACCACATAAGCCAGCTGCAGAATCTAAGATAGAGACTGTTCAGCAAGGTCCACAGAAAGAAGACTTTTTTTTTAACTAGAACTAATGAGATCAAGAAACAGATGCCTGGCGGTAAACCCTTCCGCCCAGAAAGTATGGATTCGCCGTTTCCCCTGCATGACACATTTATATTTGATTTCAGGTTACATTTTTAATTCGGCTTGGGCATGGACACACATCGACTGGTGGTAGCTTAACTTGGCTAGGGTCGTCAAAGCTCTACATGTGAACTATCTGGTCCTCAGATCTGGGATCAATGATTCTTTACGATACTAAACGCCTGGGCATTCCTTGAGTTAATCCCTTTTTGCCGTTTCTCTTGAATTCGGTGATAGATAAGTCAATAGGTTATGTAGATTATCTTATTCAAGTTCTCCTATTTAATTATTATAATTTAATTTTTTTTTTGTCTAAAAAATAAAGAAAAACTTTAAAACATGCTGCTAAAACAGAAGATTTACGTTGCTCTTGCTCATTTGTTGATTCATTTAGGTTAAAAAATCGAACGTGAGGGCGGGCCACCATTTTAATTTCGGACACACCAAATTTTGGAAACGTTACGCCGCTGGTAAGTTGCAACCCACCTGCAGGGCCGGCTTTAGGGTGGGGCGAGCGGGGCGGTCGCCCCGGGCGCCAGGTTTAGGGGCGCCGAAACCCGTATTTTTAATTTAATTTATTTTTACAAATTTGTTTGTTGCTTAAGAAATTAAATTTTTTTTAACTGCTGAATTAGTATGATGTAAGAATACTAATGCAGGCTATACTACCCGACCACATCCAAGTATGAATGTATATAATGCCATCAATTTAACGCGCGTTCTAATCACAAGTTTACGGAATACTTTTTCACAAACGCAGACCTGTGACAAGAATTCTATGTGCAATTCCACAACGTTCACTCAAGGCCGCACGTCACAAAATGTCACCTGTATCTTTATAGAAAGCACATAAGAATTTAGTTGGGAACTCATCTCATAATATTAGATTCCCACTTCAGGAATTGACTGCGCTGCAAAGATACATGTAACATTTAATAAAGAAAAAGCAGTCCACAATTCTAATAAGCACATTCGTTTTCAATATTTTCTATGTGGAAATGCAATTTCTGGATTATGTTTATGCTTTGGTCTTTATTAAACTTAAGGGCGCCACAAACCTGACGATTTCTCGGCCGCCCATACAGCACATCCATTAGGCAATTTATCGGGCAATCTGAAATTGACAGTCTCACGCTCCACAAGACACAACACCAAATAGCGAAAATTATACCATTTTTGGCGATGGAAGATGGACATCCATTGCTACTTTTGATGGAGAATGACCGCCACAACGATGGCATGAAGAACGACCACAGGGTTATGTCAAAAATCAGCAACTGAGCAACACATGATTGTCATGACAGCTTGTAAATTGCACTGGCAATACGTTCCACACGTTAAACCAAAAAAATTGAATCCAATGGTCCCATACACCTTCCGATTTATCTCGCAATCAAAAAATCTGGCCGATCGATCGGAGGGTCTGTGGCGCCACTTACGTTTATTGATATTTATGTATGTAGAAAATTTTTGGAATTTTGGTAATATGTATGTAGGTATTGCATTTTAGAGCAAACATTGTTGTCTTTTCCCGCTCAATGAAATTTACAGAACTGCTTAAAAAATAGAAAAGTTTATAAACGTATTTGCAAAATGATTAACTTAATGAACGTTTAAATGTTGGTGATTCGAAAATGAACCGGTGGTACCTACATAGTGTAACCTGCAGTAATGCAAAAAAGCCAGGTTTCCCGATCAAACCATTTCTAACCACGGCCGAAATTACAAAATGAAATGAATTCATGTTTTGAAAAATATACGTAAAATCGATACTGACTGAATTCAGTACCATCAAATTGATGGGATTTGCTATCGTCTTCCCATTCAATATAATGAATGTTTGTGAGCTAAGATGTATGGTTCCTTATGTTTCTGCGACGTGAGATTGTCTGTTTTTATTTTTGAACTATTATTAAACTGGCAAAGTATTTTGTGGTTTGATTTAAAAATTTAAAAATGAACACTACCGCAGATCATGCAATAGATCTACTCTTGCTTACACAAAACTCGTTTTTTTATAATATTAACGAAATAATGATTTTCTAGGACGAATTATGAACAAATGTGAATGGATAGACGATAGAGGCATACTTTTCTGTTCGCTTTAAGCAATCAATTGATTGGGAAACAGGAGAAAATTAAGGAGAAGTTAAAAACAGTTAAAGTGGATAGTTTCAATGGCGGCCGGCGGGGCAATGAAGAAAAATATTTCCATAGAACGTTGAAGTTCAACTTCTATTGCAATTTTTTCGTGTATAGAAACTATAAGGAGCGCTTCTTTCAAGTTCGCCCTGGGCGCTGTTACACCTAAAGCCGGCCCTGCCCACCTGAACCCAAGTTTTCCATATTTAAAGATATAGAAAAAAAAAACATTGTAAGAACAAATAGAGCCGCACCGGAGGCGCCAGTTTTTATAGGCGAAAGGGGCATAATAATAACAAACATGTCAAGAGTGGGTCGAGAAGAAATTTAAACACGATACAATTTTGGAAAAATAGAATTCAACTTTATTATTTCACTTGATCGATACACGGAACAATCACTCCGCCCCGGGCGGACGACTACCGACTGACCGAAAACTCGTCATCGTCTTCAGCCGTCTCGATGGCCGTCTTGGTTGCCATAATCGGGATCGTGACAAACACGAAGGTTTTTTTTGCCGATACTATAGGGTGTTTTTTTTAGACTTGTGGTTTTCAATCTGGCATAACTTTTTTCGGAGTTGGTTTTTTTGACAGCTGTCACTTGATTTATGCTCAGTTTAGTTTGCAATTTCATGATAAATAGACTTACTCCGGAACAACGTTTGCAAATCGTGCCCAAAACGAGATGACCACCGATCCCCATTTTCACAAGAAAATTTTGTTTAGCGATGAAGCTCACTTTTGGTCTAATGGGTATGTTAATAAACAAAATTGTCGCGTTTCGAGTGATGATAATCCACAAGCCATTGTTGAGACGGCGTTACATCCTCAAAAAGTCACTGTTTTGGTGTGCTCTATGGGCAGAGGGAATCATTGGTCCATATTTCTTCAAAAATTAAGCCGGACATAATGTTACAGTCAATGGGAAACGCTAATAATTGCAATAATTGCAAACCCTTATCTATATAATAAAGCTAAATTCTTGGCCATATAATTAAATTATATGCGTTTTATTTCTTCTTGAAAACCACAAGTCTAAAAAAACACCCTATATTTTGGCAGCATTGACGATCATGAAAGGAATCATGAAAATCAATCAAAAAAATGTTTGGTCAACAAGAAGATTATTTGGAATTTCTTCCTCTTTCGGTGCGTAACCGCGATTGACGTGTACCTATACCTACAAAGAGACACGTCACACTGGAAATCAGCAAGATACTCCCATAAACTCATAAGTCTGCTGGAAAACCAACCTAAACTAAATCTAGATAATAGACATTTAGGAACCAAAATTAAAATATTATAGGAAGTTCTGTATGACTCAGCAAATGTGTGCAAATGAAACAATCATCTCAACAGTCTCGTTGTTCAGGAAAGGGGGTCTTGAAGAAGTCAAATAGCATTCATTTAGCATCTAATCCTGTAATCAACTAATCAGATTAGAAGCATACTGACGTATGCATTCAATTAATAAAAGGAGCTCACAGATATACATGTATAAATGATAATCATAAAATTATGAACGCATACATTACTCTGCCAAAAGCACCCAAGTCTTTTAAAGAAGCGCATCAGTAAACATTTTTCCAGCATAAGAAAAAGAAATCCTAAAATCGCAAATCTACCGTACACATGACATTTTCATTCCCTTTTACTCGTCCAATGTTTTTGCATCCAGGGAAATGTCAGTTTTCAAGAAAAACTCGCAAGATCCGAGCAACGGAATAATCTCCTCCGTGTGTAGGATGTACCCACAATGAAAAACAAAAAAGAAAGGAAAAAAACTGGAGAATGAATAGGAATATTTGAACAAGTAACGCTTGATATTTAAAGGTCAAAGGTTAAGCACGAGTTGCACGTTTTCGTACTCCACCAGCCAATAACATTCCAACGACTCTTGTGTTCAGTATCAGTACCAAATATTTAATTCACAGAACATAACTTCGAATGTGGGTGACCCCAGCTTTATAGGCTTTATAATGAATACCCAAATGTTGCCTTTGCCACCGCTACTATATACTCGTCCTGCATGAATTTAGGCTAAGTGAGAGAGCGCGCCAGGGGAGGAGAGAGAAAATGTGAAAGGCCATAGTTCACATACGATGGTAAAAATCGGTTGTACGTACCTACATTGTAAAGAAGCATTCGGTACTAAAAAGACGTTAAAACTCGAATGGATGCTATGTTTCTTCAATGAACTCACTATACATAATGTGATGTGACCTCACTTCACTCGTGACAACTTCACACTTGAGAGGCTGGCGATGTGTCACAACATTTTCCCTCCGCCTGCGGCAAATATTCTCCAGTTAAGACGCGATGCTATCTGCACTTTTAGTGCTCGTGTTGCGTAAAAGAAAAATATTCTTTATTCGTTGCAAAGAAATCTGACGACACTCGAGAATAATGAGACGTATGCACTCCATTTAGTTAAAGAGGGAGATATAAGGGGTACACACCTGTATATGTTAGTTATGTGGGAGGGAGGGCTCAAAAACGAAACAGATTTGATCATATGATTAAAATTCATAATATGTGTACTTACCGTATAAGCATCCCGTGGTTTTTAATTGGGTGTGTTTAATAAAAGTTCCCCAAATCGTGAAATATCCTTTTTAAATCTGTCGACACCGAACAAACGCCAAATCTAATTAAAGCTGCGATCACTTTGTGAAATTAAAAACTGAAATTGCTCACTCACTATAAGCAAAATTCCTAATTACATCCGAATATTTCAAGTGTATTGCACAGTAGCGTTTGTGGAATATGTAACTATCTTAAAATTTCACAAAAATCACTCTACGAACACAGTCTATGTCACGAAAATCAACAGTAAGCACTGCAATCACTAACCACACTTGCCAACACTAAAGAAAAGTATTTCTCTTGAAATGCACCAGTTTTCCTTAGCACGGAGTATACATCTCAAATGGCTGATAAAGCATTCCATGCACAAATCTACAATAGGTTTTCCACTTTTTCTTTTTCACAAAAGAGCACACAAAATATTAGATTTTCATGCACAGAATATTTTTTTTACATAGTTGAAAGTAAAATTTCGCGAAAGAAGCAACCGAACCGATCTGCTTCCAACTGTAGCGCTGAATAGAATGAAAAAGGATTTCGTCCTTGTGAGCTGGAAAGCAATGAAAGTGGAATACTCTCACTGCTATGATATGGTTCTCCATTAAGCTCTTTTTGAGAGATGTTGCGAGTTTATCGAACCTCCGGCTACCAAATTCCAGGCATGTGCTAGAGAACACGTTATTTTGTTCTCGAAGTTGGGGTACACTACGCGAGGAATTTGAGAGTATCCTGCGAAAAAAGGGGTGAATGGAAATGGAACATTTCTGCGCTTTCTACGAAGGCAGTGGTTCATAAGCTTTTATTGAGTTAGTCCTTGGAGAGCATTCCGTATATTGAGAAACAAATAGAGACTTTTGGAGTGGGGCTATACATTCATTAGGATTAAGATTAGGGGGAATGTTATTGTTCGGGATAGAGATGGAGTAAAGATTTAGGTTCAAGTTACGGCTAAGGTTAAAGTCAAAATGAAGTTTAGGGTAACGGATAGGGTTAAAGTTATTGTTAACTCGCAGTTGATGTTATTATTATGGTTCAACTTAAGGATAGGGTCTGCGTTAAGATTTAGGTTTAGGCCAAGGTTAATATCACTGCCATCTAGATAGACAGGCCGGATTATCAGCTGATCTGTCAGTCGTCATGCAACGCAAGTACTGCCATGGTGAGTCATGGTCCGCGCTTAGTATGTACTGCCAAAGTACCGCTCGGTAGAATTCACAAATTGTCCACTATCCAAATATCAGTGGTTGTCAGCCTGTCATTTCGTGTGACTATGATATACACATGCCAGTACGTTGATTTTTGAGATAAATATGGTAAGTACGATGTTGATGTATACTATTTTACCACTTGCACATCAAAAACACACGAAAGCAAACCATAACCTTTGTTTCGCAATAAACGCTCGGTACATTTAAACTTTTGGGTTCCGAAGCACTGGAGTTTGTGAGCTCTAGAAATGTCAACTGTCACGGGTCACGAACGCACTTTGTCCACTCGTGGACGAACAAATTTCTGCAGTTCGGCCTGTCTATCTGTAGATGGCAGTGTTAATATCAAAGTTAGGGTTAACATTCACTTTAATGTAATGTATAAAGATACCAAGGTTTCCGAGGTTACCAGATCCACCAAGCCTATCAAGGTTACCAGTGTTCAGGGCCGGCTTTAGGGTGGGGCGAGCGGGGCGGTCGCCCCGGGCGCCAGGTTTAGAGGCGCCGAAACCCGTATTTTTAATTTAATTTATTTTTACAAATTTGTTTGTTGCTTAAGAAATTATATTTTTTTTAACTGCAGAATTAGTATGATGTAAGAATACTAATGCAGGCCATAGTACCCGACCATCCAAGTATGAATGTATATAATGCCATAAATTTCACGCGTGTTCTAATCACAAGTTAACGGGATATTTTTATATATAACGCAGACCTGCGACAAGAATTCTATGTGCAATTCCACAACGTTCACTCACGACACAAAATGTGACCTGTATCTTTATAGAAATCAGCTAAGAATTTAGTTGGGAGCTCATCTCATAATATCAGATTCCCACTTCAGGAATTGACTGCGTTCCAAAGATACATGTAACCTTTAATTAAGAAAAAGCAGTACACAATTCTAATAAGCACATTCGTTTTCGAACCATCATCATCAATATTTTCTATGTGGAAATGCAATTTCTGGATTATGTTTATGCTTTGGTCATTATTAAACTTAAGGGCGCCACAAACCTGACGATTGGGCCCACAATCGATCTGCCGCCCATACAGCACATACATTAAGCAATTTATCGGGCAATCTGAAATTGACAGTCTCACGGTCCACAAGACAGAACACCAAATAGCGAAAATTATACCATTTTTGGCGATGGAAGATGGACATCCATTGCTACTTTTGATGGAGAATGATCGCCACAACCACAGTATGAAGAACGACCACAGGTTTATGTCAAAAATCAGCAACTGAGCAACACATAATTGTCATGACAGCTTGTACGGAAAATTGCAATGGCAATACTTTCCACACGTTAAATCAAAAAAATTTAATCCAGTGGTCCCATACACCTTCCGATTTATCTCGCAATCAAAAAATCTGGCCGATCGATCGGAGGGTCTGTGGCGCCACTTACGTTTATTGATATTTATGTATGTAGAAAAGTTTTTGGATTTTTGTTAATATGTATGTAGGTATTGCATTTTAGAGCAAACATTGCTGTCTTTTCTCCCTCAATTAAATTTACAAAAACTGCTTAAAAAATAGAAAAGTTTATAAACGTATTTGCAAAATTATTAAATTAATGAACGTTTAAATGTTGGTGATTCAAAAATGAACCGGTGGTACCTACATAGTGTAACCTGCAGTAATGCAAAAAATCCTGGTTTCCCGAACATACCATTTTTAACCACAGTTGAAATTACAAAATGAAATGAATTAATGTTTTGAAAAATATGGACTACTATACGTAAAATCGATACTGACTGAATTCGGTACAAACCATCAAATTGATGGGATTTGGGATTTGCTATCGTCTTCCCATTCAATATAATGAATGTTTGTGAGCTAAGATGTATGGTTCTTATGTTTGCGCGACGTGGGATTGCCTGTTTTTATTTTTGAACTATTATTAAACTGACAAAGTATTTTGTGGTTTGATTTAAAAATTTAAAAATGAACACTACCGCAGATTTTTTTATGATATTAAGGAAATATTGATTTTCTAGGACGAAGAACAAATGTGAATGGAGAGAGGCATACTTTTCTGTTCGCTTTAAGCAATCAATTGATTGGGAAACAGGGGAAAATTAAAGGGAAGTTAAAAACAGTTAAAGTGGATAGTTTCAATGGCGGCCGGCGGGGCAATGGAGAAAAATATTTCCATAGAACGTTGAAGTTCAACTTCTATTGCAATTTTTTTCGTGTATAGAAACCATAAGGGGCGCTTCTTTGAAGTTCGCCCCGGGCGCCGCTACACCTAAAGCCGGCCCTGCCAGTGTTAGTAAGGGCTTCCAAGGTTACCTAGATTATCAAGTTTACTATGGTTACTAAGGTTACCAAGGGGACCAAGGGAACCAAGGCTACTGAGGTTACGGAGTTTACCAAGGGGCCAAGGTTACCAAGGAGAAAAAAGTTACCTGGGGTCGTTTTTATTATTTTTATTCTCACACAAATTCGTGATAATAGGACTCTCAATGGGCCTTTTCAGATTATACGAAAACCATCGTACGCGCAAACTTTACAACAACAAAAGGCATGGGTGATCGGTCGTCCGGTTGTAATTCGGTCCTACGACGCGTTGTCATAATGTTAAATGCTTGTCTGCCGGCGACTATAAAAGCTCTCGCCGTACGGTCGTTTTCGTATAGTCTGTAATGGCCCATTTTCGTCTTCACTTCATGAAAATGAACGCATTCAATATCATCTATTTATATGTTAAGTCGTTTCTGTAAATTGATAACTGCAATAAAGGTACGTTTTCCACGGAACGGCTCCAGCGGCTCTAGCGAATACGGCTCGCCCATTGCATATAAAAACTCGTTTTTAGTTGATAATCGCTTGACATAGCTCCACAATGAAAGTCATCGTCGAATGAACCGCGCGGCGCTTGTTGTATATAATAGCCGCATGAGTGGTGAACGTGGTGCACTCGCTTGTTTGTAGGCTTTGGGCGACGGCTGCTTGGAGTAGGGTAGTTGTTTCGCCCAACGGTCGTATTCGATCGGCCGATATACGAATAGCATGTATATAGAGAACAGTCGCGCGGCTTTTCCTGCACATAATGCATGCACGAATAGTGAACGTGGTGCACTTGCTTGTTTGTGGGCTTCGGGCGATGGCTGCTTGGGGTAGGGAACTCGCTCTAGAGCTGCTGGAGTGGCTAGAGTCGATGCGGCCGCGTCGAAGACAACGTACCTTAAAATATCCGCCAAAGAAAAAGTGGTCAGCCGCACAAAGGATTGATATAAATAAAATCGCGCTAAGATACTCGCATTTTGTCTCAAGGTTAAAGGATATGCATATTCAAAAGTTATTAAATTAGTTACTAGATTCCACCATCATGATTTTCTAAGAAGTTGAAATTGTCGGTATTGTTAGGTAAATTTTAAAATAGTCTGGCTGGTGTACTGGTTAATGCGCGCACCTTCGATGCACAGAGTCGTTTTTTTTAGCTTTAGAGACAAATTTTAACAAAGGACCGTTAGTGTAGTCATTTTGTGCATTTCAGATTGTAAAGTGTGGTGCAAACAATTTCTTTTCGTTTCTTATGTTTTTTGGGGTGTTGAGCTCGAATCCGGAGCTTTCCACCGAAATTTCGTTGCGGAACAGGATCAAAACCGCGAAAAAACCCAAAATTTCCGGAATTTTCCTTTTTTAGACTTATAACTCAGAAAGTGTACATTTCTCCGAAAATCTGCTCTCTAACATATTCATGGAGTTTTTTGCAGAAAAGAATAGTTTCAGAGTTAGGGGTCAAATAACGGAAAATTAGTAAACGTTTTAGGATTTTTCGCAATTTTGACCCTGTACCGCAACGAAATTTTGGTGGGAAGCTCAAAAAACATAAGAAACACAAAAAAGCTTTATATCCACCATGTTTCCGAATCTGATGTACTAGGTTTATCACGTACTAACTACACTAAGTCGAAATTAACGAAAAATGACTCTGCAAGTTTTAGACTTTCACTGGTCATTCTGATTACATTCAACTAGCCTCCAATTTCTGCGTTTTAGGCGGTAGTTCGTCTATATTCGGTCCTATTTTTGTCTTTCGGTCTGCATATCCCTCTTGTGAGATGTATATTTCATTGCTGGTATGATTTAGCTACAAAATAGGCGCGGCCGAAATTTGGATACCCTTCGCTCTCCTCGGGCTAAAAGTTTTTCGGGCTTCCTACGATTTGTATTTAATCTCCCCCCCCCCCTCCATGCTTTTCCTTCCGTCTTCAAAAAAGTCCCGTTGCGTCGACAAAACAATAGTGTGGGGTTTGTTTGGAATAAGTGGGCAAATAAAAATATTTACTAAGACAATTTTATTGGATGATGCGGGAGCATGGCCCCATAGTACGATTCCATTTGTTTTGACCTTTTTGTTGCTTTTATATAGGTAGACACATTAATTCAAGGTTTTGGGAAATTGGTGTAAAAATATTTCTTAGAAGAACCAAAATGGGGGGTTGGGTCTGTATGGCAGCCCCATGTTACCATGGTCCGATTTGATCCATTCTTGCATATGTTTTGTGTCATCAATATAAATGCATTTCTGTGAAACTTTTTGCATTGAAATTGGAGCACAAATAAAAAGGTTTTTCTTAGAAGAGCTTAATTTGGGGGGTTAGGTGTGTATGGCAGCCCCATGACCCCATCGTCCGATTTAATCCATTCTTACATATGTTTTGTGTAATCAATAGAAACACATTTCTGTGAAGTTTGGTTGGAATTGGTGCCTAATATCTTGAATATCTTGAAGGATGATACAACTCTGTCCGGAATGTTGTCTTTTGTCAACTTTTGACAGATAAGAAGCGATGGGGTGTATGCAAGCTTACCGACTATGTAGCTGCGAATTTCCGAACATCGGGTCTCATTCTAAAAACCAAAAATATTAATATGACCTAATACACTTACAGAATTCATGACAGTTACCCGTTCGCATCTGTCATTATGATTTCATTTCAATTCATGCCTTTCCATTTTCAAATTCCTATCTGTCTCCATATTGCATTTCTCCTCCAAAACTGAAACAATCAATGAATATTTTCCATCTCTATCATAATCTCCCTCGAATTGTATCATGTGTTTCATTCTCCCCAAACTTTCCCCACTTTAGGAAAATATACTCTCTCCTAACAATGACGTAAATGCTTGCGTTTCCTCTCATACATAATGTGAGTGCTCTTGCGAGAGATTTCACCCCCGCTCATATGCCCTATTCTTGACAAAATATCACTCAGCGACTAGTAGTTCAACAGCATCGTCGTCCTATACCAGATACCACAAAATGACTCTCCAGGACATGACATAAGTATCCTGTGTTTTGTGTTAACCCGAGCTGAGCGCTAGGTTGAATGTTAAATTGTAGGTCGAAAACGTGGCAAAAGCGGCGCAGTGTATTCCAAATGTAGGTCAAACTTGGTGGCAATACGCGACCAGCTCTCCAGATTGGGGAAATGCATTCCAAGTGCATTATCCTTATAGCAGCAACAGCAGCAGCCTCTTAAGTTGTCGAGATGTGTATGTACATGCATGGTGGTGCAATTTAGAAGGACATTAGCACGCGGGTCAGTTGAGGTGATTTCAGATAAGAAGTTGTGCACATAAACCGCCCATGTACAGAGTCACAAACGAAATGATAGCAAACATCCAAGGCTATTTACGGATGGCTGAACTGTTAAGAAAATCCTTGCAGCCAACTGTATTAAAGTCCATACCTGAAAGTTTTACTAGAATTGATGTACTTTTACCCAACTCGCATTATGAAGTACGTTTTCTGTTTCTACTTCACTGCGAAGCGAAAATTTTGTGAGTAGGAGGTGAAAGTGCTTTTAATCTGATTTTTGGCCCGCCGATAAGAATTCTTCCGCCTTCATCACCACCCTCCCGTTGATGATGATGCCAAGAACTCCAGATGTACTTCGGAATGGAAGGCGCGAATTGCAAGCGTCCTGTTGACGATGGCAAATGGTGTGGTGACTGGCAAGAAAATTGACACTCACTTCGCTAGGACTTGCCCGAGCTCCAGTCGGAATCTAATAGTGCTATTGAGTTGTAATAGTGCTATGAATTACAACGCTTTCAACGTTTTCTCGACGTTCGAAAAGTTATTACATGTTTTTTATTCGGGCATAAAGTGTTGTGTGAACGGAGATGGGAATTCAACGGTGAATTCACGTGAAGGCTAATGTCCTGTGTGTGTATTTGAATCGTAGTTCATACATACAGGTGTTGATGAAGTGTTAGAGATGATTTGGAGTTTTATTGGGAGGATAAAAGGATGGCTAATGCGTATTTTGTTATTATAATGTAGGAAATGTTTTTATTATAGAGAAATAATGTCAATTTAACCCTTCTGTCGGCACCTAAAACATTATGCATATTATACAGGCTGTCCGGACACTGCAGTATAAACTTACCGGATTGTGATTCCTCATGTGATTTCCAGCAAAAAAGTTGTACGCTGCCTGTGACACAGTCATTTGAAGATTTTTGAAAAAAAAATCATTTTCTTGCATGAACTTAAGCTCAATATCTCCAAAGCTAGACTAGCTAGGACAGCAAAATAAGATGATTATTACAGCCAACAAACCTACCTAAAGAAAAAAACTAACGAAACTAAAATCGGATAAGACGTTTGGTTTTTACAGAACTTCAAAGTCAAATTTTTGTGATTTGACCCAAAAACAAAAAGTTTTTCCATCTCAATTTTCTCCAACTTCTGCCAAGGTGAGGTACGAATCTTTTGCAAATTGGCGCATAGTCCAGCGATCCTTTCTTTCCTACATCATTTTATTCTAGCTTCGTTATTTCTAACAGTTTTAATGCCTTAAGTGCAAAAAGCTAGGGTTATTTTTAGATCGATTTCGACATGCACACTTTGAATAGACTTTACCAATTGCAGATCTTTAGGAGCAGTGTGAATTGAATTGTATTGAACTCGAGATAAAATTAACCCTAGTTTTCTAAGGCCCATTCTCTCGTAGATCTTATAGAATGGTTAGTCTTATCGCCCAGAGAAGACACACACAATATTCAAAAAGCTTCTCCATTATATTGAATTGATTTTTTGTTAATTTTGCATAGTTATGTTATCTTTTGCTTATTTGCGCTGTTGGATGAAAGTGCGCAATGATTTTCTCAATCTAAGATGATGGCTTAAACAAGCAAAATATGGCGTAGCTATGCAAAATAAGCAAATATTCCATTCAACACAATGGAAAAGCTTTCTAAATATGGTGTGTGTCTTCTCTACGCGATAAGACTAATCAGCCGACAGGTACTGAATAAGAGCTATCAGAAACCCGGCCTAAATCTAACATAAAAAAACTGTTAGTAATAGGGGAGCTAGAATAAAATTGAGTAAGAAAGAAATGATTGTTAGACTATGCGCCAATTTTTAAAAGAATCGTACAAGCACCTCTCCTTGGCAGAAGTTGGAGAAAATTGAGAAGAAAAAATAGATTGCTTTTGGGTCAAATCCAAGGAGATTATAATACATGGAGTAATCACGAAGCAATTTGGTTGAAGCCAAAGCGAGAGAAAAATGCGTTTGTAGTTGTGCTGCTATGGGAATTTAGCCATAGTCGTCCCATGATTCGGATAAAAATTTGGGAGCTTTTGTGCATAATAAGTATCGATAGTGTTATTGTTATTGACTCAGCGCTGTTAGTAGTTGTTTTCCGACGGCGACGGCTGGTGGGATATAACATATTATGTACGACAAGCAGAAAGTTTGTGCTTCCTTATTGAGTTCTGTATCAAAGAATGTACTTATACATTATTGAAATTGCAGTACAATATGGTACAACTTTCACCGAAAGCCAGGGCTTAATACAACTTGCCCATAGTGTGGCTCTAACATCTGGGTAAACTTTTTGAACATTTAGGTCACTTTTCCAAATTAAACCGCATCCACACGGACTGCAAAATGCCAGCCGGAAAATGATATAATTAGAATTTCATTTTGAAAGCTTTAATACATTTAATTATCAAAATCGAACAGTGTGTTTGTATTAATGTTAGGTTATTCGATAATTTTACATTTTCCCACAAAAACAAACAAAAGTTGCCAAACACTGTTGTCACTGTCACTGTTGTAGGTACAAGCATAACACCGTTTTCGTTTTTTTTTTTCAATTTGATTTATTACTTATAGTCCTTTTTCGAGTACCACAATATTTCTCCTACTTTCTTTAAAATATCAGAACAACAATTCGTCGACAAATTTGAAATTCAAAGATAGTCCCGAAAGTATGTAATGTCATGATTGTGAAAGATCCTAAATGAGTATAGTATACAGTGTAGTCAATGGCATTCAGCGAACGGAAAGTGTATCAGAATAGTGTTACTTCAATTAGATTCTCATTGCGCATTAAGGCCATTCAAAAGGGGTCGGTGGCGGGTAATTCTTGTAGCATTTCCAGTTTTTTTTCAGTGAATTTCGTTCGCTGAATGCAGCCATTATGTGATTTGATATTGCAAAATGTTGTGGGGAATTTTTTTTTTTTTTGTGCTGAGCCTCCCACGAATATTTCTTTCCAAAACAGGGCCAAAACCGCAAAAAACCCAAAACTTCACATTTTCGTGACAAGCTCTCCATGAACATGTTAAGCGCAGGATAGACCTCGAGAGTGAAATTTTGTCCGCTGCGATTTTCTCAATGAAAATGTATGCGTACTGTCGTGGAATACGTATATATGGGAAATACTGGAGATTTCCATAAGCGACAATCCAGAAACGGTTCCATAATTTTTGTCGGCCATTTTATGTGTTATTTTTCGATTCCTTGATCATCAGATATTTTTCACGATGAAATTACCGGTGGACCGAAAAAAATACATAAAATGGCCGAGAAAAATGCTGGAACCATTTTCGGACTTTAGCTGATGGACTTCCCCAGCATTTGTCATATATTCCACGACAGTAAGCATACATTTTCATTTAGAAAATCCCAGCGGACAAAAATTTCACTCTCGAGGTCTATCCATCCCTTTAGAAATAGCATGATCGAGTCCAATGCGACATTGATCTTCAAAATGCGTTACGCGGTATCGTTAAAATTAATACTTACTTTTTCGACGTTTTTTTTTGAGAAACAACAAAATTTTGTCCGGATTCTAATTTGAGCTCAGCACCCCAAAATACATAAACAACACAAATGCAACTTTTGCGACCACTTACATCGAGAGCAAACAATTCTTACTCCGCATATAGGAATCGTGTATTTGGCGTATGTTATGAAAACATTTACCATCAAATCTAATAAAATTTTAAATTTCACTTTAAATTCAACCACCAAATTCACATTCTAGCCCCAATCGGAAGTATTCTAAACATGTTCCACCACTGGTATCCATATGTCATATCCACCAGTTTTCACTTAATTTTGCAATGTTTTGAATCAAAATTAATGAATTTCAGTCTAATTTTTTTTTTAATATGTCGGAAACTTCACTAAGAACGTTATTTTGCACAGCGTTTTGATGGATTTACGGTCAGTGGTCAGTCACCAGGAAACACGAAATAAAATTCGAGCCAATCAGAGTCCCGGAAATTGGTTGGACTTCACTTCGAATGCAAATCACGCAAAAATCACACATTACATCAGTCTAAAAACGATTGCATTCTTTTAAGAACAATATTCACTGTAAATCGTATTTTAACACGAACTTCGAATTTGCGGTCAATTTGCAAGAACTAGACTTGAAATTCATATTTTGTCTAATTTTTGCAACATGGGAACTACTTTTGCATTCTTCGAATGCAAATCGTCCAAAATATATACTTATTTGAATACAAGCACTTAGCACAACACTTTGACTAATGTATCCACTATATACAGGCTTCAAAAACACCATCCTTCACAAAAAATTTTCAATTTTAAAGCTTTACTTTCTTCAGCTGTCCATCATGGCGAGAATCATATGTTCACTTCTTTCTCCTGCTCTCAGATAAAAAGTGTGCAGGGTTGTGAGAAAAATGTTCGCCGATTATTTGTGTGCAGTTCGTGGATAAAAAGTGTTCAATTGCGTTACAATAATGAGGATAACAGTTAAGAAAAGTGTTGATATCAGTTAGTTATTCTTTTTGCGTGTAATGAGCGACGAGGAAGATAAGAAATAACCGAGAAAAAAATGTTGTCGAATTAATTTTAGACTTTTCGATTATTGAAACTGTTATGATCAGCCCTGCTTTTTATTTGAATGAGAAAATGGGAGGAGCTTTCTGATTTGTGTGTACGGATATGGAGATGATGCGAATGTATTGCAGGCTTCAGTAGAGTTCATACTGGCGAGGCTCCGTGCGGCCTCTTTGTATTATAACCTCTTTGGTCAAATCATACAAATTTGATTTTGAAGCTCTGAAAAAACCAAGCCTCTTACCGGATTATCGTGTGGTTAGTTTTATTTTATAAGTAAATTTGTTGGCTGTAATAATCATTTTGCTTCACTATTCTAGCTGGTCTAGCTTTGGAGATATTGGAGATTTAAGTTGTGCAAGAAAATGATTTTTTTATTAATCTTCAAATGCGCAGCTAAAGGGTTAAGCTATGGGGGTTAAGCAACTTTTTGCTGGAAATTATATGAGGAATCACAATCCAGTGCGTTTATGCGGATGTTTCTGTATACTCAATAGGTCTGGCTGGACCTACTAAAATTTTTTTTATATTTTTTAGAAAAAGTTAAATTTTTATACGTAAAGTCATTCTGCCAATTCTAAACTAGCATTTTTAAACAATAAAAGACTTAATATCATTTTCGTAGATATACTGGGAACCTTTTTAATTAGATTTATTTTGAGGTGGTATTAGTCTATTAGTACAAACATGTTTTTCTTTTATTTTCACCTTTTTTCGCTTTTGTATTTTCATAGCGTATATCTAGTGGAAAGTTTGATCGCATTTCCCAATTCCAATATCTTTGGGGAAATATTAAGCTCTTTGTTGGTAGATTTTACCCCGGTGTTAGTTTGCAGATTTAGGGAAATAGGTGGAAAGTAATGGGGAATTTTCAAGCGCAAAAATCATTCCATCAGTGGCGTAACGTACGGTGTTCCATGTGTTCAATTGAACACGGGTCCCCAAGCCAAAGATGCCCCCAAATCCGAAATCCAAAAAAAAAATTATTTGATTGATTTTTAGGTAACTGTTCTTTTAAAAGACATTCATTCAAATGCGTAAGTGAGCTACAGAATCTAGGATTGTAGCAAAAAAAAATAATTTTGTGTAGGTTTGGTGAAGCTTGGATCTCTATGTATTAAAATCCTTTTTGCACCGAAGAGGCGCAACTCAACTTAACAATCATCAAAAACAACCATAAATGAAAAGTTTTTTTTTATATTGAAAATAATAATAAAGGTTCCACTTCAGACGGAGTGCGTCTCTTGAAGGTTCTTGCGTGAAAATGGGCCAATAATCAACGCCCGCTCTAAAAAGGGGCAAGTCGGGCGGTCGCCCGGGCGCCTTTTTTCGGCGGCATTTTGGGTAGCTCTGTCGTGCTCTGTGGTCGTTATCGTTCGGTCGCCACTCTGTGAAATAGACACTCATAGAGAAACGAGTTTCCAAACTCGGCACGACTCCTCGCAAGTTTATTATTCAGAAGAAGATGATAAGAAATATTCTTATCGTAGAATAATAAACAAACAATGCGACTAGGAAGTGGTATGGCTGACAACAGTATCACACTCCGAATTCAAGTTGTCTTTGTAACGTTGATGACTACACACGGTAGTCATGCTCCACTAGGAGTTACGGTAGTCAAGAGATTTTGGGTAGCAATTCATAGACTGAAAATTACATGAAAGCTGCAACTTATTTCCGGTACTGACATAGGACTGCTACTCTATAAATTGCAGGATTAAAACAGTTACTTAATTTTAGATTGCATGATAATAAAATTGCTCTTTAATATGTGTGTCTATCTGACAAAAACGGCAGAGCGATATTTGCACATTATTTTTTTTTTTTTTTGTGTTAAATATTTTTTAGGCGCAATTCTTAACAACTACATCACCAATTACGTCCTCTCAATTCGTTCATAAGGGTTTTTATATCTTAATTTCCTCGGAAAATTTAAGTATAGATTGACGTTTTAAGTTCATCATGATAAAAAGGCTACATTGTTAACCCGTTCAAATTTTTACAAATCAGCAGTGGATGATCATAAGGAAAGAGTTAGTTGGAAAGTAATCTGGCTGCGTTTCCGATTTCTTTTCTGATTTCTTATAGAATCTTAGGAATGGAAAACTTATTTCTAGGTGGGATTGAAACAATTCAAAATGTGTCAGAAAAGCATCCTTCCTGGTAAAATGACGTCGACGCTTCCCATGAACACTTTCAAAACAAAACAAAAAAATCTTAGGGGCGGCAGTGCGTCGTTTTGCCCGGGGCGGCAGTTCGTCGTTTCTCCCGCGGTGGCGTATAAGTGCCAGACCAGGCGCTGCCAATAATCCAGTTATTGGAGAGTATTTGAATATCGAATTGATTGCTTAGCTAAGGAAAATATGTTTACAATGTTGAAAAATACCGGCGTACAGAGGGCTGCGCCCGCAATACGAGGGTTTTTTAGATTTTGGATACACACATTGTGAATAATTTTGCACATATATTTTATAGGTAATAAATAAGAATGATGCACAATATTAATGAAATGCTTCTCGGAAATCTATTTTTGGATTGGTCTAAATAAACGCGTTCCAGAATGAAAGGCTAACGCCTTTCATTCTATAACACTTTTTAATTAGACCAACCCAAAAATAGATTTACTAAGTATCATGTTTACATATATTAACTGCATTTATTAGCTGTAACTCCGTTACCATTACTCCAAACTGGAAAAAAGCGACTGATATGAAATGTACCCATCGAGTTCTTTGATTTGAGTACCCATACGTCCATGTCCGATAAAAACTAAAAAAGTCGACTCTTTAAAATCTCCGGGACACCCTGTTAGCTTTGTCCTACCAACGTCTAAGTATTTCGTGCTAAAGACTCATACGATTCTACACATTCCTACCAAATTTGATAACGATCAGTTAGTGAACAAATTTTTAAATCTCCGTGACACCCTGTTATCTTTGCCCTACTAGCTTCTAAGTATTTCGTGCCAAAGACTGTTACTATTCTACACATTCCTACTAAAATACATGACGATTGGTTAAGCCGTTCGCGAGGTATTTAGTGAACGAATTTGTAAATGTCCGAGACACCCTGTTTTATTTGCCATACCAATTTTTGAGTATTTCATGCCAAAGACTGTTACCATTCTACACATTCCTGCCAAATTTCATGACGATCTGTTAAGCCGTTCGCGAGTTATTTAGTGAACAAATTTTCAAATGTCCGGGACACCCTGTTATTTTTGTCCTACCAACTTCTAAGTATTTCGTGCCAAAGGCTGTTACCATTTTACACATTCCTACCAAATTTCATGACGATCGGTTAAGCCGTTCGCGAGTTATTTAGTGAACAGACGGACGGACAGACGGACAGACGGACGGACAAAATCGATTTCATAAGGGTTTTTTGAAAAATCTAAAAAACCCTAAAAAAGGATGACCTTTTGAACGAAATGGCTAACCACAGTTACTAAGATCGTTCAATAACTATGGGACTTATGAAATCAACAAATAGATGTCTGTCGACAAACTAGTGAGCCAAGATACGTAAAGTATTTACCTTTGGTGGGTCTCTACCATGAATGTTATTTCCGTCGATTTTGTTTTCCTTGGACGTGAATGTGATCCTTAGATCTAGAGCAATCAGTTTTAGTCTAGGATCAGGATTCTTATGAGATGTGTATATGTAAGGGCACCCCTGAAGTTTGTCTTTTTGCCACGACTCTAAGATTTTGTGATAAATAGATGATCTTATACAGTTTCTCCCTACCCTATGTGATTATCCATTATTTAATTATTTAATTTCAATTTTGTTTCAAAAAATAAAAATAAAAACTTTTAGAAAATGATGTTCGTTGCTTTTGCTGATAATGTGGATTGCTTTCCATTTGGGTTAATTTTTTCCGGTGAAAAAGTTCGGGCGTGAGGGGCCCCCATTTCGATTTCGAACACAAAAAAATTGGGAAACGTTACGCCACTGCATTTCGTTCAAAATTTTTCGTAAATTTCTTGGTAAAATCTATTTAGAAAGACGTTCGCAAGTCACTCATACTTAGTCCTTACTATTGCAACGCAAATGAAATTGGTTTGAGTGTCCTAGAATCAAATCTCAGTTGATTGGGTGAAGTTATAAAACATGATAAAATTAGGCCCATTTCGGAACTTCACGGCTTCTCAAAAGAAAAATCTCAGAATTTTTTATTGTTTTTAGTACAAATTAAATTTTTATGGTATAATTTCATCATAAATAGAATAATTTGAAGAAAATTTGATACTTTCACTTTTTACTTCTAGAAAAAAAAGGGGTGAAAAACTATAGGTCTGGCCAGACATATTGGGTATCAAAAAGCACTATAAATTGAATTTCGTCAAAACTTGCTCAAAACTTCAAATGATTTTTTCAAGTCTTTGCGAAATGCTTCTAAACATATTATTTTAGGATATCATGAAGTCGCTGCGATTTCATCTTCTATACTTTTTTGACCGAAATAGTTCCAAACGTCTGGCCAGACCTTTGTGCCGACAGATGGGTTAACTATGATGCAAATTGAAATTTCTTATTACAGTTTTGCCATATTTGATACTTACCGAAGCTTAGGATTGAAAACAGAAATTCTGCTACTTTTTTATTATGTATTATTATAACCCACTCGTAAGTCAAGCCGAACAATATTTTGAAGTAGGGTAGGCACATCAAATCAAATCAATAGTTTTTCTCTAGCCTTCTTGAGGAAAAGTTGTCCACGTAGGCGATATAATTATTACTGCCATATTTAGCTTTTAGCTTTCGCAGACACCACAGGCAAATCAAAATTCGCGACTTTCTAAATATATAAGGAGGTGACACCCGTTCAATAGAATTCTGATTTGCATTAACATAATGATTCGTCCACACTGAACGAAAAAAATAGTACCATTGACTATTTTCCGTATTAACCTATTTTACCCCATGACTCTCAGCCTGTCATCATAGTCAGTACAACTATGAAACCTGGTTGATTTGTCACTTGATTGCAAAAAAAAAAATCGCGAGCGCGCGGAGCGCGAACGCTGTTTTGATGAGCGTAGCGAGTATCTCATAAATCATATAACTCATTGACCTCTTCTATATTTCATTATAAATTGCATAATAAACTACCTACCTACAGTGGGATTCGATCCCGAGACCCTATGATTTGCAGACCAACGCCCTACCCACTAGACCAACCAGACTCTATGAGTGATGAAGTTTGTAATTTATACCATACATTGTGAGACATCACGTTAAATAAATAGCAAAGTTAATATTCAAAAACAACTATGCCGTAGCTGTTTTCACTTTTGGAAGATATGACATGTAAACGATCATCTAATTGGTTGAAAGAACTATTTCTTAGTACAAATCAACCATGTTCATTATAAATTTGAAATAGTGGTATTAACTTGGTTGCATAGTTAATGTTACAATAAGTTTTCTCTGAGTGCATGACATAAATTTCCTCCAAAATTAAATTTTAACCGCAAAATAATTTTTAGTTCGATGACGAAGGATCTTATTTATTTGGTTTAAATAAACATTTAATTCAGCGTATACAATATGTATCAGGCTTCATAACCAATGAAACTGGTCAAAAAAGAAATTAAATTTACAATATCAAGTTAACAACATACATATAATAAATTAATAAGTCAGCCAAATAAAGAGCTTATGTGAAAATGAAAAATTATAGCCATTACTGATAAAAGGAACGAAGAAAACGAGAAAAATCGAAAGAAACAAAATCGTAGATGAGCTTAATCACCAGTCATCATTTCCATGAATTCTGCAATAAAAAAGCTAATTAGCATCAGTAAGCCAAAATCCTGTTACCAAAAATTACCATCAAAATCAACAGTTCCCGAACCGTCGGTATCAATTTCAGCAATGATACCATCCAAATCCGAACTCGACAATTTATCATCCAAAGCAGCCAAAATTTCCTTTAGCGTACTTGTCGTAATATAACCGTTACCTTCACGATCGTAAAGACGGAACGCCTCCTTTAACTCCTGTTGCATTGCGTCCGCATCCTCTTCTTCCAGGAAATGACCGAAGATGTTACAAAAACTGTCAAAATTGATTCTGCCAACATCTTCAGGATCTTCTTCAACAATCAATTCACGCAATTCATCTTCATCAAACATTTGACCCATTGTAGCTAGGATGGTGGCAATTTTGATGGTTTCAATGAATCCACTCTTTTGAGTGTCAAACATTTGGAATGCTTTACGCATGATGGCCATCTTTTGTTCGTCATCTTCCTGCGAATATAAAGTAGAAAATATTTAATTTTTGGTTGATATTTTATTTTTAAAT
The DNA here is from genome assembly GCA_949715475.1 of Microchrysa polita. Lineage (NCBI taxonomy): Eukaryota > Metazoa > Arthropoda > Insecta > Diptera > Stratiomyidae > Microchrysa > Microchrysa polita. Next base: position 57,200,048 of record OX454415.1, read on the forward strand.
CGAGATGAAGTATCAGGGTGGCCCACGTAAAAGTATACGATTTGAACACATCATAACTTAAATGTTCGATAATATTTCGATCCGAGGACTGTGGCGGCAGTTCCAAAACATGGGGACAATTATTCGGAAGCCATTCGCCCGTTAAATCCTTGCCACCTGAGAGAGACTCCTTACGGTTTCAGGGTGTACGTTAATATTTACTTGGTTTTTGATCATTGTGGTCAATTGTGGGGCAGTTAGATGAGGGTTCTTTTTATTCTTACGGCCTAAAAAGGCCTCATCTCTCGCTCTAAACGCCTTTCTATTACCTCGTTTTTGCTTATTTATGATCCTTACGTCTCTGGAAAACCGGTAAATAATGTGTTGCACTGTTCCGCGGCTTTTCTGGGGCTATCTCCCTTTGAGATTTCCCATCCTGAAGGTATTTTATTCCGGAAAATGTTTACCGTTAAAATAACAAATTCAATTAGGTGACTACCTTTCACTCTCACTGTGACGTGAAATTCTGCACTGGTTTCATTTTTAACGGTTTTTACAACTGTGCATGGGATCAAACAATTATAATTCATACTGGATTAGAAGTAGATGTTTTCCTCAGAGTTCTAATACCAAAAATTTGTTTGTCCGAAAAGTATTTAATGAGATATATTTGAAATTTGACTTTGACTGTGACTCACTGTACTTGTAGATGCTATACATGTATACTTTTACGTGGGTCACCCTGTAGATACTATATTAATGCATGTTAATGTGCGAAAGTCAATTTTTAACTTCTCAAATAAAACGGTTTGACTTGAAAAGTCAAAGTTAAAACCACTTTGTTACATAATTAGTTTAATGTGTCGTTCAAGTTCAAAAGCTTACGCAATTGCACAACTTTTGTAAGATTACCAGGTTTTTCAGTTGAATTTACCGTTACATTTTGACATTTTTCCAAGATTCAAGGAGTTGTAGCTTAAATGACACGAAGTTCCTCGAGCTCGAAACGTCCGGACTTTTGATTTTGTTAGAAATTTTCATATTGATGTAAGTTTAAGTCAGAGGTTAGCAGAAAAATACACGAGGTCGATTACTCATCTATCTAGTACCCGTCGGCTGATTATCCTTATCGTATAGACAAGACGAACAGCATGATTTTTTCCACATTGCATATATGTACAAAAGAATCATTACACAATTTCAGACGATGGCGTAACCAAGTGAAATAAGACGCAACAATTCGAAGTACAATCTTTAGAAAAATGGTGTGCGTCTTCTCTATGCAATAAGACTAACCAGCAGACCCAGGGAGTATTAGTATTTTTTTTAGCAGTCTTGTTAAGAACGGTAATATTTCGGCAATATTTCTCCAGGAACAAACTGTAGATGTAGATAGGTCTATGACGAACCAGTTGGTGGTCACCCTGTACAGCAATTACCAGCGATGTACTTTTTTAATCACAAATCGTGTTAATGGACGACACTTTCTACAATAATTGCAGTTTTAACGTACTGAGAGTGAGAACACTTCACAATCGACAACGAGCAAGGGACTCAGCAAGAGTCCTTTATCATACAACTGGATTTCTTGGTCAATGTGAACTTCTTTACCAAAACCCCTTCTAAAATAGTTTTCTGCATCTGCTAGGAACACATTTATAGAACGAAATTTTAATTGAGGTCTTTGGAGCGTCTATGTAAATTTATCTACAATTGTTAGGAGTGGTTACGATGCGAGAATTATTTGCAATGGTCTTTGGCTGTTTAACAATATTCTTCTTTGAAGTTCACGGGTTAGGACACACTACCATCGGGTCCTGTATTTACGACGATTCTACAATAAACCAGGGAAGCTATGTCGGTGACAGTCTGTCTCGGCGATTATAATTAATTCATGTATTGAGTTTAATATTTAAAAAAAATAACTTCATACGATGGCTGGGCTGACGCGACCGGTATCATTTTCAATGAAACCGGTTCGTATGCGGAATAGATCAAATGTCAATGCTGTATATTCTAAAACAAATTCACGGAAGGATTTATACATATAATTGATAAGGGTGTATATTAGAACCTTACCTAACCTTATAGTTGAAACGCCCAAGCAACAATTCGTTTGCTTTAAAGAAGCACTCCATACTGTAGCAATCATATAGTACCACGAAATTCATTTATCGTGTGACATCGCTTAAAGTAATATTTTGATCCGATAAAACATCCTTAAAGTATTTTCCGGAAAGCGTATATTATCATTATGGAATAAATTTAAAGATGGTGGTATAAAACTTCGATAAAACTGTCTCTAAACGTTAACCTAAAAACGTACTCCTTTAAATACTCCACTCTTGTGTTTATTGGATGATACAGCACACACATGCAATGGTCTCTCTAAGTTAACACACACACATGCATTATATTCTTCTATAGCACAGTCGGTGTCATTTTTATAGTGTGACATTCGTATGGTCATCCAATAAATTGTTCACCGTAGTTTTATGGAAGGATGGACTTTGTGATTTACTGAATTGACACTTATGAAGTGCTCCGGAATAGCACGTATCTTGAATTGAATTCATTGAAATATTGCTTGAAACCAACATTTCCTCACTCCTTGTTAGCTTATGAATCAATTAAGATAATCTCAGCGCAGAAAACGTCTGTATTTTATTGAAGAATGTGTGAATTTAATTAGCTTCAACTGATTGACATATAAAGAAGAAGGTGCATATAGGAGAAGTGTCGAGCACTTGTAGTGGTTACGAGCAATGTTATCTATATGTGAGGTTGGCCGAGTGGTTAGGGCGTCGGACTGGCGAACGATAGTCGCTGGTTCGACGCAGGCTGCGGGAATAATTTTTTTTTCTCTTTTTTTTTTGCAATCGCGAGAAAATGACAGAAAATGATGACATAACACATGATGTATGTCTTTCTCGAAGCGTAATTCAGTGCTTACAATGAGGTTCTATTGGATCAAAAAACGGCGCCAGATGCCATTATTGGACTATTATTCAGTGTTTACACCCTGTAAAGTGCCCCTATTGTCGTTAGAAGAGAATATTTTACGAAGTATTATAGGGATGAAATTGTTACTTGGGCGGCCTCTTGGCCCAACTCTTTTTAAACCGAGATCCACGAGAGCGATTGATGATACTTCATATGTACCTAAATAATCCCAAAGGAGCCCTGCTATCTGTAAGGATAGTCTTCATATAAAACTTCTCCAAGGTTCGAGAGACAGGCGTGGATCCTTGTCGAGTTTAATTGTGATCTAAACTTGCTCTCTTTGAGGGTACAGTACAAGAGACGTGACATGATGATAATTGAAATGCTTAATATTTATCCGAATGGATTGTCATGCATTGCATCCCTAAAAATTATGATGGTAAGTGTTAAGGTAAAAACTTTACACAAAAATCACTCCTTGTTTTAGCAACATTTTTGGAATATCAGGGAAAAAAATTAGTTAAGATTTTAAAATGGAATGTGTGTGTCGGGATCTTCTGTGTTCCAGCCCCCAAGTTGAATCGGGTAATGCCATTTGGCGAAAAGGAACGGGCTGATCGAAGAGCGGGCCGCTTTTTTATTTAAAGATTTCGAAGTATGTTTCTAGCTGCCGAAGTAAGATGTCTGATTACGTAGTAGAATCCAAAATTGTTGAGAAAAACACACTTCCAGTTATCCGATTGAATTCATTTAAGTTTTATTTTTCAATGTAACTCCCCTTTACTTCAATACAACGATGAGATCGTTTAATAAGATCCTGCATCCCTTTCAAAAAGTAGTCCGCGGGTTTGTCTTGAAAATGGTCCAAAACAGCATCTTTCAGTTCCTTCTCAGTCTCAAATTTTCGTCCTCGGAGGTCCTTTTTTAATTTTGGGAACAGGAAGTAGTCACTTGGGGCCAGGTCTGGGCTGTACGGGGGGTGTTCAATTTCTTCAAAGCCGCACTTGACCACAGCAGCCTTGGCCACCGCGGCGGTGTGAACTGGTGCATTGTCGTGAAGAAGCAGCACCCCTTTCGCCAGTTTTCCATACCGTTTCTCCACGATGTTGGCCCTTAATTGGGTCAAAAGATCTGCATAATATTTCCCTGTTACTGATGTGCCCTCTTCCTTGAAGTCAATCATTATAATTCCCTTGGAATCTCAGAAGATGGTGGTCATGATCTTTTTCCGGCTCTGCTGCACCTTTGCCTTCTTGGGGCGCTCCTCATAAGGCCTCCTCCATTCCATGGACTCCTTTTTGGTCGTGGGATCATAGTAAAGGACCATTGTTTCGTCTCCTGTCACAATTCTGTTGATAATTGCATCCGAGTCGGCGCGACACAGCTCCAAAAAGTCTTTGGAACATTTCATCCGCTGCTTCATTTGATCTGCTGAGAGGAGTTTCGGGATCCATCTTGCCGAGATCTTCCTCATCCCCAAATGGTCGGTAATAATTCTTTCGCCGGTGGTTTTTGATAGACTTGTCCTTTCTGCAATCTCTGATAACTTTAGCCGCCGATCACTCAATACAACTTCCTCGACTAATTGGATGTTTTCTTCGGTGGTCTCAGTTATTGGGCGTCCGGTGCGGGGTTCATCAAAAACATTCGTCCTTCCTCGCTTTAATTCGAAAATCCACCGGTAAATAGTCGCCTGGGATGGTGAAGAGTTGCCGTACACGGATATGAGTTCATCTCGAATCTGGGACGCCGTGTATCCTTTCAAAAAAAGGAATTCAATGGCCGCGCGGTACTAGATCTGCTCCATTTCAAATACGAAATCAGAATGCGACACAAATAATTACCTAGCCGGGCCCTTGATTGCACAATTGAACTCATGTTTAGTACTGTTATGACAGAAGAGTTGTTCTATCGAATAGCGGTAAAATGAATTTAATCGGATAACTGTAAGTGTATTTTTCTCAACAATTTTGGATTCTACTACGTACATCGGGTAGGTCTGTTCCTTACACCGGTGCATCGGATTAAAACTGGTATTTAATCAACACCACTACCAATATTTTGAAGTATCGATATCTGGTTTTTTTTTTAAACCATGGGACGGTCCCGGTTTTTTTTTTCTACACCGTTTTTTCCACCTGTTCAATTCCGGTTTTTTTTTCAGGTTTTTTCAGCACATGTGCAGTACCGGTCTTTTTCAGGTTTTTTAAGCACGTGTCCAGTACCGGTCTTTTTTTTTCAGGTTTTTCAGCATATTTTCAGTATCGGTTTTTTTTTCAGGTTTTCTTACCACCTATTCAACACCAAATGAACTGAGTGTTAGGTTCTTTTGTACCTAATTTTAGTACGTATTTTTCAGGTTTTTTCTTTATTTAAGCCACGATTCGTTTTCCATCTGTTTCAAGACTTCATTCATTCAGAAAGTTCACCCGATTTTCGCGGAGAAATATTCGTCGAATCGGCGTAGTAACACTAAGGTAAATTTAGACTGCTGATTGCCAAAACTAACAACATTTTATTGGGTGCCTAGCCGAGTATGTTCATCCTGATTCCGCTGATGATAATCGGGAACTCATATTCATTCATTCATTCTGAAAGGTAGAATAAACGTAGCTTCTTAAATGAAGAAACACCGCGAAAAAAAAGAGCCCAATATCCGTTCATTCGGTGTTGAACAGGTGCCAATAAAACCTAAAAAAAAAGTTTTGGGAAAAACGCCTCACGGTTGAAAAACCGAGTGTTGAAAAAAAACCTGCGGGTGCCGGTGCAAAAAGGATCCTACCCTGTGGGGTTTCGTGTTTTGCCGGGAAGCATTAGTGGGTGACACCCTTCGCCAATTTTTGCAAAGAAGGCGCCCTAAATTGTTAAATCAGCTTCATGGTCGGGCTTATAATTATAATTTTGCGTGTGTAGAAGCCCGGGACCTAGCATCATGAGCCCGTGTCTCAGAACGTTTTAGTGACTGAACTGGGGCTAAGGCCATGGTCCGTTTTCTCTGGATTATCGCGTGTGTGTTTCGTAGTAGTCTCGACGTTAATATATTCCGGAAAGAATGAAAACGGTACACTACCATGTAAGGGTGCTATAAAAAAAAGAGTCCTTATGTCGGAGGCGTCCAAAATTTTCACATTAGAATAAAATTTATTTTTTTCGCCATGGAGCTACCATTGAATCTATAAGCACAATGAAGAGCCAAAGGTGTCAGAATTTCAGCTAAGCCCAGAATTAGCTTTTATCGCGATTTTTTTTTTTTCATTCCAGTTTCATTCCAGCAGCTTATCCTTTGGTTTTCTGTGACAACAGACCCCAATCACAATTACTAACCTATGTTTATGAACGTAGTTGTAGGCACTAAATGAGTTTTACTAAATTTTCCAAGTGAGCATTAACGTTTTTATTGTTTTCTTTTTTTTTTTTTACCGGAAACAATTGATTTTTTCAGAATCGGCCACTGTAAGGATTTTAATTTTAATATGTTTTGAATTTAATATTTGCAAATGTTAGCATAGAATTGGTTCATCATTGAAACAGAACTTTTTTAAAATACAGTCTCGCGAAAATATTTTTTCTTTTACTTTTAGAAACTTTAGGGTCCCCAAGTTTGAAACATACACACTAATCATTTTCTATATGAAAAAAAGTATCTCAAATCTTTCGAATTCACTTCCATTCCAATAGCACTTGATGATACTTTTGCATTTTAATTAAACCCCCTTTGATGTTGCTTCTAAACCATGTGATAACATGCTCACATGCTTCTCTTACGCTTCTATTTAAATCTCCACCTTAATTCACAAAATATTGCCCTAGTTATGACATTACATAAAGTTCGGCAATCTGACGTATTCTCACTCAGCTATAGTTGCATTCAATATCCGTATACATGTTGCTCGTCTGATTATGCAAAATGTGTTATGTATACACGCACTTTACTACCACATACATATTCACATTCTCTAATAAACATTATGCACTTTCATGAATGTAATTTCACGGAATATTTGAATTTTGGCTCGATCCAGTATAGTAAAAGTTCAACCGAGCATATCAACGGTATTTGGCAAACATTACAGCTATTGAAAATCAAATCAATTTTCACAACATTTTGTCGGTGCAACGATCTTTTAATTACAGGATGCTTTATTACGAGTATCCTACATAATCATGTGTTATGCAGTATAATGGAGTAATAATGTGGCACTAGGGAGCTATCGAGTAATTATCGGCTTTCAATTAAGTGGAAACTTTCACATTCAAGGATAACGCTAATAATGGATATTAAAGTTGATAGGTTCCATTATTAGAGTACACTTGTAAAACACTGTCACTTGCTTTTTATATAATCTGAATTTATGTTCGCCTATTTCCAGAGTTTAGTTTAGGATTTTTCATTTTAATTACCATCATTTTGAATTATGTATTCGGTCAACCGTCAGCCGCACACCAATAGACACACTGACGAAAAATTTCGTTTAAGTTCCTCTTTTATGTAAAGCACCCGCACATTCATGACAGTCGAAGTGATATAAAGTGTCTGACTAAATTTAGATGTTTAAGAATATTTGACAGTGATGTTTCAAATATTTTTTTACATTACCCTATGTGCAAGTTCTGATTTTTTAATATCTTAGAAGAATAATGCTAATATTTGGAAAAAAAATATTGATAATCACACATCATTAATGGTTATTTTTTAACAAGCTACATCTATACAAAAATAAAATAGTTGCATGGAATTTTCAATAATTATCATAAAAATGCGCTATTCAAAATACATACATAAAAATAAAAAAATAAATAACAGGCGCGACAATCCAGCATTGGACTAAGGCCGCAGGATGTGTTAGTGACATCCTATTTCCAAGATCTTATCTGCTTTTGTTGAGGTAATGAGATCAGCATCACGCTCAGCAGTGTTATTTATCCCCATAAATGGGTACTCGTTTAACATCTGAGTGAGATCATAGTCCGTCACAAGCTCGTGACTTCGTAAAACACCATGGAACACGGTGAGATTCGAACTCATGACCTTGTGCACCGAAGGCGCGCGCACTAACCGCTAGACCAGCCAGACTACATACATACAGACATATGTATGATAAATTTTTTTAATGTGAACCAGACTCAAGGTTAAGAAAACAAGCAACCTTTTTGAAAAGAAAAACCATTATATGGGAATTCTCGTTACCTGATTTCCTCTACTTGGCAGATTTGAAAACTTCTTATAACTATCGTAGGTACTTTTATTGTATAAGATATATACATCCCTATATCTTAAGAGCCACTGTGTGACCATTAAATTATCGTTCGACTGTAAATGCAACTACATAATAAAGACTATTCTATAGTTCTAAAATACAACAGTGTTGACCGGTCGAAAACGTTTAAAATTTTCCAAAAATATTCATACATGGGCTATGTCTATTGATTTTAACCAACTAGAAATTTTCTCATCAAACTCAGGGTTTTTTCTCAAATCTTTGTTACGTGTACTTATACTATTTCGCCGCGTGTGTAAAGCATCTTGTTTTTCAAATTTTCAAAACTTCTATCCTTGTTTTTCTTGTCGACATCGACACAGGAGAAATGGTTGTTGTTGTTGTTGCCGTTGTTGCTTCTGTTCTTAAAATGTAGTACACATAGCATAGAATAGCATCTAGCATCTGATTTCTTTTCCATCTTCAACTAGAGTACTTACCTAAAAAACCACTTGAGCTCAAGCTATCAATCGTCAAACACGTCATTTCGCATATTTTTCACGTCAACATTTTGTGGACCATTGATTTTTATTTTACAGGGAATTTTTGAAGTTCCATATGTTTCGAAGGAAGAAGGCTGCTTGAAAAAGTATGTCTATCTGTGGAGCTTCCGAGATCCGAAATGTATCACGTTTGGATAGTAAACTTCCTGACAATCTGTTTACATCCGCTAAATTATCTAATTTGGATGTATCATGTATATATGTATACAGTATGGTATCTACCAACTAGTGTATATGATTAGTGCATTCGTTGAAAGATTCTGGTGTGTTTGAATATTATTTTGCTAAATTTAGATGCGGTCTTGAAGCGCTTCTCTCTTATCATCTGAATTCCATTTTGAAAGCCAAATATCCATCTAATTAGCGAAGATTGGCATATGTTTCCTGGATGGAATTAGAATAACCGTCATCGACAATAATTTAAGTCAATAAAAAGATTTTCTGGTATGTTTGATGATGTTTTTTTTATTTGTTATTCAAGTTTAAAAAAAATAATAGAACATTTTTGGAAACCAACTTTCAAAATATACATACAAAACAATTCGGTATTTAATCTATTTGAATAAAAAGGGAAATCAATGCAATTCCATTAACACGCTCTGTGGCTCACTTGATTGAGTTGAGTTGAGAATATGTAATGGCTGAAATTTTAGATGGTTGGTGCTCGGTGACATGCCCTAAGTCTTAAGATTATTGAAAAATTAAGAAAATATAAAATAAGATTAACTTGATAACCTTTTAATTAAAAGGGATTACTTACAAAGTCTTCTGGATAATTTCAAGGAAAACAAAGTATCTCACACATAGAGTTGATTACAAGAAAAAATGAGTCTGAGGGTAATTTCGGGCGCGGACGAAATTTGGATACCCCTCACTCTCTTCGCGGCTAATATTTTTTTCCGGCGTACCTATGACTTGTGTTTACCCCCCCCCCCCCATATTTTCATATTTTTCCTTCCGATAGTTTTTACCAGTTTACAAAGGGAAGGGGATTATTAGGGAAAATGACATTGAGAAATATTTTCTATCAATAAGTTATAGAGGAGATAGCAGGAGCACCAGCTATTCAATACAGTCAGGTCAGACAGACATCCAGGAGAACGGATGACCATGAATAGCTTCAAATCGTCCGCATAATCAGCATATAAAAGAGAAGAAGAGGAAAAATAGCAAGGGACGTCGTTTTTGAAAACATTAATCAAAAGGAAAGGGAAGACCCTTTAGAATCTTAACCGCAATTCACAATCTAACTCCATCTTGTTCGAAATTTATACTCTAAATGCTAAATGAAATATAATGTGTGTTTGTTTCATACAGTAGAACCACATCTGCGATCATGTTAATGTTTTATTTATCCCTTTATAGATCACCGAAAAAACCAAGTTGATCCGAACAAAAACCCATCTTCAGCAAACGCGTTTAAAGAAGTTCTTTAAACGCGTTTGCTGAAGATGGGTCGAAACACGACCCGAAATGCATACAATAAAATTTGATTAAAATAAAAGTTTCGGTTTCAATCAACTTGGTTCTTTTTGTGATCCATAAAGCTATAATAAAAACCAACTAAAGGAATCCAACCGCTATGAGAGTGGCCAAATTTAAGTTGAATGGAATGGCTGCGAGAGGTGGGTAGAGTTTATCGAAAACGAATCAAAAAAAAAATTGTGATCTAAATTATGCTTTACAGCATGAAATATCTCACAAGAAAGTTTTTGAAGCGCTTTTATCTGCTGAGCGATTATTCGATTCCTTGTTTCTCATCTCATATTAATTTCTCCGGGAGAGCTTTATTTTTCTAGGGTAACCATAGAAGGAGGGCATCTCCTGCTTTTCCCCCTTTAAGTTTGAATGAAAATTCGTTTCGAGTTTCACCCATTGATCTAAATTTTGGTGGAATTTTTTTAAGTTTCATTTTTCTTCATGGTAGGCTCATTTTAAAATAATCGCCAAATTTATGAAGAAAATTTGGTCGCTAAATCCTGTTTAGTAATTACCTGTCTTTTTGAGAATGGAGAAAAATTATAGTCAAAGTCAATAGATCGAATCTGACGCCGGTATTTATAAACATACCTTAACTCAAGGATTGATTGTTGTTGTTTTATTCACTGCAGATTTGTATTTAAAGGTAAGTACTGTGTTCACCAGGCGAAAAACTTGCATTTATGTCTCCCGCGAAAAATGTGCCGTGGAGATTTGTCTATTATTCACTCAATTTATGATAAAATGTTCACTCGCGTTCTGATTTATTGTCGATTACATCTTTTCATTGTGAAATAAAGTGCAACTGCATTATTTTCGCTGGCGAAATGTCAAAAACCGGTGTGGAGACTTTCATGTGAAGTGAGTACCACCAAGCGAATTCGATTTCACGACCATCAAAATTTTGACAGTATTTGCATGGATTTCACGTGAACTGACGATGTTAGTACCTACTTTAATGATGAAAAGATTTTCCGCTTTCGTGCAGCTCTTTATTTGATGTATATATAAATGTTGGACGGTGGCCTTCCATCTCTGAAAATATACGGCAATACACAATATTATATTCATGTTAATAGTTACATACAAAATCAATTTGCAAGCTTACCAGATAAATCCACAGCTGCGGTGTCCTTTTTGTCCGCCATCGTAACCAACAAAATTTGCTCTACTTGAAATGTCAAAAGATGAAAAAAAAAACAACCCAGTAAACAATTCAATTTGCCAGTAAGCTAGAGACAATTTGCCTTGCCTAAAGGTTTATATTGCCGGCAATATTGCCAAAAGCTAGAAAGTAACTTATTTGGCGGACTAGATTGTACAAAAAAGTAAGTTACTATTGCAACTTATAATTAACTTGCAGGTTACTTGCGGAAAGCAAGCTTATATAAAGGTTATATACTTGCCTTTCGCAAGGGCATTGCAAGTTAAATGCAATACATATTCTGCAAGTTAGTTTTATGTTTTATTTGGCAATGTAATTTTTGAAAAGCGCAGTCAAACAAAAATTTTTTTTTTCATTTTTGCTACCACTTTTTTGCACTGGGATGCTGGGATATGTATTTGAAATTATTTATTTTAGAAAATTACCTTTTTATTTCTGGTAGGATTCGAACCAGCAGGCGGACCTGCTTGTCAGTCTGCTCACGTTGCCATTGCGCCACAAAGAGAATGCATCCAACGTTCTCAAAATATGAAGTACTTGACACACTTAATGCGCTTGAAGAAGATAAGCATTAGGCATATTAACAGCAAATTACATCAGGCAAACCCTTGCCTATATGAATTCTGGATATTGCTAATTGCTTGCCACATACAAACGATTGGCAAAATAGATAAATACTAAGGGAACCGAGGGACGCAAGCATTGGAAGAGCGAGAGAAATGCAATTTGCTGTCCGTGTATATAAATTTGCGAAATGCTTACAGAGGGGAAGCAATACGCAAGCATTGAAAAGGGGAAATATTGCAGCGGCATATTATCAACAAATTACTTTTGGCAAACCTTGCCTTTTATTTGCTGGGAAACGACCGCGAACAGCTGTTGGTTGACATTTTCAGTATGTGTGCGTGTGCATACGCACATCATCGCACTATTTTCTTCCCCCTTTCTTCTCAACCCTGGACTACTGACCGATTGTTCCAGGGTTTAGTCAATAATGCCGTTTAGTCAAGAATGCCGAAATTAAAAAAAATCAAATGTAATTTCCAGTTGTTTTTCATTGAAATCATTTATATTTACGAGTCAATGCATCCTTGATTTAAGCCGATTTCAAGGAAGCCTTGAAATTTTCTATAGTAACCTCACTTGAAGTCAAAGTAGCTTACCTTGAGTTATTACCCAGATAGCACAATACTGATGTTTTGTTTATTCTGTACTGAACCTTATATTCAATGTGTTGATCCTCTCAGTATACCAGTATTGATTCTTTTGTATGGACGATGTCCGCATTTAAAGTATTTTGATTGGCCGTCGATTTCGAAAAGGGGAAATTTTATTGATGATTGCCATCAATATTGTTTCGAAATAATATTGAATGAATATATCGATATACCATTAATACAATATTGAAAATGTTCATCAATGCAATATTGATGCTTTTCATCTGAAATTTTTAGGACCAAATTCATAAAAACGAGTATTTTTATACCCTATACCCATAAGATGGTATAGGGTATATTGTTTTTGTTACGACGTTTTATGTAACACCTCAAAGGAGCCACCGGAGGTATGGCAAAGTATATATATAAATGATCAGGGTCGGTCCCTAAATCGAATAAGCCATGTCTGTCTGTCCGTCTGTCTGTCTGTTCGCACGATAACTACCGAAATAATTAAGCCAGCGGTTTGAACTTTTGGTCTAATGTTTGTTTTGCTAAAATATTGGACTGTATTGAAAATGGACCAACTCGGACCAAGGGTTCCCCTACCTCTCATACAAATTACTCCTCCTTGATATTTTAATTCGGCCATAACATTGGATAGAATATCGCTATCGACTTGAAATTTTAATCAATGTCTTCTGACATATACTTTGAGTTGATGAAAAGTGGAGAAGGTTTGACTACCCCTACCCTTATCTCCCCTACAAAGTTATATTCAGCCATATCTTTTGATTAAATTAGTATCAAATGATAGATGTTAGATGCCCTGATAATATAATAACGATGGGCCGGGTCCAACCCATCTACCCCTCCCTCCCCTACAAAAAAATATGAAATTTAATATTTTGGGTTTTGCGTGCCTTCTAGGTCTGTACATGGGTATAGGGTATGCACTCGGTTTTTATTTTATTTAATTTAGTCAATTTTATTCAAATTTCACATGAGGACATTATTGATTTCATTTGTTGTCTCGTTCTTTGTTTTTCTCATCATAGGGCTTTCACACAATTATATCCTAATCTGATTCTGAAAACAAGAATGAAATATCAATATTAATAAACTGAAGCGTAGAAGATAAACAGACGATAAAAGTGCTTACTTACCAATGGTAAAACATGCTGCAATTTAGTGTCCTCCATTAATAATGTTCCTCGTACACTTGATAGCTTTAATATATGTAGGTAATATATTTCTTTTGTAATTTAATAAAACTTAATTTAAAACTTAGGCGACCAACTCAAACAATTACAAGAATTTTATCCAACTGTCAATAACTGTTAAACATATCGTTCCTAAATTGATTCCGTATTGAATCATTTCTTTACAATCGTTCCATGGAAAACTTGATTAAAATTTCATTCGAGTTTTTCGAACAAAGGGGTAAGGGCTCCATTACACAGTCATATTTATATAATAATATGTATGTCATATGACTAAGCCTACTCGATTCATTCAGTATAAATTTTTAGACGTGCAGGAAGCGAAATCAAGTAGGCTTAGGGATATGATAATATCTATTATAATATATATTACCAATATATGACTGTGTAATAGCGGCCTAAGAAAGGTTAATAACTACGCGGATCGCTTTTGTACATACTAATTATACATAGATATTTGTCATATTAACGACTATTGATGGCAGGAATCAATATATTTCCTTTGAAAAATCGATTGCAATAGCAAAAGCTATTTCCCCATCGTCCAATCAACACCCGGAAAATTGAAATCTTCACATATAAGAGCGAAAAGTTTCCAAACGAATGAATATTTAAATCGACAACAAATTATACTAATCTAAACTCAGAATTACCCAAACAAACAAATTTCTTGACAATTTAATCAAGTGCACTATATTCCCTTGAGCCATCTGCATTTTTGCAGATGATCTATGATTTATGTTAGTACGTCTGATCTAAACACTAAAATTAGCAAGAGCTTTGATCTATCTTTCAAATCTTACTAGCAGCATGTTTTATTAAAGATTTATCACACATTGCTTGCATAAACATTTACATGCGTAAATACACACTAGACTGTTGCAAATTTTATTAGATTGACGCGAATGCACTTGAATTTGAAATTATTGGAAATATAAATTAGTAAATAAGTTATATGCAAAATATGTATTTTAACGTATGTACTTGCATTATTAAATTCCATACTTTCTCCCAAAAAATAAAAAATAATATTTAGGTATTTATTGATGAATATAAACTCGTGTTTTGATTGTTGATTTTCAAAATTATGAATAAACAAAGATAGCAATTTTCCTATTTTGCGACGAAATTTATAAGATTTAAAAAAAAGTTTTAGCGTGTTAGCCTTGTTTGCAACTTAAAGGTCAGACTATTTGGTTTTTCGCACTTTAAGTTATAAACGATGTTAAATTACACAATGAAAATGCGTATTATGTAAATAGCGAAATTATCGAAGCGAAAAGCAAAGAACAGAGAAAAGGAAAAGGGAAAAAAGAGGAAAAAATTCATTGTCTACAAAAAAAAATTAAATATTATTAAAAATTACCCTTTGACGTACTGAAGTTATGCGACGGGACAAAATCGATCTACATATACCACTTGCGACTAGCCATTGCTCATCTAGATAGTGACGAGCAAAATAGCTTATCTGCATTTAACTATAGACTAAAAAATAAATCAGAGTATTTCCATTTTAACCTTTTTCAAAAGCTCCATAACTCTCCAAATTGCATAAGTTAAGCCATGATATTTTGTGCGTGTATTAGGTTGAGGATGATTTTTGCCGAAAATTGAGTCGTTCCGATGAAGGACCTCCATTAACCCCCATTAGAACGGCATTTCCGTAACTCCCCTTAAAGATGAAGCGAAGGCTTAAATATAGTTTATCGCCATTTCAGGGCATCATTATGATCATCATCAATGTGGCACGATAGCCCGACACGTCGGGCTTTGGCCGCCTGTATTGTTGACCTCCAATTGTCGCGGTTGTTACGTGACCTTGTCCTCCAGTTTCGGAAGCCCAGCAGCTGGTGGGCGTCTTCACCTACGGAGTTCTGCCAGCGAGCCCTCGGTCGTCTAAGCAACCTCGCTCCATCAATTCGTTGTGCGTTCATTACTTTCTTTGACATCCGATTATCGTCCATCCGTTGTACATGCCCCGCCCATTGCAAACGTAGAAGCTTCACGATTTTCGTTACTTCCAGCTCATCGTACAATTGATACAAATAATGGTTGTACCGGATACGCCATTGATCTCGCTCGCGAACGGCCCCGAAAATTCGCCGAAGGACATTTCGTTTGACTCGGTCTAGGAAAATTTCGGAGGCTGCCATAACATAGCACGGGTCGAATAATCGTTTGGTACATGTTTTTTCATAGAAAAATTTGATTTGTGGGGCTAGGTTTGTATGGTAGCCCCATGACCACATGGTCCGACTCCATCTATTCATACATGTGTTTTGTGTCATCAATAGAAACACATTTGTGTGAAGTTAGGGTATAAATTAAAAAAAATCTTAGAAGAACTTAATTTGGGGAGCTAGGTTTGTATGACAGCCCCATGGTCCGATTTGGTCCATTTTAACATATCTTTTGTGGTATAACTAGAAACACATTTGTGCAAAATTTGATTGAAATCAATGAGAAAATAAAAAAGGTGCAATTGGTGCATAAATAAAAAAGTTTTTCTAAGAAGAACCTAATTTTGGGGGTATGGCAGCCCACGACCCCCTTATTGAATTCAAACAAACTGCCTACAACAAAAGGGAGCATGTGTACAAAATTTCAGCTCCATAGCTTTTAAACTGGCCGAGTAAAACGCGTCGCAACAGACAGACAGACTGACATGCTGACATACCTATAAGTACATGTCAGTTAATTAGATTAAAACTGGTTTTAATTAAAATATTATGTTCTGATTTGACAAGAATTTAATTTCTTTTATTATTCAAAACTAAACTTTTCATTATTTTGAAAAAAAAATTGTTGGCTCTCTGGAGATATTTCTTACGGCATGTTCTTATACATACCATATCCGGTTA
This sequence comes from Microchrysa polita, assembly GCA_949715475.1. Classification (NCBI taxonomy): domain Eukaryota; kingdom Metazoa; phylum Arthropoda; class Insecta; order Diptera; family Stratiomyidae; genus Microchrysa; species Microchrysa polita. The sequence goes on from OX454415.1 coordinate 57,216,616, forward strand.
GTTCCAGGGAATTCCGTCATTGGTCCGCTTTGTGGCAAACTTTTTTTTTTAATTCGTTGATTCAACTATCACCAAACATTCCCGATTTAATTTAACTCTAGTAATAAAGTGAAAAGCCACACCATTTGGTTGAAGCGGATCCTTGACCAGTTTGTGTGGTATAGTTAGGGTTAATATCCTGCTGAAATCCCTACTTAAAGGGTATGGGTACTTAAAGGGTAATAATCTAGGACTCTTAACAAATATTTCTTATACGGGAATTGCCTCATAGTAACTGCTATTAGGTGTATTTGATCGAAACCAAACTATGAAAAAAACTATAGTCCATGTTTTTTTCGCCTCCATGGGAAATAGCCAATTGATGTAGCGTATATCATATTATTATTTTCATTAGTGAAGAATATTACGATAAGAGTCGTTTCTAATCCAATTTATTACGATCTCATAAATAAAACAAAATATTCTGTGAGTTTTCATTGTTCGGTCTGGAATAAGAAGAACTATCACTCCAAAATGTTGTTGTACTGTCAATAATTTTTGACGTCGCCATGGAAAATTCTAAACTTTTTGCCAAAACTGCTTTACTTCTTGTGTTCTTCGATTAACTTTTCAAAAAGCTTCTAAATTTTTAATATTTGCCGCGGAAATCATCAATTATGCAAAGGGATCTTTCTTATTGCCATAGTGATAATGAGATCGACAGTTATCCTATAGTTCCTTATATGGACTTAAACGCATTATTAACTGATTTTATTTAGTTTGCAATGAGTTACACAGTGAATGCAATGCTTAGCTGGATTATTCAGTTATTGAGCGATTACTTTTTTCGCCATTTCAAACTTTGGAATTTAAACGTCTTTCTTCGTACCTACCATTTGTTTTACGCGCCTTAAGTATTTTTATTTGTTTTTAATTTAACGCTTGTTGCATACATAAATTAATAAAAAAGCAAATCCTCCCGGAAAACACCAAGCAAGCTATTGTCAAAAAATTAAAAAAACCGATGATGCACTTGTTATTTTGACCAAGCTGAATATGCACTTCAAAGTTTATATCGGGTGGGACTAACATAATAGGGGGATGCCATTTAGTTTTTCGGGTCCGTTGGCATTGTTGTATCCTAATTGTTATAATGGCTATTTATTTGGAGTATTACAATTTTAAAAAGACTATGAAAATTGGGCATAAAAAGGTACCTGAGGGGTGTACTTATTTTTTTTCCATATGTGTATGTATACATATTTTATATGGTCGGAGATGCCTCCTTCAATGCGTTACAAACTTCATGACAAAGTTAATATACCCTTTTCGCTTAATAAGCGAAGGGTATAATAACAGGCGTGAAAGTCCATCTTTGGACCAAGGTCACAGATGTCTAAGTGACATCCAATTTCCAAGATCTTAACTACCTTTTTGTTGGGGTGTTGAGATCAACAGCACGCTCAGCAATGTTATTCATCCCCATCATAGAGATCATAGTCCGTCACATGGGTCGTGACCCTGTGCACTCACTACTCTAAAATTTGCTTAATAGTCCAGTCAAAATATCATAATTCAGGCCTCCAAATAGAAAAAAAATAGAGTAAGGCTAATTTTTGTTGTTTTCGAATCAGTGGACTCCCAGGAATCTAAAACTAACTTTTCTAAGAAAAATTTTGATCGGAAAGATCCCAGAAAGGACAAAAAAGGACACTCATTACACATCTTGATCGAATGTAGGCATGTGGGGTGTCATATCAAAGAGTCGAGTGCATTGCATATCCGATGCTTGTTTCCTGTTTCAAGGACACTAAATGGAATAATTCGGGCTTAAATGGAAAATTACGGCTTTAGAAAGATACAGATACGGGAAACACGAAAATGTTTCATTTGAGCCCAATTTGCTCCTTGAGAGTCCTTGGAACAAGTAACAAATGCCGGATATGAAATGTACTTGACATCCGCGTGCCCACGTTTGATTAAGGTGTGCAATTAGTGTCCTTTTTCAGAGCTTTCCGATCAATTTTTTTCCTAGCAAATTTAATGGTAGAATCGTCAGCTATTATGGATTATGAAAAGTGATAAAAGTAGTGACAACTTGAATTATCCTCGTAGTTATGGCTTTGGAAAGATACACGGCAAACACGAAAATTTTCCATTTAAGCTCGATTTATTCCGTTGAGGGTCCTTGAGACAGGTAAAAAACTCCGGATATGTAATGTACTCGACGTCCCCTTTGATATGATACCCCGCATGCCGAACCCCGGTCAAGGATTAAAGAATATCATTTTTTGTCCTTTTTGGGGCCTTTCCGATCAACATTTTTTTTAGCAAAATGAGTTTTAGATTTTTGGTAGCTGATTTAAAAACAAAAAATAGTCTTATTCTATTTTTTGTTATTTGAATTGCTAATATGACTGGACTATAACAATATTTTCGTGACCAACAATTTCAACTTCTAAGAAAATCATGATGTTGAAAATTTTTGGGTCCATTTTCGCCTAGATTAAGGGTATTACATTTCATTGGAAATTTTATGTAGTTTTTTTTCGGTTTTCAGACTATTTATCTGTAAATTTGGCTGTTTTGAAAATAAATAATCGCTAAAAACTTAAAAAAATACCCCCTCCCTTTTTACATGTTGCGAACTTATCGGTCAGGACTTTTTAACGAAATGAAGGGGCCGACGCACGGGCCGTCCCCAACATCAACATCATCAATGTGGCACGATAGCTCGACTTCGGGCTTTGGCCGCCTAAATCGTTGACCTCCAAATGTCGCCGTTACGTGACCTCGTCCTCCAGTTTCGGAAGCCCAGCAGCTGGTGGGTGTCTTCACCTACGGAGTTCTCCCAGCGAGCTCTCGGTCGTCTACGCAACCTCGCTCCGTCAACTCGTTGTGCGTTCATTACTTTCTTTGGCATGCGATTATCGTCCATCCGCCCATTGCAATCGTTGAAGCTTCACGATTTTCGTTATTTCCAGCTCATCGCACCATTGATTTGATACAACTCGTGGTTGTACCGGATACGCCATTGCTCTCGCTCGCGAACGGCCCCGAAAATTCGCCGAAGGCCCTTTCGTTCGAATCTGTTTAGCAAAATTTCGGAGGCTTGGGTGAGGGTCCATGTTTCGCAGCCATAACATAGCACAGGTCAGATGATCGTTTTGTCCACGCGGAGCTTCGTGTTCCTGTGCACAAGTTTCGAATTAATTATAGGCAGGACCGAGAAATAGGTCTTACATGGGCGTAGCCAGGATTTCGGTCAGGGGGGGGGGGCGAGCCTAACATTTTTTCAACATCATGATTTTCTTAGGAGTTGAAATTTTCGGTCGCAGAAATATTGTTAGCAAATTTTAGAGTAGCCTGGCTTGTGGTTGGACTGGTGCATAGGGTCACGGATTCCATTCTCACCGTGAACGAATTCATTTTGTGGTGTTTTTCGAACTCACGACCTATGTGACGGACTATAATGACGCTGAGATTGAAAACAAGTATCCATTTATGGGGGTAAATAATATTGCTGGGCGTGCTGTTGATCTCAACACCTAAACAAAACAGCCAGTGGCGAAACGTACGGTGTCCCATGTGTTCAGTGGAACACGGTCCTCCAACCGCCAGAGGCCCCCAATACCGCAAGGCCCCTTTTCCTAGACAATGCTCAAACTTTTTAAAATTCAATAAATAAAAAAAAATGCACTTAAAAGAAAAAATCCTTTCAATGAAAGTCGACATGGTTAAAATCTTTTATCCGTTGGGACACAAAATCCCGGAGCGAAATAGTGGAGCTGACCTGTTTGCCTTAAAATCAGCACTAAGGCATGCGTTTCTTCAGTTTCGTTATAAATGCGTCAATCGAATTTCATGGCCATTTATTTCCAAAATTAATTAACTACGAATTAGTATACATCGGCTTCGAAAGGTATCGACGGGGTGTCGTTTCTATAGGAGGTGGGGTATCTTTTAGCCATATTTAATTAAAAATTGCAAGGCCTCTACTTTGATAATAATTCGAACTTGAGTAATTCAAAGTCTTGGATAATTCAATTTTTTTCTCTCGGTCCCCAACATTTTGATTAAATAACTTGAATGACATTGAAATATTAGACCCGTTCTTTACAAGGTCCCTAACAAAGCAATGCTGTTTACCAGTTGTCCCCTTTCAAATGAAAATAAGTTGAATTCCACTACCTTCCCGAAGGGACCTAACGGATGAAATTGTGTACTTCAGCTCAGAAGCCATGAAATGAAACAGGAAATGTGGGATCCACGCAGCCACAGTAGCACACTCCCAAGTGAAATGTGTGTGCTGGTACGCAGTCTCCGTCAGTTACGAGAGGCCACTCGCTATCATCTATTTGTATGCGCCTCCTGACTGCAAACTGTCCCGATCATACTGGCTACGTCCATGAGGTATTATTGGCTAGTTGTATCCGTCGCTTAATTTCGTCGGTTTCGTTGGCGTCCTTTGATAAGTTACAACCCAGATAGTTAAAGTTGTCTACATACTCGACGCTTGAATTTGCTGGCGTCCTTGTTTTCGATTGCATCATGGCCTTTGTTTTTATTTCGTTGATATGTAGTCCAATTCCCTTTGCGGCGTCATTGAGGTTATGCAAAAGACTATCTGTATCACCCAATCTTCGAGACATGATGTTGATGTCGTCGGCGTACGCTACTAATTGAGTCGACTCGATGAGTAGCGTTCCGCTGCTTCCCATATTCATGGCTCGAATTACATTCTCCAAAGCAAAGTTGAAGAGCGTTGGCGCCAGCCCATCGCCCTGCTTGAGTCCAGTACGAGTTTCAAATAGGTCAGTGAGTCGGTTCTGCACTCTGACCTGCGAGACGGTATTAGTTATCGTCATCCTGGTGAGTCGCACTAACTTTGCCGGTATACCAAAATGCAGCAAAATGTTGTACAGTACACTTCGATCGATACTGTCGTATGCCTGCTTGAAGTCGACAAAGATTTGGTATACGTCGATGTTATACTCCCAGCACTTTTGGAGTAGTAGCATAAAGTAAGAAATTGGAATAGAGATGGAACTCCATATAACATTAAAACCTACTGAACAACATTTTACCTTTGAGTGTGTGCTGGTCGGTCGTTGAACGACCAGGTTTAAAGCCGCCATGATACTCGCCAATGATTCGTTCTGCGTACGGATTAATTCTCTTTTCTAGAATTTTTGATCAAATCAGACAGGTCGTATAAACTAATGATATGCCCCTGTAATTCTCACACTTCAGATTATGCTTTTGCGCCAATCTTCGGGGACTACCTCGTCGTTCCATATTTTCAGCAGTGGTAGTATAGCGTTGGTCAGGCACGTTCCACCGTGCTTTAGTAGTTCTGCTGGTATCTCGTCAACCCCGGGCGCTTTATTACGTGGGAGCGACTGTATGACGAGACTCACCTCCTCTACTGTTGACGGTTGAACGGGAGGGCCTGGTACGGCTAACTGCTCAATAGCTGGCTCCGTGGGGGATGTTGATGGTACATACATTGAGCAGCTCTTCAAAATTCTAGGCCCATCGTTTGTTTACGCTTTCGATGCCGCTGATGATGTCTTGATATTATTATTAGACGCCTGTCTAATGTTCTTACTGGCTAATCTTTGGTTTATTTGCTGTAACTGCTCGTCAAAATGTTTGCGTTTCTTACGTCTATAGTTCAGTAATATCGTGTCGATTTAGTACCAATCCGTAAAACAAATACAGAAGTTTTTTCTCACTCTTTCTTTATGTATTATGGGGCGCTGATTCCGATTATGAACTTTGCACCCTAAAAAAAGTGCCGCAACCTTTAAATAAAAATACCGGCGTACAGAGGGCTGCGCCCGCAATACGAGGGTTTTTTAGAATTTTGATGCATAGTGAATATTTTTTGTACATATATTTTATAAGCAATAGATAAGAATTGTGCACAACATTAATGAAATGCTTCCTGTAAATCTATTTTTGGATTGGTCTAAATAAACGCGTTCCAGAATGAAAGGCTAGCGCCTTTCATTCTGTTCCACCTTTAATTAGACCAATCCAAAAATAGATTTACTATTTACCCAGTCTGTATAAAAGTACTCCAAGGCAAATCTACAGGATTTTTTCGATTTCAGATTTCTGATGGCCTTTGAGCAAAAAGAAACTCAGGCAAACGTAAGGATGGCTTGGCATTATATATGAACTGAATTTTTAGCTGTAAATCTACTGTTACTGTTTTGTAAAAAATCAAGGAAAACCAACTTATATGAAATGATTCCATTGTGTCCCCTCTGACATTAGAGCCCACGCAAGCTTTCCTATGAGTATTGAACAAGTATACTTTTGCAGCTTTTCCGGGACACCCTGTTAACTTGGTCCTACAAACTTCAAAAATATTTGTGGCAAACATTATTACCATTCTATGAATTTCCACCAAATTTCATGTAGATTGTTTCATCAAGTTAAAAGATATGCATTGAAGAAATGCTTAAGAGGCTTCTCTTGTATTGTGAAAGGCCCTTACTAAATACTTACTTGGCTATATTTCCGGTGTGGATACATAGTTATTCGAATGAAAATTCGTAGACGTATTCCCTGTGTAATTTTCTAAGAACCCTTAGCAGAATTTTCATATTTGGAAACCTAAGAGGGGCTACACACGAACAAATTTATATTTTAGATACAGAAAAATGGTCTGAGGACGAAAAAAACTACATAAAATTATGAATATTTCGGCGTTAGAATAGAACATAAATTAGAATATTTTCATTTTAGACATTTTTTAAAAGCTCCATAACTTTTGAAAAAACGCCAGTTCATCCGTATAATTTTATATAAGTACTCACAACAAGGTATCTCCCATACAAAGTGACCCATCAAGAGTTTGTTCTACGTACAACGTACTACTCATTTTATAAACTGTAGAACAAAGTTGTCATGGGTCACTTTGTATGGGAGGTACCCTTAGTTTTTTTCCAAATGAGCTGATTTTTGGTGGGTGGGGTGACTATGACCTCCAATCGCAACAAACCAAAATTTAGCACTCTGCTCCAATTTTGGGGGGAGTTATGGACATGCCGTTTGGACAAATTTAAATGGGGGGATAATGGGGGTCTTTGATTGGAGCGACTCAGCGTTTACGTTAAAATTATCTTAAACTTGCTGTTAATACTTGTACAAAATTTTACGGCTGAACTGACATTCTTTGAAAAGTTATGGAGCTTTTAAAAAAGGTCTAAAATGAAAATATTCTAATTTATGTTCTATTCTAACGCCGAAATATGCAATTAAACTCTAATGTGTTATATATCATTGCACAGATAATTTTATGTAGTTTTTTTCGTCCTCAGACCATGTTTCTGTATCTCTTACCGTTTTTGAAATAATCGCAAAAAAACGAAAAAATGTCCCCCCCCCTTTCCCCCCTTTTTTAAGGGTTGCGGCACGTTTTTTAGGGTGCAAAGTTGATATTCGGAATCAGCGCCCCAAAATACATATAACAAAATTGAGAAATAAACTTCTGTATTTTTTTCCTGACGAAAATACGATATTATTGGACTACTAATTAACTTATTAGATACGCGCCAAAATATTGTATATTTCTTTTTTGGTTCGGCATGCGCGTTGTGTGTATTGTAGAATTCGTCCTTAATCGCGTCTTCTTTTACTTCTGTAGGGGCATGCGCATTAATGAGCCAGAGATTATCGAAACTGGTCTTGATGCGGATCGCTCGTTTATGGGTTTGAAGCCGATAACGTGGTCCTTGAACTGCTTACTAGCGGACGAAAGCTACTCCAAACTCCCTGTTGCCCTCCTCTTTACCACTCGTAAAAATAGTGTGCAATTTGAGGTCGTTAATCTCGCTTTTGAGCCATTTAGTTTCCTGGATTGTAACTATGCTCAGCATGTGTTGTTCTGCCTATTCCAGGTCTATTCAGGGAGCGTACATTCCAGTATCCCCAATCTTGCAAAATCTAAAGATAAATGATTTTTGATGATCAAATACCGTATTTTCCTTTGAGTATAAGGCAATTGCTAGTTTGTATTATTTTATAAAAGTATTGTAGCCAATTACATACTATTACTATGTTACGTCAATATTAATTGCCGGCACAAAATGTTCAGGCTCATAAATTCTCCATTCCAATTCCTACAATATTGTTCCGAGTTAACTGACAGCTTGTTAGAGATAATTAAAATAGCGCGAATATAGCTTTCCCAGTAAAATTCTCTTTAGTCATCTGAATACGAAAATAAAATTGTGTGCTTTTTTGGTTACAAAATATAGCACTGAGCATCTGTTTTAGTACTACACTTTGTATAATTAGATGGTAAATGCTGTATTAAAATCAGCATGATATAAATCTGACCATAATGCTCCTTGAAAAGCAATAGTATGCTCGAACACATTGTACTTAGTGTATCTTTATTTAAAGGGACTATAATATTGATTTTATTTTATCATTACGAATTGAGATGATTTTCATTCACGAAATCCTTCCTTCACTCACCACCGCTGTCAGTCTGTTATTGCACGGATAAATCATTTTTCTTTCGTAGCCAAAGGAAATACCACTCTTCATAATAATTTGACATCGTAATCAATTAAAATTGTTCACGAGTGCATGCCATATTGCCAACTTTTCATTGCATTCATTCCGGTCCATGTGCCTCACAACTGAATCATTCATCTCGGGGAGGCATAATGAACAGACAGAGTGTACAAACACCCACTGGTCGCCAATTTGAGAAAAACTTAGAGATGAATCTGCTGGTTTAGGTATACCATATGTGTTCGGCTGACGGAGGCGCATCAACCTTGCATACTTGATATGAAGTGCATTCCATAAACTACATTTTTCGCGGTGAACTTGCATTCGCATATTTCATTGAATCTTTAATCGAAATAATGCATATTAAAGGAGGAAAATATTTCAAACTTAAATATAGTTTTTCTTCAAAAATGTTTTATTTTTTGTGTCAGATAGGATACTATGTATAGGCTAAAAATTGTCTCCTTTTCCTTTTTTACTGGGAAAGCAATAGAAGTGCATGCCTCACCAATTTTCTACATTAAGGACTGAATTAAGATCGAGAGTGAAATTTTTCGCCCAGTGATTTTATCAATAAAAATGGATACTTACTGCCGTGGAATATGTCACAAACGGTGGGGAATTCCATAAGCTACAATCCGAGACCGGTTCCATAATTCTCCTCGGCCATTTTATGTATTATTATTTTTCGATTCCCCGGTCATTTGACATTTCACGATGAAATAACCGGTGAATCGGAAAAAATACATAAAATGACCGAGAAAAATTATGGAACTGTTTTCGGATTGTAGTTTATGGAATTCCCCAACATTCCCCACATATTCCACGACAGTAAGAATATATGTATTTTCATTGAAAAAATCGCAGCGGCGAAAAATTCTACTCTCGAGGTCAGTACTAGGCTTTAGCATGAGAACTGAATTAAATTATTTGTCACACTTCACATGTTATGACATCATGTCTTATTTATCATTTGGATGAAGTAGGTACCTACTCATAGTGTTAAAATGTCAGCCAAACGTTTTCCTTTTCCATATTCAAATTTATGCGGAATTACGTGTGCTCAAGGTGTAAACTGCATTTGAAGCTAAAATAACTTTGCATGCCAAAGACTTGACGACACCGACCGCCCGCACAGATTAAATGCCGGCAAAGTACAAACACCTGGCGAAATTCGGATGGAAATTCTTATGATTGCACTTAAATCCTTGAATATTTACGAGACTCAGTTTTAATGCTACTTTTCATTGTTTTTGTTCCCAATTCGCACTCAATTTTCTACTTGACACTTTTATAACTCATTATAATGTTTGGCGAATCGCGAGTAAGTAGCAAGAATCTGCAGATTTTAGAAACGAGCTATTAAGTTCAGATAATTGCTACTACATAAAAATATGCAGACCATAGGTATAGGAAGGCTTCAACATGTGTGATATTCATAAAGTGAAATGACACATGTTTAGTTACTCTTCTTAATACCCATGATACACAGTCTGGCCACGGTTTAATGGATTTTTATGAATTAGCTATAAAATCAATTTTGCTGAAGTATGTATTTCCGCATGCATCAACTCCTCCGCCAGACACTTCAATCAATCTTTTGTGTATCCTACAAATTTGGATTACAGTCGCATGCTCTGCATATTGATAGGCAATCTTAAACTTGATTCTAAAGCACAATGTATTCGTAAGATCCATTCTTTTCATGCATAGTATTAACCTAACACCCGTCATGTTTCCATAAATATCGTTAAAATCTCTGCACAACACAACGGAGCAACAATTGACAACATTCAAGAGCTTCTCACAAGGCACATCATACGATGACAAGACAATTTCACTTGGATCTTTCGTGCTAACATACTCCTTGTGCTGCCAACATGGAAATTGTTGGGGGTGAGAAAATGTTCCCGTTTCCATTCATAGCGGGTTGGCATCGATATTCACTCATGTAGGTACTCGAATTGCCAGAAGCAAGATTGATGATGGATAACAAGCCCCCACCGTACCCGTCTAGTTTTCAATCAGCCATCAATCAAAACAGCTTGCCGAAATATGCTTATCTTGCGTAATGCCGGGGAAAACGATGAAAATTTTGCTAAATATAATTTTTCTCTTGAAAATCACTTCGAAACCCATTGTAAAATTGTATTTTGTAGTTATTTACGATTTGCGTTTACGAGAGAAAGGTCTTCAGGTGGATTGTTTCGGGATGCGCAATGCAGATGTGTCAATTAGTGGGTTATTTCAGATATTATGTAGCTATGTATATGTACTCGTATGAAAAAAAAATCTTTTTAATACATTCAAACTTCTACGGGTAATATTTAAGCGAATAATCTGTATTTAACTTGAAAATAAGCGCCAGTGTACAGATCAAAATATGTATGTGTGTATGTATAACAATTTTTTTCGTTCGACATAATGAAAATCAAGACTACCCGCATACTTACAACACTCCAATAGAAGCCTGTGAGTTGTTTGCCAAATTTTTTTCTCCAGCTAGGTCTTCTCCCTCTAACTTGCTCACTACTCCTTCGTCACTACTTCACATTCCCGCATTCACAACAAGTATTATTGAAACCCTAAAGGCAGATGGTGGCTCTGCTCCCGACGAGTTACCTAATTATATTGTCGCTGTGAAAGTACAACAGTTAATCTGCAAAATCCATATCTTACACCAGAGCGTGAAGTTTTCAAGTTTTCGCCAACGGTATTTTAATATTAACGTCCGTTCGATGCACCACAAAGTCACAGATTTGGATTAAGTTTAGATGCATACTGTTATTATTGAAGTAGTAGTAGCAAATAAATTAAAAACTGCTTAATTTAGAAGAAATCTGCAGATTAGCCAGTTTGGTTTTAAAATCAGTAAAATTCTGCAGTTACGCCATTTTGATTTAAAAATAGCGGCAAATTTGCACTGTTACACAGTATTGTAAGATAATTCAGTTTTACTTACAATTTATGAACGGCTTTCTACGGAAATTTTTTAAGCGATTGGCGTATTGCCCAATAGATTCGTCTTTTACTAAATTGAAGGGCAATTTCCGCCGAAATGAACACCGGCACAACTCCATTTGATGTATTTTTACTCAACTATACAAAGTGCCGGTATGAATGAAACGCGGAAAGGCAGTCGGCCCGGACAAAATCCCCGCGGAATTTTGGTTGAAAATGGAAAATGTCGGGCTTAGTTGGCTCACAGTTCTCTTCAACAAAATCAAAGGTGGGCAACCGATGCCTGATGCTTTCAGGGAAAGTTTTCTTCTTCCTTTCTATAAGAACAAGGGAGACTCACGCAAACTCAACAACTATAGGGCTATAAAGTTAACACCTCATACACTGAAGATCTACGAGCGAGTTGTCTGCAACCGATTGAGAAAGATTGTGCGGTTGAATGACAATCAATGCGGCTTTGTTGAAGGTCGATCTACAGTCGATGCGATTCAGTGCATTCGTATTGCGATGGAAAAGTATATAGCAGCACGAAAGGACTTGTACTTTGTGTTCATCGATTTGGAGAAGGCATTCGATAGAGTACCTCGTGATCTGATATGGTTGGCCTTGAGAGCACTTAATGTCCCCGAGGCATACGTCAGGATGATACGAGACATGTATGATGGAGCTACGACTAAGGTTAGATGCACAGCCGGTGAATCAGAAGAATTTCCGGTGAATGTCGGAGTACACCAGGGCAGTGTATTGAGTCCGTTGCTCTTCAACATCATCATTGCTACTTATTAACACGTGTCTCCGACGGCCTAGAAATATCTCTTCTTTTTGCGGATGATATAGTCCTCAGTAGCCCAAACATCGTTGCCTTGCAAGCTGCGCTTACAAAATGGTGTGACATTCTGGAGGAGCATGGACTGAGGGTAAGTATAACAAAGACTGAGTTCTTATGCTGCCAATTCTCAGACCCAAATGCACCGATACCAGAAATGTACGTCAAAGGAGAGCAGCTTAAGTCTTGTACCAAGTTCAAGTACCTTGGCTCGATGGTGAACAGCGGAGCTACATGCGATGATGACATCAAACATCGCACAAAGGTTAGGTGGATGAGGTGGCGAGAAAACTCTGGAGTTTTCTGCGATAAGAAAATGCCACTGAAGCTAAAGGGCAAGTTGTACAAAACGGTTGTACGTCCCGCACTCATGTATGGATCAGAATGCTGGACCATGTATGAAGGTTACGCGAAAGAAATGACAGCGACTGAAATGAAAATGTTACGCATGTCAGTTGGTGTAACCAAAAGGGACCACATCAAGAGTAGCTACATCCGAGGCAGCTTGTCCATAGACCAACCAATCACCGAAAAGCTCGAAGACCGACAAATGGATTGGTATTGCCATGTTCAAAGGCGTCCGCCTGAGAACCCCGCAAAGAGAGCGATATCAATGGAAGTTCCACTTGATGGACCCAAGGCCAGAGGCAGACCGAAGAACAACTGGATGTGTCAAATGAAAAAGCAACAACAACGCATTGGTCTCGGCGATGACACGATCCAAGATAGAGCTGCCTGTAGAAATATGCTGAGAAATTATCGCCAAAACGGGCGATGTGCCTACACCGCAGGTCGAGCAACGCGGAACCATGGAGCGGTATAAAGAACGAGGCAAGGAAGAAGAAGAAGACAGATGAAAAGCTGATACAACAAATTTTGGCTGACATTGTGGTCTTGAATTCCATAGCAAGTTTAAGCGAATTTGAATGCAAATTTAGGATTAAAAATTACACCAAAATATTCAGCCGTGTAGGAACTATCCGTGGCATAGAACCGGGAAGTGATCAATCGATTAATTTAAATGAAGCAACAAAAGTAAGCAGGAAGGTATGATTGTTTGTGATTTCCATATGTACTTCACTAGCTTCAAATCTAGTATCTGCAATACCTTTTAAAACGAGTCCTAGATGGTAAGCTGAAGCAACATGCTTTAACAAATCAATTGCGAAATAGAAATGAGAAGGAATGGCTACGACGATGTTTACTTCGTGAAAATTTAAGCATTGAAGAAAGTACCCCAGGCAGGGCACCACATCAGGCACCGAACCGTAGGAATTCGAAAATGTACGCTAGCTAAAAATGCTTTCCCACCAAAACTCTTCAATTTTTAGCATTTTAACAGAAAGAGAAGCATCTGTTTTAAGGAACTTTACAGCAGCCCAACACGAATTTACGGCCAAATTAAAATACACAAGCCCGATCGAAAAATCAGACCGATTGTTTCAAATATTTATCAATTCAGCGGCTTCCAAGACATCGATACCGCAACAACATCTCCTCAACTTATATCAACATAAGAAGTGACCCCACTTCACACATGACGAGACTTTCAATAGCAGTCCTTGTTTCCGAACAGATTCATGTCGAGATTGGGCAACGTTTCATGACCACCTCGTTGCCTCGACGTAATCACAGCTTGTACTTATTCGCTGAGAGTTTTTGTTCTTGAAACCACGCGTCTATGAAAATAAACTCAACCCGTTCGAAAAACGGAAAGGGTTTATCAACGAGGAGATCTGGTGAATTGAGAAGATGATGTGATGATAATGTTTCGCAAAAGATTTACAAAGTTTAATAATAGAAACGCGCAAAATAAAAAGGGAACATTTGGTACTGCAATTTTTAGTATGGTGTGAAAAAAGTTTGATGTGCTCCCCCTGTAAATACGCCACTGCATGACAAGTCACGATTTTCGATGACTTTCACAAAAAGAGCGATAACAAGGTAACGGTAAAAAAATCCGATTGTATTGGCAATTTTCTTGCTGAAACAAGTTGCGCTATCAACCCTTACAGTATAGACCACCTAATGCGGGACACCCTGTATATAGGTATAATATATAGGTATAAATTCAAATTCAATTTATTCAACCAATTCAGAAAATATAATTAACATTAGATTTACAGAGGTTATAAGTTAGTGATCGAGTAGTAACTCTTGCAACTATTAAAAAAAAAATATTCAGTAGAATTTAAACTAATGAAAGATGATGAAAGATACAGAAAAAAGTTAGGTAAGAGGAAAGTAGGGTTTACAAAACCTATTATTCTTCGGAATTTAATAACATTTATGCTTTAAAATCGTTATACTTTTCGCTGGTTCGCAGTAAACTTGAATATTTATCTATTGTATGGAATCCATTTTATATTTCTTACACTTCCACTCTTGAAAAAGTTCAGCATAAATTTCTAAGGTACATTGCATACAAACTGCATGTAAGTAGTGATGATATAAACTATGCTCATATTCAAAAGATTCTGAATATAAATACACTTGAAGTACGAAGAACCTATTTCGATGCGATTTTCTTAACTAATTTAATTAATGGATCTATTGATGCCCCTGAAATTCTTTTTGAAATTTCTTTCAAAGTTCCTAATCGTCTTACACGACAGCGAGATACGTTTGAACTAAGAACTTTTAGAACTAACTATCAATGTAACTCACCTATAGAAAGAATGAAATCAATCGGGAATTTAGTTTTTAGCCATTTGGATTTATCTAACACCAATAAGGAAAAAATGAAAAAATATATTTTTAGTTTACTGGAGTAATTTTTTAGGAAATTTAAGCGTTTTATGAGTTGAATTATTATCTTATGATTTATTATTCTTTAATTTTTCGGCAACTTTTGTAAAAATAGATGTAAGTACATATTATTAAGATTTTAGTATATAAGGCAGCAATTTTGTATTTTTTATATATAAAGGACATTTGTCCGTTTATCATAAATAAATAAATAAATAAATAATTTTTATGTAAAAAACTTAAGAAACTAAACTAATTTTAACTTACAGACTAACTTATAGACTAAAGATTTTGCGTGGTGGCACTAATTTCTTGAAAGTCGCTTTAGGGATTGCATAAAGAAAGAGACATGGTACAAAAAAGAAATTAGCTAATTAAGTCAACGATTAGAGGATTGGTGGAGCGAGCGCATGATAAATGAAAATTGATAGCGATATGGCAGATTTTATATCAGGGGAACGTTGGCGATATTGTGAAGCAAGGAAGTAGAAAACGATTTTGGCTTGTCTAATATAAGCTTGAGGAATTTATTTTGTTTGGTTTCTAGTTCTTTGATGTGAGATGGCGCGCAAGAGCCCCATGCACCAGCACCGTATGTTAGTGAAGGCTGGAGGATGGTCTTAAATATGAGCATTTTGTTGTGAACTGACAATAGAGATTTTCTATTAACTATAGAACTTTAATCAACGAATCAGCTTTTGTACATAGAGCGCTCGTGTTCGCCTTGAATGTTAGGGTTTTATCGAGAAGCACACCTAAATATTTGATATGTTCTCTATTCCAGTTTACGATTGAGACTCCTAAATTCAATGGGCCAGCAGGAAGTAAATCAGGTTTACGCTTTCTTGTAAAGAAAAGGGCCTTGGTTTTATTTGCGTTAATTTTAATTTTCCATATTTTTAAATAGTTTTCGAAAGATCTAAATCCGTTTATTAGTGCGTTTGAAATAATATCAGGACAAAGTGAGCTGCATAACATAATATATAGGTATAATATAAGCATCAACTGCGGCGTTTTCCCTAAACTTCGAAAACAAACAACTGAGTACTCAAATAAATATCGTCCTCTGATGCTTGTAGTTGATGTTATAATTAAAAAAATGTTAACAGGAGCAGCTGTTAAATTTTTTAAATTATAACTGAGTACTCTTTCGGAACCTGGGATGTACGCTCTCTGAATAGGATCAGGTCGAAAAATATAACCTGAGCATAGTTGCACTCCAGGAAACAAAATGGCTTAGTAGCGAGATTGATGACCGAAATTCGTACACAATTTTCACACGTGGAAAACATTCGGGCCACAAGGAGTTTGGAGTGGCTGTATGCGATTCGCATTAAAACCCGGTTCTTCAATCTCTGGCTCATAAACGCGCATGCCCCCACTAAAGTTTAAAGACGAGTTCTATCACCGCCTAGTAAATCTTTTCGATTCACTTCAATCAAACGATGTCAAATTGCTGCTGGGAGATTTTAAGGCCAAAGTCGGAAACGAAAGTTGGCATTGGGGGATTACTGGAGGGTATAGCCTCCATGAAGACTGTAACGACAATCGCCAACGACTAATTGACTTCGCGACCAGCAGAAATATGGTAATTAGACCTACGCTTGTCTACTGTTCCTACTAGCTAGTCTTTGGTTTATTTGTATCAAATACTCGTCAAGATGCTTACGTTTCTTATGTCTAAGTAACCTATTCGAAAATCGTCGAAGCTCGTCATATTTGTTTTTTTTTTTTTGGCTCTAGTTGCGCGTTCGGTCCATTGGCGATATCCTTCGTTTTTCGCATCTACCGAATTTTGACATTCCTCGTCAAACCAATCATTTCGGGCTATACGGGCTTTGTAGCCCACAACCTCCTTTGAGAGTATCCCAGATCTCAAGGGCGCCTTCGTTGCTGATGTTATTTAGCAACGACGCGACGCAGCTTCTCGTCAAGGGCAGTCGTATAAGCAGCCACCGTGGCATCATCCGACAATTTGTCAACGGCAAACATTTTTGCCGGGTTGAATTTCGAATGATGCTAAGAAGAAATTATGCACCTATAAGTCGCCTTCACCATATAGTGGTCAGAATCAATTTTTGCTCCACGATAGGATCGAACATCCATGATGCTCGATGCCCATTTCTTACAGACGAGGACGTGGTCAATTTAGTTGAAGGTATGTTGATATGTTGAGATCCTAAATGGGTTTAAATCGTGCAAGAAAGTAACTTTCGTAAATAACTTTATAACGGTTACGTATATAAAAATGATAAGCAATAATTCGAAGTACTCGACAATGCGTGTTCCTAAAAAATGAGCATATGCGGAAATTATTATTGGAATTCCTTTTATAACGGTAACATACGAAAATAGTCGTCCAGTTACCTTCTTTGATAAAAAAAAGCCTAGTCAATGCGTTACTCCAAAGGGTATGAGATTTTCGAAATTTTATGTTTTATCACACTACCACACACATCCTATAAAATTTACAAAAAATCCTCATGTACAATGGCGTATCTATCGAAATGTTCTGACAATTTGGAGCAAAAGTATAGATAGGTACCTACTAGGAAAATGTTTCCAACTTGCGTGTGGCATTCAATTAAAAGCCTTATTAATAGGCAACATTGCCAACATAATATTTTATCACAAATGATTGATTCTCCGATTCCCATAAGCTGCCCAAAATGAACTTCTGAATGAAAAACAACATTTTCCAAAGAATTCCCATAATTTCGAATGATTTAAATAGGCATTTTCGTCCCACTTTTCAGAGAGCTTTAAAAAATAGGCCAATGTACATGATGGATAGGATTGATTTCAAAAACCAATTTCAAATACATAGTCCAAATTATTCAAAATTAAGTAATTGCTCTGAAACTACTCAGCCTGAGAGCCCACACCTTTTTGCGGAATAAAGCAAAAAGAAAATGAATCACTAGAAGCTGAATAGTGCTAATTAAGTTAACGCTACCCATAAACGTTTCTCTCTCTCTGGTTCCTTTTAACCTCTAGTGGGGCACAGGGCATTGACTACGCCTCTTTTCCACCTCTGCCTATTTGCAGCCATCGCCTTTAGCTGGTCCCACGATTTGCCTATAGATTTTCCCTCTGCCTCTACAGATCTTCTCCATGTATTTTTGGGTCTTCCCACACGACGCCTTGCATCGGTTCCCTGAGGATTCCAATCTAGAGCCTGTTTTGCAATGTTTTTTGGCTCTTTTCGAAGGGTGTGCCCTATCCACTGCCACTTCCGCCTTTTGATGTCGATGCCTATCCTATTTTGGCCAGTAATTTGGAGGAGGTCCTCGTTAGAGATTACCTCAGGCCAGCGAATTTGTAGGATGCGTCGAAGGCACTGATTCACGAAAGTTTGTAGTTTGGTTGTAATATCACTGGTCACCTTCCAAGTGGAACACCCATATAAAAGCACGGATTTTACATTGCTTTCGAAGATCCGGAGTTTGGTATTTCTGGAGATGTTTTTGTTTTGCCAGAGAGGAGTCAAACTGAAAAATACTGCTCGGGCTTTATTTATGCGCGACTCTACATCAACATCAGCCCCACCATCCGCTGCTACTACGCTCCCAAGGTAAGTAAAATTCTCGACTTTTTCTATCGGCTGTTCGGATATAGAAATGTTTCTTTGCCTTTCTGATGTCAAGCTCAAATATTTGGTCTTAGCGGCATTAATTTTTAAAGCAGCACTACGACTCTCACGATGCAAAGCATCCGTCATTTGAGACAGATGATCTGCTGTGTTTGAAAGAAGGCAAATGTCGTCGGCATAGTCTAGGTGCTGAAGGTGATCAAATAATTTCCACCTGATACCCTTACTTTTATGGTCGCCTAGAGCGTCGCAGATTACGTCGTTGATGGTAATAAGGAACAGTATTGGTGATAAAATACAGCCTTGTCTAACTCCATTATTCACCTCAAAAGGACTAGACAATTCGCCCTTGTGCAAGACGTGACATTGGGCTCCGTTATAGGACTCCTTTATGATGGAAATAAGTTTCTCTGGTACGCCTCGTAAGGCTGTCCAGATATAAGCCCGGTCAACGCTGTCAAACGCCTTCTCGAAGTCAATGAACAATAGATGTAACGGGGATCTCCATTCAGCGGATTGTTCAATTATGATTCGGAGGGTGTTGATATGGTCGCTACATGAAAAACCCTCACGAAAACCAGCCTGTTCATTGCTCAAAGTGCGATCGATCGTTTTCTTGATCCGGTCTAAGATTATTTTGGCCATCAGTTTAAAGACTGCAGGGAGGAGACAGATTCCACGCCAATTATTACAATCCTTGAGACTTCCTTTTTTGGGGATTTTAATAATTACGCCCTTTTTCCATTCCTGAGGGAGAGTCTCGGTTGTCCAACACTCTTGGATCAGGGGAAGAAGAATATCCGCTGTAGCGTTGATGTCCGCCTTCAAAAATTCCATCGGAATACCGTCTGCCCCCGGGGCCTTACCCGCTTCCAGTGATTGAAGAGCCTTAGTTATTTCCAGCTTGGATGGTACGCCGGTGTTAATTCTGGCCACTTGCGGAAGACTTACTGCCTCCGGTGGAGATGTGCTTGAAGGGTTAAAGTTGTTATTAAGAACCTCCATGAAGTGCTCTCTCCATCGGCGCAGTTGTTGTTCATCTGTGACCAGCAGAGACCTGTCTTTATCCTTTACAGGATGCTCATTGGTGAAAGATTTGCCAGTCAGTGGCTTTATGAGTTTGTAAAGGGTTCCACTGTCACCACGGTAAGCCGCATCTTCTGCCTCCAAAGCTAACGCGTTGATGTTCTTGCGTTTATCACGTCTAACGCTCCTCTGCACTGTTTTTTGAAGAGAACTGTACTCGGTCCTCAGTTGTTGCTTAACTGAATTATCAGTAGCCGAGTTTATTTGTTCTTTAATTCTCTTCCGTGCAGTTATCAGAGACCATGTATCATCACTGATAAATGGTCTTCTACCTCGCTGTAGTCTGCCCACAAATGTTTCGCCACACGATAGAAAAGCTTCCTTCACAATGGTCCATCTATCATCAATAGAAGAAGCATCTGGTGTTTGTGCATTAGCTACCTCGCGCAATGCGCTAGAAACTGCGCGTATTGTTGATGGTTCTTTAAGCTTTTGCACATTGAATCGTGGCAATACACGCTCGTTTTGTGTGCGACGAATAGCAGCGGTCCGCAAGCGAATTTTTGCGATGACAAGTTGGTGATCGCTGCCTACATCAGCACCACGCTTAGCCCTGACGTCCATGAGACAATTCCTCCATGTTTTGGATATGGCTATATGGTCAATCTGGTTCTCTGTTCGGCCATCTGGAGATATCCAGGTTGCTAAATGGCAAGGTTTGTGTTTGAACAGGGTGCCGCCAATGACAAGCTGACGAGAGTTACAGAACTCTACGAACAACTCACCATTGTCGTTCCTAACACCCAGACCGTGATTGCCCATTAGATGTTCCAATCCAACATTGTCAGATCCAACTTTAGCATTGAGATCCCCCATAATAAGTTTTATGTCACCTCTGGGAGCCTTGTCAAAGGTGTCGCCAAGCAGGTGGTAAAAGGCGTCTTTAGCATGCTGGTCGGCTGACTCAGTTGGGGCGTAGCACTGAATTATAGTAATGTTCCTTACTCTGGACTTGAATCTGGCAGTTATTATTCGGTCGGAAATAGGCCTCCAATCTAAAAGAGATTGGCGAGCTTCCTTGTTCAAAAGGATGCCGACTCCAGCCATTCTGGGTGAGGCTTCAAGTTCACTACCAGAGTAAAGCAGCACAGTTTGGGAACTAGGTGATAAGGTCGTTCCCGATCCGTTCCATCTTGTTTCGCTCAGTCCTAATATCGAAATTCTATATGCGGTCATTTCCCGTTCGACTTCCGTGAGTCTTGTACTACTGCACTCGCCCCACATCGTTCGAACGTTCCAAAAACCAATCGTAGTCCGTTGTTTGTAGCCAAAGGTCGTTGCCGGTAAATCAGTCCGTGGTATCCGAGGCTCGTTCAATGTTTCGAGTGTAGTTTAGTTTCAGGTATGCAACTTACAAGCCTACACACCCTATCCCTCAAGTCGCCTTCTACGACAAGCCAGGAACGCTGTGGTATAATTCTAACCCCAACACCACAGGGGTCAATTTATATTAAGCTTCGTACATATCCACACAATTTAGCACAAACAACGTCGCGCGCAATTGTGGTGATTTGTACGAAACCCAGGAGAGTTTTATTCTCCCCTGCCCCATTAGTCGCCTTCTACGACACGCCGGAGGAAGCGGAGGCATAATTCTTGACCCATGCCACAGGGCTGAACGCTTAGGGTTCCTATAATCTTTACTGGTGGCTTATCTTAGTTTTTGTTAACCTACTCGGAAGCTAGGTCAGCTTGGTCTATCGTTTCCAGCCAATCAACGAAATGCATATCATAGCGTTCATTATAAATACTCAAAATAATACTTTTCTAGTGCAGCAGTTTTTGTTCTCTCCTGTAAAATTAACTTTTTCTGTGATGAGCGATTCAATTTATATTTTTAAATTATAGGGTTGTGTATTTCCAATGTTAAGCATTTTAATTTTACATACATAAATGGTTCAGTGGAGTCTGACAGACCCCAAGGCAAAAATCGTTATAAAACCTAAATTTTTGCTTTTTTGGCACATTTGTTTGAACTAGAAGTAACTGTAAAGCCTTTTGATTACGTGGTATATAAAAAAATTGAATTCGGGCAGTAGGTTTTAGTATGTGGAAAAAAAATTAGGTGGTGTCAAATTTGAGGGTAATTTAAACTTATCACAAATAAATCCATATAAAAACTAATATTTTTACCAAATTTTGTTTTTATTAGTTAAAACGTATTAAATACTAATTAACAAAGATAGGTACATAAAAATTCCTTGGCTAAGGTTAACATTTTTTCTTAAATAGGGATCCAAGGATAGTCAACATTTAGAGTATTCTTCACAGCTTTTTCCTCGAAGGTCTTCGCAGATTGGCTCGTTGCAATTGTATTTTGTCTTCTGATACTTTGCTCGTGGATATAGAAAGCATCTTTGCCTCTTTGGAACCATCTGACCCCATTGGGAGCCTAGGGCATCTGACCCCATGGGGTCAAACTGAACAATGCCCAAAATGTTGTCAATATTATTCACTGTGCTTCGACGAATATTGCCCGTTGATTTCCGCCTTCTTAGAAGAGGTTCGACAAGTGTATATCTAAGTTCGTTGAGGAAGCTTTATGTATTATGTAAAATACCCACCTAATTCGTACGCTCATAAAAGTCATTAATTTATGACTTGACTAAAAAGTCATAAGGTAATGACACAATAGTGATCGGAGATCCTCATAAATGAAAATCAGGTAACAAACGACATAATTTTGAATGAATTTAGTGAAAAAATTTAAAAAACCCCTAATTCAAAACACTCTAAATTTTTCATTTCTTTCAAAATTTTCATATCTAATTTCACAAATGTACTCTAATTACAAAGTTTCAACACTTCCCGACCATTATATTATTACATTTTATCATGTTCCAGTTAACATACATACTTTGGAAATTTCCCACAAAACTTAAAATGTACTTTTGCAAAAAAGACATACGTAAATGGTTCGTGGAGTCTGACAGACCCCAGTTCACTTTTAAATTGCTATAACTTATTATCAGAATCATAAATTCATATAAATTCATGCTTAAGTGGACGTATGTGACATATACTTAAATTACATATATGTACATCAAAATACCATTCAATAAGTTTTTCTACGAAAATTTTAAGATTTAAATTTCTCTGGGGTCTGGCAGACCCCACTTAACCATCCGAGGGTTAAAACCGCAAGAACTATATAACGTTGTTATGTATACCACTTTTCAATTCAAGTAACCTTTTTCGAGATGTCCATAAAAAAATTTGTTTTCACAAATGTTATCACTTTCTGTAGCGCAACGTAGAGGCGAAGGGTATTTTGCTTGTGTAAAGCAAATGGTAATTTGCGGACAAATCCAGCTTGTACTACATTTACCAAGGCTTCTAAAATAAACTTCGCAAAAATTCATGCTAAACAATTTTTATTGCCACAAATGAGAATTTTCTAATTTTTCCTTTAAAAAAATTATGCCGAATAATGGTGTTGGTTTTTTTTTTTTAATTTAAAATTTTTGCATTCGTTTTCGATAACTTAACCTCCCTCCATTCTTTGCAGCAGTTGAAGCTCAATTCGACCGATCTCTTCGCTAATGAATTGTTTCAGACTATTGTTTCAATTGCATGGATATAGTGTATCCAGCGCTATAGTCAAAATCAAATTAGGACAATAATCAGAATACGGCATAAATTGCTAAAAAAAAATTTTAATAAAAATATCCGACAGACAGGCATCCATTTTTGCCCACAATTGTTGTTTTTTAGTTCCTCAACATTTAATGTCCACTGACTTATGAGCTTTCCGCATCAAGTGATTGATTATAACTAAGTGATAATCACGATAATAATATACGAAATAAAAAATATTTAAATATGTTATGTAATTTCTTTTTTATTGTTTTGCTCACAAGTACATTTTACTTATTCTTTAAAAAATATTATTGTTGCGTATATCACCTGCACAGTAAATACAATTTATATACAATGTTAACAAAGAATAATATTTAAATCAAAGTGACGCATTTTAATTTGAAACATTATAAAAAGACATAAAGCATTATTATTATTAACTAATAAATTTTTAAACTAGAAATAAGTTTATTGAAAGAAAATAGGGTCATGAATGATACACTAACTAAACCTTATTGATGTATTTGTATACCTATTCAATAAAGGACAAAAAAATCAAGAAATTGGCAATATGTATATTACACAATTTAAAAAAATATATATAAATGATGCTAAACTAGTTAAATGGCAAATATAAATACATGTTGAATGCATGATGACATTTGACAATGAATTAATGTAGGTATCAATATATTTATACAAATACTACTGAAATATCAATATTTAAGTAAAGAATCACTGAATAAATGTATATTTTTCATCCTTGACTTTCTATAACGAAAGTGTTATTATTAGGCGGATTCCTATAATCTAACAGTAAAATATTGTACAGAAATCATGAAAAAACCCTTAACCAGTATTTATGAAATCCTCCTCCAGCCTCATCATTGACTTTTTAACTCTCAGTGCTGTAAGACGTACCGTAGGATTCGAATGCCAACACTCCAGCATAAGTTTCGAGAGCGTCACAAGAATACTATCATCTTGCCACCTATCTGGAATAGGAGGACGAACATCCCTTAGACACACAACAGCCTGCATTTCTTCAAGAGTCGGATCGGAAGACACAACATCGTCATACGGCAAAGAATAGTCTTCACAAATCATGGCTTTTTCATCTGGTATCTGAGTGTAACAACGTCGACACATTTCCCAGAATACCAACGCCATCGAGTAGATATCAGCCATTTTGTGTGCTTCAAATACTTCAGAACTCAATGTTCGATTCAGTACTTCTGGTGCCATGTAGCGCGGATTTCCAACAATTTCGTTTTCTGCAATCTGATCCTTTTTCTCTTTTTTCTCCTTTTTCTTAGGTAGCACCTGCTCACCTATATCCATAACTGACAATCCAAAATCGGCTATAGCACACTGTCCATTATGTTTGACCAAAACATTTTTACTCGTAAGATTACGATGAGCTATGGCAGGCTTGGATTTCGGTTTGCCTGAAATTTCAGCATGAAGATATGCAACTCCATTTGCCAGAGAAGAAACTAATTCTTGCAACATTTGTGGGCTAAGTTCATTTGCTTTCAAGTAATTGTGAAGACTTCCTTGCTCGTGATAGTCTGTTATAAACAACATTTGCGGTAACGTTCCACTGTTATTTATATCGGATGCAATAAACCCGAGAATATTCTCATGTCTCATAGGCACCGTCTGATAGAATTCAGTCTCGCGCAGATACAAGTCCTCGTGAGTGCTGAAGAAAACTTTGACCGCGACCTTTTCATCTCGCCACTTTGCAATCCAAACCTCGCCAAATTGTCCTCGACCGATTGGCTCCATCAGTTGTACTTGTTTCGCGATGGTTTGTTGCGACAAAAGATTTTCAGATCCTTCACGGTTCTTTTCGCGACGTCTGTACGCCAGGTATGTTAACATTATCATTACAATGAAGATACATACGCCGCCGATAATCGATGCGTATATTACTAGGTAGTTGGTGGGTTGCGTCGGTGCTGTCTGAACGGGAGGCGGCGTTGTAGTTTTTGTTCTGAATGTCGGCAATAAGTTTTTATTACACATGTCGGCATCATCACAGCAAAAGATGTTCTTGCCATGAAGGTGTGGTACCGCAGACACTTTACACTAAAAGAAAAAGAAAAAAGAACAATAGTTACGTTAGCCACGTCATAGAATTATTTAATTTGGTAGTCACAAAAGTCATGAAACTTACCATAAGAAGTCCACCATCTTCTGGTCCAGGCATACAACCGAATGTTCGTTCTTCCTCATAAATTCCCAGTTCTTCGTCATAAACTTCTTCTACGGCACTGAAGCAGGAGCCTCCTGGTCGGGTTTCGCATGTTCCGTTTTGTAAGTTGTTTCGACAGTGTCCCTCGCAATAACAAGTTAGGACTTTGTCTGAAAAAAATATTTTTAGTATTAATATTAAACAACCAATATATTAGAACAAACATTAAAACGAAATTTAACACAAATATTGTTGTTGCCAAAGTTCTGGCTTAGGAGGTTTTCACACTTACGGCCAGATTACGTAATCTGTGCAAATTACATAATTTGAGCTGTCAAATTCCATATATTTTTAAATTCACCACACCGCAGATTACGTAATCTGGCCAGATTAAGTACAAGTGTGAAAACCTCCTTAGCAATTTAAAATGTAATCAGTAAAAAAATAAACAAATTGAGGCGCATTTGAAATAGTCGATAATGAATCCTTGAATTTCAATGGATCATAGCCAAATATCAATCCAAAACACACAGGTTTTATTTGATCATTTGTATCACTGGGTTGCATGTTGATGCTCATTGTAGAGTCATCGATAATTGGACTATTAACAGAATTTCAATTGTCGATGTTGACGGAGGTGGCGATTTTCTTCTTCAGTTCGTACGGCGCGGCGCCCCATGACCCCACTTTGCGATTCCATCCATAGTTTATGGCATGAATGGAAATACATTTGGGCGAAGTTTGATTGAAATTGGCGCACAAATAAACGTTTTTCTTAGAAGAACCTAATTTGGGGGCTGGGTTTGTATGGCAGCCCGATGATTCCACGGTCTAATTCCATCTATTTTTACATATGTTTTGTGGTATCAATGTAAATACATTTGAGTGAGGTCTGGTTAAAATTGGTGCACGAATAAAAGTTTTTCTTAGAAGAACCAAATTGGCGAGTTGGGTTTGTATGGCAGCCCCATGGCCCCACGGTCCGATTCCATGCATTTTTCAATATGTTTTGTGGCATCACTGTAAACATATTTGTATGAAGTTTGGTTGAAGTTAGTACATAAATAAAAAAGTTTTACTTAGTAATAAATGAATGGCGGTTTCGTCTTCCTCCAGGCAAAGGCGACATTGGGTCTCCCTTGATAGACCTATTTTATGAAGGTGGTAGCGGAGCCCAAAGTGCCCCGTAAGAAAGCCTCTTAATAGTCTGAGCTCGTTCCTGTGCAGACATTTAATATCGGAGAAGCTGAAAGGGCGCACTAATTCTTTAGTAACTCTTAAACCAGGGTGTGATGTCCAGTAGTTATGCCTCAGGTAACCCCACGGAGACCACGTCCCAGGATCTCCCTGGCACAGATTTCGATGGCATGAATTTCGGCTTGAAAGACACTAGGCCATTTGCCCATTGCAACCGAGATCCTGGTATTGGGTCCAAAGACTCCAGCACCTACACCGTGATCGGCCTTAGAGGCATCGGTAAACCAAGTGATGCTTCTAGGATCCATACACGTGTTGCCATTAGCCCATTCCGCCCGATCTGGGATGTGAAGGGCGAATTTCCTGCCGAAGCGCAGTTCCGTGATCATGTAATCTGAAACCTGGCAGATTGATAGGCCAGGAACTTGCTGCAGGATAGCAAGCATTATGAAATTGCCAATTTTTCGACTCCTAATTACCACGGGTGATAACGCGAACGATCCTTAGACAAAACCACATAACAAATCAACTCGGAGCTGCGCCGTGCGGTGTTACTATTTCTCCATCAGTAAAATATTAATCAGTAACTTGGCAAAGTGTTATTTTTAACATTGTGGCGCTACGAAAAATTGTACATCAAAAAAAGCGTGAATGCGCTATGAAAAAATAGTACCATCCCCCAACTTGCGGCAGCAATATCAAATTCATATAAAGTAATATGCATGAACTTACCCCCTCCAGGACAATATCCTGATTGCGCCACTAGTCCAAATTAAGTCATTAATGATTGTAGTCTGGCTGTTGTAGGAGTTATTGCACACAACTTTGTTGCACGAGGTCGTGGGTTTGAGTCTCATCGTGAATGAATTCAGTTTATGGTGTTTTCGAGCTCACAATCTATGTGACTGGCTATGATCTCACGCAGATGTTAAACGAGTACCCATTTATGGGGATAAATAGCCCTGCTGATTGTGCTCTTGATCTTTAAACCTCAACAAAAAGCAGTTAAGATTTTGGAAATTGGATGTCACTAACACATCCGTGGCCTTAGTCCAATGTTGGACTGTCGCGCCAGTTATTTATTTATTTAATTTTAATGATTTTAGAAGAGCTTGGTATGTTCTAATTGCGGTTGAAATTAACCAATCTCTCCCCAAAAAATGCCCATCACTCGAACCCTTCTAACGAAAAGGACATCAACAATTAGCAGATTCTCGTTATTATCCATAAAACAACAATGCTTAAAGCAATAAATGTATTGCAGAAATGTCTCTTGATTACCGTAACTCCTAGTGGAGCATGGTGCGTTGATGACTACCGTGTGTAGTCGTTGTCATTAAATTGTAAATTATTCTAGCAGACAGCTACAGCTACATTTAAGGATCGATTGAAAAAAAAATACCGGCGTACAGAGGGCTGCGCCCGCAATACGAGGGTTTTTTACAATTTTAATGCATAGTGAATATTTTTTGTACATATATTTTATAAGCAATAAATAAGTATTGTGCAGAACATTAATGAAATGTTTCCTGTAAATCTATTTTTGGATTGGTCTAAATAAACGCGTTCCAGAATGAAAGGCTAGCGCCTTTCATTCTGTTCCACCTTTAATTAGACCAATCCAAAAATAGATTTACTATTTATCCAGTTTGTATAAAAGTACTCCAAGGCAAATCTACAGGCATTTTTCGATTTAAGATTTCTGATGGCCTTTGACCAAAAAGAAACTTAGGCAAACGTAAGGATGGCTTGGCTTTATATATGAACTGAATTATTAGCTGTAAATCTACTGTTACTGTTTTTTAATCAAGGAAAAGCAACCTTATATAAAATATTGTGTTCCCTGTCATAAGAGCCAACGCAAGCTTTCCTATGAGTATTGAACAAGTATACTTTTGCAGCTATTCAGGGACACCCTGTTGACTTGGTCCTACTAACTTCAACAATATTTGTGGCTAACACTATTACCATTCTATGCATATTCACCAAATTTCATGTTCATTGTTTCATCAAGTTAAAAGATATACATTGAAGAAATGCTTAATAGGCTTGCATTGTGAAAGGCCCTTACTAAATACTTATTTGGCTATATTTCCGGTTTAGATACAGTTATTCGAATGAAAATTCGTAGACATATTTATGTGTAATTTTCTAAAAACCCTTAGCAGAATTTTCATATTTGGAAACCTAAGAGGGGCTACACACGAACAAATTGAAATTTTACAAATTTACTGTTATTTACTTTTCCTTTGCAAAAGTCAACAGTCTTAATATTTAACGTATATGAGGGCATACTGACCAATCTTTGTGCAAAGTTTCATATCGATCCCTATAACGGTTTAGAAAAACGGAGCTCGAAAAGGAAGTTTAACTTTAAAAGCCAATAACTTTTTTACCGTTACTCCAAACTAAAAATTTTTAACTGATATGAGATGTAATCGTTTAGAGCTTTGATTCAAATACCCATACGTCAATCTCCGATAAAAACTAAAAAAGTCGACTTTTTTCAAACGTTCGGGACACCCTGTTAACTTCTTCCTACTAACTTCTAAAGTATTTGTGCCAAAGACTGTAACCATTCTACACATTCCTACCAAATTTCATGACAATCGGTTGAGCCGTTCGCGAGTTATTTAGTGAACAGACGGACAGACGGACGGACGGACGGACGGACAAAATCGATTTCATAAGGGTTTTTTGAAAAAATATTTTCTAAAAAACCCTAAAAATGACAAAAAAAGGGGTGCGCAATCAAAGACACGTGGAATAATATATAGCAGTTATTTCCATACAGATACCGGCGTCCTACAATTCATTCAAATTGATATTCCACCCAAACTTGACAAAAGATATGGTAAACTCTTCATTGGTCGAATGCTGCAAAAACTTCATATTCATAACGAACTCGGGTAGACGCCCAACATTTCAATAATTAATAATATGTGATGGAATACAAATTATAGGAATTTGTGATCAATAAAATCAAGCGCTAAAATCCAAAATTTCAGCATTTGCTGTAAACGTATTTACATTATGAAAAAGGAGCTGTGATACTAGGCGTGTTTTTTTGCACTCCGGTCTAGGTTAGTTTAACTACATGAAGTTACAATAGAAACATGACCCATAAGGGTTATGTTGTTATTGTAACCCCATATAGTCACACTAAACTAACCTAGACCGGAGTGCAAAGGAACACGTATATTGTATTGGTTGTCCCAAGCCTCCAATCCTTCTATATATAAAAATGTTAACTTCGGAATATGGCATTTTATTCGTGTTCTGATTGGCTACGATGATCCCCGAATGTACCCGAACATTAAGCCATTATCGAGCGTACATATACACATGAACTATCAGCGTACAAACTGTCGATAAGTATGCCATTGAATACGAGAACGAAAAACAGTCAGTCAGTGCCGCGAGCGCGCAGCGTGAACGGTGGGTTGCTTCACGTACGGAGCAGTGCTTCTAAAAGTACCAGAAATCTCTGTATGATTTGTCCTGGTCCTGGTACTACTAAAATTGAGTTATTCTACGAGTAAATAATGTGCTTAATATGTAAAGTGGAAATGCGGGACAGTTTGGATGTATTGCGGAACAATTTCAAGACGATTTTCAATAGAATCCACCTTAATATCTTTTCTACTGCGCAATGCTTGAAATATACCTTTACATAAACGAGATTAAACCAACGTACTCGGCCAACATTCCTGCCCAATATTTTGACCAGTAGCCTTTCCATATCCTTATACATAAAAACATAAGAATTTTCAAATTCTTCGATAATATAAATTCCTCTGAAACCCTTAAAACGAAAGAAAATCGAAATCATCAAAAGACAAATATGCCTGAGTTTATATTCGTTTTTTAAATCAATGAATCGAAGATAATAACTGCAACAATAACTCAACAATAAACTGAGATTTATACAAAAAGTATTGAAAAAATTAATATTGTTATGTATGCTTACCATGTGCCTTTTTCCTTCTTGGTCTCGGCGCCATGTCTGGACAAAACTTGAAAAGCCGGGCGTAATGTGTACGTATATGAACGATGCGATGAATGCGATTGATCTTATGCTTCAGCACTTCTTGTTCTTCGGTTCATGCACAGATCTTCTTGGATCTCTTTTGAGATTTTTCCCCAGACCGGTTGTGGGTTTATAAAATAAAAAACTATATGGAGGAATTCTCGGCTGATGATGATGGTTTCGTTCTGATCAAAGAAAATGATGATGGTTCTTGTTCTGGGTCGAATTCGATAAGGATCACATTGAACGGATGCACTGTTGGTATTATGATCAAATGCGGATTGGTAAGTTAGCAGAAATAGAAAAACACACGAATTCAATGCTTTTGTAATAGGGTCGAAATGCACGAATAAAAACTATAGACGTCACTCACGAAATATTTTTTTAAAAAGTAAGTTCACACTAGTATACCTCAAATAGAGTAAAGCAAACACAACTGCTATCGATACAATTTATTTGTTTAGTTTATCGATAGTAAAACTGACTTCCAACACACTATTTGAACATTTGTCGATTTTGTGAACACATGCACGTCTCACTGAATAATAGTACTCCACATATGAATAAAGTCAATCTTCAAGTGCAGTTTTGCACTGATTCATTTTATAAATTGGAAGCACACCACACCCACGCAGAAGTAATAATATCCACAATCTTGTACGCAAAAACCTCGGAAGCAACTAAAGAAACTATCTAAACTGCAACATCCTCAGAGCTCCTCACTCTACGAAACCAGTCCACCACACAGATAAGAGATACGAGATACTCAACAGGGCAACGACACAGCACTAGCAACATAAGAAATAAAGACTAGTCCAAGAGCCATGAGCTCGAATCACTCTTGAGTTTAACACTTGAAAGAAGGTACGCGGGTCATGTGTTATTTGAAACTACCTGGCAGTCTGCTCGAGTTTTCTAGGTAGTGGATTAAGGGCGTGTAAAATATCTAATGAGAATATTATACAGGTCCAGTGTTTTATACAAAAGATCTTTGTTGGTAATCACACGTGTTCTATTAATATGCAGTTGATGTTGGGTTTCCGTATTTGAGATATTGGGTTTTTCCGGAAATAATGTGAATGGAAATGGAAAAAACGTTTTGTACGATGTGATTTTCGCAGAATAAAGAGAAAGGATGCGTGGATTTAGCATTTTTGGGAAAGGAATAGTGGGTGTACCTAGGCGCCAAATAATCCCAGAAGTAACCAGGTGTCGTTGAATTGAAAGGAAAAAGATTTATGACAATTTCATGGTTGTATACTGTATCGATTTCACTTGCGTATCCAATATAGGTATATGAGCGTCGCGGAGCTATGTCAGATATCACTTATACTGAATTCATAGAAAATAGCACAAAAATATGAAAGACCCCAAACTAACTGATGGTGATGCTGAATTAACACTTTCCTAGCAACGCCGGATGATTTCTCCCCATTATTTGTTAAATGTGTGAGAGGGAGCTGCTTATTGACAAAAAAAAATTATATCAGGTTCGTTTGTTTTTTTAATACCTTTTGCTTCTCCGTTAGCAAAAGACGCATCCACAAACTGGATTTCCCAAGTCAGCGAGCAAAGTATGTACGTATTTATGTACAATTTACATAGTTCGATTCGTAATGCACTTTATCTTGTATCCTGACTCATAAAATACGTATAACTTTTAATATATGGTACACACTGCAATTTTAGCCCTTCCATGCATTTGTTGTATACATGCAACAACGTTTTTGCACGCATAATTCTCGCTATCAGCGTTATATTTTTCAAAACATAGTAACTGAAAAAATCTTAAATAGGATCGCTTCTACACATTATGGTCCTTTTTCTTAAGTGAACAGTAATTTGGCTTTATAATGGTTTTTGTTGAAGAAAGTTAGGTGATTTCAGGGAAATGATTTTTGGCTCCACAAAAAACGTCTTAATTTTAATTAAATACTTAGCCTACGCAAACAACTATTTTCTCTCTATTATTTTATGTGTTAAGACATGATTCACTGTGAAATGGGAAAAAATAAAATAAAAATAGTTTGCTTGTAGGAACAACAGTTCCATCTGTTGTTTGTATAAATATGTTCGTTAGGGTATAACTTTAGACACAATTGAAAATGGGCCCAAAATGTACGAAAAGTCTGTCTCCTATACAAATGGCACACGCTTGCTATGCACTTGATCTCGACTTTATAACTTTGGACAGATAGAATATCGTTTGTGGTCTATTTTTTTTTAAATCGTTTGCATAAAATCCCGATAATCCAATAAAATGGATTCGAAACCACGGATTCGTTGTGGGTGTGCGGCCTATCACTCTATAAACATATAAGGCTAGTGAGGGTATATGATGCTCATAATGTGATTCGTCCGATTAAAACTCGGTCCCGTCTTGTTTTTCACTAATTGACCAGTGGCGTGCAGTCCATAGATGCGGTGGATGCGCCGCATCCCCTAAAATTTTGAATTCATAATATGTATAATACTTAATATTATACAGTTAAATAATATGTATGTATCTACATTTACATGTAAAATATATGCCATAATCTAACACACGAATCTAAGGTTTAACAACATTTAAGAAATGTTACATATAAACAAACCCAACCCCAATAATCGAAGATATAAAACTACAACCCTTAAATTCTAAATGCATATGTACATTGTACTAATATACGACTATGTATTTGCTCCATAGAAACATCGTTAAGTGTACTCAACTCACTTTTCCACTGGATGCGGAAAGAAACCTTCGCACAGCCGTGCATCCATTCGAGCCGAATTTCCGTTGAGGCGATATTAGTGCAGTCAAAATATCCCATTTCAGGGCTCCAAATAGAAAAAATAGAGTGTGTGTTTTTTTGTTTGAGTTTTTTGTGGTTTTTGAATCAACGAGCTCCCAGGAATCTAAAACTCATTTTGCTAAAAAAAATTTTGATCGGAAAGGTCCCAAAAAGGACAAAAAAAGGATACTTCTTAATCCTTGGCCGGAGGTCAGCCTGTGGGGTATCAGATCAAAGGGGACGTCGAGTACATTACATATCCGGTGTTTGTTTCCTGTTTCAAGGACCGTCAACGGAATAAATCGAGATTAAATGTAAAATTATTGTGTTTTCCGTGTCTTTCCAAAGCCATAACTACGAAAATAATTCAAGTTGTCACTACGTTTCTCACTTTTCCGAATTTATAATTGCTGAAGATTCTATCATTAAATTTGCTAAGAAAAAAATTATCGGAAAGCTCTGAAAAAGGACATTAAAGGACACTAATTACAAATCTTGATCGAACGTGAGCATGCGGGGTGTCATATCAAAGAGGACGTCGAGTGCATTGCATATCCGGTATTTGTTTCCTATTTCAAGGACACTAAATGGAATAATTCGGGCTCAAACGAAAAATTACGGCTTTGGAAAGATACATATACGAGAAACACGAAAATTTTCCATTGGGTCCCAATTTTCTCCTGTGAGGGTCCTTGAAACAAGTAATAAATACCGGATATGGAATGTACTCGACGTCTTCTTTGATATGACACCCCGCATGCCCACGTTCGATCAAGGTTTGTAATTAGTGTCCTATTATGTCCTTTTTGAGAGCTTTCCGATAATTTTTTTTCTTAGCAAATTTAATGATAGAATCTTTAGCTATTATAAATTCGGAATAGTGAGAAACGTAGTGACAACTTGAATTATTTTCGTAGTTATGGCTTTGGAAAGATACACGGAAAACACAATAATTTTACATTTAATCTCGATTTATTCCGTTGAGGGTCCTTGAAACAGGAAACAAACACCTGATATGTAATGTACTCGACGTCCCCTTTGATCTGATACCCCACATGCTGACCTCCGGTCAAGGATTAAAGAGTATCCTTTTTTGTCCTTTTTGGGACCTTTCCGATCAAAATTTTTTTTAGCAAAATGAGTTTTAGATTTCTGGGAGCCCACTGATTCAAAAACCACAAGAATTAGCCTTACTCTATTTTTTTCTATTTGAAATGCTAATATGACTGCACTATATATGGGGCTTGTGTACTCTCCGTACCATTGGGGATGCGTAGACCAGTCCCCTACACGAAACGCATCCAAGTCAAATTCTCTGAGCTGTGCAAGCATGAATGAGAGAAAGATAGAAAAGAAAATCTGGCGTGCAAAGCTCATCTAACATGTTGTATGGAGAACGAAAGAATAAAAAAGGAGAAAAATGATGAAGGGAATCGGTTGTGCTAGAATCGAGTGAACGCATCTGTAAGTGATTTCGTTATCATCAGTTTCTGTACGTTCAGGGTTCAGTGATAAATATTAGAATAGGACGTTTTACTGTGAAAATTAGGTCTGTAGCATAGTATTTGGTTAGACTTTGAGCTTATTTTATTTCGCAAATATAATATTTTCAGTATAACATTTTGAATTAAAAATTCAACTTTTAGAATTAAAAAAAAAGGTTTAACTATCTCAGAAAAAGACTGCGTTTAGAAAATATTGGTTCCAGAGAGAGAGGTTTAAATGTTTACTTTTTTAATGTAGATATGTACATTGAAATACACTTGTTACCTTAGTGATTTTCTAACATGAAATCTTTTTAGCTTATTCTTCCACCTTAGCTCCATTGTGTTAATTAATGGTTGAATAATTAAAAACTTCTAGAATTGCTTACTTTAATCAGTTATATATAAGTTACATATATCCATCTTCATAGAAACCAAATTTAAAGTTGCTTGACTATAAGGTGTTTATGTGCGAATTCCGGCAATACAACGGTCTAACTTTAATTTAAGTTGACGATTTAAAATCTTACTTGACTATGTTTGTCATATGTATTTCTTGTTTGGTATCGAAAGGGTGTCTTTTTTAGAGTCATACAAATCTAAGTTGAAATCGATCAATATGGGAAATTGTCCTCCAGATTTATGGAATTAAGATTCATTTAAAGATCTCTACGGCAATTATTTCTGTTTGTCTGTCTGTTACTTATAAATAGTCGTTGGGACCAATTTTCTACCATGCTATACTTTTGCGATCTCAAAACGAATTATGATTATTATTATTCAAAAGAACAGCTACATAATAATACTGTTTCATTCTCTCTGGATTACCGTAACTCCTAGTGGAGCATGGTGCGTTGATGACGTTACAAAGCCAACTGAATTCGGAGTGTGATACGGTTGTCAGCCATACCACTTCCTAGTCGCATTGTTTGTTTATTATTCTACGATAAGAATATTTCCTATAACGATCACGTTACTATTACAAAAATGCTTTTAGAAACAATTCTAACCGATATTAGGTGTGTTTTTCTGGTTATCCCGTGTAGGTTGGGGTAACGAAACTCCATATAAAAAAATGCCAGCTGATCCACCTGTCATTTTTTTTATATGAAGTTTCGTTACCCAAACCTCCACGGGATAACCAAAAAAAACACACCTATTATCAAATCATGAAGAAGTTGATTTCTTTTACTCCATTAATGCGCCATGTTGTATAGTATAACCACGTTATCTAACATCCAACAATAAAAGTCAATTTCGAAAAAAAAATGTGTTTTTTTGTGTTTTTAGAGATGTATTTAACCAGAAAATCAAATCAAATAACAGGCGCGACAATCCAACATTGGACTAAGGCCGCAGGATGTGTTAGTGACATCCTATTTCCAAGATCTTATCTGCTTTTTTGTTGAGGTAATCAGATCAGCATCACGCTCAGCAGTGTTATTTATCCCCACAAATGGGTACTCGTTTAACATCTGAGTGAGATCATAGTCCGTCACAAGCTCGTGAGTTCGAAAAACACCATGGAACACGGTGAGATTCGAACTCATGACCCTGTGCACTGAAGGTGCGCGCACTAACCGCTAGACCAGCCAGACTACAAATGTGTTTTTTTGTGTTTTTAGAGATGTATTTAACCAGAAAAAGCCTTTTAAAATAAGTCCAGCTTCACTCCACTGCAGCTTAGTGCATGGGAGGGTTAACAGATCCACAATAATCCCGCAGCTATAGACGTCGTTATATACTGGAAGACATTGGTTATGTATTTTAATTAAGTAAACACGAAAACAAAATATCGGTCGTAGTATGGATGTTGGCAATGGCAGTTATCACTGTTCCAGTAGTATATTGTATATCTACAAGCCCACTGTGCTTTATAAGCATACAACAAAATCTTTACATATACTCAAACGGTCTCCCCCAATTGCTTTAGTCTAGAACTTCATGATGGTGTACAGTTAATTTTTTGCCTGAAATTCATTAGTCAAATCGATTCCCGGTTTTTTAAGAACGCTGGTCACATGCGAATTCTCGCAACTATGGAAGATTTCCACAAGTGACACTTGGATTCAATTTGACACAACGCAACGCAATATTTCTCGAACAGTTTTGAAAACCGATCCTCCTTAGAAAACATAATACCAGTGGGACTGATTCAAATTTTCCTGAAAAATTGCTCATTCTTCATAAGCTGAATTCTGCTCCAAAAGCAAAATAAAAAAATGTTTTAACGAAATCTTCGCACTCACATTTCACATCTGCTTCATCCTTTTTCCGAGAATAAATTCAATATTACACATTCCTTCATTGTTCTTATTAAACAAACAGCAACATGAACTCCTCATCAGATGCTGCCTATAACAGAACATCATATTCATACAAAAGATTTTAAATTTGTATTTAAAATGAATGTAAAGATTTCTCCCAACAAAAAAGAATAAGTTTCGCTATTCTAAACTCAAAAAGGTCCTTTTGAATTGTCCGCCAAACTGCGCAAGAGCAACAACCACATCTAAGAACTTCTATGTGTTCCTTTTGAAACGCTCTCTCCGGGATACTCAAAAGAAATTTGTTCTGCCCATGGATTTACCAAGGAGAAACAATATGTGAATTCTCATATTCTCATCTACACATGCTAGGATGGTGTTAAAAAGTTAAAGACCCGAAGCAAAGAACTGTGTACATTTACAGCGGCGCAGGTAGAAAGATATCTTATGGACATATACTATACACTATTATGTGTATGCATCGAAAACAGAGCAGCAAGAGCAACATTTCTTTCGAATATCCGTAGAAATTTTGAAAATTTGAATTGTTGAGAATATTAAAAAAACACGTTTGTTAGAAAAATCTTTAATTCCATGTGTTTTTGTATTTAAAAAAAAAAACCCTCATGTGGATTTTCCACATAGTGCAATAAAAATGATGAGTTTTAAAAAACGTAAAGAATATAGTGTAGTAAGCACGTGATAAACCTAGTACATGAGATCTTATGGTTTTGGGGTGCTGAACACGAATCGGTAGCTTCCTACCAAAAATTTCGATGCAAAACAGGGTCGCAAGAAAAAAACATTAAAAAAATTGTAATCATAAATTGTAGCGATATCGATATTTTAAACATTAACGTCGCGTTGAACCCGCAACCATGTTTTCTTTAATATACTCATGGCCAGGTTTTCGCAAATGTACAGTTTCGGAGCTATGAGCCAAAAAACGAGAAAACTCCGAAAATCTTGGGTTTTTTATGGTCTTGGCCCTCTTCCGCAACGAAATCCGAAAAATCCATTCAGTTCAATTTTAGTTAAATTTGCATGGAATTGAGATTATGCTACCCACTTTGAAGTCAGAGAAACGCTGGATTTTAATTTGTACAACAAAAAATAACGTAAAGCAAGCAGGCAACAAATGGCTTTTAATTTCCGATTTTTACATTTTTACTGATTTGGTAAGCGTCCAACGCTCGATATCAGAACTATTTACTTTACTTTAATAAATTAGTATAGTGAAATTAGCTCTAGACGCACATATAAAAAAACAAAGAGAGTTTTGATGCCAAATTGTTGCACACCCTTCCCTCTACACACACTAAAAAGTTACACTAAATTGAGCGTCCCATTTACATTTCGCACTTAACTTTTAATAGAATAAAGGTAGAGTGATAAGAATTGGGGCTGATGATGCCAATTAAATGCACATACTTAATTTATACCAAAAATTAGCTTGATCCAGCCAAGAACACTTCCCATGCTTCTGTTAACATTTCTCAAGAAGGCATGCCTGTAACTATTATCTAAACTACGCCAAGAAATTAAAACTGATTGATTGCCTAGGGCAGACATGTCAAACTCGCGGCCCGCGGGCCGCATGTGGCCCGCCTGACAGTTTTGTGCGGCCCGCGGCCAGGCTCAAGAAACTGAATGGGTATCAGCACAAATGCGTAAAAATTAAAAAATGTGAGATGTTAAACTTAAGTATAAAAGGAAGAAAGAAGGCATAAGGAAAATATTAAGTTCCTTTATGAAATCGTTTTATCCCGAAATTCGGTTCCGAAAAAAGTTGTTGGCTTTCACTAGGCTTATAGTTATCTGTCACTGTTGCATTAAATGTCGTGTTCACGTCTTGTCTTTTAGGTAACGGAAGGACATTGGATTGAGATTTAGGGCTACGTCGTATAGCATTCGGAATGAAACCCACTAGTATCGCGGAGCTATGACCGAACTGTCGGGGCCGACGAACATGAACCTATGGTAGTTTACACAAAAATTTCACGAATCTGAGGGCTTCAACAAAATAGAAGACATGCCAATTTTGTGATACTTAATAGCATAGCAATTGTAAGCCAGTGAATAGTAACAGGTCCTGATT
Source organism: Microchrysa polita (assembly GCA_949715475.1). Lineage (NCBI taxonomy): Eukaryota > Metazoa > Arthropoda > Insecta > Diptera > Stratiomyidae > Microchrysa > Microchrysa polita. The sequence goes on from OX454415.1 coordinate 57,255,975, forward strand.
TCCCATATGGGCAACCTGGGCAGAAGATTTTGAGTAGCAGCAAATGTTAAAAAAATCAATGGTTTTAAATCTTGTGGAAAATGTATTTGGAAAGCTCAAGGAGCAATTGAGATAATAAACTTTCATTTGCTCCCTTCCTAATGCATTGGCTTCACTTCGTAGAACGGCATTTGATTCAGTGTCTATTTTTATAGGAAGCCTAGAAACGTGTTTGGCTGCGAGCTACTGATTTCTCGACAACATTCCTCCTGCGACAATGTAGCATTTCTAATATGGACTTTTTCAGTAAAATGTTTCCATCGTTTGAATAGGTTTCAATCAATTACTCTCAATTGAAATTTTTTAAATCAAAGAAAACAAAAAAAATGATTAAAAGCAGCAAACACCTGATAGGCGCCGAATGACGATTACTGAGTAACAGCAATTGTTGCATTTTCCAATTTTTTATCAAGTTATCTGTTTTATCTAAAACAGCAAAAAAATCTTTCGATGATGCCAAAATTTTCTACACTGAAAAACAACGACAGAAATCAAAAATGTATTTAGAAAGCATTCTGAACGCATTCTAACGAAAATGTAATGAGTATTCTTAAATGTTGAAGCTATCATTACAATTTTAATGAATGAAACAATTTCGGGAGGGCCCTGGATCCCCTAAGACCCTCCACTGGCTACGTCACTAAGAAGCAACGTTTTTTTTAAGCAAACAAAATATATCGCTTACTGTAACAATTTTTTTAAATTTAAAAAATTTTAAATATGTCAATCTCAACCATGTCACTGCGACTGCTTCCACTTCCGAGCTTAATTAGTGACGGAAGGCGGCAATTAGGCTACTGTCTAGGGGCGGCATAGAGGCTAAATAAATAATGGCGTGAATAGTAACAGAAACTTTTCTAAAATCGCTGAAAAAATAGGACTTAGGGGGCTCACTCAAGAAGTAGGCGGGAGGGTCCCGAGTGAGGTTGTTCCGCCACTGACGAAAGCCAAACTTTAATGACACCGTAAACTTGTATTTGGTGAGAAAATCATCTGGATGTGGAATTTCGTAAACATAATAACTTCAGTCCATTACATATTTTTTGCTATTAAGCTTTACTGATACATGCGTTTATTTCACACAACATCAGTAAAAACCTAACTTTCTTTCCGAAGTTCATTTATGTCAGCCTAACAATTTTGACTGGCAAGGTAGTTTTGGACTACCACAATGTTGGATGACAGGTTCTACAATGTTATGCTCAGCAATCAAAAATTTGGCGGAAAATAATTCAGAAAGTAAGGTAACTGATCGATCAAACAAACTTGTCTAAAGTTTATTAATTTGTTTGAAGAACATTTTCAAAGGATGGCATTTCTAAGGGATATAATGCCGAGGTCGTTAGTTACTCTGATTTATTGTCAATATTATTTTATTAAATTCGAAAAAAAAAATATATTGCCGTTTTTGAAATTTTTATCCTGCGGCCCGCTTATACCTGAATATATATATATTTGGCCCGAGCCATGTTTTGAGTTTGACACCCCTGGCCTAGGGCAAGCCTCTACTCTCGACCAAAAAAGACTTTGATAGGATCAAAACTAAGGGTACCATACAAAGTGAACCCAAAATCTGCCAAATTGCACATTTTCTTCTTTTCATAAGCCATCTTAAATAGGAAAAAATATCTATCTGTCCGGAAGTTACTATAGAAATTATGTATTTATCGTCTCCTAAATGGATGTTCGAGAGTCCGTATCAAGGTGTGTCGAAAAATCGGGTTTGAAGGTCACTAGTCCGTATTTGTCAATGATATTTGAAAATATGTAGCCTTAAAGCTGGAACTAGTAACCTTCAAACGGGATTTTTCGACACTTTAAGGGCACACCTTAGTACGAACTTTTCAGCATACATTAAGCGACTATGAATAACTGTTGTAGTGACGATCGAAATATTTTTTTTATTTTAGATAACTTCTGAAGAGAAGAAAATCTGCAATATGCCAGATTTCGGGTTCACTTTGTATGGGAGGTATCCTTAGTTTTGATCCGATCGCAGGCGCAGGAATCATCCAAGGGGGGGGGGGGTTTAACTTATACAGTCAAACCTGTCTAATCGGACCACTGACGGGACCGATCAAATTTGGTCCGATTAGCAGGTGGTCCGTTTACTAAGGGATGCCAGAAAAGTAAAAAAAAAATAATGAAATAATTTTTAAACGTTATTCATGAACATTGGACTTGTACAAAGGTCACCTATGCCTTATGCAATTAATGTTTTGAAACCGCTCAACAGCGTAACTCCTTTGTGACTTTTTTTATTATAAATTCTCCCTACACTCAGTTCCACCGAAATTTTGAATATTCTTCAATATTTTATCAAGCGTTTCTATAATCAAAGTCATGGGTAATGGTTCAAGCAATCCTCCCTTTAACTTCACTTGCATATTCTTGTCTCACAAACTCCAGAATTGTCTTACCACTTCATCTACCCAACTCTGATTCAATGGTTGATGCTGTCTACGAAATTTCCCGTGGTCATGGGAAATAATATAGCTCATCATTGTAATCGGAACTGAAGTGAATGTAGTAGCGAAATTTCTAAGATTTTTTTAGTCAACAAAATAAATTGCCACGTTGCTTGTCTGTTGGTCAAAAATTTCCTCGTACTGTAAGTAAGAATCAATTTGAAGTTTTGATCCGATTTTGGAGATTTATCCAGTGGTTGGTCCGATTGTGGAGGTACGTCTAGTACTGATCCATCTAATTGGAGTCAACGATCGTGGTCCATGGTCCGATTAAGAGGTGGTCCGTTTATAAAGGTTATTTTGTATGAAAAACCAAATAATATTGACCAAGGGTGGTCCAATTAGAAGGTGGTCCGATTATAGAGTGGTCCGATTAACAGGTTTGACGTATATTCAAATTTTTCATTGAAAGGTATATTTAAAGTTTAAAATATACAGGCTATAATAAGGTGACCAGACTCCCAAAAGCCCAATGCTGTACACAAACTAGCGGAATTCGGTTGTCAAGCAAATCCAGAGTAATATATATAGGTTCCAGGTCCGAGGTCTATGTCGCAAACATGTTGGCTGTTTTTCTAATGCACGACAGACAGAGTAGAGCGCAGAGTATTCTGAGCTACAGGTTATACGTACGAGTCATAGGTTTAAATTTCACGAAATGGCGTCCATTGGCTTACCGATCGCCGCGCTTGCACCTCGCCTTATCATTCTTAGGACCATCACTGCGTCGTAAATTTAGGCGAATTCTGAAAAGCGCAAAAGGCATGGCGAGGTCTGGATGAAGCGAAGGGCAAGTCACAGGATTTAGGTAAATTTAAGGACGAGCCAGAGGTCTAAATTTTACGAATTGTCATCCATTGGCTTACCGCTCGCTGGACTTACTTTGTTCCGCAATAGCACTACGTCGCGAATACTAAATAGCGAGACAGATAAAGCGAGGTCTGAGCGGAGTAAAGGGCGAGGTGCAGGATCTGAGTATATGTATGGACGAGTCAGAAATATAAAGCTTACGAATTGCCTGACATTAACTCACCGCTTGTTGTGCTCGCTTCATCCTATTTCCAAGCAGCGCTACGTATCAACTTTTTGGCGAATTGTGAAAAGGGCGACAGACAGCGAGATCTTAGTTAACAGACGACCTATAGGATTTGAGTAAATGTATGGGCGAGCCAGAGATCTAAATCCAACAAATTGCTTTCCATTAGCTCACTGCTCGCTGCGCTTGCACTGCTTCGCAAAAATATTGGCGAATTCTCTAAAGGTACGTGTTCGTAGAGACGACTCATGTGATGATCGCTCAGCGATCGCAGTTAAACCATCGGTTCTGACCACTATACGCGCATATTTTCTATACAGACATGTTATGGTCGACACATGGAAAGTAACACCATTACAAAAATATGCAAATTTGGCTCGGAATTGGATGCAAAACTACGATCGCTGAGCGATCATCCCAAGAGTCGTCTCTACGAACACGTACCTTAATGCGAGACTGACAGTGTGAGATCTGAGCGGAGCGAGGGGTGAGTCACCGAATTCTAGTAAACCAAATACCAAAGGACGAGCCTGAGGTATTAATCCTATCTAAACCTGGTGGCAATATTTCACGAGGAGAATCATGGGCGTAGCCAGGATTTCGGTCAGGGGGGGCAAGCCCAAAATTTTTTCAACATCATGATTTTCTTAGGAGTTGAAATTTCCGGTCGGAGAAATATTGTTAGCAAATTTTAGAGTAGCCTGGCTTGTGGTTGGATTGGTGCACAGGGTCATGGATTCCAGACTCACCGTGAACGAATTCATTTTATGGTGTTTTTCGAACTCACGACCTACGCGACGGACTATGATATCGCTCAGATTGTAAACAAGTATCCATCCATTTATGGGGATAAATAACATTGCTGGGCGTGCTGTTGATCTCAACACTCAACAAAACAGCAGCTAAGATCTTGGAAATTGGATGTCACTCACACATCTGTGGCCCTAGTTTACTGGTGGGCTGCCACGCATGTTATTTCTTTTTTTTTTTGCTAATTTTAGAGTAAAATTTTAAAAATGGAAATGAGAATGATTTTCTTCTGCATTCTGATTACATTTAACCAGCCTCCAATATCTGCCTTTTAGAGCGTAGTTTGTCTATTTTCAGTGCAATTTTGTATCTCGGACTGCATATTCCACTTGCGAAAACAGTTTGTTTCGTCCGTCACTTTCATCTTAGCAAAGAAGCATCGTCAGAGTATTTATAAATCCTTTATTGATTGAAATATGGTTAACGGTTTAAATAAGATTTCCTCTAAATATATCAAAGTATTAACAGTGGCTAAATTTTATTGCTGCGGTATGATTCAGCTAGAAAATAAATTTTGATTTAATAACTTGAAAGACCCGCTCTGTGGCTCACTTGGTTGAGTCGCACTCTACGATGCTAGTAATCTAGAGGTCCGGAGATCGAATCTCGGCGTGCTCCTTAATTTCCGTACATGTGAATGGAAATATACAGGGTGTCTGAAAACTGCAGCATAAACGCTCCGGATTGCGATTCCTCATGTGACTTCCAGCAAAAAATTTTGTACGAAACATACCCCCTTAGCTTAACCCTTTAGCTGCCACAGGCATTTGAAGATTTTTGAAAAACTCATTTTCTTGTACGACTGAAACTTCAATATCTCAAAAGCCAGAATAGCTAGAATAGCAAAATAAGATGATTATTACAGCCAACAAATTTACCTAAGAAATAAAACTAACCGCACTAAAATCGGATAAGAGGTTTGGTTTTTAAAGAGCTACAAAATAAAATGTTTGTGATTTGACCCAAAAACAATATGTTTTGCCATCTCAATTTTCTCGAACTTCTGCCAAGGTGAGGTGCTCGTACGATTCTTTTAAAGATTTGCGCATAGTCTAACATTCATTTCTTTCTTTCATCATTTTATTCTAGCTTCCTTATTTCTAACAAATTTAATGCCTTAAGTGCAGAAAACTAGGGTTTATTTTGGATCGATTTGGATATAATTTGAATCAATTTTACCAAATTGCAGATCTTTAGGGGCAGTTTGAATTGAATTGAATAAAAATCGAGTTAAATTAACCGTAGTTTTCTGCACTTAAGGCATCAAAACTGCTAGAAATAACGAAGCTAGAATAAAATGATGTAAGAAAGAAATAATCGCTAGACTATGTGCCAATTTAAAAAAAAAATTGTACAATCACCTCACTTTGGCAGAAGTTGGGGAAAATTGAGATGGAAAAACAGATTGTTTTTGAGTAAAATCACAAAAATTTGACTTTGAAGTTCTGTAAAAAAACCAAACCTCTTATCTGATTTTAGTGCTCTTGGTTTTATTTATTAGGTAAATTTGTTAGCTGTAATAATCATCTTATTTTGCTATTCTAGCTAGTCTAGCTTTTGAGATATTAAAGTTTTAGTCGTACAAGAAAATGAGTTTTTTTTTAAATCTTCCAATGCTTTTGGCAGCTAAAGGGTTAAGAATTAGGGGTATGTTCCGTACAACTTTTTTGTGTAAATCACATAATGAATCACAATCTGGTGCGCTTATGCGGCAGTGGGGCTATACGGTACTGAGAAGAAACAGAAGAACTGGAAAGACACTGAAATATGAGACCTTTGCAAGGTCCCTAACAAAGCAAAGCTGTATAACATTTGTCACCCTTTCAGATGAAAATAAGTTGAATTCCACTAACTTCCCGAAGGGACCTTACGGTTGAAATTGTATAATCCAGCTCAGAAGCCATGAAATGAAACAGTAAATATGGGATCCACGCAGCCACAGTAGCACACTTATAAGTGAAATGTGTGTGCTGGTAGGCAGCCTCCGTCAGCTACGAGAGGCCTTTCGCTGTCATCTATTTGTATGCGCATCCTGACTGCAAACTGTCCTGATCATGGCTTCTCCGGTAGGACTTGGAGTGGTGAAAGAGGCATTAAATTTTTTGAAAATGTTGTATAGTGCCGCGATTTTTTTACTACATCGATAAGGATTTTTTACTATCTTCATCGACCAGGGGGGGGCGACCGCCCCTCCCTGCCCCCCCCCTGGCTACGCCCATGAGGAGAATAAGGATTTCTTCATAGTTACGATAGGGATGCCACGTCGTTCCCCTAGGCTTTTACCTACCTTGATTTACCCTAACTCCTAGTGGAGGATGGTGCGTTGACGACTACCGTGTGGCATGTGTAATCGTCAACGTTACAAAGACAACAAAATTCGGAGTGTGATACGGTTGTCAGCCATACCACTTATTAGTCGCATTGTTAGTTTATTATTCTACAATAAGAATGTTTCTTATCATCTTCTTCTGAATAATAAATTTGCGGCCGGTCATGACGAGTTTAGAGTTTCTAAACTCTCTCTTTATGAATCTCTATATCACAGAGTAGTGACCGAACAATCATGGCCACAGAGCACGGCTTGTAACGCCGTTTTAAATGGATTTTAATGAAATTTGGGGAAAAAAACTACCTAAAACCCATGCTGAGTCATTTCATTAGTATGCATTTTCCTATAGAGGTTGATAAAGGAATCGGAATAGAGTACAATGGCTGATTTTTTCATCTTAAAATCTCATCTTTTGTCTTGTCTTTAGTCTAAACCTTGGCAGCTAGAGCCTTGAAATGTCGCAATCAACAACAATTCCCCTTCAATGCCCTACAATAGTTCACCTACTACAATCTACACATGCCGCGCGGTTACATTTATCTTTGAATTACAATACGTTCGGTATAGGGAAAATACCGCTTTTCGGATTGCATACCAACACTTATGAGTTTCTACCACGAATGTCCGGAACTGGATGGTGTCTAGCGGCGAGAGAAAATTCTTTTGGCAAGGTATAAATTAACAACGCCAGTTTACATTTTTATGAAGTTAAATTTTTGCCTTATGAGAACAATAGTATTTAATAAGAAATTCTGGCAACATTTGCCCCAGGGGGGGGGCTGTTTCAAGGATAAATTCAAACTGTTAAACACAACGTTTGAATATTAGTCAATTTTGACTAGGCCCCTTGCCTTACCAAGCAAGGCAGGCAATTGAAGAGTTTATTGTCAACAATTGGGGTTTCTCTATTTGTTTTCGTCAAGTGACTCTTGTTTTGTCCTAACTCCTTGAGGAGCATGGCGCGTTGGCGATTACCGTGTGTTAGTCGCCAACTAGACCATTAATAAGCAATACATCCCTACATAATGACGAAGCATCCACTGCGGCTTTCAATTTAATAACCACATTTTTTTGTTTTTCTACATCAATCGGGCATGATTTTTAATTTTTTTTTTAATGGAATAATAATAATAATATTAGCTCAGAATACTTTTTCCGGCTTGAACTATTTTCATATTAAAAGAAGTTTCGTTATGATGGTTTTTTAAATTTTCTTTGGTTTCACTTTATCTGCGTAGGCATGAAATTCGCATTTTTCAGTTTTAGGCCGATGGTGGTGCATGGTGGTTATTGTATGTGCCTCCAATGGCATATTCTGCAGATTCTTAATATCCTTTGCTTTTATTTTGACATTTTTCATAAATATTTGGAACATTTTTCGGTCATTTTCCGATACGCACAATGAAATACAATGCAGTGAATAGTTATACCCTATACCCATAAGATGGTATAGGGTATATTGTTTTTGTTACGACGATTTATGTAACACCTCAAAGGAGCCACCGGAGGTATGGCAAAGTATATATGTATATAAATTATCAGGGTCGGTCCCTGATTCGAATAAGCCATGTCCGTCTGTCTGTCTGTCTGTCTGTCTGTCTGTCTGTCCGTCCGTGTGTCTGTCAGTTCGCACGATAACTCCCGAAATAATGAAGCTAGCGTTTTTAAATTTTGGTCCGATTATTGTTTTGACAAAAGCTTAGATTATATTGAAAATGGGCCAAATCGGACCAAGAATTCCCCTACCTCCCATACAAATGACCCCTCCATGATAGTGTAATTTGCCCATATTTTCCCACAGGATATCGCTATGGACCTGACATTTTAATCAATGCCTTATCGTGACATATGCTTGAAGTTGGTGGAAAGTGGAGAACGTCCGACTACCCCTACCCCTACCTCCCCTTCAAAGTTATATTCAGCCATATCTTTTGCTAGAGTGTCGCGAAAAACTTCTAATAAGTATCAAACGCTAGCTGTTGGATGCCTTCATACAATATTAAATATGTGCCAAGTCCGAACCATCTACCCCTCCCTCCCCTACAAAAAAAGATGAAATTTAATTTTTGGGTTTTGCGTGCCTTCTATAGGTCTGTCCATGGGTATAGGGTATACACTCATCGTGCTATTCGCACGATTAGAACTCGGTCTCGTTTTGTATTTCTTTTCTATTATTCAATTTTCGTGTTTAAGAATGAACAGTCTGCCGTATGCCGTATTAAATTCAATTTCAGCGTCTCCAACCTTTAAGCCAGGGCTGAAGTTTGCCTCTACGAAGACTCAAATCAAACTTTTGAATTTTTGACTTTTTTTTTTATGTTTCAAGTCATTGGTCACATTTTCTACTTGGAATTTCAAATGTATTTCAAAGATTAATAAAAACATGTTTTGACCATTTTTTTGGTGTACAATCAAAGATTTAAATATTGTCAAAATACGTATGCCGGAACCAAATTACGCCTCTGTTAAATCCTTTATAGCAAGAGAGTCCGTAAAATGTCAGGAAAGATATTGAGCGTACATATTTATTACTGTTGATGTGTGCTTTGATTTGCTTATAAGAAATTTACCGTTATTGGCTGTAGTTAAACAAAATCAGTGCCTGGGGTCGGGAGTACCAGATGTCAAAATATATGACGACTAGTGTTAATATGATCTCATTTTCCTAGAATAGTAAGAATGGCTTTTATACATAGAGCCACCGAAATAATTATAAGTTCACCCATAAAAAGCTTCGAAAATCAAAATCATCATCAAAACAAATTAAATTTTAAATTGATCGACTACAAATTATTTATCAGGGAAATAATACTTCTCATAGGTTATAAGATTAAAAGAAATGTACATCCAGTTAAAGAAAATAGAAAACTTCTTAAATTTTAGTGCAAAATAATTATAAATTCATTTCGAAATATTGCTAGTTTAATTATTGTTTGTAGTCTAAAAAAATTGAACGATTTGATATAAATTAATATCCGGTCGGTCCTCCATTGTTTCTAATTACCTGGAAAACTCGTATTCGGACTAAATTTACTAGGTTTTCCAGGATATTTTGGTCAATTTCTTCCCAAGCTTGGCGGATCGCTCCTTTGAGTTCCATGGGCGTAAACCATCCTAACAAGTATTCCCCAGCAATTTTCAATGGGGTTGAGGTCGGGGCTACGGGTTGGCCAATCTAAAACTGTAACGTTTTCTCTTGGAACCATTCTTTTGTCGTTTGCGCCCGCTGGATACTGGCATTATCCTGTTGGAAAATAAATTCCAGTCAAATAATTGATTCGGCATGGTCAATGAGCGATGTCTCAAATATCTCCACATAATCATTCGCAGTAATTTTTGGTTTAACCCAGGCCAAAGGTATAATTTCCCTGCAAATAAAAATGCACCCCAAATCATCACAGAGCCACCTCCAAAGTTTCGGTTCATGGCAACTTCTTTTTCTCGTCCTAAATGGTGCCAATAATATGGAACACCATCGGGGCCATCCAGATTAAACTTCTTTTTGTCACTGAAAATAACGCTTTTCCACTTTTCACCGAATTCCATATGTTGTTGGCCCCATTGAAGACGCTTCGCCTTATGATATTGGGCCAAAGGTGTTTTTTCTGCCTTTTGATGAATTTGAGGTCCTTGTTGGAGTGTACAATCTGCTGGATACGACGCACACTTACAGGTAAACTCATTTCGCTCCGGATTTCTGATGCGATTTTTTTTTCCTCAGTGGCTTTTCGGACAATAAGTCTTTTTTCTCTCGCAGTAACTGTTGGTCACCGTCCAGATCTTCGTTGTTTTCCACAGTTTTCACGAAGCCGGAGGAAATTGTTGACAACACATGATGATCTGCAATTTTGCGGATTGCAATCCTTATACGCTATTATTGCACCTTGCTCTTCGACTGTAAGGGAGACGCTATTAGGGTCATAGCATATGATGCGGCGTCCCCACTGAACTCAGTTCAACAAGGATGGTTAAATAACAGCAAGTTATTGGATATGCAATCAGACCATCTGGTCAAAACTCTCCGTTTTGATCCCCCTTATAGTGCAGCGATATGGGAAAGAGCGGACTGGACTGGCAAATTCAGATCACTCCACCCTAGTACCATCAAATTCTACTCGGACGGTTCAAAGACCGATACAGGATCTGGCGCTGGAATTACTGGCCCTAATACCAATATCTTTATTCCTATGGGCATACATCCGACCGTGTTTCAGGCGGAGGTGCACGCAATTAAAGTGTGTGCAAGATTATGCCTTGACAAAGTTTACACCAACAAGAAAATAGATATTTTCACTGACAGCCAGGCAGCAATAAAAGCGCTGACGAGCTGTACTGTCACATCTAAGCTTGTATTGGTTTGTCAGGAAATTCTCCAACAGGTGGGAAATCTCAACAGTCTCACTCTTTTTTGGGTACCTGGGCTCCTGGGCACTCGGGGTTTTACAGCAATGAGCAGGCCGACGAGCTCGCAAGAAGAGCATCCACTACTCCCTTCTATGGCCCAGAACCCTACTGTGGGCTACCACTCTGTATATGCAGAAATGTAATTAGTGAGTGGGAAAAGCCAAAGCCACCTCACACTGGGAAGCTCTTCCAGGGCTTAGGCAGTCAAAACTTTTTGTTGCTTGCTACTCACCCAATCGTACCCTTGGTCTGATGAAACTGAGCAGAAACAGGGTTCGGATTATATGCGGGATCCTTACGGGGCACTGCCGTTTAAACGGTCATTTAAAGCGCTTGCGTATTGTTACTGACGCCAGCTGATGCTTCTGTGAAGCTGACGACGAAACTGCCTCCCAAATCCTGTGTGAGTGTGAGAGGCTAGCAAGGCGCCGTTTGGAATGTTTCGGTATCGCTTTCCCTTGGAAGAGGATATCGCCACTATAAATATGGCCCAGCTGAATCGATTTATCGAAGGCAGTCGGTTAGATGAGTTCATCTAACATCTAACTCATAGTAGGGGCAATGGCACAATAGACCACCGGTCCCAGTGCCTAGGGCAACTCTGTTGCCTGAGCCCTTCCTAAATTTAATCTAATCTAAGGGAGACGCCACGTGGCATGTTGCCAAAAAACTGAAACAACCAGTAATTAAAAAAATGTCTTTGTTAAGTTTCGTTTAAATGTTACCAGACTGTTTCCCACAAAAAAAAAACGACCAAATAAAAATACTTCCGGTGCGAGAAACTGAAAAATAACGGACGTGAACGTATAAATATTTCGCAACACTAAACGCACCATTCGGACACTATTGAGTCTTCAGTGAAACCGACGGAAATGATTTCTCCAGAGTAACAGTATTTCGAAACGGAGGCTTGTAAACAACATAATAAAAGTCATTTTCGAAATTTATAACGGTCCAGGAATTATTGGAAGCGAAAAATGGCTGACTTTGTGTGTGAACTTATATTTATTTCGGTGGCTGTATATCTTGCATTATCTAGTAAATTGAAAAATGTTAAATGCATTTTTTTCGAATACACTTTATTTACATAAACAAACGTTACGACATCATAAAGTACAATAATTAAAAGCTACATTATAGGTATATTCAAAGCGAAGCAATTTTATGCGAGTACATTATAAATGTATGTATAATATATAATAAATAAGGACATTTCAAGGCATTTATATTTAGCATATTTTTAAGACACACTTTTTTATAATAATTTTTTTGCTTATATACTATTAAACTTTTAGGTTACATAAGCTAGGTCTGCAGTTTTTTTTATAGTTAATTCATTATTTCATAATACAGTGAACACCATATATTTATAAATATGGACCTTATTTATGCGTTAAATTTATATTATTTTTATTTTCAACAAATTAATTTAAAATAAGGCATCATTTATCTAACATTTATAGTCTTTTTAAAAAAGTGCGCATACTATAGCAGGCATGTCAAAATCGCGGCCCGCATGCGGCCCACCTCGCAGTTTTAGGCGGCCTGCGGGCAGGTCGAAGAAGCACAATGTTTATCAGCACAAACGCTTACAAATAGAAGAATTGCCTGATAGTTGCAATTGCCACGGTTTCAGTATAATTCCCATTTGCATTTTGCAGCTGATTGGACAAGAACATATTGGATTGAGATTTATTTGAAAAGAAAAGCTTAAATTTGAAAACAAGACTTAAAAGACCCAGAATCCTGTATTTGGTGCGAGGAGACGACCTGCATCTGAACTTTTGTTAACATACCAATTTCAGACTATAACCGATTTTTTTCCTTTTAGCTTATTAAGCTTTACTGGTGCATGCATTTGTTTCACACCACATCACAAACAAATTTTTGTCTATTTTTAGTCACTTCTCTGTCCGAGCTTAATTTATGTAAGCCTAACAATTTTGGCGCCCAAGAGTTTTTTTAGACTAGAATGTTTCTATATGATCAGTGCTACAATTTTGTGGTTAGTTGTCCAAGAATTTGTCGGAAATTATTTCACAAATAGCGGTTGCTGATCAAACTTCGGCGTTTTAACTTCTTGTTCCTACTTTATATATATTTTTTTTGAAAATCATTTTCAAAAGATGACATTTCTAAAGGATATACATACCAACGGTAACTTTCTCGCCCAACCAACACAATTGCGCAGCGCGTTAAGGTCGTTGAAGCCTTTTACGAAAATGGACATTAAAATCAAAATGCTTTTCGTGCACTTCGTGATTTTTATGGTCAAGATAATCGACCAAATAATGGACTTCTTGTGGCCAGAAATCAAGGATATGGATATGAACCTGGACGATATGTGGTTCCAACAGTGGGGCCACTTGCCACACAGCCAAGGAAACAATGGCTCTTTTGCACGAGAAATTCAATGGCCGTGTTATCTCTCGTCTTGGCGATGTTAATTGGCCACCACAATCATGTGATTTGATACCGTTGGACTTCTTTCTCTGGGGATATTTAAAAGAAAAAGTGTACGTCAATAAGCCAAAAACAATTCAAGAGCTAAAGGATGAGATAATTCAGCACATTAACGATATTCAACCTCAATTATGTCTCAGAGTCATTGAAAATATGGACCATCGGATAGAAGTATGCCACCGTAGCAATGGCGAGCATTTGGCCGATATTTTGTTTCACACATAATTGCCATAGATCCATCTATCATAAAAATTTTTTTTAGTTAATTCTCTAAAAACTTTATGTTTTATTAACAATTAACTTCGTGCATTCACGTTGGAACACACTTTATTTAATTTGATTGATTTGATTTTTGGTGAGGAGTATAATGGCGCTAATGAGGTGGGCGAGTGTAAAAGCCCGAGGTTCACTTGGGTCGAGTGGTAAATGACCGCATACAACATCGCTATACTAGGACTGAGCGAAACATGATGGCTCAGGCCTGGGCGACTTTGGAACAGTACTGCTCTACTCTGAAGTGAAGACAATAATACTGTCGGGCAGGCAGGCGTCGGAATACTGTTGACTAGGCAAAGAATCCCTAATCGACTGAAAACTTACCGGATCACCACAACTAGATTCTAATCCAGAGTATGTAACTACACAATTTTTTAGTGGTACGACTGAACCAGCAGATCAATCTGCAAGGGACGTATTTTATCAGCGACTTGGCGATAACTTTGATAGGGCTGCCAGGGATGACATTAAAATTCTTTTGGGCATATAGTCTATTACAGATAGCTCAAAACCCAAACATAAAAAAAAAAAGTAATTTTTGATGCCAAATTATTGAATACACTGCTCAATATACGCAGAAAAAAGTAACACTATTTTACAACTTTCAACCTGTTGATATTCAAGCTGGCCACCCCTGAATTCTGGAAAAAGGGCGAATTATCCTCCTTCTAAAAACTGGAAATATCAGTCCAATCTCAAATTTTATCGCCAGTTGCAACCAAAAAGCCCTATGATAGCGTGTTACTGCCTCTCGACCCATCGAACGCTTTCAGTACTGCCGTTCAATTTCGGTTCCTAGTAAATCTTTTAAACATGCATATACATACCTACAAAAGGCTTCGCAGCTATCTATCTGGTAGGCAAGCATAGACCAATCAAGCAGAATAGCCTACTCTCTCTCTCTCTCTACCCTGTTAATGCCTGCCTGGCGGGCAGTTAAACTGATTTCCTATGCGAACATTTGCAATGTACTAACCACGGGTATGATTTAAATATGTACTACTTGGTGGAAATTTTTAAAACACGCAACCTAACGTAACCTAGTAATTTCATCGTCTAAATGTAATGCAACACTTCCAGCCACCTGCACACAGGAATTTTTGGAGTAGCTTACAATCCGTACTGGTTACAGACGTTGTCCCTACTATACTAATCCGAAAATCATTGGAGTCTATATGGAGTAGGAATAACGTGCTGAAGGCACTGGCCGGTAGCTCCTGGAGCAATGGCAAAGAAACCATGCTGGTCACTTATAAAGCGATAGGTAGTAAACCCCGACTATGCCGTTGCGTCCACTAACCTAATTCCGAGGGGACAACCCGATTGCAACTGCTTCATTCTTGTCGCTTGAGACAATAGCCGAGAACGGCCACAAAACATCTCTTTTCTTCTTCCTTGCCTCGTTCTTTATACCGCTCCATGGTTTCGCGCTGCACGACCTGTGGTGTAGGCACATCGCCCGTTTTGGCGGTAATATCTCAGCATATTTCTACAGGCAGCTCCATATTGGATCGTGTCACGACGAGACCAATGCGTTGTTGTTGCTTTTTCATTTGACATATCGTGGTGTTCTTCGGTCTACCTCTGGCCTTGGGTCCATCAAGTGTAACTTCAATTGATACCGCTTTCTTTGCGGGGTTCTCAGACGGACGCCTTTGAACATGGCAATACCAATCCATTTGTCGGTCTTCGAACTTTTCGGTGATCGGTTGGTCTATGAACAAGGTGCCTCGGATGTAGCTACTCTTGATGTGGTCCCTTTTGGTTACACCAACTGACATGCGTAACATTTTCATTTCAGTTGCTGTCATTTCTTTCGCGTAACCTTCATACATGGTCCAGCATTCTGATCCATACATGAGTGCGGGACGTACAACCGTTTTGTATAACTTGCCCTTTAGCTTCAGTGGCATTTTCTTATCGCAGAAAACTCCAGAGTTTTCTCGCCACGTAATCCACCCAACCTTTGTGCGATGTTTGATGTCATCATCGCATGTAGCTCCGTTGTTCACCGTCGAGCCAAGGTACTTAAACTTGGTACAAGACTTAAGCTGCTCTCCTTTAACGTACATATCTGGTATCGGTGCATCTTGGTCTGAGAATGGGCAGCATAAGAACTGAGCCCATGCTCCTCCAGAATGTCACACCATTTTGTAAGTGCAGCTTCCAAGGCAACGATGTTTGGGCTACTGAGGACTATATCATCGGCAAAAAGAAGAGATATTTCTAGGCCGTCGGAGATACGTACAATAAGTAGCACATGATGATGTTGAAGAGCAGCGGACTCAATACACTGCCCTGGTGTACTCCGACATTCACCGGAAATTCTTCTGATTCACCGGCTGTGCATCTAACCTTAGTCGTTGCTCCATCATACATGTCTCGTATCATCCTGACGTATGCCTCAGGGACATTAAGTGCTCTCAAGGCCAACCATATCAGATCACGAGGTACTCTATCGAATCCCTTTTCCAAATCGAAGAATACAAAGTGCGAGTCCTTTTGTGCTGCTCTATACTTTTCCATAGCAATACGAATGCACTGAATTGCATCGACTTCAACAAAGCCGCATTGATTGTCATTCAAACGCACAATCTTTCTCAATCAGACAGTTGCAGACAACTCGCTCATAGATCTTCAGTGTATGAGGTGTTAACTTTAAAGCCCTTGTCTCCCTTGTTCTTATAGAAAGGAAGAAGAAAACTTTCGCTGAAAGCATCAGGCATCGGTTGTCCACCTTTGATTTTTTTGAAGAGAACTGTGAGCCAACTAAGCCTGAAATTTTCCATTTTCAACCAAAATTTAGCGGGGATTTTGTCCCATCCGACTGCCTTCCCGCCAGTGGGGGCGCATTAGGGCCTGAAGTCAAAACAAAAGCCAAATTTATTGTTCCTCTTTCACTAAGTACCTTAAATAAACAAATTTAATATTATCTTAAAATCTTTTAAAGTTCATGAGACAATCAAGATCCTCACATTTTCACCAAAAAAATTTGCTCCTGGCATGGCTGCGCTATTTGCTGTTACTGCAACCGCGGTTTGTAATCCGACCCACTCTTTTCCTTGCCAATTACCATATGGGTAAAAAGATTCCTTAGGTCCCTCTGCAAATAAACTATCTTAAAACATTTTTGGTGATAATACCTTTTCTAAACTTTCGACTAAATTCCAATCCACTTTTTCATGAAGTATCAAACACAAACAAAATAGTTTGAGAGTGGTATAAAACTTGGTTGAAACTAATTAGTAGCCTGTATATATGTCGTTGAAGACTAAAATATTTTATGTTGCTCTCGGTATATACACGGTCATTAGGCTGTGGTACAGAGGTTCGAAAGGAATTTTGACAAGATTGCTGTATTGAATTTAATATTAGTTCTTAAAATTGAAGGATTTAAATTAGAGCAAATTAAATTATCCGTAGGGGGGAGGAAAAAGGTTGAAAGGCTCTGCCGATTCCTATATCCTCTTCAGCTGTGGCATAACTGCGGACCCTTAGCTATGCAGGAGGAGCTTCATAGGGTGAACGGCTCCAGCCAATTCCTATGTTTCTCTACGGGGCGTTGAGTGCTGTATTAACAACTTCAGCGTCTCAGGTTACTAAACGTAATAGGGTGACAAAAACCGAACAGTCAAACACCGAAGCAGCACCTTCCGTAGGGGGGAGGGTAAAGGTGGAAAGGCTCTGGCCGATTCCTATATCCTTTTCAGTTGTGGCATAACTGCGGACCCTTAGCTATGCAGGAGGAGTTTCATAGGGTGAACGGCTCCGGCCAATTCCTATGTTTCTCTACGGGGCGTTACTTCCCCGCATTATCCGAGTAACCGCTGCGCCTGAGTGTTGTATTAACAACTTCAGCGTCTCAGGTTACTAAACGTAATAGGGTGACGAAAACCGAATAGTCAATCACCGAAGCAGCACCTCCGAGGCCCCTCCATGATGGACCTCTTTCGTTTACGAATACTATCATGGTTAAGCGATGGGCCGACAACTCATCCTTGTAAAAAAAATTCGACGTCAAGAAACCTGGAACGAAAGCCTCGGATTGGACGGACACAACTCAACGACGACCTCGCAAACGAACAACGGATTACTCTTTCGGAACCTGGAATGTACGCTCCCTGAATAGGGCAGGGGCCTTAAGGGCCCTCTTGGATCAGGTTGAAAAATATAAGCTGAGCATAGTTGCACTCCAGGAAACAAAATGGCTTAGTAGCGAGATAGATGACCGAAACTCGTACACAATTTTCACAAGTGGAAAACCTTCGGGCCACAGGGAGTTTGGAGTGGCGTTCATTGTAAACAATCAACTTAAGCCGCATGTTATCGACTTCAAACCCATAAACGAGCGGCTGTGTGCGATTCGCATTAAAACTCGGTTCTTCAATCTCTGGCTCATAAACGCGCATGCCCCCACCGAAGTCAGTGAAGACGCGGCCAAAGACGAGTTCTACCACCGCCTAGAAAATCTCTTCGACTCACTTCAATCAAACGATGTCAAAATGCTGCTGGGGGACTTCAACGCCAAAGTCGGAAACGAAAGTTGGCATAGGGGGATTACTGGAGGTTACAGCCTCCATGACGAATGTAACGACAACGGCCAACGACTAATAGACTTCGCGACCAGCAGAAACATGGTCATTAGCTCAACGTGTTTTCCGCATCGTCGTATTCACAGACAGACCTGGAGATCTCCAGATCAACATACCGTCAACCAAATTGACCACGTCCTTATCTGCAAGAGATGGGCATCGAGCATGATGGATGTTCGGTCCTATCGTGGAGCAAATATTGACTCTGACCACTATATGGTGAAGGCGATTTATAGGTGCAGAATTTCTTCGGTGCATCATTCGAGATTCAACCCGGCAAACATTTTTGCGGTTGACAAATTGTTGGATGATGCCACGGTGGTCACTTATACGACTGCCCTTGAGGGGAAGCTGACGCCCTTGCCAAATAACATCAGCAACAAAGGCGCCCTTGAGATTTGGGATACACTCAAAGACACCATCAAAGGGGTCGCAGAGGAGGTTGTGGGATACAAAGCCCGGCGAGCCCGAAATGATTGGTTTGACGAGGAATGTCAAAATGCGGTAGATGCGAAAAACGAGGCATATCGCCAATGGACCGAACGCGCAACTAGAGCCAAAAAAAAACAAATTATGACGAGCTTCGACGATTTTCGAATAGGTTAATTAGACGTAAGAAACGTAAGCATCTTGACGAGCAGTTGATGCAAATAAACCAAAGACTAGCTAGTAGGAACAGTAGACAAGCGTACAAGCTAATTAATTCAATTAAAAGTGGATACCAACCCAGGACCTGCCTCTGTAAGGATAAGGATGGCAATATAATTAGCGACACCGATAGCGTTGATAAACGCTGGGCCTCACATTTTGAAGAGCTTTTTAATGTTCAACCGAACAACCCCACACAAGAAGCGCTGGAGCTGACGGCTGAAACAGGCCCTCCCATTCAACCCCCAACAATAGAAGAAGTTGATCTCGTCATGCAATCACTGAAACATAATAAAGCCCCGGGCACTGACGAGATTCCAGCTGAACTGCTAAAGCATGGTGGGGAGAGCCTTGTTACGGCTATACACACACTTATCGTTAAAATATGGAACGACGAAATAATCCCGGAAGATTGGCGCAAAAGTATAATTTGCCCAATCCACAAAAAAGGGGACAAGTTAAAATGTGAGAACTACAGAGGCATCTCATTAGTTTGTACGACTTATAAGATTTTATCTAAAATTCTAGAAAATAGAATTAATCCGTACGCAGAAGAAATCATTGGCGAGTACCAAGGCGGCTTTAGACCTGGTCGTTCGACGATAGATCAGCTTTTTACAGCGAAGCTTTTACTCCAGAAGTGCTGGGAATATAACATCGACGTATACCAAATATTTGTCGACTTCAAGCAGGCATACGACAGTATCGATCGAAGTGTACTGTACAACATTCTGCTGCATTTTGGTATACCAGCTAAGCTAGTGCGACTCATAAGGATGACGATGACTAATACCGTCTCGCAGGTCAGAGTACAGAACAGACTCACTGACCTATTTGAAACTCGTAATGGACTCAAGCAAGGCGACGGGCTGGCGCCGACGCTCTTCAACCTGGCTCTGGAGTATGTAATTCGAGCCATGAATTTGGACAGCAGCGGAACGCTACTCATTAAGTCGACTCAACTAGTAGCTTACGCCGACGACATCAACATCATGTCTAGAAGATTGGGTGATGCAGAAATCCTCCTGCATAATCTCAATAACGCCGCCAAAGAAGTTGGACTACATATCAACGAATCTAAGACCAAGGTCATGATGCAATCAAAAACTAGAACGCCAGTAAATTCAAGCATCACAGTGGGGGACCTCAATATAGAGTATGTAGACAACTTCACTTACCTGGGTTGCAATTTGTCAAAGGACGCCAACGAAACAGATGAGATAAAGCGACGGATACAACTAGCTAATAAGTGTTATTTTGCGGTCCTCCAAATTATGAATTCGAAGCTGGTGCACAGGAAGACGAAGCTCCACGTATATAAAACCATAATCCGACCTGTGCTATGCTATGGCTGCGAGGCATGGACCCTAACCCAAAACTCTGAACACCTGTTGGACACATTCGAGCGAAAGGTTCTCCGAAGAATCTTCGGGGCCGTTCGTGAACGAGGTGAATGGCGCATCCGGTACAACCTTGAGTTGTATCAGCTGTATGATGAGCTACAGGTGTCGAAGATCGTGAAATTGCAGCGACTGCAATGGGCGGGACATGTACAAAGGATGAACGACGATCGCATGCCCAAAAAGGTGATGAACGCGCAACGAGTGGACGGAGCCAGATTGCGTGGACGACCGAGAGCCCGATGGGAGCATTCTGTATGTGAGGACGCCCACCAGATGCTAGGCTTTCGGAACTGGAGGACAAGGTCGCGTGACCGCGACAATTGGAGGTCTTCAATCCAGGCGGCCAAGGCCCGACGTCGGGCTATCGTGCCATAAAGAAGAAGAAGAAATTAGAGCAAATCAAATGTCAAATTCATACAATTGAAAAAATGGATTCGGATTGACCGTGTTTGTGCGGCCGGCGTTAGGGTAGATAGGGCGCTCGTCTTCAAATAATAGGTTCGCGGAATCGAATCCCATTGTAGGCGCTGGTAATTTACTATGGTTAAATATCACCAACACCTATAGAAGTCAATACTTAGCTGCCTTCGCCTTTGCTTGAGCTACCAAGCGCTTTACGTTCTTCCGGCATTGCATATAATTTTCGCGAAGTTGACCCCGTTCGATTTGGCTTGCACTGCTTCCTTAGTTTCGGTGTTCCACCACCATGTTTCTTTCTTCGTGTGGAGTGGACCTTTCGAAACTCCAAGCGCCTTTTCCGCCTCACCTACTGACATTTCAGCGAAACTATTCCACATCTGTGTTGGACTGTGATCGGTGCAGTTGGTGTTGTTCTGAAACCACTCCGTCATTTTATCAATGAATGGAGTTACTACCGGTTCAAAATTTGTTGTTTGTGAGATTGTGCCACTTGATTTTTTTCGACTGGCTTGGGAGTTCTTCTATTTCTTGCTCCTCCTACTTTCAAAATAAATTCTGACAGGAGCAAACGATGTTGGCTAACGACAGATTCACCCAAGATCGCCTTGCAGTCTTTTACCCACCTTCTCATAAAATCGATGCAGAGGTGGTAATCGATCTGCGTTTCGTGTTTCCTATCTCCGTGTCCACTACTGTAGGTGATCAAGTGTCTCTCGTTTTTTCACAAACCATGTATTTAGGATGACCAAACCGTGCGATCTGCACATGGTCAGAATAGCTTCACATTCGTCATTTCTGGCCGTTGAAGGGCTACCCTTTCCACAATGGCCATCCTCGTAATCATAATTTGGTTCACCCACATGGCCATTTAAATCTCCTCCAAAGAACACCAATTCGGTATCTGGAATGGTCTGAATCAGGGTGTCAACGTCGTTCCAAAAGGCCTCTTTTTCTTCTGGTGGCAGTCCCACTTGGGGAGCGTAGGCACTTATTACATTCCACACCCTTCCGGAGTTAACCAATTTGATGCTGAACAAGCGACCACTCATCTTCGCGACACTTATTATGCTGCCAAGTAAGGACGACGTCAGAATAATGCCAACTCCGTTTCATTGGTTTGTAATTCCATAGTAGTACAATTTATACTTCATGGAATTCGTAAAAACCGGGCTCTGTCGATATGGGTATTTCGCTACTTCGTCGCACGCGCATAATGTCTATCCCTCTCGGCTTCATGATATCCTCAATCTCCTCGCTCTTTGACGTCATGGAACCGACATTCCAGCTGGTAACCCTCAGCTTCTCCACAATGTAATTGGACTGCCTTATATCGCCCCCGGAAACCGTCGAGCTCTGGCGCGAACTAGGTTCGCCCCGGGATCACTCAGCCGCATAGCAGAAGTAGTGCCCAGCGGGATAGTGCTTGTATCTGCGTCAATTTCCATAAGGCCTTCCATTCGTTTACACCTTTTGGAGAAAGGTTGTGTATTTGTTGTGTATTTTGGCACTAGTGTGTGGAAAGAAGTAAATTTACGGACTTTCCTTTTACGTCCGCCGGGAATCTCCAGACACGGCAACCTAACACACACACA
This sequence comes from Microchrysa polita, assembly GCA_949715475.1. Taxonomy (NCBI): domain Eukaryota; kingdom Metazoa; phylum Arthropoda; class Insecta; order Diptera; family Stratiomyidae; genus Microchrysa; species Microchrysa polita. Next base: position 57,278,455 of record OX454415.1, read on the forward strand.
CTAACATATGGGAGGTCTTGTTGATGTTAATATGTGCCTCAGGCTTCAGATGTCATGGGGCAACAAAACATCTACAGACAGGCAAAGTGCTCGCACCATTCTGCACCGCTACTACAAGAGCAACACAAGGTCAAAGTATTCTCAAGTCGAACAACACTTTCTTGCATCTGTCAAAAGGAGAATTCAAAGCCACACTCTGAACATTGCACTCAAGACATGGTCTCCAGCACTACTTTTTGAATTCTATGTCAATGAATTGTGTAAAACCTAAACCCTTAAAATTTAATGTTCATCAACCACTATAGCGAAGCAGGGACTATGCTTCTCTAATTTTGTTTTTCAAATTAAAAACGCGCTACCGTGTATCCACATTCATAATTGGGAAATGGTAGGGATTATCATTTTAGTTTATTTATTTTGTAAATAAACTCCGTTGGCGGCACAAATCACTAAAAATCAAAATATTTACATTTTGAAAAGCTTCCTGCTGGGCGGACAATGCAACAGCTACACAAATGGATTTTATAGAAAAGACCACCCAATAGTATATACTCAATAAATAATTGACTTCAACTGAAATAACACAAAGAAAGCTGAAATCCAACCAAGACAACTAAAATCACCACAATAAAACTAGAAATAATAACAACCAAAAATTTAATTAAAAACAAAACAGTTTATTAATTTCTCATAATTTTCATCCGCTCACTTGTCTCAAAAAATACTAATTAACAGTAAATATTTTATTCTGAGTGTATTACTTATTCCAAAAATCATTCATCATATATATATCACATACAAAAGAAAATTAAAATTAAAAAAAAGTATGAAAAACAATTTGTTTAAATAGAAGAAAATCGTTTTTTTTTTCTTGTTTTAATTTCAGTCAAGGAAGACAAACCTCTAGGAATCTACAAAACAAAAAAATGTATGATAAACGCAGAACATCTTCAACACCGAAGACAGAAGAAGAAAATCATTTATCACTATATATAGACTTATATTCTAGAGCATATAATATACATAACTCTATACATAAATGTTTTAGAGTAGGTTCAACTACTATTTTTTCCTATTTCTAAAAAAGAAACTGGATTCGTTTTTTCTTGCTTTCTAGTTAGAACATATATAAATGCAAAATATTATATCAGTAAGAAGAGGATAATGGTGGCTTATATCGTTTTCCTGATGTTGTTTAGCCATGTCAATTGTTAAGGACATAGGAAGTCTCGGAATTGCGTTTAGTGCCTTTTTTCAATTAAAATTGATTTTCTTACGACTACTATTTACAATTTGCATTTTCGTTTCTACTACGAATATAGAACGTTCTATAGTTAGTTTGTATTATTGTTTTAAAGCTCAGATGCATCGGATTGGTGTTTGCATAAGAAAAAATAACAACTTTGTCCTGAATTAATAATCGTACGTGTTTTTCTGAGTTTTTTGTAACTGATAGCATATTGTGAAGTCGTAGCTCATTAAAACCTGCTAAATAGAACACAGCGTATAATTCAGGATCGTATTTAATTTTCTGAATAACGAATGTCTTCGGAGAAATTGCATTTAAAGCGAGTATAACGTTATTAACATAACAAGAGACTAGTTTACATGAAAACCAGCCGGCACTAGTAGTAATATGGCAACATATTTATTATGAAATGTAAAAAGCCAAAAAGAAATCTAAAGAATCTAGAGCAGGAAAAGATCCTGAGATTGTGATGAAAGATCGCCACGCCTTAATACAATAAGCTTGCCAAAAACATTCAAAACCTTAATCTAGAATATTCAGTCTTTAGTATAATTTTATTTTTTCTTATGCCCACCAATGCGATTTTGTCTTAACATGTTCAGGGGGAGCCGTTTTTAATATAATTTCTGTACACGTACAAACGAGGCGTTTGCTCTGCACTCTATTCTTTGACATTTGCGATGTTTTTCCGTTGACGTTAATGTTACTTTTTACATATTACGTAAATATCGATTACTATTTGTAAGAACAAATAACTTAGTTTTCTTAGCTAATATTATGTTGTCTGTATAATATCGGAGCTTAAAACGAAATAATAAAATAATTTTTAGGTTGTTTTAGGATTTGGCATACAAACAAACTTCTCCCGGGCTCTTATGCCCACACTTCAATCTGAAGTTATGGAAAAGCAATCATTTTCATTGCCAGTGGAAATGAAGGGATTCCGTTTTGCGGCAAACGAAAAACTACCAGGGAGTAATGTTAGTTTTGAACACTTTTCCTCGCGTTTATGTTTACCAGAAACTACCCATTATCTCCTTAATCTACACTAAAACAACTTAATTGCGAACATAAAACAGCTTCAAGCTTACCAACAATTCTTAAACTATTCTACACAATATTCATACAATCCGACTCGAGCTTCATCAGTGATTTTTTCACTCGTAGTGCGGTCAGTCGTACCGTTGGATTGGGGTGCCAGCACTCCTGCATGATTTTCGCCAACGTAGCAAGCACTTCATCGTCTTGCCAACGTGCCGGTACGGGCGGACGAATTTTCTTTAAGCACACCACAGCGTGCATATCTTCAAAGCTGGGATCGGATGGTACAACATCGTGATAAGGCAACGCATAGTCCTCGCATCTTGTCGACTTGGTACCGGGAATCGGTGTATAGCATCGTCGTGCCATTTCCCAGAACACCAAAGCCATTGAATAGATATCGGCCATCTTGTATGCTTCAAATTGTTGCGACATCAATGTACGATCCAGAACCTCGGGTGCCATGTAGCGTCGCGTGCCAACTGGTTGCTCCTTACTCGAATCAATTTGAATTTCGTTGTGTTCACTTGAATATTTCACCGACAATCCGAAATCAGCTATTGCACACTGTCCATTACGTTTGACCAGAATGTTCTTACTCTTCAAATCACGATGGGCGATGGCCGGCTTTGTACTATGACCGGAAATTTCGGCATGTAAATGTGTCAGACCAGCTGCCAGGGACGAGGCCAATACTTGCAACATTTGCGGACTAAGGACACTAGTTTGAAGATAGTTAAAGAGGCTTCCGCGCTCGTGATAGTCGGTTATTAGTATCATTTGCGTAAAGCTGCCCGCGCCGTTGACATCGGCCGCAATGAAGCCGAGGATGTTCTCGTGTCGCATCAAAACGGTTTGATAGATTTCCGTCTCGCGGAAATATGAATTGTTTTGCGATGGGTAGAATACCTTCACGGCAACCTTCTCGTCACGCCACTTGGCAATCCAAACTTCGCCATATTGCCCCCGACCAATTGGCTCCACCATTTGTACTTGTTTGGCAATAGTTTGTTGTAATAGAAGCGTTGCCGATCCGGAGTCTTTACATTGTTTAAATGTCAATGGTTTACGTTGATTTCGCCGACGGGCGAAAGCTACGCATGCAAGTGCTATCAGTATGATAAGCAGACATACGCTACCAATGATCGTCGAGCACATCAGGATATAATTGCTCGATTGTGCTTCTATGGCGGGTACAGGTGGTGGAGTTGTAGTGCGCGGTGTGAATTGTGGCATTAGATCTTTATTGCACATGTCGGCGTCATTGCAGCAAACAATGTTTTTTCCATGTAGGTGAGGCGTTGAGGCGACTTTGCACTAAAAAAGAAAAAAGAAAACAAGACGATTAGCGAATGAGGATGAAAAATTATTTCCAAAAAAAAACATACCATAAGAAGTCCGCCATTTTCTGGAGAAGCCATACATCCAAATGTTCGTTCTTCTTCGTATGTTCCGGTTTCTTCATCGTAAAATTCTTCAACGGCACTGAAGCAAGAGCCGCCCGGTTTTGTTTCACATGTTCCATTTTGTAGAGGGCAGTGTCCATCGCAAAAGCAGGTCAGTACACGATCTAAAAGAACAACATTCAAATTTTACATTAGTAAAAACGGATCAATAAATCAAAGGTCAATTTTGTATAAAGTCAACTGAAGCATTAAGATTTTTTTAAAACCACATCTAAACAACGCGTGGGAGCGTAAAGCGCTCAGTTCGTATCGTTTCAAGCAAAGAATTAAAGTTCGTTACCAAAACGATGTCCGCATTGACATTCATCACATGACTTTTCATAGATCTTGGAAAAGTTTCAAATTGCCAAACTAAATAAACAACAACAACAACCAAGGAGCTTATCTGGTCGATAGTATGACTTTCGACGGAAGTATCTACATGGAGAGGGCTCCAAAAATTTATTTTGTGCAGTTAACCATTGTAAGGTGTATAATTTGCTGGGGACAATCAGACGTAGTTGATGTCACCATTGTTTGCATTGAGTCTGAAAACATGAGTTACTGATGGTAGAAAACAGTGTACAGTGTATTTGGAAATACGGCAGACCTGGCTTTCAACAAGATCTGCCAAAAACCATGAGTCCATGAGTGGAATTGTAAGACCCAAAACCAGTGAGACCACTATGTCTTGCTTTGAACTTCAAGAACTTTAAAGATTGTTTGAGCCACTTGTGCATGAGACCAGCAAAAACAGCGGGCAACTAAATGTGGAAGGTAAGACACGAACACTAGGAGATGTGAACTACTCCATATTTTTTCCGTTCCTTTTAGATGCTGCTCTTGTGAATTGATGTTGCAGCAACACTTTCTATTATATGCTCTATTCGACCTTACTTTTGTAATTAGCGATGTGGTGCTATTAAAACAAAATGTGAATTGATGGTTAGTGAAATCATTCGATGAAGAAATTTGAAGGTTCTGCTCCGAAAAGTCTCATCGAAGGCACATCAAAGCAAAAACAAAAACAACGCAACTTATGCTTTACAGCTAACAAAAAACTGTTCGCTAGTGAGGCGATAACAACCATCAAACTATGGCTGCAATCAGTGGGACTGGAAGTCGCGGAGCAAAAACGGAAGCTGTTCTAATTAGCAAACGCAGAAAAAAGCCCTCCCTCGAAATCACGAGTTGATTGAGTGTTATGATTGACTACAGACTGAGTTTCGTGGAGTACTTGAAGTATGTACGCGAGAAGGCAGCGATCGCAATAGTGTCTCTATCGATAATTATGCCAAATATAGAGGTCCTAGTCTCAGTAGACGACTTTTATTGTCTAGGTTTGTAACATTCATATTATTGTATGTGTCGCCAGTTTGGGCCGGTGCCCTATAGTATGCCTGTTATGCTAAACCTATTAACTCGGTTTATAGAAGAAGGTGCGCACTAAGAGTATGCCGTGCGCATCGCACTTTTTTGCACGAAGCTGCTTATGTTGTAGCTGGAATGATGCCAATGGAGTTACTCGCGGACGAGACTAACAGGCTAAACCGCGGCCGCAACGAGGGAAGTATTGACTAATCGGTAGTTAGGAGAGGTCTCGAGAGACTGGAGTCCCTAAGAAATTGGCAACTCAGATGGAATGATGCTTCGACTGGTCGATGGACGCACACTCAAAACATGGGAAATTGAATCACTACCTAACCCTATTTCTTCCGGACCACAGAGGATACCGGCAGTGTTTGCATCTTTTCAAACTAGACGACTCGCCATTGTGCCCCAGGTGCAAGGGAGTGGTGGAAGACGCGAGGCAACTGCCCAAGGTTTGCAGCGGCACGGAACCGACTGCAATTGGATCTGGTCAAAAACATAAGTCCCGACAACGTGGTAGGTTTAATGTTGCAATCCAACAGGAATTGGGAGGCAGTCAGCAGAGCGGTCTGTGAAATTTATAAGGAGCTCCGTAAGGGGGAAGCCAGGCGTAAGTCAGCAAACCGCGTAAATGGCTAATTAGCCGCAGCCGTTCCTGCAAAGTAATACCGAAAGGTGGTTCCGCAGGGACCCACGGCATGGAAGAGGTGCTTTGCGATTAGTCGGTAAGAATCCGACATAGCTCTACGCCTCGACATAACTCTGCAGCTACTACAGGCGTAGAATATCTATGCAAGGTTTTCAGCGGCACGGAACCGATTGCAATTGGATCTGGTCAACAACATAAGTCCCGACAACTTGGTAGGTTTAATGTTGCAATCCAACAGGAATTGGGAGGCAGTCAGCAGAGCGGTCTGTGAAATTCATAAGGAGCTCCGTAAGGGGGAAGCCAGGCGTTCCTGCAAAGCAATACCGAAAGGTGGTTCCGCAGGGACCCACGGCATGGAAAAGGTGCTTTGGGATTAGTCAGTAAGAATCCGACATAGCTGTACGCCTCCACATAACTCTGCGGCTACTACAGGCGTAGAGTATCTATGCAAGATTCCCCTCACAAAAAAAAGCAACCAGCAAAATGCGTTGCCAAGACGTCAATGTCTAGGAGTGCAACACGTCGTGTTATTCATTAATCAACGGTTATAACATAACGAACTTCACTGGTCCAATGCAAGACTACACGACAGCATGAAAAACAAGCCACAAAGCAAACATTTTTTTTTATTGACAAAACGCTGATACAAGCCCGATTAGGGTGTGCCGACAAAGTTTTGTTTGGCTTTAATTAACGCAAAACCTCTAAAAATTTGCGTAATTTGTCGGAGATCACAAAAATAATTTTGAAACCAAAATCAAATTATGTATTCAGGGCTCTACCGGCCTTCAAAGATTTTTTACCCTTCGTCCGTCTGTTTCAGCGCGTTTACCTCGGCCGCTATAAAAGCCAGGGAGCTGAAATTTTGCACGCATGCTTTTTTTGTTGCAGACTTTTTATATGTTTGAATCACCAAAATCGGGCGATGGGGTCATAGGGCTGCGATACAAACCTACCCCCCCCCCCCCTATTTGTGCAACAATTTCGACCGAATCTGAGAAAGATGTACAGATAAAATCGGACCATGGGGTCGTGGGGCTGCCATACAAACCTAACCCCCAAAATTAGGTTCTTCTAAGAAAATCTTTTTTATTTGTGTACCAATTTCAACCAAACCTCACACCAATGTGTATAAGCCAAAAAACCCAAATGAGTTACCCAATCCTGATGAAGAACATTACTGAGCTTCTGCAAATCGTTGGGAGAATGGGGAGAGTGCTGTATCAAACCCGACCAGAAACCCCACTAAAGCATCCAAAGTGAGAGTTCGTCGTTCGTATGCTGCTCGGAAGGGGTGAGGGGATGATTTAAAAAAATTTAACTTGGTATAAGTGCAACCAAAACCATATGATTTATAATTAAGATTCATCAATCTATTCAACAGATTTTAAAATATAACTAAGAGACGGTGGCGTGTATACTAAATGGACAGCGGAGTATCTTGCCATATTTTCACTATTTGAAAGAATCACCTTTTAATCGGATATAAAGATAGCGAATATCCGTTGTAAAGGGATATAACTTCAAACATTATTCAGAGGAAACACCACAGCAGACTCGTTACAAAGGGGGAGGGGGCGAAAGAAACACTCGCCCGCGGGCGCCGTCTTTCAGGTGGCGCCAAAAAGCGAGTTTCTCAATAATTGTTTTTAACGAATTTTGTATCAATCATAAATTTGTTTATATTCGAAATATAATAATAAGTTCAACCGAGGTTAGTTGAACGAGTTGTGCCATGAAAACCAGTGTCTTAGAATCGCGCTACGGCCCTGGGCGCATCCTCATGCTTCCATTAATCTCCAATACCAGGACTTCCCAACCGACGAAGCGTGACCTCCTAGAGGAGCGTGATGGGAACGAAGTGGTCGTGCTTGTTTTTTGTTTTGATGCCGTTTCTACTTTTTGGAAGATTCTTATTTTGTGTTTGTGTGGCTATGATCCTTGCCTTGTATTATACTGTTTTAGGGCCAAAGTGTCCGTTGCGTCAATTTGTCATCTTGCCTGGGGCAAGAGCGGGAGCTGTCTAGACCACTCCCCATAAACGACACTGCTGATCACCTCCTTCCTATAAGATAATGTTCACGGAATTGGTAGCTTAAAAACGGTCACCTCTGTGCTAAGGCTGGCCTAACTCATATCATACCTTTAGTAGCCAACTAACCACAGTTCATGCAATCATAAAGGCTTACTTGAAGGAACAGAGCTGCTGCTAAGGTTTACCAAAGTGTTTTTATTTTTTGTTGGATATACATTTAAGAATCCTAGGACCGATTAAGCATCGCCGGCATGACCACTTTGATTTGCTTCACCAGTATTTCACCTTTGAAGTATACATTTACACATGTTTTTCGGTTAGTCTGACGACTAGTAATGCAATTCTTTGGACCTAATCTTGCCAAACTATAAAAACGCAAATACAATGGAACCTCCCTAAGTTTACCATTCTATGTAACGTTACCACCTCTTTAAATTGACCATCTTTTTTCCGCCCTTGTACATTCATGTTTACGTTAAACGAGCCTCTGTAGTTGATCACTCCCTCTATATTGACCGAAAATTGTCCGGAGGTTTTACTGTACTTCTAAAATGATTCATTTGAACTCCTCTGCCAGCAATAGTAGTCGATCAAAATCACTTTTTTCCTCGCGTAAGAAACGTATCCTGTGAGTTGATTACGTTTTATTCGCCAATCGTTGTTTCTGCATTCAAAACAGCATCAGAAGAATGCGTTGATAAACTTATTCTTATTACATACAAACTAAACATTTGTGCCTAGCCTATAAGTCACTATTCCTAAAATGATCGGCATCCGCTGTTGACATTGCAACGGAAATGTTTTTGTTAAAGCTCGTGTTACATGTTATTGTTTTTCCAGGGAATTTTCAAAACAAAAACAAAAAACAACAACAATAAAAAAATTCTGTGTGGTTGTTCGCTTTTTCTTGATGGTTGGTCTTCTTTCCTGAGCGGAAATGCGATTTGCGATTACACAACGGACGTACCCACGTAGTACAAACAAAAGCAAAATGCGCGATGAACCAAACAAAAACCTCAAACCTATGCAAATCACGCCTATTTAATCATTGTGATTTTGCAAACACACACACACACAACACACATGTGTTGATCTGTTTTTTCCAACGTTCTTTTTTTTTGCTTTTGCTTTAGCTCGGGGGTTTAAAAAAAAACACCTTAGAAGGAACTCCATTCATAACAAACTCACTCATTCAATCAAACCCACTCACTATAGCTTTTCTAGCAACAGCATAGTTCTCTATACATACTTGCTCTACTCATGTTGCCAAAAGCCAGAGTTAGCAGTTGGCTTTGACTATCTGTATCTACTCTAGTATAGTATTTAGTATCTCGCGAGGAGGAATGTACCAACCTCGCATAATAGTCAGACGAGCTCTCGCGCTATTTAATTAATGAGTGGGCGGGTTGTTGACGAATAGCACGAAATGGGTGTCTCTCGAATATTGTGCAAACGCTATGATTTTCGCAAACAACAATAAAATAGTGGAACTCGATCTCGGCTGTCTTTTTATTATACTCGGTATCTATAATCAAAGTTTTTGCAAGGTCCGCTGAAGTTTTTTTATTCTGTATTTTCTGCTGATAAATAATAATGGGAAACAGATAAAATAACTTACAGTTGAAGCACACACATTTCGATGTCGATAGAGTAGGTTTGAGGTACTAGTATGTGCCGGGGCGTATTCGATCGGGGCGCGTCACGCGATCCCTCTGGAGTGTCATTAAAAGTGTTTACTCCCGCACGATAGTCGTGTCTCTTATTACATTTAGTACTCTATGACAACTGACATAGATATGTAACCTATACATGAAATTGTTCTTTATGCTTATCATTATCAAAAAACAACATGCTGACATGTCCATAAGCGCACATTGGGCACATGGCTCTGGAGTTTTTTTGAGCAATTATTTTACAAAACATTATGTTAAACATTGTGTGTGTACATACTATCTTTGGTGTACCCACTTTATAATCAGCGCTAGGTATCATGTGAGTAATATATCATCATAGAGCACCTAGAGCAGTGAGTTTGAATAGAGTAGGTTACTATTGTTTCTGCAAAGCCTAAATTGAGCTAGATGATCGCGCGGGCGGCCAACTAGTAATTTATGGCATTACTAGATTGCACGATAGGAGCAGCGAGCACCTACGACCAATTATACCTACATGATCTTAGTTGAGGGGTGTTTCTTGGTAAATATTATGTAAATTTTTAAGATTTGAAAATGGTTGTAATGGTTTTCTGCGAGCACACACTCAACAAGAGGTCATGGAGACATGGATAGATTAGAATATGGAGACAAATAAAATGATCATGACGTGTTTATTGAAATGTTTTCTATGATTATCTGACTCACTTATTTTTTTTTTATTAAAATGAATGAATATCTCTTGTCTTCGATTCTACGATTCTATAGATCTAATATTTCCCACGGGCGACATCCAAAGAACAATTCAGTATTATCCAGAAGGGAGAAGGTGTAGTACATAATCCACTATCCTTTTTTTAAAGTTGGAAAAGTGGATAGAAAAGATATTTACATAAATTTCGGAATTTTGTAGGATTTCCTTGATCTAGTTTCTCTAACTCAGAGCTTTCCAACTGCGGTGGGGCACCTGTGACGTATGGGAAACTCCGACAATTTCCTGCACGACTGAAACTGCTATTTATATTATTTTTTTACAACAAGAAGTACAATCTATCTTATGATTGTATCATGATTGATGTTCGTCAAAAAGTGAAAAAATCTCATTTATGTGTACAAAACCGTGGACAGAACGGAAAATGTGTTAGACGGCCTCTACTGTAGTATTGAATTTTTTTCAAAGGCGGAGCTCACCACGATTTTGTAGAGATTTTTTTTCGAGATTTTGGTGGTAATCTCGGTACAAGATCTATGAAAATGTGTGGGAAAATCTTGAAGATTTTCGCCTAGATTTGGTAAAACCTCTGAAATTTAGAGAGGTTAGAGGTTAGGTTAGAGAGCTTAAAGCCCCTCCCAGACCCAGAAATTGGGATCCAGAAATTGGGTGACTCCCAGACCCAGAAATTGGGAAATGAAAAAATTGCAAAATTTAAACAATGCATTTGTTGGCAGATTTTCTAAAAATGTGAGTTCTTGGTCTTCGAGCATATAGATAATTCACCAGTTTTGATGACCTGTGCAAGATGCAGCGGAGTTTTAGAAACATTTTTGTTCCAAACAAAAGATGTTAAAAACGCAGGTCTAAGATAATTTTTGCAAAAAAAAAATGAGTTTTCAATAACTTCAATTAAGTTTGGAAAATTTTACGAAAATGTGGATCGATTTCTAGGCGTTAAACTCTTCTTGTAATTGGTTGGCTTCGTATACGTAATTTTTATAAAATTAGGCAGGCAGCCATAAAACATATTTCTCTTCAACATTTCGTAATAATATTTGAACCTACTATTATTATAAAAATATTCTCCAGTAAAAGAATCGAATACGATTTAAGCGTTTTATCCATCGAGAGAGTAATTGGTTCTTTACGAGATGGAGTCCTGTCAGTGCTCGTACTGTCATTCACCTGAATCGAACGACATTAGCTCAAATTCAGTAGGGATTCTATTAGTGTCTGTTTTCGATAACAGTCCTTAGACAAAACCACATAATAAATCTACGGCGGGATCGCTATTTATGCAACACAGGGAGAAGAATAAAATTGCAACAAACGAAGCGTAGCGCGGTATTATAAGGAGCGATGATTATGGAATTGACGTTGGCGCATTGCCTTATGCTTACTTCCTTGCTTTTTGTTTTACCATGTACTAGATCCTAAAAGTTTGTTCAAATCAGGGACATAACTTCGTATAATTATTTCCTATAGTCTATTGAAAGGTCATCGTTGATCAAATGTAATGTCCAAGTGTTTCGTTTCACGATGTGTCCCCGTTTATAAACTTACTTTTTGCATTCAGTAAAGAATGATTCAATACAAGATAGTTAGTGTGATATTGAACTTGCGCTTTCACTACGCTAAGCTACGAAAAAAAAACACTTCGAAAAAAGCGATGCTGGATTGGAAGCTTAAATCACCATCGTATACCATCAATTCTAAAAAATATCACCATCACCTAAGTTGCGAAGGCTAATTCAAATGTTCACTAGCCCGGTTTAAGCTCAATCAGCTAAATGGGTCTTCCTCTATTCTGTAGAGCTAAAGCCTGTACAGGAGTAAGTAGTTTCGTCACTTAACAGTTAACACCTGTTTCTGTCTGGTTGGTTGTTTTAAGATCCAAAAGCGTGAGTATAGGACAACTTTTAGCCTGGCTTCAGAACCGAGTTTTCCGAGTTAAGCGTGAAGATATTTGAATATTTTAACGAGCTTTAAGCCGGCCTCACACCGCCCGGAGTGTGGCACACATCGCACAAAAGATCGGTCCAAGAATGATACCTTGGAGTCGCACAACCACACTACTGCATACTTTTTCGTATCAATCTTTTGTGCGGTGTTTGCCACACTCCGGTTGGTGTAGGGCCGGCTTAAAGATCGCACCCAATCATAATTTCATTTGTAATAAGTGAATCATTTCTATAAATTCTGTGTTTTATTGATAAAAAAAACTCTCGGTATTTGCCAGTTTAGTGGAGTTATCATAAAAATAAAAATAACTAGCCGAACAATCAAAATTTATTAAACTCCAATATCTGCAAGGCCTCACTACCGAGTACAAACATTGTAGCTCGTACTAAATTGCCAGGTGAAACATATGTACATAAAAACTTTTTCTTTTGTGTAGTAAAAATTTATTTGGAGTTGGGACTCTGGAAAAGGTTGAGAGCCACAACTCTAACGATTTGACTCGAAATGTGGAGTTGGGACTCTGGAAAAGGTTGAGAGCCACAACTCTAACGATTTGACTCGAAATGAAAATATCCTTTTCTTCAGCTAAACCCATCTCAACTGCTGAATCATTCCCCAAAACACTTTCCGGCATGCTAACTATAATAAATCTCACACGATGACATCTACAAGTCATTAGGTTTGTCCACTGCCATCTAGATAGACAGGCCGAACTGCAGAAATTTGTTCGTCTACAAGTGGACAAGTGCGTTCGTGACCAGTGACAGTTGACATATGTAAAGCCCACAACCTCCAGTGCTTCTGAACCCAAAAGTTTAAATATGCCGAGCGTTTATTACGAAACAAAGGTTATGGTTTGCTTTACTGTGTTTTTGATGTGCAAGTGGTAAAATAGTATACATCAACATCGTACTTACCATATTTATCCCAAAAATCAACGCACTGGCATGTGTATATCATAGCAAGTCACACGAAATGACAGGCTGACAGCCACTGATATTTGGATTGTGGACAATTTGTGGATTGTACTGAGCGGTACTTTGGCAGTACTAAGCGCGGACCATGACCAACCATGGCACTACTAGTGTTGCATGACCACTGACAGATCAGCTGATAATCCGGCCTGTCTATCTAGATGGCAGTGGTTTGTCTTTACAATGCCGCCACGCCAGCTGCCGCATGGCTTGAACCTAAGGTTAAGCCAACCTATGGGCACGACAGTAAAGCAAGCACGCAATGCCATCATGCATCAAGAAACATAGCCCACGCGCCATAATCGCGACAAGATCGTTACTTTACCGCATTTAAACACATTTAGCATAATTGCAAGAAACACGATGAGAAGAAAAAAACGTAGACCAGTGACCAACACAGCCTCCATTCAGACCCGGAACGTGGCAAACAGCAAAAAGTATGGCTTTTTCATTTAGCTTGTATCTTATATGCGCTGCGCAGACTTCTATGTAGTAGCAACAAAGAACAACCCAACGCAAACACCACAAGCTGGCCGCAATAGTCGCGAAAAGGCTTAAAAATACAAGATTTAGATACTTATTCAAGAAAACTCATTTTCATAGACTACAATGAGTTTAGTAAATAATAATAATGATTGCCATGTTAAACACAAGCTGTTTACTTTGATGGTTAGTAGAACAGATATTTTTGTAAGATAGAGGCTACACATATTGGTATTGTACGACGACGGTAATAATTGGGATATTGACGTTGGTTTTAAGAAACTGTGTCAATCACCTGTAAGACTACAGAGCTAGTACTAGATGTTACTAGTACTAGACGTTGTACCTATGGTTTGTGGAGGTGGTCATGTTCACTAATCTGTATAGTATAGGAGAAATATTAAGACTCCTACGCAAAAGGGCCGGAAACTAGCACAGACAGTGTTGGTGGAACAACAGACTGTACATTATTTGTTAAATTTATGGACCACATTACTAATGGTTTTGCATTATAAATGAGAAACATTTTGAATTTTATGTATAAATATTTATTTAAGCTATTTTTCCTATTAGACGTAATAGTCTTCAACAATCTTTATGTTTCTTTGCCTTCTGCCAAAATTTGGACGCGAGATTTCTCTCTTCGGGCTAAAAGCTTTTACGGGGGTACCTACAACTTGATTGATTGATTAAATCCCCCCCCCCCCCATTCTTTTGGTTCCGTCTTCACAAAAGTTCCGTTGCGTCGACAAAACAATATCTGTGTGGTGTTTGGTTGGAATAAGTGGTCAAATAAAAATACTTGGTCAGAAAATTTTATTGAAGGATGCGGGAGCATGGCCCCATAGTACGATACCATTTGTTTTGAGCTTTTTTGTTGTTTTGATAAAGACACATTAAGTCAAGGTTTTGTGAAATTGGTATGTTTCTTAGAAGAACCTAAATGGGGGGTTGGGTTTGTGTGGTAGCCCCATGACCCCATGGTCCGATTTGATCCGTTCTTCCATATGTTTTGTGTCACCAATAAAAATACATTTGTGTGAAATTTGGTTGAAATTGGTGCACAAATAAAAAAGTTGTTCTACCCCATGGTTCGATTTCATTCATTTATGCATACATTTTGTGAAATCAATAGAAATACATTTTTATGAGGTTTGGTGTAAATTGGTGTCCAAATAAAAAAGTTTTCTTAGAAAACCAAATTTGAGGGGTTGGGTTTGTATGGCAGCCCCATGACCCCATTATTGGATTCTATTTATTTTTACATATGTTTAAGGGGATCATTAGAAATATATTTTCATGAAGTTTGGTTGACATCCGTGCCCAAATCAAAAAGTTTTTCTTAGGAGAACCTAATTTAGGGGTTAGGTTTGTATGGCAGCCCCATGGCCCCGTCGTTTGATTCCATCCATTTTCACATATTTTTTGTGACATTCATAGGGATCCTTTTTTGCGAAGTTTGATTAAGATTGGTTCATAAATAAAAAAGTTTTTCTTAGAAGAACTCAAATTGAGGGGCTAGGTTTGTAAGGCAGCCCCATGACCCAGTGATTTCATTTGGGTGCAACAATAAGAAGCACGTGTGCAAAATTTCAGCTTGCTAGCTTCAATACCCGCCGAGTAAACCGCGTCGCAACAGACAGACAGACGGACATGCTCTAATCGACTCCCCAAGTCATGCTGATAATATATTTATACTTTTTATATGGTCGGAGATGCTTCCTCTAATTCGTTACAAACTTCATGGCAAAGTTAATATACCCTTTCACTCTATAAGCTTTTACGCTTTTCCAACGATTTGAAACTATTCCAGCCAAATTATTTTCAAGAAATATTATAAGGTGTTTTCTAAAGTTACATTAATCACTGCGTAAGGAGGATGTTGTGTTAAGTTGGTCTACGCATTAAAACCTTTAAAAAAAATCTTAAAAAAATGTTTTGAAGTCAATTGTTGTCCTAATTCCTATTCCAGAAAGTTTTTTTTGGATGTGGCTGGTTGCAATTTTACCAATGCAATGCTGGCCCCGATTCAAACAAATATTTGGAAGGCATGAATACTCGTAGCCAATTCCAGATGACTTTGTGGGTAATGATCAAACTTCTCAACTTGATGTGTTTCAAAGCAACTCATATCAGCACTAAGTTACTCATTTTGAAAAGTACCAGCCCGAATATCATTATGCTATGTAGCTGGATTTACAATTGTTAACTTTGGAAAACTCATATGGTTTATCCGCGTATACGGTGGTTCAAAAAAAATTATATGTTGATATCTTAGCAGAATGCTTCTCAAACGGTGTTCATTCCATAAATCAGCAAAAGCCTTTGATGTTTCCTGCTGAAATTAACTACAGAAACGAAAAGATCATGATCTCTTGACATCAAAAATGGGACATAACAGAAGATGTGTAAGGTCTTACTGATCTCTATCAATAAAAAAATAAATAATTGACAAATTAAAATAAAATAATGCATGAATAACTTTAAGACAAATTCAGCTAAATGTGAGGAGTTCTCAGTAATTTGATAAGCCTTATAACATAACATTTCCCAATTTTCTTCTTTACTGAAATTCCTATTCACTAACCAATTAAAAATAAAATTCGTCATTTAATGATGACGCAACACCGGTTAAATTTACACCATAGCCAACATCATGTCTATGACTACGATATGATTTTTTCACACTTGTTTTTTTTTTTTACTTTTTAAATTAACTATACTGTATTCATTTCATAATAACAGATGACCTTCTCAAGTTCCGAAAATATGTCCAAAAAAAAATGTTATCCAGTCGGGTGTTGGGTGGTACGGGCGTATTTTGGACAAAACAGACGTTGCTAGAGACCATACTAGTGGATCGAACTTAATTCAAACTACCGCGCCGCGCCGGCCGTGTCTCGCACACGATCAATAAACGCCTACCATACCATTCCCGAGAGAGTTACATGTTTGGGAAACCAAGTCTTATGTTTGTTCTGTATGGAGAATTCAAACTTAGAGTGTCGACATACAAGCGGATTGTGTTCATATTTTTTATAACAATCTAAAATTGTTCAGAGCTCGCATTCTCTATGATCTCTTGAGACACGTAAGAGGCAAGAAAAGAAACTATGCAAAAACCATACGGCTGTGTGCGGATGAATAAGACCCAGAAAAACATTGTAAAATGTATGTTGAGTAGAATCGTACCGTAGTTCTTGGCTTGAACAGAAAATGTTGGTTTAATGCATTATTATTATTCAGGTAGTTCGGACAGTCATGGATTTTCTACTGAACATTTCTATGAGATCCTTTGGGACTTTTAAGAAAGATGCGCACAAGAGTCGTCTTTATACAAAACATTGTTTAAAACTAAATACAGTAAGTGTTAGAAATATCAGTATTGAATATTTATGATGTGGTTTACACAGGATTTGGCACTGTTTCCACTTTTCTCATTCAAAGAGAGCAATCCCAATATTACATCTACCCAAATATGACTACCTATTTGTGCTGTTAAACAAAACGTCTTTTTTTTAATTTCCACCCATTCCAACTACTGAACTTCTAGTAAGTTTAGAAAATACCACACTGCGCCCTCCAATAGACACGGTACGCATAATGCAGAAAATCCTTTCGTTCTCCACAAGCTCACCGTTTTTTCGTTGTGAAACTTTACCAACGTATATGTAATGTAAAGAAAGGCGAGAGAAGTGGCAAAGGAAAAACATCTTTACTAATTGAAGATTACTCTCCTAGGCTTTCCACGTGATTCATCTATAACTTTCTTCTGGGCGTCCTTAACATCCTAAGAAAATATTTCATTATAGAAAGGCAGGCCTTATAACTTTGAAAACAGATTGTTTGTGCCAGTGATTACATGCTTGCGGCGATTTCAACTCTAATGCTTCACCGCACGAAAACACAGCATCTTGCAAGAGTCTAGGGCAAGCATGTCAAACTCACAGCCCGTTTAATGCGGCCAGACCGAAAAAATGTAAAAATAAAAAAAAGGAACTAAAACTAAAGTAAAAAAAATTACTAAAACTCGTCAAGAAGTCGGTGGCTTATACAAGCTTAAATTATGTATTTTAAAAATTGTTCTATCTGTTAAACAAACAATTAGCGCCCTTTTTTGTGCAGAAAAATATTAAGCCTTTCCGTAAAATTGTCTTGCCGCAAAATCGGCTATGAAAGATGTTTTTGGCTTTTCCTAAAAGTTATCTGCCACGGTTGGTTCTTATTATCGTTCGTATTTTTCAGGTTGTGAGAAAGAATTCCATTGAGATTTATTTGAAATTTTAAACGAAGGCCAAGCTTTAAAGAAATCATGAACTTTCGATAACATAAAAATTTCAGCCCAATCCGAATTTTGCCTGTCAGCTCACTAAGCTTCACTAGTGCAAGTATCTTTCACACCACATCTCAAACAAATTTTTGTAAATTTTTAGCTATCTTTCTGTTCGAACTTAATTTATGCCAGCCTAACGATTTTGGCTCCCAAGGTTGTTTTGGATTACCTGGATGTTTCTGGATGAGTGGTGCTACAATGTTCTGATCAGCTGTCCAAAATTTGGCGTAAATTAATTCACAAATAGTGGTTACTCTTTGAACAACCAAATTTTGGCGCTTTAACTTGTCTAAAGTTTCAAAATGTTTTGCAGTACGATTTTAAGAAATGTCATCTCTCAAGGGTACACGTATATACGAGTATGTATAATCCCGAGGTCTTTAGTGACTCAGATTTAGAGTCATACTTAAAAAAATATTCTGTAATCAAATATCGAAAAAGGTTTCTACCGACATTTCGAAATTTTCCTGCAGGCCATTCAAATCTGAAGATTTAAAAAACTGATATTTGGACCGGACCGCGTGTTGAGTGTGACACCCCTGGTCTAGGGTCTGCTAGGCTACTGGAAAGCACTAAATTAGACGGGGGTGAAAAGACGCAATTTGAAAACTGTGGTTCCAATTATTTATCGGCGATATCTTTTACGATTCTTTCTCATTTTTCTAGTGGCAACACTGTCTCTAGCAGAATCGAAACTTTTTTCAGTTAAAGGAACGAGTTTATAAAAGAAACGTTAAAACCAGTAAATTTATTGAAATCCTCATGTTCTAGTTAACATAAGTTTGTACATAACTAACAAAGCTTAAGGGCTTAAAACTGTTTGCCTTCATGTTAAGATAACGATTTGATATCATCATAGAGATTTGGCGTTTTTAGGTCAAGTTTATCAAAATTCGAGATAAATCGTTTACATATTGATAGCACACTTTCAGAATTTCAAAAGCAAATCATTCATTGAAATGTGACAGTACAGTACTATCACAAAATAACTAAATTTAATTTTAGCCCAAATTAGATATATCAACATCGTCTAAAATGTAACTAAACAAAATTACTGCAAAAACTTTTGGCTTTTTCCAGCGGGACTACAAATTCTATAACGGTAGATTAAGGGAATTTTTCCCGAATATTTGATTTTGTCTCATTCATTATGTAATTTTTACTACCTAAGGTTTTCCGCCCATAGGAAGATATAGTCTCTGTCTCTGATACTCGGATAATCCTAAACTTCGATATGTACTGAGATACTAAGAAACTACTGTAGTGATCTACTGCGGAGGATGCAATACTAAATTGATGCAATGTTGAGTCAAAGCCCTGCGATGCTCTTTTACAAAATTAAAGAAAAACCGTAAATGAAAATTAGCAAACCCTTCTTTTTTTCCTACGACTTTCGGAACAAGTTTTGCGAAAATACATCCCTCAAAATCACATCTGCTCCTTTTCTTACAACACAAACTACTTTAAATAAAAAAGAAAACAATCTCAATCAAACCGTAATAAATTCGAGTTAGTCTCATCTGTCGAATTGATTTTCGTCCACTCATTCTCTGGACAATTCTTGTCTGCCGTGGTGACGGTGTTGTTCAGGTACAATACAAAAAGAAGTACCACAATATGCTGCTTCGCACATGCTCATACATATTTCTCTTTGCATCAAAACAACGATTTCTTGAATCCTAGACATCGGCACAGGCGCCAGAATAACAATGAGACAAATATATATCGGACATATACAAGTATGTAATATAATAAAATATGGAACACAATACAAAACAAGGTAAAAATCACAAACATAATCTCAGATAGAAATATCTGCTTGTATGTTTCATACAATATAGCCACCATGGAATCATCATCATCGATGGATGGACGAATTCACATTGGAATAAAATGGTCAAATAGGTTTTCTGAAACATAATAAAAATTTGTTTTAAATTCAAGACATTATAAAACGTGTGTCGGACAAGAGGCTATAGGAGAAACTACCCTTATCCTCTTGTTCGATTTGAAAGGAAGGTTCGAGTATTATGTTATATGAAAGGTGCCTATACCCGCCCGATTGTAGGTCAAAAGTATTATGTTAGCTACGCGATGTACAGGCTATACGTGCGTTGTGATTATGTTTTTTTTTTACTGAAAATAGGATAGAATTGAAGAATTAGATCAGGGTCATGTACTTTTCATATTCATATGATTGTGTTGATGGAGGAAATGTTTGAATTATGTATTCCTATGGTTTGTGGTGGAGATAACTAACTGAATTAAGATTAAGTTATACATATGAAAAAAGAAACGAGAATTGAATGATTTATAACCAGTTCTTCGTTAAACCCACACGCCACACCTATTCCATTGGCGACCGATTCTGGTTTAATGAATGTATAAAAGTTAAATTATGTCGGACTCGACAGCTATAAAGTGTCGCGACAAGATCATAATAAATCATAAGTAGAATAAAATTTGATTGATAAAAAAATGTTCATTAGATGAAAAGAAGTTTGTTGTGCATAGCTAATACTATTTACCAGTCAATTTATTATAATGAGTGTCTACTATGACATATAATTTGATTCGGGATTGAAGTATGATCTCACTCAGATGTTAAAAGAGTACCCATTTATGGGGATAAATAACACTGCTGAGCGTGATGCTGATCTCATTACCTCAACAAAAAGCAGATAAGATCTTGGAAATAGGATGTCACTAGCACATCCTGCGGCCTAATTCCAATGTTGGATTGTCGCGCCTGTTATTTTTAATTTCTTCGTTAATTCGATCTCCAGTTTATCGACCTCGGATTATTCGGATATTACCCCAGTACAAAAAGGATAAGAAGAAACCTGTTCTTGGTAGGTGTACTATATGGATTTCACTATTTGGCATATTTTTTAAATAATATCAGAAACATAAAAAGCATATTTTTTGCTATCCGAGAAACTCCTCTAAGGCCTCTTGAGTGTTTTTTGTGTATCTGCGTAATTATGGAATCAGAATCTAAGTTCAATTTATTTTTTCTAGCATAACTGACAACTCTTTAGAGACTAATCAACCCAATTTAGTTATTTTTAAAACAAAATCCCCATAATAAACTCAAAATAAAACCCTTCTCTTCATTTTATAATATCTCGGTTATTCGGATTTGATTTTCCTCTTTTATTACACTGGAAAATGTTAAGTGTAGAAAACGTGCCATTAAAATGTCATCATGATGACCAATAAAATGAAAAGACACTCTGTTTCGTCTTTTGGACACACTTTGGGATCAGATCAAAAGCCTATACATATACAGAGATTCAAGGTTTTTAATTACATTAGAAAGAACAAAAATGGGATTTTTGTGTTGGATATCCTGCGTGGTCGTTACTAAGTTTAGAAACGTTAGACATAGGTTCATTTAATTAATTTTGATGTGTTTGAGATTTTATTTTGTATTTTGAAGTAGTTTGTGCATTATTTTGCTAATAAATCAAGTTATGTAAAATACTTTAAATGTATAATAAGAAAGTGCTCTATGTGAAGCATCAGAATTATACAAAATCATCAAGTAAAAAGTCAACATTTACTTAAACATAATCTCTAATATTAATTGCCCTTAAAAATAAGAGTACTTTTCCTCATTCTTCCTTATTTTTATACCCGTCACTATGTGAAAGGGTAAATTAACTTTGTCATGAAGTTTGCAACGCACAGAAGGAGGCACCTCCGACTATATAAAGTATATATATTATTGATCAGTGTGACGAGAGAAATGGATTGAGCGATGTCTGTCTGTCCGTCAGTCTGTCCGTCTGTTCCAATACGAACTAGTCCCTAAGTTTTGAAGCTATTGAGCTGAAATTTTGTATACAATTTTCTTTTTAGTGTACGGAACGAAAGGGATCGAACCAGGTGGTCATTGAGCTGCCATAGAAACCAACCTCTGAAAATTAGGTTATTCTAAGAAAAACTTTTTTCTTCATGTACCAACCAAACTTCACCCAAATGTGTTCCTAGTTAAGTCCCAAAACATATCTAGGAACGGATGGAATTGGAATATTACGTCATAGGGCTGCCATACAGATCAACCGCTGAAAATTAAGTTCTTCTAATAAAAACTTTTTTTCTTTTTAATCCGACCTTAACCAAACTTTACCCAAATGTGTTCCTAGTAAAGCCTCTAAACATATCTAGGAATGAATGGAATCGGAACATTACGTCATAGGGCTGTCATACAAACCAACTACAAAATATTAGGGTCGTGTAAGAAAAACTTTTTTCTTTTTGAATCTTAACCAAAATTCATCCAAGTGTGATCCTGAATTAGCCTTAACGCATGCAGGAACAGATGGAATCGGAACACATCATAGGGCTGCGGTAGAAATTATTAACACAACAGAACCTTAAGTTTCATTCAAATGTGACGGGTATTCAAATTTCGACCGCGCCCGAAATTAGCCTCGGTCTCGTTTATATAAAGTTTTGTTAACGTGTAGATCACTTGTTACAAGAATCTAAATATTTGGCTTTGAAAAACTCATTAGCGATCCCAGGAGAAAAATACTGTGACTATACCGCCAAGCCGTGTAAATCAAGCCGCAGATTGATATCAGATATCCATGGGAAGAGCAACAAAGTTTGATGACCTGACCTGTTGATGAGCTAACTCAAACTTACACGAGAAACGCATAATAAACCCGTGTGTCTATATCTTTTATCGATGAAAACAATCTGAACATTTAATTAAAATCATTTCAGTAATTTTAAGTTTTCAAATTCCAAAAGTCTTTCAGCTAACAAAAATAATCGCTACAAACAATAAAAACCATAATTACTATACGTATAAATGTATAAACTACCAATCCAACAATGCGGTAATTTCCTAGATCGGTCGTCTTTTTAAACCATTCTTTACAGATAAAATGAAATTCTATCTACCATTCCACCAATGTAAACATTAACACCTTTAATTAATTTCAATTTACAAGTAATTGTCGATAGGCTCTCGCCGAGTGCCCATTGGCTCTTTTCAGACGCAACGCATCCTCTTAATTTGCGGAGAACGCCAAGCGATAAAACCAAAGTCATTAAATTCGAATTTGACCACGTTTTATTATAGAAGTAAGAAAAAGACTGGCGGGCTCATGAACTTATAAAGAATTGGATTTTGAAAGAAAGACAAAAAAAGTTTACGAAATAAAAGAAGAACATTGTAAAGTCTAAGGTGAAACACCAATGTACTCGATTTAATGGGAATATAGAATCTAGTGAAAAGCTACATACATATGTGTTAAAGAATTTGTCTCGATTTTGCCAAGCTTTCAGACATTCCAATAAGAATCAATAAAAAGGACAACTGTCGCCTCTGCAGAGGGGCCTCTCAACAATTTTTTTTTCAATTTAGGGGTCTCTTCCGGTGATCCTTGGGTCTCGCCCGCATTGAAGTATCAAATTTTACGGTCGTATCTTCCGCACTGTAGGCATTTTTGACTTTCGGTGGCCTATTCAAACGTTCTTCGAAATCAAGCCAAATGGAGGTTTCCGAATCCAGAGAATGCACTCTCTTTCAAAAACCTATAGTGTTGAAACTCTGGCTGGTTGAAATGATTATATCGATATCAAGAGATGGGTCCTGCTGCATGCCTATCTCTGAAGTATACATACTCAGTTCCCCATTGACTTGGACCAAGCTATGTGGAGCCACTAATTCTGAGGCTGTACCATATCAGTTACCACGGCTTCTGTAAGAGATTGGGATGTATGGGCACTGGGCACCCATAAGTATCTTAAATAATTCGGAAAACGCAGTACCGTGAAAAGAAAAATTTATTTTGATAAATTTACAGCTATCGCATGTTATACCGTTAGAAATGTCCTCTTAGGTTTAACGGTCCCTTCAAACCGGGCACAACCCAGATTCGCACCAACATGCGTGGATTATGCTTTATTTCAAAGGATCAATATAGCACCTCATAGGTGCAAATTGAACAGACGCAGAAATGTGAAATATGTAATGCTATGGAACATAACACCCAGCATTTTGGGGTTGTGCATGGTATGCGCTTTCTGTAGGCGTTAATCACTCTGGTAGCTTGACATAATAGAATAAGCCTCCCTCGACAAAATTAAGGGTTCTATATAGGTGTTGAAGATGCTCATTCAATATTGAATATAATGAAAAACATTTTTATTAATAAACCAATCTTACGCTTACTTCATATAAATGGGTCCCTATTGAGGTTACACAGCCCCTAAATGAGTATCGACGATATCGGACCATACGGTCATGGGACATACACACCTAGCCCTCAAATTAGGTCCATCTTTTTTTTTTATTCGCGGTCCAATTTTCACCAAACCCCACACTCATGCGTTTCCATCGAAGATAAAAATCGTATGTAGAAACCGACGAAATTCGACAATGATGTCATGGGTTGACATAGCCCCACGCCTAAAAATAGGTTCTTCTAAGTAAGTAAACATTTTTTTTTATATATGGACCAATTTTCAGAAAACCACACATTAATGGGTTTGTTTCGAAGTCTTGAATGAGAATGGTTGAAGTTGGATCTTGGGCCATTAGGCTGTCAAGGAAGCCCCACGCCCGAGATCAGGTTTAAAAAAAAAAAAATGGCTAACCTTTCCCAACCAGGTTCTTCTACGAAAACTTAATGGATTAATCGTTATGAAACCCCTCCTAGATGCAACCCTATCGAAGGAACAAAACAGATCTAGAACAGTCGATCAGAACATGGGGTCATGGGGCGGCCATAGAAACCCTATCTCACAGATAAAGACTTATGGAGGCACGGATGGAGTCAAAATACAAGTCAACTGAATGGTATCCAAATTTTGGGTGCGCCTGAAATTAGCCTCGATCTCGTTTTTGGTTAGAAGATTTCAAAACAAAATTAGGACTAGATAATCTTAGCCTATTCTTAGCAGGGTATGTGACCTTCATGAGCAAATTGCCCCTCAAAAAGATAGAGTCAAACTCAAGTCTAATGAATTTACTAATACTCGTCAAGATGTCGATGGCTTATGCAAGGCTAAACTTTGCACTTATTTTAGAAATCTTTTTCTTAGCAATACCAGCAATTCGCTGACTGTTATTTGAGGTACATTTGTTTGGCGGCTCATTTTTTATTGCAGGAAAATATCAAACGCCACCGTCTGGAAATTCGGCTCAGAAAAAAGTTTACGCTTTGCCGACCATGAAAAGGTTTCATTATATTATAGGACGTGAGCACTTTGGATTGAAATTTATTTGGCAAGAAAACCCAGGTTCACAAGATCCGAAAAAAATGGATTCGACGAAGAAATTACTTGGATGTCAAATTTCGTAAACATAACAATTATATCCCAAGTTTCCGATTTTAGCCTTTTAGCTTATCAAGATTTACAGGTGCATGTGTTTGTTTAACAGAAAATCAAATCACAAACAAATTTCTTTCGTCTTTTTCAGCCGATTTTTTGTCCGCAGTGAATTTATGCTCTGAAATTGAGTCTAGCAAATTCAGCTCCCACGGTTGTTTCGACCTGAACTTTGTGAATGACCGCCCCTATGATCTTATACTCTGCTCAAAATTTGGCGAAAATTAATTGACAAATAGTTATGACATGTGATATTGTAGCGTTGCTGTGGTGCGCCAGAAGAAAGGGCTCAGTTTCTAAAGTTTTTTGAAATGTATTTTGAAAAGATAGAATTTTTCAAGAATATTCGGATAATCCCGAGTATCAATAATTAAAAAGATATCAAAAGATAAAAAATGTGCATCTTGCGGCCCACTAAAACCTAAAGAAAGTGATTTTGAGTTTGACAATCTTGATGGATCCATAGGGTAGCTACACCCCGAAATTTAATGTAACTCCTTCAGATTTTTTTTAAATACGCCCCCTGTTATGTTTTTATTCACCAAAAGTGGAAATAGTCGACTCTTAAGGTCAATAAAAGTGAAATCGATGACCCGTCACATAGCATGGTTGGTTAGAACGCAGTCGTAATAATTACAAGCAAATATTTAACCAAAATAGAACTTGACGTTAGAACGAGATGTATAATTCGGCTGACAAAAGCATCCGGAATATTCGTTAATTTTATGGCTATCTCTTCGCATACTTTAGTTAAAACTTCATTTTTTTTCTTTCAAAGAAGAAATATGTTCTCGCTATAGGATTACATACTAATATTATTAACTTACTAAAACCATAACGTTTACTAGTCTTTTTTATAACTCGTAACTCACCTGGAAAGAAAAGAAAGCAAATATTAACATACATACATACATAACTGTAATTCTTAGCATAAAACCATTTTTGAGTGTTGTATCTTATGCCGAAAGATACAGTGCATAGTGTGAAAAGGGAGTTAGCAAGCACTTGCTTACGTTCGGAGCTTAAACTGGATATTTCTAACAACATTCAAACATGACAGAAATCTCTAAGTTGACGTAAATATACATACATATCTAACAGTCCTTGGAAATGAAATAGTCTCCACGATCAATTAAAATTGCAGACATTTCCAATCAAATCAGAACTACTTACAAAACAACTACTCGTTAATAACTAGAACACAACTAATTGCAGCCAATAAATAGACAGAAATTAAAACAATGCAATGCCAATAAATAAGTCACTAATTTCGCGTATATTGCCCCCTTAGTGAAATATACGAATATACAGGCTACAGGGTATCCTAGGAATAAATAAAAATATGTTTTTTATTTGCTACAAACAAGTATCCATTATTCCCCGATCCCTTCTAGTCTCGCGACAGTTGTCGCTATTACTAGCATGAGCCACCAGCATCATAGATACTGTAGTAGCTCATTCAACAGAAAATTCTTAGATAAATTGCATATTTTGTAACTGATAGATCGTCAATCGTATTGCAATAATAAATAATACGCTATAACACCAGCAGCAGATATAGCAAAAATACAAAATAAATGAATGAATGAACCCAACAAAATGAATAAAATATCGTCACGACGATATGCGCAATGGTATGCAGAAGTGCTGCAGCACTAACCACAATTTGTTGTTGAAATTACATTATACGAGTACTGAGTAATAGTAGGCATGCATAGCTACCTGCTACTGGTTGATTGCAGTGTGCATCAGTTCAGTAGTAGCAACAGTACAGGAGAACCTAGTATGTATGCATTTATCTAAACTTCTCAGATAACTTTTATGACACTCGTATTTGTATCCATCTTACTGAATCAATCATTTTCGTACGGAGAGATACAAGCACGGTTTTCCCAGAGTACGGGCAAAATGCAACACTATTCTATCTCTCTCGGCGGTCAACATCAACATTTTCCAACAAACATTTAATTACGTTTTAAATGGCAATTATGGATGTTATAAAAATATGTAAGGTAAACGAGATTTCTGCACCATTTGTCATTTCAACTTTATTCGTAATTGTGGAAAAATTTTATATGTACATACATTTTTGACAGCATTGCTGCAGAGATATGATGATTTGATACAGAAATATGTAATTGAAGGTATACAACAGAAGCACAAAGCCCAACGGCAAGGCTACGATTGAATTGACTAGTTCCAGTTAAAGCCGCCGCTGAAAATCAAGCTCAAGAAATCTTTGTGTAGGCTTAAAACTCCTCGGTCATAATCTTAACGACGGCTTAACCTCTATTACCTTTTAGTCGCGTCGATGGCGGGTAGGCGAACGTCATATCAATCAACTAAAAACAATTTGTATCATATGACAGCAAACCAGCATCCGTTGCAGCTGTATCGTGCTGAAGGTATGAATGCATATTGCAGTTCGGTTAATATAGCCGTATAAATAGGTAGTACCTATGCGCAATATTTGCAAGTCAAAAGGTGGTGATGACGAACAAAATGAATATTTCGTGTCTATAAAGGCACGAGCCAATTAGACTTTAGCCATAAATAATGTAATACGAAAAATCTTTTATGAGACGACTTTCAATTAAAAGTTGAGTCCTGTTCTATTGGCCGATTTTACGAGACTGATTTATGATAGTGAAGAAATTGTGAGTAATAAAATTAGATTTCATCAATATATTTCAAATCACTGTCAGGAGACTAAACTGATGAATGGAAAGGAAAGGGAAGTGGCTGAGGCTCTCCTCACACGGGTATATTTTTGAATCGGAAAATCGGATATTCCGAAACTGAGAAATTAGGACACTGTCGCCATCACACTATACCGAGATTGCAGTATCGATGATATGGTATGCAGCTCTATGACAACTGAGGCTGGAATGCCCTGTGCATGTGCAACCATTTGATGACACCATCGGGTCTTCTAGTCACCAAGTCGTCAAACATTTGGAACGAGGAGTAAATTAAGAAATTTGAACAACTTTACACGTCCACTTCAAAAATGCACATATAACTCAACACCATTAATTTCATATTTTCTCTACAATTACATCTAATTCATAATAATTAAAATGTTCGCCTCTTTTTTGCTTTTTACATACATTTATCTACTATCTAGTATCTCCCATAAGTGATTTTCTGCATAATTTCCTCGGCATTATATCTTGTGACATTTACCGCGAGTAGGTATGTATCTGCCACACATATCATTCCCGAGTATCATTCCGAGTGATAATTAACATGAAGTTCCAAGTATAAATTATAAAGTAAGTATGTACTGTGTATATAGCCATATATTTATTTCTAATACACCTGTTGAGCTTATAGCGAAAAATGTTAGTTGAAACATGTAAATTAATGCACTTAGCAAGTGTTTAAAAGTGTATGATGATGGCTGAAAGGAAAAACCCATGTGAATGATGTTTTCATATAAGTTTGCAAATTGTCTAAGCTTATAAAAGTTGTTCAGAGTTCGGTTGAGTGGTTTGGCTGGGGGAAGGATTTTCATACTTGGCTTTGCGGAGTTCAATGATCCAGTGTAAAATGAAAAAGAAAATTTGAAGAAAAAATTTGAATATCAAGAATATATTGGAATATGTAACCTCCAGACAAAAAGGTTGATTTTTCAGTATTTCTTCTATAGACCCATGTGGGGCCATGGTCCGTTAACTCAGCCGTTTATAGGCAATTTAGAGTCAACGTTACATCGCATATCATTTCGGAGTGTATACAGGGTGTCCGGAAACTGCCGCATAACCGCACCGGATTATGATTCCTCAGCAGATTTCCAGCAAAAAAACGGAACATTCCCCCTCAGCTTAACCCTTTAGCTGCTGAAAAAATCATTTTCTTGTGCGACTTAAAGCCTAATATCTCCAAAGCTAGACCAGCTAGAATAGTGAAATAAAATGAATATTACAGCCAACAAATTTACCTGTAAAATAAAACTAACAACACTAAAATTGAATAAGAGGTTTGGTTTTTACAGAGCTTCAAAGTCAAATTTGCGTGATTTGACCCAAAAACAATCTTTTTCTCCATCTCAATTTTCTCCAACTTCTGCCAAGGTGAGGTGCTTGTACGATTCTTTCAAAAATTGGCGCATAGTCTTGCGATCATATCTTTCTTACCTCATTTTATTGTAGCTCCATTATTTCTAACAGTTTTAGTACCATAAGTGCAGAAAACTAGGGTTAATTTTGGCTCGATTTCGAAATATTTTGAACAGATTTTACCAATTGCAGATCTTTAGGGCAGTGTGAATTGAATTGTACTGAATTCGAGCTAAAATTAACCCTAGTTTTCTACACTTAACGTATAAAAACTGTTAGAAGTAATGGAGTTAGATCAAAGTGATGTAAGAAAGATATGATCGTAAGACTATGCGCCAATTTTTAAAAGAATCGTACAAGCACCTCACCCTGGCAGAAGTTGGAGAAAATTGAGATGAAAAAAAAGATTGTTTTTGGGTCAAATCACGCAAATTTGACTTTAAAGCTCTGTAAAAACCAAACCTCTTATCCGATTTTAGTGTGGTTAGTTTTATTTTACAGGTGAGCTTGTTAGCTATAATAATCATTTTATTTCACTGTTTTAGCTGGTCTAGCTTTGGAGATATTAAGCCTCGTCTCCATTGTAAACAATTGTGGCACAACTGTATACGAACATGATGTTTCAGTGCTCCCCAATTGTTCGCGAACAGTTGCTGAACAATAGTGTCACGTCCACACTGTAAACAAATGTTCCTGAGCTGTTGCACAAATTTTGGAGCAATTGTTTTACGTCCCCATTGTAAACATTTGTATCGCAACACTGCTCCTGAACAATGTTCGCGAACAGCTAAAGTTCGTTTCGAGCTTGTTGCTGAGCTGTTGCACTAATTTTCGTAAGTAATTTATTGATGTTCGATGTTTTCCATTCAAATGGAAAACACGGGGAACATTGGACGAATTAGGACAATTATTGAATAAGAACTGGGTCAATTTTAGTTCGTAAGGAGGAGTTTCAGTGATGGCTTTTGATTAACCAAAACAGTTAATCAATATTTTGGTTCAAAGCTCTATTTATATATGCCATCGTACGTCGTATGGTATGTACCAACTAAGATAGAATAAAATAGAAAATTCTACACAATGTTCACTCACTACTCTATACTATTGGGCTTAAATCCCTTGTGGGCATGGCGTGCCGTTTCGTTTACCTGTAAAGGGTTGCTGGTTGAAAGACACCGAGTGATTCTTATGTTTTCAGTTGTGGTAAAACTCAGTTGACCCTTAGGTATTCAGCATGGAGTTCCGACCATTTTCTGTGTTTTTCTCCGGAACGTTACTATCCAACATTTATCAGCATAAGAGGAGAGACTGGTGTCTGACCGGACTTTTCGTATAAGGCGACGAGGGATGTGTATGAATATGCGGGTCCTATAAACACTATCCTCAATACTTCTAATATAAATGCAATAAAATTCCTTTTTGGTATGATTTACATATTTATTATGGCTGTGACAAACAAATACACTAGAATATCCCGGCTACGATGTCCTCTTGACCTTCCCCTCTTAATGGATCGGCAGTATCGACTTTGGCAACAAAAAATTAATCGGCCACTAATAAGGAATCAACGATCAAAGGTTCATTAACGGATTGGTCTCTCTTCGTTTTGATTTACTTAACCACTTTCATTTCACTTAAAACCTTGACATGACGAACATCGATGGATAGGTCTTTCGGCCAATTCCAAGAAGTTCTTCACGGTTTTTGACACAGTTACGCCGAACTAACCACTTTGAATATATCCGACCTGCGACCGTCAGTGTCGAAATACACTTAATTGGTGACTTCATTAGCGCCAACATTAAAACTTGCAAACTTCTTCTGATGCGTTTGTATTGGACACAGCAGTTTTTTAAAGTTAATTAAAGAGACGACAATAAACGCGTAAGGTCAATAACATAAAAGTATTAGGTATAATCGCCAAATAAATCGTGCTATTACAATGAAGTCACAAATATCACGGATAAATAGAACTGTCAAATAATAATTAAATAATTGACTTTGTTGCGCGGCAGTTTATAAACAGTATTCGAACATGTTGCGCAACTGTACGCGAACATTATAGATTCTTGCTCCGCAACTGTTCAGAAAAAGTTCAGTAAAATGTTGCGCAACTGTTCGCATACAATATTTTGAACTTTTTTAGAACAGTTCATCAACAAATGTTTACAATGGAGACGAGGCTTTAGGCTTTAAGTCGTGCAAGAAAATGATTTTTTCAAAAATCTTTAAATGCGTGTGGCAGCTAAAGGGTTAAGCTGAAGGGGTATGTTTCTTACAACTTTTTTGCTGGAAATCAACTGAGGTATGATAATCCGGTGCGTTTATGCGGCAGTTTCCGGACACCCTGTATAATGTTGCAAGCACAATATATATTTCTATCCGCACAAGTCCAGAAAATTTTGGAACACGGCGAGATTCGATCTCCGGACCTCTAGATTACTAGCATCGTACATTTAGGATTACAAATTGTTCATTATTAGCGTCAAATTTTGATATGTAAGTCTTTCATCTAAATTTAGCGCCACAAATTTCGAATAAAAAAAGTCTAAATCTAAAACAGGTCAATGGTTCCCAATTTTTTAAAAGACGCGAAACTGTTAGCAGCGCCACTATTTTTCGCGGAACTGGTAGAAACCATCGAAGCACGACCGTAAGTTCACCTCAAAATCCACGGTCCCCGATGACAGTAAACGTGTACCACGTTGATTACCACTGACATTGCAACGCTCTGTACACATATAGCTCTACCATCCTGAGGCGGTCGCAGTTATATGCGAGTACTGCTACACCATTTTGCTCTACCATAATGCAACAATATAGGTCAGTGGTTTCCAATCTTCTTTGAAGGCGCGGAACACTTAGTTTCGCCACTATTCTTCGCGGAACAGCTCAAATCAGTGGTGTGAAATACATAATCGCAAATAAAATGTATAGCGATGCAATGCAGGTGAGAAAAGTAGATGTGTGTGTGCACACATCGCATGAGTCCTTAAGATTTGGGAAATGGAATGTCCGATCCAGGTTCGAATCCGGCAATAAACAAAAAAAAATGTAGCGATGCTATTCAAGTAGGCAAAACAATTTTGATATAATAATAAAGTCAAACTTCGTTAGCTCGCTACCTAGTTAAGTGAAAAATCTCCTTAGCTCGAAAAAAAATTCTTGGTCCCTTGAATAAATTGCGATTACTGATAATAAATACATGTATGAAGGCCCACAAAAATAGGAAGCGGAGTGGATTGGTATGTACTTCAACGTCCTCACATTCTGAGACAATGTGATATGCACCACAAGAGATTTCAGCAATCAGTCAGACAGAAAGTAGCGCTGGATCCTTTTAGACATGTCAGCCGCAACGAGATCTAATGTTTTCCATAAAGGAATTGTTACATTTTTTTTCTCGCAAGCCTTGAAGATGCCTTATTAAAAAAAATCAATATTTTGCAGAATGGGGATCATACTTCACTGGGAATCAATTAATATGATTAATTATAAGAAGTCAATCATTTATCTACTACGCTTTTAAGAACGTTTTGTTCATTGCTGGCACGTTGCAGGGTGCGATTTTCGCCGACATTGCCACCGCGTCTAGCATCCTAAATATTTATGAGTCAAATTTGTATACATACATAATGTAGCCACTTCGAATTAAAACCAAAACATTATTAAATCTTTCTCATTTCCATGAACATCCAAATCCCATTATCACACAAATCATGAATCCTAAACCAAAATCCTGAACCCCTATTCTGTGGAACCATAAATAAATCAAGAAAATAATTCCTTAACGTATCTTTCCAATCTAGCAAAACATATACGAGTAACATATTCTCATATGGATATTCCGCAACAACGCGTATCCACTTGAACCTCTTTCTACGTACACGCTGTAAAGTGTAGAGATACATTAACTATACGCCTATAACTTCCTTTAAAATATGCATGTGTTCTTGTGGTTTGAGCCTTCGAAGCCTGACATAACACAACGAACGTGTTGTTTTCAAGTTGCATCGGATTATAGGCTGTGTGTGCACATTGCATAGCATAGCCGTGCGCAAGGTTCGTTTCGAATGCCTTTTTTGGTTTTCTTATTTTTTCGTCGCTTGCTTCTTCAGCACCATAGCACTTTCTTGGATTTTTCACAGTTTTTTATTCTTTTTGTTGTTTTGGTATGTATCCTAGTTGATGTATTTTTTTGTTATTTTATTTTCAGGGAAGGCCTGGCAAGTTGAGTGTGCGAGATCATGTTCCAGACACTATGGAAAAATTTGAGTTTTAGGTTTTGTGCACATTGCACAGTATCAGAATTAATTTTAGTTGGGATTTGCTGAAGGAAAAAGTGATTATTTAGTGTGTTCATTAATCAGGATAAAAATTAGCTTACTAAATGGTTGAGTCGCACTCTACGATCCTAGTAATCTAGAGGTCCGGATATCGAATCTCGGCGAGGTCCAAAATGTCCATACATGTGCGAATAGGGAAAATATTCAGTGAAATACCGGCAAAAATGATTATCTTAGCAGTTAAGCATTTTTTTTTTGTAGCATTCATTATTTTGAAGTCATTTTCTGTGCAAAAAAAATACCCCTCACTTGCAATTTTGTGTACAAAAATTACTTTTTCTCTTTATTTTTATATGAAAATTATTTCAATATTTAGTTTCACGAAATGACTCGCGGGCCGGATTGTAGCCCGCAGGTTGTATGTTGGACACGCCTGGTATAGGGTATAAAAATTTGGTTGGAACAGCATCGCAACTTAAAGATTCGGAGTGCGGATTGCTTCAAGAATATAAAATCAAGCCGGACTCGAATATTTTACAAATAAAATTTGAATTTAGTGTGAATATGCCCTAAAAGAATGTAGGGCTGTTGCTTTCCTTTCTCAACTACGAGTACCTACTTAAAAATAAAATATTTTTACATATCCAACATACAACGCACTGACTACACAGATAGATTCAAATGGGAAATGGGATAGTGTTCCTTTCGTGTATGGTGTCTTTATAATGCTGAATAAAACCGAGTGTTGCATATGGTGGTTCTCATACGTGTGTCGCGTTCGTGCGTACAGAAAACCCATAAAGATATGCATGCTTATGCACTTTCGATGTACTCAAAGATTGTTTTTCTTCTTCTTCTTTCTTTCTGATTAAAGAAAAACATCTAGAAATGTTCGTACGTATTCACTTTCACGTTTTGTTTTTATTTTCATTTGGGCTAAATGTCACAACACACTCATAACGCTAAGGCTAAGCCAGGGAAAATACTTATGAACATAAAACTTTTTAACTTTTTTTTTGTTTTCATTTTATATTCTTCCGGTCGTTTCTGAAATGTGTGTTTTGAATAACTAATGGCAAATACAAGCATATAGTACATATTTTCCATAATGTTTTCATTATAAAATATATATGTATGTATGTATGTATGATGTCATTGAAAGAGATTATTATCTTCACTTAGGTATTTTTTCTTTCTTGCGCCTTATCGTCTTAATATGTCGCGAGCGGACATTTCGACGGAAAGACGTGCACGATGCACCGCATTGACGATAGTAATTGTCACACAAAAGATTTTTTTTAAAGATCGAAATCGCGTCATTCGGTCAGAAAACAAAAATCATCATTAAAATCGAATGTGACGGCATTGTCCGAAATAGTATAATGAATGACAGCCAATACTCGTGTAGTATGTAAAAGGAATTCATTGAAACGTCTGCAGAGACATTAAAATCAATTCTACGTCAGTGATTTTTTATTTTGTCTTGCGATCCATATGTTCGATTATGCATACTACGAAGAGTACAAATTTTCATTGAATTCCATTTAATTCAAAAATATAGATTTAATTGATTTCTATTTTTAACATCATAGAAACTATACTAATTTGTTGGCATGTATATGCTTTAAAAAACATACGGAACAGACAAATCTGTTGGGAAATTCGGAAAATTCTATTTCAAGTCTCTAGTGCATTTGAAATGTAATGTAACTCTATCAGTCCTCCATATGGTTGCATAATATCAGCTGCTCTAAATACTGTTCTATGCACATTAAGATTGAGGAGAATGCACTTTGATAGCACGAGATCTATTTACATTCATCAAATAGATCTTGTGCTATCCTAAAAGATCAAATCTATTTTATTTTAAATGAGGAAATAAATCGAGGTTAATCGTTTCGATCGTACAGAGAATACATCAGACCAATAAAACAATATAAAGGTCTGACCGGAGAATTGAAAGTGTATACGAAAATAAACATAGGAAATGTTTTTATTGGCATGATGGCTTTTAATGGGAGGATTTTCGGTTTGGTCAAAACACCAAATGGAAGTGGATTTCAGACAATGTGTCTAGTATTTTTTTTTAGTTTATTTTAAAATTATACCTATATATCAGTCTGGCTGGTCTAGCGGTTAGTGTGCGCACCTTCCGTGCACAGAGTTCGAATCTCACCGTGGATCATGGTGTTTTTCGAACTCACGAGCTTGTGACCGACTATGATCTCACTCAAATATTAAACGAGTACCCATTTATGGGGATAAATAACACTGCTGAGCGTGATGCTGATCTCATTACCCCAACAAAAAGCAGATAAGATCTTGGAAATAGGATGTCACTAACACATCCTCAGGCCTTAGTCCAATGTTGGATTGTCGCGCCTGTTATTTTATTTTTATTTTAATATGAAATGGCTAACTTTTGTGAATTGTATACCAATTTGCAGGATTTAAGAACAAGAACGACCAATTACGAATTGTTCGTGTGACAGCTATAGCTGAGTGACTGATAGGACTGATCTCCTATGATGGAGATGATTTTCTGCAGAATGGCGACTGAGACAGAAATTCAAAAAATCAATTAAAATAATTTTTAGCATTGCATCGAAGAAGCACAGCTCGTTAAGCAAACATTTTTCGAGGATTATTAGAGAACAATTCGATTAATATACAACGAACACGATCTCAACTCGGCGATGTGCCCACTGTCCCGGTCAAGACTAGTATGCCCTTTTTTCCAACTCAAACGTCTAGTTCTTCGACGTCTTTTGTGTTTACACAAGTGTTACTAATAAAAATTTAATGATCAACCATATATGCGTATCAAACCATATATGCGTATCAAAATATTGCTTACTATAGCCAATCAGTTCTTTTCTTAAGATACTTCTAAGATCTTCATAATTGTATTATGCTTGCTCTTAATAAATAATAATAATAATAATTTTCTTAAGTATCAATGCGTTTTAATTTGATACAAATCACAACGCACTAATATTCATATGGATACGACAATAAAAACTACTTGTGTAAACATTTAAATCATGCTATCTAGGCATGCCGGACCACATCGCCGAGAAGACTTACGCCTTAGTATAGTATTACAATGTAATACTTAGCAACAATGTTATATTTTTCGACCCGGGCTTTCGGTCATATAACATTCGGCCAACCTACGATTTCACTGTCCTCAGTGATAACATAAATTTCCATGGAAACAAAACTTCGTCCACCTGATATATCAACTACATTCGACCTGAATTCTATTCAAATCTCAAATCAAGCCCAAAGCTTCTTTGTCAAATTGCGAACCACAGTTGCTCCTGAACTCTTGTCCTCAATTATCAGCATTCTCACATGCTTTCTCCGACCTCGAGCCATACCTGCTCCCGAGAAATCTAACGATCAATTCCAAGCGTCTTAATCGCTTCGTCCAGCTTCGGCACTAACCTGCCCCCGGACACAAACTAATAGATCAACCATTTTGATCGTAACGAGCCACACCGGCTCCACGAGCGCTCAATACCACCGCTTCCGAGCTTCGCTAGCTCGCTCACAACCCGATTTATCAACAATTCTGAGTATAGAATTCAACACGTCCAGTTCTGAACCACACCTGTTCCTGGACCAACAAATTTGCACATAGCACTCAACACATCCAGTACAGAGTCTGAACTACTCCTGGACTACAATCCAACCATTCCGAGCGTATCGCTCATCACGTCCAATTCGAAGCCTCTCCTGCTCCTGGATCACAATCCAACAATTCCGAGCATAACGCTCATCACGTCCAATTTCAAGCCTCTCCTGCTCCTGGACCACAATCAAACAATTCCGAGCATAACGCTCATCACGTCCAATTTCAAGCCTCTCCTGCTTCTGGACCACAATCAAACAATTCCAAGCATAACGCTCAACACGTCCTGTTCCGAGCCTCTCATGCTCCTGGACCGACTTATCAAAATTACGAGCATAGCGCTCAACACGTCCAGTTCCGAGTCTCACCTACTCCTGGACCAATATTCAACAATTCGGAGTCTCTCTGCTCCTGGACTATCTAGTCCGCAATTTCGAGCCTAGCGCTCAACACATCCAGTTCCGAGCCTCTCCGCTCCTGGACTATCTCAATAAATTCCAATCACGAGCATGCCGCTCACCTTGTCCGGTTCCGAGCCAATTCTGCTCCCAGACCGTATCATGACACTCCAATCATGAGCCTGCCGCTCACCTCGTCCGGTTCCGAGCCAATTTTGCTCCCAGACCCCGATACGACTCGACTAAAAGGACCGAATATTCTGTTTTATATAAAATTTATTAACAATCCGAAAGTTAAAAAAAAACACACAAATGGTAATAACAATCCGAAAAAAAACAACAAGGTAAAATGAAAATTATAGAATGTGTTTTTTTTAAAGGTTACTATTAGAAAAAAGTAAAAAAAGAAAAATTACTTAAATGTCTTCTACTCTTTTATTTCGGTCATCTCATATTCATCTTCATCTGCAGAGGCATCATCGGTATCGGTCAAACAGAAATCACTTAGCTGGCACCATGGTTTCATTCTGTCCGCAGCATGGACAGAATCGTATGGTTTTTGAGCGATTTGAATGGAGTCTGGATCGCTAACTCGATAGCGATCATTTCCAATTACTTCCCTTACCTGATAGGGACCCTTAAAACGAGGTTTCGTTTTCCGCGATTCGCCGGTGGCCAGCGCCTCACAACGTATTAATACCAAATCTCCAACTGAATAGGTCCTCGGAGCCTTATGGACAGTGTTAAATCGTTCGGCTTGCTCTCGTTGATTTTCAACTGTTCTAGTAATGGCATCTTCTCGTCTCTCACGCATTTCCATTATTCCAGTAGCACCAGATGCGCGTTCCTTCAATCTTCTCTTAAGATCAGCTAACACGATATTGTCCTCTTCATCTTCGTCTACATCATCTCTAGGTGGAAAAATCTTCCCGTCATGTAAAGCCAGCACTAACTTGTTTCCTATGATGTTTCGAGGAGTGAATGCCATCAGCAACTCACTTGGCGTCTGCTTTGTTGTTGTATTCTTCATATTGTTCAGGGCCCACTGAATGTTACGAATATTCGCATCCCAATCATATCCATCAGGATCACTTGTCAGGGATGCAATAGCAGCCTTTATGGTACGGAAGTATCTCTCGATTTGTCCATTGCCTCGGGGTGTGTGTACTGCATTCAAGATATGATGAATAACATTTTCTTGGCAATAGTTCTTAAAACGGTTAGACGTGAATGCTGCCCCTCGATCGGATACAACTCTCGTTGGCATGCCAAAGAATTGCGTCATATTGTCGAAAGTTTTGATAACTCCTTTCGCATCCGCAGATTTTACAGGTTGTAAGATGATAAACTTTGTGAACGCATCAATTACCCCCACGAGATACATATTACCAGCTTTACTTCGAGGATAGGGGCCTAAGTGATCTACGTGCACGGTGAAAAATGGTATCGGCTGTCGTTCCGGTATATGTATTTGGTACTTGGTTTCATCGAGTCCTCTTTTATTATATAAACATTCCACACACGAGTTCAAATATTTGCTGGTTGATTTCTTCATTTTACTGAACCAAAAATGTCTTTGCACATTGTCCATTGTTTTATTAACACCACAATGTCCCATATCGTCATGAAACATCTTCAATACACGCAAACGCAATCCATTGGGTATTACGAGTCGCTCACCAACATCTGTTTTCCTGAAGAGTTTTCCGCCACGTATGATAAAGTTTTGCATTAGTTGTTTGTAGTTCTGGTTTTTCTTATCAGCACTTTGCAAACAATCTCTGATTGCAGCAAGATGTTTGTCTTGAAACTGTAACGTGGCCACCCAATCTAAAGCATCAATACCAATAGATAGAACTTGTTCCGCAACTGTTTGAGGCTCGATGGCCTCCTCACCCGGGCTTCTGCTCAAAGCATCGGCATGTGTCATCTTACATCCTGCCCTATACTCGATATCAAAGTCAAACTCAGCTATTTTAAGCCACCATCTCGCAATACGTGGATTGAGATTCTTTTTCTCTTGTGTCATTCTTAGCGAATTGCAATCGGTAATGACCATAAATTTTTTATTTATAAGGTAATATTTAAATCGTTCAAGTGATTCGACAACGGCTAATGTTTCAAGCTCGAAACTATGATATTTTGACTCGGCAACGGTGGTCGAACGACTAAAGTAGGAAACTGGTCGCACTGACTTATCACTTTCAACTTGCATCAATATTCCGGCTATACCACAGGAGCTAGCATCAGTGTGTACTTGATGCTGTTTGCTGAAATCGAATATAGCTAATACGGGTCTTTCGATCAATTTTGCCTTCAGCGTTTCAAATGCTTCCTGTTCCCTTGGGCCCCAGTGAAACTCGATGTCTTTTTTCAGCAACATGTTTAACGGTCGCGCAATTTTTGAAAAGTCTTTAATGAACCGTCGGAAATAACTACATAACCCTAAGAATTGTCGAACTTCTTTAACGGAACACGGTTTTTTATATTCGTTTATCGCGGTCGTTTTACTTGTTCCGGGTTGAATACCGTTTGCACTAATTTCGTGTCCCAAAAACTTTAGTTCGGTGTTGATAAATGAGCACTTTTCCAATTTCAAAGTCACACCCGCAATCTTCAATTCTTTCAAAAGTAATTCTAATATGTAAAGATTCTCCTCGACCGTCTCTGTTGGAATTAAAATATCATCCATATAGACGATTACCTTCCCGTATGGAATAGAACTCATGATTTTACCCATCAGTCTCAGAAAAACTGCTGGAGAATTTGTTAAGCCAAAGGGAACTCTTTTATACTCATAATGCCCTTCAGGTGTCACAAAGGCGGTAAACTTCCGGCTATTTTCTTCAACAGCAATTTGATGATATCCTGACATCAAATCGAGGCAAGTAAAATATCTCTTGTTCGCGAGCAAATTTAATGTCTCCTCTATATTCGGAAGGGGAAAAAACTCACGTACAGTAATAGAGTTCAATTTT
This sequence comes from Microchrysa polita, assembly GCA_949715475.1. NCBI lineage: Eukaryota > Metazoa > Arthropoda > Insecta > Diptera > Stratiomyidae > Microchrysa > Microchrysa polita. Next base: position 57,319,077 of record OX454415.1, read on the forward strand.
CGATAGTCTACACACATTCGATAATCACCGTCTTGTTTTTTCACGAGCAGAACCGGACTTGCATATTCCGAATTAGATTCTTGTATAATGTCTAATTTAAGTAGTTCGTCTATTTTTTCCCGTAACACTTCACGTAACCCATAAGGCACTTTATAAGGTTTGTATCTAACAACCTCTGGCGTTTTAAGTTTGATATTCATTTCGACGAGATTAGTTTTACCTAACTCTGACATTTTCGTCGCGAAGCAAATTCGATAGTCTTCCACTAATTCACATAACTTTCGTTTATTCTCTGCTGTCAATTCACTTTTTATCACGAGTTTTTCACTTATACCATTTACATGATCGTCATCTATACGGTAAACGTTTTCCGGAACCTTGGAAAATTGAAAACATTTCCATGTCTTTAAGAGACATGTATCGGGTCTATCGAGGAAATTTCTTCCTAGAATTACTGGAACCACCTGTGCGGTGTCCTCCACAATTAAAAGTTCAATTTCGAAATTTAAATTTTGGTAAATTACATTTTGTATCGTCTTCTCTTTTACAATCGTCACTGTACCACCAAATCCAGACAATTTCACAAAACATGGCACTGCTTCCCACTTATAATTTTGGGCTACTTGATGTTGAACTGTGGAGCAGAAACTACCTAAGTCTAAAAAGCATCTCACTTCTATTCCGGCAATTAAAACGATAGGGTGATATTCGTCATTAAATACTAACCCTATATTGTTCATTAATTGCTATTCTTTATTAGCACAATTTTTCGCAACATGCCCGGGCTTATGGCACTTAAAACAATTCAGATTTCGTTGCGGACACTCTCGGTAACGATGTCCCGCTCTGTTACACTTGAAGCATTTCATTTCATTTTCCTCCTTTCTCTTTTCCCGATGAAGTGAAGAGTCGAAACGTCTGTATTTTGGCAGAACCGGTTCATTGATTTTTAGGCTACTTCTTTTGGTAGGAATAGAATTACGATTCAAGAAGGTACCATCTCTATTTAGCAAAAGATGACGATGTCTCTCCTGCTGTCTCATTGCATTAACTTTTTTTATGAAAACTAATAATTGTTGAAGATTTTCACAATTAGCTGCGGTGAGCATGTTGATCATTCCCTTGTCGTCCATTCCCGATATTATATAGGACATAGTTTCTTTCTCGGGTAGATTAATACTTTTTGCCATAGCGGCAATGTGATAAAAGTACTCTTCTACACATTCCTCGGTTTTCTTTTTACGCAGCATTATTTGCATTAGAGTATCTGATTCATATTTGGTAGTAGGAAAACTGCCAACCAGCTCCTTCTTAAACTCCATCCAAGACACAATGTCAGTTCGCGATTGGTGCCAGTATTTCGCAGCGCCACCAAGTCTCAATGTTGCGTACAAGACCAATGTGCGCTCATCCCACAAGAAAACTTCTGCCAATCTTTCCAAATTTTCGATCCACTTAGCCGCACTATGTGAGCCCGCGGCAGGATCGAATACGGGTACTAATATACATAATTCCGAATTATTTACCTTATGTTGGGTTTCTATATTACCATTGTTGGTCGTAATTTCCGTTGACGTTGCTGATGCTGCAGAGCTTCTCATGGCCAGCTCACGCTTTAATAGTGAATTTTCCCACCTTAGTAGCTCCACCTCTTTAGCTTCGGAGTCTGCCGACGTCAAATTGGCAAGATTTTCATTCGTCGCAGCTGGATCCCTGTCTTCATTCACCATCACCTCACACTGCTCACTCTCAATTTGATCACTCATGTTCCGTTTATTGTTTTTAGTTTTTCACTTCGCGATTTCTTTTAGGTTTAACCTCCTTAGTTTTTCACTTCACTTTATTAATTTGTACACTTGCGTTTTTGGTTTTACCCCACACCTGAATTATTAGAGAACAATTCGATTAATATACAACGAACACGATCTCAACTCGGCGATGTGCCCACTGTCCCGGTCAAGACTAGTATGCCCTTTTTTCCAACTCAAACGTCTAGTTCTTCGACGTCTTTTGTGTTTACACAAGTGTTACTAATAAAAATTTAATGATCAACCATATATGCGTATCAAACCATATATGCGTATCAAAATATTGCTTACTATAGCCAATCAGTTCTTTTCTTAAGATACTTCTAAGATCTTCATAATTGTATTATGCTTGCTCTTAATAAATAATAATAATAATAATTTTCTTAAGTATCAATGCGTTTTAATTTGATACAAATCACAACGCACTAATATTCATATGGATACGACAATAAAAACTACTTGTGTAAACATTTAAATCATGCTATCTAGGCATGCCGGACCACATCGCCGAGAAGACTTACGCCTTAGTATAGTATTACAATGTAATACTTAGCAACAATGTTATATTTTTCGACCCGGGCTTTCGGTCATATAACAGGATTCTCAAAAGTTCCAATTTTGGATGAACTTTATTCATAGAACATGAAACTTAAGCTGATAAAGATAATTTTAACTTTAAGGTAATGTATTAAATCAATTAGATTTATCAAACTTTAAATTTTATTTTCAAAGTTTCTGAGAATTTAGATTGTAGTGCGTGTGTTTTTTATCGCCTCTTGCAGCACAACATACGATCAACATATAGGCAACGAATCCTTTGACTAGTTGTTATTTGGAGCATATCTTTTAAATAATATTTATAACGTAAAAGCGTAAAAGTACGAATACTATACATACCCGCATATATTCCATGAATAATAATAAATTCTTTTAATCTCATCGATTTTATATTTGGCTTTTAGATAAGATTAGGATTGTTGTTGTGTCAGACGAAATCAATCTTTATATGATTTATCAATGTTATTGTTTTGTTGGTGGTTTTATAATCTGAGCTTTAAATGTGCACATACATCCACATGTATATATAATAATCATCAAACGAACTGGGTAGACTTTTAGACTATGAAATGTCTTTTAATTTATAATGGAAGATATTGGCTTAATCATGTGCCATTTACCTTATGTATAAATTGCAATCGGTGGCGCAGTAGATATGAAGCGACAATCAGATATCTTCTAATCCTGATTTCTTTTGTGGCTTTTTGGCTGCTAAAATACAGGGTTGCTAAAAAAAAAAACGGTCGCTTTTCATCGTCAATCTTGCAAAGTGATCTGTAAAAAATCTTTGCGTAAAATGAAAATCTACTGTTTTCAATATTGTGTTCATCGCAACAAGGAGTGCAATTTTTTTCGTCTTTAATGATTGCACTCACGCACAAGCGAATTCTACTTATATTTTCCTCCACCAGAAGGCAAACACAAGTGAGCGGCAAGGGTGGTGTGTGAATGCAATGTAACACTAATGTCAAACAACATTATTATCAATCATCAGAAATGTGTTGATAAGAATAATCTGCACTACATTTTTATTCCACCAATATATTTCTTTCTAATTTTCAAATTCGATTTCCCGCCATCTACTTCGCTATATAGTGAAGATAATCACCCTAGTGGTGATTGATGACATTTTTCTCAGCGAAATGTACTTAGCGGAGTGGACGTGAATATACTCAACTTGGATAATGTCATCAAGATTACCACCTACGAGGTTTACCGTCAGGGTAAGCCTAACCTAGCCTTTCGGCCTTTATCTCCCGGTGCTTCGGGCGGTTTGGACCTTCGGCGTTTTACTGACATGGTCTTATTGTCAGCTGGAGATTTCTCCATCCGGTGTATGCACTCACCTCCAGAAACCCAACCCCGGGGTTGCATCACCAGCTCGATGACTCAGCTAACAACCTACAGCCACCTCGAGGCCAACACCTTGATGGGCAAGGACCATGGTCCCCTGGGCACACCCATCCCCGATGTACACTATTCGCTAAAGACTTCTCTATAGCATGTGTGATCCTCCTTCGGCCCCCTATTGGTTAAGCCTCACGTAAGAATTCAGATGTGCACATCCAAGGCTTGTTGGACCTGTGACGCTGCTTTTCACATCCAGGCGGCCCCTTCAGTATACTAGTCAGCAATGCGATTCGGGAGGTGTAGTCATCAACCCACAAACTAGTTAGATATAGGCGCGTAGGCATCTTCCACCAAGGCCGTTCTCCCTAACTAGCCCCTTCGAGGGTTATGCGAAGCCGCCAGCTCCGAAGCTCACACGAATGGTTTTTGTACAGATCCACGCCATGGCGTATCAACCATACCAGAAGCCTCCCTGCGTTGCGTCCGCGCCTACCAAGATGGTTTATCATACGGGCCTCGAATTGGCCAGATCGGATTGAATTTGTGACGTCAATCAGCGCCCACTCTAGCAGTGTAGAGGTAACAGTTAACATACTGCTGGATGCGAGGTCTGCCTCTGCCGTTCTAGGGTCCCGGCGGCCGGTTGAAAAAGCGCAACTCCACGCTATTCGCGAAACGACAGCCAGCACGATACTCCCACTAGGGGGCCAACCTCTTTGTCACGCGGAGAGTCACTGAGGCAGTGGCTCTCCGGGGCTCATATGACACCTGTGCAGTGCCTATGTACCCCAGCAGTGTACAAGTCGCAACTAAGAAGACTAGACATATAAGCTATGCTAATTTTGCCACTCAATTTTGCAGATACATCGAACATCGTCTGAATGCTTCAGGGTAGTGATACGTTCCTTTGTGGCCAGACAGATAATGTCATCACCTAGACTTAGATCTTGAGATGGCTGCATATAACTGTTAAAGTACGCGACGAAAAATTTGGTAAATATTTCTTTTTCAACGGCGGCCAAATACGCTATATCCTGTTTCCAACTAGACGTTGCCTTATGGGACAGGCTGTATGTATCACTATTTTAGTTTCCTTTAGATTAAGTGAAGTTAATAGGGAATTCACACTTCCGAGAGGATTAACTAAAAAACAAAACGTCGAATACAATGCTTTTGCCCTTTTCTTCGACGTATTTCAGCAAATACTGAACAGATTTGAAGAAAACTTCGCATAAACGCCGTAAAAATTTAAAAATGAGATGATTCGATATTATCGGAGACCTCTTTCTGTCGTTTTGCTCACGAGGGAAGAGTTGGCAAACTCTTTTATTGTCGCGGATCACGAAACAGGGAAAATACAAATTTTATTTAGATATCCTCTGCATTTCCCTAGACTTCTTTGGTTAAGGAAACAGGAACGTGGGAACACACACATATTGGCCTAGTTTGCTTTGACGATTTCAAAACAGCGCACTGGTCACTAAATGACACTGGTCATCCCGGCCTGATGAGCCGGACACGAATGGCTAATTGAAAGCTTCCTAGGAGGACTGCCTATTTCACACAAGTGGTGATACTATCGTACAAATGGACTATCAAAAAGTGAAGCCCCCTCGAGTCTTTTTATCCGAACATAATGTTTTTCTAGTCTGGTTGTCATCCCAGTACATTGGTTTTGTTACATTTTAGTCTCGCACAAGGGAGTATGGTAGAAGTATGATTGGAGAGGCTCATTTGTATGAAATGATGAACATGAAATCGTTAATTCAGTACAAAGATAGCGTAAAGGCAATTTTGTTTTGAAGACCATATTGTTTTGAAGACCATTATGTACTTACTAACGGAGATGAACTCGTAGTTTTAAGTTTTTTCAACATATAATATCAGATACTCACCTGAAAAAAAAAGAAAAGATATGAATTTAATAAATTGTTTTTTTTTCTAATTGTTCAGCAATTAAAAGCAAAAAATATGGGAAAATAAAAGACAGTTATTAATAATTCAGCTGACTTTTAACATTATCAAGAGAGATAGCGCGTCTCTGTCTATCGACCGCCAAAGAAAAAATAATCGAAATCCGAGCAAATAAAAAACATTGCATACCGATTGATATTTACCAAAATATTCAGAACATCAAAATTTTACTATCAAACTCTTCGATCGGTGTCATAACGTGAAAGACACGGACACTCTTCCCATTCTGTTTGGTTGCTCCCACCAAACGGAATTGGAATTCCCCGGTATAGTGGGGAACAAGCCGGGCGGTCGCTTGAATAGTACAGCGTAGAAAAACAACTACAGAAATGCTAAAAAATAAAAACACCAGCAAATTATGGAAACAAGTAAATTGGTGGAGAAACTGCAACTAACAAAGGACTGCTATAAGTTCCTTGCCTATATCAATCAAGAAAACTTACACCAATGTTTAAAAATCAAGCCAAAAGCGTTCCAAAAGGCACCGAGATACGTCGTTATTTAATTCCCAACTATTTCCAAAAATTTAATATTGACCTTAACCAGTGTTTCAGTGGTTGTTGTTTATTTGGGCATATTTGGAAGAAATTAGGTGAATCTCAAAATCTGACTTAGTAGTGACCCATGGTTAGGTACTATGAGGTGTGCGCTTCTCAGACTGGCATCTCCTCCTAGACCCTAAGATCGTATTCCATAGTAATGCAGTATTTCATGGGCAAAATATTTTTCTTAACTCCGACCGGAATTAAATCGAATTTTGCCCTTAAGCAAGATCCCTGAACTCTGGATTTCCGCTGGCTGGAATGAAACATTGCTGACATTTCTATCCTGATGTCGTCTAATCTGGCAAATCAGATGTCCTGTCTAATAAAATAAAGTCGATGCATTTTTTTACATAAACATTTTTAGGGCGGAATTTTGTCATCTTGCACGGGGCGGTATAAATGATAGAGCGGGTGCTGGTGGAAGATGGGGATCGGCGTCGTATCTACTGGTATGTATTTGTTGATGTTAAAGCTCGAGTCAAACATTGAAAATAAAGTCCTGTACTTTTAAGCTTATTCGCTGTTTTCACCCAATAAAAAAACTCGATATGGCTGGCGGATTTAAGTGAAATCAATTCGAAATCGAGCCAGATCAATGGCGCATCCGGTAGAACCACGAGTTGTATCAATTGTACGATGAGGAAGTATCCAAAATAAACCTCTAAAGCAGGGGTTTCAAACTCAAAACCTGGCGCGGGCCAAATAAGTCTGTCCTCAGGTTTAGGTGGGCCGCAGGAGGAACATTTTAAAAACTTTTATGTAATCGGATTACGAAATTGATAACAGAATATTTCTTTTAAAATATGGTAGAGAGTCGGGATCACTATAGCGGCTTCAAGATTATCCGTGATAATTTCTTCCTTTCGAAAATGTACTTCAAGAACATTAAAAAATTAAGACAAGAATCGAAACCGTGAAAATATAATTGATTTTCAAGTAACCACTTTTTGTTAATTACATGTTTTGCGCCAAATTTTGGATAGATGATTAAAAAAATTTAGCACCAGTCATCCAGGTCGCCCAAAATAACATTGGGAGGCAAAATAGTCAGAATAAATTAATTTCAGCAGTAAGGTAGCTAAAAGAGACAAAAAGTTGTTTGTGATATGGTCTTAACGAAACTCATGCACCAATACAACTTGATAAGTACAGGTCTAAGAATCAGGCACTTGGGTTCTAATTATTATGTTGGAATTTCACAACCAAGTGATTTAGTCACAAATTCCAAGATTTCCGTAGTTTTTAAAGCTTTGCCATTTTTCCAAATAAATCTCCATTCATGTTCGGTAAAGCCAACCAATTTTTTATTAACTGCATTTCGGGAAAGAACAGTTTCATGAAGAGTAGTATTGTCCGGTACAAAAAAGATGAACTGTATTATAAAATCAAAAACCAGCCTCAAATCGTTGGTAGTATTTGGAAAAAAAATCATAAAATAATCTTGCATAAGCCACTGACGAATCTTAGTAATTTTTGTAGATTTGAGTTCAACGGCTGGATTTGTTCATCTTACCAATTTCTCCATTTTTGTGTTGATACAGATTGTACTGGTTCGACAAGGCCGCATGCGGCCCGCGAGCCGCGAGTTTGACACGTCTGCTCTAAAGTCTACATTGCAGATTTAATCATCATCAATAGATCGATTATATTTTAACTAAAACTAATCGTGAATTTGATACAAATTCGTATATGACTACCTAATCTGATTTTCTCAAAGAGATTAAATTTTCGGTCAGTAAAAGCCTCTTTACGAAAACTGGAGAAAATAGCTAAACTATATTCTGTTGGTTTTGGATAGCAGACGTGATTAACACATCAAGAAAATCTATTCATTCCTCCACAATGATAGTTGAAGAGTGACCGACCGTTAATACGATAATCATCTTTGAGAATTTTATTAAGAGTCTTATATAAATGATTTAACAAAAATTTAACTGAATAGCTTAATACGTGTCGGGCATCCGCTCAATATATTCTTATAAATCGGACCGTGAATGGTACATTTTTCTTCCATACCGATTGGAACATGAACAAAAATGTTCGATATGACAAGACGATTTCGCATAAAGAAAATGTTGAATTAAAAGATAATCTTCTTCAAATTTGGGTCAGAGATCTGGATTTTCGACAAATTGTTCCTTTGATGTTAAAGACAGTTTTGTGTTGAAGTTACAGATCAGAAGATTTTTACTATTTCCGTTCATCTTTCATGAATTATGAATGCAGGCAAAATTGTCTCCCTCAACAATACGAGTTCCATTCCACTTGATCAAATAAACGCATCCGTGACTACCCCAATAGACTGTTGTGGTTTCTCTTCTCAGATGGGATGCATACGTATACAAACGCAATTGTGTGTCCGTACAGAGTCCCATAATAGCCTTCAATTTGAATTCATTGACCACTTGAATTTAATAGAGCATTAGTTGTGCCCGTAAAACTTAAAATAAAATTCCCAAGAAGAAACGATATAATCATAACAGCAGCAAGAACAACAACAACAAAATAAACTACAGGCATCATCATCCAATGAATGAAAATTATATTTTTATTGGACAGGAGGCTAAAGTGAAGCCGCAAAACGCATCTAGAAGATGAGCATTAAATTTACACATTGACTTAAGATTTATTCATGGAAAATTATATTTTCGTAAAATCGTAATACGAGGACATTTGAAAACATATGGTATCCGGTCATAAGATTTTGTTTTCAATTAACCGTCAGCATTGCTGAATGGGTTGTGGTTTGTTTGTGAAGAATGTATGGTCAATTTTTTGGAAAAGGTGGCTCCCACCAGATTTAATTTAGATGCTGACCGTTAGTATAAGGCTCACCTCACATGGAGAGATTTCAGTCCCGGAGTCATCTTCAAACTGCAGAATGGATGACTAAACGTTTCTTGCAGTATACTGGCCTTTTATAGGAGATACGTGCACATACACTCGAGTATTCTAGTGTCCATGTCGCCCAACTATTGGGTCACGGTAATTGACGTCACGTGTGAGAAAGGCCTAACATCAATCATAAAATATGGCCCATCGACGTTAAATTTAATGGATATTATTTCGCCTTGCTGGATTTATTGAACACATTATAATGTCTTTTCGGGAGCCGAGGTGCTCACAAAATTTATTTATAATTTTACAAATGTGGTCTGACTCGCGGGACACAAAAACTATGACACAACACCCAACAGATTTGCCTTTAGCAAAACTCTTTTATTTTTCACAACCACCCCGTGAGGAACAACGACCTCGAAGTTTCTATCTAGCAAAATTTCAATCATATCAATAAATACCACCAACCGTCGCCACATACAAAAGAAAGATTAATTATGTCTGTGGGATAGCATATAGAGCCATTGCTTCATTCCTTTAATTGAATAGTTCTTTTCATATGAAAAATATCTGAAAATTACACTTAATCGTTTTCCCCAGTGCTTCACCATTGAATCCTTTTCTTCTCTCGGAATATTTTCGGCAATTTATCACCAAACTTCATTAAGGCGCCAAATTTTGGAGAGGTTATTTGCTGGTAGTCATCATAAATGTAAAGATATTTTTTTCTGACACTTTGTATCTTTCATTTTATAGTCATAATTACAATTGCAATCGTATGAATTCAATCTTCATCGTCGTGGAGGTAGCAGAATAATGAAAAATATGAAAATTTCAAATTAAATGGACACAAGGTTCTGTGAAGTGTTTAATTTGTGATTCGCAATCAGCTATCTACCTTTTGTGTTCGGTATCGGAATCTTAGTGGGTTTTCGATAGATTCTCAATCATAAATCATTCATTAGCAATCATAGTACGACTCGGTATGTAATGTGTTGGGTCATTAGTTATAAATATGACTTCATTAGCCGCGTGATTTGAAATTGATGAGCTTTATTTATCGGCAATATGGGAGGTAAGTTGGATTTCGCGTGGAAATATGACGTAGGATTGTCAAAATTGTTGATCTGTTGTTAAGGTTTATTAAGGCTCACTCTGACTTCCTGTGTCTGAATATTTAATTTAACGTTGCTCGGTAAAAGCTGTAGGTCAAATCTCGAATCGAATAGTCTTGCCGAAATGCGAGTTCAGAATTAATTTACGGATTTGATCAAATTTGTAAATTTTGAGAATGTTCTTTGCGTCCTTACTGATAAGAAACACAGTTCCCTATATAGTTGTCGTAACAAATTATGAGATCTAGCAATTATATAAATGTAGCGAGGGTTCATTTCTTTTCAAAATTTTGCTTATCTTTTCGACAGACTTTTTACTGATTTTTTTTCCCGTAAAATTAAGTTTCAATACCCGGCATATTGTTTTTAGCTTAAGTCCAGCTCGAATAGGCAAAACATTTAGTGGAAAATCAATTGCCTAAAATTTGTTTGCAAGTCGTAATCCATGCGGATCGATTGAAATGATGACTGATTCGAGCCTTTTAGCATGCTAAAAAAACTTAATAACCGGTAAAATAAACTGTTAAGGTCCATCTAGATTAGTCGCCAAATGGCGTCACGTGCAGCCAAATGGCTGTTGTCATTCCATCCAAACTGATCGCCATTTGGGTGTGCGTCCAGTTTTGATATTCAATATGGCAACTCAACAAACCGCTTTGACAACCGCTTTTCAAAATCAAAGTGACAATTTTGCAACTTTTGTTCGTTGTTTTGTGTGAAAATGAATACCTAATTCTTGAATGGTATTTTTTACTTGCAAGGATTTCCATCACAAATATTGTGGAATACTTTCAGATCCAAAGGGAATTTGACTTGATTTTTCTAATTACAAAAGAATAAAAAATAATTATGTAAAAACTTACAATTTTAATTCATAGGAAGAAGTACGAAGAAATCTAGTAAAATTACGCTTTATGGTGGTCTTGATGTTTTCTGAAATGCATACTGTCACTCTAAAAATTGAAGGGCTTGAAATGACAATTTTCATGAGTAATACGTATGCTGCGGAGACAACATATTAACTTGTTTGTTGGCTCAGTACAGCCTTAACTGAAATTTTACCTAAATACATATTTGTTCGATAAATGCTAGGTTGATTGATCAGACAAACATCCACACGCTTTTTAATTAATTTCTTGTTTATACTAAAAGGTCGATTCTCAGTAATAGTCCAGTACAATAGGTTCAAAATAGCCCCAAACCCAAACATCCAAAAAGAAAAGAAATTTCTGATGCCAAATTGTTGAATACACTGCCCAATATATGCAGAAGAAAGTTACACTAATTTGCGCCATGGGTTAAGGGGGGAGGGGGTTGCAAAGGGAAAAATATTCAGTTTTTTGCAAATATCTGGAAAACTATGAATCTGACCTTAAAATGACCTGAAAACGAAACAAACTACACAAAATTACCTTTGCAATGATATATAACACTCTAGATGTTTTCTCGGAAAATTATACCCTAGACCCAAAAGTATATAGAGAATTTCCATTTTTTGAGTTTTACATTTAACACTGTAACTCTTGATAGAATAGACCTAGGGTGACAGGATCTTGTTCATTATATTACCAACAAAATTTACTTTATTTGAACCAAAAATTAAAGTGCTCCGACTATTGACGCCCCCCTCACTCCTCCTAACATTTTTCAAAAAAGCATGCCCGTAGCTTCTTTTCAAATTGAGCCAACTAGATCAAATTTGGTGGGATGCCTATTCTAAGCCCCATTATGCTCCTTACCAAAAATTATTACCATCTGATCAAAACTAAGGGTACCCCCCATACAAAGTGAACCAAAATTCTAACAAATTTTACATTTTTTCGCTTCTAAATTCTATCTAAAATGGAAAAATAAAATTTATCTCTTAGAACGTCATTATAACAGTTAATTGTAGTCTTCTGAATGTATGTTCAAAAGTTTGCATCGAAGCGTACACTACAAGTATCAACAAATTGGGTTTGAAGGTCATTGGTACTAGTTCTAAGGCTATTTCCGAATATATCGAGGAACGTGTACTAGCAAACTTCAAACCCGATTTTTCGTACTTGTAAGGCACGCTCTGGTACAAACTTTTGAATATACATTTAGAAGACTACAATTAACTGTTATAATGACGTTCTAAGAGATAAATGTTATTTTTCCATTTTAGATAGAATTTAGAAGTGAAAAAATGTGAAATTTGTTAGAATTTTGTTTCACTTTGTATGGGGGGTACCCTTAGTTTTGATCGGGTGGTAATAATTTTTGGTAAGGAGCATAATGGGGCTTAGAATAGGCATCCTACCAAATTTGATCTGGTTGGCTCAATTTGAAAAGAAGCTACAGGCATGCTTTTTTGAAAAATATTAGGAGGAGTGAGGGGGGCGTCAATGGTCGGAGCACTTCAATTTTTGGTACAAACCAAATAAATTTTGTAAGTAATATAATGAACAAGATCCTGTCACCCTAGGTCTATTCTATCAAAAGTTACAGTGCGAAATGTAAAACTCAAAAAATGGAAATTCTCTATATACTTTTGGGTCTAGGGTATAACTTTCCGAGAAAACGTCTAGAGTGTTACATATCATTACAAAGGTAATTTTGTGTAGTTTGTTTCGTTCTCAGGTCATTTTAAGGTCAGATTCATAGTTTTCCAGATATTTGCAAAAAACTGAATTTTCTCCCCTTTGCCACCCCGTCCCCCCTTAACCCATGGCGCAAATTAGTGTAACTTTCTTCTGCATATATTGGGCAGTATATTCAACAATTTGGCATCAAAAATTTCTTTTCTTTTTGGATGTTTGGGTTTTGAGCTATATGTACGAGACTATAACCATTGATTTTTTCCAATGTCAGAGAACCCAAGCCATGTAACCACTAATTCATGCATGTGATTCAAACTACTTATGGGTACAAAGTCCGTAGTAACTAGAGGGTTATGTTCTGCACTTTAACTCTGTGTCTCCAGGTCCCCATTTCGTCCAAAACATCTCGTTCGAAGCTTGTAAATAATTTCTATGAATGGAATTTTCAAGATGCTGATATGACCTTTTAAGAATATTTGGAAGTTTCTATTTGCTTCGCCTAGTTATAATATTCCTTATCAAACGAATGCTGAAATGGTACGTTACGTTAAACCTCTTAGTTTCGAGGGTTTTCCCCGAGGCTCATCATGTTTACAATTGCTTACATTCAGATAAAGAATTCAAGAAAATGTTTTAAATGGAAATATGCACACTCGGTGCCAAAAAATTGGACAGTTGGTTTTCTGCCATTATTTTCAAGAATATTTTTTATAACGGTGTCAGCTCCCCAAATTAACCGTTTTCATTTCTGGATGACATAAAAACCGAAAGTGTAGTTTCGTACGGCCTGAACTCCCATGAAATGGATTTAAAGCTGGACCTCCGCTACGGCCCTCCTCCTCAATAGAGGTGCGTTTTTTTTATGTTCCAGAACAGAATTAAAAATACTCGTATTACACTAACAAGAACTTGTACTGGATCTTGTGACTTTGACTTGTTCTCTTTGTGGAAACTCCTGCAGCTATGTGTCGCAACATTAAAATGCATTCGATGCTGCCATCCACATCATATATGGTTTGTATCTGTCAGATTTCAAATATTTTTTATATGCAAATTAAATTTTTCTTTCCGCCAAATTTCAGTATAATGTCATCAGGGATTTCTCATATGGGCAACCTGGGCAACTATCCGGGGCGACAAATTTTGAGGAACGGCATATTTCTGGAACTTTCACATACACATATGTACATTAGTATAAAATTCTGAAGAAAAAGCTTTTTTTGAGATCTCAAGAAGTAGTTTACTTTACATAATCAGAAAAAAAATAAAAAATTTTGCGAAAGCGATTGCTTCGATCAGTGGCAGATTTGCGACAACTGTCAACAGTAGGTTCTGCCAAATGTGCCTTATTTTTACCTATACAATCCAACGGTTTTCAGATTAGATTTAGATTAAAGGAGCACTCTGGCTAATGACCGATGCCATGGGCGCTGCGATCGATTTTTGACTGTGCCATTGTCTAAACTATTAGTTTTATGAACTCATCTTACCGACATATTACATAATGAATCGATTTAGCTAGCCTGCCGAAAAATACATAAGGGCAGCGTATCGCTAGCCTCATACATTAAAAAAAATGTGCAGAAGGATTTCGGAGCCGGCATTACAGAAGCCACATCACAAGTCGGCGACAGTGCGGACAGTTTTGAGATTCTATTAAAATCAGGGTGCGTTTGGGTGAGTAGTTGGTTTGACGGAGTCCTCAAGGCGTTCCCAGTGTAATCTCTTACACTATAGTATAAACCACAGTATATAGGGATCTGGCCCAAAGAAGGAGATGCCGGATGCTCTCTTTGCTAGTTTATCTCCTGGTTCGTTGTTAAATATTGTTCGACTAGCTAAAAAAAAAGTGACAACCTCTAATAACCGACCTTTTCTTTTTTTCTCATATTGAGGCGTATTAAGTAGGTACTGTTTAAAATCCGGCATCAAAAATCAACCGCCCTAGCCCTTCAGCCTACTCAGTAAGCTAGTAAATTCGCTACTGACTTTTTTGAATATATATGTACTAGTTTTCTCAAATAATACTCCATGAAAATCTGCATATCCCATGAACACTCCTATTAAGCCATGCCTACGAATGCGAATGGTTTACTTTCAGTCGTGACCAGTGACGGAGGGCGGCAATTTGAGTAGTGCCCAGGGGCGCCGTGCAGAGTAAATCCGGCCCTGAATGTAATCTTATTCATGTTAACCTGAAACGATCGAATATGAATTCCTTTTTTTCGAAAAGGCAACGGTTCTCCAATGTCAAAACGTGACATTTCAAGGCGGTAGAGCAAGCCATAATAATAAATTGGGGGTATACACACTATCCTATCCTATTACTGAACTGGCCTCATAAGAAAGTCAAACTTTGATACCAAGAGAACCGTTAAGTTTTAACGAACAATTTTTGTAGATTCGTTTTCAGGCCAAGATTAATGAAATGGCATCCCCAAAATTTCTCTATGGCCATATGCCCAATATCCGTTAAAAAAACGCAGTTATTAGAGAATATGCAATAATAACCGAGTGTATAAAGTCCAAATTTGTATGCAAATGCAATGTAACACATATCCAGATATATGGCTAAGTCAAGGGACACGGGGTAACGGTATGCAAAAATATAAGGAAAATTTGCTTATTATTACATTAAATCGGATAAGAAGCCAGGTAACAGCTCCCTTACAAACGAGGGGAAAACGAAAACGAAACATATTTAGCGTAGGGCAGTGCTCAAATACAGAAACGTCGGGTATTTTTGCTTAACTAAGGCGCGAGTTTCATTTAGACATGTAAATTTACATTTTGTTAGTCGGTTTTATTAAGGTTTAACGTATTGCTTTGAGAGAACCTTTCGACGTGCTGCAGACCACTAGGTGTCACTGAAGTCATTGGAATTGGTTCGCGAAGTATTTGCTCCGGGTTTCACAATTCAGTGAAGAAATGGCCAAATTTGAATGAAATCTTAAACATCATAATGGTTACCTATTTTTTACACTACGAATTCTCCCTTATCGTCAGCTTAACATAGCTTTTAGAGTCTTTCATTAATCTTGCATTTGATCCTTAGTGAAATTAGGTCGACACATTTTCAATGAGTTGTCCTTTTCACCGTGACCGTATGATGACATGGCAAATGGATCCTAGGGACTTCCACAGAGAGGTCGAACATGAAATTTTGTTGTTGTAGCATATCAAAAATTTTAAAAAAATTTAATACTTTGAGCTGGTTTCTGGAGAATTGGAAGAAGTTGTAACAAATAGTAAGTATACGGCATGGTACGATGGTAAATACGTATGATTGGTATGGCATGCATGGTAGTACGATGGTTAACTCGAATTTTCGAAGAACATTTGATGCTGCTTTTGAGCCAAACACCATTTTAATATTGAAATCGTTCTTGATTCACAATATATTATAGGTATACCGTTATTCGACTGAAGCAGTATGAAAAATCCAAAATTTATATATTCTGCTACGCGGGGCCTTGTAACCGACATCCATCCAACTCGTTAACTGTTCCCATTAGTAGCAAAGACTAAAAAAACCTAGCTTCGGCTTTTCTTACATCTACGGAAAAACGGTATTTTTTACCAATGCACAAGTACAAACATTGTTTTTTTTAATGTTTTTAAGACTAACTTACGACCAAAATTGAGAATGTTCCATTATGCAAGAAGGACTAGGAAATTGTAAAGGATATCTAATTGCAATTTTGATTTTACCAATTTAGTAGTCTGTAACAATCAAGGAATTTGGCAAGGGGTCCCTCAAGAGCAAAAGAAAGCAAAAGAATGGAAGATAGCAAAAGAATTAAGGCTTTAAACGATACACCTTGATTTAGATTTAAATTTTGAATGTCTGAAATTTAATTTTTATTTTTATACCCTTCACTCGTAGAGTAAAGGGTATATTAACTTTGTCATGAAGTTTGTAACGCATTGAAGGAAGCATATCCGACCATATAAAATATGTATATATATGATCAGCATGACGAGCTGAGTCGATTGGGCGATGTCCGTCTGTCTGTCTGTCCGTCTGTCCGTCTGTTGCTACGCGTTTTACTCGGCCAGTTTAAAAGCTATCGAGCTGAAATTTTGCACACACGCTTCTTTTTATTGCAGGCAGTTTGTATGTTCGAATCGCTAAAATCGGACCGTGGGGTCATGGGGCTGCCATACAAACCTAACACCCCCAATTTGGTTCTTCTAAGAAAAACTTTTTCATGCGTGCACCAATTTCAACCAAATTTCACACAAATGTGTTTCTATTGATAAGACAGAACATATGTAAGAATGGATAAAATCGGAGCATGGGGTCATGGGGCTGCCATACAAACTTAACCACCCAAATTAGGTTCTTCTAAGAAAAACTTTTTCATTTGTGCACCAATTTCAACCAAATTTCATGCAAATGTGTTTCTATTGATTTCCCAAAATATATGTAAGAATGGTTGGAATCGGACTGTGGGGTCATGGGGCTGTCATACAAACCCAACCCCCCAAATTGAGTTTTTCTAAGAAAAACTTTTTGATTTTCAATCAAACCTAATAAAAGTGCATTTCAATTGATGCCACAAAACATATGTAAAAATGAATGGAATCGGACAATGGGGTCATGGGGCTGTCATACAAACCCAACCCCCCAAATTGAGTTCTTCTACGAAAAACTTTTTTATTTATCAACCAAAACTCGTCAAAGTGCATCTCTATTGATGCCATAAGATATGTGTAAAAATTAATGGAATCGGTCTATGGGGTCATGGGGCTACCATACATACCCAACCCCCCATTTTAAATCTTCTAAGAAACATTTTTTCCACACCAATTTCAAAAAACTTAATGCGTCCTTGTCAAAAAAAAAAGTAAAACGAATGGAATCATACTGGGACCATGCTCCCGCATACCCCCAATAAAGTTTTCTGAGTAAATATTTTTATTTTCCCACGTAACCAAAAATACACAAATATTGTTTTATCGACGCCACAGAAGGAAAAGAATGGGGAAGGATTGAACACAAGTCATATATTCGCCAAAAAAAAACTTTTAGCCCGAGGAGAGTGAAGGGTATTCAAATTTCGGCCACGCCCGAAATTAGCCTCGGTCTCGTTTAAATCTGCTTTCTTCAGACAAGTTGGATTGGCGAAGGGAAGCGCGGGCACATTTCAAATTTTTATGCCATACCATAAATTTGCTACTGTAGAACACATGCACCACGTGTCTAAGAGAAAGGCGAATTTAAGACTATTTATTGAAAAATGAGACATTACCAAAATTGAAAAAGGAAAAAATACCAATAAAATCTCAGCTATCTCTACATTAACTGTTCGTGGGCGTAAATTAAAAAAAAAATGGCTGGATTGTTGTAACCCCTATAAAATTGCTCTTAATATCGACATATATATTCTCCAAGCTTTCTTCTTCTGAAGCTTTCGAAGACACTGAGTGTGGTTTTCGAAAGAATTTTTTCTTTTACCAAAATATGTAGATTTAACTTAAAAAGGTTATCCTAAATTTATTTATCCAATGCCATTATACCATTAAAAAATGATCGACTTGAACATTGCTTGTCAGCTTCGGAAAACTCCTTACTAAATGATTTTCAATCGAATTAGGTGATCGTAAGATCTCAGTCGACACGCTCTGTGGCTGACTTGGTTGAATCGCACTCTACGCACTCCATAGTAATATAGACTAGAGGTCCGGAGATCGAATCTCGGGGTGGGCCAGGAAATGCTTGCAATATTATATATATGTACTCCGAAACTATATACAATGTAACGTTGACTCGAAGTAGCCTATAAACGGCTGAGTGAACGCACCATACCATGCCCCACAAGGGTTTACGGTACAGAGAAGATCTTAGTCGAAAATACAGAATTTTAAACAAAATTTCCAGGAGGGCGTCAGACTCTTTTTAGACCTCGCGAAGGGTGGCACGGAGTGAAAAAGGTTGGGAACCGCTGTTTTATAGGCTCTGTTGCACAGACGGATGAATCGTACTAAAACTAAAGCACAAAGGTTAATATTTAATAAATGAAAACAATTTTTTGTTTGTTTTTATCCAACCGACTTCCTATGTAGACTTGAAAGACGTTTGATTGATTGAGTTTCAAATTGTCTTTTCGCCAAAAGATGGCATACTCTTACAGTGTCATAAAAGCGACCGATTAGTTTGACCCTACAGGAGATGAAATACTTTCCAGGTACATCTTTAGAATATCTAGCTCATAAACATTGCATTGTGATTTTTTTTGTCTAAACTCCTTCTACTTTATCTCATCGCCTATCAGAGACAACAATGCCATGAACTACAAATACCAGCAACGTTCTGTTGCATCATTTATTTACAAATCTTCAAATTCGAGAAATTCCTCGTAAATATAAATTCTTCAAAACATTTATAGTAATGTAGAACAAAAACCCCCAAAAATCACATCCAAAATACAACTATAATAATAGCAATCAAAAGAGCCACGATAAGACAAGAAGACAACACTATACGGAGTCTACAACAATATAACGTTAAGAAATGAGATTTGCTACAATAAAACAAAAAATAATAATATTTTTATTTACCATGTGCCTTCTTCTTTCTGGATTTCGGCGCCATGTCTGAAGATCGGGTTTACTGCTGCGGTGTCTGCCGGCACGAAAAGTTGAAAAGCTTAGCTTCTTAGCGTATGGACGAAGACGTACGTTGTACGTAGTATTATGTCGATCTCGCGGGTACTGTTGTGGTACGATAACCGATGGATGATTGCGATCGAGCTTCTTCTATGGTTCTTTTATAACAACAATCTCTTCACGCACAAGTTCTTTTAACGATTTTCGTCTGGATCGGTTAGAGTTTGGTCCATATAGTAATATTTTACTCCTCGTATATTGGTAAAAGACACGGTGAATGATGATGATGATGGTCAGCACATATAGCAGTTAAGTCTCCAGCATCACTTCTTGAGACTCCTTCGCGCACTAGGAACGGTTTCTTGAACTCTTTTTCTTCAAGATTGTGCGCAAACACTTCGGGTAATATGCGTGGAATGACAATCTTCAAGCCGTTAAACGCGAACTGACGATTATCTTCGATTATCTTTATCTCGCGCGACACACAATATCAATTTCAGATCGTTAGATATTTAGATATACGTTTTGATCGTTATCGCGATTGATCGAACCGGCATATATAATTGGGTTGGTGGTCGCTATCAGGGGGATGAGTTACACAAGATATCAATTTATATTTGGAAATTATATTTTGGGTGTGTGTTTGGCAATGTTTTGATTTTTTTTTAGTTGGCACCGCGGTAATAGTGGAAGCACGATTGCATACTATCCCGATCACAGCTTGTATGTTAATATCGTAGACACAGGCGCGTGGTTTGGCTCCAAATCTCATTAATATCCAAGTCGATAAACAGATTAGCTAATACACGTTGTTGATCGGCAAGGCGGCACACCAATGATGATTAGCAATCCACGATCTACGTACAATCAATTCCAATCGATGAATATTAGACAGTTCTGAATTAGTTTCAATTAGGAACAATTTGTATAGTAGTTGTCGGGTCTTGAATCAACGCAATCCCGCGGAATTATATGAAAGAGTTACGTCGTCGTAGTCGCGGCACTATAAGTCGCGGTATGTCGTCTAACTCCAAATGTCTGCGACTCTTCTATGCCTATGACAAATGTGTTCATGTGATTTTCGCGCTGAGTATATATCTTTCTGCCAAAATGACTAACAGGCGTGAAAATATTTATAAATTGAATACGCCTCTTGAAGATCCACACTGTCTGGCTGTGTATCTTACTCAGACATTAGATTTAGCAACAGTTTTAACTTAAGCCAAATGTCTTGTCTTGTCCTCGACTAAAACGTAGATATTTCGTTGCGTTTGACGTTATAAATATAAATGCAGACAAGAATTTTTGTAGACGAAAAAAGGCAAGAATCCAAAAATTTTGAGCAAACTTCCAAGACAAACGTCGACCGTCTCGGTAAAGATATTGTGTGATATTTAGTTTGTCTCAAAAAAGACGAAGATAAGATGTACGTGTGCGCGTTCTGTTTAACCGCAATGGGATTACGTCAAAAAAAGATTTAAGTAAATCTGAATGTAGTCACGTCAAAACATCTATGTGTTCCAGTGCCAGATTTGTTAAAGATTATGTTCCATTCACTGCCATTCAGTAGCTTACACTGGCCAACCGAACGCAGATATTATTTATAGATCTGTGTGTATTTAAGATGCGTATAAAATGTATATCTCGGTAAATGACGTTAAGTCGCGGAAATTTAATGCTTTAGGCGTCAAAATCAAGTCTTAGCGTCCTGGATGGCATATCCATTGCCACTGGAGACGAGCGATTTATCCAAAGTTACTCGTTGCTGATGATGATGCTCCTGTTGATGTATGTCTTGTGCCAACTGGCAGGATCCATCTTTGATATTCCCAAGTTGATAGTCTTTACTTTCTGCTATTAGATCAGATGTAAACACTGTGCTGATCGTCAGTTCACTAAGGTGCACTATAATCAACGTTCTCACATCACTCAATCTAATTTATTATTGTTGATACTAGTATCTATCATAGACACAATTTCTTTTCTTTCCGATAGCCTTTAATTTGTTATATTTTCAAATACAATTAGCTATAGCTTTTTCGGTTCAATGATAGATAACCGCGAATAGGCACTTGAAAATCTCCGCGCACAACATTCAGCACTTCTCTCTTTTGATAGAAAAACGTACTTTTCTTGAGTAAAAAAAAAGAACTCGTCGTTTCTGTATGATAGTAGAATTATATTTATTTTTTATTTTTATTTCGACCGATAGTGGCATATACGATATTGTATACACGAACACTAGTCGTTACACATACTACACTTCATCACTATACTTCTTGGTCGATCGCTAAACATAGAATATTACACGACATGGGAATTCTATAAATTTTATACTTCGATCAATGAACGCGACTCGCGGATTTGTACGACAAAATTGTGTTCACACCATATGTGTGATAAAAAGTCGCGCGGAAAAATATAAATGTAACACAAGAAAATCTCGCGCGACACAAACTTCGAATATACAATCTCTCGCATAGAACGCTCGCAGTGAACTGAAGACTAAACTGCTGAAATCCAATTGGTGAACTTGAACATCGGTATCGAACCGAATGGACGGAGAACGAAAGATCCGTCCGATCCGTACTATGAGACCGCGTACTCAGAGATTTTTCAGTATTGATATGGTAGAGCAGCGCACGAACGAGCAACAACAACAGTTTAGGAGAAGATCTTGCCAGACAAGTTAGCAGCGAGTAAAAAAGATCAGGTCTCGAGCACCAAGAAAGATACGTACACATATGTTTTAACACTTGAAGAAAAAGAGGTGGGTCAGAGAAATGATCTGAATGATTAGACGTTGGGTCAGATTTCTTTAAGGATTTTACGCTCTTTATGATTAATGAATTATGCAATTGCCTGAACCCCTCGTTTGTCATTTGGTTCCAATCCGCCACCCATATTGCACAAGGTATATTACATGATGTCCGCATTATACATATTTGATTCTTAAAGATCTATTAAACCTTGGTTTTACTTTCACAAGTCATAAAATAAAATAAAAACGAGACCGAGTTCTAATCGTGCGAATAGCACGATGAGTGTATACCCTATACCCATGTACAGACCTAGAAGGCACGCAAAACCCAAAGTATTCAATTTCATATTTTTTATAGGGGAGGGAAGGGTAGATGGGTCGGACCCGGCGGATCTTTATTATCTTATCAAGGCATCGAACGGCTGCCATTTGATACTAATTTGAAGTTTTTCGCGACATTCTATCAAAAGATATGGCTGAATATTTTTGTAGGGGAGGTAGGCGTAGGGGTAGTCAGACCTACTCCACTTTCCATCAACTCAATGCATATGTCAGAATAAGACATTGATCCAAATTTCGAGTCGATGGCGAGATTCTACCGAAAGTTATGACCGAATTAAAATATCAAGGAGGGGTAGTTTGTATGGGAGGTAGGGGAACCCGTGGTCCGATTTGGCCCATTTTCAATATCGTCCAAGATTTTAGCAAAACAAACATTTGACCAAAATGTCAAACCACTAGCTTCATTATTTCGGCAGTTATCGTGCTAACAGACAGACACACGAACAGACAGACAGACATACATGGCTTATTCGATTCAGGGGTCGACCCTGATCATTTATTATATACTTTGCCATACCTCCGGTGGCTCCTTTGAGGTGTTACATAATATCGGTGTTACAAAAACTATATACCCTATACATATATGTATAGGGTATAACGAGACCGAGGCTAATTTCGGGCGCGGCCGAAATTTGGATACCCTTCGCTCTCGGGCTAAAAGTTTTAAGTTTTTCGGGCGTACCTACGACTTGTATTTAATCACCATCCCTCCCCCCCCCCCCCCCCCAATTCTTTTCCATCCGTCTTCACAAAAGTTCCATTGCGTCGACAAAACAATATTTGTGTGGGCTTTGTTTGGAATAAGTGGGCAAATAAAAATATCTACTCAGAAAATTTTATTGGGGGATGCGGGAGCATGGTCCCATAGTACGATTCCATTTGTTTTGACCTTTTTTGTTGCTTTGATAAAGGCACATTAATTCAACGTTTTGTGAAATTGGAAGTAAAAAATTTTTCTTAGAAGAACCTAATCTGGGGAGTTGGGTTTGTATGGCAGCCCCATGACCCCATGGTCTGATTTGATCCATTCCTGCACATGTTTTGTGTCATCAATAGAAACACGTTTGTGTGAAATTTGGTTGAAATTGGTCCACAAATAAACAAGTTTTTTTTCTTAGAAGAACCTAATCTGGGCGGTTGGGTTTGTATGGCAGCCCCATGAAGCAAAAAAGCATTTGTGCAAAATTTCAGCTTCATGGCTTTTAAATTGGCGCGTAAAACGCGTTACAACAGACGGGCCTGTCAGTTGACTGACAGACGGACAGACGGACATCGCCCAATCGACTCCCCAAGTCATGCTGATCATATACATATGTATACTTTTTATATGGTCGGAGATGCTTCTTTTAATGCGTTACAAACTTCATGACAAATAAATAAAGTAAATATCCACTCTATGAGCGAAGGGTATAATGATCCAATTTTAAAACTTAGTTTCATTACTCAAAAAAAAGAGGTAAAAATTGAAATACGAGTATATAATAAATAAAAAAAAACCTTAACCTCGGAGAAAACATTTCCTGACCAAGATGCTAGAGCCGCCAATGTACAAGCCAATTTCTTTTGAGATTATTAGTATAGTACAATTAGTTCAAAAAAGCCCCAAATTGAGCTGGGCAGATCAAATTTGGTGGGGTGCCTAGTCTAAGCCCCATTATGGACCTCACCAAAAATTATTATACCATCCGATCAAAACAAAGGGTACCCCTATACAAAGTGAACCAAAATTCTAACAAATTTCACATTTTTTCACTTTTAAATTGTATTTAATTACATTTATTCAGAAGAAGATGACAAGAAATATTCTTATCGTAGAATAATAAACTAACAATGCGACTAGGAAGTGGTATGGCTGACAACCGTATCACACTCCAATCCAAATTCAGTTGTCTTTGTAACATTGGTGACTACACATGGTAGTCATCAACGCACCATGCTCCACTAGGAGTTACGGTAATAAAGAGAAGAGAGAAATTGTATTTAAAATAGAAAAAAATTATATTTTAGAACGTCATTATAACAGTTAATTGTAGTCTTCTGAATGTATATCCGAAAGTTTGTACCAGAGTGTGCCTTACAAGTACGAAAAATCGAGTTTGAAGGGTTGCTAGTACACGTTACTCAATATATTCGCGAATAGCCTTAGAACTGATACCACTGACCTTAAACTCGATTTTTCGTACTTGTAAGGCTCGCTCTGGTACAAACTTATGGATATACATTTAGAAGACTACAATTAGCTATTATAATGACGTCCTTTAATAGTAAAATTACGTAGTAATTGCGTTTTTCGCGAATCTTATAAAAAAAACACGACACGACGCTGCGGAAAGCTCTGATTTTCTCGCTGCCTGTTAACTCAAACAAGTTCTTATTATAATTTATTAGCGCAAACAAATTACTTAATTAATTATTTAAGTAAAGATAATTAAAACGAGACTGAGGCTAATTTCAGGCGCGGCCGAAATTTGAATACCCTTCACTCTCCTCGGGCTAAAAGTTTTTTCGGGTGAACCTATGACTTGTGTTTAATCCTTCCCCATTCTTTTCCTTCCACTTTCAAATAAGTTCCGTGGCGTCAATAAAACAATATTTTTGTGAGGTTTGGTTGGAATAAGTGGGAAAATAAAAAAAAAATCTCAGAAAACTTTATTGGGGTGATGCGGCCCCATAGTATGCTTCCATTTGTTCTACACTTTTTTTTATAAAGACGCATTAAGGTTTTTGAAATTGGTCTAGAAAAAATGTTTCTTAGAAGATCCAAAATGGGTGGTTGGGTTTGTATGGTAGCCCCATGACCCCATGATCCGATTCCATTCATTTTAACATATATTTTGTGGCATCAATAGAAATGCACTTTTACGAATTTTGGTTGAAAGTGGTGCACGAATAAAAAAGTTTTTCGTAGAAGAGCTCAATTTGGGGGGTTGGGTATGTATGACAGCCCCATGACCCCATTGTCCGATTCTATTCATTTTTACATATGTCTTGTGCCATCAATTGAAACGCATTTTTATGAGATTTGGTTGAAATTGGTGCACAAATAAAAAAGTTTTTCTTAGAAAAGTCAATTTGAGGAGCTGGGTTTGTATGGCAGCCCCATGACCCCACAGTCCGATTCTATCCATTCTTACATATGTTTTGTGGCATTAATATAAACACATTTGTGTGGAGTTTGGTTGAAATTGGTGCACAAATAAAAAAGTTTAAAAAAAATTAAATTGGGGAGGTTGAGTTTGAATGGCAGCACCATGACCCCACGGTCCGATTTGAGCGATTCAAACATACAAACTGCCTGCAATAAAAAGAAGCATGTGTGCAAAATTTCAGCTCGATAGCTTTTAAACAGGCCGAGTAAAACGCGTAGCAACAGACGGACATCGCCCAGTCGACTCAGATCGTCATGCTTATCATATATGTATATACATACATACATATTTTATATGGTGGTCAATGCGTTACAAACTTCATGACAAAGTTAATATACCCTTTACTCTACGAGTGAAAGGTATAATAAACGAGTAAATTTATTTTGTAATTGAGTTGTAAACAGCGAAATGCGCTTAACATTACTGGGGGTTTTCCCAAGGCCAGCCAGTCAAGCTATGCAGAAACAGGGTTTGTATGGGTATCTATGGTTTGTATAATGTACGATATATATTTATCATGAAAACGTTGCAAGCATCATAAGAAGATTGTCTCACGATATTGATGTTGATTACTTGGTCCCTATTCATGAAATTTTAGAGTCCCTGAGTGACTTGAATTATTATTAAATATCTCTTGGAAAGTTCTAGTGACAACCAGAATTTTTTGAAATCCTCCCATAGTGGATTTGGGTTTGTCTCTAAACCGAATCCCACCAATAGGTAGTGTGTGTGCAGCATTGACTATTCACGCATCTGTCCTTACACTACGTGTAGCCTAGTATACTAGGTACTATGGAAAGTATTAGGATTAGAACAGCTGAAATTCGCCAAACAATTACAAAAATTGTCAATTTGCGTCTAAAATGGTTGAATAATGGTTGTTAACACTTAATCGCCCTAAATATATCTGAACGATTTTTCGTACCGGGAAACAATTTAGAGTCAAGTTGTTGAGAGCTCTGTGTGATTTGATTAATTTTTCGGATTTCATTAAATGATTTTCTAAACATTGACTGGATATCTTCCTTATAGTAAATAATTATTATTAGTTGGGGGAATTCGTCATCCCCGTCCCGACTACTCAGAATACCTGGCGATTGTTTTCGACGACTAATTCAAACGATCCTTAATAATATGTACATTTCAAAAATTTAAGGCCTCCATTACACAGTCATATATTATCATAATAGATATTATTTATAATATACTTAAGCCTACTTGATTTCGTTTACTGGACGTCTGAAAATTGAAACCGAATGAATCGAGTAGGCTTAAGGATATGACATACATATTATAATAGAAATATGACTATGTAATGGAGCCCTAAGGCAATTATTTCTACGAATGAGACCTGCATTTCATACATATCTTCGAAATTTGTATATGCTTCTTTAGCGAAAGTTCAGTGGAAATTTTCGTAACCCTAGATAAACTCCTTCTTACCGCAGGAAGTGGTAAAATTGCTGACAAGCTTTGATATTAGAAGCGTAGAGTTTCGAGCTCTGACCAAGTATAAGACAATATGAGCTCAACAGTTTTCAAACTTGTATCCAAGCCGAGAGTCGAAAATGTTTTCGTCTCTTCTTAGCTTCTTCAGTTGAATCTAGCAAGCCAGATCATAATTTTCGTTGGTATCTTGACGAGGCTGGTGGTATAAAAACGGTTTTGTATTTATAACCAACTTTGCAGAGATGGCAATTTGTAAGGCGAATAGACAGTCTCTTTAATTTATAAATCTGGCACAGTAATGAACCTAGAATGGACGCTATATAGCAATTTCATATTCCGTATATTGACAGAATTCGTGCTAGATATTATAAAAAAAATAAAGTGACTGTCGTCTCTCGCCTTCTTACAGAATGCCATCTCAGATTATCACACTCTCATGTAAGTTTCGGGTCAATTCCTGCCCAGCTGAACGAGTTTGATTAAATAGGAGTATTGATTCTTAATTTTTTTATGTTTCATAATTCTTTTTCGAAAACGAAATAACAAAACAGCAATTCAAATTTGGTCATCATGTTGCCTGATATCTCACATATTTATGAAAATGTAGTCATTGCCAACCCTTGAAACTTATGGCATAGTTTTGTTATGTTGTTTTCTAGGCCAAAGTAGCTACAAATGTGTCACTGACTACTTTCTCGCAAAGTGAACCGTTATAGAGATATTTAAATCTTTTCGTTAATACGTTCGAATAAGCATAGGTCGCCTTGGGTAGATAGATCGCGGGAGCCAACTTTTGGCATACATATATTGTTTGGTAAAAAAAGATAAAAATTTCAAATTCGTTACAGACTCTCTCTAGTTCCTGTCAACCCCTTGTGGGGCATAGGGCATTAACTACGCCTACTCTCCACCTCGTTCTGTTTTGCGCCAACGGCGCTAGCTGCGACCATGTAAGATTTAGCGTTTTCGCCTCGCTTGTTACCGATCTTCTTCATGTGTTCCTTGGCCGTCCAACACGGCGTCTTGCTCCGGAATCCTGTGGATTCCAGTTCAGGGCCTTTTTTGCGATGTTATTGGGCCCTCTTCGGAAGGTGTGATCTATCCATTGCCATACTTAAGTCTTTTGATCGAAGCGCCTATGCTTTCTTGGCCAGTTATAGTGAGGAGATCCTCGTTCGAAATGATCTCCGGCCAACGAATATGTAGGATGCGCCGTAGACACTGATTTACAAAAGTTTGCAACTTATCACTAATCTCCTTAGTCACCTTCCAGGTTGAACAGCCATATAGCAGTACGGATTTCACATTGGAATTGAAGACTCGAAGTTTGGTGCGTCTGGAAATATTGTTGTTTAGCCAGAAAGGAGTCAAATTAAAGAAAGCCGCCCTAGCCTTGTTTATCCGTGATTTTACATCAGCATCCGCTCCACCATCTGCTGTAACTACGCTCCCGAGATAGCAGAATTCCTCAACTTTTTCGACTGCCTGTCCCGAAATACAAACTCCGCTTTGCCCCCCTGGATATATGCTCAAGAACTTAGTTTTGGCAGCATTGATTTTCAGCCCCGCATTACGACTTGCGCAATTTAGAGCTTCTGTCATTTGAGCGACATCATCCGTATTAGTTGATAGAAGACAAATGTCGTCAGCGTAGTCAAGATGTTGAAGGTGATCAAACAATTTCCATCTGATACCTTTGTTACGATGTAATTGAAGTGCGGAGCCGAGTACATCACTAATGACAATAAGGAAGAGAATAGGTGACAAAATGCAGCCTTGTCTCACTACACCTCAAAAGGATCTGAAAGCTTGCTCTTATGCAAGACGTGACATTGGGCTCCATTGTAGGATTCCTTAATGATGGAGATTATCTTATCTGGAATATTTCGTCTTCGTAAGGCATCCCAGATGTACTGACGATCAACACTATCGATGGCTTTTTCAAAGTCGATGAACATGAGATGTAATGGGGATCTCCACTCCGCGGATTGCTCGATGATAATACGGAGGGTGTTAATGTGGTCGCTACAGGAGAACCCTTCGCGAAAGCCAGCCTGTTCATCGTTCAATGTGCTATCGACTTTTTCCTTGATTCGTCCTAAAACAATCTTAGCCATCAACTTGGAAATAGCAGGAAGTAGACAGATCCCACGCCAATTATTACAATTCTTCAAGTCACCTTTCTTCGGAATTTTAATAATTAGGCCCTTTTTCGACTCACTGGGAAAAGTTTCAGTTTCCCAACACTCTCGAATTAAGGGAAGAAGAATATCCGCTGTAGCGTTAATATCCGCTTTTAAAAATTCTGTCCGAATTCGTTACAGACTACTTTTCCGTAAATGTACGGAAAGCTGATAATTCAGATGCTATATAAACTAAGGTTCCATAGTCTAATGTTATCTAAATTTATATAAGTGTGTTTTTTCAAGAAAAACCGGCTGGATTTTCATACTACGAAAATTTCTGTGATCTATCTACCTGAGTGAACCAGCTACATGAAAATCTCAACAAAATTGAAGAAATTTAAGTTCAGAAATGACAAAAAAAAATATCAAAATTATTCAACCCGCTCTTAACGTGTTAATTTTAACTACAATACGATAAACAACAATCTGATATGGGACATCGTGTTCACGGTATCGTTCAGATTTCTCCTATTTGAACCGGCTCTCTCATCGCGGAGCATAGCATAATATTATAGAGTTCATAATCAGATGGTACCTACAAGCTTCAAAGACATACATACATATTAGATTTGATCTCAACCCAAAACAAACGGGAATCTCTTTTCTATAGAAACTCGTAAGTCGTAACTAGAGATCCCAAAGCCATAATACATATTCCTTTTGGACATGTTCATAATAGGCCTTTTTTATGGACATCTGACTATCGATTCCCATATGTTCCGTCCTCTTCCCACGAATAAATCGTATACATGACAATTGTTTACATCGTTCTGCTTCTATCTCTGCTTCGTCTTCGTCCATGATGATGATCATCATCGTCAATGATCCGTCCACCGCACCAACATACAGCCAACAACAACCACATTGCAATAACAGATCATTTCAAATTCAGCTTGATATACGAACGTGTGTATATTCAGGACGGGTGTTAAGGTCTGATTTCAAAAAACACTTCAATGGTTTTTTATCTTCTTCTTCTTCCAATGCTCTTGCCAGCCAAAAGGTTTTTCCTTTCAAGACGCCCGCTGTGCCATAGAAGACGCGAAGAAAAATACGTTCCAACAACAATCTCCGGCTTTTGGTATAAGAATACATATACGAACACTTCGGAGCAATACAACAAGACATTCGTTCTGGGATTGGATTGGAATAAAAAGATTTTTTTGGATATCTGAGGGCATATGTGTTAAAAATTGTGAAGATTCACCGCGTGTGAGCTGCATTTTGTATGAACCAGCAGGTAAACTTAAGAACTGCACACAACTACTACACGTGTGCATTTGTATGAGCCTTGCAGCATCATATAGGATGATATAGAATAGCCCTTTTCAGTTTTTCAGATGAGGCAGGAATTTAATAGAAAATCAAACTCACTTGTATCATGTGTTTTCCGGGTGTTTCCCAAAAACGAAGATGGACAAAAAATCTCAACGAGCACGGCAGGCATCCTCACATACGCACCATGATGCATTCTTCCTGCATTATGTAGGCCGACCAGAAGAGAAAACTATCCAAAAGATGTTTGCATACGGTGCTTAATGATTGACTCGTCGAACTGAATGTTTTTAACACTTTTCATTTCGAAGAAACTCGGAATTCCGCTGCTGGAAACGCAGAATATGCGGGATAGTTGGTATCACTCGGTGCTGTTGCCCCGTGCTTTGCGTACGATTGAGCCAAAACACATTCCTGGAAGATGCAGTTCTTCTTTTGGGATGCAATTAATAATAACTTGTCGCGCTCCCCATAATGCGGGGCGAAAAGCAATTAGAACGAATGTTAATTGAAGAACCAGGGGTGGTAGACATTTGAAAATTATCAGTTGTCGTAAGGTATGGGAATTGAGTCGTTTTTCGAGATATGGATTGGATCAAATCAACAGGGAAGCATGGTTTCGAGTATGTACTCGTAAATCATATTAAGAGGAAAGCCATTGTGGGTCTCAGAAAAAAGCATTTTTAGCCTTAAAACGGCATTGCTGACATTCGGATCTCGTTCTATTTGAGTGAAACCTTGTTTCGGGTATTAATTACGATTCTTTCTGACACTACTTCCAGTCAGTAAAACGTCGAAATTTTGAGCCTAAAAGTTTAATGCCTCGATAGATAACTCTTTCCGAAATTAGGCAGCCAAACATTGAGAGAAATTCGGTCAGTTCCACAAAACAGCGCAGCAATGCAGCTGAAACAACCTATACATCCAAAATTGTAAAGAATCTAATCCGGAACTCAATTTCCAAAACATCGAAAAATCTATTTTCAGTTACAAACTCTCAAAACATAGAAAATAGCAATCATATGATACTATCACACAATACAAGGAATTCACCCAAAAAAAGTTATATTGGACGAATAAGTAGAACGTTTCTTTTCAAGGGAAAATCATAAACGAAAAAAAAAATCTTAAAATCTAATAACATTTGGAATCTTATCGCATTTCTCATAAAAATGTTTATATAACTTTTTGGGTAAGCAAATAGAACCGCCTGTAGGTTTGTGTTGTTTTTTATACACGTCCCTCTGACTCTCTGTTGTGAAGTGAAGTGCATTTGGATGAAGACTTGGTGACATGACGTGCGTGTGTTATTTTTTTAAAAATTATTTCCTATCGTCGAATTGGGTCGTTGGGCTTTACTCCATAGGAAACACACTATACACCACACAGTACAAACATTATTATTATACGCTGATGCATATGAATGCAAGCAACACTACATGAATCGATATTGTTTACATTTTTTCAAAAAAATATTTTGAATTGAAAATGAAATGACAACAACAACAACGGGGACGGGATGGAAAAGTAAATTAAGGTATACACATTTAGATATTAGTTCATCCATATGATTTGGTTAGGAGGCATACAAAAAAATCCCAGCTGTTTAGGAGTAGACTTAGCCCTGTTGGGAAATGTTATAAATTATAAATATTCAATTTCAATTTCAATTTATTCAACCAATTCAGAAAATATAATTAACATTAGATTTACAGAGCTTATAAGTTAGTGATCGAGTAGTAACTCTTGCAACTATTCAAAAAAAAATATTCAGTAGAATTTAAACTAATGAAAGATACAGAAAAAGTTAGGTAAGAGGAAAGTAGGGTTTAAAAAACCTCTTATTCAGATTATAATTTTTATATAAAAAACTTAAGAAACTAAACTAATTTTAACTTACAGACTAACTTATAGACTAAAGATTTTGCGTGGTGGCACTAATTTCTTGAAAGTTGCTTTAGGGATTGAAAAAGAAAGAGACATGGTACAAAATAGAAATTAGCTAATTAAGTCAACGATTAGAGGATTGGTGGAGCGAGCGCATGATAAATGAAAATTGATAGCGATATGGCAGATTTTATAATGCATCAGGGGAACGTTGGCGATATTGTGAAGCAAGGAAGTAGAAAACGATTTTGGCTTGTCTAATATAAGCTTGAGGAATTTATTTTGTTTGGTTTGTAGTTCTTTGATGTGAGATGGCGCGCAAGAGCCCCATGCACCAGCACCGTATGTTAGTGAAGGCTGGAGGATGGTCTTAAATATGAGCATTTTGTTGTGAACTGACAATGGAGATTTTCTATTAATGAGGGGGTATAGAACTTTAATCAACCAATCAGCTTTTGTACAAAGAGCGCTCGTGTTCGCCTTGAATGTTAGGGTTTTATCGAGAAGCACACCTAAATATTTGATATGTTCTCTATTCCAGTTTACGATTGAGACTCCTAAATTCAATGGACCAGCAGGAAGTAAATCAGGTTTACGCTTTCTTGTAAAGAAAAGGGCCTTGGTTTTATTTGCGTTAATTTTAATTTTCCATCTTTTGAAATAGTTTTCGAAAGATCTAAATCCGTTTATTAGTGCGTTTGAAATAATATCAGGACAAAGTGAGCTGCATAACAGAGCAGTGTCATCAGCGAAAAGACAAACTTGGCAGCGTGCAGGTATGGGTATGTCACTAGTATAAATACTATACAATATTCAATGATAGCGTGAAACGCTGCTGGAGAATTGACATAGGTGTGAAGAATGTTTTGTGATTGGATAACGTCTGGTCTAAGATGCTTGTATAGCAAAAGGAGGACGGAAATCCTTTTATTGGCAGGACATATCAATGTTGGATAGTTTATCCAAGAAATGCAAAGTAAATAGTTGGAATGAATTTTTCCATTTACATAAAAGTAAAATAACTATTAATTTAATTTTACACACTTACGATGATTGGGTTACTAGTACGAGTACGAGTGTTGTTTAAGTCAAAAGAAACATACCTGAAAAAAAAAACAATAAAATTAATTAAGTAACATATTTTATTTAAATGATAGAGGGTTTAGGATAAAAAAATTATAGTTCGAGATTTATATTGCAGATATACTCGTACATAGGACGATATCATTCCGCTTACAATGATTTATGTCTTAAAGTATGTAGGTACTAACATCGTCAGTTCACGCGTGAAATCCATGCAAATACTGTCAAAATTTTGATGATCGTGAAATCGAATTCGCTTGGTGGTGCTCACTTCACATGAAAGTCTCCACACCGGTTTTTGACATTTCGCCAGCGAAAATAATGCAGTTGCACTTTATTTCACAATGAAAAGATGTCATCGACAATCAATCAGAACGCAAGTGAACATTTATCTATATATTTATATTTAATTCCCCTACTCCCCCTCCATTATTTTCCTTCCGTCTTCACAAACGGTCCGTTGTGTCAACAAAACAATATTTGTCTGGGGTGGGAATAAGTGGCCAAATAAAAATATTTAGTCAGAACATTTTATTGGGAGATGAGATGAAAGCTTACACAATTTCCTATAAAGTTCATCTCACATGCATAGGTCGAATTCCTAACATTTATCCAGATAAAGCTATTTAAAAATCAGAAATTTCACATAGAAAACATCCACACAACATAATTGGTATACATGTATCTATAGATTGGCTATATGCATGTAGGCTGTGTTGATGTTTTCTATGTGAAATTTCTGATTTTTAAATTAGCTATATCTGGATAACTGTTAGGAATTCGACCTATGCATGTAAGATGAACTTTATAGGAAATTGTGTAAGCTTTCATTCTTGCTCAGACATTTTTTTCGTAGAGTTCACGGTTTCGGGGATATAGCGGGAATAGAGCTAATAAGCACAAGAATGAGATATTTGAACCCGCTCTCCCAACGTTAGCGCACTCCCCATGACCGCGTGCTTTTAGTATGTTTTCCTCCGAACCGCCCATTATGGATCCATGAAATAAAAAACCGTCCCCCCCCTTGCCGGTTTTTCACAATGTTTGTCTTTATCCTTGAAAATAGAGAAAATTGAATTCGGAAGCTCGGTTTTAACTCCTAAGCTTTTGACTGATTGAAGACAGGACAACGGGGAGCACATCAAATGAAAGCCAAATAAACATCGTACAAATCGGTCGTGAAACAGTTTTCCGAAAAACAATCGCAAGAGACACCAGAGCCAAAAAAATAAACAAAACAACGATTTTTTAACAATTTTCGGATTTCAATAACCAGTATCGGGGGAACCGTTAGGAATTCGGCATTTGTGTGTTCAAATAAGTTTTTGGAAATTTAATGGGCTTTAGTACTGCCATACAAATACTATCAGGACGACTCACCGCTTCCGAGATATTTCCAAGATTAAGTCGACAACCTGCAAAAATGAATCCTTTAGCCCCCCCTCCCCACGTTAGCGCACACCTCATGACCGCGAGCTTGTAGTATGTCTTAATCCGAACCGCCCATTATGGATCCATGAAATAAAAAACCGTCCCCCCCTGCCGTTTTTTCACAATGGTTGTCTTCATTCTGATGAATATAGAATATTACTTCGTTGAGACTCTCTTAACTCTCGAATGATAGGAGACAAGCCAAGAAGAAGTATATCAAATTAAGGAAAATTTACCACTTACTAACTTTACCATACAAAAGTTTTTTGAAAACAAATCGGATAGACACCAGAGTCAATAGAATGCAAATTTTTTTTTTTTTACTTTTATTGAACAATATCGGAAGAACCGTTAGGAGTTTTGCATATGGAAGTATGAGCAAATAAATAGGATATTTAGAAAGCTTTAATGCTTACTCACAACTTTTTTCTGTGCGACTCACCGTTTTCGAGATATAGCCCAAAACACCAAAAATTGCACAAAATTGCACTTTTAACCCCCTCTCCCCGCGTTAGCGCACCCCTCAGCACCGAGGAAAATTAGTACCTTTACCTTTTAACTACTCCTGATAAAATACCGAAGAAAAAAATCGTCACCCCCTTCGATGTTCTCTACACCCCCTTTTTAGGCTTTCATTGCTTGGTCTATTAGTGCTAGTTTATTTTAATCATTTTATGTGTACGAAGTAGATTGTTTTTTTTTTCGGGAATATATTCGTGAGCAGGGATCACAATGTTGGACTTAGTCGAGTGAAAATGCTCTCCCATGTCCCACTGTAGCTTGTGATGGCTGTTTCCGCTTCTGGCCAAGATTTATTCATACCTACCTAATCAAGAAATCGTTATTTATTGCAGTCTAACAGGTGCGGAGTTTAGGGCTCACTGAATACCCAAATCATCGTTCACATTATTATTTTGTTTCCGAAAATCACTTAAAAATATTTTCCTACGAATGCCTCAATTCCCCATTAGGATGTAACATTACTACACAAAAAAGCACTACTCTACAAAACTTATCGTTACCAAATGCAGACTGAAAACCAGCTTCAATTATTTTAAGGTTTGAAAAATGGATTTAATGTCGTTGAGGGCTCATTTTTAACAATTATGTAATTTTAACTACAAGAAAATAAAATTTTTTTACAAGTATTGTGCAGTTCAGAGTCTACCGCGGACCACCTACAAGTCTTTCTCGCACCACCTTCCGTCCGCGTACCACCTGTTGGGACACAGATGCCTAAATATTTTCGATAAAGTTACTCAACGGCAAATCTACAGACATTTCATGTCGATGCGGTGAGCTGTTCGCGAGTTATTTGGTGAACAGACGGACGAACACTAATCGATTTTATACGTTTTTTTAAATGTCCTAAAAAATCAAATACTTTTAGTGCCAGGAAAGGATCAATTGTAAATGCAAAGTATTTGCTTGTGTCCAAGATTAGGTGGAAAAATTCAGATTTCTGGATAAAAAAAAAACAGTTTTGACTTAAAAGTATACATAGACACGATTTACTCAAAATTCAAATAGATTAAAATCCACATCTGTTCTTGTGTGTGGTGTTTCTTTGAATCGAAGCTTAAAACATATCCACTGCGTACCTAAATACGTAATGTAATGCCTTGGATCTGTTCAGTTTCTCAAAAATCTGAAAATCAAATACTCATTCCCATACGAAGCGAGAAATCAATTGAATTGGAATAAAAGTCCGTAAAATGTTTCCTTGAATGGTTAACGCATTCATTTCACCCGTACGCGTTAAAAACAGTAAGCAAATGGTTAAAAAATAAAAATCTCGAATTTAAGCATTTGCTGACAAATTTAACATTTACTTGAATACATGGATTTAGATTCACCCTGTATGTTTTCAAACTTTGGACTATAATTCAATTTGAATTGAATCCATTGATTTGGATTACATGGATTCATTGTTGAAGACTAAAATCATTCAAGACGATGAGTTGCACGTACCACAAGCTAGGGATGTCAAAAATAGGGATGAGCATTGAACATCGATGTTTCGAAAACATCGATGTTTTTGGTCCGATGGGCGATGTTTTTACCATCGATGGTTTTGTGTCGATGGTTTTCACCATCGATGGTTTTCACCATCGATGGTTTGCGTTTCGATGGGTTTTCACCATCGATGGTTTTCAGCCATCGATGTTTCTTTCCTCAACATATTTTTTTTTACAACTCAATTTTGTCTTTATAAGTGTTTGCGAATACCGTAAAACACCCCAGTCAGAAACAAGAAGTGGAACATGCAAACCATCTATCGTGAACACTGTACACACAAACAGTGTCTTTATTTATACCTTACCCGCCCAATTTCTAAATGGGGTTTCGCCTTAAGATAGTTTCAACCTTTCCTCATTGTTTACGTTGAAATTTAAAGATTTGCGGTAGGTCTGCTATAATTTTGTCGCGCATCTTTTTTTCATGCACCGTCAAGATACAACGTACAACGGACGGCCGAAGTATGTCCTATTATAGTCTAAGAAAAATACAATATTCGATAGGCAAAAATCAAACATCTTTGGATTTTTGCAGGTTGGTTGGGGGTTGACCCCTGATTATGAAAACAAAGTCCTCACCGATTTGAGGTACGCAACCTTGAAAAAGAGGGGAAAGGGGGAGTTTTAGCGTCTGTATATTTTGCCGTTTTTAAAATAATCGCTAAAAACACTAAACCCCCTTTTCAAGATTGCGGACCTCCAATGAGTGGGAAAAATTCCTTCAATAGTAATATAATTGTTTATATTTTCTTGATTTTTCAGTCAGCAATTCTATTACTTGTCCCCAATGAACAATTTCGTTAACAAATTTTTCAGCCCGTAAACATATTTTCGAATACTCTCCTTAATGCTACAGGGTGCGCCCGAGAAACTTACTTATTTCAAAGGTCAATAAAATCAAAAGTAGGTACCTACTTCAGACATGGTTTTAATTCTTTTCTATTTGAGAATACAATATCTCAAGTTTTTTTTCATTCAGTCTTGAAAATGACATCGGTTAAATGGCGACCCCCATCGTACATACACTGATTAAGTCGATTTTTGAAGTTCGTCTTCACTCTTTGCAGCATATCAATCGGTATGTTGCCAATGGCGTCGCCAATGTTGCTCTTGAGGTGAGCTCTGGTCCGTGGTCGATCGACATAAGCCAATAACAAATACAAATAAAAACGGTGGTCCAATAACGTGGGGCATTCCTCAATGGATTCAGCATGAAAAATTACATAAAGATAAAGTGGTGCTATTTTTTATTTTAACTCAACGAAAAGTTACAGAGAAATGTTAGATTTTACCATTTGGTCCCACTGTGCGACGTCGCGCAACTTATATAAAAACAGAAGGAATCATATGGGAGGTTTGTCGAGCTGCTGCAGGAAAATCAAGTTACAAGAATTACATATTTAGGAACGGCCGGAATAAGAACTCAAGTCATAGCGTCGCCCAAGAAACTATTAGTACGATAGAAAATGAAGGATATCCAAATTTTAGCCGCACTAGAAATTAGCCTCAGTCTCGTTTTTCATTGAAAATTTAGCCAATTTCAGACCGAGTGGTGCATTTAACTCAAAAAATACAATTTTTGCACTTCTTCTTCCGGATGTACGATATGTGAAAAGAATGGAATCGAACCATGGGGTCATGGGGTCATGGGACTGCCATACAACCCTCCCCCCCCCCCCCCCCAATTAGGTTCTTCTAAGCAAAACTTTTTTATTTGTGCACCAAAATGAACAAAACCTGATACGAAAGAAATGAATAGAATCAAACTATAGGGTCAAGGGGCTGC
Source organism: Microchrysa polita (assembly GCA_949715475.1). Classification (NCBI taxonomy): domain Eukaryota; kingdom Metazoa; phylum Arthropoda; class Insecta; order Diptera; family Stratiomyidae; genus Microchrysa; species Microchrysa polita. Next base: position 57,357,808 of record OX454415.1, read on the forward strand.
CATAGAAACCCAATCCCCCAATTTATTACATTTAAGAAAAAATGATTTTTTTATCCAAATTCCAATACCCCGGAACAAGAGGGTAAAACAACATTTTAGATGCTTTTTCTTCATTAACAACATATTTATATGCTTGAACCATATTTTTTTCAAATTAAGAGTTTGAGAAACGACATTTTCAGCACAGATTTACAAATAAAAATTAACTTGGTTCATCGGAAGTGATAAGTGTTGACACGCTTCAAATTTTCTTTGAGGCAAACTAATAAGAAAAAAAAACTTTAGAAGCAAGAACAAGAAGTCCTCATTAGAAAATTAAGACTGTTTGGATAGTGAGTATAAACACCGAAAAGATTATAGTCGATTGAATGCCGGAGACACACTAATATTTGAGCGAATGACCGATTTTTAGTAAAATTTTTAATGTCTTTTTTAGTTTAAAATTTGTTTACTTAGGCTCTGCAACAAGTGCAATCTATAGCGAATATATTATGCAGACATTGAACAACATGTTTTACAAGAACGATTTGAAAACGAAAATACGACTTAAAACATCATCAATTATCATCATCAGACAGGTTGACAATTCTATAGATATAGATACATATGTATCTGTAAAATATTCTTGATGCAATTTAGTTTATAGATACATATGAGTTCTATGACACCTAAAGTTCGAAAATATTCGTACATAATAAATAGACTAACCATACAAAGCAATGATGTGATAGTCGGCATTTCTTTTTATTGATTTTTGCAAAGAACCAAATAAAAAGGCCGCCTAAATTTTTCTTGCAGTTGAATATATTACATTTATGGCGTCTATATAGTTGACAGTGAAGCGGCTTTTTCGCATTATACAATTGAACTATAACTACGATAACGACAAAAAATTGAACGATGATGACAGTACAATGCAGTTATCCAATAAAATTGGCGAATTAGTGGCGCCACCAAACTAAAAGCCCGGAACGTACGAAAAACATTTTTAAGCCGTATCTGACGTTAATAGATCAATACTTGATCTAAATATGGATTTCGTTTTTATACAGGGTGTCTCGCAACCAGTTCACCATTGACCTATAGGTGATTCTACAAAATTCTGCCCAAATTTTGACTTTTAACGTTACGGAGAAAAAACCTTTTTTGTGAATCCTGTCAAAAACTATAAATTTCCCTGAAAAACTTTGATTTTCCAGCTGTGCGCTTACTAAAACCGTTTCGTAAGCTTTCTAACGACATGTACAAAGTTTTGCTGCAGTCAATAAATTCCTGTTAATTGTGTGAAAAAAAAAAAGAATTCTGGACATGGATCAAGGTGTTTTAAGCTTTGACCTTTCAGGAAAATAGAATACTAAAATTAGTCCTTTTTCTCTGTCCTACGTGCCTGAAACTAGAAGAAAATATCAATAATATATGGAATGTAATCGATGTCCTCTTTGATATGGTTGCCAACATACCTATCTTTGGTTAAAGCCAAATAAGTGTATTTTTGTCTTTTTTTAACCTTTTTACTGTTTTTTTTCTTTCAAACGTTCTATACGTATTCTTGGATGACTAAGTTCTCATTTGTGTTTGTTTGTCATTCGAGAAGTAAGATAATTAGGCAACTTTTATCAACTTGCAGATATGTCAATTCAACATACCGTTAGGAAATATGGATTTAATTTTGACAGTAAGAAATTATTTTCAAACCTCGGAAGATATGAAAAACTTGAATACGTCCAAGATATCATTTAGTTGGAAATGTTGTGTACTTTTGGGCTACTTATTGAATTTCAACGAATCAAAATCTGGAAAATAACAGCTGTCCTTTAAAGGACATGCAATTACTCCGTTACGGTAAAAAAATAATTCGGGCAACATTTTTTCAATAACAAACTATAGAGTTAGAAATATTCCCGTTACAAAAATTTATGCAACGCATTTTTCGATAAGAATCCTTCAAAGGCGAACAGGATCTAATTCCGGAAAGAAAGAAAGAATGTGCTTATTAATGAAATGTAGAATTTTATACAATAATGTAATGTCGAAAGAACAGGAACAGCAAAAGCAGTAAGCAGACAAAGATTAGCTCGAAATCGGTTCTAGAAATAATGTTAATTCTCTTCGTCGATTTATAGTACGTCGAGAAGGTACATAACTTAAATGATTTTTTATTCCTCACTTCTTCCCAATTCAAAATTTAAAAACCATCCAATTACCTTTGCTATATAGTTGAATGTCCACTATGCTCGAACAACACCTGCACATGTATCAAGGAAATTTAATTTAAATTGATAAAATGGTATCTTTTCAACTCGAGTGATTATTATTATCTGTTCAAAAAGATCTCGGACCATCGCATCGTCTCATAGAAAAGATCACATTTCTTAAATTGAATCGCGCTCAACACGTCCTAATTAAAAGACGCGTTTCGGTTCATCTGTCTGATATACCTCCTATGTTCCTGTTTTCTGCTACTTTTTTGTTTTTTAATTGTCAATTAAATTCGTCGCGCGATATTCACCTCATCTCATCACCTTGTCAACGATTTTATGAATTCAAGAAGTTTTGAGTGAGCCGCGGCCGAATGAAAAATTCTTTTTAGACCAAGTGGAATATAGGTACTCCACTCCGCCACATATGAGGACAACAGTCATATGCGTAGAATAAATTTCAGTTGAAGAAACACATAAAGAAAATACATAGTCGTGGAGATTCCCAGACTTTTGAATGTGTATGACGATTTATCTGAACAAAATAATCAAAATTGTTTATGGCAACGTAATGATGTGGTCACGATGGTGATCCTTTTCAACACGTCTCATGTATGTATTTTTTTACGATTTTTTTATTTCTTATTTTTAAACTCTGGCAATTCGTCAATTTTGGTTAGGACCTAAAAAGCATATACGTAAACAGTCTCATAAAAAATGTGTCCGACTATGACTATATCACTATCTTCTTGCGTGGCACTGAATCAAATTTGCATTAGATTCATTTTTGTACGTAGTCCTCTTCTCTAGACCTTTGGACTTGTGTTGAATCGTTAATTTACTTGTGTCGGGAAACAACTGTTGATGTTTAGAATTTTCTTTTATATTTTTCTGTGTTTCATGGGTTTTTAAGAATTTAAATAAAGTATCGTATGGGCTGGACTGGAATATGTTTCAATTTCAATTCAGAGCAAGTCTGCGTTTAGATGGCATGATTTGAATTTAATTTTGTTTGCAAACGTGAATTGCTTTAATGAATCAATCGGATTGAAATCAAAGAAAACGGTTAAACACGCCAGGAGTCTTGTAAGGATTTCCGCACACTTAGCGCCAGCAATTTTGATGTCGACTATGGTCGTGGTCGTATGTGGTGTTTACGGAGCTTGTGTGATTTTTTGAACCAAAGAGGTGAACTAGTCTAGGCAAGGCAAGGAGAGCGTGAATGGAATTTGTATCCATATCATTAATCTTGAAACAAAAGTCTTTCGATGAAATTAGAAAATTTTATTAGCATAACGATGATTAAAACAAATTTTCTTACTGAAAAAAAATATGCGAATGAAAAATGTTGCCCACAAGACCATAAAAACCTCTTAAATGAGTTGAAATTTCGCAGTTCATCCAAAACCCAGCAGTACATAAACAACTCTGGACACCCTACGTATCCTTTACCACTAAAACACGAAATTTTAGCAACAATTTAATCAAAATCCACCACACACATTTCCATTCTTTTCAGCAAGAAACAAGAGATAACCAGAGTAAACAAGCCTTTACTTTACAAGATGCAAAACAACTTCGGACTTTTTTTGTGAAATCTGATGATTTTATTATTATTCTTCGACAATTTTTCCATGTTATGTTTCGTTATGTGCTCATATAGCAGTTTCTTCAATTCTCTCCATTCAACTTGACGAAACCGCAACAGGTACAAGCGTGTGGTAAGTGATAAAGTGTCTTATAATAATAATAATGAAAATATTGCACACAGAGCGCGCAAATAGGAGGAAAAAGGCGTCTTTTGATTCTTTCCATATAAACAACATTTTCATTTCTTCTTGTGGTACACCGTACAATGTCACATTGTATCTTGAAAGCTGTTTGTTACCACAGTACTGTAGTTCTGCAGTACTTTTGGTCGATTGTTGTATGCCATAAATATTTATCTTGCGTCGTGATGAATGCGTTTTCCAACGTGTGTTTCGTCTTGTAAAAAGGCAAATTAAATGAACTGTTTCTTTGTCGGCTTCGCGGTGATTTTAATAAGCATTGACACATTTCAAAAATCAAATAATTGTGGTTGCATTTTGTTTGGTCATCGTGGAACTCTATCCACATTCAATACAATATTGTAAAATGGCCAAGAGTGTTAGATTACATTCTGTTATGTTGGACGATGGACTGCGGTATAAATGGCCATCAATGTCGAATACTTGGCGGTTGCGATCCGATTTTTCAAAAAGAAACGATACCGATACTAATTTCAGTCGCGGCCGAATTGATTGATTACCCGCCACATTTGAAGAAAACTTAAGCTTATTCTAATTTCTACCTCAGCTCTATGACGTGTTCTGATTTCATGTGTTCGTGGATGTGTTGAGGCCAAATAGGAGCAAGATTAAGCTGGCCCCACACGGATCGGAGTGTGGCACACACCGCACGATTCTATTCGTTCCGACATATATACAGCGTAACTAAAAAGAAATTTATATACAAAATTTCAGCCCGATAGCTTCAAAAATGAGGGACTAGTTCAAAAACGATAGACTACTAGATCATGCATTGCGCAGGAATGTTATTCCATCCGATAAGAATTTGACCGTCGGCTATTGTGCTGTCACGTCACACTAGACCAAAGATACAAAATTCTGATTCATTCACAAAGGGGTGAAAATTCAGTTTTTTTTTGCAAATATATCGAAAACTGTGTGTCTTGAGTACGAAATGAAATACATAAAATTACCTTTTTAATGATATAGAATACTCTACACATTTCCTCAGAAAATTATCCGCTAGACCCAAAAGTATAATAGTGAAATTTACATGTGAGTGTTACATTTCGCACTGTAACTCTTGATAGAATATACCTAGCTAGAGTCATAAAATGTTGTCCACATATTGCTAACAAAATGCATATGATTTGAACCAAAAGTTGAATAGCTCCGACCATTGACACTCCTCCTACCATTTTTCAAAAAGGCATGCCCGTAGCTTCTTTTTAAATTGAGCCAGGCAGATATAATTTGGTGTGGTGCCTAGTCCAAGCCCAATTATGTTCAACACCAAAAAAGTATTACCATCCGATCAAAACGAAGGGTACACCCCCATTCAAAGTGAACCAAAATCTAACAAATTTTATATTTTTTCACTTCTAAATTCTATCGAAAATAGAAAAAAATAGATTTATCTCTTAAAACGTGCTTATAACAGTTAATTGCAGTTATGTGAAGGTATATCCAAAATGTTGTACCAGAGCGTGTCTTACAAGTACGAAAAATGGGGTTTAAAGGTTGCTAGTACACGTTACTCAATATAAATATTTGGAAATAGCCTTAGAACTGGCACCATTAACCCATCTGTCGGCACATAGGTCTGGTCAGACCTTTGGCACTATATATTGGTCAAAAAAGTATAGAAGATGAAATCGCAGCGACTTCATATTTCATGATATCCTAGAATAATATGTTTAGGAGCATTTTGCAAAAATTTAAAAAATTGGTTGAAGTTTTGAGCATGTTTTTGATGATTTTCAATTTATAGTGCTTTTTGATACCCAATAGGTCTGGCCAGACCTGCAGTTTTTCCCCCCTTTTTCGTCTTGAGGTAAAAAGAGAAAATATTAAATTCTCTTAAAAATCTCCTATTTATAATGTAATAAAGTCATTCAAATTAAATTTGTACGATAAACGATAAAATTGTCTGAGATTTTGCTATAAAAAGGCGTGAAGTTCGCAAATTGGGTACGCCTAATTTTATCCCGTCTTATAACATCACCTAATCAACTGAGATTTGATTCTAGGAAAATCAAGAGTTTTATTTCTATTGTAATAGTATGAACTAAGTATTAGTGACTTACGATGGTGTTTCTTAATAGATTTAATTGAGATATTTACGGAAAATTTAGAATGAAATGATTTTTGCGGTTGAAAATTCCCTATTTCTATCTATCGATTTTCCCAAATCTGCAGACTAATATCGCGATCAAATCTACCAACAGAGTGCCAAATATTTCCTTAAAGATATTGGACTTGGAAAATTTGATCAAACTTTCTGGAAAATTTGATCAAACTTTCTGTACGGATACGCATTGAAAAAAGAGAAGCAAAAATAGAAGAAAAAAAGGGAGAAACATGTGTGTACAAATACCACCTCAAAATATGTCTTCTTAAAAACGCTTCTAGTATATCTACAAAAAAGATTTTAATGCTTTTATTGTTTATAAATGGCTGCAAAGAATGGGTAGAATGATTATACCGATAAAAATTCAACTTTTTTTAAAAAATAAAAAAAAATTCTCAATAGGTCCAGCCAGACCTATTGGGTATAGAATATGCATATTGTAGTAGGTGCCGACAGAAGGGTTAAGCTTCCAAGCCAATTTTTTTACACTTGTAGAGTAGACTTTCGTACAAACTTTTGAACATACGTGAAGAAGACTAAAATTAGCTGTTATAATGACGTTCTAAAGGATAAATATTTGTATACCCTCTACCCATAAGATGGTATATTGCTTTTGTTACGACGATTTATGTAACACCTCAAAGGAGCCACCGGAGGTATGTCAAAGTATATAAACAAATGATCAGGGTCAGTCCCTGATTCGAATATAAGATGGATGCCTTTATAAGATATTAAATATGTATGCGAATTCGACCCATCTACCCCTTCCTCCATTGAAAACATGGAATTGAATATTTTCGGTTTTACGCGCATTTTAGGTCTGTACATGGGTATATGGTATACATACACTCATAGTGCTATAATTTTATGTACTTAAGACGTTTTGCGGTCAGACTCACAGTTTTCCAGATATTTGCAAAAAACCTGAATTTTTACGCATTTGCCACCATTCCGCCCCTTAACCCATGTGTAACTTTTTACTGTGTATACTTGGCAGTGTATTGAACAATTTGGCATCAAAAATTTCTTTTTGTTTTGAATGTTTGGGTTTGGGTCTTTTTTGAGCCAATTGTACTATACTACTATAAAAGGATATTGACCAAACTACCCATATTCATTGTAATATTAAGGTTTAAAAATTGTTCTTTCGAGCGCCAATGTTTTTTTTTTAAACCAGGAAACTAAATAAAGAAATAGAAGAAAGCGCCTACAAAAAGATATGAAAACTGCATAAAATTACGTCATAATCGATTATTTTAGATTATAAATTTAAAATAGCAATATTTTGAACCTATTGTACTATACTATAAGGATCTCACCACTTGACTATAGCAACCAAGTTTAATCGAAATCGATTCACGGGAAGAGCGAGTGGAATGAATGGAAGTCCTTCCATTCATTCCAACCAACTTTTATTCCAGTCACTGATAACAATTGTGGTCTCTGTTTCTTTGTCAGGGCCAGTGGCGCAACCAGAATTGTGTCCTGGAGGGGGCATTTGAGGTTGCTGTCGTAAGTTGAACGATGATGTTTTATTATTTATTATTATTCAATAATAAAACTATGTATGGCATTTTGTTGACCTCGTAAATTCAAAAACGAAAGCGAGCGGATGTATACTATTTCCCAGTCAAGTTCATAACTTTGGAGCATCCAGTTCGTAAGTTCGGAACATCATATTCGATATTTCGCGAGCTTAAATCGTATCTGTAAATGCATATTTGAGCACTGAAATTTTGAATTTTATTAAAAGTATAAAATTATAATCGATAATGGGAAGACATAAATTTGGTAGTTCATAGTCACGAATTCGATATTTCAAAGCTTTGAACTTGACTGAGAAATGGTATAGATCGGAAGTACCCCACTCACTATGCGCCGCAAGCGATTCCGTAATCGTTTGCCATTTTGACCTTCTTCCAATGTTGTCGATGCAGAAAGAGTGACACCACGTTTCACCGTTTTACGAATAAAATCAAGAGGTGGAGCGGGGTATTGAAGCTAGTTATCCACCACAATTAGAGCAGAGTTGGTGAATGTCCATGTCCAGTACTACACAAGAAAAAATCAATTTAGGGAAAAACAAAGACCGGACCGAAGTTGGGCTAATATAGTTACAATGGCACAAGGGAAGATAAGGTTCTTCTAAAGCCGGGCTCACATTGATCGGGGTTTGCACCGCGTGATGGAAAAGGTCAAAGTTGTGGACGATACCGTTATTTGTTCGTTGAATTCTCCCATCGCCTCTGTATCTCCGAGACGTGCGTTGTCCACAACTTTGTTTTTTTTTGTACCGCGAGGTTGGCTTTGGCCAACCCCGATCAGTGTGGGGCCAGCATAAGATGAAATCGACAGTGAGTTCACTGATGGTTTAGTTCGTTAGGTTACGACAACACATTGAACAATACCATAGGTATATCCAGTTCAATTTTTAATATTTTGAACATTAAATTGACTTAAAATATTTTTACTAAATGAACGGAAATACGTTTTATTAAGTCCTTTTTGTTTCAATATAGATCAAGCACCCAAGCCACTCCATGTACAGATAAACTGAATTTAACACTTCTGTAGCGCTATTTTCGAAACGTGAAATTTCCAACAATTTCAATTGCAATGAAAAATTCAAATTTCGGTTGATATGCATCACACATATTTCAAAAGAAATTTCAAGTAGCTTGGTAAAAATGTTTATGGAAGCAGCGGATTTTTGTGCTAAAATCACCTCAAACTTGTGCATTTATCTTTTTTTTATACCAAACTATTTTTCAAATTCTGGTAAGGATGTTTAAAACTTGCACGAATCAACGAAACGAATAAACTACGCCCCACGAACTGAATTCATATTTTTATAAAATCTGCAACCAAATAAATTGGTTCATATTTCAATTTTGTTGCTTTCCCCAATTTTTGTTTGGGGAATTATGTGTACCATAATTTGTGAAGATAGTACCACGGGAAATCGATGACGTCACGCACGACGAAAAATGTCCGCCCATATTTCCTTTATATTGTTTGTTTGTCACAATATGGAACGGGCTAAAAAGTAGTAATATAAGGAAATGCTAGTTTTAATTGTGATGAAATACATACCTAAAGAAATTTAAATATTGTTCTACGAAAAATAGAATTTAATTTCAAGCTTGTCTGCAGACTGCAATTATTCTTTTAGTGTCGGTATGAGTTCCTACCACCTTTTTCAGATTTTATCCCGGTGACTATTCCTGATTACAGCTAAGTGACATATTTAAGCACGTTCTTCGTTATCGTCAACAAAGCTTTGGTGTAGTACCTACACTCAGAAAAATGCGATTACAGAAAATTTTGTGTTCCATTACATTGTTCAATGAATGTAGTCTGGCTGGTCTAGCGGTTAGTGCGCGCACCTTCGGTGCACAGGATCATGAGTTCGAATCTCACCGTGTTCCATGGTGTTTTTCGAACTCACGAGCTTGTGACGGACTATGATCTCACTCAGATGTTAAACGAGTACCCATTTATGGGGATAAATAACACTGCTGAGCGTGATGCTGATCTCATTACCTCATCAAAAAGCAGATAAGATCTTGGAAATAGGATGTCACTAACACATCCTGCGGCCTTAATCCAATGTTGGATTGTCGCGCCTGTTATTTTTACATTGTTCAATACGGCAATTTACCGTATTTCTTCATAGAAGTAAACCGATGGAGTAAGGTAACTATATTTTTATATTCAGATTTTTCCTACTGACCATTTCCTATGGAAATTTTTCGGAGTGTATCCATATAGGTTAGGTACAGGTGAATGTCCGAACGGTAAATGTAAATGCCGACAAAAATCGAAGATGGCCCCTGTTTATTTTGATCAGTGACGTGAATAGAATTGTTTAACTTTTATTATTATTATTTTCTTAGCATCGAGCATTTAATTAGGCCTAATGTGACAATTAATAAGTCAAAACGTACATAGACATTTTCTTCCGGATCGATTTGGGGCGTGACTCTATCCAATGCACAATCACACAAACACCTTTCTCATTTTCCCCCTACATTTACCATTATACGAGTACTAATTCTATTTTCAAGATTTACTTCCTACTAGCACCTAGCTCACATTATTGTCATCGTTTCCAATTTTATTGCAATTTCTACTCCCATTTCAATATAAATTTAGCTTTATGATTGGTCCAAGCTATTATCATCGCTAAAGCTATAATTAATTGCACGATCGTCGACCGTACTTGTACTACCCCTTCTGTTTTAATCTCACCAGATGCACAGGCACACAACGCCGTTTTTATATACGGATAGCTCTACTTAAATCTCACCTGACCATCGATCACTTTTATATTACACGACCTAAGGCAAAAGTCCGTTGATTTTCTCGTATACGTACAGATTTGCTTATTTCAGTGAGCCAACGGCAAAATTGATCTGGTAACGTGTATCCGACAATAACATATAGATAGAGGAAGGCATAGTAAGATAGAGGTTGATTGGGAGCCTTCTTTTAGGTTCTTTCACTAATATAGGCATCAATCTAAAAAGACTGATGTGTAATCATCGAGTCTTAGGATTTAAAAGCTTTCCTACTCGTACATTTGTGACACTTTGTTACAAGAAATTGCCAAAAGTCCTACTAATCATTTATATGTATTGGCATTTAGCTTCTTCGTTTGTTAATTTTATTACTTATATGTATGTTCAAAGCATCCTTGAAATTCGATACCAACGTTTTTCCCAACAGATCCCAACATTACCCTACACTCGAAATTCGCGTACTACGGTGAGTGATTTCTTTGCAATCACGAGCTTAATGATTATAGTCTCTCTCTTTACCCATTCCCAGGTATTATTAGTTGCACCTTAAATTATGTAGGAGATTTAATGAACGAGAGCTAAGAGGTTTTTAAGCCACCAACAACATCATCGTCGTACTTATTCATTTTCTATCATTTTTCGTCTCTGGAATTAGGTTCTTTTGGATTTTTTTCGTGCGGGCCTCCTTCCTTTTTTCGCATTATCCATACCTGTTATGCTGAAAACACTCAAGATTTGTACAGTAGCTTGAGTAACATGATAGACTTGAAGCTTCTTATCGGGGCTTATACTTAACTTACATACACAACGACCTTGTGAGGTTGAATTAGAATTGGCAACAGGCAAAAAATAGCAGAATGCCGGAGGTAAATTGAGGAACAGGTAGTAACTTGGGCAGCAAATTAGAGAAAATTAAAGGAGTTTAAGCAATTGTTGTCGTGATCTTGTAATTTGGATATTAGTGATTCTAATGTTGTTATTAAGTATAGCCAGAAATTACCGATGAGATGATTATATGTGAGGTGAGAGTTTGATACAGCCCAATGTTAAAAAGAAGTTTTAAAATGCAAAACAGTTCAGCGAAACTTATTATTGCGGGCTCGAGACCAAACTCTAACTTTCATTTATAACATATGACCGAAAACGGTTTTTCCTCACATATTCCTCGTATCCATAAATGCAATTTTATTCATACATTACTATACACATGTACCTACATATAATGTGACCGCCTTCTTCCTGGCCGCGATACATACCTATATATCATGCTATGCAGTCCCATATCAGACCGCTATCATTCAATTGCGGTCCACACATGGTATTCAATTAATTAAAAATCAGTTCGAGACCCTTTCGTCTCGGTCGCGATGTGCATGAGACGCGATGCTTTTGGCGGCTGTAGAGGATGTTGGTGATTTTTCAGTTATCACGTCGTCGTGGTATAATGAAAGAGGAAGGACGGTATCGAAATGCAGACATGGTTGCAGGGTGCGGTAGAGTATGTGAAGTAAAAATACTGCGAATGCAAATGCTATCTTTGAGACATACTAAATTGGCTAACAGACATAGTTCGGTTCATATGAAACTGGGGAATCTTAATCGAATTCGTCTGTTTGTGCAACTTAAAATAAATTAAACAAAATTAGATTGGCAGCAACTCAGGCAACCAAAAAAGATTTGCTCGTCTCTTTAATATGTTGTATATGTTTCGAAAAACCATCGTAGCGTTCCGTAAGAGGTCATGCCAAATATTAAACCTGTAGTGTGAATTCTTTTTATTTTAATCTTACATAAAACCAAAGATGCTAAAATCTATAAAACGCGAGATGGACAATCTATTTTCAAACCATTTCAGAATCACTGTCGTCAACTTTTCTACGAATTATGCCAAAGGAAAATAGTCATGTATGTGTGCGTGCACTATAAAGTTCATAAGAGTTCGCGCGTTCCTCTACTATACGTTGATTCATTCATTTATTTGGCGATTTTCTTGAACACAGATCGAGATCTGATCTCGTGCTATTTAGCTGGTTTGTACTGTTTTTCTTGGCATCATGCATGCATCAATCGCATGTGCATACATCACAGCATCACACATTACCCATGTCCAAAACAAGCTCGCGAGTTTGTTGGCGGCATTTGACGGATTTGCCCTTATTTTTTTGATTTCTTTTTGTATAAATGTTTTTTACAGATTTTCTGGTTTATCTTTAGAGTAGAGATATTTAATTATGTATAGCACAGATATATGCGTGCACGGTGCAGCCATATGGATATGGTGAACCGTTGGAAATGTGTAGGTCGAACCAGTTCAAAACTGTGCGGTTTGATTTTCGTTTACGACATCTTTTTATTGGTTGATTACGGGGGTTCTTTTTATGGGCAGTAAAATAATGAAGATACGGAAATGAGAAGTATCGGTATATGGTTTGACAGCAAAAGTTGCTCAATTAACTGCAGCCCGAAATGGGTAAAAATATGGAATAATTTAATTAAATTATCATATATACTGCATATTAATTTGAATATTTCAAATGTCACAATATTTTAATAATAAATCTACCATTAATCGTTCATCAAGTATCCATTAATTAATTTGTATACTTCTTATATTTGTCACAATTTGAGGGAGCTCATAACTAGATCACCAATCGCATTGCATGATGCACCTGGTCCCCTGGCACAGTTTTAAGCCAACCTCTGAAATATTTAGCAACTATACGTGAGAATTAGGTTGTTTCGGAAAACCAAAATCCAATTATATTAATAAAATAAATAAATCAATTTCAACTAATTATGCTATAGTCTCATGAATCTTTAAGTGACTCCATATTCCATATCGCATCATCAACAGCGTCAAGTTCATGCAGCTTCGTAACGAGTATTTGGGTACAGTGAGTAGATTGCTTTGAAAATAATGGTCGATTTTAAAAACTTTCATAAAAACCATTTTTATTGTTAAAAATCGAAAAAGGATGATATTTTCGTTGTTATAATGAACGTTTTCACAATGATTTTCAAGATAATTTCACTATGAAAATAAAAACTTTTTTTTTTTGTTAAACACAAGGCCGATTTCAGCCAAGGACAAACGCAATCACTCTACATGCCAGAGTCTAGACGAAAGAAAAAAAAGAAATGCATTATCTCAAGATGAAAACTAAAAAAAAATCAAATATTCTTGATAGATTTCTTGAAATAAATCAGAGAGGCACCTAGTCGGGATTACCTATTAGTATAGTACAATTGGCCCAAAAAAGGCCCAAACCCAAACATAAAAAAAAATAAATTTTTGATGCCAAAGTGTTCAATACTCTGCCAAGTATACGCAGTAAAAAGTTAAACTAAATTGCGTCATGGGTTAAGGGGGAGGGGGTGGCAAAGGGGTGAAAATTCAGTTTTTTGCAAATATCTGGAAAACTATCAGTCTGACCGCAAAACGTCTTGAGTTCGAAATGAACTATGTACATAAAATTACCTTTGAAATAATATACAATACTCTAGACATTTTCTTAGAAAATTATACCCTAGACCCAAAAGTACATAGAATAGTGAATTTTCATTTTTTGAGTTTTACATGTCGCACTGTGCACTCTTGATAGAATAAACCTAGAGTCATAAGATTTCGTTCATATATTGCTAACAAAATGTATATGATTTAAACCAAAAATTGAATGGGTCCGACCGTTGACACCTCCCCCACTCCTCCTAAAATTTTTCAAAAAGGCATGCCTGTAGCTTCTTTTTAAATAAGGCCAGGCAGATCAAATTTAGTGTGGTGCCTAGTCTAAGCCCCATTATGCTCCCGACCAAAAATTATCACCATCCGATCAAAACTAAGGGTACCCCCCCCCCATACAAAGTGAACCAAAATTCTAAAAAATTTCACATTTTTTCATTTCTAAATTCTACCTAAAATGGAAAAATAAAATTTATCTCTTAGAACGTCATTATAACAGTTAATTGTAGTCTTCTGAATGTATGTTCAAAAGTTTGCACCAAAACATACACTACAAGTATCAACAAATTAGGTTTGAAGGTCATTGGTACCAGCTCTAAGGCTATTTCCGAATATACCGAGTAACGTGTACTAGCAAACTTCAAACCCGATTTTTCGTACTTTTAAGGCACGCTCGGGTACAAACTTTTGAATATACATTAAGAAGACTACAATTAACTGTTGTAATGAATTTCTAAGAGATAAATATTATTTTTTCATTTTAGATAGAATTTAGAAGTGAAAACATGTGAAATTTTTTAGAATTTTGGTTTACTTTGTACGGGGGTACTCTTAGTTTTGATCCGCTGGTTTTAATTTTTGGTGAGGAGCATAATGGAGCTTAGACTAGTCACCCCACCAAATTTGTTCTGCCTGGCTCAATTAGAAAAGAAGCTACCATCATGCCTTTTTGAAACATGTTAGTAGGAGTGAGGGGGGTGTCAATGGTCGGAACACTTCAATTTTTGGTACAAATCAAATAGATTTTGGTGTTAATATAATGAACAAGATCTTGTCACCCTAAGTATATTATAACAAGAGTTACAGTGCGAAATGTAAAACTTAAAAAATGTAAATTCTCTACACTACTCTTGGGTCTAGGGTATAATTTTCCGAGAAAATGTCTAGAGTGTTATACATATATCGTTACAAAGGTAATTTTGTGTAGTTTATTTCGTCCTCAGGACATTTGAAGGTCAGATTGATGGTTTTCCAGATATTTGCAAAAACTGAATTTTCAGCCCTTTGCCACCCCCTCCCCCCTTAACCCATGGCGCAAATTAGTGTAACTTTCTTCTGCATATTTTGGGCAGTGTATTCAACAATTTGGCATCAACAATTTCTTTTTTTTTTTGTTTTATGTTTGGGGTTTGAGCTATCTGTACTAAACTATACACATATGGCCAAAAAAATAAGTACACCCATACGAATTTGTCTTATCACCCTGCAGCCAAGTAGTTATTTGAGTAAAGAAAATCATATGTAACGGTTTAAATACTTAATTGGTGAGTTATCAAATAATATATAAATTATTCCTTAAAGGAATCCTTAATACTTAAGTGGGGACTATGGATTCCGCCCTTAGTCTCAAATTAGGCTACATTCAGCCCCTAGATTATATTAAAACTAATTACTTCGTTTATATATATTTTCTATACTTGACATTTATCAAATGCGAATGTAAATTGTTTCTATCATTCTGATCAATTCACTTATAAAAATTATAAAGTGTAAAAATATCAAAATGATACAAATTTTAGATGGATTTATATGTATTAGTCTAGTCATTACGTGATTTGAGATGGCAAAATGGGGTGGAAATATTTGTTTGGGAGCTGAGCACAAATCCGGACCTTCCCACCAAGTTTTGATGATAAATAGTTTAATGGGCCATGTAGATGATCTGCAAATTTCTATTTTTGCCTCAATAAATCAAAAACTTTTGGAACATGTGGCTAAAACAGATGATTCCAAGATTATATTTTTTTATTTGCTCCGAATAGATAAAACTGTAGAAATATACTTTATTTTTATAGAAAGAATAAATTTTAGAAATTACGATGGTGCAATTTCGACGAAGTCAGAGGTTGGCTTGAATTTTTTTTTGTGTGTACATATCATGGTTTTTACGTTCAAAGTGAGTTCTTCCAAATGTTGGGCGTCATCATGTCAATATTACTTCTGACCTTTAGAAAGCCAACCAGCTGAAGCAACTTTTGTCAACTACGCAGAGGCTAATTTGGGGCGCAGAAGAAATTTGAATACCAAAGACTAGTTTCTCGGGCGTCCCTATATGACTTGTGTTCCGGTTTCATTCGTTCAAACATAATTCTATTTTAACTGGCTCTTTGGGTGCGGTTTCTAACCCCATCTTTTCCTCCCGGCTTTACAAGTCCTGTGACGTCTATAAAGCAATAATTGTGTGAGTTTTGGTTGGGATGGTTGGACAATTAGGATTGTTTTTTTTTAGAAAATCTTATTCCAGGGAAAACTTTGTATGGTGGCCCCATGGCCCCATAGTAGGACTCCATGTGTTTTACATATTTATTGTGGTTTCGATAAAGACACAATTATACAATATTTACATGGAATTTATGCAAAAAAAAAATTTCTCTAAAGAACCAAATTGGAGGGTTGGGTTTATATGGCAGCCCCATGACCGATTTCATCAATTTTTACATAATATGTTTGTTTTGTGCAATCCACAAAAATACTTAGCAGTGAAATTTGATTTGAATATGTTCACAAAAAAAAAAGTTTCTTAGAAGAGCCAAATTTGGGGGATGGGTTTGTATACCAGCCCCATGACCCCAAGGTCTGATTCTAACCATGGTTAGGTTTGGCAATCCCATGACCATATCGTTCGATTTGGCACCTGCCCGTGTTTTCACTTTTACTCCTGATCAAATCCAACTAGCCTAAGAATTCTTTTTAGACCCGTGCCTCGTCTATAATTAGGGCTAGAAAGGGTCAAATTTCTTACCAAATTAAATGAATGATGCTAAGTTCCGTTATCTTCTCAGAGAGATCTTCGTGTTACATTTCTTTATTCTAACAGTGAAACATTCCATTCAGCAAAAATATTATCAATGATACATTTAAGCCATGAAAAGACAGAAAATAGAGGATCCTCGCTGACTTAAGATCCATTAAGGGAAAGAGTCAAGCTTTGAAAGATTAGACGAAACGAGAGATTACAGGATCTGATTATGTTGTCGATCAATGACACTCACATGTGAGTTCGCAGTCTCGGATATCAAGGGCATGAAAATGTAGAATATTTTAGTTTTCCAAACTGCAGTCTCAGGCCTATAAATTGTTTTTCACAAGCGCCTAAACGAAAGAATATTGCAACAATTCAACGTGCACAAGCTTAAAGAACCATCCACGTAGTTTTCAGTTTCCAGCGAAGTTTTCAGTTTCCAGCGCATTCAACTAAATAGTGTGAAAGACGCCTCTATACAGCGTGTCTCGCAATCTTCTCAGATATGGTAGCTCCACGAAAAAATAGATTATCTAAAATAAAGAAACTTCTTTCTTATATTCGAAATTCTCTAATCTAGACAAATTTTTCCTTGAAATGATCCTATTTTGAGAAATTGTACAAAATGCAATGCATAGACCATTGAAAATAAGCGAACAAATTGTAGTGATGTATAGTCAGTAGTCGATGGAGACTTGCTGAAGGGCTCAGACACAGCAAGCGTATGCTGGGAACCAACTGGCAAACTAGCAGTGCCGAAGTCCTAAGCCTCAGCAAAAACAACCTTAGGGCAGTGACAGGCCACATAACCGGTCCCTGCACCCTGCGAAAACATCTGCATACAATCGGGATCTGCACACAAGACCTACTATACAACCTCTGGTTTTGTGGGTTCAAAGTTGGCTGGCTGCAATTTTTTTTGCAAAATTCTCGAGTGAGAGAAAGTTAGACTAATGGAGTTTAAGCTTGAAGCTATCAAATAACAGTTTTGTGTCTACTCATATCGTAAAAAAATGTAAATAACAATATTGTACTCACATGAAAGGTTTTCCACAAACGTTATCACAATTTTCAAATCAAAACAATATGTTTAACATTTAGCCGAACAATTTCGTCGATCTAGTTTCTAGTAGAATTAGTAGGACACCTAAGCCAAAAAATATGCTTGAATAATCTTTTAAAAAAATAATTTTCGATTATTCTGAAGAAAATATTTACAATGTGTGTGGGCTCTGCAAAGATCTCATACCGAGGCGCCACGTGTCTTCAACATCCAGGCAATGAACCCCTTGTTTTACTCTTAGTCGAAGCATTTTTTTTCCGAATGTTCATGCATTCCATTATCCTGCTTCCCCATTTTATCATTACGTCGTTACATTCGCAACTGAAAGTCGAGATGAGTCTAGCCAACAGTTATCCTGACTTGAGAAACTCCCGCAAACAGCTTCTAATTTATTTTGTTCTTAAATTAAATGGAACTTGGTTTAACTTAGGTGAAGTAAAGTTATAGAATATAAAATGTAAAATAAATAAATAATTAACAGGCGCGACAATCCAGCGTTGGAATAAGGCCACAGGATGTGTTAGTGACATCCTATTTCCAAGATCTTATCTGCTTTTTGTTGAGGTAAT
Organism: Microchrysa polita; assembly: GCA_949715475.1. Lineage (NCBI taxonomy): Eukaryota > Metazoa > Arthropoda > Insecta > Diptera > Stratiomyidae > Microchrysa > Microchrysa polita. The sequence goes on from OX454415.1 coordinate 57,376,321, forward strand.
GAGATCAGCATCACGCTCAGCAGTGTTATTTATCCCCATAAATGGGTACTCGTTTAACATCTGAGTGAGATCATAGTCCGTCACAAGCTCGTGAGTTCGAAAAACACCATGATCCACGGTGAGGTTCGAACTCATGACCCTGTGCACCGAAGGTGCGCGCACTAACCGCTAGACCAGCCATATTTATTTATTTATTTATTTATTTATTTATTTATTTATTTATTCACGGACAGAGTCCATTTACAAATATTATACATTTTAGATTCAAGGAAAGCATTCAAACAAAGCAAAATAACAAATAAATAATAATAAACTATAAATTAATTCAATAATAATGTTCAAAGTGAAAGATTAAGATTATTTGAAGTTCATGAAAATTTACAAAATTTAAAAAGAAGAAGAAAAAAAAAGAAAAAGAACATATAAAATAACGACCATATTTACAAGTTTTTAACTTCAATCTTTATAGCAACATTGGTTGTATTAAACAAATCTATTCTATGGCATAATTGATTCCCGATTTTTTTTAATCTTTCCAGAGGCGAGTTTTGACAGTAAGCAGTTTTGTGCTTTTTTTGAAAGAATAGATCGTTACATCTAGTCGATCTAAAAGGCACTCTAAATGATATTTCGGATAATATGTTTGGCGCATCAAGATTAGCGTTAATTAAATTGTATAAAAATACCGCGTCAGAACATTTCCTTCTGGTCTCAAGTGATGTTATATTTAGCGTGGATGCTATTTCAGCATAAGGAATGTTTTCGGAATGAAAACCTAGTTTGTAACCAACAACTCTTATAAATTTATTTTGGACCTTTTCTAAATTGTCAATATGGATATTGTAGTAGGGATTCCAGAGAATAGAGCAATAATCTAGCTTGCTCCTGACCAGGGAAAAATATAGCATTTTAATTGCATTTATGTTAAGGAACTCGCGTGTGTTTCGTGTAACAAACCCAAGGCTTCTCAATGCTTCACTTATTGTTTTATTAATGTGACTCACAAAGCTCAAAGATGAATCGAATAATACACCCAGATCTTTCACTGTCTCTGATTGCTTCAATACAACTCCGTTAAGAAGGTAATTGCAATCGATAGAGGATTTACAGCGATTAAAGACCATAAGTTGGCATTTGTCAACGTTGACATCTAAACTATTCAACGCACAGTAGTTACAAAACTTGTCTAAATTGGACTGTAGTAGCAAGGTATCTTCTATTGACTCAATGGACTTGTAAATCTTGCAGTCGTCCGCAAAGAGCAAAAACTCAACGTCATTAAAAATTGAACTTATGTCATTGATGAAAATTAAGAATAGAATGGGCCCAAGGTGAGATCCCTGGGGGACACCAGATGTTGAAACAAATTCCTGGGAATGTTGATCATAAGCTTTGACTATTAATGAACGATTGCGGATGTAGTCACAAATCCACTTTAAAATTGCTCCACTGAATCCAATTATACGAAGTTTTCTCTCAAGTAAGCTATGATTAATACGGTCGAATGCCTTACTGAAGTCAGTATAAATGGAATGAACTTGATTGGAGCGAGCAAACGATTTGATGATGTAACTATGGTATTCTACTAAATTAGTGGTAGTAGATCTATTTTTGCAAAAGCCATGCTGGCGTGGTGTGATTATCGGTCTTAATAATGGCGTAATGAAGTCAGTTAGCAGACTCTCTAAAATTTTTGGAATCACAGAGAGTATACAGATGGGGCGATAATTTCTAATATCTGATTTACAACCAGATTTGAATATTGGAACTACAAAGCTTGATTTCCATATTGTTGGGAAACAACCACTATGCAAAGATTTGTTAAAAATGTGTAGAAGTGGGGATGCCAGGGTCATCGCACAATTTTTTAATAGGATCGGAGGGATACCATCCGGGCCAGCGCTCTTGCTTGAGTCAATAGTATTGAGTTTATAGATAACAGAGTCGTATGATATCGAAAATTGAGATAAGTTTAAATTACTAAAAGATTCTGGAGGCACATAATCGTTTTTAGAGGAATCATAAACGTTAGAAAAAAACGAGGCGAACATATTTGCAATTGAAAGTTTGTCTGAAGTATATAAATCATCAAGATGCATCGTGGAAGGAAGTGAATTATCAGATTTAAAAGACTTAATGTAATTCCAAAAATTTTTGCAATTTTGAGGTATTGAAGCTTCTATTCGTAACAAATAATTTTTGTAGTCGACCTTTAACTGAGCCTTGCATTCAGATCTAAGTTTAGAGAATATGTTGTAGTCACAAGCGGATCCAGATATCTTGTAGTATTTATGAGCACACTTCTTTTCTTGTATAAGCTGTTTTAATTCACTTGAGTACCAGGTTGGATAATGTTTGTTATTAATGTAAGATTTAGGTACATGGTGATCAATTATACTATTTAATATTACATAGAACCGATTGACTGCATCCTCCGTGGAGAGATTATTCAGTTCATTATACCAGTTAATATCATTTAATTCAAAATTTAGTAGATTGTAGTTAGCTTTACGGAAGTTAAGTACTTGTATTGATATGGTATTATCGTGTACAAGTTCATTTGATTTGATGATGACGTTCAATGGAGGATGAAAAGCATCAACGGAAACTAATGGAAAGTTATCTTTTGTTATTTGAATATTATTATCGCTGTTTGAAAATATTAAATCTAATTTTTTATCGTAAGTATTAACGATAGAATTGTGTTGAAAAAAGTTCAGAAAGGAAAATGATTCTACTATGCTATGAGTTTTTTGACAATTTGAATTACTTATCCATTCTTGCTTATCCCACTTCACGGCAGGCAAATTGTAGTCACCAGTCACAACAAAAGTTGCATTGGGAAATGCATTATAACAGCTGGTAACATCGCAAGCATGATGATCGTAAATATCTGGGGACACATCAGGAGGCAAGTAGACAGTTGAGATAATGAACTGGCTTTTCGATGTTCTGACTGATACGAACAATTGTTCAACGTCGGTGTGTGTGGAGACTTTCTTAACGATGTTCGATTGTAGTCTGTTGTTGACAGCTATAAGAACCCCACCGCCTTTCGTCTTATTTGACGTCTGATTGTTGCGATCTTGACGGTAGACAATATAGTTTTTAAATCCAAGCTCTGAAGATGTGTGATTACGAGTAAGCCATGTTTCTGTGAAAATTACAACGTCGAAGTGGTTGAGTAGTAAATTTTGTCGTAAACTATTGATTTTTCCGGATAAGCCTCGCGTATTTTGATAGTAAATGTGTAAATTATAATTGATCAGTTTTTTGTGGATTGACGTATGATTTTTGGTGTTCCATATACGTATTTAATCGTGGCATGTGGCTCGGTTTTCTTAATCTCATCCAACTCTTCGCGTAGCTTTTGCATGTAATTACGTTGATAAACCGTTTGATCATCCATTATTCCGATTCCTTTGGTTTTTAGATATTCGGAGCAGCTCTTTTTGTTCCTCAAAAGTAGTAGCACTAATTCTGGATTCGGCAATATAACCTTCATATGACGAATAAAGTTAGGTTTTGGCTTACCTAGACGTGCGACTTTAATATCGGATGATGCAAGGACTTTCGGATATATTATTTTGTTGACAATTTCCAAGGCTTCGGTGGAATCCGTTTCAGGTGATGTTTCGTTAAGTTTGCGGATAATAATGTTTGTTGATCTCTTCTTTCGCTCCTCGATTTCAGAAATAACATCCTCGATGGTCGGCGGTGCAGATTGAGATTTTAGGATTGAAATCTCACTTCTGAGGGCAATGATGTCATCCTTCAAACTATTGACTAAGGCCACTAATGTGTCAATTTGGTTGTCCCTGTGTGAACAAAGGCTGCAGACAAACAGATTCGTTTTCTTAGCAGATTTCAATGATTTAGCGGCTGCTCTGCTAAGATCGGCACAGGTAGAATGTTGCGGCAGCTTACACCTATCACATGCGAATAACTCGTCACCAGGCTCAAAATCTTTGCTACAGGAGGAGCAGGTATTCAAACTAAAGGTCGGCATGATGGAGAACGGGTGCCGGTTGGTTATGTTCACGCGCCAAATCGTGGAAATTTCACTTTGCAAAATGTTCCAATGATGGGAGTGTAACTTTTAAATGCTCGTGTTTATGATCAAGTTAGCTCACTATTTACACTAAAATTACTATTATTATGAATTAATATGAGTAATAAATTCAATAATTTATGCAACGATAAAATATGACAGCTATCACTGAATCTGACAGATGACAGTGATATGGTTTGAATTAAAGAAGTCTTCGACTTAGAGGTTGCGTTTTATATCCGAAACTGACGGGAACGCCAGTGTAACGCTAAATTTATTCGATATAAGGAATAATTACACTTAAGGAGGTTTCAGCAATATTTACTGACACCCAAGCTGCAATTAATGCGCTCACAACTGTATTGTCACATCAAAGACTATGTGTATGTCAGAAAATCATTGGATGTTCTCAACAACAACTCTAAACGAACGCTTAACAAACTAAAGCAGGAAATAACCAAAGCTCTTGAATTAAATGAAACTGGTAAACCCTTGGGGCTCTTTATATTTTCCCTATTTCTACATGATCCTATTTATAATAATGCCAGCTGTTTGCCAATATCTTCTTTTTGACATTTTTATGTCTTGACTCTGGCACATAAATCGAAAATCGTCACGAAAATTGCAACGAAAAAGCGTTACGTTTTTGGCATTACAGGTAGTACCCTGTGAATTTTGGGTGCCATTCAAGGTTTCAACGGAAGTTGGGCTAGGTGCTACCCTGTGAGTGTTGGGTGCCATTCAAGGTTCAACAGAGGTTGGGCTTGGGTTCAATTTATGTTCAACTTGAGTTCAATTTGGGTTCAACTTGGGTTCAACTTGAATTCAACTCGAATTCAACTCAAATTCAACTTTCAACTTAGGTTCAACTCACGTTCAACTTTTGTTGAACGACCCAAAAAGTGTTACTTTCAACTTAGGTTCAACTCACGTTCAACTTTCGTTCAACTTTTGTCGAACGACCCAAAAAGTGTAACTTTCAACTTAGGTTCAACCCACGTTCAACTTTCGTTCAACTTTTGTTGAACGACCCAAAAAGTGTAACTTTCAACTTAGGTTCAACTCACGTTCAACTTTTGATGAACGACCCAAAAAGTGTTACTTTCAACTTAGGTTCAACTCACGTTCAACTTTCGTTCAACTTTTGTTGAACGACCCAAAAAGTGTAACTTTCAACTTAGGTTCAACTCACGTTCAACTTTCGTTCAACTTTTGTTGAACGACCCAAAATGAGTTACTTTCAACTTAGGTTCAACTCACGTTCAACTTTCGTTCAACTTTTGTTGAACGACCCAAAAAGTGTTACTTTCAACTTAGGTTCAACTCACGTTAAACTTTTGTCGAACGACCCAAAAAGTGTAACTTTCAACTTAGGTTCAACTCACGTTCAACTTTCGTTCAGCTTTTGATGAACGACCCAAAAAGTGTTACTTTCAACTTAGGTTCAACTCACGTTCAACTTTCGTTCAACTTTTGTTGAACGACCCAAAAAGTGTAACTTTCAACTTAGGTTCAACTCACGTTCAACTTTCGTTCAACTTTTGTTCAACTTTTGTTGAACGACCCAAAAGTGTAACTTTCAACTTAGGTTCAACTCACGTTCAACTTTCGTTCAACTTTTGTCGAACGACCCAAAAAGTGTAACTTTCAACTTAGGTTCAACCCACGTTCAACTTTCGTTCAACTTTTGTTGAACGACCCAAAAAGTGTAACTTTCAACTTAGGTTCAACTCACGTTCAACTTTTGATGAACGACCCAAAAAGTGTTACTTTCAACTTAGGTTCAACTCACGTTCAACTTTCGTTCAACTTTTGTTGAACGACCCAAAAAGTGTAACTTTCAACTTAGGTTCAACTCACGTTCAACTTTCGTTCAACTTTTGTTGAACGACCCAAAATGAGTTACTTTCAACTTAGGTTCAACTCACGTTCAACTTTCGTTCAACTTTTGTTGAACGACCCAAAAAGTGTTACTTTCAACTTAGGTTCAACTCACGTTAAACTTTTGTCGAACGACCCAAAAAGTGTAACTTTCAACTTAGGTTCAACTCACGTTCAACTTTCGTTCAGCTTTTGATGAACGACCCAAAAAGTGTTACTTTCAACTTAGGTTCAACTCACGTTCAACTTTCGTTCAACTTTTGTTGAACGACCCAAAAAGTGTAACTTTCAACTTAGGTTCAACTCACGTTCAACTTTCGTTCAACTTTTGTTCAACTTTTGTTGAACGACCCAAAAGTGTAACTTTCAACTTAGGTTCAACTCACGTTCAACTTTCGTTCAACTTTTGTTGAACGTCCCAAAAAGTGTTACTTTCAACTTAGGTTCAACTCACGTTCAACTTTTGTTGAACGACCCAAAAAGTGTTACTTTCAACTTAGGTTCAACTCACGTTCAACTTTCGTTCAACTTTTGTCGAACGACCCAAAAAGTGTAACTTTCAACTTAGGTTCAACTCACGTTCAACTTTCGTTCAACTTTTGATGAACGACCCAAAAAGTGTTACTTTCAACCTAGGTTCAACTCACGTTCAACTTTCGTTTAACTTTTGTTGAACGACTCAAAAAGTGTAACTTTCAACTTAGGTTCAACTCACGTTCAACTTTCGTTCAACTTTTGTTGAACGACCCAAAAAGTGTAACTTTCAACTTAGGTTCAACTCACGTTCAACTTTCGTTCAACTTTTGTTGAATGACCCAAAAAGTGTAACTTTCAACTTAGGTTCAACTCATTTTCAACTTTCGTTAAACTTTTGTTGAACGACCCAAAAAGAGTCAAATTCGAAAAGCAAATTGTCACGAAATAATGTATAAATGATTTCGCGGTTGCATCAGTACTGTACATTAGCATTTGTTGAAAACATGAAAATGTCCCACTGAGTTGCGGACTTGTACGCAAGCTGAACCGACATTCTGTAAGTTTTTTTGTTCAAAAAGATGCGACAAAAAGTCAATGAAACCCATTTGATGTTAATTGAATAATAAACTCTTTTTCTCAAAGACATTCCGTCGGCAATAATATTGATTTTTGCAGATTGCACGCTCGTATGCATGTGGGTGAACCAGTGGCGTAACGTTTCCAACATTTCTTGTGTTCGAAATCAAAATGGGGGCCCATCACGTTTCCTTTTTTCCATGGGGAAAAATGACAGATCATAACTCACACTTGAAACAGTCAAAAAATTAGCAAGAGCAACAACAATTTTTATTTTTTTTTTATTTTTTGAGATAAAATTTAAATTCTAATAATTACAGGAGAACTTGTGGGATCATCAATTTATCACAAAATCCAAGAGGCATAATGAGACCACCTTGAGGAGTGCCCCCACATACCAGTCTCGTAACAGTCGTTGATCACATCAAGCAGCTCACATGAAGAGTTTTGACAATTCTGGCCAAGATAAATTATCACCAGCATGTCCTGTCCAAAGGCAACCTAAGTCCACTGAAATCTAATTCGTATTAGAGCTCCTCGAATGATACTTTATGTATTATCTGCATTCACTAGTAAGTCTATAGTCGTCTGTTATTTGATTTCTTGAGTCTTGTTAAAAAAAGACTTTCTGACTTAAGCCTTATTGAACATAGTAAACATATTTTTCCTAGTGCTGTAGCGCTCATTTAAAAATGCAAATACTCCAACAATAGGATCATCTAGGTTCAATTTTACACAATAACATTCAAGAGAGGCACTCCTCCTAGCAAATTGAACCTTTATATAAACCAGATGAAATCGATATTCAGATAGATCCATGCTCAACAACCTTAAGGGAAAAAGTTCCGTCTCTGCGGCATAAACAAAGTTCAATACTACGAGATGCAGGCTTCTGCTTACACAGAATTGAATATTTTGTCACTATCGGACAGTAGATCCTGCAGACTTGCGTATTTTTTGCAGACTTATAAAAATGAATGGTTTTAAAAAAACAGTCACCGAAGAATCTATCAAAGAAAATTTCTTTATCTTTTAGGATTTAGGGGCCCCTCTGGCTTGGGGCCCGTGTTCCGCTGAACACATGGAACACAGTACGTTACGCCACTGGTGAACTATATTTATAGTATTTCCTAGTTCATTTTTGTTGGAGCCCACATCATCTGCAGATGTAAAGAGATCTACATCTGACTTGTCTTGCATATTATATCCGCTCGGCCCTATGGAACGTTTAAATGCATTGCTCACCCATATTTTTGATGTTCATTCTGTAAACACAAGCTACACATAATTATGCGAATTCAATGGAAAATCCAAAGGAAATGATGGAAAATAAAATAACATTTGGTTGCTCTGCTTATTGGGTAATAATATTCTCTTCCCCTGACGCTTTGTATTTGTATGGAATCGTAGGAGTATATATGCGAGTATTGTGACGGTACGGATATGAAATGGGCATTTTCCTTGGATCGTCGCCTAACAAGAGTGTTTATTATGCCGTCTCTCTCTCGATTACCGTAACTCCTAGTGGAGCATGGTGCGTTGATGACTACCGTGTGTAGTCATCAACGTTACAAAGACAATTGAATTCGGAGTGTGATAAGGTTGTCAGCCATACCACTTCCTAGTCGCATTGTTAGTTTATTATTCTACGATAAGAATATTTCTTATCATCTTCTTCTGAATAATAAATTTGCGACGAGTCGTGCCGAGTTTGGAAACTCGTTTCTCTATGAGTGTCTATTTCACAGAGCGGTGACCGAACGATCACGGCCACAGAGCACGACTATTATGCCGTAATGGGTTTAAATCGTACGTAAAGTCACAGAACGTCATGTGTTTCGGAAATTACAGCTGCTATTGCTTATGTCAATAATAGCGAAGAAAGCTTAAAAGACAAATTTCAAAGAAATGTAAGGATTGAGGTTTTCTCTTGAAGGCGGTATGTAAATTTGTTTGCTAGAGAAGGATTTCCCAACACATCCAATGACCCAAAAATACCGGCGTACAGAGGGCTGCGCCCGCAGTACGATGGTTTTTTTAGATTTTCGATACATACATAGTGAATAATTTTGCACATATATTTTTAGGTAATAAATAAGAATTATGCACAATATTAATGAAATACTTCTTGTAAATATATTTTTGGATTGGTCTAATTAAAAGTGCTTTGTATCATGGCTACACATATTAACTGAATTGATTAGCTGTAACTCCGGTACCATTACTCCAAACTGAAAAAAAAAACAACTGATATGAAATGTACCCATCGAGTTCTTTGATTTGAGTACCCATACGTCCCTGTCCGATAAAAACTAAAAAATCTCTGGGACACCCTGCTAGCTTTGTCCTATACCAACGTCTAAGTACACTAGTCGGCGTATTTATTTTGACATGAGCCACTCTTATGTTCTTATGACGGTCAGTTAGTTTCGCTTAATGTAACGGATCTTTAAATATGCTCAAAACTTCTCACTAATTTTCAGCAGTTTTCACACAAACACATTCCGCAATCCCGTTATGCATTCTCATTCTGCAGAGCAAAATGTAATTTGAGAGCCAAGATTACAACGGCATAAATATATAAATAAATTTATAAATATATATAAATAAATATTTTGACAAAACGTAATTTCACTTCTCACTTCTTTTCTAGTTGATGTAAGTACTTGCCGTTGTTGTCATTGTTGTCTCAAATATTTTCAAATATTTATTTGCAAAAAAAAAAAGGTTTTCGCTGCATAAAAATGGTTTCGCTGCGATAAAAAAGTGTGACCAAGTATAATTTGGGTATTTACGTATTAAATATCGCAAATGAATATAATTTAATAATTAATTAATTTAATAATCAAATAAATAAATTTAAAAAAACTGGAAGTGTGTGTAATCTTCCGCGAAAGGGTAGAAATCGGAAAACAACCGATCATGAAGATCGACTGTTAATCAGAAAGTTTCAAGCGGACCCGCAACGAACGTCCAAAATAGCGGCTAAGGAGTTTCTCAAACGTGAACATTAGTGAAAGGACAATTCGACGCCGATTGCAGGATGCTAAGCTGAAAACTTACATTGCCAAACAAATCCCGTTCATATATTCATACATGACGATCGGTTAAGCCGTTCGCGACTTGTTCAGTAAACAAATTTTCAAATGTCTGGGACACCCTGTTAAGTATTTCGTGCCAAAGACTGTTACCATTCTACACATTCCTACCAAATTTCATGACGATCGGTTAAGCCGTTCGCGAGCTATTTAGTGATCAAATTTTCAAATGTCCGGGACACCCTTTTATTTTTGCACTACCAACTATTAAGTATTTCGTGCCAAAGACTGTTACCACTCTACACATTCCTACCAAATTTCCGTTCGCGAGTTATTTAGTGAACAGACGGACGGACAAAATCGATTTCATAAGGGTTTTTTGAAAAATCTAAAAAACCCTAAAAAAAAGGCTAACCCAAAAAATTTAGTACAGTAGAGCGTCGATTATCCGAACTAATGTCGACAAGGGGTGATTGGGATAACCGAAGTTCCGTTAATCGAGTTTCCATAGAAAAATTGGAGGATTGCCTAAAAGTTAATATAATATAACCGACAACGTGGAAATTTTCGAAACGACTAGCACTGAGCACAAATAAGGAATTCGAAGCAATTCAGGGCTGTTGATGAGAGGTTGCTTCCTTCAGACACTTGATTTTTTTTCATTGGATTCGATGCATTTCATATGAAAAACAAAACTGAATCCCCGGTTCGGATAATCGGCGTTCGGATAATCGACGCTCTACTGTATTTGTACAAATATTAATTTGTATTTTATATGTTAAATATTTTAACAGAATCGTTACTAAATAAATAACTGACGCGACAGTCCAACATTGGACCTAAAATGCCAATATGTTATTGACATCCAATTTCCAAGGGGTTGAGATCAATATCACGATCTACAGAATTATTTATACCCATAAACGCTACGCAATTATCATCTGAGTGAGATAATTGTTTGTCAAATGGGTCGTTAATTCTAAAAGCTTAATTTCGCTCACATTGGGACTCAAACCCTCAGTGGCGTAACGTTTCTAGAATATCTTGTGTTCGAGATCAAAATGGGGGCCCCACCCAATGTAATTGTTGAAACCACTTTCTTTGCCAGGATTTGTTTGTTATGGTGAAATGCAATTCATAGTTGACAACACACACTAATTTCATTACAAGTACAGTACAGTATAATCCGTCTAAATTTCAAATCTGACCATTTGATGCCATGACTTAATCGGATTTTCTTTTTTTTTGCAACAAGAAGTGCAATCTAACTTATAAAAATCGACGTCAAAGATTTGTTTTCGTAAAAAAGTGAAAATCAGACTTACAGGTTGATAATGCGGACAGAACAAATAATTGAGCGGATTGTGGGATAGATGGCCTCTACTGTAAACGTTATGTATTTTCAAAGATATGTGAATTGTATTCAATCAGGCAAAGTACCCCAACTTTACCACAATTTTATTAAAATTTGGTTGAAATCGTTAAAAATCTATATCCGCTTTAGTTGAAACGAAAAATTTGGTGATTTTTTTCAGTCATGAATTTTAACTTTAGTACCAGAGCCGCTTGTTAATGGGTAAATCTATTTCTCCGGCTGACTTTATTAAGGTTTCAACAATTTTTCTCAAAGAATCTTAATTTTAATTGACTTCGAAAAATTACAGTCCAACCTCCCTAACTCGAATTACGAAATGTTCGAGTAAGCGAGAGTTCATCTAATGAATTAAAACTGCGAAACCATCAAATTAGAATTTAGTGTTTAACAATTTTACAAACAAAAATAATGCTAAAATTAATATTAGACTCATATTTGTGGAGTGTAGGTAGGTAGGTTAGGTAGGTTTTGCACATGACCCCACAAATATGATACGACTTAGAGATTGCGTTTTATATCAAAAATTGACGGAAACGCCAGTCTAACCCTAAATTTATACAAGTTAAAGACTAATTGCACTTATGGAGGTTTCGACTTAAAAGGTTTGACTGTGCTTATAATGTTCAACGTTGTATTTGCAATAATATTTAGGAGGTGGAGAACCGGGGCAACTAAAACAAAGTAACAAAAATTCCAAAGCGGGAAAAATTAGAATTTTGCGGAATGAGAAGTCAATGGGGCAATTAATTGAGCAATCTGATTTTTGTGTAGTTGTTCAGCGCAACAGTCAAAAGTTCCTCAAGCTTCTAACTTTTTCAAAGCAAAGAAAAACGTTCCGCCCAAGAGCGCTTCTAACTTGTTCATCCCCTTTAAATCTAGCTTCAATGGACCCGAAATCAAAAAGTTATTTTAAATCGCAGTCCAAATTGTCCCAATCATCATCGCTACGCTAGGGGGCCCCTGGTGTCTGGGGGCCCGTGTTCGACCGAACACATGGAACACCGTTCGTTACGCCATTGCAAACCCTCAACCCTGTGTTTCGCACTAACCACTACAACAAACAAAAATTGTTGTTGATACGGTCCTTCGAATATGCGAAAAAATCCTAATCTGAAACCCATGAAAGGCTATTGCTTGACACGTCATATCGTATATCAAGTTGCTATTAATTTCCTGTAATTAAGTAAGATTGTTAAGAAATATGTATGTACATGTACTCCAGAAATGTCATCGTTTTGTCAATAAATTTATTTAACACTTTCGTAAGATCCTCTTAGGCAATAATAAAATCATTTCTCAAGAGTTCAATCACTATATCCATTGTACGTACGTAAATGTCGTTCATTTATATGTTCGCGCACAATAAAAAGATCAACCTGTTTATATTATTGATTAACTTATCAATTGGGAAATCATTGAAGAAAATTAAATGATATACTCCAACAAGTATATGAGGTACCAAGCATTTGTCCAATATTCGTGTCGGCTATATGTTTTGTGAGATTAAAGCTTTTGTTTAATTTTATGTCATGTCCTTCTATAAATATATATATTTTATGCTCTATATATTGTTTATGTTTACAAACACTTGAAAGATAATGAAAGATTAAATACAAAAAAAATGGCCGATTTATATGATTTCTAAAAATACATACATAAATACAATACAGTCAATGAATCGTTGAACATCTCCCAACTTTTTTTGTGAACAACATAAATCTATAATTGTAAATTAACAAGTTCGAAAAAGTCAGCTTTTATCAATTTTTCATAGGTATCTCAAGTTTTAGGTATTTCCCCGTTTCGGCTAACTTTTTCACTGAACTTTAGAATGTCTGTGCAATATTGACATGATAATGATGAGCAAACATTTAAAAGTGAAAACACTGGGCCTTTTGAACTACACTTGGGAGCAAAGAAATCCACCCACCCCAAACGCTGTGCTTTAAAACACAAAAACTCAAAAACTGAAATTGGAAGGGAAAAAGTTTTAACACAGTTTAATAATCCGAAAAGAGACGTTTTATCGGACGTTTTTAATTGGCACTTTTGATTTTTTTTAACTAATATTATTTTTTGATAATCGTGTTTAGAACGGAAGCATTTGGGGTGGGTCGATTTGTTTGCTCCCAAATGTAAATGCCTGATTTAACGGCCATCTATCTATCTAAATCAAAAGGCTACACACACTTACAAACTGGATAAATTATTTTGTGACATACTGTAACAAAATGAAAATAGCAACAACCCTGTCACAAAACACTTCAAATCGAAATGCAGTAAATCAATAAATATGAAAAGAAATTGAAAATGATAATAAATGTCAATTGATATGTATACACAAGCATAACGATTGTATGCTTTTTTAATAAGTTTTCTACGATAAATGTATGTTATCACATGCTATGTATAGGTATAGTATACACAGAGTTTAGTTAAATTATATCATGCTCACATCACAGCTAAAATTTACTATAATCAAAAGTTGTTTCTTTTTTCGTATGTTTTGCTTTTTAGCTTTTAGGTGACATCACAATCACAAAATCGGTTAAAAAACAACACACACTTCGAGTGTGTAATACATACCTAATATGTAATCATTTCTGAAGAAAAACTCTTTCTTAATGTTTACTACGAAAAATATAAATGTGACTAAACGGGAAATAAAATCTTGAAAATTGATAATCAACAACAGATATACATTAACGGAAGTTTAACGAATGTAAAAAAATGGATTTAAGACAAAATAGGAATTCTAATTTTCGATTAAAATGTTTGATTGGGTTGGCTTCGAACTTTTCTTTTCAATCGGAAAAAAGCTCAGAAAATTTATTAAAAGACAGTACGGATTAAAATCTTAGGCCCGTATTTATAAACATACCTTAAGGAAGCCTTAACTCAAGGACGAAGTTATTTTCAGTATTTATAGTAAAGATCATTTATTTTTACGAGTATTTTAGCTTAAATATAAATTATTTTTAGTAAACTTTTAGTCCACCCTTCACGGAAGGTAAATAAAGTGAAATTCGTTTTCGTTTTCTAAAAAATGTATTTCGACGCTCCCTTCCTTTATAAGGTAACCTGGAATTTATGAATCTTCTTTAAAATCAAGTGAACTTTTATTTTAAGGAAGCCTTGAAATTTCCCACAGCCAATCTCACTTGAAGTCAATGTAGCTAGTAACCTACCTTGAGATTTTATACCCTTCGCTTTCTAAGCGAAAAGGGTATATTAACTTTGTCATGAAGTTTGTAACGCATTGAAGGAATCATTTCCGACCATATAAAATATGTATATACAGTGGCGTGCACAGCCATTTTGTGAAGGGTATGCAAAATTAAAACCGAAGAAAAGATGATAAATACGAGTATAAACGCTTTTTGATATGTCGAAATAAAATGGAAGGTTAGTGTTTCCTAAGTAATTAAGTAATCTCAGGATAGCTAAAAATTAGGAAAAACCCTCTAATTTATTTTAGAAAGCACTAAAATATGTATAATAAAAAAAACTTTGTAACGTTAACAAAACAGTACTTGAAAATTAATAAAGTCAATCAAACAAATACAAACATTCGCATTGTAAGATTTAATGATTTTCTCAAATGTGTAAACTGTAGGCATACAAACCTTCTTTTGTAATATGTACATAACACAGTGTGACTAACCAAATGCATACATAGCTATGCAACCAACCCCGTACAAAAATGTGCATTATAATTTGTTTCTGATTAGTAAAATACATTCTCTTCCAAAAAATAATAAATTCATGTTTCAACATTGTTTAAATATTAAAAAACAAACAAAGGAAACATTTTGTCAAAACTGAACGACACATTTTGGGACCTACTCTTTATTTCCGCTTTGGTTCCCTTTGCTCAAATCTTATCACGACATTTTTCGCCGCTTGTGCTATAGTCATCGTTCGTCCGTCAACTTTGTTCGCCAACGCCAAGGCAGGCGTGCTTCTCTTCACCATATAAACCTGCAACATTGTTGCAGTTGAAATTTTTCAATTCGTATGGAGATTACAAGCACGGCGAAATGGTGCTTATCGAGCATACTCTAGTGTCGGCGAAAAAACGAGGTCAGTGGAACCTACACTATTTATATAAAGATGGCGCTGGTACATTTATTGAGGAAATAATTAACAGTGAAATCAGTAATTATTTTCATGAACTTGTATGAAGAAAATGTTTTTAAATGAAAGGGTATGCACTGCTTATTTGCATATATGGAGTGCACGCCACTGTGTATATATGTATTAACCCTTCTGTCGGCACAAAGGTCTTTGACACTATATTTCGGTCAAAAAAGTACAGAAGATGAAATTGCAGCGACTTCACACTTCATGATATCCTAAAATAATATGCTTAGAAGCATTTTGAAAAAAATGGAAAATCGTTTAAGGTTTTGAGCATGTTTTTTACGAAATTCAATTTATAGTGCTTTTTGATACCCAATAGGTCTGGACAGACCTATAGTTTTTCACCCCATTTAAAAAAAAAGTGAAAATACGACATTCTCTTAAAATTATTCTATTTATGATGTAATAATATCATTAAAATTTAATTTGCACTATAAACAATAAAACAATTATGAGATTTTTCTTTAAGAAGCCGTGAAGTTCGGAAAATAGGTATGCCTAATTTTATCATGTCTTATAACATCAGCTAATCAACTGAGATTTGATTCTAGGAAGTCCAGACCAATTTGATTTCCTTTATAATAGTAAGGAATAAGTTTGAATGACTTGCGAACGTCTTTCTAAATAGATTTCACCAAGAAATTCACGAATAAATGAAATGATTTTTGTGCTTCAAAATTCCCTATTTCTTTCCACTTATTTCCCCAAATGTGCAGACTAACACCGGGGTGACATCTACCAACAAAGCGATAAATATTTCCCCAAAGATATTGGAATTGGAAAATGCTATCAAACTTTCCACTAGATATACGCTATGAAAATACAAAAGCAAAAAAAGGAGAAAATAAGGAAAAAACATGTTTGTTCTAATACCACCTCAAAATATGTCTTAAAAACGTTCCCAGTATATCTACGAAAATGATATGAAAGCTTTCATTGTTTAAAAATGCTAGTTTAGAATAGGCAGAATGACTTTACGTATAAAAATTTCACTTTTTCTAAAAAATATTTTTTTTTTCTCAGTAGGTCCACTGTGGCAGGCTCAAATATTGATGCCACCATTTTGAATCGAAATTTTTTCGAGGGATCAGAGGTAATCCGCTGTTGAAATACAGCGGCCATGCACTTTATTTTCTTTGATAAAAAAGCACCTGGAAGCGCAACGTGGCCAAATCTGTTTGATGAACACAACTAAAAAATTCAAAAATCACTTGATATGGTTGAAGGCCGCGCTTCTTATGTAAACCGCACCTGGCTGGATACATTTTTTAAGTCAATGATCCTAGATAGAACACTTGGGGATTGTGGTTGCTCCATTAATGGGAATTATGTTTCTCGAGCTATCACTGAAGCCATGGTGATGGCGGAACTCACGATGAAAACAAAACAAACATATTTTGGGTTTTTGGCCAACATTTTCTTCGCGGGCGCCAGCCTCAAGAACTTCATAGGGGAGTATGAACTAAAACAAATTTGGAGCGACTGGTTTAAATTAATATCTTTTAATAAAAAAATTTGAAAACAAGTTGATATTTCTCAAATTTTGTGGCGAATGTGTGTCCTGTATTGGTTGGGGAAATTTAGCAGAGTCGATAGTAAATTTTGTTTGTGCAAAACCACTATCAATGGGAATGTCATAACTCCAAAATTTGAATTCAGTTTTCCCTAAAGGTCGACTAAGAGTCGGCATACATTATCCAATCGATTTCATGTTCCACTATCGAAATGTGCTTTCTCAACAGAAATGAGCTTTAATTGGTCAGTCGATTGGATAATGTATGCCAACTCTAAGACATTCAGCTGCCTATGAAACTCGATCCCTTTAATTAAAAGATATGGAGATGTGAAATTTAATCAATGCGTATCAAATTAGCTTTGTTTTGTGTTTTCCATTTCTGGATTTCTAACATCAATTTTTGCAATTTATGATATGTCGAATTGACAAAAAGCCGAATGAGCAAATGTTTTTTAAAGGTTGGGCATATAGCAACGCATGAAATAAAAACAGGAAGGATCTTGGTTTCGAAATTAAGCTTAAATGGCCTCAGTGTTTCACGGTCTTAGACAATAGCGGCAAATGCCTTTTCATATTTATATCTCACTGAGGGTAAAAATAGGCTTCGCCTGTTCCTAAACCGTATAATGATGATAAGGGCTACATCCTACAGTCTTCTGCGGAAATGTGAACAACCTAAAAAATATTATGCCGGAATTTGCCGCCCCCTGAAATATGCCGCTCTAGGCTGAAGCCTACTCAGCCTACTGGTAAATCCGCCACTGCACTCAACGAATTAATTCAAATGTCACAAAATTGTCGATGCAATTTTAACCCTTCTGTCGCCGCCTACGACCTATTATGCCTGAGGTACAGCTGAATTTTCTGTGAAATTAATTTTATTTTTTGAAGAGGTCTAATTTTGGTTCTAGAAACAGTTTACATGCTATGTATTACGATGATACGTCGTTTTTTCGTTTCTTTAGACATAGTTTATATTTCGCTGAACGTTTGATCGGATTTGTGGCCGTCAGTCCCTTTGAAATGTATGGAAAGGGATGTAAAATATATTGATGTACGAGATACTTCACCAAGATATAGTAGTATAGTCTGTCTAGATCTATACGCCCACAAAAGGGTTAATTATCACCTCGGCATTTTAAGAGAGTAATAAATATTACGAGCATATTATATTCTCAATTGTAAAGAAAAATTTGACACTTGAATACAATTTTTTTTTAGATGTGTGAACTGCGATAGTGTTAAAACGGTGCCATATTTTTATTTTCTAGTGCCCACTCTGGACTAACGCATGCTATGCTTTCTCTAAGGTTTAGTGTTACTACATGGAGTTACAATAACAACATAATTTGTATGTTTCTTATTGTTACACCATGTAGTTACACTAAACTAACCTACACCGGAACTCAAAAAACACGCCTAATATTTGTTTCTAGATAGGCATATTTTCGGAGCATGAAAAATTGACCCCGCGTGCACTTGGTTCCCTCTTTACGATTTTGTTTTCCTCGTTGGTCATATGAAAATTTAACCCTGTTTGCCCTTGGTCCCCTCTTAACGCTGTTTTTTATTCGGGGCTGAGGATCCGTCTGCACGATGTCGGCCAACAAATAGGTAATTGATGACCATTTCGCCACACGCTGTTTACACTACACGCGATTAAATAATTTTCATTTTATTAAAATGTCGATATTAAAATTGTAATTTCCTGCCTTTGTGGTGAAAAGACACAAAAGGTAGTGTTGAGCGGAATGTTACCCGCTATGGTTTTTCATAGTCATCGTGAAACATGGATCTACCACTTCACATCACACCGAACTCGAGCAGCAGTCAAAACTTTGAAATTTTGGGCTATAAAGGAGAAAAAGGGCGATCCAATCGGGCACAAAGTGTTAAATATTGAGGCCAACGCGGCCAAAAATACTCGTATGTTTGTATTTTACAATTTTCCCAAAATCGTACTATTACTGAATTAAAAGTCCTAGAGAAAGAGTGTCCTCTAATGGTGGTCCGCAGCGATTCACTTGTAATCTCTAGTGCAATTTAATTAAAAAAAACTACTGGATTTGTGGGTAGATTTATCTATTTGAAACGTAGAACATTTCGTAAGACTAATGGAATTCAAATGTTTAAACTACTATTCATACACTTGCCATATCATATTAACAAGGACCGTTCCCGCACGGACAATTTCAGAATTCGGTTGTCCATAAAATCTTGAACATGTCATCATGATCACACTGACACCATAGCAAGATCGAAGAGAAGTGATAGCAGTTAAAATATATGATGGCTGGTGATGGCAAGGTAAACCTTTCTGGAATTTTTAGAAAAACATAGTACATATCAGATTTCTTCGCCTAGCTCGTAAGGTAATTAATGTGATCATATTGTTATTCTGACAGGGTGAAGAATTTGAAATTTCTTCTGCAGAAATCGTACTATTTAAAACGTATTACACTATATTATAATAACCTCAGACGTGACATCGCCTTTTTATTTTCACATAAAATCGGATGTAGATATTTTTGGTGTGAATATTGCCCTACAGTTTGGAAGCACCAAACTTTCCATTTTTTCGTTGCCTATTACAGACGTGCCGATTTGCGGTGGTCAATATACGCGTCTGACCGGTGCCACTTCACATCCATTTTCATTAATGTTACTGTGTGGCGTGCTATTTTTTTGCCATAAACTTTGATTGGCCTAATCTATCGTAAAGTTTTTACTAGAAGTATCTCGTATGCTGCCAATTTTGGGAACACCCAAAAATACAGGGCCGGGCGTCGCGTCGTGAAGCCGCCGTCATGGAAGATACATTGCAAGCCATGGTGTCCAAAAGGAGATAAATTGCTTGTCATGCTGTAGTTCGAGTAGTTTCATGTTGTCTTGCTAGATATTTTTTCGTTCGTCTATTCTTTACGTTGTCGTATCTATAAAGGTGTTTTTTGACTTGTACCAACTCTTTCTGCCTGATATATGTAGAACTCTTCTGAACAAACTGCTGTCTAATTGATTGATTGCTTGTTTGATTAAATTTACATGTCTCGCTTCTCGATATGCGCGAGATAATAATTCGATTTATAGCACCCCGATATGCCATGATTCGATTGTTCCACGCAGATATACCTACGCTGTGGCATAATAATATTGTGTAGGTGTTTTTTCGGTTTTCGATTTTTTTCTTCATTTGCTATTAAATGCTCGATTGGTTATTGCTCTTTTCCTACATACACCTGAGAATCGTTGAACGTTCTTAACAATGATCTTTTCATAACAACTTACCTTTCAAGTTCAAGTTAATTTAAGTTTATCTTTTCATATTACATACATTGTATCCGCATCCGCCATATTTCTGGTGACTTGATGCGCGCCTTCTTCATCTTATTTTATGATCTCGCGCACATTAATTACTATCAAACTTCGTCATCGCGTCGCAACGCGCGACTCAACGTCCCATTTCTCACACCTCGAGAGATCTTAGGTGAATGATTTCACAGAAAAAGCCTTAACGACTCACCTTACTGAATCGATGACTCCCATAACCGTGACTACAAGAGCACATTACTGGTCATAATAAAACGAAAAAAGATTGCCTATAGCATTATTCGTACAGATACACACGTAGATGAGTACGAACGACCCATCAAAAGTCAGAGTCAAGGATGATGGTCGTAATAGGAAAAAATCAGCCCAACAATAGTTGTCATTTATGTGGAACTTTTGATATTAAAGAAAAATATCTTTCGATTGTTATGAATATGAAAATCGATGAGATTAATGATACATACTAAGGTGTACGTCAATCATATTTACAATCGATCGAGAGGATTATTTAAAAACCGAAATGATGTTCCAAATGGGATGGTTTTGGATCATATGGCGACGATGACTATTAAAATGTTTTATGTCGCCTCAATGGTATGGCTGGCGGTTGAGGTTTATTGTGGCACTGAATGCAATTTAAGGCAATTCAGGATTAGGTTGGGTCTCAAAGGTCAGGTATTAGAATAACATTTAAGATCTTAGATATTATTGAAACCCGAAATTAAAGCTTATAAGTCCAATCTATAGTGATTCATAATCATGCTGAGATTTGATGCTTGGCATGCCGCAAAGTTAATTAAACTTAGCAGAAAGAGCAGAACTAGAATCCAAGGGCGGCCAGGACAAGTTAACCTAGCTACAACACATTGCAATTGTTAGTTCAAAGTTTGCAATGTAACAAAGAAAACGATTGAGTCACACGTTTTACCCAAAAGAATTTTAGCACTTTAACATTTCGTTAGGCGCGCACCCATTTGTCACGTGGTTAGGCGCGCGGTCTACAATTGTAGCCCAAATTTAAAATTATATTAAAAATATTGTTCAATTTTTTTTTCCTTGCTCGGTCTGTGGTCTCTTGATTACTGTACATATTAAAAAATATAAAATCTTTAATTTTTTATTAAAATATATATAATAAAAGAGGGCAAAATGCAGATTAGTCCTATTTTTAGTCTTTTTTGACATTAACTTACTTAGGTGAACAAAATAGTTACTTTTCAAAATGGAAACCCCAAAAAAGTTTATATTCTCAGAAATCAACAAAAAATCTTCGAAATGGAACACTGAGCGAGAGAATGCAGTTAAAAATGCCCAGCTTGTGGAATTCCAAACTTAGCCCATTTTTGGGTACCCAATATTCACAACTTTTTTAAACTGGGAGTACAATTTCTTGCTAGAAAGCTAAATATATAGTGAGTCAAACTGATTGAATTTTACTCACAATATTCATATTAACTGTTCTCGCAATATTTACGCTAGAATTGATAAAAATTTCACCCAGAAACTAAGTAATGTTAGTACATAACAGGTAACATATCCACGCTGTAAGAAATGACTATGACTTCAACTGCAGGTTTTTCGTTAAAATAGTTATCTAATTTTTGTACATTTATCTTGAAACCCTTTTTTTTTGTCAAATATTTTACTGTTCCTATTTTCTACAATGTTTCATAATAATATTTTTATTTTAATGGATATCTATGAGTACCAAAAAAGTAACATGATTGGGCGGCGCAGGGGCTGCACTTGTAGCCCAGTGGACTTTGATCGCAAAAAAATATTAGTTTCTAGGCTCAATAAATATAAAAAATATTCTTATTCGATTAAGAAGCAACATTTTAACAGCTACTGAGCAGTTCGAATGAATTCTGTTTATATCCTGAAAATGATCGCCATTTAAAAAAGTGTGGGCTACAATCGTAGCCCACACGCCCACTGAAGGGTTAAGGCTTCATTCAAACGGCGCGAAAACGGCTCGCAAAGTCTAGCCATACGAATGCATTGGCTTATATGGGAAGCTCATGACGAGCGAGAGCTGTGCCGCTGTCAAAACACAACTAGCGAGACGTGTTTTCACATATCGTGCACCACATATCTTCACGGCTCGCGAGCCGTGTTTTGATAGTGGCACGGCTCACGCTTGCTCTCGCTCGTCGTGAGCTTCCCATATAAGCCAATGCATTTGTATGTCTCGAGTTTGCGAGTCTTTTTTGCGTCGTTTGAATGTACCCTAAGGCTTCAATCAAACGACGAGCTGTACGGCTTGCAAGCTCTAGCCATACAAATGCATTGGCTTATATGGGAAGCTCACGACGAGCGAGAGCCGTGCCGCTGTCAAAACACAACTAGCAAGACGTGTTTTCACATATCGTTCACCACAACACGCAAATTCACGGCTCGCGAGCCGTGTTTTGACAGTGGCATGGCTCTCGCTTGCTCGCTCGTCCTGAGCTTCCCATATAAGCCAATGCATTTGTATGCCTCGAGCTTGCGAGCCGTTTTCGTGTCGTTTGAAGGTACCCTAAGGCTTCATGCACACGACACGAAAACGGCTCGCAAGCTCGACACATCGAAATGCATTGGCTCTTTTATGGGAAGCTCATGACGAGCGAGAGCCGTGCCGCTGTCAAAACACTACTCGCGAGACATGTTTGCACCAGTTTTCACATTTCGTGCACAACAAGCCGCAAATTCACGGCTCGTGAGCTGTCGCCAGCCGTGTTTTGACAGCGGCACGGCTCTCGCTCGTCGAGAGTTTCCCTGATAAGCCAATGCATTTTGATGTGTGGAGCTTGCGAGCCGTTTTCGCATGGTGTGCATGAAGCCTAAAAGAGAGTTTATTATTTTTCCATTTGTAAATAAATTTACTCACGTTTCTTCATATTATAAAAATTCTCAATGAGCGTATTTTGGCTTACCTGAAAAGAAAATACATACAGATTAAAATTTTCGTATTGTTTTTCTATTAATCAACGATATAAAAAATACAAAATAGCTCTTTTAAGTTGTATAGATGTTTACACCTACAGTCTTAAAGAATCGGCGGCGGTGTGAAAGTACTTAATACTAAAAAAGTATACAAAATGGGGTTTCAATTCATTACTTGTGTACTTAATTTTTCAAAAGTTTCTTTTTGTTAGATTAAAATTTCCTAACGCATTCCTGCATTGATAAGTCATTCGATTATCTATATGGCCCAGTTTGAAATCAGACAATTAGAATTATGGTGTGGTGACCAAACGTCCTTTTTAGGTATCATGTTCAAAACTAAGGGCGCCCATATAAAGTGACCCCAAAATTTATCAAATTTAACATTTTTTCACTTTTAAATTCTATCTAAACTAGAAAAAAAATATTGATCTCTTTGAACGTCATTCTTCTTCTTCTTCCTTGCCTCGTTCTTTATACCGCTCCATGGTTCCGCGTTGCTCGACCTGCGGTGTAGGCACATCGCCCGTTTTGGCGATAATTTCTCAGCATATTTCTACAGGCAGCTCTATCTTGGATCGTGTCATCGCCGAGACCAATGCGTTGTTGTTGCTTTTTCATTTGACACATCCAGTTGTTCTTCGGTCTGCCTCTGGCCTTGGGTCCATCAAGTGGAACTTCCATTGATATCGCTCTCTTTGCGGGGTTCTCAGGCGGACGCCTTTGAACATGGCAATACCAATCCATTCGTCGGTCTTCGAGCTTTTCGGTGATTGGTTGGTCTATGGACAAGCTGCCTCGGATGTAGCTACTCTTGATGTGGTCCCTTTTGGTTACACCAACTGACATGCGTAACATTTTCATTTCAGTCGCTGTCATTTCTTTCGCGTAACCTTCATACATGGTCCAGCATTCTGATCCATACATGAGTGCGGGACGTACAACCGTTTTGTACAACTTGCCCTTTAGCTTCAGTGGCATTTTCTTATCGCAGAAAACTCCAGAGTTTTCTCGCCACCTCATCCACCCAACCTTTGTGCGATGTTTGATGTCATCATCGCATGTAGCTCCGCTGTTCACCATCGAGCCAAGGTACTTGAACTTGGTACAAGACTTAAGCTGCTCTCCTTTGACGTACATTTCTGGTATCGGTGCATTTGGGTCTGAGAATTGGCAGCATAAGAACTCAGTCTTTGTTATACTTACCCTCAGTCCATGCTCCTCCAGAATGTCACACCATTTTGTAAGCGCAGCTTGCAAGGCAACGATGTTTGGGCTACTGAGGACTATATCATCAGCAAAAAGAAGAGATATTTCTAGGCCGTCGGAGACACGTGTTAATAAGTAGCACATGATGATGTTGAAGAGCAACGGACTCAATACACTGCCCTGGTGTACTCCGACATTCACCGGAAATTCTTCTGATTCACCGGCTGTGCATCTAACCTTAGTCGTAGCTCCATCATACATGTCTCGTATCATCCTGACGTATGCCTCGGGGACATTAAGTGCTCTCAAGGCCAACCATATCAGATCACGAGGTACTCTATCGAATGCCTTCTCCAGATCGATGAACACAAAGTACAAGTCCTTTCGTGCTGCTCTATACTTTTCCATCGCAATACGAATGCACTGAATCGCATCGACTGTAGATCGACCTTCAACAAAGCCGCATTGATTGTCATTCAACCGCACAATCTTTCTCAATCGGTTGCAGACAACTCGCTCGTAGATCTTTAGTGTATGAGGTGTTAACTTTATAGCCCTATAGTTGTTGAGTTTTCGTGAGTCTCCCTTGTTCTTATAGAAAGGAAGAAGAAAACTTTCCCTGAAAGCATCAGGCATCGGTTGCCCACCTTTGATTTTGTTGAAGAGAACTGTGAGCCAACTAAGCCCGACATTTTCCATTTTCAACCAAAATTCCGCGGGGATTTTGTCCGGGCCGACTGCCTTTCCGCGTTTCATCTGATGCATTGCCTCCATCACCTCTTCCTCTGAGATATCTTCAATATTTGTGGTATTTGGCTCAACATCTTGAAAAGCTGCCCGAGGAAATTCTTCATTTAGAAGTTCGTCAAAATACTCTCGCATCCTGCTACAAATTGCCGTATCGTCAATCAGCAACATTCCTTGCGAGTCCTCCACGTACTTTGGCGCCTGTATTTCCCGAGCGTTCCTTCTCCTTTGGGCTGCGACCCTAAATATCCTGGCGTCGTGCTTAGGTCTCTCGCGCAAAGACGGTCCTTCGGTCGCAGTCTGAGTTTCTAATTCTTGGTAGAATTTCTCAGCTGCCTTCGCCTTTGCTTGAGCTACCAAGCGCTTTACTTTCTTCCGGCATTGCATATAATTTTCGCGAAGTTGAACCCGTTCGGCTTCACTGCTTGACTCACATTTCGTCCATGCCTTAAATGCGTTCGATTTGGCTTGCACTGCTTCCTTTGTTTCGGTGTTCCACCACCATGTTTCTTTCTTCGTGTGGAGCGGACCTTTCGAAACTCCAAGTGCCTTTTCCGCCTCACCTACTGACATTTCAGCGAAACTATTCCACATTTGTGTTGGACTGTGCTCGGTGCAGTTTATGTTGTTTTGAAACCACTCCGTCATTTTATCAATGAATGGAGTTACTACAGGTTTAAAGTTGTCGTTTGTGAGATTGTGCCACTTGATTTTTTCGACAGGCTTGGGAGTTCTTCTATTTCTTGCTCCTCCTGCTTTCAAAATAAATTCTGACAGGAGCAAACGATGTTGGCTGACGACAGATTCACCCAAGATCACCTTGCAGTCTCTTACCCACCTTCTCATAAAATCGAAACAGAGGTGGTAATCGATCTGCGTTTCGTGTTTCCTATCTCCGTGTCCGCTACTGTAGGTGATTAGGTGTCTCTCGTTTTTCACAAACCATGTATTTAGGATGACCAAACCATGCGATCTGCACATGGTCAGAATAGCTTCACCTTCGTCATTTCTGACCGTTGAAGGGCTACCCTTTCCACCATGGCAATCCTCGTAATCATAATTTGATTCACCCACATGGCCATTTAAATCTCCTCCCAAGAACACCAATTCGGTATCTGGAATGGTCTGAATTAGGGTGTCAACGTCGTTCCAAAATGCCTCTTTTTCTTCTGGTGGCAGTCCCACTTGGGGAGCGTAGGCACTTATTACGTTCCACACCCTTCCGCAGATAACCAATTTGATGCTGATCAAGCGGTCACTTATCTTCGCGACACTTATTATACTGCCAAGTAAAGACGCCGCCAGAATAATGCCAACTCCGTTTCTTTGGTTTGTAATTCCATAGTAGTACAATTTGTACTCCATAGAATTCGTAAGAAACCGGGCTCTGTCGATATGGGTATTTCGCCACTTTGTCTCTTGCACGCACATAATGTCTATCCCTCTCCGCTTCATGATATCCTCAATCTCCTCGCTCTTTGACGTCATGGAACCGACATTCCAGCTTGCAACCCTCAGCTTCTCCACGATGTAATTGGACTGCTTTATATTGCTCGCCCCCGGAAACCGTCGAGCTCTGGCGCGAACTAGGTTCGCCCCGGGATCACTCAACCGCAAAGCAGAAGTAGTGCCCGGCGGGGTAGTGCTTGTATCTGCGTCAATTTCCATAAGGCCTTCCATTCTTTTACACCTTTTGGAGAAAGGTTGTGTTTTTGGCACTAATGTGTGGAAATAAGTAAATTTATGGACTTTCCTTTTACGTCCGCCGGCTATCTCCAGACGCGGCAACCCATACACACACACACTAACCTAGGGAGGTCTTGTTGATGTTAAAACGTGCCTCAGGCTTCAGATGTCATGGTTGCCTGCGACCTTCGCATACTAGCGGCCAAGCACCCTCTTGACCATGCATCCCTCGGCGCATGCTGATGCACCTTTGAACGTCATTATAACAGTAAATTGTAGCTTTGTGAATGTATGTTCAAAAGTTTGTTTCGTCCTCAGAACATTTCGCGGTCAGACCCATAGTTTTCCAGATATTTGCAAAAAACTGGATTTTCACTCGTTTGTGACCCACTTACAGAAAGCATGCGTTAGTCCAGAGTGGGCATCAGAAAATAAAAATGGCACCGTTTTCACATTATTGCAGTTCATAGTATGTGTGAAAATTTTATTCAAATGTCAATTTTTTGTTTACAATTGAGAATATAAAATCCGCGTAATATTTATTACTCTCTCAAAAAGCCAACGTGATTATTAACCCTTCGATTGGCACATATACCTAGACAGACCATTGGTACTATATCTTGATGAAAAATATCGTTCAGCAATATTTTCCAGGGGACTGACGGCCACAAATGCCATCAAACGTTCAGGGAAATATAAACTATGTCTAAAGAAACGAAAAAAAAGGGCGTATCATAGTAAGACATATGGTATGTAAACTGTGTCTAGAACTAAAATTAGACCTCTTAAAAAAATAAAATTAATTTTACAGAAGATTCAGCTAAACCTCAGGCATAATAGCTCGTAGGCGGCGACAGAAGCGTTAATAATTGCATCGACAATATTTTGACGTTTAAATTATTTCGTGGAGTGAAGTGTAATAAATTTGGAGTCAAACACATATATGGGTTGTGTGATCACATAGCCACTCTGGACTAACGCAGGGCATGGGTTGCTATGCTTTCTCTAAGGTGACCCACTACCCACTTAACCCGACGCGCAAGTAAGGGTCAATTTTTCTGTATTCAACAAATTGGCATCAATATGTCATTATTTTTTGGATGTTTGGGTTTAGCCCTTTTTTAGACTAATTGTAAATGGTTATCCATTTCAATGTTGGGAAAGTACAGCCATCTGATAACGGTAAAATGCAAATGTGAACCAAACTAGTATTTGTTTAGTTTAAGGTTTGTCACACAACACACACATATGGATCGTATACACTTTCAGAACTGATATCAAATGCTAAATTTATTGTTCCTCTTTCAGCTAGTCCCTTAAAGTGCATATTGTCCTAAAATTTTTGAAAGTTTATCAGACAATCCGGTTGAAAAAGTTTCTCTATACTTTTATAATTTTATATAATTTAAATTCACATGAAAAAAGCTTGAAATCTGTACATTTTCCATAAATAAATGATTACAATGAAAAAACATAATTTGTGTTGTTTTTGTGAAAAGATAAGTGAAAATTGTAAGACTGTTCTGCTTAATTTATTCTTAATTTATCTAAAATAAGAAGTCCGCTTTCGGCTGTATAAACACCTTATAAGCCTCCATTACAGAATAAGCTCCTGGTGTGGCAGTGTTATTTCCTGTAAGTGTAGCCCAGAGGTTTGTAATCCGACCAACCCTTTTCCTTGCAAGTACCATAAACGATCCTTTAGCTCCCTCTGCAGATAAGCTTAAAATCTTAAATCGAAAAAACCGTTTTTGGAGATAGTTTATACCGGACTAAATTCCAATCCACTTTGTCATAAACTGTCAAATATGAACACTTCGCGAGTGGTACTAAACTTAGTTCAAACTAGTTAGTATGGCCTGTATATTTGTCGTTGAAGACTAAAATATTTTATCATCATTGCGGCATATACACGGTCATTAGGATTGTGGTGCTGAGGCCACATTTGGTTGGAATGAAGCCTTGCCAAGATTGAATTTAATAATCTCGTTCTTAAAATTGAAGGATTTAAATTAGAGCAAACTTAAATTAAAAGCTGACACAAGGAATAGAATTGAATCAATAACGTGGCGTGTTTTTTCCAATGACAAACTTCATCACGATATTCTAGTTGGTGTAGTAGATAGAGCCATAGGTAGGCCTGTTCCAAAAACCGGGATCCCGGTACAAAACCGGTGTTCACTTGGTACCGGACCCGATATTCTAAAGTACCGATATCCCGGTTTTTCGGTACCGAGTTAAAAAGAACGATTCATTTCAACCGTCGGTACTGAAAAAAAAACTGAGTCAGGGAAACCGCTTGTGGTACCGGGTATTGAAAAAAACCGAAACCCGGTACTGAAATCTCGGTACCGAACAGGCCTAGCCATAGGTTCCCGGGATCGAATACCATTGTAGGTAATTTATTATGCTTTTCGGAGCGTAATCAGGTAAATTAAATGTCGCCAACACTTATAGAGGTCAATGCTGGACTGCGTGAGGTTTTTTATATCCGTCACTATGTGAAAGGGTATATTAACTTTGCCATGAAGTTTGCAACGTACAGAAGGAAGCACCTCCGACTATATAAAGTATATATATATTATTGACCAGTTTGTCGAGGGAAATCGATTGACCGTCTGTCCGTCTGTTACAATGCACTCTTCCTCAGTTTTGAAGCTATCGGGCTGAAATTTTGTATGCAAGTTTCTTTTTAGTGTTCGCTGTATATATGTCGGAACGAATGGAATCCGACCATGGCGTCATGGGGCTGCCATAGAAACCAACCCCTAACGATTAGGTTCTTCTAAGAAAAACTTTTTTCTTTATGTACTAATCTTAACCAAACTTCACCCAAGTGTGTTCCTAGTAAAGCCTCAAAACATATCTAGGAACAGATGGAATCAGAACATTACGTCATTCATAGGGCTGCCATACAAACCATCCACTGAAAAATAAGTTCTTCTAAGAAAAACTTTTTTCTTTTTAATCCGGCCTTAACCAAACTTTACCCAAATGTGTTTCTAGTAAAGCCTCAAAACATATCTAAGAACGGATAAAATCGGAGCACTACGTCATAGGGCTGCCATACAAACCAACCCCTCAAAAACAAATTCTTCGAAGAAAAATCTTTTTCTATATGAATCGATCTCAACTAAACTTCATCCAAGTATATGAACATACTAAAGCCTCAAAACATAACCAGAAACGGATGGAATCGCAACACGTCATAGGGCTGCGGTAGATATTATTACACAAAAGAACCTTAAGCTTCATTCAAATGTGACGGGTATTCATATTTCGGGCGCCGAAATTAGCCTCGGACAATTTCCCGTTTTTTTTGTGTGTCACTATTTGACTTTTTTTTAACTGTACACGACAAAAATTCCATATTTTTTATTGTAATTTAACCTGTTGATCAATATCACTCCAATGAATTTTCGATGCAATCGTTCATATCTCTCGAAAGCTTTTAAATTATACGATAGAAAGTTTCCGTTTTGGTATGCTCGAAAAACGAAGGTCCTATTGGGCCTATATAGACTATACGAAAACTTTTGTAGTGGCCGGCAGACAAGCATTGTGAGAACGCGTCGCACGAATAGTTTTTTGTTGTAAAGTGTGATCGTACGATTATTCGTACAGTCTCTAATGGGCGTTTCAGATTGTAAGAAAACGACCGTACGGGTAAACTTGCGCGACAAGAACGAACGTACGTTCATTTCACACTATCCGATCAAGACACGGACGGGCGAACAATAGTCACACAGCAAATATGTATAAATGTTGCCATGCACGCTCCAGAGTTAGTGTACAATGAAGTGACAAGATAAAAATGCATGTAAAACACGCGCCTGAACTATCGGTAGATGCAATCGTCTTATCGGTCGTACAATTCTTACGAATCGATCGTACGATTCTTACGAAAGAAAAACAATAGTGTCACGATTTTTTTCTTTCGTAAGACGCGTTCTTCACATTACGCAACGCCTGTCTGCCTGTCTATAAAAGCTCTCGCCGCGCCGTCCGTTTGTTAGCCATCCGGTTTCGTCTTATAATCTGAAACGGCCCAATGGCCCAATGGCCCATTACTTTCGAATAGAAGAAATTCGCTTCCGAGTAACATGTTAGTATTTTAGCCATTTTGAAAGCAATTGGTTTCGAATCGAATTACATGATAAGGCCCCAGTAGTATTGGAAGCTGGACTTTCTTTGATCAAAATAGCGGTGTTGGTCCAGCGATCTCATGAAGAGCAGGTGCAAAGACCCAATTATACCTAACCAATCAATCAAACTAATACTGTTGCCTGGGAGAATTGCTATTAGTCCGGCAATCCAACAGACCCATTCTGCCGAGCGAAGTCCGAGCAGATAATAGGTAGAAGATATCTAATTCTGAAGGAAATCGCAGCGGTGCGTTTAAATCCGTACGTTTTATACAAAAAAATATCACCAAAAGTACAGATTCTATTGCATCACCCTATGTCCTAAATATACTCTCTTATGATGTGCCAAATGTTTTTTCTGATGGATTCCAATTATGGACAAATAAGGAAAACTTATGCGTAACTCTTATAACAACAAGAACATTATAGGTTTTGATAATAGAATTTTGCCCTTTTCTCAAATACCCAAACCTTTTCTTTCGCTTTGGAATCAGATTACTCGTCAAAAAAAGCCTGGAGTCCCACACGGCCCCCGAAATAACTGTGAAAACGATGACGACCAACAGTAACTTAATCATTGAATGCAACAATCTAGGAAAGTGTTTAGCGGGATACTCCTCTTTGAACGTGGAATGCAGTCCGCACCACAAAGAACCGTAACAACATTTTACATCAAAACTATGGAAATCCCCATTGCCACCATCCAGTGCGAATTCGCACCAATATCATTACATATTTTCTATCATACCTATTGGCAGCTAATGATATTTGCATAAATCACATTATCATTCACGTGAATCTATCCATATTCATGACGTTTACACAAAGGCAATAGATACTTCGTGCTTATAAAACTTGTGCATCTCATAAATCATGACATGACAATATTCCAAAGTATCTAACAAATAAAAAATACTTTTTTTTTTGCTATTTACTACATGTCTAATAAATGTTTTTATGATATAATAATTATTCAAATTGGTGATGATGAATATTATTTACTAAAAGCAATTAACGCACTAATTTAGATTGTATCGCCTTGGCATATAATACGACAACACAGTGAGATGTCGGATCTTCCAGGAATGTAGAATCTAGTAAGTTTAGTCTTGAATCGGAGAAGTTCCCTCGCAAATCGTGACGTGACGTTTTACCAATTGAGTCGACAATATGCTGGAATTAGTGAAAATTGAAAACACTTGGCGTGTAATAGGCAAAATATTATTTGCATTCAACATTGTTTTAATGGTATGATAGGATTGAATGTTTATTTTGTTAATACATACTTCTCATTAAAAAAAATGCATATTATTCGTATTTATTCACTTATTTATTACAGGCTACTGGAAATAATCAACAAGTATATATTTATCCAACGAGTTTGTGATACATATGTATACTGTTACAACATTGGGATTCTGAGGAGTTCAATTAAAAAAGGAATATGCAGAGACATCTATTTTTGACCCAATTATATTATGATTAGTTAACCGGATCAGTGATCAAAATTTTTTTCGGAAATGTTTACGTTAATTGAATTTGGATGCATATATGTTAATTTGATTAGAAAAAAATGGTTTTGATTTGAAATTTTATAAGTCGTTAATTTTATAAAAGAAAACTGAACTTACGACGTTTGAATTGAACCAACCTTAGTCTATTGGCAATAATTGTTGCCTATTTACTTTTGGTTGCTAATATCAAATAAAAATTGTGTTTTACCGAAATTTTGCTGATAATAAAGTGTATACGAAAGGAAGTGAGCAATTTATTAAGCGCCACCAGATTTCCTTCGATGCGCATTATTTTCTATACAGATCCACTTTTACCAATGATCATGCTACTTAACGATTTCAATCACATCTTATCGTTTACGCAAAAAATGTCTTGTCCACAGGAGTTCAATAACACACATCATTCAAGTTGATTACAACGCGTACAACCAAACTTAAGGTAATTTATATGCTGATTTTGGCCAGGAAGGCACTTTCCATCGCCCTGATGCCTTCCAGCCTATATATGTACATGCTAAAATCAAGCAAGAAATTGAAAACAAAAAACTTGATCTGGCGCCCAGAAGCTACAACTTGACTGATGTGTCAGTGCGAGGAATTACGGATCACCGCGATAATTTATTGCACCTTTTTGTATGGGAAATAATGTCATTTAGTATAATATTGGTATATATGTGGTTGCCCGCGGGGAATGAATACACAATTAGGGTGTCAATAAATGAACGACATACAAATTGAATTAAAAAGTTTTATGCACAGATGGTTTGTCTCTTGGCTGTTTCTTTTGAATGACGTTGAACTTATATGGTGCTTGAAGAATGTGGGAGCGACTACAAAATATTGCTTAAGCGGACCCATTTTGCCTCATTACGATAGATTTAAATCAGGTTCAAGTTGATTGAGGGGGTGTTGATTTGTTCAAATTGTGTTTTTGATAGTAAGACATTTAAAAGAATAATTGAATTACTTACAAAAAACATAAATATACTTTAGGGGCGATTCAGACTATCGACAAGATTTACTAAATCCTAGATTTAGTTGACAGTTGTACTATGTATATTGTACTGCAATTTGAATAATGCAAGTACATTCTACGATGCATTTTGAAATTAATGGCATACGATTTAATCTAGTAGGCGGGTTTCGACTCGATTAATTAAGTGGTTTTAGTAAATCCTGTCCACAGTGTGAATCCCCTTAGAGTACAAGATTATAAAATTATAATAAATTTTAGCACTCTATACCTGCAAACTTCTAACTACTGAGGTACATTTACGTATGGTTGCACTGTAAGTTTTCTCAATATTTAAAGAATAAAAATGAGTAGATTTTAATTTGTTGTAGTGCAATTTTCTTCTTATACGTATAACACGTAATTAATTCTCCAATTAGCAAAATTATTAAAATTTGATAATTTTTATTATAATTTAATTATAATTTTTCCCTAATTTATGGAAAAACTCTTTCTTACAGTTATTCAAACAAATTGGCAACAAAATTAATACATGCTTTATTGGCCATTCTGTATTTAATGCTACACTTTAAATAATGGTATGCACACGCTCATTGATGCAGTTGTTAACTTCTTTTCACATTGTAGTGAATTCCAATTCAAGTTCCGAACACGTTGAAATAAAAAGTAATAAGTAAAGCGTCGATTATCCGAACTGATGTTGACAAGAGTGGTTCGGATAAACGAAAGTTCGGTTAATCGAGCTTCCATAGAAAAATTATTACGCGACAAACTGAAAACATGTAAAACGACTAGAACTAAACAAAAATAAAAAATTCGATGTAATTGAGAGATGCAGATTAGAGGTTGCTTCAGTCAGACCCTTGATTTTTCATTTTATTCTGTGTTTTTCACAAGAAAACCAGCTGAGTAGGTATCCGGTTCGGTTAATCGAGTGTTCCGATAATCGGCGTTCGGATAATCGACCTTCTACTGTATACTTTTCCTTGATAATAATCAGTTAGGCTAACTTTAGTTACATTTCAGTTGATATTCGTTACTTTTATTCCGGGTAATAATTATTACTTTATAACGAACGAATTCAGACGTCCCGTTTCAAATCATAAAACTGCACTTGTGTTTGGATATAATGAACCCAGCGAATACGAACACTCTGCTATAACGTTCCGGTCTTATGATATTGTGTTCGGCTATACCGAACTATCGACAAAATTTTCGTCTCACGGTGAGTACAATATAATCTTGCGAATCTCGTGTATTTGATGTGTTACCCTGTATAGTTTCACGATATTTTTGCGAATTACGGTAGCAGTTTACACTATAATGTGCGCTTCTTTGCTAAATTGATTTTCCCTAAATTGGAACAAAAGTCACTTTGGTTACCTATGCTCAAGTAACGTTGAGTTGATAACTTAATTGAATTTGAATTGAAAAAATCGCTAATTGCAAGAAACCGTGTTCTTATGTGTACTAAGACATGGAACAAACTGTGTAGGATTCTCATGGAATTTTTACGGCAAAAATTGATCAAATTGGTTTGATAATTATGAAAATAAAGCCAATACTTTTTTATTATCCAAAAAATATTTCGTTTTAAAATGTTTGAAATTTTTGATCGCCTAATCATAACCAGCAATGTTCATTTATTCAGTCCCGTGACTGTTCGTTATATCCGTGTTCGACTGTATCTAAGTTTGAAAAGACTAGAGAGATAGAGATAGCAGGTCTGATTATGTAATCGACTAATGATAATTACAAGTAGGTTCCCAGTCCCGGATATGAAAACACTGAAAACTATACGAATATTTAACAGGAACAGAAAAGTGGTTGTCGTGCCAGGAGTCAAATCATTTTTACGGCTTCAAACATCATAAACTGCAGCAATTTTTTAATAGAGAAGGTTACTAAGGCTGTAAGATTTTTTTTTGCCGCGATAACCTGCTAGGAGGGAGGAAGGGGCAAACGCGTCCCCCCTGCCACGCCTTGCCTACGCTCATATACATATGTATATCATCCCGCAACATTGATGGGATAGATGTATTTTGCACGAAACCGTGGTCGTACGGTTGCCTATCTATGATTTACGATACTAGCGAATCTAATGTTCTAAATTGTAACACATTGCGTTATATGAAGATGTTCACACTAACGCGAATATGTATTCGTTTTGCAATATTTTACCGCCAGCAATATTCGCTGCCTAATGTCATTTTATTCAAACAATTTATATAAAAGAAAAAGAAAAGATTTCGATTTGGAATGAGTTGTTTAGGTATTGACAAGAACTTATCGAAGGATGAAGGAAACAGGTAAAACTTGCGAAGTATGCATGTATAGAGAAGAGTGTCATTCTAGGGCGGGCATCTGGGATCAGCAACCCAAAATTACCTTTGTGTTTCCACCATGCTGGTTCGACTTCCGAAGAAAACTGGAGAAAAACTCTTGGACTAGCAATCCCAATTTTTTCTTGTTTTTGATCTCAAATTCGGACCAAAAGTTACATTAGTGCTTCTATTACGTCGATTAGATGAGTATTTCCCGAGGATATCGGGGAACCGTTCTGGAGTGGGTACTCCAAAGTTTTACTTCTCTTTACAGGGTGGCCCATAGTGAACTAGTGTAAACCATGCATAACTTTTTTATTTTTTAATATTTTTTTCTGAAGATATGTAAGTACACGTTGAGGAAGGACCGATTTAGGTAGGTTTTATAAAAGAGTTTATTTTTGAACCATTTCATTTAATTCACCAAAAGCACGTATGCGGACAGGTAGGACTTACAACCTCCTCATTACCAACAACGATTTTAACGGACGTTTTCGGCGAGGGAGTCATTTCAAGAGGATCTGCAACTAACTGGCCGGCTAGATCTCCAGACTTAACTCCATTCGAATTTTTTCTATGCGGATACCTACAATAATAAACCAAGAACAATTCAGGAATTGAAGCAAAATATTATAGGTTTGCAGCCAGAAATATTGCGAAAGGCAATGGAACATACCGTAGAACGATCCTGTTTTTGCGAAGCCGCCCGGGGCGGTCATCTAAAGGATATCATTTTTTAAATAAAAAAGGTATTCATGGTTTACACTAGTTCACTTTAAATGGGCCACCCTGTAGTTCTAACTTTTTTGCGAAGTGCGAGTATGATTCTAATGATTCTACTAAAAAATCAATACGTAATTTCATACGATGGCGTAACCAAGCAAATATGGCTTAATCAAACAAAATATGGCGTAAATGCAAAGTAAACGAACATTCAATTCCATACAATATGTCAAGTTTTGCATCTTCTCTATACGATAAGACTAACCAGTAACCATTTGACGGGCATGAGAAGAGATGTATAAGAATTATCGGCTCTTAGTAGTTAAATTTGCCCAAATGCAGGTCTCTTTTTTGGGTAGGCGATGATCGATTTATACTCTATATTTTCAGAAAATTCTCTTGTTTCACCCATCCAGCAACACCTACAATTCAATCCAAATTCGAACACCGGCCGTAACGCTTTTTTGTTGGTACGGTTCAACCAGGTTGTACTGCAAAAATTTAAAAATAATAGTCTTTGGCAAGTTGTTGCCGTTATTCTCTATCATGTCTAATCCCATTCTTTACACATATGTTCTTGTGACACAGCGACGACTGTGTAGTAGGACACAAAAACGCCGAAGGTCCAAAACGCTCGAAGGACCGGGAGATAAGGGCGTAAAGCGTTCCCTGACGGTTTACCCGTACATTATAAACTTGTAGGATCACTCCTCCATTTTTGTAGGTTTGTAGGGCCACCCCATGACCCCATGGTCAGATTTGATCAATTTAGATATGTTTTGTGTCGTCAAGAGAAGCACGTTTGTGTGAAATTTGGTTTAAATTGGTGCACAAATAAAAAAGTTATTCTTAAAAGAACCTAATGACCCCATTATCCGATTTGATCCATTCTTAGATATGTTTTGTGTCGTCATCAAGAGAAACACATTTGTGTGAAATTTGGTTGAAATTGGTGCCCAAATAAAAAAGTTTTTCTTAGAAGAACCTAATTTGGGGGTTAGGTTTGTATGGCAGCCCCATGACCCTATTATCCGATTTAATTCATTCTTATATATGTTTTGTGTCAACGAAAGAAACACATTTGGTTCAAATTAGTGCACAAACAAAAAAGTTTTTCTTAGAAGAACGTAATTTGGGGGGATAGATTTGTATGGCAGCCCCATTATCCGATTTCATCCATTCTTAGATATGTTTTGTATTATCAAGAGAAACACATTTGTGTGAAATTTGGTTGAAATTGGTGCACAAAGAAAAAAGTTTTTCCTATAGAATTGGGGGGCTAGGTTTGTATGGCAGCCACATGACCCAGTGATCCAATTTCGGTCATTCAAACATACAAACAGCCTGCAACAATAATAAGCACGTGTGCAAAATTTCAGCTCCGTAGCTTTTATAGTGGCCGAGAAAAACGCGCTGCAACAAACGGACAGACAGACAGACGGACATCGTCCAATCGACTCATCTCGTCATGCTGATCATATATGTATACTTTTTATATGGTCGGAGATGCTTCCTTCAATGCGTTACAAACTTCATGACAAAGTTAATATACCCTTTCACTCAATGAGCGAAGGGTATAAAGATTCCGAAATTCGCAAAAACTTGATTTTTTTTACATCGCCACATAATAACGATGAAGTTAAGATCAACTATGTTTTTTCCTGGGTTGCAGGTAGCCGATAATAAACAGAATCAGCAGTGGAACATGATTATTTAGTTCCAAAAGAAATTTATTAAGATATGTTCCCAAGTGAGAGCATTGGGCGATACAGGCCAAAGGGTTCAAATAACACTGCGTGACACCAAAAAACCGTCAAAAAAACTGAACGCTATTTTGGTTAGCTATTGGTTCCCATATGACAAAAGTGCAATTAATTTTTTTCCTGACCCTCAGGTTTTCGAGTTACACGCCGAAATCTTTTTTAATGGTCCTCGTATGGTATCTGCTACTCAATTACTGCAAATTGCAATAAAATAAGTAAATTTCTTATCAGTATCCTTAAGAGGACTCTTGGCAATAAAAATCACCGAAAATAAATATAATTTGCTCGGTTATTTTATTTTTTTTCCCTTTTATTGTGACTTAAAACCGTGAAAAACCATATTTTTTATCTTTTCGCGGCTACATATCTTTACATAACTTTTATATTTATTATATTTTTACCTGATATACTCGTTTTTTATTATCCTTATATTATCCCTTTTGTTTTTACCTGTCATATTCTTTTTTTATTATCCTTATAATACCCCTTAAAGCGCGAAAACCGTCAGGTACAAAAATTAAAAAAAACTTAAAAAAGATATTGTTATGGTATAAATTGCACGTGTTGTAATAGTTTTACTTTAATTGGTTTACAATATGGATTCTGAAAGAAATATTCGCAACCTGTGCAAAAATTCCCCAAATAAATTTTGCTACGTGTGCGGCAAATATATTTTTAAATCGCTAGAGAGAAAAGTAACACATAAATTAAGGGATGCTTATTTCGAATGTTTTGGCCGCGTTGTGTGTCAGGATAAGCCTTGGATATCCGATTTTTTTGCATATCGTGTTGTATGTCACTGCACTCTCAAAAAACTGGAAAACGAGAAATGCCTTTCGTGGTTCCAGCACTTTGGAGCGAGCCTAGCAATCATCACGACGATTGCTATTTTTGTGTGTTCGATTTGCGGGCTGCTACCAAAAAGCATAAGTATAAAGTGGAGTACCCTATAGTGAGATCTGTCACGAAACCTGTGCCTCATAGTGTAAACAGCAATATTCGCCCTCCTCACAGTAACGACCCTCAGGATACACAGTTTTTCCCCTCTCCTACATCAAGGGATCAACGAAAACCACACCTAATTCGCCAAGAGGAATTGGATGATTTGGTACATGGACTTCATTAAAAGCTGTTATAAAAGGATTCGTAGGAAATCACAAAGCCGAAAACGCAGAACTTTTAGTAACAAATATGTTTAGACGCATATAAAGAGATGGGGTGCAGAATGTCTTTGAAAATTCATTTTCTTCACTCCTATTTCTCTTTCCTTCCTGAGAACCTTGGAGCCGTAAGTGATGAACAAGGTGAGCGCTTTCATCAGGACATAAAAAGGTTTGAGGAACGTTTTCAAGGTCATTGGGATGCAGCGATGTTAAGAGATTATTTTTGGCGCTTACAGCGAGAAGACAATTCTAAACTTAAGAGAAAAAGTTGATTTTTTTTATTTTTCCCTTAAAATAAATGTGTTTAACAATTAAGTTTATAATTTTAAGTATTTAAATATGTTTATTATATTGTTTTATTTCCGTTTTACCAAAAAAAAATTAATAAATAATAACCGATTTGTTACTGGAACTTTATTTTGTATTATTTTCAGGGAATATCAATATCTTTCCATATCTCTGAAACTGGGGGGTCAAGGGAAAAAGTAAATATGAGGTTTTAGTAAGGATTAGATAAGAATTAAAAAGAAAAAAAATTGGAGATGACGGTTATTTTTGTTTTAAATTTGTCACACAGTGTAATTAGAGGAGAGCAGGAGCCTAAAAGTTTGTGTTCGTAGAGACGACTCATGTGGTGATCGCTCAGCGATCGTAGTGTAGCATCCAATGCCGAGCCCTGTTTGCATATTTTTTTTATTTATATGCCTTGTCTCGACTATGGACTTAAAGGAACGTGTTTGCAT
The DNA here is from genome assembly GCA_949715475.1 of Microchrysa polita. Lineage (NCBI taxonomy): Eukaryota > Metazoa > Arthropoda > Insecta > Diptera > Stratiomyidae > Microchrysa > Microchrysa polita. Next base: position 57,416,623 of record OX454415.1, read on the forward strand.
AGACGATATACGCATATAGCGCTCAGAACTGCGATCGATGAGTGAACTTGAAATTGAATATGAATTTATGTTGACTTTTGCGTGGCTTATACTTTTGGATAGGTGTATATAACCTAATGGGCGGGGTCTGTACAACGAATGGACGATCATCGAATGCAAAAGAAGGTGATTGATTGCGTGGACGACCGAGAGCTCGCTTGTAGAACTCAGAAGGATGACGACGCCTACCTAAACGCTTTAGTATCTTCCGGAAAATTTTGAGTTAGGAATTCAACACCAGATTATGTGATATAATCGTTATTCGAACGTGTGGCGTAACAATGCAAAGAATAGAATTCGCCGAGTAGCAATATTGCAGATTCATTGTCCTTAATCTAAAATTTTGAATCACCTATAAATATACGAACCGAACTGCATACAAAACAGATGGATTATGCCCACAATCAGTCAAGTGACCATACTATTGGTGCAACTTAAATTAAAACAATTATCACACTAGCTGAGCTGGTACAAAAGTATAGAAATCCTAAGCATAACGACATTGAAAACACATTGCACCTGCAATTAACGTTCATTATCCACGGTGATTTGAATACATAACGTTTGCCTTTGCAGCGCACGTACATACGAGTATCTATGAAAGTGCCAGATAACTTTGCAGTATTGAAGTTACTAACAGTTGCCCATGCCCAGTGGCGTAGATAAGGGGGGATCGAGAGAATCAGCCCCCCCTCCCTTCGGCCACACATTTTTTATTATTACTTTAGGTACGTAAAACAAAGCAAACGTGTGTAGTGTTTCATAAAAACGTGAAGCCGTTTTCAGAACAGTAATAGAAAATTTAGCACTTCCTCAAATATCAATTGTATTTAGAATCGTATCGACCGAATAGTAACACTACAGCACAGGGCTTTACGTTCATTTACTTTTTCACATTGGAGTTTTGCACAGGCAAGCCCTACTGAAGTAATCTAGACAGCGGCCGCTCTAGCATTTACGTCGCCCCGGGCAAGATAACAAATTGCCGCCCCTTAGGTATTGTACCAGGCAGATTGATGGTATGATACTATCGATGGACGTCTTTGTTGTAGAATCGATTCAAATAATTTTTAATGGTCTCTCAAGGTCGTTGCTCGGAAACGATTTACATAGTGGAACCAGCTGATGTAGAGACAACAGAAAAATTCAGGTTCACAATGGGATTCAAACTAACGTCCAGATATCATTTATAGTCTTAAGCGCAATTCACCACAATTCAGCAAGACCTTATAGAGTTTGTTTGGAATTTCAAATTTAAAGCTTGATGTAAGAAATAGTAAATTAATGCGTAAAATTCCCTAAAACACTCAACACATTTTAGAAAACTCTGCCCTCAAAAATGTTAAGTCAACAAATTGTGCAGTTGTTTTCATAAAAAAACTGGGCAGCCGCAAAACTTCTGCAGGGTTTTCAACGTACATGGCATATTTTTATGAATGCACTATCTCGACAGTTTTTATAGGGAATAAGGTCAGAGCTAGTTAAATCGGCGGAACCTAGCCAAATTCTAATATTAGCCTTTCCGAGGGAGGGAGCTCTAGCAATGTGTTATGTCGTTCGATCCCTCATCTTGCTGAAATCCAAACCACCTTGTTCGTAGTTTGCCCTCCAATACTAGTTGAATCAATGCAATCGGAACCAACTGAAGAAATCCATCCATGCAAAGATTTGGCGGATTGAAGTACCATGGAAATTATGGAAAACGACTCAAAAAAAAAATATATAATGCCTTTGGATATAACATTTCTCACAAAACGCCGTTATGCGGTCAGTGTTAATGCGACTCCCTATTTCTCATTTCATTTGAATTTCTTCGGGAACTCGATATTTATTCCTGGCACTCATCAGAACTAAACAAAAACTTTAGATCTCATCTTCCGGAAAACACGGCATATCGCATATAAATGAATCAAAAAAATTGCATGCTTCGTCCTCTATGTGAAAATTAGGTAGCTCCCTTTGGCAAAAATTAGGGAGCATGCAATGTCCTTCTGGTGAAAAGGAGAGGTGGAGAGGAGTAATTCCCCAATTAGTATCTTTTTTAAAGAATGACCTAATTAGCACATTTGCTTTTCGAAAGTAGGGCGAGTGCTAACATCACATACGTAAAATTTACGCATGGCCTCCAAATTTATAGCAAATATAGCTAGCTACTACGGTGTCCTGAAAGTTTGGAAATTTTAGAAATATATACTCACAAATTTCTGAGTTATCGGAAAATTTAGATTTTGCTTTATCCACATATACTGAGCATTCGCAACAAGCTCTCGTCTTCGCAATTTCCCTTTTCTGGACATATAACTGTGTTGAGGTGTTCCGGCCAGAAAAGCGGCGATGCTAGGTCTTTCGTGACTCCGAAAAGTTGGGAAACCACTGATGTAACCCAATATAAAGCTCTGGCACTCCAAGCGCAGTATCGATAATTTGTATGAAAATTGGAATACTGTGCATTCACTCACCGTAGTAAAAAAGCCAAAATTATTTCAGGACTCAGCTTTTTCGTATATGGCAAAATTGCTATCTATTTTGCACCAAAAATTGCTGAAAAAACGGCTAATTTGAAGTGTAATAAATACAGAAATTGTTATTCTGAAATGCAACATTTGATAACCTTAAAAGTATAAGCAATCTTGCAAAATGATCCCCCCCTCCTCTCCGAAATGCTATCTACGCCACTGCCCATGCCCATACCGATTGCATGCTAATCTTGCAACGGCTCTCAACCTCTCTGCACTGTGCCTTTGTGTGTATGTACCTCTAATAGTTTTCATGCTCGGGTGGATTTCTCTCCTTAATTAAAGGTGTAATTGATTGACTAAATGCAATCATGTTTATCTGATTAAGTATCTGACCGTTGTGTACATGGTCATAAGGTTTAACTAACTTTCATATTTATCACTTTTCATATAAATTTATGATCTATTGAGGTCCCCAAAGTATGAACATGAAAATTTAATTTAGCCGTACTTTTTGGTTATACATATTGGCGAATGGAAATTGGTTTTAACAACATAGGATAGTAGAGAATCGTATGTTAAAGTTTCAGCATTGATTTTCGTGTTGCAGTTTCGCCATTTTATCACATCTGACACGTGATATAAAATATAGTTCAGGTGCGGGTGGTTTGACTAGTTTAAAAGAGTTCAAAAAGTGCAGCTATTAGTTTCTAATATTTTCAATTCATTAGACTAGTTGCCATACAGAATTCTGTCCTTTTCAATTTTAGAAAGTCGAATGTTGACACATACCTTCTATGGATTGTTATGGTTATATGGTTATACTATGAGTAATTCGAATATCGTGCAGATTATTGGCCCAGATATAAATATGTATTTACTATAAGTCAATTACCAAGGACTGCTATGTCAGTTCATAGCCCTTTTAGTTGTGTTCTTTGTTGGTTCTCGACAATTTGTTGAAGTTCTTATTACTCTTGACATGCGTTTTATTCTATAGCAACATTACAGGATGTCCCTACATATTTTTAAATGAATCTTCGGAAAAATTAAGGTACAAAACTGCTAAGCCAGTGGGAGCTAAATAAAATAAGCAAGCAAATCAATAAATAGCTCTCATTACATAATAGTCTAAGAAAAATAGCATATTTGGTCGGCAAAAATCCTACATTGAAAATTTTTTTGGATTATGGTTGGGAATGGTCCCCAGATTATGGCATTAAAAGTCCCAACCGATCGGGGGCCGCAGCCTTAAAAAAAGGGGGGAAAGGTATCGGTTTTTTTGTGATTATTTCAAAAACAGTAAGAGATACAGAAAAATGGTCTCAGGACGAAAAAACCACATAAAATTTTCTTTGCAATGATATATAACACATTAGAGTTTAATTGAATATTTTGGCGTTAGACTAGAACCTAAAGTCGGATATTTTCATTTTAGATTTTTTTTGAAAGCTCCATACTTTTTTAAAGAATGCTAGTTCAGCCGTAAAATTTTGTATAAGTATTCACAGCAATAACTTCCAAATCATTTTAAGGCAAACATTGAGTCGCTCCGGTCCAGGACTCCCATTATCCCCCCATTTAAATTGTTCAAAGCGGCATATCCATAACTCCCCCCAAAATTGGAGCAGAGTGCCAAATTCTGGTTTGTTGGGATTGGAGGTCATAGTGACCCGGATAAAAACTAAGGGTCCCATACAAAGTGACCCATCAGGAGTTCGTTTTACCTACTACTCACTTTATAAACTGTAGATAGAACAAAGTTGTCTTCGGTCACTTTGTATGGGAGGTACCCTTAGTTTTTTCCGAATGGGCTGATTTTCAGTGAGTGGGGTGAGTATGACCTCCAATCGCAACAAACCAAAATTTAGCACTCTGCTCTGATTTTGGGGGGAGTTATGGATATGCCGTTTTGACAAATTTAAATAGGGCGATAATGGGGGTCCTTGACCGGAGCGACTCAATGTTTACCTTAAAATGATCTTGAACCTATTGTGAATACTTATACAAAATTTTACGGCTGAACTAGCATTTTTTCCAATGTTATGGAGCTTTTAACAAAGGTCTAAAATGAAAATATTCCAATTAATTTTGTTAGGCTAGCGCCGAAATATTTAATTAAACTCTAATGTGTTTTATATCATTGGAAAGGTAATTTTATGTAGTTTTCTTCGTCCTCAGACCATTTTTGTGTATCTCTTGCCGTTTTTGAAATCATCCCAAAAAAAACGAAAAATGTCCGCCTTTTCTCCCCTTTTTTAAGGTTGCGGACCCCCAATCGGTTGGGACTTTTTATGCCATCATCTCGGGACCATCCCCAACCATAATCAAAAAAAATTCCGATGTAGGATTTTTGCCGTTCGATGGCCATATTCCTCAGAGTAAAAATGAACATCATCGGGGCCTTATCGACCGCAAGTTATTCTACTACATTTTAAAAAGAAATACAATTTATGTTTCGCTTGTAATAGTTTAAATAAATCCACTAAAGACAAAGATTATAAGTGAAATACTTCTATGATTGGTGGTAGATGTTGCAAGCCCGGTGGATGACCTCTGGTCAGAAGCCATGCAATTTATTTGGAGTGCCGCAGAATAAAATGTAATATATTAGCACCATATACGGAATTCAAAATGTTTGACATGCCACGACTCTTACTCCAAAAAGCTTTGTGCAGTTTTGCACAAACATGGTATTTGTGCTACATTGCAAATATGCGACCATAAGAATTCACTCTTTGCAAAGATTGCTTTTATGTCCAAAGCCAACAAAGTGCAAATTTTGTTTATTTAGTATACACTTCAGCAGTTAATCGGACGAAATTGATTTTTCGTGTTGTGGTGGTTGTCTTTTCCGCAGAGCATGACAAAAGGCGAATGGAGAAAACGAGTAGAATAAATATGAAGATATGCTTTTGCATACTCAATATAATATACGAATGTATTTATAAAAATACATACACGGAAAATATTTAAATTGAAAAGTAAATATAAAAGTTTTTCGCTGTTGGCACTTGGTATACATACTCTTCAGATTTGGATTGCAAAATTTTTAAATATGTTTGCTGCTTCGACAAATCAAAACAAAATTCTTTTAGTATAGTACAGGGTGCCCAAATAAAACCGCAAATTTAAACATATAAAATCGTCGATTCAAATTTTAGAAAATGTTGGAGACACCGAGGTAGTGGGAGTGCATTTTATCTTCTTCTTTCTTGCCTCGTTCTTTATACCGCTCCATGGTTTTGCGTTGTTCGACCTGCGGTGTAGGCACATCATCCGTTTTGGCGGTTATATCCCTGCATATTTCTACAGGCAGCTCTATCTTGGATCGTGTCATCGCCGAGACCAATGCGTTGTTGTTGCTTTTTCATTTGACATATCCAGGTGTTCTTCGGTCTGCCTCTGGCCTTGGGTCCATTAAGTGGAACTTCCATTGATATCGCTCTCTTTGCGGGGTTCTTAAGCGGACGCCTTTGAACATGGCAATACCAATCCATTCGTCGGTCTTCGAGCTTTTCGGTGATTGGTTGGTCTATGGACAAGCTGCCTCGGATGTAGCTACTCTTGATGTGGTCCCTTTTGGTTACACAAACTGACATCCGTAACATGGGAGTGCATTTTATCGCTTAATTTTAAACTATAGCAAATAGGAAGAGTCACAAAGGCGCGAATTTTCAGTTTTTCGCAAATATCTGGAAAGTTATGAGCCTGATCGGGAAATGTTCTTAGGACAGAAATAAAGTAAGTGCGTTTCTTACAAATATACATGTCCCTCCTCAAGCGCGAATTTCGACATAGTTATACGTTAAGCGTATGTGATTAATATCATGTACAACGGATAGAATTGATACAATTGAAATTCAATTGTCCGCACATTTTGAACGTTACGGAAAAAAATGGGCTAGCTAAAATAACCTTTATAGACAGAACGATAAAATTAAGAAACTGTTTTCTTACTTTCGAAGTTTCTAAATCCAGACAAAAATTCTTAAAATGTGAACATTTTTTCTTTGATTGATCTTATTTCCAAGGCCTTGTTTTGAGACTCAGTATAAGAAGATTCAAGCATGAACCATTATTCTCAAACTCAATTCAAGTAAAAATTCTTCATATTATTTTTTTTTTACATTTCCCGGGTAAAGCTTCTGGAAAAGCTTTATTATATAGCTTAAGATTATATTGGAGCATTGTAGTAGAGTAGTCGTAGTGTCTCTGGTGTAGTAGGTACATGCACTGGGCCAAATCGCCTGCTAAAGTCAAGAAAATATTGCTAACATAAAAAAAGACAAAAACACAGCCAAGAAATATTTATCTTCATTTGAGAATTAGTCTAGTCACACTGATCCAAGTGCAGCGCTTTAAGGAAAAGTAACCTTGAATCGATCAAACTTTTCTTATGAAAAAGACAAGAGAAACTAAACAAAAATTTAAAAAGAAACTTGCTTCCAACCAACATCGAACTCATAACTCCATTCTTCCCAGTCAAATGCGCTACCTACTACACAAGAGAAATTACTGACTAATCCACTGCAAGGCATCAATATAAGCTAAAGCTAAAATAAAGCTTTCCACGAGCTTTATATAAAAAATAATAAAAATAACAGGCGCGACAATCCAACATTGGACTAAGGCCGCAGGATGTGTTAGTGACATCCTATTTCCAAGATCTTATCTGCTTTTTGTTGAGGTAATGAGATCAGCATCACGCTCAGCAGTGTTATTTATCCCCATAAATGGGTACTCGCTTAACATCTGAGTGAGATCATAGTCCGTCACAAGCTCGTGAGTTCGAAAAACACCATGGAACACGGTGAGATTCGAACTCATGACCCTGTGCACCGAAGGTACGCGCACTAACCGCTAGACCAGCCAGACTACAGACTACGAGCTTTATATGGAGGTGGAGTGGTCTTACGGCAGCTGCCTCTACGGGGCGGATCACACCCGTTTTGTTCTGCAAAACGGCCAAAAGCGGCCAATATGCCTTCCTGGCAAGAGCCCCGGCAGGAGCCCTGAAGGTTCGATGCAGGAAGGTTGTGTTTGTCTGTGTATATGTGTGGGTACGATATATGTGTTTTTTCGTCATATTGGGAGCATTACATCTCGGCGCGGCTGCTCTCAATTTTACTAATTCGCGCCGGTGTTGAAACAAATCCAGGTCCAGAGGTATGGATTTGTAGTGTCTGCAACCAACGTATCGGTTCGAATGCCAGATCAGTGCAGTGTAATTGCTGCAGGGAATGGGTTCACTTTAGGTGTTCAGGGTTACGAAGACAAGGTCAACACTCCTTAGCATATGTTGCACCAGGTTGTATGAATTCCAGGCAACCCAGGGCTGCTCCTAGCCCACCTTCTCCACCACTGCCCCCTACACCGCCAAACAATATAATAAGGAATGCCAGACCCATTCTTACACCTGGCCCTCCCCCTCCAGCAGTTTTCACTGCACTATCTATATTACAGTTTAACTGTAATGGCATTCACCGGAAAATCGCTGAGATCACACACTTCTTGAGTTCAAACAGAATTCTCATCGCCGCCATCCAAGAGACGTTGCTTCACGCAAACTCGTATCTAAGCGTCCATAGCGAATATGTTATACTGCGGAAAGATCGACCGGCCGCCACGGATGATTCTCACCCTGGAGGTGGTCTTGCCTTCCTAATACACAAGTCCGTACATTACTGTGTATTAGATGTAGTTGCTGACGGTACGGCGGAAATTCAAGCCATCTCAGTTCCATCAGGGAGTACTAATATCGAAATTTTTAATATATATGTACCACCTCACTCTAGTTGCCCTTCTGGCTATCGTTTCGATATTGGTCCTCTCCTTTCCGGAGAGCACAGGGTCATCCTTGGCGACTTTAACGCGCACCATGAGCTCTGGCATTCGGACCTCAACAACAATGCCAGGGGTATAACTATCGCCGAAGCACTTGACGCCTCAGAATTCTGTTCACTTAACGAAGACTCGCCGACTAGAGTCGTGGGCACTTGCAGTAGTTCTCCTGACATAACTATTGTCAGTGCCAGCCTAATTGCTGCTTCCCGATGGGAAGTACGTACCACCCTTAAATCAGATCACCTCCCAATCATTATAAAGATTGACAAACCAGCGAACATGACCAAGTCTGAGAAGCGAACGTTTGTCAATCACAAGAAAGCCAATTGGGATGGTTTCAAAGCTTACTCGTCGGCGAAGTTCATCGAGCTAACATCACCTATCACCATTCATGAGGCCGAGAAAAATATTAGGAACGTCATTACCACAGCCGCGGCACGTTTTATTCCGGCAGGACGTATCCCGAAAGTTTGGCCTAACTTCCCCACTAGTGCCGCCAGATTAGCCGATGAACGTGATCAGATCAGACGCGCTCACCCTGATGATCCCAGAATTCAGGAGCTTAACTCCGAAATTGACCGACAAGTTAAAGACTATAGGAGGGCGAAATGGAATCAGCACCTCGATGAATGTAACCTCAATGAAGGTGTCAGCAAATTATGGTCTACCGTCCGCGCCCTTTCCAATCCTCGGAAAGAAAAGGGCAACAACGCCATTGAATTTGGCAACACTAAAACCTGCGATCCTCTTCAGTGTGCTAGCCTGTTCAATAAACAATTTATTGAACATCCCAAGTCTGACGGCCTCAAGCGCAAAATTAGAAGACGGATTCGCAGCCGGATTGTTGACACCATACCATCTTTTACAGCGGACCAGGTTAAAAAAGTCATCGAGAATGCTGAAAACTCCAAGGCCCTCGGACCAGATGGCATTTCGATGACCATGTTGAAACATCTCGACCTTCCAGCCATTGAGTATCTCACGGCCGCCTTTAACTTGTCGATGTCCACGCTTGCCATCCCTGAAATCTGGAAAACAGGTCGAATTGTTCCCTGTCTCAAGCCAGGGAAGAGCGCAAATCTCGGGGAATCCTACCGCCCCATTACGATACTTTCTCCTGTCGCAAAGACGCTGGAGGCCCTTATTCACCCCACTCTTGTTGCACATGCGAAGCTAGAACCTCACCAGCATGGCTTCAGGAAGATGCATAGTACCACCACTGCCCTCGATGCGATCACTACACGCATTCGTGATGGGCTGAATCAACGCAGTCGTTGTCACAGAACTATTCTGGTGGCAATAGACCTATCAAGTGCATTCGATAAGGTCAATCATTCAATGCTCCTAGCAAACTTGTTGAATATGCATCTTCCTGCACAAGAGATCCGTTGGATTGCCAATTATCTAGCTGGTCGGCACTCCTTCACCGAGTTTCGAGGCAAACGTTCTAAGCTTAGGAAAATCAAATTAGGTGTTCCACAGGGAGGGGTACTCTCCCCCACTCTGTTCAACATCTACATGTCCGGCCTTCCCACACCACCTGAAGGAATCGAGGTGATTTCCTATGCTGACGATTGCACCGTACTCGCCACAGGGAATGATAAGGAAGAAATGCGCCTCCGAATTAATCGCTATCTAGGACGATTACAGGCTTTTTTCCAAAGCCGAAACCTCACCATCTCTGCGTCCAAATCCTCTGCGACTTTTCTAACCACTTGGTGGGAGGACATGAGATGGGAGATGGATATACGTATTGGCAACAATTCTGTTCCTACTGTTAAAAATCCCAAAATTCTCGGACTTCACCTAGAGAACATGATGCCGTCTGCGAATCATGCAGCTTCAGTATGTGAAAAAATGCGCAGTAGGAACAACATCCTAAAAGCTCTAGCTGGTAGCACCTGGGGCAAAGATAAAGAAACCATGCTAGCTACCTATAAAGCGGTGGGTCGAGCGGCCGCTGATTATGCAGCCCCAGTTTGGACACATAGTCTATGTGAAACAAACTGGACCAAAGTTCAGGTCTGCCAAAATGCCGCTCTACGCATCGCGACAGGTTGCCTTCTGATGTCTGCCCAGGATCACTTACATCAGGAGACAAAATTGATGCCAATACGTGATCACAATCTCCTACTCTCTAAACAGTATCTTGTTGGTTGCTACCGTGAGGATCATCCCAATAATCATCTCATGGACCGAATTCCTCCACCACGACATGTCAGGCGTGGTTTACGAGACCTTGAGAGAGAGGTTCAGGGATACAAACGGGAGCCTTACGATGAAGTTACATACCGAGCCGCCATTGCAGCGATTCACACTGATGAAGTGAATCGGTCTATCGCGAGTTTAGGTGCGAATAGAGTCCTCTCAGAGCGCCCACCACCAATTTCGCCTGAGGAGATTAGGCTCCCGAGAGCCACCAGAGTAACACTAGCTCAACTTCGGTCGGGTTTTTGTTCACGCCTCAATTCGTACCTTTCTCGCATAAACCCGGACATCCAAAACATCTGTCCAAACTGCAATGGTACTCCTCATGATGTGGGCCATTTGTTTCAATGCCCCGCTGCGCCCACTGATCTTACCCCTATATCACTGTGGGAAAACCCTATCGCAGCAGCTATGTTTTTGTCCTTAGACCTCACGGACACAAACATTGACGAACCATAAATCGTACCCACATAGATGCACAGAGGCTACACACCTTTCTGCACCGCTACAAGAAGAAGAAGCTTTATATGATGAGTCCAAGGATAAATTTTCTCATTTTGAGAAATTTTGTCGAATTTCGTGCAAACGAGAAAAGAGTTTCTTAATTTTAGATAGCCCAGTTTTTTCAGTGTTTGACTGGGAAGAATGGGGTTATGAGTTCAGTGTTAAGAGTGTAGAGGGGTGTGAACCCGAAGGGGTTCGCAGCACTGAAGCCTATTGTGCTATTCCATGTTAGTTGGGTGCAAGTTTCTTTTTTTATTTTTGCTTAGATTCTCTTGTATTTTTCGTAACAAAAGTTTTCTTGATTCAAGGTCATTTTTTCTTTAAAGCGCTGTTATTAGTATTTTACTTGGACTTGGATCAATGTAACTCAGACGTGTCAAACTCGCGGCCCGCGGGCCGCATGCGGCCCCTTCTCTCAGTTCTGTTCGGCCCGCGGCCATGTCGAAGCAGCACAATGTGTATCAATACAAAAATGGTGAAATTGGTAAGATGAACAAATTCAGCCGTTGAACTCAAGTCTACGAGTACAAAAATTACTACAACTCGTCAGTGGCTTATGCAGGATTATTTTAGGATTTTTTCTCAAACACAAATAATTTGCTGCTTGTTATTTGGTTTTATAGGACAGCTCATCTTTTTTGTACAGGACAATACTAAGCCTCTTCATGAAACTGTTCTGTCCCGAAATGCAGTTAATAAAAAAATTGGTTGGCTTTACCGAACATGAATTGAGATTTATTTGGAAAAATGGCAAGGCATTAAAAACTATATAGAAATGTTGGAATTGGTGACAAAATCACCTGGATGTGAAATTCCAAAATAAGAATTACAGCAGTGCCTGATTTTTAGATTTTAATATTTTTAGATTTATACTTATTAAGCTGTATTGGTGCTTGAGTTTTGGTTAAAACCATATCACAAACAACCGTTTTTCTCCTTTAGCCACCTTTCTGCTGGAATTATTTTAATCTGACTACTTTGCTTCCCAATGTTATTTCAGGCGACCTGGATGACCGGTGCTACATTTTTTTTTAATATTTGTCCAAAATGTGTTGCAAATAATGTAATTAACAAAAAGGTGTTACTTGAAGGTAAATCATATTGTAATGTGTCTAGGCTATACGTCAACATTTGGTTTACACCAGAGGGCGCCTATGTCACTATAACGTTGACGTATTAGCTTATGCAACAACCCAAATTGTATCTCGGTACTTTGCGCTTGGCGCTTTCCGGAAGTTTCCAGAAAGTACGTTACCGAGGTTTCCAGAGCAGTGGAAACGAGTATATAAGGAAGTCGATTAGTGTCGACGAGTCAGTCTAGTCTTAGCCCTGAATAATGTCGAGTCAATAATTAGTGAAGAAATTAGTATAAATTGTAAACCGTGTATATCCGTGTGGTTGTAATAAATAGAGTTACAGTAAAGCGAGTGTTGTTCATTATCGTGTACGCGAAAATCTATCGAACCCACTGGAACGTCTAGAAAAGACGAGAAATATATAACAATATTTTCACGTTTTCGCTTCTTGTCTCAAGTTTTTAATGTTCTTGAAGTACATTTTCGAAAGGTGGAAGTTCTCGCGGATCCCGAAGCCGCTATAGATATCCAGACTTTCTGCCATATTTTAAAAGTACCTAATATTCTGTAATCAACTTTCGTAATTTTGCTCCTGCGGCTCACCCAAACCTGAAGAGTCTTATTTGGCCCGGGTCAGGTTTTGAGTTTGACAACCCTGATTGTGACTAATTCTCAAATAAAGAGAAATATCCCTTGGCTGTTTTTTGTTTTCGTTTTTTTGTTTTTTTTTTTTGTTTTTAGCCATATTTTCTTTACTTTAGTAGGCGATTTGGTTCAGCGAGACTAAGGTAATTTTATGGGTCGCTGATTTCAAAGTCGAGGTTAAAAACAAAAAAAAGGTTTGGGTTGCCGGCCTCAAAATGGTACGCTTTTTTCTCGGGGAAACACTCTACCAAACGGCGTGGCAGAAGCACTAAGATAAATTTTGGGTCGCTGATTCCAAATTTGAGGTCAAAACAAGATAAAAATGTTGGGGTTCCCGGCACCAAAATGGTAATCCTGTTGTATCGGGGAAATACCTGTTCAATCGGCGTGGCAGAAACATTAAGGTTAATTTGGGTTACTGATTCCAAATTTGGAATCAAAAACAAGAAAAAAATTAGGGTTGCCCACTCCGGAATGATACCCCTGCTATGTCGAGGAAATACTCGCAAAATCGGAGTGGCAGAAACACTAAGGTAATTTTGGGTCGCTGATTCCAAATTTGAGGTCAAAAACAAGAAAACCACATTGGGGTTGCGGGCCTCAAAATGGTACCTCGTTATCTAGGGGAATACTCGCCGGATAGGTGTTTCAGAAACACTAAAGTAGTTTTGGGCCACTGATTCCAATTTCGAGGTTAAAAACAAAAAGAAAACTTTTGAGGTTGTCCACCCTGAAATAGTTCTCGGGGAAATACTGGACTGTGATGCACTGCATGTTCCCACAACTAACCTATCCTAATCGCTATCTTCAATAATCCATTCGCAATACATGCGCCGTTTGAAATGTTCTTATACGTATGCGTACGCTATAAACCGTTGTGCTGCACTGCATGTTTCCACAAATGTTAGTTCTTTGACCCATTCATAGATTCTTATAACAACAATTTTTGTCAAATCCAACGATGTCACTTTATTAAGAAAAACAGACAGATGAAACAGGACGAATTCAAATTACAAGTATATAGTATACTGTATACATATACACTGACGAGCTACGTTCTAAAAAGCGTGCAGGTGCCATTTAGCAATAAAAGATGAAGAAGATCATACTGGGTTGTGTTTTCTTTAAATTTGGCTCTAAAATGTTCAACCCCTCGTAAAATTATACAGGGTGTCCCGCATTGGGTGGTCAATACTGTAAGGGTTGATAGCGCAACTTGTTTCAGCAAGAAAATTACCAATACAACCGAAATTTTTTTTACCATTACCTTGTTATTGCTCTTTTTGTGAAAGTCATCAAAAATCGTGACTTGTCACGCAAAATCGTAATTTGCAGCACTCCTGATGACTTAATACAAGATTTGATTTCAGTTTCAGAAACTACATAAAATTTCACAAAAACTGAACTTTTTCCTGTTGCCAACATTATCGGCACTTTCAAGATACAGTTATACTCAAACTTAATAGAAATTTTAAAATAGATTTTTCATCGAAAATTCAAACAGTAATTTCATAACGGTGCTTTATACGTACAACTCTGCAAAGTTGATAAAAGTTGCTTCAACATGTTGGCTTTCCAACGTAAATCACTTTTCATATTATAATATAAAAAAACAAGGTAATTATTTTCTTATCGGATTATTTAAACTGAAATTTTATTCATTTATTTTTTATATTTTACTATCGCAATTTTTAAAATTTGTTAAATAAAAATGAAAATTAAGTTTTGTTAAAAATATTAACTAATGATTAAATGGGTCTGTTTGATTAATTGGAATAATGCTGTTGGAATTGGCCTCCCCTATTTTGTATGCAGACTCGACACCTTCGGCGCATGGAAGAAACGTCCCGAAGGATTTCAGGAGGGGTTTCCTTAATGTTGTCACAAGCATCATTAATTCGCTGCAGCAGCTGTTCCCGGGAGGTAATCGGATCGGAATAGACATTGCTTTTTAAGTTACCCCATAAATAAAAATCTAGGGTAGTAAAATAATGTAGCGAGGTTCTATCCCGAATTATAATTGCCTTTGTATGTCTTTTTTCGAGTTAAGGGAAAATTGTTAACGATTCCACTGAAGCCATGATTTTTACCGATCAATGCGTGTTTACCTAAAATTCTGCAATGTAAATAAGAAAAGTGATATACCGTTGGAAAGCCAACATGTTGTAGCAACTTTTATCAACTTTGTTGTACGTATAAAGCACCGTTATGCAATTACTGTTTGAATTTTCAATGAAAAATGTATTTCAAAATTTCTGTTAAGTTTGAGTAACTATCTTGTGCCGATAATGTTGGCAACAGAAAAAACTTCAGTTTTTGTGAAATTTTATTTAGTTTCTGAAACTGAAATCAAATCTTGGATTAAGTCATCAGGAGTGCTGAAAATTACGATTTTGCGTGACAAGTGCCGATTTTCGATGACTTTCACAAAAAGAGCGATAACAAGGTAACGGTAAAAAAAAATCCGATTGTATTGGGAATTTTCTTGCTGAAACAAGTTGCGCTATCAACCCCGACAGTATTGACCACCCAATGCGGGACACCCTGTATGTTAGAAAAATGTTGGGCTTTTAAGAAAATTTCTTTAATAGTGTTAACCCTAGAGTGGGCGCGCTATGAGCATTTTGCCTCCCTCACCAAAAAAACCTTAATAATTCGTAAAATAATTCTTCGTTAAGTTTGCGCTTTTCAGTAGCTGCCCCTATTTTCATCCAGAACTCGTGCCGAAAGGCTATACGTCGTCAGTGGGCGGAGTGGGGCTGAAGAAGGAGGTTGTTACCATCAGGCGGCAATTTGCTCATCGCGCGCCTTCTCACGTAGGTAAAAATATCACATAGGTATAAAAAAAAAAAAACAAATTTTTTGCAAATTTGAAATTTTGGTTATGTTTTATGGTGCATTTATTGTACTAACTATAAGAACGCTGTTAATTTTCTTTTTTATGAGTATTACATAGGATAATGTATCTAGAATATATTAAATTCTATTAAAATGCGTTGCGTTTTCGAAAACCTTTCCTAAACCGAAGTTCCCAAAATAGGTTTCAATAAATATGTTAATTTATCATTGCTTATTTGTGTTTTACTTAAATCCGAAGAAAATAAATTAATTCAGTTGCCTTATTCCTACTTAAAATGGTCACTGAAAAGGAGCGGCAAAATGCTCCCCACGCGCCCACTGACGTTTTTCGGAAAGACGCGCCCACTTTAGGGTTAAGACATACCACGAAAATTCGAAACAGTTTTGAGTTTATTAGGAAACGAAAATCATCTTTTACATTATAGAGCGATCTACTTACGATATTATTCAACTGCACAATTTAGACGCTTACCTAGAAAGGAGAAGAAGGAAACCATTATTAAAATGAATAAATGAATTAAATTAAATTAGGATGAAGTTTCAATCAAAATATGCGTTTTTTTTTTTGGTTCATCTATCACTGGGACGCAGAAATGGCAGATATACTTATCATTTTCGGTAAATATTTTGCACTATCTGTTAAAAATGTCCAGTAGCGATCTTTTCTTAGTAAAAAATACCCTAGTCCTTTAAAAATCGTTGAGCAAAAAAACACAAAGAAGAGGAAATTTAATACTAATTACTCTCCAAATTTCGATTCCGCTAAGAAAATGCTGAAATTGATTGCCTTATATTATCTTCAGCACGCCTATCCTACGAACATTTCGTTAAATTCAGTATCACTGCCTAGTAACAGTTTCATTTATCTGACTTATTCCTTTTTGACTCTTTTTAACTGAATATGGCACAGATTTTCAAATGTTTCGTCATCAAATACTTTTAATGAATACCATTAGCAATTTACGACTGTAACCGAAAACTATATCTCGTTTTTTTCTGTTGAATAACATTTAAATTTACTACCTTAAACCTTCTGTTCGAATGTCTATTAAATCGTTAATTTAATCATTTTGTATAGTGTCAGTTTTCATTCATGATATTTTTTTCATTCAAATATTATACATTTTTTTTCTACTGTTTGGTTTGGCGAATTGGTTACTACACACTTTTATACGGTTGTCTTTGTATGGCTCTTTGATTTTTTCATTCTTTCATATTTATCGATTAAATAGACGAAAAAAGCAAAACTAATTTAAAATTCATTTCATATGCAAAATAGTCTGTTTTCGTACGTGGTTGTATGTTATAAACAGCGTGGGAACAGTTGTTATATACTCACGTACTAATACATACCGTTTGTTTCATATTATATTTTGAATAATACGCGAACACTATGCAGAATGATAAATAAAATAGTTAAACGAAATTCAGTTAAAATTTAAAAAAGTTTTCGATCGTTTTGTTAGTTACATTCATACCAACGATCCTCGCTGACGAACTGCATCTATACTCCTCAAAACAAAATAAGGGCCACTAATAATTTTCTGATTATTTTTTTGTGGAAAAGGAAAATCATAGTTTTGTTGGTCTAATTAAATAAAACAATATGTTTTTCATTAAATCTAATGAATTTTATTGAATTTTGACCAAAAGTTACACTTTTTTTTAGCATTTTTTCGGATTGCTTACTTTTTGCTGTCATGTAATCGTAACAATAACAGTTAATTTGTATGTCTAATCTGTAAAAAAATTGATTCTTTGTTTTTTTTAGTATCGAGTATGGCCTCCACTTTTTGATATGCAGTCTCGAAGCCTGGACGGAACGCTTTCAATAAGCCGATCGACGCTTTCTATTGATATCTCGTCCCAACACATTTTTAGCAATTGAATCAGCTGTTGCTGATTGTGTATGTCTTTTTAAGCGGTCCGCATCCGGCGTTTTAATTGATCCCAAAGATGTTCTATCGGATTTAGGTCCGGACTGTTTGCAGACCACTCCATGACCTCAATATTGACCTCCTCGAAAACAGACATTGTCGCCCGGGCAGTATGTGGTCGTGCATTATCATGCATGAGGATAAAACCATCCAACGCCTGTTTTGAAAAAGGAATGATATGTGCCTTACAATCCTTTCAATATAACTTTCGGACGTAATTGTCCCGTTATTTATGATAACAAGTTTAGTTTTGCCTTGCAAGCTAATTCCGGCCCAGACCATCACACTGGGACCACCTTGTCTCTCAATTTGATTAATGCAAGGATCCAAAAATGCTTCTCCGGTTCTCCGCCAGACTCTTATGCGTCGGTCGTCACTAAAAATTTTTACTTTGCACTCATCCGAGAAGAGCACCTTGCGCCATTGTTGCATGTCCTATTGGATATGTCGACGAGCAAATCTTAAACGATTCGTACCATGCGTCCTGCCCTGTTCTGTTCTGGTAACACGTTTCCTTGACCACTGTTAGTGTTCGTGCAAACGATTTCTGATTGTTTGAGGGCTAACAATGGTCCCAGTCGTCCTGAATAGCCTACTTTGTAGTCTACGAGCACTAATGGTACGATCCCGTCGCGCACAAAGTCTCACATATCGGTCTTCTGCGGGGGTGGTTATTCGAACTCGGCCTGAACCATGACGACGGGAGACATTTCCTGTCTCCTGGTAACGGTTCCAAAGATTTTAAATGGCTCTTCGCGGATACCCTGATTGCAGGGCCACAGAACGTTGCGAACGACCTTCCTCCGACATTTCTAAGGCTCCCGACGAAGCATTTAAATTTAAATGGCGCCGAATTGTTGGTATTTTGTATTTTACAGTTCTCCTTATCTTTAAAAGTGCAACAACTAATGTTGCGTTTAAAGAACTTGGCGAAAACTAATTCTTAATCAAAATGAGAAATAAACAAAACTACCAAATGTATGACTCGTGACTCCAAAAGTACTGTTTAAGACAGTTCCGTTAAAGCTAATGTTAACGAATGATACTGTGATAACTCACATCACATTCAGGTACAGAATGGCATTTTTGAAAATAATGATCACACTAAAAATTCGCCAAAAGACGTTGTTAAAGTCAACGGACATAGGTGGCCCTTATTTTGTTTTGAGGAGTATAGTATACTTATGTTGGCTACGAAGGTCGGATAAGAAGCAAACGAAGCACTACTCAATGATTTCTCAAAGTGGTCCGTAAAGATCCCTGGGGTCCCAGTGATCCATTAGGACAGGGGTTCAAACTCAAAACCTGGCCCGGACCAAATGACACTCGCTTCAGGTTTGAGTGAGCCGCGGAAGGAAAATTTCGGAAACATTTATATGATTTTATTACGAAAGTTGATTGCAGAAGATTGCTTTTTAAATATGACACTATAGCGGTGTCGGGATTACCGTGAGAACTTCAAACTTTAGAAAATGTACTTCCACAGCATTAAAAATTAATCGAATAATTTCCGCAAAATTTTGAATAGATTATAAAAAATTGTCGCTCCGGTCATCCCTAAAACAATATCGGGATCCATAATTGTCAGACTAAAGTAACTTCGTACTTTTCTCTGAACTGCATTTCGAAACAGAACAGTTTCATGAAGACGTTTAAATTTTTTTCTGTACAAAAAAGATAAACCACCTTTTAAAATCAAATAACCATCAGCACATTAAAAGAAAATTCTTAAAATACATAGTTTAAGCTTGGATAAGCCAACGACTTTCGTTATTTTAGTAATTTTCGTAGACTTGAGTTCAACGGCTGAATATTTTGGCCATTCCATTTTTACAATTTTTATGATGATACACATTGTGTTGCTTCAACATGGCCGCGGCCCGCGGAGAACTGCGTAATGGCCCATGTATGCGGTATCCGGGCCGCGAGTTTGACATGCCTGCGTTAGGGTAAGCTGACCAGACGTACAGCATTTTGGTGTACAGTACAGCATTTTTACCTGTCGTACAGCATTGGGAAATGTACAGCAAAATGTACTGCATTTCCAATGAAATCATAATTCACTGCATAAAAAGCTCCTTGGTGAGTCCTGTTATCAGACTTTCCTGCTGTTAAAATGTAATCGCACTTTTATGTATAACAATCGTTAATTTTGGAAAACTCGGGAAGCTTTTGACCGATCTTTTTGAAATTTGGTTAACTTGTAAAACTCACATTTCCTCTAAATTTCAAGGTTCTACCTATCCGCGTTCAGAAGTTACAGTTGCTTAAGCAAAACAAAAAATAAAATTCTGAAATTTGGCAGGTGAAAATTTCAAGGATCAAGCTGCCAAGCTAGAGCCGTAGAAAATTGAGATTTTAATTTATATTTAATTTCTATTTCTATCACAAATTAATGGAAAGCCACTATGGTGGTCTCTAGGGGTCCATCGCAGGTCCCTTTCTCTGAAACCTGATGATGAACGATACTTATGAACAAGGTGGGTTCCCGAGTGGGAAGTAGTGATGTACGGTTCCGGGTATTTTAGGAACCGGTTCCACCGGGTCCGGTTCTTAAATATTCAAGTTGAAAAATACTCATTGTAGTCTCGGTTTCTGGCTCGGAAAAATTTATGTTTGTAGTGTCGAGTGACACAGTTTCAAGTGCTTATTTATGGAGGACGTACTACCGCCTTGACACCCCAATGTTTATTTACACACTGAACATTCCGCCTTGCTCTCGCCAGATTTAGTAAAGAACTTCCATGCACAGCTTTTTAATTATATACTATATTATATTTTTATTCAACGATATCGTTAAATCATAATTTTTTAAAACAATCTAACCTTCGAATATCGAATTTGACTTGTATAGATGGTTACCTTTAAAATTTAGCCGTTAAGATTGTTATTATATAAACGCACAACCGGCAAAAATACTCGTTCTTTATTTGCACCGCTAAACTGTTTTACACCTGCGCACAGAATATATAAATATCGAATAACAATCCAATGTGACAATGCAACATGTCTACAAATTTTATCTGACTGTATAAAACCATTTAATTGAAAAAAAGCGCAATGGAAATGTATAAAAATTTCCGCCGATTCATAGTATAATCGACTCACAATCCCCCAGAATCTTATTGTTTCAGAATCCGACTTCAGTCATCCGAAAATTATGTTATCTAGGAACCGAATCTCGATTTGTATGGAACCGATTCTTGGTTCTTGCAGAACCGCACTTGTTCTCTTCCGGGTTCTTATGGAGTCTCGGTTCCTTTAGAATCGGACTCGGTTGTAGAACCGGTCGGGTCGGTTCTTGTTAGGAACCGGGTACCCGGGTCCGGTTCCACGTTTCCGTGCAATACTAGTGGGAAGGGTTGTGGAAGATTCTACCGAGAACACTGTTAAAATTCAGCTTAAAGGTAAATATTATATCCACAATTCGATTCAATTTAATACAATGTAGTAGTGAGTCCCTAACCCATATAAGAACTGAAATACTAAATTAATTATATCAATAAAATAGAAATTCATTCATGAAAGCGAAACGAATCGAATTAAATATTTCTGAAGAAACAAATTTAATTGGTTCCATTTGTATTTCACTTTTTTGCTACCCAACGTTCAAATATACATAATTAAATGCCGGAAACAGTGTCAATCATGATTAGTGCGAGTTCATGCAATGCTAAAAATGGACATAATTGATATTCATTTCTGCATTCACCTTTTCAAGAATTCGTTTTTCTATGGCATTCCGAAATGTTTATGCAACAATAACTATTATTTATCTAAATTCAAATATGCATCTATCTAGAGATACAAGCATTTCGAATCAATTAGCAACAAAACATTTTGCAACACAAACCCACATTTAAATTTTATGGTCTACTGAATGTTGTCTTTTACACTGTCGATTTGTATCTCTCTATATTTTCCTTTTGATATAAATATACCGATTATAATGTGTAGGTACAAACTAGGAACAAGCTCGAGTACAAAGTGGTTGTCGCTAGCTATCTAGCGAAATATATCTTTCTGCTAAGCATAATCGAGATCTTTTTGAATAAAACTGTTGATTATGGCTATCTGCCAAAGATATAAGAAATTGTAACCTTTCTTTCTTTCTATCTATAGAAAAGGCGCAGGAGGAAATGTTGCTGATCAATTGTCTGGTATAAGGAAGCATTGAACTGAACTCTATTCACATTAGCCGATTAGCGTATAGATGGTAAGTCTTTCACTGTTCTGAACACGATAGAAAAAAAATCACAATAACTGCATAAAAGTGGAACTTGTTGAAATATAACTAACGAACAAAGAACGGATAACTTCCAATCAATAGGACTATAAGGTAAGCAAGCACTCTGTATGTTTCGTGCTATTTCGCATTCATTTTAATATGTCACGATTATGCACAACCTACCTAACTGGTGTACCGTATTCATAGAATGCATATGCATTTGAAATGCGCTTATGATAAAAAAGGCAAAAATGAAAATATTGTTATTAGAAAACAATACGTTTAAAAGGCGGTCGTCTAGGTCGTAAGTGCATACTTACATTTTGTTTAGAAATATGTGCATATTGTGGGCAAACGTGTCTATTGGCTTATATTGCTTCACCGTGATATCTTTGTGCTTGAATACACTCACATTTCTTTTTTGATAAAAAAGACATTGTAATGAATATATGGCAAAGTCTGAAAGAAACATTATTTTCGCTATTTGAAAAAATATGCGATAATGAGCCATTTGTTCAGTCATATATTTATGTATGTAATCTGGAAATAAGAATGCGACGCGACACTCTTTGTTCTAGTGAAATACTTTGGCAATGAATAATCGGCCAAAACCAAACCCTGTTTGGTGTTCCCAAGTAAGAAATTTAAATTTTGTCAATATTTAAACAAGTATGCATATGAATCGCCAAATGTTGTATATCCGGAAATGTCTTAATAAACAACGGCTTTAATGGATTTTTTTTGTATAGGTAGTGGTGGAACTATATGACAACACTCGCTGCAATATAGATTTGCACGCACCCACAAATCATGTAATACAGATTACGCGGTGCACAGGTGAGAAAGCATTTCTATGAAAATTTTGGACAAGTGACGTCATCAACATCGAAATTAACTAAAATCGGGTTGGCTACAATATCCCGGCCATATTACCGTTCAAAGTCCCAACATTCATTATCCCGCCATTTCAATATCCAGCCAGTTTCAAATACCGCTTAATTTAAATCCCCTCTAATCAAAATCCCGCCATTTCAATAACCCGCTAATTCAAAATACCGCTTTTCAATATCCCGTCATAGAAGGTAATTCTTTCATAAATCGCGTGCGCGATTTTTATTATTATTTTTTCACTTTTTTATCCTTCACTTTATATGTGAAAGGACATCGTCCAATTGTTGGACGTCTGTCTGTCCGTCTGCTGCAACGTGTTTTCCTCAGCCGTTATAAAAGCTGTCGTGTTGAAATTTTGCACACATGCTTATTTTTGCTGAAGGCAAAATCGGAACCTCTAAGAAAAACTTTTTTATTTGTGGTAGAATCTTCAAAACCCTTCACATTAATGTGTTCCTATTGAATGTACAAAACATATGTAAGCACGAACTAAAACCGGCTATGGAGTCATGGTCTGTCATAGAAGTCCAACTCCTAAAAACAGGTTCTCTTAAGTAAAATTTTCACCAAACCTCTTATAAATGCGTTACATGTTACAAAATACTTGTAAGAACGGACATTTGGGGAGATGGGGATGCCCAATGTAGTTTCTGTCCGCACGAAGGTTGCGATGGGACACATCTTTTATTATTTGAGGGATGTACCGCCCGAGTTGAACACCCCTCCTGGCAATATTGAATTGAATCATATCTGAGTATAATAGTCATACCAAATTATATCACTTGGAGCGCCATCCTAAGAATCATGTTTTACTAAAAAACTATTTTGACTCACTCACTTCACACAAATGCGTTCGAATATATATAATATAATCTAATATAAATATAATGAATAGGCGGCTCTAAAAAAAAGAAATTAGTGTTAGTTTGTGGATTGATGACCACACGGCCCGAATCGCATTGCTGATTAGTATACTGAAGAGCCGCCCGGATGTGAAAAGCAGCGCTACGAGTCTGCTTTAAGCTTTAAGGATGTGCACATCTGAGTTCTTACGTGAGGTTTGACCAATAGGGGCCGAAGGAGGATCACACCTACTATAGAGAAGTCTTTAGCGAATAGTGTACCTCGGGGATGGGTGTGCTCATGGGACCATGGTCCTTGCCCATCAAGGTGTTGGCCTCGAGGTGGCTGTACATAGGTTGTTACCCGAGTCATCGAGCTGGTGATGCCGCCCCGGGGTTGGGTTTCTGAAGGTGAGTGCATTCACTGGATGGAGAAATCCCCATCTGACAATAAGACCGTGTCAGTAAAACGCCGAAGGCCCAAACGACCCGAAGGACCGGGAGATAAAGGCCGAAAGGCTAGGTGCTCCCCTGACGGCAAACCTCGTAGATATCTTCTCGTAATCTTGTTCGGAGGCTCACCGTAAGCGAATTATGGGGTTTTACGAACTTACGACCCATGTGACGAACTAGGATTATTCTTAAAACTCTATTTTTAAGGGAAAACACACTAAATAGGGCTAAAAAGGCTAGTAGGAGTAGTATTTAAAAGGGGAAGAGGGACGCGAAAACTTTCTGAATAGCGTAGCTTACTTAAACAAGCCCTTAGACAATCATCTGGATACGATTTGTTCTAAGGTATACAGCATTTCTGATACCGCACAAAGAAACCTAGAAATTAAGAAAGGGAAAATGAAAAAAATAAGGCTATTGAAGCACGCCTTAAGTTACTAAATTTGTGTACAAATTAACCTTTTGCGCCGAAATGTGAGCAAAATTTACAAGTCCCAAGTCCCCCTGGTGTACGTGAAAAAAAGAGGCATTTTTTGAAACCAAATTGTTCTACAAATATTTTCTAGTGAAAAAAATGAACTGGATACAAGCGTTGTATCCTTAGAAGTTATATCGGAACTTAACCAGTCACCATCGTAGCAATTGACATCATTTGGTTCTTTGCGATATAGAGTCACCGCACGGAGAGAAAATTGTGCAATGAATTCAACAAAATCATACAATGAAATTCACAACATACAATTTCATTAAATTTGTAGCGAAAGTTATTAAAATGTAGTGAAATTGATTCCAATTCAGTTGTTTTTACTGGTGCTGGTCTGTTGTAAAAATCATTGCATGATATTTGTATGGATAGTAACATTTATTGTGTTTATGGTAATTTTCACCACTGTCTGTAATAATAATTATTGCATTGTGTAATAGTTTTCATCAAGAGCGCGTAATAATTCTGAAACTGTCAAAAAATAAGACGACTAATTTATTCGCATATTTTGTAATCTTAGATAGCTTAGGTGTAGGACGTAGGACTACGAAACGATAGGTCCCCGGTTCAATTCCCAGTAGAAGCAAATTGTAAAATTGTAAATTTCAAATAGGGAAAAAGAAGTTAAGGATAAAATAGAAGTAGAAAATAAAAAAAAAATGTAAAAATAAAAAAAAGGAAAAAATAAAAAAATAACTTTTTGTATTTTTTTTCTATTATCGCCTAATTATGTTCCTGGCAAATTTTATTACCAACCAATTGTTAATTCTATTACAGTGCAATGACATTTTTCATTACAGATGTAATAACTTTTACATCAGTTGCAGTAGGGTCAAAAATCATTACAAATACAATAGTTTTTATTACAGTTTTCATACCTTTTACTACATTTTTTCTCTCCGTGCGTTTAGTATTTTGATTAGTACGGGATATTCACGAATTCCATGCCTTTTTCAAAACCCGCTGCACGCTTTGACCTTGACCACCTATTTTTGTAATAATTGTGTTTGTTCTACAGAGCCCCACGGATGATAAGCACAACAATCCTTAAATCCACATAATAGATACACGACGGTACGTTAATGTAAAAATTACATGGCTCTAGCTGCCAAGGTTTAGAAGTTACAGCCGTCGGGAGATGCGATTTCAATTTATCACAAAACGATTGAAAAATCAGTTACTGTACTCCATCCGATTCCCCTATCAACCGCTGGATGCATTGAAACTGTGCCAGGAAAGCCGCCACCAACTAAACAATTCTCGGCCCAATAAGGTATGAGTTTATCTATTGAAATAAACGAAACGAGGCTTTTAAATAAGTCGGTACTTATTCTTAGGTGTTTCATAAGATTTGGTTACGCCACTGTATAAATTGTGTGATGATTTTTTCCAATTTCAGATGATGGCGTAGCTATAGAAAAATTTTGCGTAACTATGCAAAGTTAACATTAATTCAATTTAATAAAATGTAAAAGCTTTCAGAAAATGGTGTGCATCTTGTCTAGTCACTAGATAAGATGGACGAGTAGTCCCTAAGTATTTATCAAATTTTCTTTTTCCACTATAACAGCAGCAACATGCTCTATCAATTGCAGCCCAACCCGAAAAGTAACTGTCCATTTGAGAAATACATACCTATTAGGATTTGCAGTTAGTGCATGAACAATCACAAAAAGTCGTGCATTTTTCTACTTTCTTTTGATTTTTCACTTTAGCCATTGAATTACGACAAAATTGCGACATTTGATGCAATACCGTTAGTGTCGACATTTAGAAACACTTATTGCGCACAAATGAAATATTGGACTTCTTGCACAATTTATATATTAAGGGCCAGTTTCTCGTACATCTTATCTAATGGTTAGTCTTATCGTATAGATAAGACACACACAATTTTCAGAAAGCTTTTACATTACATTGAATTGAATTTTTGTTAATTTTGCATAGTACCGCCATTTTTTGCTTATTCATTGCATGAAAATTCGCAATGATTTTTGCGATTCCAGATGATGGCGTAGCCAAGCAAAATATGCTATAACTATGCAAAATCAACTCAATATAATGTAAAAGCTTTCTGAAAATTGTATGCGTCTTCTCTATACGATAAGACTAATCATTAGATAAGATGTACGAGAAACTGGCCCTAAAAAAAATATTTATACAAACTAGAAAATAATCAATTTTGGGCTATACCAACGAACCCAAGTTTTGTGACCATCAACTTATTGGTGTCAGAGCTGACGCAAATTACATTTACACATCCTAAACCACCAATCAAATCGGCAGAATAAAAACGGTTTTCTTTTCTTTTCACACCGGGATTTATTAATTTATTAAGCGTTTATTAAAGATTTTACAAATAAGAGTCGTTTCCAGTCGTTTCCGGTCTGGTAATCACCAAGTGAAAAGCTTAAATTTAAGCTGAAAACAAAGTAAAAATTTAAAATAAAGTGTTTGGTTAGTATTCAGAGTTGCCTCTTGCTCGGATAACTGCTAGCATACTTGAATTCATAGACCTCACGAGGCTGATGATGAAGTCTTGTGGAAATGCTTTCCACTCCTCTTCAATTGCTATTCACAGCTCTGAATGCGTTGTTGGAGGAGGAACGCGGGCTCGAATCTGACGTTTCAGTTTATCCCATAAGTGGATCTATTGGATTCATGTCTGGACTTCTAGCTGGCCAATCTATCGTACGAATGCCGACGTCCTCAAGATAGTGGATCACCACATGGGCAACATGAGGCCATGCATTATCCTGCATCAACAAGAAATGATGTCCAATATAATCTGCGTAAAGTACCACATGGACAGCAAGGATTTCATTGATATAGAGGTGTGAAGTCAATCCACGTGTACGGCCCGTCGCGTCGCATCGGTTCGATGAAAACTAGTGTTGTTAGAGAAATGCCAGCCCAGACCATTACAGATACTCCTCCATTAGCAACAGATTCCGTGATCAACACTGATAATAACGTTCTCCAGAGCGACGATATACTCTTTGACGTCGGTCACTTTGAAATAGACTCACCCTCGTCTCATCAGTAAAGAGCACATTACCCCACTCTTCTAACGTCCAATTCCTATGCTCTCGAGCGAATTAATGTCGTGCTCGACGGTGGGCTGTCGTTAATTTTGGACCTGTTGTAGCTCTCTTTGAAGTCAGATTCCCCTCAGCAAGTCTCCTTATAACGGCAGAAGAACTTATAACAACTTGGCGTCCGTCACGCAGCTTTTTTTGGACTTGAACTGAATGAGGCGGCGATTTCGCAGAACATTGAGTTGGATATAACGTATCCCTAGGTCTGTCCGTAACTGGACGCCGATCGAATGCTCCAGTCTCTAAGTACCATCTGTAAACTCTTTGCGCCGATGATCTGCTGATTCGAAGTCTCTGAGCGACCTCACGTTGTGCAAAACCTTCAAGTAGTGCTACAACTTGAGCTGCTTTATCCAGTGATTCATTATTGGTTGATAAAAGTAGCAAAAATACACGCGTCTAAACAAGCAATGAATAACAACTAAAGAAATTATAAAAAATGTCCTATACCCTCACTGTAGAAGAAAAAAGGGTAAGGGCGTTAGCCTTGTGTTTGTTGTTTGATTGCTATGTGAGTTTACAGTGCTTTGGATATACTTGATACGTCATTTAAATTGTCGTTAAACGCACTTTCTGTAGATATTAACTTTCATAGTTGTAAGTTTCATACTATTTGGGAAAATTAAGTAAGAGCTCGAAAGTTGCGGGTGGCCCGATACTTTTGACGCCTAATGTATATTTTCGCAGTTTCGAAAACTTGATAAAAGAAAAGGACCACCTGCAGGCATCTTAACAACACAATTATGTCGGTACTCGTATTTTCAAACTCGCAATCAATATACATATTCATTTATGTTGTTTATGATATTTTCGAAGCCATCCTAAAATTCCTTAAATTTTCTCGTAAATATAAATAAGTCATAAAAAAAATGCGAATTGGATATTCTTGATCAAGGTGATCTAGTAAAATTCTTTTAGAACATCTGACAAAAAAAATATACAATTGACAAAAGAATCAAATTATAGAAAATCTCTAATGACATCAAACGAGTTTTTTTGAATCATTCTTCTTTTGAATAAAAATGGAAAGTGTTTGAAAAGATATTAAATGGAAATTCAAAACGATCTTAAAAGTTAATATGTATATTACATCCATTGTTAATTAAGATCGTAACAAAGAGCTAACCTGTATAGTTTGCTGAGTGCTTCATAATATAAGTTATAAAAAATGATTTTTTGGTAGAGTAAATAGTCCCGGAGGTTGAAAACATATCTAACCAAATCTTACAAATAAAATTAAAATATTTTTTCCTGTATCCTATCTATGATCTTGAAACCAGTCAACAGTCATTACAATCTGTACATACCAAAAGAACATCCGTTCACTTACATACTCGTACTTAAATAAATCTCAAATATGATTTTATTAGCTTTAGTTGGCTAATTCTGCATTTTAATTCACGTATTACGCAAAAATCGAAATGAAAAAGTCCAAAGATAATAATTAAAATTAAACCCACAACATGTAAATAATCTTCCTACATTACGAGTATAGGCACCACATACTCATTAGACTACACAGTACTCGGGCTCGGGAGTGGTGTGTAAGCATTTCCCGCATTCATTTTGTATACACAACAGTCGCAACCAGACTGTTTGGCTACAACCTACACTTTTTCAATACATATTATATTCTGCCACCCGTGTATGTATGTAGTATGAGGAGATATTTGTATGTTTTCATTTCATTTTAAAGTAGCTAAAAGAGCAGGAAATTAAAAACATTAATAAATTTGACTTAGCATATTCGTTGCGTATGCTATTCAGTATGTATGATAGTGTCGGTATTTGGTATTTTCCGCCGTGCCGCCAAACAATTCGCAAAATTAACGAGTGTAATGAGATGAAATAAATAAAAAATTGAATTTCTATATACAATTGGAATTGGCGTGTTGGAATTTATTAGAATTAGTGAATAGACGATAATTTATTTAAATATCTTGTTTTCTAGCAAATTCTACAATCATTACCATAAGATAATTGGCAAGTTAAGCGGTTTTTTAGGTATTAGCGATAAGTTGATAATTAACGTAGAGTAGCACAAGTGATAGAGAATAAGACAGATAAATAATAGGATAAGAGTAGCACAGCCTAATTAACAACTTTTCACTCGATATGTTAAACAATACGCGGATTTGCTTTTGAAATTAGTGTTTTTTTTTTTGCATAATAAAATAAACAAGTCGATGTAAGTTGCTATTACTATGTTGTCGATTCAAAGTAGAGCTATTTATTTTATATTTAGCTAAAATAGTATAGAGCAAAGCCTAAGCTTAATTAGGTGGGACAAAGTAGTTCATACAGAATCGATCGATTCATTTATATTATTGTAACTGTTAAGGTGGATTTAATACTAAGTGAGTAATGTTGTTATCGTCAAATCAAAACCTGATCACCATCAGTGATTTTTGATTAATTAGGCAGAAATAAAAGAAAAAACACGCTAATTTGCTACATTTTCTGTGCTAATATCACAGGATTTCTGATAAACCCCCGACTTAATGTAAATATGTGTGTCTCATATAAACAACATTGACAAAACTGACCAATACCTACAATTTTTCTGATACAGGGATACCCCGATTTAAGTCGCTTCGCACTTAAGTCGTTGAATAATTCCCACCTTACAACTCGATTTACGGCAATTTTGCTTCGCACTTACGTCGTTTCGTATTTTTTTTTTTGGAAATCAAAAATGGGAAATTTTTGGCATTATAGAAAATATCTTGGTAAAAAAATCACATCCTTTCGGAAAAAATGTATTACATTACAAATCAGACTTTTTGATAGATGGAGTCGTTATTCGGAAAGTGTGCACATTAAGTTGTTACAGGAAAAAGAGCTACTTCAACCAATTTACAGCAACTTCAGACGAGAAGTCGTTTTTCGACAATTGAGTGAGCGCCCGCTCTAGGGAGGGGCAAGTCGGGCGGTCACCCGGGGTGCCACATTTTTGGGGCGGCATTTCGGCTAGAATTTTATAGAAAGAAGACTACAAAAAAGCTGGAATTCATGTTCGGTAAAACACTCTAAAAAATTAATGGTAACAAACTTGAAGCTGAATCAATTGTTACTGACAAAGGATAGCAATTCTATAAAATCCAATGGAGAAAACTGACATCAAACCAAACGTAAGAAAAGTTTTCGTTAATGAAATACACTTAAAACAGTTCGTAACAAAATTGCTAAGTGCATCGTTTTCTTTCAAAATGTGCACCAAACGTTTGCGGTTGAAATAAAATAAAAAATAGTTGATTCGAATTTATATCAAACTTCCATATTTCAGTCAGCTTTGGTAAAGCAAACAAAGCACCCGAAGGAAGGCACTGTGTTCTTGTATCTTAACCTTAAGCTAGAAGTAATGCAGTAGCAGAATATTTTTCCACTAACGACTTAGTATAGTAATACAACCCGGTGTTAAATCTATCTGACAAATTTTAATTAACGAATTTCGTTTAGTAAAATAATTGTGTTGTAATCTGACAAAAAGAATAGAGGCATAAGAGTAATTTCGTTTCTTGAGTGAAATCTTTCTGGCGCAGTTCTTAACGATTCCATCACCAACACGATCTCTCAATTTATTCACAAAGGTTTTTATGTTTTAATCCCCTCCGTTATTTCTAACAGAATAACTATTACAAAATTTTATCAATCAGCACAAAAGAAAGAGTCGCTGAGTTGGAATATGGCTATTTTCTGGTCTTTCCTTTATTTTTGTATCGAATCTTTGGAACGGAGTACTACCTTCTGGGTGGGATTCAAATTTTAAATATGTCAAGTAAACATCCTGTCCGTATACTGAAATCAGTGCATCCCAAGAAGCGAAAAAAAATCCAAAAGCTTAGGGGCTGCATTTTGTCGTCTTGCCCGGGGCGGCGTAAGTCCTAGAGCGGGTACTGAGTGAATGTAACCGATTTTAGTGGAAAGGCGAAAATCTTATGTATATCGGTGTGGAAATATACCGATCAGATTATTTATACTTGCCAAATTACCAACCCGAAGACGATGGAAATTATTGCCATATTCGAGGATCAAAACTAAAGGAAGGATCAAGAATGTCCTGATTTTATTTCATGTTAGAACGAAGAATTTTAATTCTTGCTTTGTGGAGGAGCATACAACGTTATATTTTGTCTAATTCCTTACAAGGTGAAAATCATCACTTTCCACCTCCACTGATCTCTGTTGTCTGAGTCAAAGTTTAAATTTGTCTGTATTCTACGTTTCATTTTCTCGTTACCACATTTTTTTTCACTCATACCTAGATTTGATTCGATTTAAGTCGTTTCGACTTAAGTCGCTTTTTTCTGGAACATAACCCTGACGTAAATCGGGGAACATGACCCTGACGTAATCGGGGTATATATATATTATATATATATACTTGAATCTTTAATCTTACCGACTGCTTCCTTGCGTTGCCCCAAAAAATTATTTAGAATAGGCAAAAAAGAATTAAGACGGTTTAAATTAAACCTTCTGAATAAGACACACATTAGGCTTTGATAATTTGCCGGCTTGATAATTCAAATATCGCTAAAACGAATATAAAAAGCTATCACTGTGAGAATGGCATCGAGCTTACTACGAGTACATACTATACTAATAAGAATTAATGAGTTATAAAATTTAATCTTCTCAATACGTACGAGTATAACCACCATGAGTTTTTATTTAATTTGCATATAAATTCGATTTTGATACGACTATAATAAGATTATTCAAAATCTGTTGCGACTATTTTTTTTTGTACGATCAGTTAAATTTGAATGAACACCGTGCTTTGAAAGTCTATATTAAATAAAAATTGAACTAAATCAGAAACTCCAACACAATCAGACAAGGATCAAGGATTTGATGCTTCTGCGTATTTAAAGACCTGTTTTTAAAGCTAAGCTTATCGGTTCGCCTGGCAGCCGTCATTTTTTTTTTTTCAACAGGAACAAAGCACGTAGATATTATTAAGTTGTTTCATATCCTGTTGTCTGTTAAGTACAATTGTCTGTTAAGTACAATATTTACAATTTCCACTTGGGAATGAGAATAAAAGCATATGACTTTTTAAAAGTACGAATTAAATTTTCCTAGCATTTACCATTCCATGGTATGTTTAGCTATATAAATAGTAACACTCAAAATATAAATAGGCTCCTGAAAGTCCATTAAGTGCACACTCCGTCAAATAACGTAACTTTTTATTAAATCTTTATATATAGCATTTTCAGGTCAAGTAAATATCTATCCGAAACAAATAGATAAATTTCCGAATAAACAAAATAAGTTTCCGAATCAAAAATATACGTTTCCGAGTCAACAAAACAAATTTCCGGATCAAATAAATAAATATCCGAATCAACAAAACACGTTTCCGTTTCAAATAAATAAATCTCCGAACCAAAGAAATCAACTTCAAAATGAAAAAAATAAAAACCAAACCTGAAAAATAAATTTCCAAATCAAAAAAAAAATAAACGTCTAAATCATAAAAACAAATGTACAATTCAAATAAGAAAATTTCTAAATCAGAAAAATTTATTTACAAATAAAATAGGTAAATATATTTCCAAATCGAATAAATAAATTTCCAAATCAAGTGAATAATACTCTCTCAATAAGAAATATTTAACTAAATTATGCCACCCCAAGATATATATATACTAACGGGCGAGGAAAGTGGAAGTTATTAGTAAAGGTACACGCGACATTAGCTGGACACTACAATTCGTAAATATAATTCAACAGAATCCTGCCTGTATCGGCGTCACCGTTTCTAAAGCGTAAATTGCAAATAAAAACAATAAAGCTTATTTTAAAATATACTGAATGAGTTACAAAAGAACAATACAATTCGCGGGATAATTGATGACATAACTGCTGCGATAAGTAACTAGAACTTCTTTCATATTCGCCAAGGTTAATCCCTAAAAATGCGAATATATCGACTCTTGCGCGACCGAGATTTTTTTTGGTAACTATTCTGCTTGGGGTGCAGATCCTCCTGCATTTTTCCGCGATTGTTTGATCGGGTGGTAGGTAATTCAGGGGAATCCCTCAATTACCAACGGAAGACGAACTGCATTATCCCTCTTCCGATAGTCGTAACATATTGCAGTAGAATTTTTTTTAAGAAAGTGAGTAACTTATTCTATCAATGTGAAAAAAGCTCAACGTTCTCTTGTATTTGAAAAAATTTCAACACTTCTAATTTGGGGTTCAATTCAAATTTAATAGAGCGTTAATAACTTTAACCTTTAAATGTTTCGACACTGGGTCTCACAGACCCGAAGATACTATCAATGTACAGGTTCCGTTATTATGTTTCCGAACCTCCATGATTCTGAGTCTAGTTTCGATTCTAATGCAAAATATAAATTCTAGAATGTTATGCTGGTGTGAATTGAGTCTTGGGTAAGTTAGTATAATCTAAGAAAACAATTTCTATCGTCCTATTCCAAGTGTTTGTACATACTTTTCATACGAATTTTGAATTTACAAAATTTGATACAGATTGAGATAATAAACTATTATTTTTCAATGCCCAACAATATTATATAGACTCGCAAAGTTATTTACTTGACCTGGAAATGCTTTATCTCCGGGGGCCTAGTAATATCTTGAATTTTGAAATTAATTAATGAAAAAAGGCCCTGACACTGGCCCTTGACGCATATCTGATACCGTTATGGAATCTAGACAAAATGCCCAAATTTCAAACTTTTTAAACTTGCCGCAAAGCCCTGGTGCAATGTTTTTGAACCAAGACGAACAATGAGTTTGATCTCTTAAGTTCCACAAAAAAAGGTTAGATTTCTCACAAAACCAAAACAGCTAACTCTAGGGTTGGGCTATAGTGCAGGGGGCACTTTATTGTCGTTGTATGTAATTAATTTCAGTCTAGTGCGTTAAATCCCTTTATGGATCGCAGAAAAAAAATATATTTTCTGCGATCCATAAAGGGATTTAACTAGACTGAAATCAATTAACATATATTTTCTGCGATCCATAAAGGGATTTAACTAGACTGAAATCAATTAACATGATTGCAGACGTGGTTAATAAGTGTAAGATAAATACACATAATCCCCGTTGTATGATAGTTTTAACAGAGCAAGGGGGAGGGGGAGGATAAAGGTTGAAAGGCTCCGGCCGATTCCTATATCCTTTTCAGTTGTGGCATAACTGCGGATCCTTAGCTATGCAGGAGGAGTTTCATAGGGTGAACGGCTCCGGCCAATTCCTATGTTTCTCTACGGGGCGTTACTTCCCCGCATTATCCGAGTAACCGCTGCGCCTGAGTGCTGTATTAACAACTTCAGCGTTTCAGGTTACTAAACGTAATAGGGTGACAAAAACCGAATAGTCAATCACCGAAGCAGCACCTCCGAGGCCCCTCCATGATGGACCTCTTTCGTTTACGAATACTATCATGGTTAAGCGATGGGCCGACAACTCATCCTTGTAAAAAAATTTCGACGTCAAGAAACCTGGAACGAAAGCCTCGGATTGGACGGATACAACTCAACGACGACCTCGCAAACGAACAACGGTTTACTCTTTCGGAACCTGGAATGTACTCTCCCTGAATAGGGCAGGGGCCTTAAGGGCCCTCTTGGATCAGGTTGAAAAATATAAGCTGAGCATAGTTGCACTCCAGGAAACAAAATGGCTTAGTAGCGAGATAGATGACCGAAACTCGTACACAATTTTCACAAATGGAAAACCTTCGGGCTACAGGGAGTTTGGAGAGGCGTTCATTGTAAACAATCAACTTAAGCCGCATGTTATCGACTTCAAACCCATAAACGGGCGGCTGTGTGCGACTCGCATTAAAACTCGGTTCTTCAATCTCTGGCTCATAAACGCGCTTGCCCCCACCGAAGTCAGTGAAGACGCGGCCAAAGACGAGTTCTACCACCGCCTAGAAAATCTCTTCGACTCACTTCAATCAAACGATGTCAAATTGCTGCTGGGGGACTTCAACGCCAAAGTCGGAAACGAAAGTTGGCATAGGGGGATTACTGGAGGTTACAGCCTCCATGAAGAATGTAACGACAACGGCTAACGACTAATAGACTTCGCGACCAGCAGAAACATGGTCATTAGCTCAACGTGTTTTCCGCATCGTCGTATTCACAGACAGACCTGGAGATCTCCAGATCAACATACCGTCAACCAAATTGACCACGTCCTTATCTGTCCTATCGTGGAGCAAATATTGACTCTGACCACTATATGGTGAAGGCGACTTATAGGTGCAGAATTTCTTCGGTGCATCATTCGGATTCAACCCGGCAAAAATTTTTGCGGTTGACAAATTGTTGGATGATGCCACGGTGGTCACTTATACGACTGCCCTTGAGGGGAAGCTGACGCCCTTGCTAAATAACATCAGCAACAAAGGCGCCCTTGAGATTTGGGATACACTCAAAGACACCATCAAAGGGGTCGCAGAGGAGGTTGTGGGATACAAAGCCCGGCGAGCCCGAAATGATTGGTTTGACGAGGAATGTCAAAATGCGGTAGATGCGAAAAACGAGGCATATCGCCAATGGACCGAACGCGCAACTAGAGCCAAAAAAAACAAATTATGACGAGCTTCGACGATTTTCGAATAGGTTAATTAGACGTAAGAAACGTAAGCATCTTGACGAGCAGTTGATGCAAATAAACCAAAGACTAGCTAGTAGGAACAGTAGACAAGCGTACAAGCTGATTAATTCAATTAAAAGTGGATACCAACCCAGGACCAGCCTCTGTAAGGATAATAACTGCAATATCATTAGCGACACCGATAGCGTTGATAAACGCTGGGCCTCACATTTTGAAGAGCTCCTCAATGTTCAACCGAACAACCCCACACAAGAAGCTCCGGAGCTGATGGCTGAAACAGGCCCTCCCGTTCAACCCCCAACAGTAGAAGAAGTTGATCTCGCCATGCAAGCACTAAAACATAATAAAGCCCCGGGCGCGGACGAGATTTCAGCTGAACTGCTGAAGCATGGTGGGGAGAGCCTTGTTAAGGCTATACACACACTTATCGTTGAAGTATGGAACGACGAAATAATCCCGGAAGATTGGCGTAAAAGTAGTGCCCAATTCACAAAAAAGGGGATAAGTAGAAATGTGAGAACTACAGAGGCATCTCATTAGTTTGTATGACTTATAAGATTTTATCTAAGATTCTGGAAAATAGAATTAATCCGTATGCAGAAGAAATCATTGGCGAGTACCAAGGCGGCTTTAGACCTGGTCGTTCGACGACAGATCAGCTTTTTACAGCGAAGCTTTTACTCCAGAAGTTCTGGGAATATAACATCGACGTATACCAAATATTTGTCGACTTCAAGCAGGCATACGACTGTTTCGATCGAAGTGTACTGTACAACATTCTGCTGCATTTTGGTATACCAGCTAAGCTAGTGCGACTCATAAGGATGACGATGACTAATACCGTCTCGCAGGTCAGAGTACAGAACAGACTCACTGACCTATTTGAAACTCGTACTGGACTCAAGCAAGGCGACGGGCTGGCGCCGACGCTCTTCAACCTGGCTCTGGAGTATGTAATTCGAGCCATGAATTTGGACAGCAGCGGAACGCTACTCATTAAGTCGACTCAACTAGTAGCTTACGCCGACGACATCAACATCATGTCTAGAAGATTGGGTGATGCAGAAATCCTCCTGCATAATCCCAATAACGCCGCCAAAGAAGTTGGACTACATATCAACGAATCTAAAACCAAGGTCATGATGCAATCAAAAACTAGAACGCCAGTAAATTCAAGCATCACAGTGGGGGACCTTAATATAGAGTATGTAGACAACTTCACTTACCTGGGTTGCAATTTGTCAAAGGACGCCAACGAAACAGATGAGATAAAGCGACGGATACAACTAGCTAATAAGTGTTATTTTGCGGTCCTCCAAATTATGAATTCGAAGCTGGTGCACAGGAAGACAAAGCTCCACGTATATAAAACCATAATCCGACCTGTGCTATGCTATGGCTGCGAGGCATGGACCCTAACCCAAAACTCTGAACACCTGTTAGACACATTCGAGCGAAAGGTTCTCCGAAGAATCTTTGGGGCCGTTCGTGAACGAGGTGAATGGCGCATCCGGTACAACCTTGAGTTGTATCAGCTGTATGATGAGCTACAGGTGTCGAAGATCATGAAATTGCAGCGACTGCAATGGGCGGGACATGTACAAAGGATGAACGACGATCGCATGCCCAAAAAGGTGATGAACGCGCAACGAGTGGACGGAGCCAGATTGCGTGGACGACCGAGAGCCCAAAGGGAGCATTCTGTATGTGAGGACGCCCACCAGATGCTAGGCTTTCGGAACTGGAGGACAAGGTCGCGTGACCGCGACAATTGGAGGTCTTCAATCCAGGCGGCCAAGGCCCGACGTCGGGCTATCGTGCCATAAAGAAGAAGAAGATTTAAGAAATATATTTTAAGATTTGAAATTATGGTCTGTAAAAAATTATAACAAGGCCCGCTTTTTTTATTGGATATAACTGTAAAGAATTTTTGGATACAATATTGCGGAAATATCCGTTTCCGGCTTGATGTTGACTTTTGGGGCTTTCTGTATAGGTGTTCCGCATAAGGTTGATAAAACTGTTTATTTTAAAGCAAGGTTATCATTAGAATTGGTAAAATTTATACCGTTATCGTGCTGTTTGTAGAAGCGAGCAAAAATGACGATTTTTTCTTCTTAAATTCAAATTAAACACCCCCTGATTAATTTATGACACATTTGCCTTGAGTTTATGGAACTATGTACGTCTTCAATTATAGCGTCGGTCTTTGGCTCACTTGCGAATCTCGGCGTGGTCTGAAATTTCCGTACATGTGCGGATAGGAAATACATAGTGCTTGCAACATTATACAAGGTGTCCGGAAACTGCCGCATAAACGCACCGGATTATGATTCCTCGGTTGATTTCCAGCAAAAAAGTTGTATGAACATACCCGCTTAGCTTGACCCTTTAGCTGCCACAGGCATTTGAAGATTAAAAAAAATCATTTTCTTGCACGACTTAAAGCTTAATATGTATCTCCAAAGCTAGACCAGTTAGAATAGTGAAACAAAATGATTATTACAGCCAACAAATTTACCTATAAAATAAAACTAGCGGCACTAAAATCGGATAAGACGGATAAGAGGTTTCGTTTTTACAGTACTTCAAAATCAAATTTGTGTGATTTTACCCAAAATCAATCTATTTTTCCATCTCAGTTTTCTCCAACTTCTGCCAAAGTGAAGTGCTTGTACGATTCTTTTAAAAATTGGCGCATAGTCTTACGATCATATCTTTCTTACATCATTTTATTCTAGCTCCATTATTTCTAACATTTTTATACGTTAATTGCAGAAAACTAGGGTTAATTTTAGCTCGAATCACTGCCATCTAGATAGACAGGCCGAACTGCAAAAATTTGTTCGTCCACGAGTGGACAAAGTGCGTTCGTGACCAGTGACAGTTGACATTTCTAGAGCTCACAAACTCCAGTGCTTCGGAACCCAAAAGTTTAAATGTGCCGAGCGTTTATTGCGAAACAAAGGTTATGGTTTGCTTTCGTGTGTTTTTGATGTGCAAGTGATAAAATAGTATACATCAACATCGTACTTACCATATTTATCTCAAAAATCAACGCACTGGCATGTGTATATCCTAGCAAGTCACACGAAATGACAGGCTGACAGACACTGATATTTGGATTGTGGACAATTTGTGGATTGTACCGAGCGGTACTTTGGCAGTACTAAGCGCGGACCATGACTCACCATGGCAGTACTTGTGTTGCATGACGACTGACAGATCAGCTGATAATCCGGCCTGTCTATCTAGATGGCAGTGCTCGAATTCAATACAATTCAATTCAGACTGCCCTTAAAGATCTGCAATTGGAAAAATCTATTCAAGTAATGTCGAAATCGAGCCAAAATTAACCCTAGTTTTCTACACTTAAGGTATATAAACTGTTAGAAATAATGGAGCTAGAATAAAATGACGTGAGAAATATATTATCGTAAGACTATGCGCCAATTTTTAAAAGAATCGTACAAGCACTTTTCCTTGGCCAAAGTTGGAGAAAATTGAGATGAAAACTAGAATGTTTTTGGGTGAAATCACACAAATCAAACTTTGAAGCTCTGTAAAAACCAAACCTCTTATCCAATTTTATTGTGGTTAATTTTATTTTATAGGTAATGTGTTGGCTGTAATAATCATTTGGTTTCACTATTCTAGCTGGTCTAGCTTTGGAGCTATTAGGCTTTAAGTCCTGCAAGAAAATAATTTTTTCAAAAATCCTCAAATGCCTGTATGGCAGCTAAAGGGTTAAGCCAAGGGGGTATGTTCCGTACAACTTTTTTGCTGCAAATCAACTGAGGAGTCATAATCCGGTGCGTTTATGCGGCAGTTTCCGGACACCCTGGATACACTCCGAAATGATATGCAATGTAACGTTGACTCGAAATTGCCTATAAACGTCGCGTCGCTGTCAAGATACATAAATTTAAATTCATACTTTACAAAAATTTCAAAATTGATTTATCATTAAAATTTCAAAGAATATGGGTTGGATGCCAGCTATTTACATTAGCGTGCTGCCGTGGGTATAAGTCGCTACAGTAGCCCCTGTAAAATACGTCCAGGCACAAATTCAAGCAGCAGCAATTGACATTTACACTCGGGGTAAAAATTTGACTGCATGATATGATCTTGTAAGATGAAAGCGGGGAGTCAACTTAGGAGCCAGTAGTTCCCAACTCAGAAAGGTCTGTGAACCACTTAGTCTGAAAATGGGTCTCGACGGACCACCATTCAATAATAATGAAACGAATTAAGGTCTCGCCCACACTCTATCTCCTATCACAAATTTCCCTTATTATTTGTTTGTTATTTGTTACATCAAAATTAAGTGATCATATAAAAATCTTTCGCATAACATATACATACATACGTTATCGTGGTGCTTTAGTCCGAGGAAGATGATTTATTGAAAATTAAAATAGGTTCGTCTTCCATCTCTTTGAATGCGTTGTCCACAAACACTCGACGCAACTGATTGTCATTGGGCTTGAATTTTTATACTAACACCATCATGTAGTAAGCATGATTCAAGATTTGTAATGTTTGCCAGGTTGAGGGAAGAGAGAAAAATTGTTTTGTTCGCGTCAATACTCGCCTCACCAGCTGAGACTTTCTCGCACAGGAGTAAGTTCTTATGTCTTCTGGTCTAGAAGAGCAACCCATCGCCTTCCCATAACCACAGACTTAGTATCAAAGTATTTACTGGATAATCTGTTACATGATAATGTATGTGACTTTGTGGCATGTTACTTTAATTAGCCACAACCCAAAAGAAAACTTTAGTTTTTTAAAAAGCCTCCAGAACCTCTTCGCCGACCACCTACAGTTCTCTCACCCCAGGTCCGCGGACAACCTGTTGGGAAACAGTGAGATAGACAGACTTTCCATACACAGACGAAAACGAAACGGGTTTGCAAATTCATTGTGAATGTACATACATCTGGCCAAAGATATGACGTAGTATTCCGATTCCATCCGTTCCTGGAGGCTTTGAGGCTTTACCATAAAGTAAGTAATTGGCTTTACCCACCTGTGTAAAGTTTGGCTAAGATTGGTTCATAAAAAAATGTTTTGCAGTAGAACCTAATTTTGGAGGAAGCCCCATAACAATGATGGTCCGTCCGCTAGTGAAAAAATCGTGACACGGATTCGTAATCGCAAATTGTTGAACTTTTTATGCGGAAATTAGCGGTTGATCTGGCTTATCTAAAGTCAGAACATTGCTCTGTGTCGAAAAATCTAAATTTGACTTATTCAAGGAGGAGGAATGGAGGGTTGTTTATTAGGATTTTCTCAAATACCATGTACAGGGCCGGATTTCACATATGGGCAACCTGGGCTACTGCCCGGGGCGGCAGAATTTGAGGGGCGGCAAATTCTTAAATTTTTTCATTGGTTTAAAATTATGGGAAAGATGGATTTTGGAAACTCAAACATAATTTTTGAAAATATTTTGCTTTTTTAATTTATTCTGTAGTTACATGTACATATTCGTCTTAATCCAAAGGACCTAATCGCAACCTCAACTCAATGTGATTTCGCCTTCAAAAATTGGGACTACGCAAAATGTTGCTTGAAGCACACACTCATTCACTCTAAATGGCGTGGCCTTTAGTTCAATTAGAGTAGGAGTATAAATCATCTTTGGCTTCACCTTAAACATTATGCCTGAAGACACATTAGATGATATAAATACATACGCGAGTATTTGGCTCCCAGCTCCTGTTACCAAGCCTCTAAAATTGTCCCGGACTTAAAGAAAAAAAAAAACAAAAATATTTTTGGTGATAGCGATCCTTTGGAAAGTTCAAAACGCCCCAAGCAAGTAACTCACCTAATCACACATTTTCGTCTGTTCAATTACATCTTTAATTTGTCCACACATCAAATTCGCTGGGAAGCAAGGATTTGGTTTCGGGGGAGGTCCAAGTCTCGATATTAGAAATGCGGCATTGGCTATAACATTTTTGAATTTCTATAGGGTGAATAAGTTTAACTAAACGTTTAAGGACTATTACGCTTAAATTTTCGAATTTGCTATTTTTTGTTAAGAGAAAAACGGGAAATTCCACCGAAAATAAAAAATTATTTAAAATAGTTGAAACAGGAAAATCTAGAACTTTTTAGGCATCGAATGATTTTTCCTTAATAACATCAGTAAGTACTTTCCCGATTCGTTTTCGTTATCTTTATCACCGAAAACAAAGTAGGTCAAGGTGTGTTCAAAATTTACCGTAAGCTTTCTTAATTTTGGGTTTTTTTCGGTATGACGTTTTCTATGGTCAAATATGTTGCTAATATGTATAGGAAATTTTATTTGTTGGGGTAATTCGCAAATTATTTTCAAAACGATCGACAAAGAAAAAATTTAGAAAACATGAACGCATTTCTAAAGAAAGTGAAAAGCCGAATGTTATAAGAATTGTACAGTTTTCTATGTTATCCAGTGGCGTAACGTACGGTGTTCTATGTGTTCAGTGGTTCCGAAGAGTGGCGTAACGTTTTTGAAAATCTTTGTGTTCAAACTTAAATCGGGATTCCTTTCTTTGTGCAGTCACATTTTCGATTTCCATAGTTGAAATCCTACTGTCACCATGAATGTTTATGTTGTCTTGATAAAGAAACCCCTCCTGCGACATCCTGATCAAATTGACGAATTCCTAAATCACATTCACGAGCTTCCATGTTCAATTGACGAATTTATAAGTTGTGTTAACGAATTTCAATTACAAATTGATAAATTTCGTTTTAAATTGTTATACTTCAACATCATGTTGACGAATTTCCATGTCAACTTTTAAAATTGTCAAATCATATTCACGAACTTCCAGATAAAACTGACGGATTCACATTTCAAATTAGTCTTGATTTCTCAAGATATTTGTCAATATGAGATGGCCAACTTGTATCGGAAATTCTTTCACAATATTTTGAAATTCATCAATTTAACATAGAACATCGTCACTAGGACACGAAAACTGGTCAATTTATAATAGAAATTCGTCAACATCATTTTTGAGTTTGCCAATTCGTCATGGAAATT
Source organism: Microchrysa polita (assembly GCA_949715475.1). Classification (NCBI taxonomy): domain Eukaryota; kingdom Metazoa; phylum Arthropoda; class Insecta; order Diptera; family Stratiomyidae; genus Microchrysa; species Microchrysa polita. Next base: position 57,459,845 of record OX454415.1, read on the forward strand.
CGTCTATTTGGAGCATGTTTGTGTTAATACTTTGAACTGAAAGCATAATTATTAAATTTACCTTAAGGCAAAAATCGGCGAAAATAGTTCGGCACTTTTGTTCCTGCGGCTTTGTGATCTTGACACTAATGAACATTTGATTGAAGCAATTCGAAACAAATATGGATTTCGGCCTTTGGGGACCTGTGCTCCAATGAACACATGGGACACCTGGCACTGGCATAATTTTGCAATAAAACTATGAAGAAAGTGTCTGACAAGCTTATTGAGTGGGGATTTATCTAAATATCAGCTTTTCTGGGCTTTGGTCAGGAAATATTGATGAGATATAAAGGGTTGATTTGTAAAAAGGAGTGTTTACCTTAAAGACTCTTGCTTCAAATTGAGCCATTGTGATCCAGTTCGTTGAGTTCTTGAATACTGAAATATGTTCACAATGTTATGGATCTACTTGTCGAAAGATCGTTATTTAAGTTTTTTTTATCCAGGAGTCATAAAATCAAGAAATATATGCATGCCGCTAAACCCTTCTGTCCAGATAACGGAACAGTCGTTTCTCCTACTGGACACATTTTTCTTTGGAGGAACTCTACCATGAATCGATGAAATTCGCCATGGATACGCCAACTTAGCCAGGGTTGTCAGAGCAGTGTGCCAGATGGCTTGATCCTCAGATTTAGGGTAAAAAGTTCCAGACTAGATAAGGCGCACGTCTTGAGATGGTGTTTTTTAGTAGCTTCTATTTAGGTTAGTGATAAATATTCAAATAGGACATGTAGAACTATACAAGTTCTCCAGTTTAATTATTCAAATTTAATTTGTTGTCTCAAATTATAAAATGTTGGAACATGTTCACAGAAGATTGCTTTTTCTCATATGTGGACTGCTGTAAATGTGATTTCTGTCCTGCGGCTTAAAAGTCGTATGTGGAGGGCCAACTCCAATTTCGAACACAAGAAATTCAGAAAACGTTACGCCACTGATGTTGTCATTGTAGTTATAATCATTCCTAAAACAATTTTGGGAGGGGCACGGAACACCTGGATTCCTACCTTGGGAAGCAACATAAAAAATTTTCAAGCAATCAAAATACGCTTAGTAGTAGTAAAAAATATGAAATTATCAATTTTTCACATACGCCCGCTAGCGTTTTGCCTACATTCCCTTTGTGAGGTGACAACTGCTACCTTCAAGCTTATCTACTGGCGGAGGGCGGCAAATTCGTTATTGCCCAGGGGCGCCATAGATGCTAAATCCGGCCCTGACCATGTACACATTGTGTGAAATGGATGAAACACTTCTTCTCTAACTGTTGGTATTTTAGTTGATGATGAACGGCGTGGAGCTCTAGTTAGCGACTATAATGTAAATTCTCAAGTATTGGTCCCACTATTCGAAAAATACTTGAGATTTATTTTATAGTATGAGCTCTACCGAAAACTTAAAATAGTTTGGTAAAGAAAATCATAGTTTTGGAAGGGGGTTTCTATGGCAGCCTCATGACTCCATGGTTCGATTTTGTCCAATCTTACATATGATTTTTGACTTTAATGGAGAGACACTTGTGGGATTTGGTCAACATTAATTCAAAAATAAACAAAAAATCTTAGAAGAACATATACTTTTGGAGGTTGAGTTTATATGGCAACCATACATGGTCTACCACACGTATACCCTAACTTTCTGTAGCTTAAATCCATCCCGCAATACTAATATATTCATTTTTATATATTGATTTTCACAGTGACTGTACTGCTATGAAACAAAGAGCCAAAAGGTGCAACCCATTTTGATACTGGTCAATCCCAAATATAAAAATACGTGTACGATATGCAAATTTGCATCCTTAATTAATTCCGAATCAAGCCAATTATATTTTCTGACCCTCACTTTCATAAGAAACAAATAGTTACGTAATTCATAGATTTTATAAAATAGCGCAAGGGAATAAAAAAACAACCAATCGGATCCGCAAGATTTATTTTAATCCTCTTACCAGATCCAACCTTTTCTAAACACATAATCAAATTTATTTGGGATAGTTTGTTTTGAATAAAACCGATACACGGTATACATACAAGAGGTTTAATATAAATTTATGCAATTAATCAGATGCTTGCGATATAGGATTGGCGAACAAAATTGGAATGATGATAAAAATTTGAAAGGAGTTTCCGGCACTATACCAAGATTTTAATGTATGGTAAATGATTAATATGGGATTCACGAAAAGAAAAGTTTCTTACGATTTTCATTTTCTTTTGTCATAGATGTTGGAGTCTGATCCAGTCGTAACAAAAAATTATTTGGTTATGACATACATATTTCCTACTATATAGTTACTTTTAATTGAATTTAATGAAAAGTTTACCAGTATAGACCTATAATTTTATGCAGACATAACGGTAACACTGACCGTAAAATCTTAATTAAATGTGTTTTGTGTGTAAAAATATTTTTCAAATTTATCATCAAATTCAAGCAAAAATTATATTTGCAATCTGAACCACAACATCTTCCTTGCGAATATTCTTTGTTTTATATGAGTCACATGTGACTCACAGACGTGAACGGGGAGAAACGGCATGTACACATTGTAGTACATATACATACATGCACAGTGAACGGGTTAAGGAACCAATTAAACTAAGGAAATGCCAAACAGTTCACACCACATTCCTCAAGAATACATTTGATTAATGAACATTTATGTTCATCCAGCTCTTTATTGGTTTCTTCACCAGCAGTTTGAACAATCCTGCAGTTAATTTCGCGCTTAAATCTTTCAAATCAGAAGATCGCGCAGACTTACCGGAAAACATAATGCCCGTAAAAATTCACGACAACACCTCACACTTTGTAAATCATGTTTCTGGATGTTGCACGTTGATGCATTTATCTTGTAACACTGTAATTAATTGCTAATTGCATCTCTCCTGTGCAGTGAATAACCGCGAATGTACGAATGCAACAATGGCCATAACGAAGAACAACAACAGGGACGGCGAAAATCGTGTAGAACATAACGAAGGTGTAGATAGTTCTAGCCTCATCCCATTCATCTTATTGTAATCGGTCGGGCTGCATCAGTTAAAAAGTTTTGAACAATCTTAGTCAAGCGCTTGCAGAAATTCTCGACTTGGGCATCTCGATCTTGTGGTGGGTTAGGTTAGGACAGTGTGCATAAAATATGAGCATTGCATTTTTCATATGTGCCCTTATGTTGTCTTGAACGGCAAGATGGTATCCTGAAGAGTTATTGCGCTTTGCCGTATATAATGAAATCAAATTGCGCGCACATACAACACATATTCTTTAGTCATCGACTACGGTGTGGCACCTTTATTTCGATCAGATGAGATATATTCAAAAATAAATTTATTTTCATGTCTCTCACATACCGTGTCAGATTCGTTTAAGACCGATGCGACGACTTGCGCTTGGCGGTAAGGTACTTCAACTTTTGTGTAGGAAAACCAGTAAAGGGTGTAGATTGTTCGATGGAGACCCTTGGCGAATTTCAGCGAATGTTGTCCTTTTGTGTGGCTGGCTTGGCTGCACAACTATATGACCATTAAAATGGCAATATCACCGTCTGTCATCTTGAATTGGACTTGCATCTTGCACACAGAGTTGAGGGCAATAAAGTCGACGGAATCGTATTGGTAATTTTTCTGAATTCGTTCCATGCGAAAACTCAGAAACGGAAAGAGTATAGATTTTGTCGTTTGATTTGCTATGCTTTTGGGGCCAGTTAAAATGGAGAGGAGTGTCGCCAGCTTTGCAGTTGTGCATGAAATCGACTGCAGCCCGTATTGTCATGGGTTTTCCAACGGAGTCCTGCGATAACTCTGACTGTAACCTGGATTTCTGCCAGCTCATATCGAGTTTTCGTATCGATTGTGCATACAAAGTTCAAAATTTATATTCCTCTTGCCTGGTATGAGTATATGGAACCATAATCTTCGTTTGGCCTTCCCCTTGTCTTGGGATATGCTATTTTCAAACAAAATATGGATACGATCCACACTGTATGGAATTCATGAGGAGTCAGAGTGTCGAACTGCATATGTGTGTCGGTTTCTTCGTAAGATTGCTGCCAGACTCCTATGGTGTATTCTTAAGATGATCGGTTCATTCGATCTATTGCACCGTAAGTCACGAATCGAATTGCAAAAATTGTATACGGAGAAAATGGAAGTAAATGGAGCTATGAAAGCTATGTGGCCATAATATCACGTGCAGCAAGAGGAATACTCGTATGCCGAGGGATCGGAATAATTGAAGCTGTGCACTATCAAGATGAAGAGTGAAGCTCGCAGAGCCCATAATGAGCTCGAATGAGTTTACTACGTGCATTATGTGCATCATGCTAGCATGCACAATGACGGCATAGTGTGAAGGCTGCATCCGCGTATTCTGACGGTTGTTTGTTGTTAGGGTTCTAGTTTCACTGTGGGAGTAGTTTTGCCTGTTAGATTGCTATCCATTATTGAAACGCGACCAATTTTGCGGACAACGAACTTTGTGTTAGATTTCAGTTCAATTAAGTTCGTTCAGATATCGGTTTTTGAATGGATGAAACATGTTGAATTCACTTCCTTGTCAGAACGGAAAATAGTACTTTAGAAAAAGTAGCAAGTGTTTTGTTTGGGATTCAGCTGACTTAGTTGCGAATTACATCACTATAGGTTTTAGTAGTGTTACTACTAATTTTGTGAGGATTGCAGTAACAGTGAATCCAACGCAATCTTGCTTTAGAAAAGCGAACGTATCGAGCGTCAACCAAAGCTTTAGCCAATAAATAAAAACCTCCAAAAAAGTGCCTCAGTGCCGATCCGCATAAAAGCAATTCAGATACCGACAAAAGAACTATTAATAGACTGACGAAATCGTTACAAGTGCGGTGTAACTATGCATAAGCATAGTCGGTGATCGAGGATCAGCACTGCTCGATGATTACAATTAACCTTTGCAGTTTATTAGTGGAAGTTAATCTTCACAAAACTGTAAGAATTCTGGACCGGTATAGGCAATGGGTAAGTATGAGAAAAATATGTAGACAACATGCTCACTTTAAATACCTGTCGTAGTTTCATCTATTTTTCCCCCGATACGATTCGCAGTTAACTAGCGGCAAACTTGAACACTGATCGTAGTTTACACGCCTGACATTACGCCAGGCATTATTATAACTCACAGACAGCTCAATTCCTCAGAATCAGAGTATTGAAGAAGGATTGCTTTTCAGAAAATTGCCAGCCAAATTCATTCACCCCTTTCAAACATGGTTCACGGAACATATCCTCGCGAGACTGGAGAAGCAATGCAATGCTTATTCGATTAAGTCTACGAATTGAATGAATTGTCCAGTCCAATAAACGTATTGCGGAAGATGCTACCAACCAAGGCATAATTAGTCTAGTACAGATAGCTCAAAACCCAAACATCCAAAAATAAAAGGAATTTTTGATGCCAAATTGTTGAATACACTGCCTAATATACGCAGTAAAAAGTTACACCAATTTGCGCCATGGGTTAAGGGAAGAGGGGGGGGGGGGGCAAAGGGGTGAAAATTCAGTTTTTTGTAAATATCTGGAAAGCTATGAGTCCGAGCTTGAAATGTCCTGAGGACGAAACAAACTACATAAAATTACCTTTGTAATGATATGTAACACCCTAGAAATTTTCTCAGAAAATTATACCCCAGACCCAAATGTATTGAAGTGAATTTAAATTTTTGGAGTTTTACATTTCGCACTGTAACTCTTGATAGAATATACCTACCGTTATAAGATCTCGTCCATATATTGATAACAAACTTTGTTTGATTTGTATAAAAAATTGGAGTGCTCCGACTATTGACATCCCCCTCACTCCTCCTAACATTTTTCAAAAAGGCATGCCTTTAGCTTCTTTTTAAATTGAGCCAGGCAGATCAAATTTGGTGGGGTGCCTAGTCTATGCTCCATTATGCTCCCCACCAAAAATTATTACCATCCGATCAAAACTAAGGGTACCCCTTATACAAAGTGTACGAAAATTGTAAATTTCACATTTTTTCACTTCTAAATTCTATGTAAAATAGAAAACAAAAAATTTATCTCTTAGAACGTCATGATAATAGTTAATTGTAGTCTTTTGAATGTATGTTCAAAAGGTTGTACCAAGGCGTACGCTACAAGTATCAAAAAATTGAGTTTGAAGGTCAGTGATACCAGTTCTAAGGCTATTTGCGAATATTTCAAGTAACGTGTACTAGCAACCTTCAAACACGGTTTTTCATGCTTGTAAGGCACGCTCTGGTACAAACTTTTGGATATACATTCAGAAGACTACAGTTAACTGTTATAGGGACGTTCTAAGAGATAAATTTTTTTTTTATATTTTAGATAGAATTTAGAAGTGAAAAAATGTGAAATTTGTTAGAAATTTGGGTTACTTTGTATGGGGGGTACCCTTAGCTTTGATTGCATGGTAATAATTTTTGGTGGAGAGCATAATGGAGCTTAGAATAGGCCGCCCACTAAATTTGATCCGCCTGGCTCAATCTAAAAAGAAGCTACAGGCATGCTCTTTTGAAAAATGTTAGGAGAAGTGAGGGGGGGCGTCAATGGTTGGAGCACTCCAGTTTTTGGTACAAATCAAACAAATTCTGTTATCAATATATGGACAAGATCTTATGACGGTAGGTCTATTCTATCAAGAGTTACAGTGCGAAATGTAAAACTCAAAAAATGTTAATTCACTATAATACTTTTGGGTCTAGGGTATAATTTTCGGGGAAATGTCTAAAGTGTTACATATCATTACAAAGGTAATTTTATGTAGTTTGTTTTGTTCTCAGCACATTTTAAGGTGAGACTCATAGTTTTCCAGATATTTGCAAGAAACATAATTTTCACCCCTTTGCCACCCCCTCGCCCCTTAACCCATGGCGCAAATTAGTGTAACTTTTTACTGCGTATATTAGGCAGTGTATTCAACAATCAAAACAACATCAAAAATTTTTTTTTTTTATGTTTAGGTTTGGGGCTATTTTGAACCAACTGTACTGGACTAAATGTGGCACTTCAATCCTCCGGGTTCCCCTTACTTTGGTGGGTTATGGGAGGCGGGAGTGAAATCCATGAAGCTCCATTTAAGCAAAGCATTGGGTAATACGTCATTGGCATATGAAGATGTGCACGACGGTAGCACATATAGAAGCGTGTCTTAATGCAAGGCCCTTGTGTCCGTTAAGTGACGACCCCACCGATGCTTCAGCATTGACGCCCGGTCATTTCTTAATAGGAGATGCATTGCTGAGTGTTCTAGAGGTGAATTTGCTAAATGTTAAAATGAACTATTTATCCCGGTGGCAACTCACTCAACGGTTAGCACAAATGTTTTGATTAAGATGGTCTGATGAGTATTTTTCCAGACTACAATATCGAACAAAATCCTGTGTCTGTTAAAAGATGAAAGGTTATCCCCGTGTAAATGGCCACTAGCGAGAATAACTGAATTGCACCCGGGTAAAGATTCCCTTGTTCGCGTCATGACGATGATTAGGAATGGAAATACATTCAAGAGAAATATCACGAAAAAAGCTTTGATTCCAATTGCAAAGTAAAATAGATGTTATTTAATATATAATAATTTCACTTTATGGCTTTCCTTTGTGACAGTCTAAGCCCTAAATTGTTCCCAATAACAAATCTATAATACACTCCCAATCAATAGGATAGTTCCACTTGAAAAATGGTTGTATGTCGGAAAAAGATAGCGGTTTTTCTTCAAAGTTGGTGATAATATTTCCAGTAGTCTGCTTATTCTTTCAATAACACAAGGGGTCATATCCGGGTCCCGTTAGGATTTTATTACAAGAATTCTTAAAAACAGTACAAATGTGATAGTCATTACGATAGTTCCAGAGGAAATAAAACACAAAATAACGGTAAAAGAAGATAATTTTACTTTGGAAAATGTTGCTAATAATAACTTTTAATTCCGTTTAGTAATATTAGCTAAAAAAAATTATCCGGGATAGAATTGTATAGGTTTTAAAGGTAATTTAAGCTATTTCCTTCCCAACTTCCCCTAATCGCTTGCCGAAGCTCATCATCATCATCATCAATGTGGCACGATAGCCCGACGTCGGGCCTTGGCCGCCTGAATCGTTGACCTCCAATTGTCGCGGTTACGTGACCTCGTCCTCCAGTTTCGGAAGCCCAGCAGCTGTTGGGCGTCTTCACCTACGGAGTTCTCCCAGCGAGCTCTCGGTCGTCCACGCAACCTCGCTCCGTCAATTCGTTGTGCGTTCATCACTTTCTTTGGCATGCGATTATCGTCCATCCGTTGTACATGCCCCGCCCATTGCAAACGTTGAAGCTTCACGATTTTCGATACTTCCAGCTCATCGTACAATTGATACAACTCATGGTTGTACCGGATACGCCATTGGTCTCGCTCGCGAACGGCCCCGAAAATTCGCCGAAGGACCTTTCGTTCGAATCGGTCTAGCAAAATTTCGGAGGCTTGGGTGAGGGTCCATGTTTCGCAGCCATAACATAGCACGGGTCGGATGATCGTTTTGTACACGCGGAGCTTCGTGTTCCTGTGCGCAAGTTTCGAATTAATTATAGGGAGGACCGAGAAATATGTCTTATTGGCTAGTTGTATCCGTCGCTTAATTTCGTCGGTTTCGTTGGCGTCCTTTGATAAGTTACAACCCAGATAGTTGAAGTTGTCTACATACTCGATATTAAGGTCCCCCACTGTGATGCTTGAATTTGCTGGCGTCCTTGTTTTCGATTGCATCATGGCCTTTGTTTTGCTTTCGTTGATATGTAGTCCAACTTCCTTTGCGGCGTTATTGAGGTTATGCAGAAGGCTTTCTGCATCACCCAACCTTCGAGACATGATGTTGATATCGTCGGCGTACGCTACTAATTGAGTCGACTTGATGAGAAGCGTTCCGCTGCTGTCCATATTCATGGCTCGAATTACATACTCCAAAGCAAGGTTGAAGAGCGTCGGCGCCAGCCCGTCGCCCTGCTTGAGTCCAGTACGAGTTTCAAATAGGTCAGTGAGTCGATTCTGCACTCTGACCTGCGAGACGGTATTAGTCATCGTCATCCTTGTGAGTCGCACTAACTTTGCCGGTATACCAAAATTCAGCATAATGTTGTACAGTACACTTCGGTCGATACTGTCGTATGCCTGCTTGAAGTCGACAAAGATTTGGTATACGTCGATGTTATATTCCCAGCACTTTTGGAGTAGTAGCTTCACTGTGAAAAGCTGATCGGTCGTTGATCGACCAGGTCTGAAGCCGCCTTGATACTCGCCAATGATTCGTTCTGCGTACGGATTAATTCTCTTTTCAAGAATTTTAGATAATATCTTATAGGCCGTACAAACTAATGATATGCCCCTGTAATTCTCACACTTCAGCTTGTCACCCTTTTTGTGGATTGGGCAGATTATGCTTTTGCGCCAATCTTCGGGGATTTCCTCGTCGTTCCATATTTTCAGCAGTAGCACATGTATTGCGTTGGTCAGGCACGTTCCACCATGCTTCAGCAGTTCTGCTGGGATCTCGTCAGCGCCGGGCGCTTTATTATTTTGAAGCGACTGTATGGCAAGACTCACCTCCTCTACTGTTGGGGGTAGAACGGGAGGGCCTGGTTCGGCTAACTGCTCAAGAGCTGGCTCCGCGGGGGATGTTGATGGTGCATTGAGGAGCTCTTCAAAATGCGAGGCCCATCGTTTGTTGACGCTTTCGATGTCGCTGATGATGTTACCATCCTTGTCCTTACATAGGCTTGTCCTGGGTTGATATCCGTTCTTAACATTATTTATAAGTTTGTACGCCTGTCTAATGTTCTTACTGGCTAATCTTTGGTTTATTTGCTGTAACTGCTCGTCAAAATGTTTGCGTTTCTTACGTCTAATTAACTTATTAGATACTCGCCGAAGCTCGTTATATCTTTCTTTCTTGGCTCGGGATGCGCGTTGTGTGTATTGGCGATAGGCTTCATTTTTCGCCTCAATCGAGGCCCTGCATTCTTCGTCGAACCAGTCTGCTCGTCTGCGCCGGCCTTTATAGCCCACGACCTCTTCTGCGACCCCCTTGATGCTGTCTTTGAGCTCCTCCCAGAACTCATGGATGCCTAAATTGTTGATGTCATCAAGCATGGGCGACAGTTTTTCCTCTAGTGCTGTTGTATACGCAGCCGCCGTGGCATCATCAATCAAATTGTCAACCTCGAAGATCTTGGCAGGGTTGATTCTCGTTAGGTGCACCGAAGAGATTCTGCACCTGTAGGTCGTCTTCACCAAATAGTGATCGGTGTCGCAGTTGGCTCCTCGATAGGATCGAACATCTAGGACATTAGAAGCCCATCTCTTGCTGGTCAGTACGTGGTCGATCTGGTTCACGGTGTATTCATCTGGAGACTTCCAGGTCTGCTTGTGGATTCGTCGATGAGGGAAGCATGTAGAGCTTATTACCAGGTTTCTGCCGCTCGCGAAGTCGATAAGTCGCTGACCGTTGTTGTTGTTTTCGTCGTGGAGGCTATGACCTCCAGTAGTTCCCCTATGCCAGCTTTCATTTCCGACTTTGGCGTTAAAGTCTCCTAGCAGCAGCTTGACGTCGTTTGATGGAAGTGAGTCGAAGAGTGTTTCTAGCTCGTTGTAGAACTCGTCCTTAATCGCGTCTTCTTTTACTTCTGTAGGGGCATGCGCATTAATGAGCCAGAGATTAGCGAAACGGGTCTTAATGCGGATCGCACATAGCCGCTCGTTGATGGGTTTGAAGCCGATAACGTGGTCCTTGAGCTGCTTATTCACGATGAAAGCTACTCCAAACTCCTTGTTGCCCTCCTCTTTACCACTCGTAAAAATAGTGTGCGAATTGAGGTCGTTAATCTCGCTTTTGAGCCATTTAGTTTCCTGGATTGCAACTATGCTCAGCTTGTATTGTTCTACCTGATCCAGGAGGGCCCTTAAGGCCCCCGGTCTATTCAGGGAGCGTACATTCCAGGATCCGAAAGAGTAATCAGTTGTTCGTTTGCGGGGTCGTCGTTGTTTTGTATCCGTCCAATCCGAGGCTTTTGTTTCAGGTTTCTTGACTTGAAGTTTTTCTTAGGATGAGTTGTCGGCACATCGCTAAACCATGATAGGGTTTAATCGTTGAGTATAGGCCATCATGGGCATGCCTCGAAGATGCTGCTTTAGTGGTTGACTTAAATGTTTTCTGTCACCTATCACGTTAAGTAACCTGAGACGCTGCAGATGTTAATGCAGTACTCAGGCGCAGCGGTTACTCGGATAATGCGGGAAAGTAACGCCCCGTAGAGAGACATAGGAATTGGCCGAAGTCCTTTTCCTATGAAACTCCTCCTGCATAGCTAAGGGTCCGCAGTTATGCCACAACTGAAGAAGATATAGGAATTAGCCTAAGCCTTTCAACCTTTATCTTCCCCCTTACGGGGAAGCTCATCAGTGTCGTTAAATTGTCGTGTAACGGTATAGATCTTCCCTGTCATCTATTCCCAAAACATTTAATGATATTTAAATCTAGGGAGTGTGGTGGACATTCCATAACGTTGATGAATTAGTCTTGAAACCAATCTTTTATAAGCTTTACTTCAGGAATTGGGCCATTCTCTTGCTAAAATCTTAAAGGAATTGCATGGAAAATGTCGATAATTTTAGGCATTACCTTAAGAAGAATATTTGTATAAGCCTGGGCGCTCTGAAAACTTCTGATTTCCATAAGCTTAACATGTACTTCCATATACAAATATTCAACCCCAATGTAAAAATTGTATGGATTGGACAAATGAGTGGAAGCGCGTTAATTTCACTAACGAAAAACTTCAATCTCGTAGATCCAGTTGGATTTAGGTATTATTTCCACAATTTGGGTAAAAAGAAACTACAGTAAAACTTCGTTATAACGCTCCCGGATATAACGCTTTCCCGGCTATTATGCTTTTTTCTCGGTGCCGGTCCCATTAGCATTTATTACAGGGAATTTCGATTCGTTATAACGTTACTATTTCCCGGTTATAACGATCTTTTCCCAGTATCATTTTCTTAAAACAATTTATACTGACAAATTCATTGAGCACGTAGTCTATCTTTACATTGTAAAATTCATAAACAAGGAAGATTCGAGTAATTTTTGCCTATAGCATGGACATAGAGGAAGGATCTTTCAATAAATTGAAAACCTCAGTATTACTCAGGTATGTTGCCAGTCTAAAACAAAAACAAATATCTTTTTTTTTAACCATTGTGTGCGTGCCATTTCTTTACTATTTCATTCCATGTATCAACCGAATAATAAATTTTGTCACCTAAAAGGTGTATGCATCAATGAAGTACATTTCTTGGACTTCCCGGCTATAGCGTTTTCCCGGTTATAGCGCTCTTTTGGCTTAGACCCGAGAAGAGCGTTATAACGAAGTTTTACTGTATTTGTAGACACATCACCCAAGAGTAAGAAGTGTCGAGGTATGACTGACTATATCGGTGTGGAACTATTAACCTTGTGGAAATTGTAGGTATTCGGAACGTTCAAGCTTACAAAAATATTCTGCTTAATGTAATGCCTAAAATTACCAATATTTTCCTTTAAGATTTTAACAAGATAATAGCCCCATTCCTGAAGCAAGGCTGATAAAAGATTGATTTCAAGACTAATAGATCAACGTTATGGAATGATCACCATACTCCAATAGATGACAAAGAAGATCTGTACCGTTAGCCGATAGTTTATGAACACTGAAGCGTTTCTGCAAGCGATTAGGGGAACTTGGGAAGAAATTATCTTTAAATACCTTCAAAACCTATACAATTCTATCCCGGATATTTTTTTAGCTGCTATCACTAAACGGAAGTTCAACTATTATTAGCAACATTATCGAAACTAAAATTATCTTCGTTTGCCGTTATTTACTGTGATATTTCCTCTGGAACTATCCCAATGACTTTCACATTTGTACTGTTTTTAAGAATTCTTGTAATAACATCCTAACAGCACTCCGGATCTGACCCCTTGAATTATTGAGAGGACAAGCAGGCTACTGGAAATATTATAACCAAGTTTGAAGAGATGCAGCCATTTTTCCAATGGAACTATCCTATCCTATTGATTGGGAGTGTATATTATAATTAGAGGTCGGATTTCCGTGCAGTAAAAAATTGAAAAACGTGCAGTAAAAATACCGAAACGTGCAAAATCGTGCAATATAAATGCCCGAATGTGCATTTTGCGTGCAATATGAAAAAATGTACATTTTCATTGTCCTTTTTTAGGCTTTTAGACGCTTACGCTTTGGAAAAAAGGACGTAGGTAAAATATGGAAAAAAAAATTGAAGAAGCTAGCTCCAAAAAGTAAAATATTTTTTTTATTTAAAAAGCGGGACACTTTCAATATTTTACCCTAACATAAACTTTTTCCCATAATGTTGTCTAGAATAGCGCATTCCAAATTCCATTCCAAATACATGACCGGTTTTTGTTTAGTTAGGATCCATCGCTCAACCTTTGGGCTTATCTAATTCGAGAAATCATAGTTTTAACGAGAGAGATTTTCCTACATTTATTTAAGTTTAGTTAACCACCAGATTAACTGCAAAATTGTATGAAAATCAACCGGCATTTGATGACATTTCCATAAATGATGATGCACTTTTTTGTCTTATTGTTTTTCCACATATAGTATTTTCTTTCTCAATACATACATTTCTCTTCTCTGTCTATTGAAAAAATCTGCACGTTACATAATGTCTGGTAAAAAAATTTATGAAACGGGGGTAAAAATACAAATGTGCGTCTTCATGCAAAAACCTTAAAACTTGCAATTTTGTGCAATTACCCTGAAAAGTGCAATTTCGTGCATTAACGTGCAATTGCACGAGAATCCGGGGTCTAATTATAATTAATTGTTATAGTGACGATCGAACAGATAAATATTGTTTTTCTATTTTATATGGGTTCTAAAGAGAAGAAAATGTGCAATTTGGCAGATTTCGGGTTCACTTTGTATGGGAGGTAGCCTTTGTTTTGATCCGACCGATGTAATTTTTGGTGAAAAGTATAAAGTGACTCTCTCTGGGCACTTAACCAAATTTTATTTACCTGACGTAATTTAAAAAGAAGTTACTGACATGCCTTTTTGAAAAATGCTAACTGGGGCGTGGGAGGTGTCCTTGGCCGGAGCAAGCTCATTTTTGGTATAAGTTAAGTACATTTAATTGGCAACATTAGCACTAATTCTTATCACTCTACCTTTACTCTATTAAAAGTTACAGTGCGAAATGTAATTATCAAAAAATGTAAAGTCCAGATAATACTTTTGGGTCTAGGGTATAATTTTCCAAAAAATGATCTAGAGTATTATACATCATTGCAAAGGGAATTTAATGTAGTTTATTTCGTCCCTAGGACATTTTGCGATAGGACTAAGGCCCGTATTTATGAACATTCCTTAACTCAAGGAGACTTTTTTTTTTATGAAAAAGTATGGGAAATGACATTTACTTTATTGAATTTCGGCATCCGTGACCCAAGGTCTCCTTGACCTGTGGACTTTCGCATAGCGGCGGTGACATCAGGAACAAAGCACAACCCTGGGCAAAGGAGACAAAAAAGTCTCCTTGAGTTAAGGAATGTTCATAAATACGGGCCTAATAGTTTTTCAGATATTTTCTAAAAAACACTTTTCGTCACCCCCTCCCCCGTTAATGTGACGCTCAAATTAGTGTAACTTTTTAGTGCATATAGAGGGGAGGGTGTGCAACAATTCGGCATCAAAACTCCTCTTTTTTTGGATGTTTGGGTCTAGAGCTAAAATCTTAGTATAGTGCTAGTTAATCTGAAAAGTCGACAAAAGTTGCTTTATGTGTTGATTTTTGGGATTTCCGGATTGTACTGTACGCCAAATTTGTTCTGGCTTTGACGTTATTTCTATGTAGATTAGATTATGTAAAATTGCCTCCTGACACAGAATATGAAGTCCTTCGGTGGAAACGGCGGTTTTAAATGGAACAGGCGAGAATTGTATGTGAAAAAGTTTTTTGCGATAAATTACGCTTTCACGAAAATAGAAAGAATTGCTTGCGAAGATAAAGGAAACACATTTGTAATTTCGCAGGATTGCATCTTTAATTGTAACTGAAACCAAGAGTTTAAGGCTCATTAATAACACAAATATCCTCTTTGTTGTATCATATTATCAAATGTTCACACTAGCACCACAAATAATATTAAAAAGATTAAAGATTTATTTATAAGTTGTTTCGGCTTAACTCGCTTTCTTCGTGAACTCATCCTGTTGTATCTCGACACTTTGGGCACTAAATTTAAAAATTTCGGAAGAAAAATTTGTAAGACGAAAGCTGGTTTTTAATGAAAGGAACTTACTGCAAACACTAAAATAACTTTCTAAATTACTGGGGATTTTTTTTTTAATTGTCCCTAAGCTCTTAAACAAGGATTGATTTGAATATTTTATTTTCTCAGTTATTCATTAATTGAATATAGAAATCTTAGAAGTGTTAGGTGATCCATTTTTTTTGCATTTATTTGATTTAATGGAGGGCAAGCTTTTTTTAAGGTACCGTTGTTGTAGTGATCAGACCTGAAGTTTTTTTCACTGGAAGATATACATACTATACACTGAACTTGACAATCTCTGCATTATCTCACACTTATATCATATTGGATTCCTCGAAAGAGTAAGCTGATTTTAAATAAGCCTTGAAAAAGATATGCAATCAGGAATATACATACGTTGAATACAGTCTCCACGCGCATATCATTGTATACCCTGGCTCTGCCTGTCGAAACCATTGTATAACAAAACACTTTACAAATCATCCGATTCGAACCGCAGACATTTCATTAAATTCATCGGATATTGTGGTATGGTGGCCGTCTTATTTTCGTTAATTTTCTTGGTGTTTTTATACCTTACAATTCGCACGATATCCTCCTGAAGGTGTGAAGTTGCGGAATATAAGATTACTTTCAAAGATTTCATGTACGATTTGTACGTGAGAAATTCAATACAAAAGGCAGGACGGTTGGTTACGTAGGTACATGTGTTCCATAAATAGTTATGCAGGATGAAGTGATTATCATCAGTTGGCGATGGCGATAGGTTGCTCATACCGTTGTTGGGCAAAATACATCAGCTCAAGGCACACTGAGCACAGAGGTATCCTGTCTATTTCATGTCACAAAACGTATAAGGCGCTGGTTATGGATTATGCATGGACACGACTCTGTCTTAATCACTGTACGTATTATTCATTCAGGTGTTCCTGTGCCAGCAGTGTTGGTAATCCCCAAGTATGTAAAAGAAGAAGATGCTGTTGGTCCAGAAGTGTGGGGAAGATAGCCTAAGAGTTAACGCAAAACCAATGATCTATCTTGTAACCAAGCTTAGGCGTCTAGGCGTAGGAATGGTGATGCGAGAAAAGATCACTGAGTATCAACACCTTTTTTTTCTTCAGCTTCTTTTGAAAACCATTAATGCAAAAATGCCAAATCGCATCAAGTTGCCCCTTCATCTCCTATACACGAATCGATCTTATTATTATTCGCATGCATTCATATGGTTGAAACCTTGCACCTTATATGCGCGATGGGTGTCAGAAAAGAAAACGGACAGTCTGAATAGTTTTACCTTTAAAAGGGCATTCAACAAAATCTTAAGACAGCATCGGCCACAATAACCAACCATTGGTGTTTCTTCTTTCCTTTTTCACTCTCCCGATCGCTTGTCTTATCGACCGTTTCTGCAAATCGTTATTTATTTCACACTTCAAGGCACTTGGTAGTCGGCAAACACATATTCAACGTGCCAAAGTGCAAATCAGGCGACAGCCAACAATAAGAAAAATATCGAAACGACTAAAAAGATGCAAAAACCTCCAGAGAAGAAAGAAAAACGTCGTCGTAGCTCCAAATCCCAAGTAAAATCGCGTTTTGGCATCAAGGTAAACCAAGTTTCGAGCACGGAACCTTTTCAAGTAGGTACATACACACTAACAACGTTTAGCCTGAAAAGATCCACATACTACCTACTACATACTTCTCACCGGGGGGAGAAAAGCATATGTTTAAGCAAAAGGAATAATGCATGTAGTGCTGCTTGGATTTATTTACAAAAAGAGATGCTATCGCAAAATACCTATTGATATTCTCAAAATGGAAATTTGCAAATAAAATGCCATGAAATAAAAATTGGAACGTGCAGGAAATTCAAGCATTATTTTGACTTCATTTCGAGGCTAGGAGACCGCATGATACCTCTGTAGCCATATGCGATGCCGCGACATACAGGGCAAAAGCACACAAGTGGGACACTTCTGGGCATAAGACATGTGTCGATGTAAACTAGCTTATAGCTACCGCAGGACATGCCGTGGAACAATGTAAATTCATCGAATTCGACAGCTTTGGCCGTTGTTTGCGATGCCAATAAATTGTTGTTTCACTAAATAGCAAAAGACATAGATCCGTGGGCTCGTGCGACTCAGGCGACAATGAACATTCTGTATTACATTACAATAAGATCGTTAGTTGGCGTACACCAGTCATAGTTATGTGTATAGGAATCAGCTTTAATGGCCTGGTTGTCCGGGTGTATTTGACATGATCTCGAATGCATTTCAGTTTATATTTACATAAGTTGCAGAGTTTCATGGTGGATATGAATGAACAAAGTCTTGGGAAAAGTGGAAGTATTGTTTCGTAAATGTGCAAATATCTGGCTATAAGATATCACCTATGACCCACGCCTAGCCTTAAACGATCGAAATAAGAACATGAAACGTTGTGTAGTGTAGGTCTTAACAGACTCACGAAAACAACAAACAAAAAGGACAACCCTAGTCAAGTTTTTGGATTTGGTTGTAAAAGACTTTGTGTTACTATAATAGTTCAGAGTCTATAGCATGCCAAGCTGCAAGAAATTACATACTTCACACACTTTACATAATTCACACAAAAATAAGTACACATAGTATGAATGAACTTTCCGCTGCACATCCTAAATGTTGTTAGGAAGTATTCGTGGATCGCGATTCGAATTATAGAAGAATCTTCTATGTATTTAAGAAGAGTGGTAACATGAAAATCAATGTGAATTGACAAACAGGTTAAGGCTTAAAGGTTCACTCTAAGTACAATCAGTGAAACCTCTCTTAACAGACACATCTCTAGAGCGGACATCACTCGAAACGGACATTTTCAAAAAGTCCCGATTTTAATTTATACTATGTAATTGCAAATGAAACCCCTATATCGCGGACACCCCTCTTACGCCGGGGACAATTTTACGTAGGATTTTACCTCTTTTGAACGGACACTTTTAAGAAATATTTTAAACAAAGTGATAAAAATTACTTTACGTATTCATATGGGTAAAATACTTTTTGAAAATTGCCACTTATCCAATAAAAGCTTTAATATTCGTCCTAGGATTGACGAAGGGCAAGCAAACAGACGAAACATAAGGCCTTGTTTTTTCTACAAAAACCTCGTAAGTACTTTAGGAATAACTACAAAATTGCTTTGTAGTTATTCCTGGCACTAAATCTCTAAAAATTTTGTTAGTAGTCTCTATGATTAACATGCGTCCGCTCATGAGAGGCATACAATGAAATTACAGATTACACAGGTCTACAAAATTAAAAAAAAATTTGGTGCCGCTGCGATTCAAGCATAATTTTTAAGCATCGGTCCTGTCAATACTCTCAGTGCCATTTTTTCATAAATACTACATGTAGTTTTAAGTTTACGCAAATTAATGAAATTGCATGGTAATCGATAGCAACGCGCGTTCCCAGATCGACTAAATATATCTAAAATCATTTGAATTGCTAAATATATACAGTTTGAGCATCGCATGTTCAGACGAAATAATAGGTACGTTTTATTGTGTTTATCCCGTGCAGGTTTGGGTAGAACTTCATATAAAAAAATGACACTTACCCCGGTAGAGTTCACGCGTGCAACTACCCTACACGGGATAGAGCTCAAATGTAGATGGCGGATGCATAGGGGAAATATGAGGGAATTTGTTTTTTCAAACAAAATGTGAGAGTTTTTCTCATCACGAGAAAAGATTTTGCAAAGAAATAATAATATTTTGTGATAAAATCCACCACATCTAAAAAATAAGCCGACAAAGGTGAGTCAAAGATGCGCAAAAACTGTCAAGTGTCAGCTGTTTGGTCTTAACCGGGATGTTACCCGCGATCGTTTTTTTCGAGTCAGATTTACACGCGATACGAAAAAAACGTCGCTAATATTTGACGTTTTGATGTAGTCCTGAATTTTTTCTGTTGTGATTTACCGTTACTTTCAGGTAAAAGTTCAAATTGGGAGTCATGAAACAATTTGTTAAGGCTTTGGACAAAAATGGTAGTTGTGGTAGCTGGGTTAAGTACAGAGAGGCTTAAGGCATGCATTTTTGACGGCCCTCAAATAAGACTTTTAATAAAAGATACCAGTTTTGGGCATTCGATGAATGATTTAGAGTCCTTAGCGTGGATTTCTTTCGTCGACGTTGTGAAAAACTTTCTCGGCAATCATAAGGCTCAAAATTAGCGGATTTTTAGTGCAAAATATGCTGGAAAATTTCAGAAATCTTGGTTGCAATATGAGTACCAAGATGCACTACATCCATGGACATTTGGATAAATTTCCAGTAAACCTAGGGTCTTATAGTGTGGAACAAGGCGAACGATTCCACTAGGACCTGAAAATTGTGGAAAATCGTTATCAAGGTCGATGGTATGAACATATGATGGCGAATTACTGTTGGAGTATCATGCGTGAGTCCCCTGGAAAGTCTCATCTCAAGAAATCTCGAAAAAGAAGCTCCCTTCATGTCTGAAGAGTTAACAACATACATATTTTGGAACATTTCATCATTTCATCATATCTCGAAAACTACACGTAGGATTTAAAAAAATTATATACCGTTAGAATCAGTATAGCAAGGCTACTCAAAAAAAGTTTGAATCTCCCCGGCACCAAAACCCGTGTAGACCTGTGTTATAGTATCCAGTGTCCGACTATATGTGATTGCCCAGATATGGGAAAATATTTTGTTAAAAATTAGCACCAAGAAATTTGTCTGGCAATGCAAGGTGGCTACTGCCTCAATTCTATTTCTACCATTAGTGACATCCAATTTCAAGATCTTAACTGCTTTTTGTTGAGGTGGTGAGATCCAAAGCACGCTCAGCAGTGCTATTTATCCCCATAAATGGGTGCTCTTTTTACACCTGAGTGAGATCATAGTCTGTCACATAAATCGTGAGTTCGAAAAACACCATAAATTTGAATTCGTTTACGGTGAGCCTCGAACCCATGGCCCTGTGCACCGAAGGTGCGAGCACTAACCATTGCATCAGCCAGACTACTTCTTTTATCTGGTTAACAAAACTAAACGTTCGCTATACAGTAACACCAAAGACACAGTACATGCAGCCTTAATAATGTCTCTTGTATGAATATGTACTTCACTTTTCACTGGGTTTATCCGGACATCCCTCTACAACGGACAACTGTGGAAGTTCCGTGGTTATCCGGAAATGGATTTCAAATTCAGATTTTAATGTTAAATGTGAGCTTTTCAAAAGAAGCCAGCTTTATTCTAAATCGTGATAGGTCAATGTAATGGAAGTCAAAGGTTGACTGTATATATCAGTCTAGCCAGATCTTTGGCACTATATTTCGGTCATAAAAGTATAACAGCTGGAATCGCAGCGACTTGATGATATCCTAAAATTATATACTTGAATCATTTTTTAAAAATTTGAAAAAATCGTTTGAAGTTTTGAGCATGGTTTTGACGAAGTTCAATTTATAGTACTTTTTATGGGAACCATACGAAATCCCCAATCACAAAATCCCCAAACGTAGAAAAATCCCCAAAATCAAAATCCCCATATACAAAATCCCCATAATCATAATACCCATATACAAAATCCCCATAATCATAATACCCATATACAAAATCCCCAATCATAAAATCCCCAAATACCCGAAATATGATGGTAAATGTTAGATGGATGGTAGTCAAAAATGGTAGATGGCTGGTAGATGGTAAATGGTTGATGGACTGTAAATTGTTGATGGTTGATGGTAGATGGAAGGCGTTAAATGGTGGATGGTAAATGGCACTAGGACGGACGTAAATCGATACTAACTTATTTTTTGATTAGCACAAACAAAATACTCGAGTCCATTGCATATATCGTTCTAAACATATTAGGTTTTCTTTAACATCGTCGAGACAAGTCCTCATCCGAACGAATATTCGCGGAAAACTTGGTTGGCTTATTGTTGGAACCGATTGCATATTTAATCGCCTGCACATTATCTGCTGTTGTTCTGTGTTACTTCAAAGAGTTTGCCGTTGATTAGCATATATATCAGTCCACGACGGTGATTTTTTTATTGCATAGTAGGCCAGTCAATTACCGATTTTAGGTCGCAAAAAATTGCTCGGCTCTGGTTTTTTGGGATATTGTTAGGATAGATACCAGAAGTGTACCACTAAGTTTGCAACTTCGAAAAACCTGTGCTAACCCCGTGACACTCAAAAAACCTCAAAATTTTCGGACTTTTTTCATATTTTTGTTTGTAATTTCTAAAAGGTGCTTCCTACAAGTAAGTCGTCCACTGGACTTTTAAAGCTAAGAAAATCTTCTTTAATTTTAGTGTAACTCCAGCTTTGCAGGTGCAAAGGATCCCAAGATACAGCACTTTAAAAAATGTGCTTTTTTGTCAAAAAGTCCGAAATTGTATTTTAGGAGGTTTGTATGACAGCCCTATGACGTAATGTTCCGATTGCATCCATTCCTAGGTATGTTTTGAGGCTTTACTAGGAACACATTTGGGTGAGGTTTGGTTAAGATTCGTTTATAAACAAAAAAGTTTTTCTTAGAAGAACCTGATTATCAGGGGTTGGTTTGTATGACAGCCCTATGACCTAGTGTTCCGATTTCATCGATTTCTGGATATGTTTTGAAGCTTTACTAAAAACACATTTGGGGGAAGGGTGGTTAAGATTGGTCCATAAAGAAAAAAGTTTTTCTTAGAAGAACCTAATTTCCAGAGGTTGGTTTGTATGACAGCCCTATAACGTAGTGTTCCGATTTCATCCGTTCCTAGATATTTTTTTAGGCTTAACCAGCAACATACTTGGGTGAAGTTTGGTTAATATTGGTACATAAAGAAAAAAGTTTTTCTTAGAAGAACCTAATTTTCAGGGGCAGCCCTATGACCCCATGGTCTGATTCCATTCGTTCCGACATATATACAGCTAAGGAACTGGTTTATAACTTCATGTCACATGACTTTCTCTATAAAATGCGCATTTAAGCCGATATTCAGCTCGGAACATGACTGAAATTACAATTTCGAACTTTTTTTCAAAAAACAATGTTTAAAGTGCTGTATCTTGGGATCCTTTGCGCCTACAAAGCTGGGGTTACACTCAAATTAAAGAAGATTTTCTTAGCTTAAATAGTGCAGTGGACAACTTACTTGTAGGAAGCACCTTTTAGAAATTACAAACAAAAAAATGAAAAAAGTCCGAAAATGTTTAGGTTTTTTGAGGGTCACGGGGTTAGCACAGGTTTTTCGAAGTTGCAAACTTGGTGGTACACTTCTGGTACTTCGAACTTTTTTTCAAAAAACAATGTTTAAAGTGCTGTATCTTGGGATCCTTTGCGCCTACAAAGCTGGGGTTACACTCAAATTAAAGAAGATTTTCTTAGCTTTAATAGTGCAGTGGACAACTTACTTGTAGGAAGCACCTTTTAGAAATTACAAACAAAAATATGAAAAAAGTCCGAAAATTTTTAGGTTTTTTGAGGGTCACGGGGTTAGCACAGGTTTTTCGAAGTTGCAAACTTGGTGGTACACTTCTGGTATCTATCCTAACAATATCCCAAAAAACCAGAGCCGAGCATTTTTTTGCGACCTAACGCCTTATTTTTCGGTTTATTGACTGGCCTATAGTAGGACTATTCAATTACAATAGTCTAAAGCACCTACCATTTATTATCTACCATTTACCATCTACTATTTGCTATTTACCCCCCACCATTTGCAATTTACAATCTACCATTTACCATCTGTCATCAACCATTTACAAGCTACCATCCGTCTACCATTAACCACCTACGATTTACCATCTACCATTTATCATCTGCCATTTAACATGTATCATTTACCATCTACAATAGCCTAAAGAAAGTCTCCATGCCCCATTTGAGGTGAGATCTTGGAACGCGCGCGCGTTCTTAGATCACACCTCAAATGGGGAATGGAGAATTTCGTTTGGGGATTTTGGTTTTGGGTATTTGGATTTCGGGGATTTTGATTTCGGGGATTTTGATTTCGGGGATTTTGATTATGGGGATTTTGATTTGGGGATTTTGGTTTGGGGATTTTGTGACTGGGGATATCGTATCCAACCCACTTTTTATTACCTAATAGGTCTGGACAGACATATAGTTTTCTACTCCATTTTTCTCTGCAGGTAAAAAATGTAAATATGAAATTCACTTGAAATTCTCCTATTTATGATGTTTTAATGTCATTAAAAATCCATTTGTCCAATAAACAATACAAAATTCTGAGATTTTTCTCTAAGAAGCCGTGAAGTTCGGAAAATGGGCATGCCTAATTTAGTTAATTCAAACTATTTTTATTTTCTTTGTAATAGTCAGGACGAAGTATGAGTGACTTGCGAACGTCTTTCTAAATATATTTGATAAAGAAATTTACGAAAAATTTCGAATGAAATGATGAAAATTTCCACCTATTTCCCTAAATCTGCAGACTAATATCGGGATAAAATCTACCAACAAAGCGCCAAATATTTGCCCAAAGAAATTGGAATTGAAAAATGCGATGAAACTTTCTACTAGATATACGCCATTAAAATAAAGTAGGAAACAAGAAGAAAATAGGAGAAAACAACTAGTACCACCTCAAAATAGTATGTACTTAAAAACCATCCCAGTGTATCTACAAAAATTGTATAAATGCTTTTTTTTGTTTAAAAATTATAGTTTAGAATTGGCAGAATGACCCCACGGATAAAACTTTCAATTTTTCTAAATGATTTTTTATTCATTAGGTCCAACGAGACTAATTCAGTATAGAGTATGCATATTTTCGGAGGTGCCCACAGAAGGATTAAGCGGCGCAGAGCTGCAAAAGACTTCGTCGGATCAATATACAAAAAAAAAAACTGGAATTGCTTTAACAACAACTCTGAGTAGTGGTAAGTGCAGCCATCGGTTTAAGGTTCATTTGGACCATTTCCCCATCAGTTGAATATCATGTACCTATATACAAGACAAATTGTCTTACTTACGTTAGGGTGATCCATTTTTCCGGTGAATTTACCGTAGTGACTGGAGCTGGTTGAGCAATGAAGAGGAAAAACAGATTCCTGTAAAACAAGTTGGTCCCATAATAAGGAGTGACTGCTAGTGACTCGATAGTTGGTCCGCAACATGGAAAAATGGGCGGAAGGCATAAGGTATTTTCTGAGATTTTCCCGATTATTTCGAAAACGGCAAAAGATGCAGACAGATATAGACCTCTTTTTTGGAAAATTAGGCACTAGATCCAATAATAAATTAGGATAGTTCCATTTTAGACCACTTTAAAAAGCTCCATAACTATCTAAAAACGCAAGTTAAGCCGTCAAAATGTAATACATGTATTCACATTGAGTTGAAGATT